>CM076677.1:9844754-11203178 GCA_038501925.1 Xenopus petersii | reverse complement strand
TTGACAAGCTCCCATTCTTAGCTTCAGAACTATAGGCCAGTTAGTCTGATATCTGTGATAGAAAAGCTTTTTGAATGTTTTATGCATAACAGATCTTGGCAGACTTATTAAATTGCCTTTTATGAAGAAGCGAGCAGGGACTTTGACTCTGGGATGGAAGTGGATGGGATCTACTTAAACAATGCTAAAGCCTTTGCTAAAGCATTCTGTGGGTACTAAAGCAAATAAAAGTGCCGTCTTACATAAAAAGGGGCAATAACTCAAGGGATGAAAACATAATTTTGCCTCTTTATATGTCTCTGGTAAGGGCCTCACCTTGAGATTGCATTGCAGTTTTGGGCTCAAGTCCTTAAGAAGGATGCTTGACTGAATGGACATGATTACTCTTTATTAGCGTATTGTGTAGTGTATTAGCGTACATTATAGACAGATAGAAGGGAATAGTTTTCCTAATTAAAGGATCAACACACCAGAGACCATACCCTCTTGGCTACAGGAAGGGGGCAGTAGGGGGTTCTGCATGGTGAAGAAAAATGAAGCTGTGGAATGCCCTGCCAGGTGATGTTATCATGGCAGATTCTATTAATGCTGTAAGGGGAGATTGGATGATTTATCTGGACAAACATAATATCCAAGGCTAAAATCTACAGTTAGTATAGATAAATAGAGATAAATAGTTAATTTGAGTGTGTATAGGTTGATATGAGAGTGTGTATGTATGTAAGTATGTATATACACTGGGATTCATTTGAAAGGGTTGAACTTGATGGATTTCGTTTTTTTTTTTAACCCAACATAACAATGTAACTATATCAATTTATTATTTGAACTATAACTAGCTTACTTGTAAATCCATTGACCTTTAACTATTTTAGGTCTTGCAATGTGTCCTGCATGAAATGAATATAGCAGTTGTGGATTTCCATTAGACAAGTCACTGTCCAGTCTGGACAGAGAGACAGCTTGAGAGAGGATGATAACGAGAGTTGCTTAGTGACTCAGGGGTGTAATTATGAAAAGTTGATTAGACAGTTCCCACCGATTGGCTAATCTGTGTGTTTCTTTCATGTTTGGATGATTGTTTAACCTTCATTAAAGCCATTATTTCTATAACATACAAATAAAGACGGTGTTGTTAAAACATACTTCCCTTACCGGGAATCGAACCCGGGCCGCGGCGGTGAGAGCGCCGAATCCTAACCACTAGACCACCAGGGAGAGATGCTCTGTAGTGTTACATTCGAATTTGAAATTTCTAACATGTTGGTTTCACAGCGACATTGTTTATCTTTTTGGAGCACAAAAACGTATTCAATGTACCTTGCCTCAAGTGTCACCTGCATTAGTCAATGCTCTTTCAAGAGGGGCATGTAGGCTTGGATGATTCTTGAATGAGCATAATATCATAGGCTATTCTGATACTAAAATCTATCATTAGTATAGGTAATGGTACTTATAGAATGTGTAGGTGCAATGGGTTTCATTTGGAGGGGGTTGAACTTGATGTACTTTTGTCTTTTTTAAAACCAACTTTATGCCACTGGGCATGTGAAAAATATTTGTTTCACCTTTTAGTGCTAAGTGTAATTCAAAGCAAGTCAGTTGCATGTGTTTTGGGGAGAAAAGTTGCCCCATATTTATTAAATTAAAAGCAGTACTTGAAATGAAAACATCTTAATAACGATGAGCGAATTTCTCCCATTTTGCTACATCGAAAAATTTGTGAATTTGCTGCGAAACGGCGAAAAATCATGAAATCAGAAAGTTCAAGAAAAAATCGTGAAATAAGAACCTTTTCCCTGAAAAATTGTGAAATTCGAAAGTTTCATGAAAAAATCGTGAAATGCGAATGTTTTCATGAAAAAAAATTAGGAAATTCGAACATTTTCACGGAAAAATCGTGCAATCCGCATGTTTTCACTAAAAAAATCAAGCAATTCGAGATATTTTCACCAAAAAAATATCTAGCAATTCGAATGTTTTCACTTAAAAATCAAGCAATTTGAACGTTTTCACAAAAAAAGAATCGAGCAATTCGAACTTTTTCACACCAAAAAAAACAGAGCGATTTGAACGTTTTCACTAAAAAAAATTCGCGGGAGATTCGCGAATTATTCGGCGGCTGGCGAAAATCGGAAATTCGGGTGCAAATTCGTGCCAGGCAAAATTTATTCACCTATCACTCATAAGAACGTGTCAGAGTCAGGAACTCTCTTAAAGGAGAAGTGACCTATGTCCAATTTACATAGAAAGAGGTCACACTAGAGGGGAAATAGTCTAAAGGATATATAGGCATATTTTGATGAAGAATGGCAATTATGGTAAGAACTGAGAAATGTCACTATCCCTTTAACATGGGGGCATATTAATGTCATGTATTTTCTGTCTTATCTTTCTTTTTCGTCAAGTGATATAGCTCGCCCGTGATCGTATAGTGGTTAGTACTCTGCGTTGTGGCCGCAGCAACCCCCCGGTTCGAATCCGGGTCACGGCACATATTTTCCAAAAATACTTTCTCATGTCAGGTCTGTGTTGCTCTGGCATTGCAAAGGGTTGACACTGGAAACATTTGGTTTTACATTGACAAAAAAGACCCTTAATTGGACACTTTCTGTAGAGGCACTATGGAAGGGTGATATTTAGATCTGCCTTGGGAGACAATTTGGAGTCACACTAGTTGGGTAAGGAAGCAGTTCTTTAGATCTGTTGATCAAAAAGAAAAGTGCTGTGAAACTAGAACTGTAGGGGGGAAGTTATAGGAAAATATGTTGATTATAGGAAAGGATCCATATCCTCTCTGTCAAAGGAGTTGCATCTCTCATAACTCTTAGAATGATTATGAGGAGATCACATGCTTCCTAATGGTACCAAACAGGGCCCAGCCTACACCCACCAATTAGGAGGGGTGATTCCTGGGGGACTTGCTTCTTTTTATTACAAATCTTTCTATTCAGGCCTCGCCTGCTAGACTGCTAGGTTAATTTGAACCCCTTGTAACCAGATTGCTAAAACTGTCAACTGAAGAGCTGCTGAACAAAAGGCAAAAAAACTAAAAAAACCACAACTGGTTAGTTTCTGATTTCAATATGTAGAATGGGTAAATCAAGAAGCAGCAAAACACAGAATACCTGCTATTTAGCATTCATTGTGCATCCACACAACAGTTTCTGATTTAAGTACTTTGCAGTGAAAAGTTAGTAAATATACCCTGCCATAAGTAGTATGTGCATAAAGGTTGACAAAAAAAGTCACTGTAAAAAAAGTTTATATTAAAGGGATACTGTCATGGAAAAAACATTTTTTCAAAATGAATCAGTTAATAGTGCCAGCTCCAGCAGAATTCTGCACTGAAATCCATTTCTCAAAAGAGCAAACAGATATTTTTATATTCAATTTTGAAATCTGACATGGGGCTAGACATATTGTCAATTTCCCAACTGCCCCAATTCATGTGATTTGTGCTCTGATAAACTTCAATCACTCTTTATTGCTGTACTACAAATTGGAGTGATATCACCCCCTCCCTCCCCCACAGCAGCCAAACAAAAAGAACAGTGGGAAGGTAACCAGATAACAGCTCCCTAACACAAGATAACATGCTCCCTGGTAGATCTAAGAACAACACTCAATAGTAAAAACCCATGTCTCACTGAGACACATTCAGTTACATTGAGGAGGAAATACAGCAGCCTGCCAGAAAGCCATTTCTCTGCTAAAGTGCAGGCACAAGTCACATGACCAGGGGGCAGCTGAGAAATTAACAAATGTCTAGCCCCATGTCAGATCGCCGGCGTCTAAGAATAGTCGCCCAGCATCCAAGAATAGTCTCCAAGAATATTCGCCGGCATCCAAGAATGGGTCGCCCGGCATCCAAAAACGAGACGCCGGCACCTCCCATGGGAGCAGAAACCCTCAATTTTTTGATTGAAACTTAGCAGAAGCTGCTGGCATTTCTCACCCTAGGCTTATACTCGAGTCAATAAGCTTTCCTCCAGTTTTGGAGGTAAAATTATGGTACCTCGGCTTTTACTCAGGGACGGCTTATACTCGAGTATAGACGGTACCTTCTTTTAGTCACTCCTTTTTCATGTTAAAAGAGTGCATATAGAGACTATTGAAACTGCCAGAAACAAATGCATTCTTTAGTCAAATATTCCTTATTCCACTATTTGAAAGGAAACCATGTAAAGGTAAAATGGATGCTACTGACATTACAAGACGCTTCTACTCACCCCTCCCCTCACTTTGTTCCAATTAAAAGTAATGCATTTTGGGAATCACAGCTCTGTTATTTATGAGAGGGCTCTTGACTGCCCACCACACCCACAAAACTATGCAGGTCAATTAATTCTATCCAGGATATGGAATCCTAAAAAATGAGCAAACTGGCAATTTTGGCAGCTAAGGGGCAGATTATTTTCAATAGAGATAAGGTATGCACCAGGGATGTTAAAAATATGCAGCCACTTCTACCCTTATTGAAACTGTGTTATGCAAATCCATAATGAATAAGGACCCCTGCATTAAAATGTGTACTGATGGTTTCAGATACTTTCAGCCTATTGTTATTATAATTAGCCCAGCTAAATGACTCATTTTAAAAAGAGATATCTATTTATGCCTTAAAGTAGAAGTGCGATAGCATCTGCCCGGCTAGCTCAGTCGGTAGAGCATGAGACTCTTAATCTCAGGGTCGTGGGTTCGAGCCCCACGTTGGGCGATCTTCTATTGTATCTTCAGTAAAATAACACTTAGGCACTTTGTAATGTGGGTATACAATCACTTCACAACTATTACTATCCACCAACCAAGTGCTATCTGCACCTATATAGTAATGACTTGTGTGAAATGTCGTAATAACCTGATCTCAATACTTGCACTTTTCCGCCTATTGTCCACATTGTATCACTCATTGTGTGTTGAACCAGCAGGAGGACACATGCAATGGAGTTCAGGAGTGAAGCAGTCTGGAGCAGCTCATTCCAGACAACAAGACAGGTGAGTGCAAGTATTAAGATCATGCTATTATGATTTTTCCCACCACTTTTTTAGTAGTAGTTCATATGAGTGAGTGTGACACTTTTTGACTCCTTTTGGCCTCTTGCTGTAGGTTTAATGAGTAACCACGTTACATCAATTCAGTATAGTGGGTTTAAACACCCCAACTTGGAAGTGCTAATGCCATGTACGTACTTGCTGCCATCTTTCAGCTACCAAGTTGTGTAGCTTATTGTGATTGTAGTGTGGTTAGTAGTCTGTGTTGCAGCCAAAACAATTATGGTTTAAATTCAGACAAAATAATCATCATACTAATGAATGATAAAAAAAAAAGTTTACTAAAATGAGATTGTTAGCACAAAAATAACAAGTGCCATTTTTTAAAATACATAAATAAATAAATGGATAGATACCTAGAAATTATTTAAAATCATTTGTACCATTATGTACCCAAAACAGCTTGGTCCTGCCTAGCTACACCACGTGATTTGTTCATCAAAACAACCGCATGCTGAACCCTCGCATTAGGGGAGCAGCACACTGTTCAGTTGTCGTTATCTTTATGAAAGATTACTCTGGTGCCTAAAAATAGAATTAACTATACAAAGGAAAAGTCACATTATTTATATCAAGACAAGATCAACATGTGGTAAAAAAAAATAATGGATTTGAAGCAATTCTAAAAAGAGCTTGACAAGCTCCCATTCTTAGCTTCAGAACTATAGGCCAGTTAGTCTGATATCTGTGATAGAAAAGCTTTTTGAATGTTTTATGCATAACAGATCTTGGCAGACTTATTAAATTGCCTTTTATGAAGAAGCGAGCAGGGACTTTGACTCTGGGATGGAAGTGGATGGGATCTACTTAAACAATGCTAAAGCCTTTGCTAAAGCATTCTGTGGGTACTAAAGCAAATAAAAGTGCCGTCTTACATAAAAAGGGGCAATAACTCAAGGGATGAAAACATAATTTTGCCTCTTTATATGTCTCTGGTAAGGCCTCACCTTGAGATTGCATTGCAGTTTTGGGCTCAAGTCCTTAAGAAGGATGCTTGACTGAATGGACATGATTACTCTTTATTAGCGTATTGTGTAGTGTATTAGCGTACATTATAGACAGATAGAAGGGAATAGTTTTCCTAATTAAAGGATCAACACACCAGAGACCATCCCTCTTGGCTACAGAAGGGGGCAGTAGGGGGTTCTGCATGGTGAAAGAAAATGAAGCTGTGGAATGCCCTGCCAGGTGATGTTATCATGGCAGATTCTATTAATGCCTGTAAGGGGAGATTGGATGATTTATTGGACAACACATAATATCCAAGGCTAAATCTACAGTTAGTATAGATAAATAGAGATAAATAGTTAATTTGAGTGTGTATAGGTTGATATGAGAGTGTGTATGTATGTAAGTATGTATATACACTGGGATTCATTTGAAAGGGTTGAACTTGATGGATTTCGTTTTTTTTTTTTAACCCAACATAACAATGTAACTATATCAATTTATTATTTGAACTATAAACTAGCTTACTTGTAAATCCATTGACCTTTAACTATTTTAGGTCTTGCAATGTGTCCTGCATGAAATGAATATAGCAGTTGTGGATTCCATTAGACAAGTCACTGTCCAGTCTGGACAGAGAGACAGCTTGAGAGAGGATGATAACGAGAGTTGCTTAGTGACTCAGGGGTGTAATTATGAAAAGTTGATTAGACAGTTCCCACCGATTGGCTAATCTGTGTGTTTCTTTTCATGTTTGGATGATTGTTTAAACCTTCATTAAAGCCATTATTTCTATAACATACAAATAAAGACGGTGTTGTTAAAACATACTTCCCTTACCGGAGAATCGAACCCGGCCGCGGCGGTGAGAGCGCCGAATCCTAACCACTAGACCACCAGGGGAGAGATGCTCTGTAGTGTTACATTCGAATTGAAATTTCTAACATGTTGGTTTCACAGCGACATTGTTTATCTTTTTGGAGCACAAAAACGTATTCAATGTACCTTGCTCAAGTGTCACCTGCATTAGTCAATGCTCTTTCAAGAGGGGCATGTAGGCTTGGATGATTCCTTGAACAGCAGTAATATCATAGGCTATTCTGATACTAAAATCTATCATTAGTATAGGTAATGGTACTTATAGAATGTGTAGGTGCAATGGGTTTCATTTGGAGGGGTTGAACTTGATGTACTTTTGTCTTTTTTAAAACCAACTTTATGCCACTGGGGCATGTGAAAAAATATTTGTTTCACCTTTTAGTGCTAAGTGAATTCAAAGCAAGTCAGTTGCATGTGTTTTGGGGAGAAAAGTTGCCCCATATTTATTAAATTAAAAGCAGTACTTGAAATGAAAACATCTTAATAACGATGAGCGAATTTCTCCCATTTTGCCTACACTCGAAAAATTTGTGAATTTGCCTGCGAAACGGCGAAAAATCATGAAATCAGAAAGTTCAAGAAAAAATCGTGAAATAAGAACCTTTTCCCTGAAAAATTGTGAAATTCGAAAGTTTCATGAAAAAATCGTGAAATGCGAATGTTTTCATGAAAAAAAATTAGGAAATTCGAACATTTTCATGGAAAAATCGTGCAATCCGCATGTTTTCACTAAAAAAATCAAGCAATTCGAATATTTTCACCAAAAAAATATCTAGCAATTCGAATGTTTTCACTTAAAAATCAAGCAATTTGAACGTTTTCACAAAAAAGAATCGAGCAATTCGAACTTTTTCACCCAAAAAAACAGAGCGATTTGAACGTTGTCACTAAAAAAATTCGCGGGAGATTCGCGAATTTATTCGGCGGCTGGCGAAAATCGGAAATTCGGTGCAAATTCGTGCCAGGCAAATTTATTCACCTATCACTCATAAGAACGTGTCAGAGTCAGGAACTCTCTTAAAGGAGAAGTGACCTATGTCCAATTTACATAGAAAGAGGTCACACTGAGGGAAATAGTCTAAAGGATATATAGGCATATTTTGATGAAGAATGCAATTATGGTAAGAACTGAGAAATGTCACTATCCCTTTAACATGGGGGCATATTAATGTCATGTATTTTCTGTCTTATCTTTCTTTTTTGTCAAGGGATATAGCTCGCCGTGATCGTATAGTGGTTAGTACTCTGCGTTGTGGCCGCAGCAACCCCGGTTCGAATCCGGGTCACGGCACATATTTTCCAAAAATACTTTCTCATGTCAGGTCTGTGTTGCTCTGGCATTGCAAAGGGTTGACACTGGAAACATTTGGTTTTACATTGACAAAAAGACCCTTAATTGGACACTTCTGTAGAGGCACTATGGAAGGGTGATATTTAGATCTGCCTTGGGAGACAATTTGGAGTCACACTAGTTGGGTAAGGAAGCAGTTCTTTAGATCTGTTGATCAAAAAGAAAAGTGCTGTGAAACTAGAACTGTAGGGGGGAAGTTATAGGAAAATATGTTGATTATAGGAAAGGATCCATATCCTCTCTGTCAAAGGAGTTGCATCCTCATAACTCTTAGAATGATTATGAGGAGATCACATGCTTCCTAATGGTACCAAACAGGGCCAGCCTACACCCACCAATTAGGAGGGGTGATTCCTGGGGGACTGCTTCTTTTTATTACTAATCTTTCTATTCAGGCCTCGCCTGCTAGACTGCTAGGTTAATTTGAACCCTTGTAACCAGATTGCTAAAACTGTCAACTGAAGAGCTGCTGAACAAAAGGCAAAAAAACTAAAAAAACCACAACTGGTTAGTTTCTGATTTCAATATGTAGAATGGGTAAATCAAGAAGCAGCAAAACACAGAATACCTGCTATTTAGCATTCATTGTGCATCCACACAACAGTTTCTGATTTAAGTACTTTGCAGTGAAAAGTTAGTAAATATACCCTGCCATAAGTAGTATGTGCATAAAGGTTGACAAAAAAAGTCACTGTAAAAAAGTTTATATTAAAGGGATACTGTCATGGGAAAAAACATTTTTTTCAAAATGAATCAGTTAATAGTGCAGCTCCAGCAGAATTCTGCACTGAAATCCATTTCTCAAAAGAGCAAACAGATATTTTTATATTCAATTTTGAAATCTGACATGGGGCTAGACATATTGTCAATTTCCCAACTGCCCCAATTCATGTGATTTGTGCTCTGATAAACTTCAATCACTCTTTATTGCTGTACTGCAAATTGGAGTGATATCACCCCCTCCCTCCCCCACAGCAGCCAAACAAAAAGAACAGTGGGAAGGTAACCAGATAACAGCTCCCTAACACAAGATAACAGCTCCCTGGTAGATCTAAGAACAACACTCAATAGTAAAAACCCATGTCTCACTGAGACACATTCAGTTACATTGAGGAGGAAATACAGCAGCCTGCCAGAAAGCATTTCTCTGCTAAAGTGCAGGCACAAGTCACATGACCAGGGGCAGCTGAGAAATTAACAAAATGTCTAGCCCCATGTCAGATCGCCGGCGTCTAAGAATAGTCGCCAGCATCCAAGAATAGTCTCCAAGAATATTCGCCGGCATCCAAGAATGGTCGCCGGCATCCAAAAACGAGACGCCGGCACCTCCCATGGGAGCAGAAACCCTCAATTTTTTGATTGAAACTTAGCAGAAGCTGCTGCATTTCTCACCCTAGGCTTATACTCGAGTCAATAAGCTTTCCCAGTTTTTGGAGGTAAAATTAGGTACCTCGGCTTTTACTCGGGACGGCTTATACTCGAGTATAGACGGTACCTTCCTTTTAGTCACCCTTTTTCATGTTAAAAGAGTGCATATAGAGACTATTGAAACTGCCAGAAACAAATGCATTCTTTAGTCAAATATTCCTTATTCCACTATTTGAAAGGAAACCATGTAAAGGTAAAATGATGCTACTGACATTAACAGACCTTCTACTCACCCCTCCCTCACTTTGTTCCAATTAAAAGTAATGCATTTTGGGAATCACAGCTCTGTTATTTATGAGAGGGCTCTTGACTGCCCACCACCCACAAAACTATGCAGGTCAATTAATTCTATCCAGGATATGGAATCCTAAAAAATGAGCAAACTGGCAATTTTGGCAGCTAAGGGGCAGATTATTTTCAATAGAGATAAGGTTATGCACCAGGGATGTTAAAATATGCAGCCACTTCTACCCTTATTGAAACTGTGTTATGCAAATCCATAATGAATAAGGACCCCTGCATTAAAATGTGTACTGATGGTTTCAGATACTTTCAGCCTATTGTTATTATAATTAGCGCAGCTAAATGACTCATTTTAAAAAGAGATATCTATTTATGCCTTAAAGTAGAAGTGCGATAGCATCTGCCCGGCTAGCTCAGTCGGTAGAGCATGAGACTCTTAATCTCAGGGTCGTGGGTTCGAGCCCCACGTTGGGCGATCTTCTATTGTATCTTCAGTAAATAACACTTAGGCACTTTATAATGTGGGTATACAATCACTTCACAACTATTACTATCCACCAACCAAGTGCTATCTGCACCTATATAGTATGACTTGTGTGAAATGTCGTAATAACCTGATCTCAATACTTGCACTTTTCCGCCTATTGTCCACATTGTATCACTCATTGTGTGTTGAACCAGCAGAGGACACATGCAATGGAGTTCAGGAGTGAAGCAGTCTGGAGCAGCTCATTCCAGACAACAAGACAGGTGAGTGCAAGTATTAAGATCATGCTATTATGATTTTTCCCACCACTTTTTTAGTAGTAGTTCAGATGAGTGAGTGTGACACTTTTTGACTCCTTTTGGCCTCTTGCTGTAGGTTTAATGAGTAACACGTTACATCAATTCAGTATAGTGGGTTTAAACCCCAACTTGGAAGTGCTAATGCCATGTACGTACTTGCTGCCATCTTTCAGCTACCAAGTTGTGTAGCTTATTGTGATTGTAGTGTGGTTAGTAGTCTGTGTTGCAGCCAAAACAATTATGGTTTAAATTCAGACAAAATAATCATCATACTAATGAATGATAAAAAAAAAAGTTTACTAAAATGAGATTGTTAGCAAAAATAACAAGTGCCATTTTTTAAAATACATAAATAAATAAATGGATAGATACCTAGAAATTATTTAAAATCATTTGTACCATTATGTACCAAAACAGCTTGGTCCTGCCTAGCTACACCACGTGATTTGTTCATCAAAACAACCGCATGCTGAACCCTCGCATTAGGGGAGCAGCACACTGTTCAGTTGTCGTTATCTTTATGAAAGATTACTCTGGTGCCTAAAAATAGAATTAACTATACAAAGGAAAAGTCACATTATTTATATCAAGACAAGATCAACATGTGGTAAAAAAAAATAATGGATTTGAAGCAATTCTAAAAAGAGCTTGACAAGCTCCCATTCTTAGCTTCAGAACTATAGGCCAGTTAGTCTGATATCTGTGATAGAAAAGCTTTTTGAATGTTTTATGCATAACAGATCTTGGCAGACTTATTAAATTGCCTTTTATGAAGAAGCGAGCAGGGACTTTGACTCTGGGATGGAAGTGGATGGGATCTACTTAAACAATGCTAAAGCCTTTGCTAAAGCATTCTGTGGGTACTAAAGCAAATAAAAGTGCCGTCTTACACAAAAAGGGGCAATAACTCAAGGGATGAAAACATAATTTTGCCTCTTTATATGTCTCTGGTAAGGCCTCACCTTGAGATTGCATTGCAGTTTTGGGCTCAAGTCCTTAAGAAGGATGCTTGACTGAATGGACATGATTACTCTTTATTAGCGTATTGTGTAGTGTATTAGCGTACATTATAGACAGATAGAAGGGAATAGTTTTCCTAATTAAAGGATCAACGCACCAGAGGCCATCCCTCTTGGCTACAGGAAGGGGGCAGTAGGGGGTTCTGCATGGTGAAGAAAATGAAGCTGTGGAATGCCCTGCCAGGTGATGTTATCATGGCAGATTCTATTAATGCCTGTAAGGGGTGATTGGATGATTTATTGGACAAACATAATATCCAAGGCTAAAATCTACAGTTAGTATAGATAAATAGAGATAAATAGTTAATTTGAGTGTGTATAGGTTGATATGAGAGTGTGTATGTATGTAAGTATGTATATACACTGGGATTCATTTGAAAGGGTTGAACTTGATGGATTTCCTCTTGTTTTTTTTAACCCAACATAACAATGTAACTATATCAGTTTATTATTTGAACTATAACTAGCTTACTTGTTAATCCATTGACCTTTAACTATTTTAGGTCTTGCAATGTGTCCTGCATGAAATGAATATAGCAGTTGTGGATTCCATTAGACAAGTCACTGTCCAGTCTGGACAGAGAGACAGCTTGAGAGAGGATGATAACGAGAGTTGCTTAGTGACTCAGGGGTGTAATTATGAAAAGTTGATTAGACAGTTCCCACCGATTGGCTAATCTGTGTGTTTCTTTCATGTTTGGATGATTGTTTAACCTTCATTAAAGCCATTATTTCTATAACATACAAATAAAGACGGTGTTGTTAAAACATACTTCCCTGACCGGGAATTGAACCCGGGCCGCGGCGGTGAGAGCGCCGAATCCTAACCACTAGACCACCAGGGAGAGATGCTCTGTAGTGTTACATTCGAATTTGAAATTTCTAACATGTTGATTTCACAGCGACATTGTTTATCTTTTTGGAGCACAAAAACGTATTCAATGTACCTTGCCTCAAGTGTCACCTGCATTAGTCAATGCTCTTTCAAGAGGGGCATGTAGGCTTGGATGATTCCTTGAACGAGCATAATATCATAGGCTATTCTGATACTAAAATCTATCATTAGTATAGGTAATGGTACTTATAGAATGTGTAGGTACAATGGGTTTCATTTGGAGGGGTTGAACTTGATGTACTTTTGTCTTTTTTAAAACCAACTTTATGCCACTGGGGCATGTAAAAAATATTTGTTTCACCTTTTAGTGCTAAGTGAATTCAAAGCAAGTCAGTTGCATGTGTTTTGGGGAGAAAAGTTGCCCCATATTTATTAAATTAAAAGCAGTACTTGAAATGAAAACATCTTAATAACGATGAGCGAATTTCTCCCATTTTGCTACATCGAAAAATTTGTGAATTTGCTGCGAAACGGCGAAAAATCATGAAATCAGAAAGTTCAAGAAAAAATCGTGAAATAAGAACCTTTTCCCTGAAAAATTGTGAAATTCGAAAGTTTCATGAAAAAATCGTGAAATGCGAACGTTTTCATGAAAAAAATTAGGAAATTCAAACATTTTCACGGAAAAATCGTGCAATCCGCATGTTTTCACTAAAAAAATCAAGCAATTCGAATATTTTCACCAAAAAAATATCTAGCAATTCGAATGTTTTCACTTAAAAATCAAGCAATTTGAACGTTTTCACAAAAAAGAATCGAGCAATTCGAACTTTTTCACCCAAAAAAAACAGAGCGATTTGAACGTTTTCACTAAAAAAAATTCGCGGGAGATTCGCGAATTTATTCGGCGGCTGGCGAAAATCGGAAATTCGGTGCAAATTCGTGCCAGGCAAATTTATTCACCTATCACTCATAAGAACGTGTCAGAGTCAGGAACTCTCTTAAAGGAGAAGTGACCTATGTCCAATTTACATAGAAAGAGGTCACACTGAGGGAAATAGTCTAAAGGATATATAGGCATATTTTGATGAAGAATGCAATTATGGTAAGAACTGAGAAATGTCACTATCCCTTTAACATGGGGGCATATTAATGTCATGTATTTTCTGTCTTATCTTTCTTTTTCGTCAAGTGATATAGCTCGCCGTGATCGTATAGTGGTTAGTACTCTGCGTTGTGGCCGCAGCAACCCCGGTTCGAATCCGGGTCACGGCACATATTTTCCAAAAATACTTTCTCATGTCAGGTCTGTGTTGCTCTGGCATTGCAAAGGGTTGACACTGGAAACATTTGGTTTTACATTGACAAAAAGACCCTTAATTGGACACTTCTGTAGAGGCACTATGGAAGGGTGATATTTAGATCTGCCTTGGGAGACAATTTGGAGTCACACTAGTTGGGTAAGGAAGCAGTTCTTTAGATCTGTTGATCAAAAAGAAAAGTGCTGTGAAACTAGAACTGTAGGGGGGAAGTTATAGGAAAATATGTTGATTATAGGAAAGGATCCATATCCTCTCTGTCAAAGGAGTTGCATCCTCATAACTCTTAGAATGATTATGAGGAGATCACATGCTTCCTAATGGTACCAAACAGGGCCAGCCTACACCCACCAATTAGGAGGGGTGATTCCTGGGGGACTGCTTCTTTTTATTACAAATCTTTCTATTCAGGCCTCGCCTGCTAGACTGCTAGGTTAATTTGAACCCTTGTAACCAGATTGCTAAAACTGTCAACTGAAGAGCTGCTGAACAAAAGGCAAAAAAACTAAAAAAACCACAACTGGTTAGTTTCTGATTTCAATATGTAGAATGGGTAAATCAAGAAGCAGCAAAACACAGAATACTTGCTATTTAGCATTCATTGTGCATCCACACAACAGTTTCTGATTTAAGTACTTTGCAGTGAAAAGTTAGTAAATATACCCTGCCATAAGTAGTATGTGCATAAAGGTTGACAAAAAAAGTCACTGTAAAAAAGTTTATATTAAAGGGATACTGTCATGGGAAAAAACATTTTTTTCAAAATGAATCAGTTAATAGTGCAGCTCCAGCAGAATTCTGCACTGAAATCCATTTCTCAAAAGAGCAAACAGATATTTTTATATTCAATTTTGAAATCTGACATGGGGCTAGACATATTGTCAATTTCCCAACTGCCCCAATTCATGTGATTTGTGCTCTGATAAACTTCAATCACTCTTTATTGCTGTACTGCAAATTGGAGTGATATCACCCCCTCCCTCCCCCACAGCAGCCAAACAAAAAGAACAGTGGGAAGGTAACCAGATAACAGCTCCCTAACACAAGATAACAGCTCCCTGGTAGATCTAAGAACAACACTCAATAGTAAAAACCCATGTCTCACTGAGACACATTCAGTTACATTGAGGAGGAAATACAGCAGCCTGCCAGAAAGCATTTCTCTGCTAAAGTGCAGGCACAAGTCACATGACCAGGGGCAGCTGAGAAATTAACAAAATGTCTAGCCCCATGTCAGATCGCCGGCGTCTAAGAATAGTCGCCAGCATCCAAGAATAGTCTCCAAGAATATTCGCCGGCATCCAAGAATGGTCGCCGGCATCCAAAAACGAGACGCCGGCACCTCCCATGGGAGCAGAAACCCTCAATTTTTTGATTGAAACTTAGCAGAAGCTGCTGCATTTCTCACCCTAGGCTTATACTCGAGTCAATAAGCTTTCCCAGTTTTTGGAGGTAAAATTAGGTACCTCGGCTTTTACTCGGGACGGCTTATACTCGAGTATAGACGGTACCTTCCTTTTAGTCACCCTTTTTCATGTTAAAAGAGTGCATATAGAGACTATTGAAACTGCCAGAAACAAATGCATTCTTTAGTCAAATATTCCTTATTCCACTATTTGAAAGGAAACCATGTAAAGGTAAAATGATGCTACTGACATTAACAGACCTTCTACTCACCCCTCCCTCACTTTGTTCCAATTAAAAGTAATGCATTTTGGGAATCACAGCTCTGTTATTTATGAGAGGGCTCTTGACTGCCCACCACCCACAAAACTATGCAGGTCAATTAATTCTATCCAGGATATGGAATCCTAAAAAATGAGCAAACTGGCAATTTTGGCAGCTAAGGGGCAGATTATTTTCAATAGAGATAAGGTTATGCACCAGGGATGTTAAAATATGCAGCCACTTCTACCCTTATTGAAACTGTGTTATGCAAATCCATAATGAATAAGGACCCCTGCATTAAAATGTGTACTGATGGTTTCAGATACTTTCAGCCTATTGTTATTATAATTAGCCCAGCTAAATGACTCATTTTAAAAAGAGATATCTATTTATGCCTTAAAGTAGAAGTGCGATAGCATCTGCCCGGCTAGCTCAGTCGGTAGAGCATGAGACTCTTAATCTCAGGGTCGTGGGTTCGAGCCCCACGTTGGGCGATCTTCTATTGTATCTTCAGTAAATAACACTTAGGCACTTTGTAATGTGGGTATACAATCACTTCACAACTATTACTATCCACCAACCAAGTGCTATCTGCACCTATATAGTATGACTTGTGTGAAATGTCGTAATAACCTGATCTCAATACTTGCACTTTTCCGCCTATTGTCCACATTGTATGACTCATTGTGTGTTGAACCAGCAGAGGACACATGCAATGGAGTTCAGGAGTGAAGCAGTCTGGAGCAGCTCATTCCAGACAACAAGACAGGTGAGTGCAAGTATTAAGATCATGCTATTATGATTTTTCCCACCACTTTTTAAGTAGTAGTTCAGATGAGTGAGTGTGACACTTTTTGACTCCTTTTGGCCTCTTGCTGTAGGTTTAATGAGTAACACGTTACATCAATTCAGTATAGTGGGTTTAAACCCCAACTTGGAAGTGCTAATGCCATGTACGTACTTGCTGCCATCTTTCAGCTACCAAGTTGTGTAGCTTATTGTGATTGTAGTGTGGTTAGTAGTCTGTGTTGCAGCCAAAACAATTATGGTTTAAATTCAGACAAAATAATCATCATACTAATGAATGATAAAAAAAAAAGTTTACTAAAATGAGATTGTTAGCAAAAATAACAAGTGCCATTTTTTAAAATACATAAATAAATAAATGGATAGATACCTAGAAATTATTTAAAATCATTTGTACCATTATGTACCAAAACAGCTTGGTCCTGCCTAGCTACACCACGTGATTTGTTCATCAAAACAACCGCATGCTGAACCCTCGCATTAGGGGAGCAGCACACTGTTCAGTTGTCGTTATCTTTATGAAAGATTACTCTGGTGCCTAAAAATAGAATTAACTATACAAAGGAAAAGTCACATTATTTATATCAAGACAAGATCAACATGTGGTAAAAAAAAATAATGGATTTGAAGCAATTCTAAAAAGAGCTTGACAAGCTCCCATTCTTAGCTTCAGAACTATAGGCCAGTTAGTCTGATATCTGTGATAGAAAAGCTTTTTGAATGTTTTATGCATAACAGATCTTGGCAGACTTATTAAATTGCCTTTTATGAAGAAGCGAGCAGGGACTTTGACTCTGGGATGGAAGTGGATGGGATCTACTTAAACAATGCTAAAGCCTTTGCTAAAGCATTCTGTGGGTACTAAAGCAAATAAAAGTGCCGTCTTACATAAAAAGGGGCAATAACTCAAGGGATGAAAACATAATTTTGCCTCTTTATATGTCTCTGGTAAGGCCTCACCTTGAGATTGCATTGCAGTTTTGGGCTCAAGTCCTTAAGAAGGATGCTTGACTGAATGGACATGATTACTCTTTATTAGCGTATTGTGTAGTGTATTAGCGTACATTATAGACAGATAGAAGGGAATAGTTTTCCTAATTAAAGGATCAACACACCAGAGACCATCCCTCTTGGCTACAGGAAGGGGGCAGTAGGGGGTTCTGCATGGTGAAGAAAATGAAGCTGTGGAATGCCCTGCCAGGTGATGTTATCATGGCAGATTCTATTAATGCCTGTAAGGGGAGATTGGATGATTTATTGGACAAACATAATATCCAAGGCTAAAATCTACAGTTAGTATAGATAAATAGAGATAAATAGTTAATTTGAGTGTGTATAGGTTGATATGAGAGTGTGTATGTATGTAAGTATGTATATACACTGGGATTCATTTGAAAGGGTTGAACTTGATGGATTTCGTTTTTTTTTTTTAACCCAACATAACAATGTAACTATATCAATTTATTATTTGAACTATAACTAGCTTACTTGTAAATCCATTGACCTTTAACTATTTTAGGTCTTGCAATGTGTCCTGCATGAAATGAATATAGCAGTTGTGGATTCCATTAGACAAGTCACTGTCCAGTCTGGACAGAGAGACAGCTTGAGAGAGGATGATAACGAGAGTTGCTTAGTGACTCAGGGGTGTAATTATGAAAAGTTGATTAGACAGTTCCCACCGATTGGCTAATCTGTGTGTTTCTTTCATGTTTGGATGATTGTTTAACCTTCATTAAAGCCATTATTTCTATAACATACAAATAAAGACGGTGTTGTTAAAACATACTTCCCTTACCGGGAATCGAACCCGGGCCGCGGCGGTGAGAGCGCCGAATCCTAACCACTAGACCACCAGGGAGAGATGCTCTGTAGTGTTACATTCGAATTTGAAATTTCTAACATGTTGGTTTCACAGCGACATTGTTTATCTTTTTGGAGCACAAAAACGTATTCAATGTACCTTGCCTCAAGTGTCACCTGCATTAGTCAATGCTCTTTCAAGAGGGGCATGTAGGCTTGGATGATTCCTTGAATGAGCATAATATCATAGGCTATTCTGATACTAAAATCTATCATTAGTATAGGTAATGGTACTTATAGAATGTGTAGGTGCAATGGGTTTCATTTGGAGGGGTTGAACTTGATGTACTTTTGTCTTTTTTAAAACCAACTTTATGCCACTGGGGCATGTGAAAAATATTTGTTTCACCTTTTAGTGCTAAGTGAATTCAAAGCAAGTCAGTTGCATGTGTTTTGGGGAGAAAAGTTGCCCCATATTTATTAAATTAAAAGCAGTACTTGAAATGAAAACATCTTAATAACGATGAGCGAATTTCTCCCATTTTGCTACATCGAAAAATTTGTGAATTTGCTGCGAAACGGCGAAAAATCATGAAATCAGAAAGTTCAAGAAAAAATCGTGAAATAAGAACCTTTTCCCTGAAAAATTGTGAAATTCGAAAGTTTCATGAAAAAATCGTGAAATGCGAATGTTTTCATGAAAAAAAATTAGGAAATTCGAACATTTTCACGGAAAAATCGTGCAATCCGCATGTTTTCACTAAAAAAATCAAGCAATTCGAATATTTTCACCAAAAAAATATCTAGCAATTCGAATGTTTTCACTTAAAAATCAAGCAATTTGAACGTTTTCACAAAAAAGAATCGAGCAATTCGAACTTTTTCACCCAAAAAAACAGAGCGATTTGAACGTTTTCACTAAAAAAAATTCGCGGGAGATTCGCGAATTTATTCGGCGGCTGGCGAAAATCGGAAATTCGGTGCAAATTCGTGCCAGGCAAATTTATTCACCTATCACTCATAAGAACGTGTCAGAGTCAGGAACTCTCTTAAAGGAGAAGTGACCTATGTCCAATTTACATAGAAAGAGGTCACACTGAGGGAAATAGTCTAAAGGATATATAGGCATATTTTGATGAAGAATGCAATTATGGTAAGAACTGAGAAATGTCACTATCCCTTTAACATGGGGGCATATTAATGTCATGTATTTTCTGTCTTATCTTTCTTTTTCGTCAAGTGATATAGCTCGCCGTGATCGTATAGTGGTTAGTACTCTGCGTTGTGGCCGCAGCAACCCCGGTTCGAATCCGGGTCACGGCACATATTTTCCAAAAATACTTTCTCATGTCAGGTCTGTGTTGCTCTGGCATTGCAAAGGGTTGACACTGGAAACATTTGGTTTTACATTGACAAAAAGACCCTTAATTGGACACTTCTGTAGAGGCACTATGGAAGGGTGATATTTAGATCTGCCTTGGGAGACAATTTGGAGTCACACTAGTTGGGTAAGGAAGCAGTTCTTTAGATCTGTTGATCAAAAAGAAAAGTGCTGTGAAACTAGAACTGTAGGGGGGAAGTTATAGGAAAATATGTTGATTATAGGAAAGGATCCATATCCTCTCTGTCAAAGGAGTTGCATCCTCATAACTCTTAGAATGATTATGAGGAGATCACATGCTTCCTAATGGTACCAAACAGGGCCAGCCTACACCCACCAATTAGGAGGGGTGATTCCTGGGGGACTGCTTCTTTTTATTACAAATCTTTCTATTCAGGCCTCGCCTGCTAGACTGCTAGGTTAATTTGAACCCTTGTAACCAGATTGCTAAAACTGTCAACTGAAGAGCTGCTGAACAAAAGGCAAAAAAACTAAAAAAACCACAACTGGTTAGTTTCTGATTTCAATATGTAGAATGGGTAAATCAAGAAGCAGCAAAACACAGAATACCTGCTATTTAGCATTCATTGTGCATCCACACAACAGTTTCTGATTTAAGTACTTTGCAGTGAAAAGTTAGTAAATATACCCTGCCATAAGTAGTATGTGCATAAAGGTTGACAAAAAAAGTCACTGTAAAAAAGTTTATATTAAAGGGATACTGTCATGGGAAAAAACATTTTTTTCAAAATGAATCAGTTAATAGTGCAGCTCCAGCAGAATTCTGCACTGAAATCCATTTCTCAAAAGAGCAAACAGATATTTTTATATTCAATTTTGAAATCTGACATGGGGCTAGACATATTGTCAATTTCCCAACTGCCCCAATTCATGTGATTTGTGCTCTGATAAACTTCAATCACTCTTTATTGCTGTACTACAAATTGGAGTGATATCACCCCCTCCCTCCCCCACAGCAGCCAAACAAAAAGAACAGTGGGAAGGTAACCAGATAACAGCTCCCTAACACAAGATAACAGCTCCCTGGTAGATCTAAGAACAACACTCAATAGTAAAAACCCATGTCTCACTGAGACACATTCAGTTACATTGAGGAGGAAATACAGCAGCCTGCCAGAAAGCATTTCTCTGCTAAAGTGCAGGCACAAGTCACATGACCAGGGGCAGCTGAGAAATTAACAAAATGTCTAGCCCCATGTCAGATCGCCGGCGTCTAAGAATAGTCGCCAGCATCCAAGAATAGTCTCCAAGAATATTCGCCGGCATCCAAGAATGGTCGCCGGCATCCAAAAACGAGACGCCGGCACCTCCCATGGGAGCAGAAACCCTCAATTTTTTGATTGAAACTTAGCAGAAGCTGCTGCATTTCTCACCCTAGGCTTATACTCGAGTCAATAAGCTTTCCCAGTTTTTGGAGGTAAAATTAGGTACCTCGGCTTTTACTCGGGACGGCTTATACTCGAGTATAGACGGTACCTTCCTTTTAGTCACCCTTTTTCATGTTAAAAGAGTGCATATAGAGACTATTGAAACTGCCAGAAACAAATGCATTCTTTAGTCAAATATTCCTTATTCCACTATTTGAAAGGAAACCATGTAAAGGTAAAATGATGCTACTGACATTAACAGACCTTCTACTCACCCCTCCCTCACTTTGTTCCAATTAAAAGTAATGCATTTTGGGAATCACAGCTCTGTTATTTATGAGAGGGCTCTTGACTGCCCACCACCCACAAAACTATGCAGGTCAATTAATTCTATCCAGGATATGGAATCCTAAAAAATGAGCAAACTGGCAATTTTGGCAGCTAAGGGGCAGATTATTTTCAATAGAGTTAAGGTTATGCACCAGGGATGTTAAAATATGCAGCCACTTCTACCCTTATTGAAACTGTGTTATGCAAATCCATAATGAATAAGGACCCCTGCATTAAAATGTGTACTGATGGTTTCAGATACTTTCAGCCTATTGTTATTATAATTAGCCCAGCTAAATGACTCATTTTAAAAAGAGATATCTATTTATGCCTTAAAGTAGAAGTGCGATAGCATCTGCCCGGCTAGCTCAGTCGGTAGAGCATGAGACTCTTAATCTCAGGGTCGTGGGTTCGAGCCCCACGTTGGGCGATCTTCTATTGTATCTTCAGTAAATAACACTTAGGCACTTTGTAATGTGGGTATACAATCACTTCACAACTATTACTATCCACCAACCAAGTGCTATCTGCACCTATATAGTATGACTTGTGTGAAATGTCGTAATAACCTGATCTCAATACTTGCACTTTTCCGCCTATTGTCCACATTGTATCACTCATTGTGTGTTGAACCAGCAGAGGACACATGCAATGGAGTTCAGGAGTGAAGCAGTCTGGAGCAGCTCATTCCAGACAACAAGACAGGTGAGTGCAAGTATTAAGATCATGCTATTATGATTTTTCCCACCACTTTTTTAGTAGTAGTTCATATGAGTGAGTGTGACACTTTTTGACTCCTTTTGGCCTCTTGCTGTAGGTTTAATGAGTAACACGTTACATCAATTCAGTATAGTGGGTTTAAACCCCAACTTGGAAGTGCTAATGCCATGTACGTACTTGCTGCCATCTTTCAGCTACCAAGTTGTGTAGCTTATTGTGATTGTAGTGTGGTTAGTAGTCTGTGTTGCAGCCAAAACAATTATGGTTTAAATTCAGACAAAATAATCATCATACTAATGAATGATAAAAAAAAAAGTTTACTAAAATGAGATTGTTAGCAAAAATAACAAGTGCCATTTTTTAAAATACATAAATAAATAAATGGATAGATACCTAGAAATTATTTAAAATCATTTGTACCATTATGTACCAAAACAGCTTGGTCCTGCCTAGCTACACCACGTGATTTGTTCATCAAAACAACCGCATGCTGAACCCTCGCATTAGGGGAGCAGCACACTGTTCAGTTGTCGTTATCTTTATGAAAGATTACTCTGGTGCCTAAAAATAGAATTAACTATACAAAGGAAAAGTCACATTATTTATATCAAGACAAGATCAACATGTGGTAAAAAAAAATAATGGATTTGAAGCAATTCTAAAAAGAGCTTGACAAGCTCCCATTCTTAGCTTCAGAACTATAGGCCAGTTAGTCTGATATCTGTGATAGAAAAGCTTTTTGAATGTTTTATGCATAACAGATCTTGGCAGACTTATTAAATTGCCTTTTATGAAGAAGCGAGCAGGGACTTTGACTCTGGGATGGAAGTGGATGGGATCTACTTAAACAATGCTAAAGCCTTTGCTAAAGCATTCTGTGGGTACTAAAGCAAATAAAAGTGCCGTCTTACATAAAAAGGGGCAATAACTCAAGGGATGAAAACATAATTTTGCCTCTTTATATGTCTCTGGTAAGGCCTCACCTTGAGATTGCATTGCAGTTTTGGGCTCAAGTCCTTAAGAAGGATGCTTGACTGAATGGACATGATTACTCTTTATTAGCGTATTGTGTAGTGTATTAGCGTACATTATAGACAGATAGAAGGGAATAGTTTTCCTAATTAAAGGATCAACACACCAGAGACCATCCCTCTTGGCTACAGGAAGGGGGCAGTAGGGGGTTCTGCATGGTGAAGAAAATGAAGCTGTGGAATGCCCTGCCAGGTGATGTTATCATGGCAGATTCTATTAATGCCTGTAAGGGGAGATTGGATGATTTATTGGACAAACATAATATCCAAGGCTAAAATCTACAGTTAGTATAGATAAATAGAGATAAATAGTTAATTTGAGTGTGTATAGGTTGATATGAGAGTGTGTATGTATGTAAGTATGTATATACACTGGGATTCATTTGAAAGGGTTGAACTTGATGGATTTCGTTTTTTTTTTTTAACCCAACATAACAATGTAACTATATCAATTTATTATTTGAACTATAACTAGCTTACTTGTAAATCCATTGACCTTTAACTATTTTAGGTCTTGCAATGTGTCCTGCATGAAATGAATATAGCAGTTGTGGATTCCATTAGACAAGTCACTGTCCAGTCTGGACAGAGAGACAGCTTGAGAGAGGATGATAACGAGAGTTGCTTAGTGACTCAGGGGTGTAATTATGAAAAGTTGATTAGACAGTTCCCACCGATTGGCTAATCTGTGTGTTTCTTTCATGTTTGGATGATTGTTTAACCTTCATTAAAGCCATTTATTTACTATAACATACAAATAAAGACGGTGTTGTTAAAACATACTTCCCTTACCGGGAATCGAACCCGGGCCGCGGCGGTGAGAGCGCCGAATCCTAACCACTAGACCACCAGGGAGAGATGCTCTGTAGTGTTACATTCGAATTTGAAATTTCTAACATGTTGGTTTCACAGCGACATTGTTTATCTTTTTGGAGCACAAAAACGTATTCAATGTACCTTGCCTCAAGTGTCACCTGCATTAGTCAATGCTCTTTCAAGAGGGGCATGTAGGCTTGGATGATTCCTTGAACGAGCATAATATCATAGGCTATTCTGATACTAAAATCTATCATTAGTATAGGTAATGGTACTTATAGAATGTGTAGGTGCAATGGGTTTCATTTGGAGGGGTTGAACTTGATGTACTTTTGTCTTTTTTAAAACCAACTTTATGCCACTGGGGCATGTGAAAAATATTTGTTTCACCTTTTAGTGCTAAGTGAATTCAAAGCAAGTCAGTTGCATGTGTTTTGGGGAGAAAAGTTGCCCCATATTTATTAAATTAAAAGCAGTACTTGAAATGAAAACATCTTAATAACGATGAGCGAATTTCTCCCATTTTGCTACATCG
This sequence comes from Xenopus petersii, assembly GCA_038501925.1. NCBI lineage: Eukaryota > Metazoa > Chordata > Amphibia > Anura > Pipidae > Xenopus > Xenopus petersii. The sequence goes on along the minus strand of CM076677.1, from coordinate 11,178,836 downwards.
AAAAATTTGTGAATTTGCTGCGAAACGGCGAAAAATCATGAAATCAGAAAGTTCAAGAAAAAATCGTGAAATAAGAACCTTTTCCCTGAAAAATTGTGAAATTCGAAAGTTTCATGAAAAAATCGTGAAATGCGAATGTTTTCATGAAAAAAAATTAGGAAATTCGAACATTTTCACGGAAAAATCGTGCAATCCGCATGTTTTCACTAAAAAAATCAAGCAATTCGAATATTTTCACCAAAAAAATATCTAGCAATTCGAATGTTTTCACTTAAAAATCAAGCAATTTGAACGTTTTCACAAAAAAGAATCGAGCAATTCGAACTTTTTCACCCAAAAAAACAGAGCGATTTGAACGTTTTCACTAAAAAAAATTCGCGGGAGATTCGCGAATTTATTCGGCGGCTGGCGAAAATCGGAAATTCGGTGCAAATTCGTGCCAGGCAAATTTATTCACCTATCACTCATAAGAACGTGTCAGAGTCAGGAACTCTCTTAAAGGAGAAGTGACCTATGTCCAATTTACATAGAAAGAGGTCACACTGAGGGAAATAGTCTAAAGGATATATAGGCATATTTTGATGAAGAATGCAATTATGGTAAGAACTGAGAAATGTCACTATCCCTTTAACATGGGGGCATATTAATGTCATGTATTTTCTGTCTTATCTTTCTTTTTCGTCAAGTGATATAGCTCGCCGTGATCGTATAGTGGTTAGTACTCTGCGTTGTGGCCGCAGCAACCCCGGTTCGAATCCGGGTCACGGCACATATTTTCCAAAAATACTTTCTCATGTCAGGTCTGTGTTGCTCTGGCATTGCAAAGGGTTGACACTGGAAACATTTGGTTTTACATTGACAAAAAGACCCTTAATTGGACACTTCTGTAGAGGCACTATGGAAGGGTGATATTTAGATCTGCCTTGGGAGACAATTTGGAGTCACACTAGTTGGGTAAGGAAGCAGTTCTTTAGATCTGTTGATCAAAAAGAAAAGTGCTGTGAAACTAGAACTGTAGGGGGGAAGTTATAGGAAAATATGTTGATTATAGGAAAGGATCCATATCCTCTCTGTCAAAGGAGTTGCATCCTCATAACTCTTAGAATGATTATGAGGAGATCACATGCTTCCTAATGGTACCAAACAGGGCCAGCCTACACCCACCAATTAGGAGGGGTGATTCCTGGGGGACTGCTTCTTTTTATTACTAATCTTTCTATTCAGGCCTCGCCTGCTAGACTGCTAGGTTAATTTGAACCCTTGTAACCAGATTGCTAAAACTGTCAACTGAAGAGCTGCTGAACAAAAGGCAAAAAAACTAAAAAAACCACAACTGGTTAGTTTCTGATTTCAATATGTAGAATGGGTAAATCAAGAAGCAGCAAAACACAGAATACCTGCTATTTAGCATTCATTGTGCATCCACACAACAGTTTCTGATTTAAGTACTTTGCAGTGAAAAGTTAGTAAATATACCCTGCCATAAGTAGTATGTGCATAAAGGTTGACAAAAAAAGTCACTGTAAAAAAGTTTATATTAAAGGGATACTGTCATGGGAAAAAACATTTTTTTCAAAATGAATCAGTTAATAGTGCAGCTCCAGCAGAATTCTGCACTGAAATCCATTTCTCAAAAGAGCAAACAGATATTTTTATATTCAATTTTGAAATCTGACATGGGGCTAGACATATTGTCAATTTCCCAACTGCCCCAATTCATGTGATTTGTGCTCTGATAAACTTCAATCACTCTTTATTGCTGTACTGCAAATTGGAGTGATATCACCCCCTCCCTCCCCCACAGCAGCCAAACAAAAAGAACAGTGGGAAGGTAACCAGATAACAGCTCCCTAACACAAGATAACAGCTCCCTGGTAGATCTAAGAACAACACTCAATAGTAAAAACCCATGTCTCACTGAGACACATTCAGTTACATTGAGGAGGAAATACAGCAGCCTGCCAGAAAGCATTTCTCTGCTAAAGTGCAGGCACAAGTCACATGACCAGGGGCAGCTGAGAAATTAACAAAATGTCTAGCCCCATGTCAGATCGCCGGCGTCTAAGAATAGTCGCCAGCATCCAAGAATAGTCTCCAAGAATATTCGCCGGCATCCAAGAATGGTCGCCGGCATCCAAAAACGAGACGCCGGCACCTCCCATGGGAGCAGAAACCCTCAATTTTTTGATTGAAACTTAGCAGAAGCTGCTGCATTTCTCACCCTAGGCTTATACTCGAGTCAATAAGCTTTCCCAGTTTTTGGAGGTAAAATTAGGTACCTCGGCTTTTACTCGGGACGGCTTATACTCGAGTATAGACGGTACCTTCCTTTTAGTCACCCTTTTTCATGTTAAAAGAGTGCATATAGAGACTATTGAAACTGCCAGAAACAAATGCATTCTTTAGTCAAATATTCCTTATTCCACTATTTGAAAGGAAACCATGTAAAGGTAAAATGATGCTACTGACATTAACAGACCTTCTACTCACCCCTCCCTCACTTTGTTCCAATTAAAAGTAATGCATTTTGGGAATCACAGCTCTGTTATTTATGAGAGGGCTCTTGACTGCCCACCACCCACAAAACTATGCAGGTCAATTAATTCTATCCAGGATATGGAATCCTAAAAAATGAGCAAACTGGCAATTTTGGCAGCTAAGGGGCAGATTATTTTCAATAGAGATAAGGTTATGCACCAGGGATGTTAAAATATGCAGCCACTTCTACCCTTATTGAAACTGTGTTATGCAAATCCATAATGTATAAGGACCCCTGCATTAAAATGTGTACTGATGGTTTCAGATACTTTCAGCCTATTGTTATTATAATTAGCCCAGCTAAATGACTCATTTTAAAAAGAGATATCTATTTATGCCTTAAAGTAGAAGTGCGATAGCATCTGCCCGGCTAGCTCAGTCGGTAGAGCATGAGACTCTTAATCTCAGGGTCGTGGGTTCGAGCCCCACGTTGGGCGATCTTCTATTGTATCTTCAGTAAATAACACTTAGGCACTTTATAATGTGGGTATACAATCACTTCACAACTATTACTATCCACCAACCAAGTGCTATCTGCACCTATATAGTATGACTTGTGTGAAATGTCGTAATAACCTGATCTCAATACTTGCACTTTTCCGCCTATTGTCCACATTGTATCACTCATTGTGTGTTGAACCAGCAGAGGACACATGCAATGGAGTTCAGGAGTGAAGCAGTCTGGAGCAGCTCATTCCAGACAACAAGACAGGTGAGTGCAAGTATTAAGATCATGCTATTATGATTTTTCCCACCACTTTTTTAGTAGTAGTTCAGATGAGTGAGTGAGACACTTTTTGACTCCTTTTGGCCTCTTGCTGTAGGTTTAATGAGTAACACGTTACATCAATTCAGTATAGTGGGTTTAAACCCCAACTTGGAAGTGCTAATGCCATGTACGTACTTGCTGCCATCTTTCAGCTACCAAGTTGTGTAGCTTATTGTGATTGTAGTGTGGTTAGTAGTCTGTGTTGCAGCCAAAACAATTATGGTTTAAATTCAGACAAAATAATCATCATACTAATGAATGATAAAAAAAAAAGTTTACTAAAATGAGATTGTTAGCAAAAATAACAAGTGCCATTTTTTAAAATACATAAATAAATAAATGGATAGATACCTAGAAATTATTTAAAATCATTTGTACCATTATGTACCAAAACAGCTTGGTCCTGCCTAGCTACACCACGTGATTTGTTCATCAAAACAACCGCATGCTGAACCCTCGCATTAGGGGAGCAGCACACTGTTCAGTTGTCGTTATCTTTATGAAAGATTACTCTGGTGCCTAAAAATAGAATTAACTATACAAAGGAAAAGTCACATTATTTATATCAAGACAAGATCAACATGTGGTAAAAAAAAATAATGGATTTGAAGCAATTCTAAAAAGAGCTTGACAAGCTCCCATTCTTAGCTTCAGAACTATAGGCCAGTTAGTCTGATATCTGTGATAGAAAAGCTTTTTGAATGTTTTATGCATAACAGATCTTGGCAGACTTATTAAATTGCCTTTTATGAAGAAGCGAGCAGGGACTTTGACTCTGGGATGGAAGTGGATGGGATCTACTTAAACAATGCTAAAGCCTTTGCTAAAGCATTCTGTGGGTACTAAAGCAAATAAAAGTGCCGTCTTACACCAAAAGGGGCAATAACTCAAGGGATGAAAACATAATTTTGCCTCTTTATATGTCTCTGGTAAGGCCTCACCTTGAGATTGCATTGCAGTTTTGGGCTCAAGTCCTTAAGAAGGATGCTTGACTGAATGGACATGATTACTCTTTATTAGCGTATTGTGTAGTGTATTAGCGTACATTATAGACAGATAGAAGGGAATAGTTTTCCTAATTAAAGGATCAACGCACCAGAGGCCATCCCTCTTGGCTACAGGAAGGGGGCAGTAGGGGGTTCTGCATGGTGAAGAAAATGAAGCTGTGGAATGCCCTGCCAGGTGATGTTATCATGGCAGATTCTATTAATGCCTGTAAGGGGTGATTGGATGATTTATTGGACAAACATAATATCCAAGGCTAAAATCTACAGTTAGTATAGATAAATAGAGATAAATAGTTAATTTGAGTGTGTATAGGTTGATATGAGAGTGTGTATGTATGTAAGTATGTATATACACTGGGATTCATTTGAAAGGGTTGAACTTGATGGATTTCGTCTTTTTTTTTTAACCCAACATAACAATGTAACTATATCAGTTTATTATTTGAACTATAACTAGCTTACTTGTTAATCCATTGACCTTTAACTATTTTAGGTCTTGCAATGTGTCCTGCATGAAATGAATATAGCAGTTGTGGATTCCATTAGACAAGTCACTGTCCAGTCTGGACAGAGAGACAGCTTGAGAGAGGATGATAACGAGAGTTGCTTAGTGACTCAGGGGTGTAATTATGAAAAGTTGATTAGACAGTTCCCACCGATTGGCTAATCTGTGTGTTTCTTTCATGTTTGGATGATTGTTTAACCTTCATTAAAGCCATTATTTCTATAACATACAAATAAAGACGGTGTTGTTAAAACATACTTCCCTGACCGGGAATTGAACCCGGGCCGCGGCGGTGAGAGCGCCGAATCCTAACCACTAGGGAGAGATGCTCTGTAGTGTTACATTCGAATTTGAAATTTCTAACATGTTGATTTCACAGCGACATTGTTTATCTTTTTGGAGCACAAAAACGTATTCAATGTACCTTGCCTCAAGTGTCACCTGCATTAGTCAATGCTCTTTCAAGAGGGGCATGTAGGCTTGGATGATTCCTTGAACGAGCATAATATCATAGGCTATTCTGATACTAAAATCTATCATTAGTATAGGTAATGGTACTTATAGAATGTGTAGGTGCAATGGGTTTCATTTGGAGGGGTTGAACTTGATGTACTTTTGTCTTTTTTAAAACCAACTTTATGCCACTGGGGCATGTGAAAAATATTTGTTTCCCCTTTTAGTGCTAAGTGAATTCAAAGCAAGTCAGTTGCATGTGTTTTGGGGAGAAAAGTTGCCCCATATTTATTAAATTAAAAGCAGTACTTGAAATGAAAACATCTTAATAACGATGAGCGAATTTCTCCCATTTTGCTACATCGAAAAATTTGTGAATTTGCTGCGAAACGGCGAAAAATCATGAAATCAGAAAGTTCAAGAAAAAATCGTGAAATAAGAACCTTTTCCCTGAAAAATTGTGAAATTCGAAAGTTTCATGAAAAAATCGTGAAATGCGAACGTTTTCATGAAAAAAATTAGGAAATTCGAACATTTTCACGGAAAAATCGTGCAATCCGCATGTTTTCACTAAAAAAATCAAGCAATTCGAATATTTTCACCAAAAAAATATCTAGCAATTCGAATGTTTTCACTTAAAAATCAAGCAATTTGAACGTTTTCACAAAAAAGAATCGAGCAATTCGAACTTTTTCACCCAAAAAAAACAGAGCGATTTGAACGTTTTCACTAAAAAAAATTCGCGGGAGATTCGCGAATTTATTCGGCGGCTGGCGAAAATCGGAAATTCGGTGCAAATTCGTGCCAGGCAAATTTATTCACCTATCACTCATAAGAACGTGTCAGAGTCAGGAACTCTCTTAAAGGAGAAGTGACCTATGTCCAATTTACATAGAAAGAGGTCACACTGAGGGAAATAGTCTAAAGGATATATAGGCATATTTTGATGAAGAATGCAATTATGGTAAGAACTGAGAAATGTCACTATCCCTTTAACATGGGGGCATATTAATGTCATGTATTTTCTGTCTTATCTTTCTTTTTCGTCAAGTGATATAGCTCGCCGTGATCGTATAGTGGTTAGTACTCTGCGTTGTGGCCGCAGCAACCCCGGTTCGAATCCGGGTCACGGCACATATTTTCCAAAAATACTTTCTCATGTCAGGTCTGTGTTGCTCTGGCATTGCAAAGGGTTGACACTGGAAACATTTGGTTTTACATTGACAAAAAGACCCTTAATTGGACACTTCTGTAGAGGCACTATGGAAGGGTGATATTTAGATCTGCCTTGGGAGACAATTTGGAGTCACACTAGTTGGGTAAGGAAGCAGTTCTTTAGATCTGTTGATCAAAAAGAAAAGTGCTGTGAAACTAGAACTGTAGGGGGGAAGTTATAGGAAAATATGTTGATTATAGGAAAGGATCCATATCCTCTCTGTCAAAGGAGTTGCATCCTCATAACTCTTAGAATGATTATGAGGAGATCACATGCTTCCTAATGGTACCAAACAGGGCCAGCCTACACCCACCAATTAGGAGGGGTGATTCCTGGGGGACTGCTTCTTTTTATTACTAATCTTTCTATTCAGGCCTCGCCTGCTAGACTGCTAGGTTAATTTGAACCCTTGTAACCAGATTGCTAAAACTGTCAACTGAAGAGCTGCTGAACAAAAGGCAAAAAAACTAAAAAAACCACAACTGGTTAGTTTCTGATTTCAATATGTAGAATGGGTAAATCAAGAAGCAGCAAAACACAGAATACCTGCTATTTAGCATTCATTGTGCATCCACACAACAGTTTCTGATTTAAGTACTTTGCAGTGAAAAGTTAGTAAATATACCCTGCCATAAGTAGTATGTGCATAAAGGTTGACAAAAAAAGTCACTGTAAAAAAGTTTATATTAAAGGGATACTGTCATGGGAAAAAACATTTTTTTCAAAATGAATCAGTTAATAGTGCAGCTCCAGCAGAATTCTGCACTGAAATCCATTTCTCAAAAGAGCAAACAGATATTTTTATATTCAATTTTGAAATCTGACATGGGGCTAGACATATTGTCAATTTCCCAACTGCCCCAATTCATGTGATTTGTGCTCTGATAATCTTCAATCACTCTTTATTGCTGTACTGCAAATTGGAGTGATATCACCCCCTCCCTCCCCCACAGCAGCCAAACAAAAAGAACAGTGGGAAGGTAACCAGATAACAGCTCCCTAACACAAGATAACAGCTCCCTGGTAGATCTAAGAACAACACTCAATAGTAAAAACCCATGTCTCACTGAGACACATTCAGTTACATTGAGGAGGAAATACAGCAGCCTGCCAGAAAGCATTTCTCTGCTAAAGTGCAGGCACAAGTCACATGACCAGGGGCAGCTGAGAAATTAACAAAATGTCTAGCCCCATGTCAGATCGCCGGCGTCTAAGAATAGTCGCCAGCATCCAAGAATAGTCTCCAAGAATATTCGCCGGCATCCAAGAATGGTCGCCGGCATCCAAAAACGAGACGCCGGCACCTCCCATGGGAGCAGAAACCCTCAATTTTTTGATTGAAACTTAGCAGAAGCTGCTGCATTTCTCACCCTAGGCTTATACTCGAGTCAATAAGCTTTCCCAGTTTTTGGAGGTAAAATTAGGTACCTCGGCTTTTACTCGGGACGGCTTATACTCGAGTATAGACGGTACCTTCCTTTTAGTCACCCTTTTTCATGTTAAAAGAGTGCATATAGAGACTATTGAAACTGCCAGAAACAAATGCATTCTTTAGTCAAATATTCCTTATTCCACTATTTGAAAGGAAACCATGTAAAGGTAAAATGATGCTACTGACATTAACAGACCTTATACTCACCCCTCCCTCACTTTGTTCCAATTAAAAGTAATGCATTTTGGGAATCACAGCTCTGTTATTTATGAGAGGGCTCTTGACTGCCCACCACCCACAAAACTATGCAGGTCAATTAATTCTATCCAGGATATGGAATCCTAAAAAATGAGCAAACTGGCAATTTTGGCAGCTAAGGGGCAGATTATTTTCAATAGAGATAAGGTTATGCACCAGGGATGTTAAAATATGCAGCCACTTCTACCCTTATTGAAACTGTGTTATGCAAATCCATAATGAATAAGGACCCCTGCATTAAAATGTGTACTGATGGTTTCAGATACTTTCAGCCTATTGTTATTATAATTAGCCCAGCTAAATGACTCATTTTAAAAAGAGATATCTATTTATGCCTTAAAGTAGAAGTGCGATAGCATCTGCCCGGCTAGCTCAGTCGGTAGAGCATGAGACTCTTAATCTCAGGGTCGTGGGTTCGAGCCCCACGTTGGGCGATCTTCTATTGTATCTTCAGTAAATAACACTTAGGCACTTTATAATGTGGGTATACAATCACTTCACAACTATTACTATCCACCAACCAAGTGCTATCTGCACCTATATAGTATGACTTGTGTGAAATGTCGTAATAACCTGATCTCAATACTTGCACTTTTCCGCCTATTGTCCACATTGTATGACTCATTGTGTGTTGAACCAGCAGAGGACACATGCAATGGAGTTCAGGAGTGAAGCAGTCTGGAGCAGCTCATTCCAGACAACAAGACAGGTGAGTGCAAGTATTAAGATCATGCTATTATGATTTTTCCCACCACTTTTTTAGTAGTAGTTCAGATGAGTGAGTGTGACACTTTTTGACTCCTTTTGGCCTCTTGCTGTAGGTTTAATGAGTAACACGTTACATCAATTCAGTATAGTGGGTTTAAACCCCAACTTGGAAGTGCTAATGCCATGTACGTACTTGCTGCCATCTTTCAGCTACCAAGTTGTGTAGCTTATTGTGATTGTAGTGTGGTTAGTAGTCTGTGTTGCAGCCAAAACAATTATGGTTTAAATTCAGACAAAATAATCATCATACTAATGAATGATAAAAAAAAAAGTTTACTAAAATGAGATTGTTAGCAAAAATAACAAGTGCCATTTTTTAAAATACATAAATAAATAAATGGATAGATACCTAGAAATTATTTAAAATCATTTGTACCATTATGTACCAAAACAGCTTGGTCCTGCCTAGCTACACCACGTGATTTGTTCATCAAAACAACCGCATGCTGAACCCTCGCATTAGGGGAGCAGCACACTGTTCAGTTGTCGTTATCTTTATGAAAGATTACTCTGGTGCCTAAAAATAGAATTAACTATACAAAGGAAAAGTCACATTATTTATATCAAGACAAGATCAACATGTGGTAAAAAAAATAATGGATTTGAAGCAATTCTAAAAAGAGCTTGACAAGCTCCCATTCTTAGCTTCAGAACTATAGGCCAGTTAGTCTGATATCTGTGATAGAAAAGCTTTTTGAATGTTTTATGCATAACAGATCTTGGCAGACTTATTAAATTGCCTTTTATGAAGAAGCGAGCAGGGACTTTGACTCTGGGATGGAAGTGGATGGGATCTACTTAAACAATGCTAAAGCCTTTGCTAAAGCATTCTGTGGATACTAAAGCAAATAAAAGTGCCGTCTTACACCAAAAGGGGCAATAACTCAAGGGATGAAAACATAATTTTGCCTCTTTATATGTCTCTGGTAAGGCCTCACCTTGAGATTGCATTGCAGTTTTGGGCTCAAGTCCTTAAGAAGGATGCTTGACTGAATGGACATGATTACTCTTTATTAGCGTATTGTGTAGTGTATTAGCGTACATTATAGACAGATAGAAGGGAATAGTTTTCCTAATTAAAGGATCAACGCACCAGAGGCCATCCCTCTTGGCTACAGGAAGGGGGCAGTAGGGGGTTCTGCATGGTGAAGAAAATGAAGCTGTGGAATGCCCTGCCAGGTGATGTTATCATGGCAGATTCTATTAATGCCTGTAAGGGGTGATTGGATGATTTATTGGACAAACATAATATCCAAGGCTAAAATCTACAGTTAGTATAGATAAATAGAGATAAATAGTTAATTTGAGTGTGTATAGGTTGATATGAGAGTGTGTATGTATGTAAGTATGTATATACACTGGGATTCATTTGAAAGGGTTGAACTTGATGGATTTCGTCTTTTTTTTTAACCCAACATAACAATGTAACTATATCAGATTATTTGAACTATAACTAGCTTACTTGTTAATCCATTGACCTTTAACTATTTTAGGTCTTGCAATGTGTCCTGCATGAAATGAATATAGCAGTTGTGGATTCCATTAGACAAGTCACTGTCCAGTCTGGACAGAGAGACAGCTTGAGAGAGGATGATAACGAGAGTTGCTTAGTGACTCAGGGGTGTAATTATGAAAAGTTGATTAGACAGTTCCCACCGATTGGCTAATCTGTGTGTTTCTTTCATGTTTGGATGATTGTTTAACCTTCATTAAAGCCATTATTTCTATAACATACAAATAAAGACGGTGTTGTTAAAACATACTTCCCTGACCGGGAATCGAACCCAGGCCGTGGCGGTGAGAGCGCCGAATCCTAACCACTAGACCACCAGGGAGAGATGCTCTGTAGTGTTACATTCGAATTTGAAATTTCTAACATGTTGATTTCACAGCGACATTGTTTATCTTTTTGGAGCACAAAAACGTATTCAATGTACCTTGCCTCAAGTGTCACCTGCATTAGTCAATGCTCTTTCAAGAGGGGCATGTAGGCTTGGATGATTCCTTGAACGAGCATAATATCATAGGCTATTCTGATACTAAAATCTATCATTAGTATAGGTAATGGTACTTATAGAATGTGTAGGTACAATGGGTTTCATTTGGAGGGGTTGAACTTGATGTACTTTTGTCTTTTTTAAAACCAACTTTATGCCACTGGGGCATGTGAAAAATATTTGTTTCACCTTTTAGTGCTAAGTGAATTCAAAGCAAGTCAGTTGCATGTGTTTTGGGGAGAAAAGTTGCCCCATATTTATTAAATTAAAAGCAGTACTTGAAATGAAAACATCTTAATAACGATGAGCGAATTTCTCCCATTTTGCTACATCGAAAAATTTGTGAATTTGCTGCGAAACGGCGAAAAATCATGAAATCAGAAAGTTCAAGAAAAAATCGTGAAATAAGAACCTTTTCCCTGAAAAATTGTGAAATTCGAAAGTTTCATGAAAAAATCGTGAAATGCGAACGTTTTCATGAAAAAAAATTAGGAAATTCGAACATTTTCACGGAAAAATCGTGCAATCCGCATGTTTTCACTAAAAAAATCAAGCAATTCGAATATTTTCACCAAAAAAATATCTAGCAATTCGAATGTTTTCACTTAAAAATCAAGCAATTTGAACGTTTTCACAAAAAAGAATCGAGCAATTCGAACTTTTTCACCCAAAAAAAACAGAGCGATTTGAACGTTTTCACTAAAAAAAATTTGCGGGAGATTCGCGAATTTATTCGGCGGCTGGCGAAAATCGGAAATTCGGTGCAAATTCGTGCCAGGCAAATTTATTCACCTATCACTCATAAGAACGTGTCAGAGTCAGGAACTCTCTTAAAGGAGAAGTGACCTATGTCCAATTTACATAGAAAGAGGTCACACTGAGGGAAATAGTCTAAAGGATATATAGGCATATTTTGATGAAGAATGCAATTATGGTAAGAACTGAGAAATGTCACTATCCCTTTAACATGGGGGCATATTAATGTCATGTATTTTCTGTCTTATCTTTCTTTTTCGTCAAGTGATATAGCTCGCCGTGATCGTATAGTGGTTAGTACTCTGCGTTGTGGCCGCAGCAACCCCGGTTCGAATCCGGGTCACGGCACATATTTTCCAAAAATACTTTCTCATGTCAGGTCTGTGTTGCTCTGGCATTGCAAAGGGTTGACACTGGAAACATTTGGTTTTACATTGACAAAAAGACCCTTAATTGGACACTTCTGTAGAGGCACTATGGAAGGGTGATATTTAGATCTGCCTTGGGAGACAATTTGGAGTCACACTAGTTGGGTAAGGAAGCAGTTCTTTAGATCTGTTGATCAAAAAGAAAAGTGCTGTGAAACTAGAACTGTAGGGGGGAAGTTATAGGAAAATATGTTGATTATAGGAAAGGATCCATATCCTCTCTGTCAAAGGAGTTGCATCCTCATAACTCTTAGAATGATTATGAGGAGATCACATGCTTCCTAATGGTACCAAACAGGGCCAGCCTACACCCACCAATTAGGAGGGGTGATTCCTGGGGGACTGCTTCTTTTTATTACTAATCTTTCTATTCAGGCCTCGCCTGCTAGACTGCTAGGTTAATTTGAACCCTTGTAACCAGATTGCTAAAACTGTCAACTGAAGAGCTGCTGAACAAAAGGCAAAAAAACTAAAAAAACCACAACTGGTTAGTTTCTGATTTCAATATGTAGAATGGGTAAATCAAGAAGCAGCAAAACACAGAATACCTGCTATTTAGCATTCATTGTGCATCCACACAACAGTTTCTGATTTAAGTACTTTGCAGTGAAAAGTTAGTAAATATACCCTGCCATAAGTAGTATGTGCATAAAGGTTGACAAAAAAAGTCACTGTAAAAAAGTTTATATTAAAGGGATACTGTCATGGGAAAAAACATTTTTTTCAAAATGAATCAGTTAATAGTGCAGCTCCAGCAGAATTCTGCACTGAAATCCATTTCTCAAAAGAGCAAACAGATATTTTTATATTCAATTTTGAAATCTGACATGGGGCTAGACATATTGTCAATTTCCCAACTGCCCCAATTCATGTGATTTGTGCTCTGATAAACTTCAATCACTCTTTATTGCTGTACTGCAAATTGGAGTGATATCACCCCCTCCCTCCCCCACAGCAGCCAAACAAAAAGAACAGTGGGAAGGTAACCAGATAACAGCTCCCTAACACAAGATAACAGCTCCCTGGTAGATCTAAGAACAACACTCAATAGTAAAAACCCATGTCTCACTGAGACACATTCAGTTACATTGAGGAGGAAATACAGCAGCCTGCCAGAAAGCATTTCTCTGCTAAAGTGCAGGCACAAGTCACATGACCAGGGGCAGCTGAGAAATTAACAAAATGTCTAGCCCCATGTCAGATCGCCGGCGTCTAAGAATAGTCGCCAGCATCCAAGAATAGTCTCCAAGAATATTCGCCGGCATCCAAGAATGGTCGCCGGCATCCAAAAACGAGACGCCGGCACCTCCCATGGGAGCAGAAACCCTCAATTTTTTGATTGAAACTTAGCAGAAGCTGCTGCATTTCTCACCCTAGGCTTATACTCGAGTCAATAAGCTTTCCCAGTTTTTGGAGGTAAAATTAGGTACCTCGGCTTTTACTCGGGACGGCTTATACTCGAGTATAGACGGTACCTTCCTTTTAGTCACCCTTTTTCATGTTAAAAGAGTGCATATAGAGACTATTGAAACTGCCAGAAACAAATGCATTCTTTAGTCAAATATTCCTTATTCCACTATTTGAAAGGAAACCATGTAAAGGTAAAATGATGCTACTGACATTAACAGACCTTCTACTCACCCCTCCCTCACTTTGTTCCAATTAAAAGTAATGCATTTTGGGAATCACAGCTCTGTTATTTATGAGAGGGCTCTTGACTGCCCACCACCCACAAAACTATGCAGGTCAATTAATTCTATCCAGGATATGGAATCCTAAAAAATGAGCAAACTGGCAATTTTGGCAGCTAAGGGGCAGATTATTTTCAATAGAGATAAGGTTATGCACCAGGGATGTTAAAATATGCAGCCACTTCTACCCTTATTGAAACTGTGTTATGCAAATCCATAATGAATAAGGACCCCTGCATTAAAATGTGTACTGATGGTTTCAGATACTTTCAGCCTATTGTTATTATAATTAGCCCAGCTAAATGACTCATTTTAAAAAGAGATATCTATTTATGCCTTAAAGTAGAAGTGCGATAGCATCTGCCCGGCTAGCTCAGTCGGTAGAGCATGAGACTCTTAATCTCAGGGTCGTGGGTTCGAGCCCCACGTTGGGCGATCTTCTATTGTATCTTCAGTAAATAACACTTAGGCACTTTGTAATGTGGGTATACAATCACTTCACAACTATTACTATCCACCAACCAAGTGCTATCTGCACCTATATAGTATGACTTGTGTGAAATGTCGTAATAACCTGATCTCAATACTTGCACTTTTCCGCCTATTGTCCACATTGTATCACTCATTGTGTGTTGAACCAGCAGAGGACACATGCAATGGAGTTCAGGAGTGAAGCAGTCTGGAGCAGCTCATTCCAGACAACAAGACAGGTGAGTGCAAGTATTAAGATCATGCTATTATGATTTTTCCCACCACTTTTTTAGTAGTAGTTCAGATGAGTGAGTGAGACACTTTTTGACTCCTTTTGGCCTCTTGCTGTAGGTTTAATGAGTAACACGTTACATCAATTCAGTATAGTGGGTTTAAACCCCAACTTGGAAGTGCTAATGCCATGTACGTACTTGCTGCCATCTTTCAGCTACCAAGTTGTGTAGCTTATTGTGATTGTAGTGTGGTTAGTAGTCTGTGTTGCAGCCAAAACAATTATGGTTTAAATTCAGACAAAATAATCATCATACTAATGAATGATAAAAAAAAAAGTTTACTAAAATGAGATTGTTAGCAAAAATAACAAGTGCCATTTTTTAAAATACATAAATAAATAAATGGATAGATACCTAGAAATTATTTAAAATCATTTGTACCATTATGTACCAAAACAGCTTGGTCCTGCCTAGCTACACCACGTGATTTGTTCATCAAAACAACCGCATGCTGAACCCTCGCATTAGGGGAGCAGCACACTGTTCAGTTGTCGTTATCTTTATGAAAGATTACTCTGGTGCCTAAAAATAGAATTAACTATACAAAGGAAAAGTCACATTATTTATATCAAGACAAGATCAACATGTGGTAAAAAAAAATAATGGATTTGAAGCAATTCTAAAAAGAGCTTGACAAGCTCCCATTCTTAGCTTCAGAACTATAGGCCAGTTAGTCTGATATCTGTGATAGAAAAGCTTTTTGAATGTTTTATGCATAACAGATCTTGGCAGACTTATTAAATTGCCTTTTATGAAGAAGCGAGCAGGGACTTTGACTCTGGGATGGAAGTGGATGGGATCTACTTAAACAATGCTAAAGCCTTTGCTAAAGCATTCTGTGGGTACTAAAGCAAATAAAAGTGCCGTCTTACACCAAAAGGGGCAATAACTCAAGGGATGAAAACATAATTTTGCCTCTTTATATGTCTCTGGTAAGGCCTCACCTTGAGATTGCATTGCAGTTTTGGGCTCAAGTCCTTAAGAAGGATGCTTGACTGAATGGACATGATTACTCTTTATTAGCGTATTGTGTAGTGTATTAGCGTACATTATAGACAGATAGAAGGGAATAGTTTTCCTAATTAAAGGATCAACGCACCAGAGGCCATCCCTCTTGGCTACAGGAAGGGGGCAGTAGGGGGTTCTGCATGGTGAAGAAAATGAAGCTGTGGAATGCCCTGCCAGGTGATGTTATCATGGCAGATTCTATTAATGCCTGTAAGGGGTGATTGGATGATTTATTGGACAAACATAATATCCAAGGCTAAAATCTACAGTTAGTATAGATAAATAGAGATAAATAGTTAATTTGAGTGTGTATAGGTTGATATGAGAGTGTGTATGTATGTAAGTATGTATATACACTGGGATTCATTTGAAAGGGTTGAACTTGATGGATTTCGTCTTTTGTTTTTTAACCCAACATAACAATGTAACTATATCAGTTTATTATTTGAACTATAACTAGCTTACTTGTTAATCCATTGACCTTTAACTATTTTAGGTCTTGCAATGTGTCCTGCATGAAATGAATATAGCAGTTGTGGATTCCATTAGACAAGTCACTGTCCAGTCTGGACAGAGAGACAGCTTGAGAGAGGATGATAACGAGAGTTGCTTAGTGACTCAGGGGTGTAATTATGAAAAGTTGATTAGACAGTTCCCACCGATTGGCTAATCTGTGTGTTTCTTTCATGTTTGGATGATTGTTTAACCTTCATTAAAGCCATTATTTCTATAACATACAAATAAAGACGGTGTTGTTAAAACATACTTCCCTGACCGGGAATCGAACCCAGGCCGCGGCGGTGAGAGCGCCGAATCCTAACCACTAGACCACCAGGGAGAGATGCTCTGTAGTGTTACATTCGAATTTGAAATTTCTAACATGTTGATTTCACAGCGACATTGTTTATCTTTTTGGAGCACAAAAACGTATTCAATGTACCTTGCCTCAAGTGTCACCTGCATTAGTCAATGCTCTTTCAAGAGGGGCATGTAGGCTTGGATGATTCCTTGAACGAGCATAATATCATAGGCTATTCTGATACTAAAATCTATCATTAGTATAGGTAATGGTACTTATAGAATGTGTAGGTACAATGGGTTTCATTTGGAGGGGTTGAACTTGATGTACTTTTGTCTTTTTTAAAACCAACTTTATGCCACTGGGGCATGTGAAAAATATTTGTTTCACCTTTTAGTGCTAAGTGAATTCAAAGCAAGTCAGTTGCATGTGTTTTGGGGAGAAAAGTTGCCCCATATTTATTAAATTAAAAGCAGTACTTGAAATGAAAACATCTTAATAACGATGAGCGAATTTCTCCCATTTTGCTACATCGAAAAATTTGTGAATTTGCTGCGAAACAGCGAAAAATCATGAAATCAGAAAGTTCAAGAAAAAATCGTGAAATAAGAACCTTTTCCCTGAAAAATTGTGAAATTCGAAAGTTTCATGAAAAAATCGTGAAATGCGAACGTTTTCATGAAAAAAAATTAGGAAATTCGAACATTTTCACGGAAAAATCGTGCAATCCGCATGTTTTCACTAAAAAAATCAAGCAATTCGAATATTTTCCCCAAAAAAATATCTAGCAATTCGAATGTTTTCACTTAAAAATCAAGCAATTTGAACGTTTTCACAAAAAAGAATCGAGCAATTCGAACTTTTTCACCCAAAAAAAACAGAGCGATTTGAACGTTTTCACTAAAAAAAATTCGCGGGAGATTCGCGAATTTATTCGGCGGCTGGCGAAAATCGGAAATTCGGTGCAAATTCGTGCCAGGCAAATTTATTCACCTATCACTCATAAGAACGTGTCAGAGTCAGGAACTCTCTTAAAGGAGAAGTGACCTATGTCCAATTTACATAGAAAGAGGTCACACTGAGGGAAATAGTCTAAAGGATATATAGGCATATTTTGATGAAGAATGCAATTATGGTAAGAACTGAGAAATGTCACTATCCCTTTAACATGGGGGCATATTAATGTCATGTATTTTCTGTCTTATCTTTCTTTTTCGTCAAGTGATATAGCTCGCCGTGATCGTATAGTGGTTAGTACTCTGCGTTGTGGCCGCAGCAACCCCGGTTCGAATCCGGGTCACGGCACATATTTTCCAAAAATACTTTCTCATGTCAGGTCTGTGTTGCTCTGGCATTGCAAAGGGTTGACACTGGAAACATTTGGTTTTACATTGACAAAAAGACCCTTAATTGGACACTTCTGTAGAGGCACTATGGAAGGGTGATATTTAGATCTGCCTTGGGAGACAATTTGGAGTCACACTAGTTGGGTAAGGAAGCAGTTCTTTAGATCTGTTGATCAAAAAGAAAAGTGCTGTGAAACTAGAACTGTAGGGGGGAAGTTATAGGAAAATATGTTGATTATAGGAAAGGATCCATATCCTCTCTGTCAAAGGAGTTGCATCCTCATAACTCTTAGAATGATTATGAGGAGATCACATGCTTCCTAATGGTACCAAACAGGGCCAGCCTACACCCACCAATTAGGAGGGGTGATTCCTGGGGGACTGCTTCTTTTTATTACTAATCTTTCTATTCAGGCCTCGCCTGCTAGACTGCTAGGTTAATTTGAACCCTTGTAACCAGATTGCTAAAACTGTCAACTGAAGAGCTGCTGAACAAAAGGCAAAAAAACTAAAAAAACCACAACTGGTTAGTTTCTGATTTCAATATGTAGAATGGGTAAATCAAGAAGCAGCAAAACACAGAATACCTGCTATTTAGCATTCATTGTGCATCCACACAACAGTTTCTGATTTAAGTACTTTGCAGTGAAAAGTTAGTAAATATACCCTGCCATAAGTAGTATGTGCATAAAGGTTGACAAAAAAAGTCACTGTAAAAAAGTTTATATTAAAGGGATACTGTCATGGGAAAAAACATTTTTTTCAAAATGAATCAGTTAATAGTGCAGCTCCAGCAGAATTCTGCACTGAAATCCATTTCTCAAAAGAGCAAACAGATATTTTTATATTCAATTTTGAAATCTGACATGGGGCTAGACATATTGTCAATTTCCCAACTGCCCCAATTCATGTGATTTGTGCTCTGATAAACTTCAATCACTCTTTATTGCTGTACTGCAAATTGGAGTGATATCACCCCCTCCCTCCCCCACAGCAGCCAAACAAAAAGAACAGTGGGAAGGTAACCAGATAACAGCTCCCTAACACAAGATAACAGCTCCCTGGTAGATCTAAGAACAACACTCAATAGTAAAAACCCATGTCTCACTGAGACACATTCAGTTACATTGAGGAGGAAATACAGCAGCCTGCCAGAAAGCATTTCTCTGCTAAAGTGCAGGCACAAGTCACATGACCAGGGGCAGCTGAGAAATTAACAAAATGTCTAGCCCCATGTCAGATCGCCGGCGTCTAAGAATAGTAGCCAGCATCCAAGAATAGTCTCCAAGAATATTCGCCGGCATCCAAGAATGGTCGCCGGCATCCAAAAACGAGACGCCGGCACCTCCCATGGGAGCAGAAACCCTCAATTTTTTGATTGAAACTTAGCAGAAGCTGCTGCATTTCTCACCCTAGGCTTATACTCGAGTCAATAAGCTTTCCCAGTTTTTGGAGGTAAAATTAGGTACCTCGGCTTTTACTCGGGACGGCTTATACTCGAGTATAGACGGTACCTTCCTTTTAGTCACCCTTTTTCATGTTAAAAGAGTGCATATAGAGACTATTGAAACTGCCAGAAACAAATGCATTCTTTAGTCAAATATTCCTTATTCCACTATTTGAAAGGAAACCATGTAAAGGTAAAATGATGCTACTGACATTAACAGACCTTATACTCACCCCTCCCTCACTTTGTTCCAATTAAAAGTAATGCATTTTGGGAATCACAGCTCTGTTATTTATGAGAGGGCTCTTGACTGCCCACCACCCACAAAACTATGCAGGTCAATTAATTCTATCCAGGATATGGAATCCTAAAAAATGAGCAAACTGGCAATTTTGGCAGCTAAGGGGCAGATTATTTTCAATAGAGATAAGGTTATGCACCAGGGATGTTAAAATATGCAGCCACTTCTACCCTTATTGAAACTGTGTTATGCAAATCCATAATGAATAAGGACCCCTGCATTAAAATGTGTACTGATGGTTTCAGATACTTTCAGCCTATTGTTATTATAATTAGCCCAGCTAAATGACTCATTTTAAAAAGAGATATCTATTTATGCCTTAAAGTAGAAGTGCGATAGCATCTGCCCGGCTAGCTCAGTCGGTAGAGCATGAGACTCTTAATCTCAGGGTCGTGGGTTCGAGCCCCACGTTGGGTGATCTTCTATTGTATCTTCAGTAAATAACACTTAGGCACTTTGTAATGTGGGTATACAATCACTTCACAACTATTACTATCCACCAACCAAGTGCTATCTGCACCTATATAGTATGACTTGTGTGAAATGTCGTAATAACCTGATCTCAATACTTGCACTTTTCCGCCTATTGTCCACATTGTATCACTCATTGTGTGTTGAACCAGCAGAGGACACATGCAATGGAGTTCAGGAGTGAAGCAGTCTGGAGCAGCTCATTCCAGACAACAAGACAGGTGAGTGCAAGTATTAAGATCATGCTATTATGATTTTTCCCACCACTTTTTTAGTAGTAGTTCAGATGAGTGAGTGTGACACTTTTTGACTCCTTTTGGCCTCTTGCTGTAGGTTTAATGAGTAACACGTTACATCAATTCAGTATAGTGGGTTTAAACCCCAACTTGGAAGTGCTAATGCCATGTACGTACTTGCTGCCATCTTTCAGCTACCAAGTTGTGTAGCTTATTGTGATTGTAGTGTGGTTAGTAGTCTGTGTTGCAGCCAAAACAATTATGGTTTAAATTCAGACAAAATAATCATCATACTAATGAATGATAAAAAAAAAAGTTTACTAAAATGAGATTGTTAGCAAAAATAACAAGTGCCATTTTTTAAAATACATAAATAAATAAATGGATAGATACCTAGAAATTATTTAAAATCATTTGTACCATTATGTACCAAAACAGCTTGGTCCTGCCTAGCTACACCACGTGATTTGTTCATCAAAACAACCGCATGCTGAACCCTCGCATTAGGGGAGCAGCACACTGTTCAGTTGTCGTTATCTTTATGAAAGATTACTCTGGTGCCTAAAAATAGAATTAACTATACAAAGGAAAAGTCACATTATTTATATCAAGACAAGATCAACATGTGGTAAAAAAAAATAATGGATTTGAAGCAATTCTAAAAAGAGCTTGACAAGCTCCCATTCTTAGCTTCAGAACTATAGGCCAGTTAGTCTGATATCTGTGATAGAAAAGCTTTTTGAATGTTTTATGCATAACAGATCTTGGCAGACTTATTAAATTGCCTTTTATGAAGAAGCGAGCAGGGACTTTGACTCTGGGATGGAAGTGGATGGGATCTACTTAAACAATGCTAAAGCCTTTGCTAAAGCATTCTGTGGGTACTAAAGCAAATAAAAGTGCCGTCTTACACAAAAAGGGGCAATAACTCAAGGGATGAAAACATAATTTTGCCTCTTTATATGTCTCTGGTAAGGCCTCACCTTGAGATTGCATTGTAGTTTTGGGCTCAAGTCCTTAAGAAGGATGCTTGACTGAATGGACATGATTACTCTTTATTAGCGTATTGTGTAGTGTATTAGCGTACATTATAGACAGATAGAAGGGAATAGTTTTCCTAATTAAAGGATCAACGCACCAGAGGCCATCCCTCTTGGCTACAGGAAGGGGGCAGTAGGGGGTTCTGCATGGTGAAGAAAATGAAGCTGTGGAATGCCCTGCCAGGTGATGTTATCATGGCAGATTCTATTAATGCCTGTAAGGGGTGATTGGATGATTTATTGGACAAACATAATATCCAAGGCTAAAATCTACAGTTAGTATAGATAAATAGAGATAAATAGTTAATTTGAGTGTGTATAGGTTGATATGAGAGTGTGTATGTATGTAAGTATGTATATACACTGGGATTCATTTGAAAGGGTTGAACTTGATGGATTTCGTCTTTTGTTTTTTAACCCAACATAACAATGTAACTATATCAGTTTATTATTTGAACTATAACTAGCTTACTTGTTAATCCATTGACCTTTAACTATTTTAGGTCTTGCAATGTGTCCTGCATGAAATGAATATAGCAGTTGTGGATTCCATTAGACAAGTCACTGTCCAGTCTGGACAGAGAGACAGCTTGAGAGAGGATGATAACGAGAGTTGCTTAGTGACTCAGGGGTGTAATTATGAAAAGTTGATTAGACAGTTCCCACCGATTGGCTAATCTGTGTGTTTCTTTCATGTTTGGATGATTGTTTAACCTTCATTAAAGCCATTATTTCTATAACATACAAATAAAGACGGTGTTGTTAAAACATACTTCCCTGACCGGGAATCGAACCCAGGCCGCGGCGGTGAGAGCGCCGAATCCTAACCACTAGACCACCAGGGAGAGATGCTCTGTAGTGTTACATTCGAATTTGAAATTTCTAACATGTTGATTTCACAGCGACATTGTTTATCTTTTTGGAGCACAAAAACGTATTCAATGTACCTTGCCTCAAGTGTCACCTGCATTAGTCAATGCTCTTTCAAGAGGGGCATGTAGGCTTGGATGATTCCTTGAACGAGCATAATATCATAGGCTATTCTGATACTAAAATCTATCATTAGTATAGGTAATGGTACTTATAGAATGTGTAGGTACAATGGGTTTCATTTGGAGGGGTTGAACTTGATGTACTTTTGTCTTTTTTAAAACCAACTTTATGCCACTGGGGCATGTGAAAAATATTTGTTTCACCTTTTAGTGCTAAGTGAATTCAAAGCAAGTCAGTTGCATGTGTTTTGGGGAGAAAAGTTGCCCCATATTTATTAAATTAAAAGCAGTACTTGAAATGAAAACATCTTAATAACGATGAGCGAATTTCTCCCATTTTGCTACATCGAAAAATTTGTGAATTTGCTGCGAAACAGCGAAAAATCATGAAATCAGAAAGTTCAAGAAAAAATCGTGAAATAAGAACCTTTTCCCTGAAAAATTGTGAAATTCGAAAGTTTCATGAAAAAATCGTGAAATGCGAACGTTTTCATGAAAAAAAATTAGGAAATTCGAACATTTTCACGGAAAAAATCGTGCAATCCGCATGTTTTCACTAAAAAAATCAAGCAATTCGAATATTTTCACCAAAAAAATATCTAGCAATTCGAATGTTTTCACTTAAAAATCAAGCAATTTGAACGTTTTCACAAAAAAGAATCGAGCAATTCGAACTTTTTCACCCAAAAAAAACAGAGCGATTTGAACGTTTTCACTAAAAAAAATTCGCGGGAGATTCGCGAATTTATTCGGCGGCTGGCGAAAATCGGAAATTCGGTGCAAATTCGTGCCAGGCAAATTTATTCACCTATCACTCATAAGAACGTGTCAGAGTCAGGAACTCTCTTAAAGGAGAAGTGACCTATGTCCAATTTACATAGAAAGAGGTCACACTGAGGGAAATAGTCTAAAGGATATATAGGCATATTTTGATGAAGAATGCAATTATGGTAAGAACTGAGAAATGTCACTATCCCTTTAACATGGGGGCATATTAATGTCATGTATTTTCTGTCTTATCTTTCTTTTTCGTCAAGTGATATAGCTCGCCGTGATCGTATAGTGGTTAGTACTCTGCGTTGTGGCCGCAGCAACCCCGGTTCGAATCCGGGTCACGGCACATATTTTCCAAAAATACTTTCTCATGTCAGGTCTGTGTTGCTCTGGCATTGCAAAGGGTTGACACTGGAAACATTTGGTTTTACATTGACAAAAAGACCCTTAATTGGACACTTCTGTAGAGGCACTATGGAAGGGTGATATTTAGATCTGCCTTGGGAGACAATTTGGAGTCACACTAGTTGGGTAAGGAAGCAGTTCTTTAGATCTGTTGATCAAAAAGAAAAGTGCTGTGAAACTAGAACTGTAGGGGGGAAGTTATAGGAAAATATGTTGATTATAGGAAAGGATCCATATCCTCTCTGTCAAAGGAGTTGCATCCTCATAACTCTTAGAATGATTATGAGGAGATCACATGCTTCCTAATGGTACCAAACAGGGCCAGCCTACACCCACCAATTAGGAGGGGTGATTCCTGGGGGACTGCTTCTTTTTATTACTAATCTTTCTATTCAGGCCTCGCCTGCTAGACTGCTAGGTTAATTTGAACCCTTGTAACCAGATTGCTAAAACTGTCAACTGAAGAGCTGCTGAACAAAAGGCAAAAAAACTAAAAAAACCACAACTGGTTAGTTTCTGATTTCAATATGTAGAATGGGTAAATCAAGAAGCAGCAAAACACAGAATACCTGCTATTTAGCATTCATTGTGCATCCACACAACAGTTTCTGATTTAAGTACTTTGCAGTGAAAAGTTAGTAAATATACCCTGCCATAAGTAGTATGTGCATAAAGGTTGACAAAAAAAGTCACTGTAAAAAAGTTTATATTAAAGGGATACTGTCATGGGAAAAAACATTTTTTTCAAAATGAATCAGTTAATAGTGCAGCTCCAGCAGAATTCTGCACTGAAATCCATTTCTCAAAAGAGCAAACAGATATTTTTATATTCAATTTTGAAATCTGACATGGGGCTAGACATATTGTCAATTTCCCAACTGCCCCAATTCATGTGATTTGTGCTCTGATAAACTTCAATCACTCTTTATTGCTGTACTGCAAATTGGAGTGATATCACCCCCTCCCTCCCCCACAGCAGCCAAACAAAAAGAACAGTGGGAAGGTAACCAGATAACAGCTCCCTAACACAAGATAACAGCTCCCTGGTAGATCTAAGAACAACACTCAATAGTAAAAACCCATGTCTCACTGAGACACATTCAGTTACATTGAGGAGGAAATACAGCAGCCTGCCAGAAAGCATTTCTCTGCTAAAGTGCAGGCACAAGTCACATGACCAGGGGCAGCTGAGAAATTAACAAAATGTCTAGCCCCATGTCAGATCGCCGGCGTCTAAGAATAGTAGCCAGCATCCAAGAATAGTCTCCAAGAATATTCGCCGGCATCCAAGAATGGTCGCCGGCATCCAAAAACGAGACGCCGGCACCTCCCATGGGAGCAGAAACCCTCAATTTTTTGATTGAAACTTAGCAGAAGCTGCTGCATTTCTCACCCTAGGCTTATACTCGAGTCAATAAGCTTTCCCAGTTTTTGGAGGTAAAATTAGGTACCTCGGCTTTTACTCGGGACGGCTTATACTCGAGTATAGACGGTACCTTCCTTTTAGTCACCCTTTTTCATGTTAAAAGAGTGCATATAGAGACTATTGAAACTGCCAGAAACAAATGCATTCTTTAGTCAAATATTCCTTATTCCACTATTTGAAAGGAAACCATGTAAAGGTAAAATGATGCTACTGACATTAACAGACCTTATACTCACCCCTCCCTCACTTTGTTCCAATTAAAAGTAATGCATTTTGGGAATCACAGCTCTGTTATTTATGAGAGGGCTCTTGACTGCCCACCACCCACAAAACTATGCAGGTCAATTAATTCTATCCAGGATATGGAATCCTAAAAAATGAGCAAACTGGCAATTTTGGCAGCTAAGGGGCAGATTATTTTCAATAGAGATAAGGTTATGCACCAGGGATGTTAAAATATGCAGCCACTTCTACCCTTATTGAAACTGTGTTATGCAAATCCATAATGAATAAGGACCCCTGCATTAAAATGTGTACTGATGGTTTCAGATACTTTCAGCCTATTGTTATTATAATTAGCCCAGCTAAATGACTCATTTTAAAAAGAGATATCTATTTATGCCTTAAAGTAGAAGTGCGATAGCATCTGCCCGGCTAGCTCAGTCGGTAGAGCATGAGACTCTTAATCTCAGGGTCGTGGGTTCGAGCCCCACGTTGGGCGATCTTCTATTGTATCTTCAGTAAATAACACTTAGGCACTTTATAATGTGGGTATACAATCACTTCACAACTATTACTATCCACCAACCAAGTGCTATCTGCACCTATATAGTATGACTTGTGTGAAATGTCGTAATAACCTGATCTCAATACTTGCACTTTTCCGCCTATTGTCCACATTGTATGACTCATTGTGTGTTGAACCAGCAGAGGACACATGCAATGGAGTTCAGGAGTGAAGCAGTCTGGAGCAGCTCATTCCAGACAACAAGACAGGTGAGTGCAAGTATTAAGATCATGCTATTATGATTTTTCCCACCACTTTTTTAGTAGTAGTTCAGATGAGTGAGTGTGACACTTTTTGACTCCTTTTGGCCTCTTGCTGTAGGTTTAATGAGTAACACGTTACATCAATTCAGTATAGTGGGTTTAAACCCCAACTTGGAAGTGCTAATGCCATGTACGTACTTGCTGCCATCTTTCAGCTACCAAGTTGTGTAGCTTATTGTGATTGTAGTGTGGTTAGTAGTCTGTGTTGCAGCCAAAACAATTATGGTTTAAATTCAGACAAAATAATCATCATACTAATGAATGATAAAAAAAAAAGTTTACTAAAATGAGATTGTTAGCAAAAATAACAAGTGCCATTTTTTAAAATACATAAATAAATAAATGGATAGATACCTAGAAATTATTTAAAATCATTTGTACCATTATGTACCAAAACAGCTTGGTCCTGCCTAGCTACACCACGTGATTTGTTCATCAAAACAACCGCATGCTGAACCCTCGCATTAGGGGAGCAGCACACTGTTCAGTTGTCGTTATCTTTATGAAAGATTACTCTGGTGCCTAAAAATAGAATTAACTATACAAAGGAAAAGTCACATTATTTATATCAAGACAAGATCAACATGTGGTAAAAAAAATAATGGATTTGAAGCAATTCTAAAAAGAGCTTGACAAGCTCCCATTCTTAGCTTCAGAACTATAGGCCAGTTAGTCTGATATCTGTGATAGAAAAGCTTTTTGAATGTTTTATGCATAACAGATCTTGGCAGACTTATTAAATTGCCTTTTATGAAGAAGCGAGCAGGGACTTTGACTCTGGGATGGAAGTGGATGGGATCTACTTAAACAATGCTAAAGCCTTTGCTAAAGCATTCTGTGGATACTAAAGCAAATAAAAGTGCCGTCTTACACCAAAAGGGGCAATAACTCAAGGGATGAAAACATAATTTTGCCTCTTTATATGTCTCTGGTAAGGCCTCACCTTGAGATTGCATTGCAGTTTTGGGCTCAAGTCCTTAAGAAGGATGCTTGACTGAATGGACATGATTACTCTTTATTAGCGTATTGTGTAGTGTATTAGCGTACATTATAGACAGATAGAAGGGAATAGTTTTCCTAATTAAAGGATCAACGCACCAGAGGCCATCCCTCTTGGCTACAGGAAGGGGGCAGTAGGGGGTTCTGCATGGTGAAGAAAATGAAGCTGTGGAATGCCCTGCCAGGTGATGTTATCATGGCAGATTCTATTAATGCCTGTAAGGGGTGATTGGATGATTTATTGGACAAACATAATATCCAAGGCTAAAATCTACAGTTAGTATAGATAAATAGAGATAAATAGTTAATTTGAGTGTGTATAGGTTGATATGAGAGTGTGTATGTATGTAAGTATGTATATACACTGGGATTCATTTGAAAGGGTTGAACTTGATGGATTTCGTCTTTTTTTTTAACCCAACATAACAATGTAACTATATCAGATTATTTGAACTATAACTAGCTTACTTGTTAATCCATTGACCTTTAACTATTTTAGGTCTTGCAATGTGTCCTGCATGAAATGAATATAGCAGTTGTGGATTCCATTAGACAAGTCACTGTCCAGTCTGGACAGAGAGACAGCTTGAGAGAGGATGATAACGAGAGTTGCTTAGTGACTCAGGGGTGTAATTATGAAAAGTTGATTAGACAGTTCCCACCGATTGGCTAATCTGTGTGTTTCTTTCATGTTTGGATGATTGTTTAACCTTCATTAAAGCCATTATTTCTATAACATACAAATAAAGACGGTGTTGTTAAAACATACTTCCCTGACCGGGAATCGAACCCGGGCTGCGGCGGTGAGAGCGCCGAATCCTAACCACTAGACCACCAGGGAGAGATGCTCTGTAGTGTTACATTCGAATTTGAAATTTCTAACATGTTGCTTTCACAGCGACATTGTTTATCTTTTTGGAGCACAAAAACGTATTCAATGTACCTTGCCTCAAGTGTCACCTGCATTAGTCAATGCTCTTTCAAGAGGGGCATGTAGGCTTGGATGATTCCTTGAACGAGCATAATATCATAGGCTATTCTGATACTAAAATCTATCATTAGTATAGGTAATGGTACTTATAGAATGTGTAGGTGCAATGGGTTTCATTTGGAGGGGTTGAACTTGATGTACTTTTGTCTTTTTTAAAACCAACTTTATGCCACTGGGGCATGTGAAAAATATTTGTTTCACCTTTTAGTGCTAAGTGAATTCAAAGCAAGTCAGTTGCATGTGTTTTGGGGAGAAAAGTTGCCCCATATTTATTAAATTAAAAGCAGTACTTGAAATGAAAACATCTTAATAACAATGAGCGAATTTCTCCCATTTTGCTACATCGAAAAATTTGTGAATTTGCTGCGAAACGGCGAAAAATCATGAAATCAGAAAGTTCAAGAAAAAATCGTGAAATAAGAACCTTTTCCCTGAAAAATTGTGAAATTCGAAAGTTTCATGAAAAAATCGTGAAATGCGAACGTTTTCATGAAAAAAAATTAGGAAATTCGAACATTTTCACGGAAAAATCGTGCAATCCGCATGTTTTCACTAAAAAAATCAAGCAATTCGAATATTTTCACCAAAAAAATATCTAGCAATTCGAATGTTTTCACTTAAAAATCAAGCAATTTGAACGTTTTCACAAAAAAGAATCGAGCAATTCGAACTTTTTCACCCAAAAAAAACAGAGCGATTTGAACGTTTTCACTAAAAAAAACTTTGCGGGAGATTCGCGAATTTATTCGGCGGCTGGCGAAAATCGGAAATTCGGTGCAAATTCGTGCCAGGCAAATTTATTCACCTATCACTCATAAGAACGTGTCAGAGTCAGGAACTCTCTTAAAGGAGAAGTGACCTATGTCCAATTTACATAGAAAGAGGTCACACTGAGGGAAATAGTCTAAAGGATATATAGGCATATTTTGATGAAGAATGCAATTATGGTAAGAACTGAGAAATGTCACTATCCCTTTAACATGGGGGCATATTAATGTCATGTATTTTCTGTCTTATCTTTCTTTTTCGTCAAGTGATATAGCTCGCCGTGATCGTATAGTGGTTAGTACTCTGCGTTGTGGCCGCAGCAACCCCGGTTCGAATCCGGGTCACGGCACATATTTTCCAAAAATACTTTCTCATGTCAGGTCTGTGTTGCTCTGGCATTGCAAAGGGTTGACACTGGAAACATTTGGTTTTACATTGACAAAAAGACCCTTAATTGGACACTTCTGTAGAGGCACTATGGAAGGGTGATATTTAGATCTGCCTTGGGAGACAATTTGGAGTCACACTAGTTGGGTAAGGAAGCAGTTCTTTAGATCTGTTGATCAAAAAGAAAAGTGCTGTGAAACTAGAACTGTAGGGGGGAAGTTATAGGAAAATATGTTGATTATAGGAAAGGATCCATATCCTCTCTGTCAAAGGAGTTGCATCCTCATAACTCTTAGAATGATTATGAGGAGATCACATGCTTCCTAATGGTACCAAACAGGGCCAGCCTACACCCACCAATTAGGAGGGGTGATTCCTGGGGGACTGCTTCTTTTTATTACTAATCTTTCTATTCAGGCCTCGCCTGCTAGACTGCTAGGTTAATTTGAACCCTTGTAACCAGATTGCTAAAACTGTCAACTGAAGAGCTGCTGAACAAAAGGCAAAAAAACTAAAAAAACCACAACTGGTTAGTTTCTGATTTCAATATGTAGAATGGGTAAATCAAGAAGCAGCAAAACACAGAATACCTGCTATTTAGCATTCATTGTGCATCCACACAACAGTTTCTGATTTAAGTACTTTGCAGTGAAAAGTTAGTAAATATACCCTGCCATAAGTAGTATGTGCATAAAGGTTGACAAAAAAAGTCACTGTAAAAAAGTTTATATTAAAGGGATACTGTCATGGGAAAAAACATTTTTTTCAAAATGAATCAGTTAATAGTGCAGCTCCAGCAGAATTCTGCACTGAAATCCATTTCTCAAAAGAGCAAACAGATATTTTTATATTCAATTTTGAAATCTGACATGGGGCTAGACATATTGTCAATTTCCCAACTGCCCCAATTCATGTGATTTGTGCTCTGATAAACTTCAATCACTCTTTATTGCTGTACTGCAAATTGGAGTGATATCACCCCCTCCCTCCCCCACAGCAGCCAAACAAAAAGAACAGTGGGAAGGTAACCAGATAACAGCTCCCTAACACAAGATAACAGCTCCCTGGTAGATCTAAGAACAACACTCAATAGTAAAAACCCATGTCTCACTGAGACACATTCAGTTACATTGAGGAGGAAATACAGCAGCCTGCCAGAAAGCATTTCTCTGCTAAAGTGCAGGCACAAGTCACATGACCAGGGGCAGCTGAGAAATTAACAAAATGTCTAGCCCCATGTCAGATCGCCGGCGTCTAAGAATAGTAGCCAGCATCCAAGAATAGTCTCCAAGAATATTCGCCGGCATCCAAGAATGGTCGCCGGCATCCAAAAACGAGACGCCGGCACCTCCCATGGGAGCAGAAACCCTCAATTTTTTGATTGAAACTTAGCAGAAGCTGCTGCATTTCTCACCCTAGGCTTATACTCGAGTCAATAAGCTTTCCCAGTTTTTGGAGGTAAAATTAGGTACCTCGGCTTTTACTCGGGACGGCTTATACTCGAGTATAGACGGTACCTTCCTTTTAGTCACCCTTTTTCATGTTAAAAGAGTGCATATAGAGACTATTGAAACTGCCAGAAACAAATGCATTCTTTAGTCAAATATTCCTTATTCCACTATTTGAAAGGAAACCATGTAAAGGTAAAATGATGCTACTGACATTAACAGACCTTATACTCACCCCTCCCTCACTTTGTTCCAATTAAAAGTAATGCATTTTGGGAATCACAGCTCTGTTATTTATGAGAGGGCTCTTGACTGCCCACCACCCACAAAACTATGCAGGTCAATTAATTCTATCCAGGATATGGAATCCTAAAAAATGAGCAAACTGGCAATTTTGGCAGCTAAGGGGCAGATTATTTTCAATAGAGATAAGGTTATGCACCAGGGATGTTAAAATATGCAGCCACTTCTACCCTTATTGAAACTGTGTTATGCAAATCCATAATGAATAAGGACCCCTGCATTAAAATGTGTACTGATGGTTTCAGATACTTTCAGCCTATTGTTATTATAATTAGCCCAGCTAAATGACTCATTTTAAAAAGAGATATCTATTTATGCCTTAAAGTAGAAGTGCGATAGCATCTGCCCGGCTAGCTCAGTCGGTAGAGCATGAGACTCTTAATCTCAGGGTCGTGGGTTCGAGCCCCACGTTGGGCGATCTTCTATTGTATCTTCAGTAAATAACACTTAGGCACTTTGTAATGTGGGTATACAATCACTTCACAACTATTACTATCCACCAACCAAGTGCTATCTGCACCTATATAGTATGACTTGTGTGAAATGTCGTAATAACCTGATCTCAATACTTGCACTTTTCCGCCTATTGTCCACATTGTATCACTCATTGTGTGTTGAACCAGCAGAGGACACATGCAATGGAGTTCAGGAGTGAAGCAGTCTGGAGCAGCTCATTCCAGACAACAAGACAGGTGAGTGCAAGTATTAAGATCATGCTATTATGATTTTTCCCACCACTTTTTTAGTAGTAGTTCAGATGAGTGAGTGTGACACTTTTTGACTCCTTTTGGCCTCTTGCTGTAGGTTTAATGAGTAACACGTTACATCAATTCAGTATAGTGGGTTTAAACCCCAACTTGGAAGTGCTAATGCCATGTACGTACTTGCTGCCATCTTTCAGCTACCAAGTTGTGTAGCTTATTGTGATTGTAGTGTGGTTAGTAGTCTGTGTTGCAGCCAAAACAATTATGGTTTAAATTCAGACAAAATAATCATCATACTAATGAATGATAAAAAAAAAAGTTTACTAAAATGAGATTGTTAGCAAAAATAACAAGTGCCATTTTTTAAAATACATAAATAAATAAATGGATAGATACCTAGAAATTATTTAAAATCATTTGTACCATTATGTACCAAAACAGCTTGGTCCTGCCTAGCTACACCACGTGATTTGTTCATCAAAACAACCGCATGCTGAACCCTCGCATTAGGGGAGCAGCACACTGTTCAGTTGTCGTTATCTTTATGAAAGATTACTCTGGTGCCTAAAAATAGAATTAACTATACAAAGGAAAAGTCACATTATTTATATCAAGACAAGATCAACATGTGGTAAAAAAAAATAATGGATTTGAAGCAATTCTAAAAAGAGCTTGACAAGCTCCCATTCTTAGCTTCAGAACTATAGGCCAGTTAGTCTGATATCTGTGATAGAAAAGCTTTTTGAATGTTTTATGCATAACAGATCTTGGCAGACTTATTAAATTGCCTTTTATGAAGAAGCGAGCAGGGACTTTGACTCTGGGATGGAAGTGGATGGGATCTACTTAAACAATGCTAAAGCCTTTGCTAAAGCATTCTGTGGGTACTAAAGCAAATAAAAGTGCCGTCTTACACAAAAAGGGGCAATAACTCAAGGGATGAAAACATAATTTTGCCTCTTTATATGTCTCTGGTAAGGCCTCACCTTGAGATTGCATTGTAGTTTTGGGCTCAAGTCCTTAAGAAGGATGCTTGACTGAATGGACATGATTACTCTTTATTAGCGTATTGTGTAGTGTATTAGCGTACATTATAGACAGATAGAAGGGAATAGTTTTCCTAATTAAAGGATCAACGCACCAGAGGCCATCCCTCTTGGCTACAGGAAGGGGGCAGTAGGGGGTTCTGCATGGTGAAGAAAATGAAGCTGTGGAATGCCCTGCCAGGTGATGTTATCATGGCAGATTCTATTAATGCCTGTAAGGGGTGATTGGATGATTTATTGGACAAACATAATATCCAAGGCTAAAATCTACAGTTAGTATAGATAAATAGAGATAAATAGTTAATTTGAGTGTGTATAGGTTGATATGAGAGTGTGTATGTATGTAAGTATGTATATACACTGGGATTCATTTGAAAGGGTTGAACTTGATGGATTTCGTCTTTTGTTTTTTAACCCAACATAACAATGTAACTATATCAGTTTATTATTTGAACTATAACTAGCTTACTTGTTAATCCATTGACCTTTAACTATTTTAGGTCTTGCAATGTGTCCTGCATGAAATGAATATAGCAGTTGTGGATTCCATTAGACAAGTCACTGTCCAGTCTGGACAGAGAGACAGCTTGAGAGAGGATGATAACGAGAGTTGCTTAGTGACTCAGGGGTGTAATTATGAAAAGTTGATTAGACAGTTCCCACCGATTGGCTAATCTGTGTGTTTCTTTCATGTTTGGATGATTGTTTAACCTTCATTAAAGCCATTATTTCTATAACATACAAATAAAGACGGTGTTGTTAAAACATACTTCCCTGACCGGGAATCAAACCCAGGCCGCGGCGGTGAGAGCGCCGAATCCTAACCACTAGACCACCAGGGAGAGATGCTCTGTAGTGTTACATTCGAATTTGAAATTTCTAACATGTTGATTTCACAGCGACATTGTTTATCTTTTTGGAGCACAAAAACGTATTCAATGTACCTTGCCTCAAGTGTCACCTGCATTAGTCAATGCTCTTTCAAGAGGGGCATGTAGGCTTGGATGATTCCTTGAACGAGCATAATATCATAGGCTATTCTGATACTAAAATCTATCATTAGTATAGGTAATGGTACTTATAGAATGTGTAGGTACAATGGGTTTCATTTGGAGGGGTTGAACTTGATGTACTTTTGTCTTTTTTAAAACCAACTTTATGCCACTGGGGCATGTGAAAAATATTTGTTTCACCTTTTAGTGCTAAGTGAATTCAAAGCAAGTCAGTTGCATGTGTTTTGGGGAGAAAAGTTGCCCCATATTTATTAAATTAAAAGCAGTACTTGAAATGAAAACATCTTAATAACGATGAGCGAATTTCTCCCATTTTGCTACATCGAAAAATTTGTGAATTTGCTGCGAAACAGCGAAAAATCATGAAATCAGAAAGTTCAAGAAAAAATCGTGAAATAAGAACCTTTTCCCTGAAAAATTGTGAAATTCGAAAGTTTCATGAAAAAATCGTGAAATGCGAACGTTTTCATGAAAAAAAATTAGGAAATTCGAACATTTTCACGGAAAAATCGTGCAATCCGCATGTTTTCACTAAAAAAATCAAGCAATTCGAATATTTTCACCAAAAAAATATCTAGCAATTCGAATGTTTTCACTTAAAAATCAAGCAATTTGAACGTTTTCACAAAAAAGAATCGAGCAATTCGAACTTTTTCACCCAAAAAAAACAGAGCGATTTGAACGTTTTCACTAAAAAAAATTCGCGGGAGATTCGCGAATTTATTCGGCGGCTGGCGAAAATCGGAAATTCGGTGCAAATTCGTGCCAGGCAAATTTATTCACCTATCACTCATAAGAACGTGTCAGAGTCAGGAACTCTCTTAAAGGAGAAGTGACCTATGTCCAATTTACATAGAAAGAGGTCACACTGAGGGAAATAGTCTAAAGGATATATAGGCATATTTTGATGAAGAATGCAATTATGGTAAGAACTGAGAAATGTCACTATCCCTTTAACATGGGGGCATATTAATGTCATGTATTTTCTGTCTTATCTTTCTTTTTCGTCAAGTGATATAGCTCGCCGTGATCGTATAGTGGTTAGTACTCTGCGTTGTGGCCGCAGCAACCCCGGTTCGAATCCGGGTCACGGCACATATTTTCCAAAAATACTTTCTCATGTCAGGTCTGTGTTGCTCTGGCATTGCAAAGGGTTGACACTGGAAACATTTGGTTTTACATTGACAAAAAGACCCTTAATTGGACACTTCTGTAGAGGCACTATGGAAGGGTGATATTTAGATCTGCCTTGGGAGACAATTTGGAGTCACACTAGTTGGGTAAGGAAGCAGTTCTTTAGATCTGTTGATCAAAAAGAAAAGTGCTGTGAAACTAGAACTGTAGGGGGGAAGTTATAGGAAAATATGTTGATTATAGGAAAGGATCCATATCCTCTCTGTCAAAGGAGTTGCATCCTCATAACTCTTAGAATGATTATGAGGAGATCACATGCTTCCTAATGGTACCAAACAGGGCCAGCCTACACCCACCAATTAGGAGGGGTGATTCCTGGGGGACTGCTTCTTTTTATTACTAATCTTTCTATTCAGGCCTCGCCTGCTAGACTGCTAGGTTAATTTGAACCCTTGTAACCAGATTGCTAAAACTGTCAACTGAAGAGCTGCTGAACAAAAGGCAAAAAAACTAAAAAAACCACAACTGGTTAGTTTCTGATTTCAATATGTAGAATGGGTAAATCAAGAAGCAGCAAAACACAGAATACCTGCTATTTAGCATTCATTGTGCATCCACACAACAGTTTCTGATTTAAGTACTTTGCAGTGAAAAGTTAGTAAATATACCCTGCCATAAGTAGTATGTGCATAAAGGTTGACAAAAAAAGTCACTGTAAAAAAGTTTATATTAAAGGGATACTGTCATGGGAAAAAACATTTTTTTCAAAATGAATCAGTTAATAGTGCAGCTCCAGCAGAATTCTGCACTGAAATCCATTTCTCAAAAGAGCAAACAGATATTTTTATATTCAATTTTGAAATCTGACATGGGGCTAGACATATTGTCAATTTCCCAACTGCCCCAATTCATGTGATTTGTGCTCTGATAAACTTCAATCACTCTTTATTGCTGTACTGCAAATTGGAGTGATATCACCCCCTCCCTCCCCCACAGCAGCCAAACAAAAAGAACAGTGGGAAGGTAACCAGATAACAGCTCCCTAACACAAGATAACAGCTCCCTGGTAGATCTAAGAACAACACTCAATAGTAAAAACCCATGTCTCACTGAGACACATTCAGTTACATTGAGGAGGAAATACAGCAGCCTGCCAGAAAGCATTTCTCTGCTAAAGTGCAGGCACAAGTCACATGACCAGGGGCAGCTGAGAAATTAACAAAATGTCTAGCCCCATGTCAGATCGCCGGCGTCTAAGAATAGTAGCCAGCATCCAAGAATAGTCTCCAAGAATATTCGCCGGCATCCAAGAATGGTCGCCGGCATCCAAAAACGAGACGCCGGCACCTCCCATGGGAGCAGAAACCCTCAATTTTTTGATTGAAACTTAGCAGAAGCTGCTGCATTTCTCACCCTAGGCTTATACTCGAGTCAATAAGCTTTCCCAGTTTTTGGAGGTAAAATTAGGTACCTCGGCTTTTACTCGGGACGGCTTATACTCGAGTATAGACGGTACCTTCCTTTTAGTCACCCTTTTTCATGTTAAAAGAGTGCATATAGAGACTATTGAAACTGCCAGAAACAAATGCATTCTTTAGTCAAATATTCCTTATTCCACTATTTGAAAGGAAACCATGTAAAGGTAAAATGATGCTACTGACATTAACAGACCTTATACTCACCCCTCCCTCACTTTGTTCCAATTAAAAGTAATGCATTTTGGGAATCACAGCTCTGTTATTTATGAGAGGGCTCTTGACTGCCCACCACCCACAAAACTATGCAGGTCAATTAATTCTATCCAGGATATGGAATCCTAAAAAATGAGCAAACTGGCAATTTTGGCAGCTAAGGGGCAGATTATTTTCAATAGAGATAAGGTTATGCACCAGGGATGTTAAAATATGCAGCCACTTCTACCCTTATTGAAACTGTGTTATGCAAATCCATAATGAATAAGGACCCCTGCATTAAAATGTGTTCTGATGGTTTCAGATACTTTCAGCCTATTGTTATTATAATTAGCCCAGCTAAATGACTCATTTTAAAAAGAGATATCTATTTATGCCTTAAAGTAGAAGTGCGAAAGCATCTGCCCGGCTAGCTCAGTCGGTAGAGCATGAGACTCTTAATCTCAGGGTCGTGGGTTCGAGCCCCACGTTGGGCGATCTTCTATTGTATCTTCAGTAAATAACACTTAGGCACTTTATAATGTGGGTATACAATCACTTCACAACTATTACTATCCACCAACCAAGTGCTATCTGCACCTATATAGTATGACTTGTGTGAAATGTCGTAATAACCTGATCTCAATACTTGCACTTTTCCGCCTATTGTCCACATTGTATCACTCATTGTGTGTTGAACCAGCAGAGGACACATGCAATGGAGTTCAGGAGTGAAGCAGTCTGGAGCAGCTCATTCCAGACAACAAGACAGGTGAGTGCAAGTATTAAGATCATGCTATTATGATTTTTCCCACCACTTTTTTAGTAGTAGTTCAGATGAGTGAGTGTGACACTTTTTGACTCCTTTTGGCCTCTTGCTGTAGGTTTAATGAGTAACACGTTACACCAATTCAGTATAGTGGGTTTAAACCCCAACTTGGAAGTGCTAATGCCATGTACGTACTTGCTGCCATCTTTCAGCTACCAAGTTGTGTAGCTTATTGTGATTGTAGTGTGGTTAGTAGTCTGTGTTGCAGCCAAAACAATTATGGTTTAAATTCAGACAAAATAATCATCATACTAATGAATGATAAAAAAAAAAAAGTTTACTAAAATCAGATTGTTAGCAAAAATAACAAGTGCCATTTTTTAAAATACATAAATAAATAAATGGATAGATACCTAGAAATTATTTAAAATCATTTGTACCATTATGTACCAAAACAGCTTGGTCCTGCCTAGCTACACCACGTGATTTGTTCATCAAAACAACCGCATGCTGAACCCTCGCATTAGGGGAGCAGCACACTGTTCAGTTGTCGTTATCTTTATGAAAGATTACTCTGGTGCCTAAAAATAGAATTAACTATACAAAGGAAAAGTCACATTATTTATATCAAGACAAGATCAACATGTGGTAAAAAAAAATAATGGATTTGAAGCAATTCTAAAAAGAGCTTGACAAGCTCCCATTCTTAGCTTCAGAACTATAGGCCAGTTAGTCTGATATCTGTGATAGAAAAGCTTTTTGAATGTTTTATGCATAACAGATCTTGGCAGACTTATTAAATTGCCTTTTATGAAGAAGCGAGCAGGGACTTTGACTCTGGGATGGAAGTGGATGGGATCTACTTAAACAATGCTAAAGCCTTTGCTAAAGCATTCTGTGGGTACTAAAGCAAATAAAAGTGCCGTCTTACACAAAAAGGGGCAATAACTCAAGGGATGAAAACATAATTTTGCCTCTTTATATGTCTCTGGTAAGGCCTCACCTTGAGATTGCATTGCAGTTTTGGGCTCAAGTCCTTAAGAAGGATGCTTGACTGAATGGACATGATTACTCTTTATTAGCGTATTGTGTAGTGTATTAGCGTACATTATAGACAGATAGAAGGGAATAGTTTTCCTAATTAAAGGATCAACGCACCAGAGGCCATCCCTCTTGGCTACAGGAAGGGGGCAGTAGGGGGTTCTGCATGGTGAAGAAAATGAAGCTGTGGAATGCCCTGCCAGGTGATGTTATCATGGCAGATTCTATTAATGCCTGTAAGGGGTGATTGGATGATTTATTGGACAAACATAATATCCAAGGCTAAAATCTACAGTTAGTATAGATAAATAGAGATAAATAGTTAATTTGAGTGTGTATAGGTTGATATGAGAGTGTGTATGTATGTAAGTATGTATATACACTGGGATTCATTTGAAAGGGTTGAACTTGATGGATTTCGTCTTTTGTTTTTTAACCCAACATAACAATGTAACTATATCAGTTTATTATTTGAACTATAACTAGCTTACTTGTTAATCCATTGACCTTTAACTATTTTAGGTCTTGCAATGTGTCCTGCATGAAATGAATATAGCAGTTGTGGATTCCATTAGACAAGTCACTGTCCAGTCTGGACAGAGAGACAGCTTGAGAGAGGATGATAACGAGAGTTGCTTAGTGACTCAGGGGTGTAATTATGAAAAGTTGATTAGACAGTTCCCACCGATTGGCTAATCTGTGTGTTTCTTTCATGTTTGGATGATTGTTTAACCTTCATTAAAGCCATTATTTCTATAACATACAAATAAAGACGGTGTTGTTAAAACATACTTCCCTGACCGGGAATCGAACCCGGGCCGCGGCGGTGAGAGCGCCGAATCCTAACCACTAGACCACCAGGGAGAGATGCTCTGTAGTGTTACATTCGAATTTGAAATTTCTAACATGTTGATTTCACAGCGACATTGTTTATCTTTTTGGAGCACAAAAACGTATTCAATGTACCTTGCCTCAAGTGTCACCTGCATTAGTCAATGCTCTTTCAAGAGGGGCATGTAGGCTTGGATGATTCCTTGAACGAGCATAATATCATAGGCTATTCTGATACTAAAATCTATCATTAGTATAGGTAATGGTACTTATAGAATGTGTAGGTACAATGGGTTTCATTTGGAGGGGTTGAACTTGATGTACTTTTGTCTTTTTTAAAACCAACTTTATGCCACTGGGGCATGTGAAAAATATTTGTTTCACCTTTTAGTGCTAAGTGAATTCAAAGCAAGTCAGTTGCATGTGTTTTGGGGAGAAAAGTTGCCCCATATTTATTAAATTAAAAGCAGTACTTGAAATGAAAACATCTTAATAACGATGAGCGAATTTCTCCCATTTTGCTACATCGAAAAATTTGTGAATTTGCTGCGAAACGGCGAAAAATCATGAAATCAGAAAGTTCAAGAAAAAATCGTGAAATAAGAACCTTTTCCCTGAAAAATTGTGAAATTCGAAAGTTTCATGAAAAAATCGTGAAATGCGAACGTTTTCATGAAAAAAAATTAGGAAATTCGAACATTTTCACGGAAAAATCGTGCAATCCGCATGTTTTCACTAAAAAAATCAAGCAATTCGAATATTTTCACCAAAAAAATATCTAGCAATTCGAATGTTTTCACTTAAAAATCAAGCAATTTGAACGTTTTCACAAAAAAGAATCGAGCAATTCGAACTTTTTCACCCAAAAAAAACAGAGCGATTTGAACGTTTTCACTAAAAAAAATTTGCGGGAGATTCGCGAATTTATTCGGCGGCTGGCGAAAATCGGAAATTCGGTGCAAATTCGTGCCAGGCAAATTTATTCACCTATCACTCATAAGAACGTGTCAGAGTCAGGAACTCTCTTAAAGGAGAAGTGACCTATGTCCAATTTACATAGAAAGAGGTCACACTGAGGGAAATAGTCTAAAGGATATATAGGCATATTTTGATGAAGAATGCAATTATGGTAAGAACTGAGAAATGTCACTATCCCTTTAACATGGGGGCATATTAATGTCATGTATTTTCTGTCTTATCTTTCTTTTTCGTCAAGTGATATAGCTCGCCGTGATCGTATAGTGGTTAGTACTCTGCGTTGTGGCCGCAGCAACCCCGGTTCGAATCCGGGTCACGGCACATATTTTCCAAAAATACTTTCTCATGTCAGGTCTGTGTTGCTCTGGCATTGCAAAGGGTTGACACTGGAAACATTTGGTTTTACATTGACAAAAAGACCCTTAATTGGACACTTCTGTAGAGGCACTATGGAAGGGTGATATTTAGATCTGCCTTGGGAGACAATTTGGAGTCACACTAGTTGGGTAAGGAAGCAGTTCTTTAGATCTGTTGATCAAAAAGAAAAGTGCTGTGAAACTAGAACTGTAGGGGGGAAGTTATAGGAAAATATGTTGATTATAGGAAAGGATCCATATCCTCTCTGTCAAAGGAGTTGCATCCTCATAACTCTTAGAATGATTATGAGGAGATCACATGCTTCCTAATGGTACCAAACAGGGCCAGCCTACACCCACCAATTAGGAGGGGTGATTCCTGGGGGACTGCTTCTTTTTATTACTAATCTTTCTATTCAGGCCTCGCCTGCTAGACTGCTAGGTTAATTTGAACCCTTGTAACCAGATTGCTAAAACTGTCAACTGAAGAGCTGCTGAACAAAAGGCAAAAAAACTAAAAAAACCACAACTGGTTAGTTTCTGATTTCAATATGTAGAATGGGTAAATCAAGAAGCAGCAAAACACAGAATACCTGCTATTTAGCATTCATTGTGCATCCACACAACAGTTTCTGATTTAAGTACTTTGCAGTGAAAAGTTAGTAAATATACCCTGCCATAAGTAGTATGTGCATAAAGGTTGACAAAAAAAGTCACTGTAAAAAAGTTTATATTAAAGGGATACTGTCATGGGAAAAAACATTTTTTTCAAAATGAATCAGTTAATAGTGCAGCTCCAGCAGAATTCTGCACTGAAATCCATTTCTCAAAAGAGCAAACAGATATTTTTATATTCAATTTTGAAATCTGACATGGGGCTAGACATATTGTCAATTTCCCAACTGCCCCAATTCATGTGATTTGTGCTCTGATAAACTTCAATCACTCTTTATTGCTGTACTGCAAATTGGAGTGATATCACCCCCTCCCTCCCCCACAGCAGCCAAACAAAAAGAACAGTGGGAAGGTAACCAGATAACAGCTCCCTAACACAAGATAACAGCTCCCTGGTAGATCTAAGAACAACACTCAATAGTAAAAACCCATGTCTCACTGAGACACATTCAGTTACATTGAGGAGGAAATACAGCAGCCTGCCAGAAAGCATTTCTCTGCTAAAGTGCAGGCACAAGTCACATGACCAGGGGCAGCTGAGAAATTAACAAAATGTCTAGCCCCATGTCAGATCGCCGGCGTCTAAGAATAGTCGCCAGCATCCAAGAATAGTCTCCAAGAATATTCGCCGGCATCCAAGAATGGTCGCCGGCATCCAAAAACGAGACGCCGGCACCTCCCATGGGAGCAGAAACCCTCAATTTTTTGATTGAAACTTAGCAGAAGCTGCTGCATTTCTCACCCTAGGCTTATACTCGAGTCAATAAGCTTTCCCAGTTTTTGGAGGTAAAATTAGGTACCTCGGCTTTTACTCGGGACGGCTTATACTCGAGTATAGACGGTACCTTCCTTTTAGTCACCCTTTTTCATGTTAAAAGAGTGCATATAGAGACTATTGAAACTGCCAGAAACAAATGCATTCTTTAGTCAAATATTCCTTATTCCACTATTTGAAAGGAAACCATGTAAAGGTAAAATGATGCTACTGACATTAACAGACCTTCTACTCACCCCTCCCTCACTTTGTTCCAATTAAAAGTAATGCATTTTGGGAATCACAGCTCTGTTATTTATGAGAGGGCTCTTGACTGCCCACCACCCACAAAACTATGCAGGTCAATTAATTCTATCCAGGATATGGAATCCTAAAAAATGAGCAAACTGGCAATTTTGGCAGCTAAGGGGCAGATTATTTTCAATAGAGATAAGGTTATGCACCAGGGATGTTAAAATATGCAGCCACTTCTACCCTTATTGAAACTGTGTTATGCAAATCCATAATGTATAAGGACCCCTGCATTAAAATGTGTACTGATGGTTTCAGATACTTTCAGCCTATTGTTATTATAATTAGCCCAGCTAAATGACTCATTTTAAAAAGAGATATCTATTTATGCCTTAAAGTAGAAGTGCGATAGCATCTGCCCGGCTAGCTCAGTCGGTAGAGCATGAGACTCTTAATCTCAGGGTCGTGGGTTCGAGCCCCACGTTGGGCGATCTTCTATTGTATCTTCAGTAAATAACACTTAGGCACTTTATAATGTGGGTATACAATCACTTCACAACTATTACTATCCACCAACCAAGTGCTATCTGCACCTATATAGTATGACTTGTGTGAAATGTCGTAATAACCTGATCTCAATACTTGCACTTTTCCGCCTATTGTCCACATTGTATCACTCATTGTGTGTTGAACCAGCAGAGGACACATGCAATGGAGTTCAGGAGTGAAGCAGTCTGGAGCAGCTCATTCCAGACAACAAGACAGGTGAGTGCAAGTATTAAGATCATGCTATTATGATTTTTCCCACCACTTTTTTAGTAGTAGTTCAGATGAGTGAGTGAGACACTTTTTGACTCCTTTTGGCCTCTTGCTGTAGGTTTAATGAGTAACACGTTACATCAATTCAGTATAGTGGGTTTAAACCCCAACTTGGAAGTGCTAATGCCATGTACGTACTTGCTGCCATCTTTCAGCTACCAAGTTGTGTAGCTTATTGTGATTGTAGTGTGGTTAGTAGTCTGTGTTGCAGCCAAAACAATTATGGTTTAAATTCAGACAAAATAATCATCATACTAATGAATGATAAAAAAAAAAGTTTACTAAAATGAGATTGTTAGCAAAAATAACAAGTGCCATTTTTTAAAATACATAAATAAATAAATGGATAGATACCTAGAAATTATTTAAAATCATTTGTACCATTATGTACCAAAACAGCTTGGTCCTGCCTAGCTACACCACGTGATTTGTTCATCAAAACAACCGCATGCTGAACCCTCGCATTAGGGGAGCAGCACACTGTTCAGTTGTCGTTATCTTTATGAAAGATTACTCTGGTGCCTAAAAATAGAATTAACTATACAAAGGAAAAGTCACATTATTTATATCAAGACAAGATCAACATGTGGTAAAAAAAAATAATGGATTTGAAGCAATTCTAAAAAGAGCTTGACAAGCTCCCATTCTTAGCTTCAGAACTATAGGCCAGTTAGTCTGATATCTGTGATAGAAAAGCTTTTTGAATGTTTTATGCATAACAGATCTTGGCAGACTTATTAAATTGCCTTTTATGAAGAAGCGAGCAGGGACTTTGACTCTGGGATGGAAGTGGATGGGATCTACTTAAACAATGCTAAAGCCTTTGCTAAAGCATTCTGTGGGTACTAAAGCAAATAAAAGTGCCGTCTTACACCAAAAGGGGCAATAACTCAAGGGATGAAAACATAATTTTGCCTCTTTATATGTCTCTGGTAAGGCCTCACCTTGAGATTGCATTGCAGTTTTGGGCTCAAGTCCTTAAGAAGGATGCTTGACTGAATGGACATGATTACTCTTTATTAGCGTATTGTGTAGTGTATTAGCGTACATTATAGACAGATAGAAGGGAATAGTTTTCCTAATTAAAGGATCAACGCACCAGAGGCCATCCCTCTTGGCTACAGGAAGGGGGCAGTAGGGGGTTCTGCATGGTGAAGAAAATGAAGCTGTGGAATGCCCTGCCAGGTGATGTTATCATGGCAGATTCTATTAATGCCTGTAAGGGGTGATTGGATGATTTATTGGACAAACATAATATCCAA
Organism: Xenopus petersii; assembly: GCA_038501925.1. Taxonomy (NCBI): domain Eukaryota; kingdom Metazoa; phylum Chordata; class Amphibia; order Anura; family Pipidae; genus Xenopus; species Xenopus petersii. The sequence goes on along the minus strand of CM076677.1, from coordinate 11,134,759 downwards.
GGCTAAAATCTACAGTTAGTATAGATAAATAGAGATAAATAGTTAATTTGAGTGTGTATAGGTTGATATGAGAGTGTGTATGTATGTAAGTATGTATATACACTGGGATTCATTTGAAAGGGTTGAACTTGATGGATTTCGTCTTTTTTTTTTAACCCAACATAACAATGTAACTATATCAGTTTATTATTTGAACTATAACTAGCTTACTTGTTAATCCATTGACCTTTAACTATTTTAGGTCTTGCAATGTGTCCTGCATGAAATGAATATAGCAGTTGTGGATTCCATTAGACAAGTCACTGTCCAGTCTGGACAGAGAGACAGCTTGAGAGAGGATGATAACGAGAGTTGCTTAGTGACTCAGGGGTGTAATTATGAAAAGTTGATTAGACAGTTCCCACCGATTGGCTAATCTGTGTGTTTCTTTCATGTTTGGATGATTGTTTAACCTTCATTAAAGCCATTATTTCTATAACATACAAATAAAGACGGTGTTGTTAAAACATACTTCCCTGACCGGGAATTGAACCCGGGCCGCGGCGGTGAGAGCGCCGAATCCTAACCACTAGGGAGAGATGCTCTGTAGTGTTACATTCGAATTTGAAATTTCTAACATGTTGATTTCACAGCGACATTGTTTATCTTTTTGGAGCACAAAAACGTATTCAATGTACCTTGCCTCAAGTGTCACCTGCATTAGTCAATGCTCTTTCAAGAGGGGCATGTAGGCTTGGATGATTCCTTGAACGAGCATAATATCATAGGCTATTCTGATACTAAAATCTATCATTAGTATAGGTAATGGTACTTATAGAATGTGTAGGTGCAATGGGTTTCATTTGGAGGGGTTGAACTTGATGTACTTTTGTCTTTTTTAAAACCAACTTTATGCCACTGGGGCATGTGAAAAATATTTGTTTCACCTTTTAGTGCTAAGTGAATTCAAAGCAAGTCAGTTGCATGTGTTTTGGGGAGAAAAGTTGCCCCATATTTATTAAATTAAAAGCAGTACTTGAAATGAAAACATCTTAATAACGATGAGCGAATTTCTCCCATTTTGCTACATCGAAAAATTTGTGAATTTGCTGCGAAACGGCGAAAAATCATGAAATCAGAAAGTTCAAGAAAAAATCGTGAAATAAGAACCTTTTCCCTGAAAAATTGTGAAATTCGAAAGTTTCATGAAAAAATCGTGAAATGCGAACGTTTTCATGAAAAAAATTAGGAAATTCGAACATTTTCACGGAAAAATCGTGCAATCCGCATGTTTTCACTAAAAAAATCAAGCAATTTGAATATTTTCACCAAAAAAATATCTAGCAATTCGAATGTTTTCACTTAAAAATCAAGCAATTTGAACGTTTTCACAAAAAAGAATCGAGCAATTCGAACTTTTTCACCCAAAAAAAACAGAGCGATTTGAACGTTTTCACTAAAAAAAATTCGCGGGAGATTCGCGAATTTATTCGGCGGCTGGCGAAAATCGGAAATTCGGTGCAAATTCGTGCCAGGCAAATTTATTCACCTATCACTCATAAGAACGTGTCAGAGTCAGGAACTCTCTTAAAGGAGAAGTGACCTATGTCCAATTTACATAGAAAGAGGTCACACTGAGGGAAATAGTCTAAAGGATATATAGGCATATTTTGATGAAGAATGCAATTATGGTAAGAACTGAGAAATGTCACTATCCCTTTAACATGGGGGCATATTAATGTCATGTATTTTCTGTCTTATCTTTCTTTTTCGTCAAGTGATATAGCTCGCCGTGATCGTATAGTGGTTAGTACTCTGCGTTGTGGCCGCAGCAACCCCGGTTCGAATCCGGGTCACGGCACATATTTTCCAAAAATACTTTCTCATGTCAGGTCTGTGTTGCTCTGGCATTGCAAAGGGTTGACACTGGAAACATTTGGTTTTACATTGACAAAAAGACCCTTAATTGGACACTTCTGTAGAGGCACTATGGAAGGGTGATATTTAGATCTGCCTTGGGAGACAATTTGGAGTCACACTAGTTGGGTAAGGAAGCAGTTCTTTAGATCTGTTGATCAAAAAGAAAAGTGCTGTGAAACTAGAACTGTAGGGGGGAAGTTATAGGAAAATATGTTGATTATAGGAAAGGATCCATATCCTCTCTGTCAAAGGAGTTGCATCCTCATAACTCTTAGAATGATTATGAGGAGATCACATGCTTCCTAATGGTACCAAACAGGGCCAGCCTACACCCACCAATTAGGAGGGGTGATTCCTGGGGGACTGCTTCTTTTTATTACTAATCTTTCTATTCAGGCCTCGCCTGCTAGACTGCTAGGTTAATTTGAACCCTTGTAACCAGATTGCTAAAACTGTCAACTGAAGAGCTGCTGAACAAAAGGCAAAAAAACTAAAAAAACCACAACTGGTTAGTTTCTGATTTCAATATGTAGAATGGGTAAATCAAGAAGCAGCAAAACACAGAATACCTGCTATTTAGCATTCATTGTGCATCCACACAACAGTTTCTGATTTAAGTACTTTGCAGTGAAAAGTTAGTAAATATACCCTGCCATAAGTAGTATGTGCATAAAGGTTGACAAAAAAAGTCACTGTAAAAAAGTTTATATTAAAGGGATACTGTCATGGGAAAAAACATTTTTTTCAAAATGAATCAGTTAATAGTGCAGCTCCAGCAGAATTCTGCACTGAAATCCATTTCTCAAAAGAGCAAACAGATATTTTTATATTCAATTTTGAAATCTGACATGGGGCTAGACATATTGTCAATTTCCCAACTGCCCCAATTCATGTGATTTGTGCTCTGATAAACTTCAATCACTCTTTATTGCTGTACTGCAAATTGGAGTGATATCACCCCCTCCCTCCCCCACAGCAGCCAAACAAAAAGAACAGTGGGAAGGTAACCAGATAACAGCTCCCTAACACAAGATAACAGCTCCCTGGTAGATCTAAGAACAACACTCAATAGTAAAAACCCATGTCTCACTGAGACACATTCAGTTACATTGAGGAGGAAATACAGCAGCCTGCCAGAAAGCATTTCTCTGCTAAAGTGCAGGCACAAGTCACATGACCAGGGGCAGCTGAGAAATTAACAAAATGTCTAGCCCCATGTCAGATCGCCGGCGTCTAAGAATAGTAGCCAGCATCCAAGAATAGTCTCCAAGAATATTCGCCGGCATCCAAGAATGGTCGCCGGCATCCAAAAACGAGACGCCGGCACCTCCCATGGGAGCAGAAACCCTCAATTTTTTGATTGAAACTTAGCAGAAGCTGCTGCATTTCTCACCCTAGGCTTATACTCGAGTCAATAAGCTTTCCCAGTTTTTGGAGGTAAAATTAGGTACCTCGGCTTTTACTCGGGACGGCTTATACTCGAGTATAGACGGTACCTTCCTTTTAGTCACCCTTTTTCATGTTAAAAGAGTGCATATAGAGACTATTGAAACTGCCAGAAACAAATGCATTCTTTAGTCAAATATTCCTTATTCCACTATTTGAAAGGAAACCATGTAAAGGTAAAATGATGCTACTGACATTAACAGACCTTATACTCACCCCTCCCTCACTTTGTTCCAATTAAAAGTAATGCATTTTGGGAATCACAGCTCTGTTATTTATGAGAGGGCTCTTGACTGCCCACCACCCACAAAACTATGCAGGTCAATTAATTCTATCCAGGATATGGAATCCTAAAAAATGAGCAAACTGGCAATTTTGGCAGCTAAGGGGCAGATTATTTTCAATAGAGATAAGGTTATGCACCAGGGATGTTAAAATATGCAGCCACTTCTACCCTTATTGAAACTGTGTTATGCAAATCCATAATGAATAAGGACCCCTGCATTAAAATGTGTACTGATGGTTTCAGATACTTTCAGCCTATTGTTATTATAATTAGCCCAGCTAAATGACTCATTTTAAAAAGAGATATCTATTTATGCCTTAAAGTAGAAGTGCGATAGCATCTGCCCGGCTAGCTCAGTCGGTAGAGCATGAGACTCTTAATCTCAGGGTCGTGGGTTCGAGCCCCACGTTGGGCGATCTTCTATTGTATCTTCAGTAAATAACACTTAGGCACTTTATAATGTGGGTATACAATCACTTCACAACTATTACTATCCACCAACCAAGTGCTATCTGCACCTATATAGTATGACTTGTGTGAAATGTCGTAATAACCTGATCTCAATACTTGCACTTTTCCGCCTATTGTCCACATTGTATGACTCATTGTGTGTTGAACCAGCAGAGGACACATGCAATGGAGTTCAGGAGTGAAGCAGTCTGGAGCAGCTCATTCCAGACAACAAGACAGGTGAGTGCAAGTATTAAGATCATGCTATTATGATTTTTCCCACCACTTTTTTAGTAGTAGTTCAGATGAGTGAGTGTGACACTTTTTGACTCCTTTTGGCCTCTTGCTGTAGGTTTAATGAGTAACACGTTACATCAATTCAGTATAGTGGGTTTAAACCCCAACTTGGAAGTGCTAATGCCATGTACGTACTTGCTGCCATCTTTCAGCTACCAAGTTGTGTAGCTTATTGTGATTGTAGTGTGGTTAGTAGTCTGTGTTGCAGCCAAAACAATTATGGTTTAAATTCAGACAAAATAATCATCATACTAATGAATGATAAAAAAAAAAGTTTACTAAAATGAGATTGTTAGCAAAAATAACAAGTGCCATTTTTTAAAATACATAAATAAATAAATGGATAGATACCTAGAAATTATTTAAAATCATTTGTACCATTATGTACCAAAACAGCTTGGTCCTGCCTAGCTACACCACGTGATTTGTTCATCAAAACAACCGCATGCTGAACCCTCGCATTAGGGGAGCAGCACACTGTTCAGTTGTCGTTATCTTTATGAAAGATTACTCTGGTGCCTAAAAATAGAATTAACTATACAAAGGAAAAGTCACATTATTTATATCAAGACAAGATCAACATGTGGTAAAAAAAATAATGGATTTGAAGCAATTCTAAAAAGAGCTTGACAAGCTCCCATTCTTAGCTTCAGAACTATAGGCCAGTTAGTCTGATATCTGTGATAGAAAAGCTTTTTGAATGTTTTATGCATAACAGATCTTGGCAGACTTATTAAATTGCCTTTTATGAAGAAGCGAGCAGGGACTTTGACTCTGGGATGGAAGTGGATGGGATCTACTTAAACAATGCTAAAGCCTTTGCTAAAGCATTCTGTGGATACTAAAGCAAATAAAAGTGCCGTCTTACACCAAAAGGGGCAATAACTCAAGGGATGAAAACATAATTTTGCCTCTTTATATGTCTCTGGTAAGGCCTCACCTTGAGATTGCATTGCAGTTTTGGGCTCAAGTCCTTAAGAAGGATGCTTGACTGAATGGACATGATTACTCTTTATTAGCGTATTGTGTAGTGTATTAGCGTACATTATAGACAGATAGAAGGGAATAGTTTTCCTAATTAAAGGATCAACGCACCAGAGGCCATCCCTCTTGGCTACAGGAAGGGGGCAGTAGGGGGTTCTGCATGGTGAAGAAAATGAAGCTGTGGAATGCCCTGCCAGGTGATGTTATCATGGCAGATTCTATTAATGCCTGTAAGGGGTGATTGGATGATTTATTGGACAAACATAATATCCAAGGCTAAAATCTACAGTTAGTATAGATAAATAGAGATAAATAGTTAATTTGAGTGTGTATAGGTTGATATGAGAGTGTGTATGTATGTAAGTATGTATATACACTGGGATTCATTTGAAAGGGTTGAACTTGATGGATTTCGTCTTTTTTTTTAACCCAACATAACAATGTAACTATATCAGATTATTTGAACTATAACTAGCTTACTTGTTAATCCATTGACCTTTAACTATTTTAGGTCTTGCAATGTGTCCTGCATGAAATGAATATAGCAGTTGTGGATTCCATTAGACAAGTCACTGTCCAGTCTGGACAGAGAGACAGCTTGAGAGAGGATGATAACGAGAGTTGCTTAGTGACTCAGGGGTGTAATTATGAAAAGTTGATTAGACAGTTCCCACCGATTGGCTAATCTGTGTGTTTCTTTCATGTTTGGATGATTGTTTAACCTTCATTAAAGCCATTATTTCTATAACATACAAATAAAGACGGTGTTGTTAAAACATACTTCCCTGACCGGGAATCGAACCCGGGCCGCGGCGGTGAGAGCGCCGAATCCTAACCACTAGACCACCAGGGAGAGATGCTCTGTAGTGTTACATTCGAATTTGAAATTTCTAACATGTTGCTTTCACAGCGACATTGTTTATCTTTTTGGAGCACAAAAACGTATTCAATGTACCTTGCCTCAAGTGTCACCTGCATTAGTCAATGCTCTTTCAAGAGGGGCATGTAGGCTTGGATGATTCCTTGAACGAGCATAATATCATAGGCTATTCTGATACTAAAATCTATCATTAGTATAGGTAATGGTACTTATAGAATGTGTAGGTGCAATGGGTTTCATTTGGAGGGGTTGAACTTGATGTACTTTTGTCTTTTTTAAAACCAACTTTATGCCACTGGGGCATGTGAAAAATATTTGTTTCACCTTTTAGTGCTAAGTGAATTCAAAGCAAGTCAGTTGCATGTGTTTTGGGGAGAAAAGTTGCCCCATATTTATTAAATTAAAAGCAGTACTTGAAATGAAAACATCTTAATAACGATGAGCGAATTTCTCCCATTTTGCTACATCGAAAAATTTGTGAATTTGCTGCGAAACGGCGAAAAATCATGAAATCAGAAAGTTCAAGAAAAAATCGTGAAATAAGAACCTTTTCCCTGAAAAATTGTGAAATTCGAAAGTTTCATGAAAAAATCGTGAAATGCGAACGTTTTCATGAAAAAAAATTAGGAAATTCGAACATTTTCACGGAAAAATCGTGCAATCCGCATGTTTTCACTAAAAAAATCAAGCAATTCGAATATTTTCACCAAAAAAATATCTAGCAATTCGAATGTTTTCACTTAAAAATCAAGCAATTTGAACGTTTTCACAAAAAAGAATCGAGCAATTCGAACTTTTTCACCCAAAAAAAACAGAGCGATTTGAACGTTTTCACTAAAAAAAATTCGCGGGAGATTCGCGAATTTATTCGGCGGCTGGCGAAAATCGGAAATTCGGTGCAAATTCGTGCCAGGCAAATTTATTCACCTATCACTCATAAGAACGTGTCAGAGTCAGGAACTCTCTTAAAGGAGAAGTGACCTATGTCCAATTTACATAGAAAGAGGTCACACTGAGGGAAATAGTCTAAAGGATATATAGGCATATTTTGATGAAGAATGCAATTATGGTAAGAACTGAGAAATGTCACTATCCCTTTAACATGGGGGCATATTAATGTCATGTATTTTCTGTCTTATCTTTCTTTTTCGTCAAGTGATATAGCTCGCCGTGATCGTATAGTGGTTAGTCCTCTGCGTTGTGGCCGCAGCAACCCCGGTTCGAATCCGGGTCACGGCACATATTTTCCAAAAATACTTTCTCATGTCAGGTCTGTGTTGCTCTGGCATTGCAAAGGGTTGACACTGGAAACATTTGGTTTTACATTGACAAAAAGACCCTTAATTGGACACTTCTGTAGAGGCACTATGGAAGGGTGATATTTAGATCTGCCTTGGGAGACAATTTGGAGTCACACTAGTTGGGTAAGGAAGCAGTTCTTTAGATCTGTTGATCAAAAAGAAAAGTGCTGTGAAACTAGAACTGTAGGGGGGAAGTTATAGGAAAATATGTTGATTATAGGAAAGGATCCATATCCTCTCTGTCAAAGGAGTTGCATCCTCATAACTCTTAGAATGATTATGAGGAGATCACATGCTTCCTAATGGTACCAAACAGGGCCAGCCTACACCCACCAATTAGGAGGGGTGATTCCTGGGGGACTGCTTCTTTTTATTACTAATCTTTCTATTCAGGCCTCGCCTGCTAGACTGCTAGGTTAATTTGAACCCTTGTAACCAGATTGCTAAAACTGTCAACTGAAGAGCTGCTGAACAAAAGGCAAAAAAACTAAAAAAACCACAACTGGTTAGTTTCTGATTTCAATATGTAGAATGGGTAAATCAAGAAGCAGCAAAACACAGAATACCTGCTATTTAGCATTCATTGTGCATCCACACAACAGTTTCTGATTTAAGTACTTTGCAGTGAAAAGTTAGTAAATATACCCTGCCATAAGTAGTATGTGCATAAAGGTTGACAAAAAAAGTCACTGTAAAAAAGTTTATATTAAAGGGATACTGTCATGGGAAAAAACATTTTTTTCAAAATGAATCAGTTAATAGTGCAGCTCCAGCAGAATTCTGCACTGAAATCCATTTCTCAAAAGAGCAAACAGATATTTTTATATTCAATTTTGAAATCTGACATGGGGCTAGACATATTGTCAATTTCCCAACTGCCCCAATTCATGTGATTTGTGCTCTGATAATCTTCAATCACTCTTTATTGCTGTACTGCAAATTGGAGTGATATCACCCCCTCCCTCCCCCACAGCAGCCAAACAAAAAGAACAGTGGGAAGGTAACCAGATAACAGCTCCCTAACACAAGATAACAGCTCCCTGGTAGATCTAAGAACAACACTCAATAGTAAAAACCCATGTCTCACTGAGACACATTCAGTTACATTGAGGAGGAAATACAGCAGCCTGCCAGAAAGCATTTCTCTGCTAAAGTGCAGGCACAAGTCACATGACCAGGGGCAGCTGAGAAATTAACAAAATGTCTAGCCCCATGTCAGATCGCCGGCGTCTAAGAATAGTCGCCAGCATCCAAGAATAGTCTCCAAGAATATTCGCCGGCATCCAAGAATGGTCGCCGGCATCCAAAAACGAGACGCCGGCACCTCCCATGGGAGCAGAAACCCTCAATTTTTTGATTGAAACTTAGCAGAAGCTGCTGCATTTCTCACCCTAGGCTTATACTCGAGTCAATAAGCTTTCCCAGTTTTTGGAGGTAAAATTAGGTACCTCGGCTTTTACTCGGGACGGCTTATACTCGAGTATAGACGGTACCTTCCTTTTAGTCACCCTTTTTCATGTTAAAAGAGTGCATATAGAGACTATTGAAACTGCCAGAAACAAATGCATTCTTTAGTCAAATATTCCTTATTCCACTATTTGAAAGGAAACCATGTAAAGGTAAAATGATGCTACTGACATTAACAGACCTTATACTCACCCCTCCCTCACTTTGTTCCAATTAAAAGTAATGCATTTTGGGAATCACAGCTCTGTTATTTATGAGAGGGCTCTTGACTGCCCACCACCCACAAAACTATGCAGGTCAATTAATTCTATCCAGGATATGGAATCCTAAAAAATGAGCAAACTGGCAATTTTGGCAGCTAAGGGGCAGATTATTTTCAATAGAGATAAGGTTATGCACCAGGGATGTTAAAATATGCAGCCACTTCTACCCTTATTGAAACTGTGTTATGCAAATCCATAATGAATAAGGACCCCTGCATTAAAATGTGTACTGATGGTTTCAGATACTTTCAGCCTATTGTTATTATAATTAGCCCAGCTAAATGACTCATTTTAAAAAGAGATATCTATTTATGCCTTAAAGTAGAAGTGCGATAGCATCTGCCCGGCTAGCTCAGTCGGTAGAGCATGAGACTCTTAATCTCAGGGTCGTGGGTTCGAGCCCCACGTTGGGCGATCTTCTATTGTATCTTCAGTAAATAACACTTAGGCACTTTGTAATGTGGGTATACAATCACTTCACAACTATTACTATCCACCAACCAAGTGCTATCTGCACCTATATAGTATGACTTGTGTGAAATGTCGTAATAACCTGATCTCAATACTTGCACTTTTCCGCCTATTGTCCACATTGTATCACTCATTGTGTGTTGAACCAGCAGAGGACACATGCAATGGAGTTCAGGAGTGAAGCAGTCTGGAGCAGCTCATTCCAGACAACAAGACAGGTGAGTGCAAGTATTAAGATCATGCTATTATGATTTTTCCCACCACTTTTTTAGTAGTAGTTCAGATGAGTGAGTGTGACACTTTTTGACTCCTTTTGGCCTCTTGCTGTAGGTTTAATGAGTAACACGTTACATCAATTCAGTATAGTGGGTTTAAACCCCAACTTGGAAGTGCTAATGCCATGTACGTACTTGCTGCCATCTTTCAGCTACCAAGTTGTGTAGCTTATTGTGATTGTAGTGTGGTTAGTAGTCTGTGTTGCAGCCAAAACAATTATGGTTTAAATTCAGACAAAATAATCATCATACTAATGAATGATAAAAAAAAAAGTTTACTAAAATGAGATTGTTAGCAAAAATAACAAGTGCCATTTTTTAAAATACATAAATAAATAAATGGATAGATACCTAGAAATTATTTAAAATCATTTGTACCATTATGTACCAAAACAGCTTGGTCCTGCCTAGCTACACCACGTGATTTGTTCATCAAAACAACCGCATGCTGAACCCTCGCATTAGGGGAGCAGCACACTGTTCAGTTGTCGTTATCTTTATGAAAGATTACTCTGGTGCCTAAAAATAGAATTAACTATACAAAGGAAAAGTCACATTATTTATATCAAGACAAGATCAACATGTGGTAAAAAAAAATAATGGATTTGAAGCAATTCTAAAAAGAGCTTGACAAGCTCCCATTCTTAGCTTCAGAACTATAGGCCAGTTAGTCTGATATCTGTGATAGAAAAGCTTTTTGAATGTTTTATGCATAACAGATCTTGGCAGACTTATTAAATTGCCTTTTATGAAGAAGCGAGCAGGGACTTTGACTCTGGGATGGAAGTGGATGGGATCTACTTAAACAATGCTAAAGCCTTTGCTAAAGCATTCTGTGGGTACTAAAGCAAATAAAAGTGCCGTCTTACACAAAAAGGGGCAATAACTCAAGGGATGAAAACATAATTTTGCCTCTTTATATGTCTCTGGTAAGGCCTCACCTTGAGATTGCATTGCAGTTTTGGGCTCAAGTCCTTAAGAAGGATGCTTGACTGAATGGACATGATTACTCTTTATTAGCGTATTGTGTAGTGTATTAGCGTACATTATAGACAGATAGAAGGGAATAGTTTTCCTAATTAAAGGATCAACGCACCAGAGGCCATCCCTCTTGGCTACAGGAAGGGGGCAGTAGGGGGTTCTGCATGGTGAAGAAAATGAAGCTGTGGAATGCCCTGCCAGGTGATGTTATCATGGCAGATTCTATTAATGCCTGTAAGGGGTGATTGGATGATTTATTGGACAAACATAATATCCAAGGCTAAAATCTACAGTTAGTATAGATAAATAGAGATAAATAGTTAATTTGAGTGTGTATAGGTTGATATGAGAGTGTGTATGTATGTAAGTATGTATATACACTGGGATTCATTTGAAAGGGTTGAACTTGATGGATTTCGTCTTTTGTTTTTTAACCCAACATAACAATGTAACTATATCAGTTTATTATTTGAACTATAACTAGCTTACTTGTTAATCCATTGACCTTTAACTATTTTAGGTCTTGCAATGTGTCCTGCATGAAATGAATATAGCAGTTGTGGATTCCATTAGACAAGTCACTGTCCAGTCTGGACAGAGAGACAGCTTGAGAGAGGATGATAACGAGAGTTGCTTAGTGACTCAGGGGTGTAATTATGAAAAGTTGATTAGACAGTTCCCACCGATTGGCTAATCTGTGTGTTTCTTTCATGTTTGGATGATTGTTTAACCTTCATTAAAGCCATTATTTCTATAACATACAAATAAAGACGGTGTTGTTAAAACATACTTCCCTGACCGGGAATCGAACCCAGGCCGCGGCGGTGAGAGCGCCGAATCCTAACCACTAGACCACCAGGGAGAGATGCTCTGTAGTGTTACATTCGAATTTGAAATTTCTAACATGTTGATTTCACAGCGACATTGTTTATCTTTTTGGAGCACAAAAACGTATTCAATGTACCTTGCCTCAAGTGTCACCTGCATTAGTCAATGCTCTTTCAAGAGGGGCATGTAGGCTTGGATGATTCCTTGAACGAGCATAATATCATAGGCTATTCTGATACTAAAATCTATCATTAGTATAGGTAATGGTACTTATAGAATGTGTAGGTACAATGGGTTTCATTTGGAGGGGTTGAACTTGATGTACTTTTGTCTTTTTTAAAACCAACTTTATGCCACTGGGGCATGTGAAAAATATTTGTTTCACCTTTTAGTGCTAAGTGAATTCAAAGCAAGTCAGTTGCATGTGTTTTGGGGAGAAAAGTTGCCCCATATTTATTAAATTAAAAGCAGTACTTGAAATGAAAACATCTTAATAACGATGAGCGAATTTCTCCCATTTTGCTACATCGAAAAATTTGTGAATTTGCTGCGAAACAGCGAAAAATCATGAAATCAGAAAGTTCAAGAAAAAATCGTGAAATAAGAACCTTTTCCCTGAAAAATTGTGAAATTCGAAAGTTTCATGAAAAAATCGTGAAATGCGAACGTTTTCATGAAAAAAAATTAGGAAATTCGAACATTTTCACGGAAAAATCGTGCAATCCGCATGTTTTCACTAAAAAAATCAAGCAATTCGAATATTTTCACCAAAAAAATATCTAGCAATTCGAATGTTTTCACTTAAAAATCAAGCAATTTGAACGTTTTCACAAAAAAGAATCGAGCAATTCGAACTTTTTCACCCAAAAAAAACAGAGCGATTTGAACGTTTTCACTAAAAAAAATTCGCGGGAGATTCGCGAATTTATTCGGCGGCTGGCGAAAATCGGAAATTCGGTGCAAATTCGTGCCAGGCAAATTTATTCACCTATCACTCATAAGAACGTGTCAGAGTCAGGAACTCTCTTAAAGGAGAAGTGACCTATGTCCAATTTACATAGAAAGAGGTCACACTGAGGGAAATAGTCTAAAGGATATATAGGCATATTTTGATGAAGAATGCAATTATGGTAAGAACTGAGAAATGTCACTATCCCTTTAACATGGGGGCATATTAATGTCATGTATTTTCTGTCTTATCTTTCTTTTTCGTCAAGTGATATAGCTCGCCGTGATCGTATAGTGGTTAGTACTCTGCGTTGTGGCCGCAGCAACCCCGGTTCGAATCCGGGTCACGGCACATATTTTCCAAAAATACTTTCTCATGTCAGGTCTGTGTTGCTCTGGCATTGCAAAGGGTTGACACTGGAAACATTTGGTTTTACATTGACAAAAAGACCCTTAATTGGACACTTCTGTAGAGGCACTATGGAAGGGTGATATTTAGATCTGCCTTGGGAGACAATTTGGAGTCACACTAGTTGGGTAAGGAAGCAGTTCTTTAGATCTGTTGATCAAAAAGAAAAGTGCTGTGAAACTAGAACTGTAGGGGGGAAGTTATAGGAAAATATGTTGATTATAGGAAAGGATCCATATCCTCTCTGTCAAAGGAGTTGCATCCTCATAACTCTTAGAATGATTATGAGGAGATCACATGCTTCCTAATGGTACCAAACAGGGCCAGCCTACACCCACCAATTAGGAGGGGTGATTCCTGGGGGACTGCTTCTTTTTATTACTAATCTTTCTATTCAGGCCTCGCCTGCTAGACTGCTAGGTTAATTTGAACCCTTGTAACCAGATTGCTAAAACTGTCAACTGAAGAGCTGCTGAACAAAAGGCAAAAAAACTAAAAAAACCACAACTGGTTAGTTTCTGATTTCAATATGTAGAATGGGTAAATCAAGAAGCAGCAAAACACAGAATACCTGCTATTTAGCATTCATTGTGCATCCACACAACAGTTTCTGATTTAAGTACTTTGCAGTGAAAAGTTAGTAAATATACCCTGCCATAAGTAGTATGTGCATAAAGGTTGACAAAAAAAGTCACTGTAAAAAAGTTTATATTAAAGGGATACTGTCATGGGAAAAAACATTTTTTTCAAAATGAATCAGTTAATAGTGCAGCTCCAGCAGAATTCTGCACTGAAATCCATTTCTCAAAAGAGCAAACAGATATTTTTATATTCAATTTTGAAATCTGACATGGGGCTAGACATATTGTCAATTTCCCAACTGCCCCAATTCATGTGATTTGTGCTCTGATAAACTTCAATCACTCTTTATTGCTGTACTGCAAATTGGAGTGATATCACCCCCTCCCTCCCCCACAGCAGCCAAACAAAAAGAACAGTGGGAAGGTAACCAGATAACAGCTCCCTAACACAAGATAACAGCTCCCTGGTAGATCTAAGAACAACACTCAATAGTAAAAACCCATGTCTCACTGAGACACATTCAGTTACATTGAGGAGGAAATACAGCAGCCTGCCAGAAAGCATTTCTCTGCTAAAGTGCAGGCACAAGTCACATGACCAGGGGCAGCTGAGAAATTAACAAAATGTCTAGCCCCATGTCAGATCGCCGGCGTCTAAGAATAGTCGCCAGCATCCAAGAATAGTCTCCAAGAATATTCGCCGGCATCCAAGAATGGTCGCCGGCATCCAAAAACGAGACGCCGGCACCTCCCATGGGAGCAGAAACCCTCAATTTTTTGATTGAAACTTAGCAGAAGCTGCTGCATTTCTCACCCTAGGCTTATACTCGAGTCAATAAGCTTTCCCAGTTTTTGGAGGTAAAATTAGGTACCTCGGCTTTTACTCGGGACGGCTTATACTCGAGTATAGACGGTACCTTCCTTTTAGTCACCCTTTTTCATGTTAAAAGAGTGCATATAGAGACTATTGAAACTGCCAGAAACAAATGCATTCTTTAGTCAAATATTCCTTATTCCACTATTTGAAAGGAAACCATGTAAAGGTAAAATGATGCTACTGACATTAACAGACCTTATACTCACCCCTCCCTCACTTTGTTCCAATTAAAAGTAATGCATTTTGGGAATCACAGCTCTGTTATTTATGAGAGGGCTCTTGACTGCCCACCACCCACAAAACTATGCAGGTCAATTAATTCTATCCAGGATATGGAATCCTAAAAAATGAGCAAACTGGCAATTTTGGCAGCTAAGGGGCAGATTATTTTCAATAGAGATAAGGTTATGCACCAGGGATGTTAAAATATGCAGCCACTTCTACCCTTATTGAAACTGTGTTATGCAAATCCATAATGAATAAGGACCCCTGCATTAAAATGTGTACTGATGGTTTCAGATACTTTCAGCCTATTGTTATTATAATTAGCCCAGCTAAATGACTCATTTTAAAAAGAGATATCTATTTATGCCTTAAAGTAGAAGTGCGATAGCATCTGCCCGGCTAGCTCAGTCGGTAGAGCATGAGACTCTTAATCTCAGGGTCGTGGGTTCGAGCCCCACGTTGGGCGATCTTCTATTGTATCTTCAGTAAATAACACTTAGGCACTTTGTAATGTGGGTATACAATCACTTCACAACTATTACTATCCACCAACCAAGTGCTATCTGCACCTATATAGTATGACTTGTGTGAAATGTCGTAATAACCTGATCTCAATACTTGCACTTTTCCGCCTATTGTCCACATTGTATCACTCATTGTGTGTTGAACCAGCAGAGGACACATGCAATGGAGTTCAGGAGTGAAGCAGTCTGGAGCAGCTCATTCCAGACAACAAGACAGGTGAGTGCAAGTATTAAGATCATGCTATTATGATTTTTCCCACCACTTTTTTAGTAGTAGTTCAGATGAGTGAGTGTGACACTTTTTGACTCCTTTTGGCCTCTTGCTGTAGGTTTAATGAGTAACACGTTACATCAATTCAGTATAGTGGGTTTAAACCCCAACTTGGAAGTGCTAATGCCATGTACGTACTTGCTGCCATCTTTCAGCTACCAAGTTGTGTAGCTTATTGTGATTGTAGTGTGGTTAGTAGTCTGTGTTGCAGCCAAAACAATTATGGTTTAAATTCAGACAAAATAATCATCATACTAATGAATGATAAAAAAAAAAGTTTACTAAAATGAGATTGTTAGCAAAAATAACAAGTGCCATTTTTTAAAATACATAAATAAATAAATGGATAGATACCTAGAAATTATTTAAAATCATTTGTACCATTATGTACCAAAACAGCTTGGTCCTGCCTAGCTACACCACGTGATTTGTTCATCAAAACAACCGCATGCTGAACCCTCGCATTAGGGGAGCAGCACACTGTTCAGTTGTCGTTATCTTTATGAAAGATTACTCTGGTGCCTAAAAATAGAATTAACTATACAAAGGAAAAGTCACATTATTTATATCAAGACAAGATCAACATGTGGTAAAAAAAAATAATGGATTTGAAGCAATTCTAAAAAGAGCTTGACAAGCTCCCATTCTTAGCTTCAGAACTATAGGCCAGTTAGTCTGATATCTGTGATAGAAAAGCTTTTTGAATGTTTTATGCATAACAGATCTTGGCAGACTTATTAAATTGCCTTTTATGAAGAAGCGAGCAGGGACTTTGACTCTGGGATGGAAGTGGATGGGATCTACTTAAACAATGCTAAAGCCTTTGCTAAAGCATTCTGTGGGTACTAAAGCAAATAAAAGTGCCGTCTTACACAAAAAGGGGCAATAACTCAAGGGATGAAAACATAATTTTGCCTCTTTATATGTCTCTGGTAAGGCCTCACCTTGAGATTGCATTGTAGTTTTGGGCTCAAGTCCTTAAGAAGGATGCTTGACTGAATGGACATGATTACTCTTTATTAGCGTATTGTGTAGTGTATTAGCGTACATTATAGACAGATAGAAGGGAATAGTTTTCCTAATTAAAGGATCAACGCACCAGAGGCCATCCCTCTTGGCTACAGGAAGGGGGCAGTAGGGGGTTCTGCATGGTGAAGAAAATGAAGCTGTGGAATGCCCTGCCAGGTGATGTTATCATGGCAGATTCTATTAATGCCTGTAAGGGGTGATTGGATGATTTATTGGACAAACATAATATCCAAGGCTAAAATCTACAGTTAGTATAGATAAATAGAGATAAATAGTTAATTTGAGTGTGTATAGGTTGATATGAGAGTGTGTATGTATGTAAGTATGTATATACACTGGGATTCATTTGAAAGGGTTGAACTTGATGGATTTCGTCTTTTGTTTTTTAACCCAACATAACAATGTAACTATATCAGTTTATTATTTGAACTATAACTAGCTTACTTGTTAATCCATTGACCTTTAACTATTTTAGGTCTTGCAATGTGTCCTGCATGAAATGAATATAGCAGTTGTGGATTCCATTAGACAAGTCACTGTCCAGTCTGGACAGAGAGACAGCTTGAGAGAGGATGATAACGAGAGTTGCTTAGTGACTCAGGGGTGTAATTATGAAAAGTTGATTAGACAGTTCCCACCGATTGGCTAATCTGTGTGTTTCTTTCATGTTTGGATGATTGTTTAACCTTCATTAAAGCCATTATTTCTATAACATACAAATAAAGACGGTGTTGTTAAAACATACTTCCCTGACCGGGAATCGAACCCAGGCCGCGGCGGTGAGAGCGCCGAATCCTAACCACTAGACCACCAGGGAGAGATGCTCTGTAGTGTTACATTCGAATTTGAAATTTCTAACATGTTGATTTCACAGCGACATTGTTTATCTTTTTGGAGCACAAAAACGTATTCAATGTACCTTGCCTCAAGTGTCACCTGCATTAGTCAATGCTCTTTCAAGAGGGGCATGTAGGCTTGGATGATTCCTTGAACGAGCATAATATCATAGGCTATTCTGATACTAAAATCTATCATTAGTATAGGTAATGGTACTTATAGAATGTGTAGGTACAATGGGTTTCATTTGGAGGGGTTGAACTTGATGTACTTTTGTCTTTTTTAAAACCAACTTTATGCCACTGGGGCATGTGAAAAATATTTGTTTCACCTTTTAGTGCTAAGTGAATTCAAAGCAAGTCAGTTGCATGTGTTTTGGGGAGAAAAGTTGCCCCATATTTATTAAATTAAAAGCAGTACTTGAAATGAAAACATCTTAATAACGATGAGCGAATTTCTCCCATTTTGCTACATCGAAAAATTTGTGAATTTGCTGCGAAACAGCGAAAAATCATGAAATCAGAAAGTTCAAGAAAAAATCGTGAAATAAGAACCTTTTCCCTGAAAAATTGTGAAATTCGAAAGTTTCATGAAAAAATCGTGAAATGCGAACGTTTTCATGAAAAAAAATTAGGAAATTCGAACATTTTCACGGAAAAATCGTGCAATCCGCATGTTTTCACTAAAAAAATCAAGCAATTCGAATATTTTCACCAAAAAAATATCTAGCAATTCGAATGTTTTCACTTAAAAATCAAGCAATTTGAACGTTTTCACAAAAAAGAATCGAGCAATTCGAACTTTTTCACCCAAAAAAAACAGAGCGATTTGAACGTTTTCACTAAAAAAAATTCGCGGGAGATTCGCGAATTTATTCGGCGGCTGGCGAAAATCGGAAATTCGGTGCAAATTCGTGCCAGGCAAATTTATTCACCTATCACTCATAAGAACGTGTCAGAGTCAGGAACTCTCTTAAAGGAGAAGTGACCTATGTCCAATTTACATAGAAAGAGGTCACACTGAGGGAAATAGTCTAAAGGATATATAGGCATATTTTGATGAAGAATGCAATTATGGTAAGAACTGAGAAATGTCACTATCCCTTTAACATGGGGGCATATTAATGTCATGTATTTTCTGTCTTATCTTTCTTTTTCGTCAAGTGATATAGCTCGCCGTGATCGTATAGTGGTTAGTACTCTGCGTTGTGGCCGCAGCAACCCCGGTTCGAATCCGGGTCACGGCACATATTTTCCAAAAATACTTTCTCATGTCAGGTCTGTGTTGCTCTGGCATTGCAAAGGGTTGACACTGGAAACATTTGGTTTTACATTGACAAAAAGACCCTTAATTGGACACTTCTGTAGAGGCACTATGGAAGGGTGATATTTAGATCTGCCTTGGGAGACAATTTGGAGTCACACTAGTTGGGTAAGGAAGCAGTTCTTTAGATCTGTTGATCAAAAAGAAAAGTGCTGTGAAACTAGAACTGTAGGGGGGAAGTTATAGGAAAATATGTTGATTATAGGAAAGGATCCATATCCTCTCTGTCAAAGGAGTTGCATCCTCATAACTCTTAGAATGATTATGAGGAGATCACATGCTTCCTAATGGTACCAAACAGGGCCAGCCTACACCCACCAATTAGGAGGGGTGATTCCTGGGGGACTGCTTCTTTTTATTACTAATCTTTCTATTCAGGCCTCGCCTGCTAGACTGCTAGGTTAATTTGAACCCTTGTAACCAGATTGCTAAAACTGTCAACTGAAGAGCTGCTGAACAAAAGGCAAAAAAACTAAAAAAACCACAACTGGTTAGTTTCTGATTTCAATATGTAGAATGGGTAAATCAAGAAGCAGCAAAACACAGAATACCTGCTATTTAGCATTCATTGTGCATCCACACAACAGTTTCTGATTTAAGTACTTTGCAGTGAAAAGTTAGTAAATATACCCTGCCATAAGTAGTATGTGCATAAAGGTTGACAAAAAAAGTCACTGTAAAAAAGTTTATATTAAAGGGATACTGTCATGGGAAAAAACATTTTTTTCAAAATGAATCAGTTAATAGTGCAGCTCCAGCAGAATTCTGCACTGAAATCCATTTCTCAAAAGAGCAAACAGATATTTTTATATTCAATTTTGAAATCTGACATGGGGCTAGACATATTGTCAATTTCCCAACTGCCCCAATTCATGTGATTTGTGCTCTGATAAACTTCAATCACTCTTTATTGCTGTACTGCAAATTGGAGTGATATCACCCCCTCCCTCCCCCACAGCAGCCAAACAAAAAGAACAGTGGGAAGGTAACCAGATAACAGCTCCCTAACACAAGATAACAGCTCCCTGGTAGATCTAAGAACAACACTCAATAGTAAAAACCCATGTCTCACTGAGACACATTCAGTTACATTGAGGAGGAAATACAGCAGCCTGCCAGAAAGCATTTCTCTGCTAAAGTGCAGGCACAAGTCACATGACCAGGGGCAGCTGAGAAATTAACAAAATGTCTAGCCCCATGTCAGATCGCCGGCGTCTAAGAATAGTAGCCAGCATCCAAGAATAGTCTCCAAGAATATTCGCCGGCATCCAAGAATGGTCGCCGGCATCCAAAAACGAGACGCCGGCACCTCCCATGGGAGCAGAAACCCTCAATTTTTTGATTGAAACTTAGCAGAAGCTGCTGCATTTCTCACCCTAGGCTTATACTCGAGTCAATAAGCTTTCCCAGTTTTTGGAGGTAAAATTAGGTACCTCGGCTTTTACTCGGGACGGCTTATACTCGAGTATAGACGGTACCTTCCTTTTAGTCACCCTTTTTCATGTTAAAAGAGTGCATATAGAGACTATTGAAACTGCCAGAAACAAATGCATTCTTTAGTCAAATATTCCTTATTCCACTATTTGAAAGGAAACCATGTAAAGGTAAAATGATGCTACTGACATTAACAGACCTTATACTCACCCCTCCCTCACTTTGTTCCAATTAAAAGTAATGCATTTTGGGAATCACAGCTCTGTTATTTATGAGAGGGCTCTTGACTGCCCACCACCCACAAAACTATGCAGGTCAATTAATTCTATCCAGGATATGGAATCCTAAAAAATGAGCAAACTGGCAATTTTGGCAGCTAAGGGGCAGATTATTTTCAATAGAGATAAGGTTATGCACCAGGGATGTTAAAATATGCAGCCACTTCTACCCTTATTGAAACTGTGTTATGCAAATCCATAATGAATAAGGACCCCTGCATTAAAATGTGTACTGATGGTTTCAGATACTTTCAGCCTATTGTTATTATAATTAGCCCAGCTAAATGACTCATTTTAAAAAGAGATATCTATTTATGCCTTAAAGTAGAAGTGCGATAGCATCTGCCCGGCTAGCTCAGTCGGTAGAGCATGAGACTCTTAATCTCAGGGTCGTGGGTTCGAGCCCCACGTTGGGCGATCTTCTATTGTATCTTCAGTAAATAACACTTAGGCACTTTATAATGTGGGTATACAATCACTTCACAACTATTACTATCCACCAACCAAGTGCTATCTGCACCTATATAGTATGACTTGTGTGAAATGTCGTAATAACCTGATCTCAATACTTGCACTTTTCCGCCTATTGTCCACATTGTATGACTCATTGTGTGTTGAACCAGCAGAGGACACATGCAATGGAGTTCAGGAGTGAAGCAGTCTGGAGCAGCTCATTCCAGACAACAAGACAGGTGAGTGCAAGTATTAAGATCATGCTATTATGATTTTTCCCACCACTTTTTTAGTAGTAGTTCAGATGAGTGAGTGTGACACTTTTTGACTCCTTTTGGCCTCTTGCTGTAGGTTTAATGAGTAACACGTTACATCAATTCAGTATAGTGGGTTTAAACCCCAACTTGGAAGTGCTAATGCCATGTACGTACTTGCTGCCATCTTTCAGCTACCAAGTTGTGTAGCTTATTGTGATTGTAGTGTGGTTAGTAGTCTGTGTTGCAGCCAAAACAATTATGGTTTAAATTCAGACAAAATAATCATCATACTAATGAATGATAAAAAAAAAAGTTTACTAAAATGAGATTGTTAGCAAAAATAACAAGTGCCATTTTTTAAAATACATAAATAAATAAATGGATAGATACCTAGAAATTATTTAAAATCATTTGTACCATTATGTACCAAAACAGCTTGGTCCTGCCTAGCTACACCACGTGATTTGTTCATCAAAACAACCGCATGCTGAACCCTCGCATTAGGGGAGCAGCACACTGTTCAGTTGTCGTTATCTTTATGAAAGATTACTCTGGTGCCTAAAAATAGAATTAACTATACAAAGGAAAAGTCACATTATTTATATCAAGACAAGATCAACATGTGGTAAAAAAAATAATGGATTTGAAGCAATTCTAAAAAGAGCTTGACAAGCTCCCATTCTTAGCTTCAGAACTATAGGCCAGTTAGTCTGATATCTGTGATAGAAAAGCTTTTTGAATGTTTTATGCATAACAGATCTTGGCAGACTTATTAAATTGCCTTTTATGAAGAAGCGAGCAGGGACTTTGACTCTGGGATGGAAGTGGATGGGATCTACTTAAACAATGCTAAAGCCTTTGCTAAAGCATTCTGTGGATACTAAAGCAAATAAAAGTGCCGTCTTACACCAAAAGGGGCAATAACTCAAGGGATGAAAACATAATTTTGCCTCTTTATATGTCTCTGGTAAGGCCTCACCTTGAGATTGCATTGCAGTTTTGGGCTCAAGTCCTTAAGAAGGATGCTTGACTGAATGGACATGATTACTCTTTATTAGCGTATTGTGTAGTGTATTAGCGTACATTATAGACAGATAGAAGGGAATAGTTTTCCTAATTAAAGGATCAACGCACCAGAGGCCATCCCTCTTGGCTACAGGAAGGGGGCAGTAGGGGGTTCTGCATGGTGAAGAAAATGAAGCTGTGGAATGCCCTGCCAGGTGATGTTATCATGGCAGATTCTATTAATGCCTGTAAGGGGTGATTGGATGATTTATTGGACAAACATAATATCCAAGGCTAAAATCTACAGTTAGTATAGATAAATAGAGATAAATAGTTAATTTGAGTGTGTATAGGTTGATATGAGAGTGTGTATGTATGTAAGTATGTATATACACTGGGATTCATTTGAAAGGGTTGAACTTGATGGATTTCGTCTTTTTTTTTAACCCAACATAACAATGTAACTATATCAGATTATTTGAACTATAACTAGCTTACTTGTTAATCCATTGACCTTTAACTATTTTAGGTCTTGCAATGTGTCCTGCATGAAATGAATATAGCAGTTGTGGATTCCATTAGACAAGTCACTGTCCAGTCTGGACAGAGAGACAGCTTGAGAGAGGATGATAACGAGAGTTGCTTAGTGACTCAGGGGTGTAATTATGAAAAGTTGATTAGACAGTTCCCACCGATTGGCTAATCTGTGTGTTTCTTTCATGTTTGGATGATTGTTTAACCTTCATTAAAGCCATTATTTCTATAACATACAAATAAAGACGGTGTTGTTAAAACATACTTCCCTGACCGGGAATCGAACCCGGGCCGCGGCGGTGAGAGCGCCGAATCCTAACCACTAGACCACCAGGGAGAGATGCTCTGTAGTGTTACATTCGAATTTGAAATTTCTAACATGTTGCTTTCACAGCGACATTGTTTATCTTTTTGGAGCACAAAAACGTATTCAATGTACCTTGCCTCAAGTGTCACCTGCATTAGTCAATGCTCTTTCAAGAGGGGCATGTAGGCTTGGATGATTCCTTGAACGAGCATAATATCATAGGCTATTCTGATACTAAAATCTATCATTAGTATAGGTAATGGTACTTATAGAATGTGTAGGTGCAATGGGTTTCATTTGGAGGGGTTGAACTTGATGTACTTTTGTCTTTTTTAAAACCAACTTTATGCCACTGGGGCATGTGAAAAATATTTGTTTCACCTTTTAGTGCTAAGTGAATTCAAAGCAAGTCAGTTGCATGTGTTTTGGGGAGAAAAGTTGCCCCATATTTATTAAATTAAAAGCAGTACTTGAAATGAAAACATCTTAATAACAATGAGCGAATTTCTCCCATTTTGCTACATCGAAAAATTTGTGAATTTGCTGCGAAACGGCGAAAAATCATGAAATCAGAAAGTTCAAGAAAAAATCGTGAAATAAGAACCTTTTCCCTGAAAAATTGTGAAATTCGAAAGTTTCATGAAAAAATCGTGAAATGCGAACGTTTTCATGAAAAAAAATTAGGAAATTCGAACATTTTCACGGAAAAATCGTGCAATCCGCATGTTTTCACTAAAAAAATCAAGCAATTCGAATATTTTCACCAAAAAAATATCTAGCAATTCGAATGTTTTCACTTAAAAATCAAGCAATTTGAACGTTTTCACAAAAAAGAATCGAGCAATTCGAACTTTTTCACCCAAAAAAAACAGAGCGATTTGAACGTTTTCACTAAAAAAAACTTTGCGGGAGATTCGCGAATTTATTCGGCGGCTGGCGAAAATCGGAAATTCGGTGCAAATTCGTGCCAGGCAAATTTATTCACCTATCACTCATAAGAACGTGTCAGAGTCAGGAACTCTCTTAAAGGAGAAGTGACCTATGTCCAATTTACATAGAAAGAGGTCACACTGAGGGAAATAGTCTAAAGGATATATAGGCATATTTTGATGAAGAATGCAATTATGGTAAGAACTGAGAAATGTCACTATCCCTTTAACATGGGGGCATATTAATGTCATGTATTTTCTGTCTTATCTTTCTTTTTCGTCAAGTGATATAACTCGCCGTGATCGTATAGTGGTTAGTACTCTGCATTGTGGCCGCAGCAACCCCGGTTCGAATCCGGGTCACGGCACATATTTTCCAAAAATACTTTCTCATGTCAGGTCTGTGTTGCTCTGGCATTGCAAAGGGTTGACACTGGAAACATTTGGTTTTACATTGACAAAAAGACCCTTAATTGGACACTTCTGTAGAGGCACTATGGAAGGGTGATATTTAGATCTGCCTTGGGAGACAATTTGGAGTCACACTAGTTGGGTAAGGAAGCAGTTCTTTAGATCTGTTGATCAAAAAGAAAAGTGCTGTGAAACTAGAACTGTAGGGGGGAAGTTATAGGAAAATATGTTGATTATAGGAAAGGATCCATATCCTCTCTGTCAAAGGAGTTGCATCCTCATAACTCTTAGAATGATTATGAGGAGATCACATGCTTCCTAATGGTACCAAACAGGGCCAGCCTACACCCACCAATTAGGAGGGGTGATTCCTGGGGGACTGCTTCTTTTTATTACTAATCTTTCTATTCAGGCCTCGCCTGCTAGACTGCTAGGTTAATTTGAACCCTTGTAACCAGATTGCTAAAACTGTCAACTGAAGAGCTGCTGAACAAAAGGCAAAAAAACTAAAAAAACCACAACTGGTTAGTTTCTGATTTCAATATGTAGAATGGGTAAATCAAGAAGCAGCAAAACACAGAATACCTGCTATTTAGCATTCATTGTGCTTCCACTCAACAGTTTCTGATTTAAGTACTTTGCAGTGAAAAGTTAGTAAATATACCCTGCCATAAGTAGTATGTGCATAAAGGTTGACAAAAAAAGTCACTGTAAAAAAGTTTATATTAAAGGGATACTGTCATGGGAAAAAACATTTTTTTCAAAATGAATCAGTTAATAGTGCAGCTCCAGCAGAATTCTGCACTGAAATCCATTTCTCAAAAGAGCAAACAGATATTTTTATATTCAATTTTGAAATCTGACATGGGGCTAGACATATTGTCAATTTCCCAACTGCCCCAATTCATGTGATTTGTGCTCTGATAAACTTCAATCACTCTTTATTGCTGTACTGCAAATTGGAGTGATATCACCCCCTCCCTCCCCCACAGCAGCCAAACAAAAAGAACAGTGGGAAGGTAACCAGATAACAGCTCCCTAACACAAGATAACAGCTCCCTGGTAGATCTAAGAACAACACTCAATAGTAAAAACCCATGTCTCACTGAGACACATTGAGTTACATTGAGGAGGAAATACAGCAGCCTGCCAGAAAGCATTTCTCTGCTAAAGTGCAGGCACAAGTCACATGACCAGGGGCAGCTGAGAAATTAACAAAATGTCTAGCCCCATGTCAGATCGCCGGCGTCTAAGAATAGTCGCCAGCATCCAAGAATAGTCTCCAAGAATATTCGCCGGCATCCAAGAATGGTCGCCGGCATCCAAAAACGAGACGCCGGCACCTCCCATGGGAGCAGAAACCCTCAATTTTTTGATTGAAACTTAGCAGAAGCTGCTGCATTTCTCACCCTAGGCTTATACTCGAGTCAATAAGCTTTCCCAGTTTTTGGAGGTAAAATTAGGTACCTCGGCTTTTACTCGGGACGGCTTATACTCGAGTATAGACGGTACCTTCCTTTTAGTCACCCTTTTTCATGTTAAAAGAGTGCATATAGAGACTATTGAAACTGCCAGAAACAAATGCATTCTTTAGTCAAATATTCCTTATTCCACTATTTGAAAGGAAACCATGTAAAGGTAAAATGATGCTACTGACATTAACAGACCTTATACTCACCCCTCCCTCACTTTGTTCCAATTAAAAGTAATGCATTTTGGGAATCACAGCTCTGTTATTTATGAGAGGGCTCTTGACTGCCCACCACCCACAAAACTATGCAGGTCAATTAATTCTATCCAGGATATGGAATCCTAAAAAATGAGCAAACTGGCAATTTTGGCAGCTAAGGGGCAGATTATTTTCAATAGAGATAAGGTTATGCACCAGGGATGTTAAAATATGCAGCCACTTCTACCCTTATTGAAACTGTGTTATGCAAATCCATAATGAATAAGGACCCCTGCATTAAAATGTGTTCTGATGGTTTCAGATACTTTCAGCCTATTGTTATTATAATTAGCCCAGCTAAATGACTCATTTTAAAAAGAGATATCTATTTATGCCTTAAAGTAGAAGTGCGAAAGCATCTGCCCGGCTAGCTCAGTCGGTAGAGCATGAGACTCTTAATCTCAGGGTCGTGGGTTCGAGCCCCACGTTGGGCGATCTTCTATTGTATCTTCAGTAAATAACACTTAGGCACTTTATAATGTGGGTATACAATCACTTCACAACTATTACTATCCACCAACCAAGTGCTATCTGCACCTATATAGTATGACTTGTGTGAAATGTCGTAATAACCTGATCTCAATACTTGCACTTTTCCGCCTATTGTCCACATTGTATCACTCATTGTGTGTTGAACCAGCAGAGGACACATGCAATGGAGTTCAGGAGTGAAGCAGTCTGGAGCAGCTCATTCCAGACAACAAGACAGGTGAGTGCAAGTATTAAGATCATGCTATTATGATTTTTCCCACCACTTTTTTAGTAGTAGTTCAGATGAGTGAGTGTGACACTTTTTGACTCCTTTTGGCCTCTTGCTGTAGGTTTAATGAGTAACACGTTACACCAATTCAGTATAGTGGGTTTAAACCCCAACTTGGAAGTGCTAATGCCATGTACGTACTTGCTGCCATCTTTCAGCTACCAAGTTGTGTAGCTTATTGTGATTGTAGTGTGGTTAGTAGTCTGTGTTGCAGCCAAAACAATTATGGTTTAAATTCAGACAAAATAATCATCATACTAATGAATGATAAAAAAAAAAAAGTTTACTAAAATCAGATTGTTAGCAAAAATAACAAGTGCCATTTTTTAAAATACATAAATAAATAAATGGATAGATACCTAGAAATTATTTAAAATCATTTGTACCATTATGTACCAAAACAGCTTGGTCCTGCCTAGCTACACCACGTGATTTGTTCATCAAAACAACCGCATGCTGAACCCTCGCATTAGGGGAGCAGCACACTGTTCAGTTGTCGTTATCTTTATGAAAGATTACTCTGGTGCCTAAAAATAGAATTAACTATACAAAGGAAAAGTCACATTATTTATATCAAGACAAGATCAACATGTGGTAAAAAAAAATAATGGATTTGAAGCAATTCTAAAAAGAGCTTGACAAGCTCCCATTCTTAGCTTCAGAACTATAGGCCAGTTAGTCTGATATCTGTGATAGAAAAGCTTTTTGAATGTTTTATGCATAACAGATCTTGGCAGACTTATTAAATTGCCTTTTATGAAGAAGCGAGCAGGGACTTTGACTCTGGGATGGAAGTGGATGGGATCTACTTAAACAATGCTAAAGCCTTTGCTAAAGCATTCTGTGGGTACTAAAGCAAATAAAAGTGCCGTCTTACACAAAAAGGGGCAATAACTCAAGGGATGAAAACATAATTTTGCCTCTTTATATGTCTCTGGTAAGGCCTCACCTTGAGATTGCATTGCAGTTTTGGGCTCAAGTCCTTAAGAAGGATGCTTGACTGAATGGACATGATTACTCTTTATTAGCGTATTGTGTAGTGTATTAGCGTACATTATAGACAGATAGAAGGGAATAGTTTTCCTAATTAAAGGATCAACGCACCAGAGGCCATCCCTCTTGGCTACAGGAAGGGGGCAGTAGGGGGTTCTGCATGGTGAAGAAAATGAAGCTGTGGAATGCCCTGCCAGGTGATGTTATCATGGCAGATTCTATTAATGCCTGTAAGGGGTGATTGGATGATTTATTGGACAAACATAATATCCAAGGCTAAAATCTACAGTTAGTATAGATAAATAGAGATAAATAGTTAATTTGAGTGTGTATAGGTTGATATGAGAGTGTGTATGTATGTAAGTATGTATATACACTGGGATTCATTTGAAAGGGTTGAACTTGATGGATTTCGTCTTTTGTTTTTTAACCCAACATAACAATGTAACTATATCAGTTTATTATTTGAACTATAACTAGCTTACTTGTTAATCCATTGACCTTTAACTATTTTAGGTCTTGCAATGTGTCCTGCATGAAATGAATATAGCAGTTGTGGATTCCATTAGACAAGTCACTGTCCAGTCTGGACAGAGAGACAGCTTGAGAGAGGATGATAACGAGAGTTGCTTAGTGACTCAGGGGTGTAATTATGAAAAGTTGATTAGACAGTTCCCACCGATTGGCTAATCTGTGTGTTTCTTTCATGTTTGGATGATTGTTTAACCTTCATTAAAGCCATTATTTCTATAACATACAAATAAAGACGGTGTTGTTAAAACATACTTCCCTGACCGGGAATCGAACCCGGGCCGCGGCGGTGAGAGCGCCGAATCCTAACCACTAGACCACCAGGGAGAGATGCTCTGTAGTGTTACATTCGAATTTGAAATTTCTAACATGTTGATTTCACAGCGACATTGTTTATCTTTTTGGAGCACAAAAACGTATTCAATGTACCTTGCCTCAAGTGTCACCTGCATTAGTCAATGCTCTTTCAAGAGGGGCATGTAGGCTTGGATGATTCCTTGAACGAGCATAATATCATAGGCTATTCTGATACTAAAATCTATCATTAGTATAGGTAATGGTACTTATAGAATGTGTAGGTACAATGGGTTTCATTTGGAGGGGTTGAACTTGATGTACTTTTGTCTTTTTTAAAACCAACTTTATGCCACTGGGGCATGTGAAAAATATTTGTTTCACCTTTTAGTGCTAAGTGAATTCAAAGCAAGTCAGTTGCATGTGTTTTGGGGAGAAAAGTTGCCCCATATTTATTAAATTAAAAGCAGTACTTGAAATGAAAACATCTTAATAACGATGAGCGAATTTCTCCCATTTTGCTACATCGAAAAATTTGTGAATTTGCTGCGAAACGGCGAAAAATCATGAAATCAGAAAGTTCAAGAAAAAATCGTGAAATAAGAACCTTTTCCCTGAAAAATTGTGAAATTCGAAAGTTTCATGAAAAAATCGTGAAATGCGAACGTTTTCATGAAAAAAAATTAGGAAATTCGAACATTTTCACGGAAAAATCGTGCAATCCGCATGTTTTCACTAAAAAAATCAAGCAATTCGAATATTTTCACCAAAAAAATATCTAGCAATTCGAATGTTTTCACTTAAAAATCAAGCAATTTGAACGTTTTCACAAAAAAGAATCGAGCAATTCGAACTTTTTCACCCAAAAAAAACAGAGCGATTTGAACGTTTTCACTAAAAAAAATTTGCGGGAGATTCGCGAATTTATTCGGCGGCTGGCGAAAATCGGAAATTCGGTGCAAATTCGTGCCAGGCAAATTTATTCACCTATCACTCATAAGAACGTGTCAGAGTCAGGAACTCTCTTAAAGGAGAAGTGACCTATGTCCAATTTACATAGAAAGAGGTCACACTGAGGGAAATAGTCTAAAGGATATATAGGCATATTTTGATGAAGAATGCAATTATGGTAAGAACTGAGAAATGTCACTATCCCTTTAACATGGGGGCATATTAATGTCATGTATTTTCTGTCTTATCTTTCTTTTTCGTCAAGTGATATAGCTCGCCGTGATCGTATAGTGGTTAGTACTCTGCGTTGTGGCCGCAGCAACCCCGGTTCGAATCCGGGTCACGGCACATATTTTCCAAAAATACTTTCTCATGTCAGGTCTGTGTTGCTCTGGCATTGCAAAGGGTTGACACTGGAAACATTTGGTTTTACATTGACAAAAAGACCCTTAATTGGACACTTCTGTAGAGGCACTATGGAAGGGTGATATTTAGATCTGCCTTGGGAGACAATTTGGAGTCACACTAGTTGGGTAAGGAAGCAGTTCTTTAGATCTGTTGATCAAAAAGAAAAGTGCTGTGAAACTAGAACTGTAGGGGGGAAGTTATAGGAAAATATGTTGATTATAGGAAAGGATCCATATCCTCTCTGTCAAAGGAGTTGCATCCTCATAACTCTTAGAATGATTATGAGGAGATCACATGCTTCCTAATGGTACCAAACAGGGCCAGCCTACACCCACCAATTAGGAGGGGTGATTCCTGGGGGACTGCTTCTTTTTATTACTAATCTTTCTATTCAGGCCTCGCCTGCTAGACTGCTAGGTTAATTTGAACCCTTGTAACCAGATTGCTAAAACTGTCAACTGAAGAGCTGCTGAACAAAAGGCAAAAAAACTAAAAAAACCACAACTGGTTAGTTTCTGATTTCAATATGTAGAATGGGTAAATCAAGAAGCAGCAAAACACAGAATACCTGCTATTTAGCATTCATTGTGCTTCCACTCAACAGTTTCTGATTTAAGTACTTTGCAGTGAAAAGTTAGTAAATATACCCTGCCATAAGTAGTATGTGCATAAAGGTTGACAAAAAAAGTCACTGTAAAAAAGTTTATATTAAAGGGATACTGTCATGGGAAAAAACATTTTTTTCAAAATGAATCAGTTAATAGTGCAGCTCCAGCAGAATTCTGCACTGAAATCCATTTCTCAAAAGAGCAAACAGATATTTTTATATTCAATTTTGAAATCTGACATGGGGCTAGACATATTGTCAATTTCCCAACTGCCCCAATTCATGTGATTTGTGCTCTGATAAACTTCAATCACTCTTTATTGCTGTACTGCAAATTGGAGTGATATCACCCCCTCCCTCCCCCACAGCAGCCAAACAAAAAGAACAGTGGGAAGGTAACCAGATAACAGCTCCCTAACACAAGATAACAGCTCCCTGGTAGATCTAAGAACAACACTCAATAGTAAAAACCCATGTCTCACTGAGACACATTCAGTTACATTGAGGAGGAAATACAGCAGCCTGCCAGAAAGCATTTCTCTGCTAAAGTGCAGGCACAAGTCACATGACCAGGGGCAGCTGAGAAATTAACAAAATGTCTAGCCCCATGTCAGATCGCCGGCGTCTAAGAATAGTCGCCAGCATCCAAGAATAGTCTCCAAGAATATTCGCCGGCATCCAAGAATGGTCGCCGGCATCCAAAAACGAGACGCCGGCACCTCCCATGGGAGCAGAAACCCTCAATTTTTTGATTGAAACTTAGCAGAAGCTGCTGCATTTCTCACCCTAGGCTTATACTCGAGTCAATAAGCTTTCCCAGTTTTTGGAGGTAAAATTAGGTACCTCGGCTTTTACTCGGGACGGCTTATACTCGAGTATAGACGGTACCTTCCTTTTAGTCACCCTTTTTCATGTTAAAAGAGTGCATATAGAGACTATTGAAACTGCCAGAAACAAATGCATTCTTTAGTCAAATATTCCTTATTCCACTATTTGAAAGGAAACCATGTAAAGGTAAAATGATGCTACTGACATTAACAGACCTTATACTCACCCCTCCCTCACTTTGTTCCAATTAAAAGTAATGCATTTTGGGAATCACAGCTCTGTTATTTATGAGAGGGCTCTTGACTGCCCACCACCCACAAAACTATGCAGGTCAATTAATTCTATCCAGGATATGGAATCCTAAAAAATGAGCAAACTGGCAATTTTGGCAGCTAAGGGGCAGATTATTTTCAATAGAGATAAGGTTATGCACCAGGGATGTTAAAATATGCAGCCACTTCTACCCTTATTGAAACTGTGTTATGCAAATCCATAATGAATAAGGACCCCTGCATTAAAATGTGTACTGATGGTTTCAGATACTTTCAGCCTATTGTTATTATAATTAGCCCAGCTAAATGACTCATTTTAAAAAGAGATATCTATTTATGCCTTAAAGTAGAAGCGCGATAGCATCTGCCCGGCTAGCTCAGTCGGTAGAGCATGAGACTCTTAATCTCAGGGTCGTGGGTTCGAGCCCCACGTTGGGCGATCTTCTATTGTATCTTCAGTAAATAACACTTAGGCACTTTATAATGTGGGTATACAATCACTTCACAACTATTACTATCCACCAACCAAGTGCTATCTGCACCTATATAGTATGACTTGTGTGAAATGTCGTAATAACCTGATCTCAATACTTGCACTTTTCCGCCTATTGTCCACATTGTATCACTCATTGTGTGTTGAACCAGCAGAGGACACATGCAATGGAGTTCAGGAGTGAAGCAGTCTGGAGCAGCTCATTCCAGACAACAAGACAGGTGAGTGCAAGTATTAAGATCATGCTATTATGATTTTTCCCACCACTTTTTTAGTAGTAGTTCAGATGAGTGAGTGTGACACTTTTTGACTCCTTTTGGCCTCTTGCTGTAGGTTTAATGAGTAACACGTTACACCAATTCAGTATAGTGGGTTTAAACCCCAACTTGGAAGTGCTAATGCCATGTACGTACTTGCTGCCATCTTTCAGCTACCAAGTTGTGTAGCTTATTGTGATTGTAGTGTGGTTAGTAGTCTGTGTTGCAGCCAAAACAATTATGGTTTAAATTCAGACAAAATAATCATCATACTAATGAATGATAAAAAAAAAAAGTTTACTAAAATGAGATTGTTAGCAAAAATAACAAGTGCCATTTTTTAAAATACATAAATAAATAAATGGATAGATACCTAGAAATTATTTAAAATCATTTGTACCATTATGTACCAAAACAGCTTGGTCCTGCCTAGCTACACCACGTGATTTGTTCATCAAAACAACCGCATGCTGAACCCTCGCATTAGGGGAGCAGCACACTGTTCAGTTGTCGTTATCTTTATGAAAGATTACTCTGGTGCCTAAAAATAGAATTAACTATACAAAGGAAAAGTCACATTATTTATATCAAGACAAGATCAACATGTGGTAAAAAAAAATAATGGATTTGAAGCAATTCTAAAAAGAGCTTGACAAGCTCCCATTCTTAGCTTCAGAACTATAGGCCAGTTAGTCTGATATCTGTGATAGAAAAGCTTTTTGAATGTTTTATGCATAACAGATCTTGGCAGACTTATTAAATTGCCTTTTATGAAGAAGCGAGCAGGGACTTTGACTCTGGGATGGAAGTGGATGGGATCTACTTAAACAATGCTAAAGCCTTTGCTAAAGCATTCTGTGGGTACTAAAGCAAATAAAAGTGCCGTCTTACACAAAAATCGGCAATAACTCAAGGGATGAAAACATAATTTTGCCTCTTTATATGTCTCTGGTAAGGCCTCACCTTGAGATTGCATTGCAGTTTTGGGCTCAAGTCCTTAAGAAGGATGCTTGACTGAATGGACATGATTACTCTTTATTAGCGTATTGTGTAGTGTATTAGCGTACATTATAGACAGATAGAAGGGAATAGTTTTCCTAATTAAAGGATCAACGCACCAGAGGCCATCCCTCTTGGCTACAGGAAGGGGGCAGTAGGGGGTTCTGCATGGTGAAGAAAATGAAGCTGTGGAATGCCCTGCCAGGTGATGTTATCATGGCAGATTCTATTAATGCCTGTAAGGGGTGATTGGATGATTTATTGGACAAACATAATATCCAAGGCTAAAATCTACAGTTAGTATAGATAAATAGAGATAAATAGTTAATTTGAGTGTGTATAGGTTGATATGAGAGTGTGTATGTATGTAAGTATGTATATACACTGGGATTCATTTGAAAGGGTTGAACTTGATGGATTTCGTCTTTTTTTTTTAACCCAACATAACAATGTAACTATATCAGTTTATTATTTGAACTATAACTAGCTTACTTGTTAATCCATTGACCTTTAACTATTTTAGGTCTTGCAATGTGTCCTGCATGAAATGAATATAGCAGTTGTGGATTCCATTAGACAAGTCACTGTCCAGTCTGGACAGAGAGACAGCTTGAGAGAGGATGATAACGAGAGTTGCTTAGTGACTCAGGGGTGTAATTATGAAAAGTTGATTAGACAGTTCCCACCGATTGGCTAATCTGTGTGTTTCTTTCATGTTTGGATGATTGTTTAACCTTCATTAAAGCCATTATTTCTATAACATACAAATAAAGACGGTGTTGTTAAAACATACTTCCCTGACCGGGAATCGAACCCGGGCCGCGGCGGTGAGAGCGCCGAATCCTAACCACTAGACCACCAGGGAGAGATGCTCTGTAGTGTTACATTCGAATTTGAAATTTCTAACATGTTGATTTCACAGCGACATTGTTTATCTTTTTGGAGCACAAAAACGTATTCAATGTACCTTGCCTCAAGTGTCACCTGCATTAGTCAATGCTCTTTCAAGAGGGGCATGTAGGCTTGGATGATTCCTTGAACGAGCATAATATCATAGGCTATTCTGATACTAAAATCTATCATTAGTATAGGTAATGGTACTTATAGAATGTGTAGGTACAATGGGTTTCATTTGGAGGGGTTGAACTTGATGTACTTTTGTCTTTTTTAAAACCAACTTTATGCCACTGGGGCATGTGAAAAATATTTGTTTCACCTTTTAGTGCTAAGTGAATTCAAAGCAAGTCAGTTGCATGTGTTTTGGGGAGAAAAGTTGCCCCATATTTATTAAATTAAAAGCAGTACTTGAAATGAAAACATCTTAATAACGATGAGCGAATTTCTCCCATTTTGCTACATCGAAAAATTTGTGAATTTGCTGCGAAACGGCGAAAAATCATGAAATCAGAAAGTTCAAGAAAAAATCGTGAAATAAGAACCTTTTCCCTGAAAAATTGTGAAATTCGAAAGTTTCATGAAAAAATCGTGAAATGCGAACGTTTTCATGAAAAAAAATTAGGAAATTCGAAAATTTTCACAGAAAAATCGTGCAATCCGCATGTTTTCACTAAAAAAATCAAGCAATTCGAATATTTTCACCAAAAAAATATCTAGCAATTCGAATGTTTTCACTTAAAAATCAAGCAATTTGAACGTTTTCACAAAAAAGAATCGAGCAATTCGAACTTTTTCACCCAAAAAAAACAGAGCGATTTGAACGTTTTCACTAAAAAAAATTTGCGGGAGATTCGCGAATTTATTCGGCGGCTGGCGAAAATCGGAAATTCGGTGCAAATTCGTGCCAGGCAAATTTATTCACCTATCACTCATAAGAACGTGTCAGAGTCAGGAACTCTCTTAAAGGAGAAGTGACCTATGTCCAATTTACATAGAAAGAGGTCACACTGAGGGAAATAGTCTAAAGGATATATAGGCATATTTTGATGAAGAATGCAATTATGGTAAGAACTGAGAAATGTCACTATCCCTTTAACATGGGGGCATATTAATGTCATGTATTTTCTGTCTTATCTTTCTTTTTCGTCAAGTGATATAACTCGCCGTGATCGTATAGTGGTTAGTACTCTGCGTTGTGGCCACAGCAACCCCGGTTCGAATCCGGGTCACGGCACATATTTTCCAAAAATACTTTCTCATGTCAGGTCTGTGTTGCTCTGGCATTGCAAAGGGTTGACACTGGAAACATTTGGTTTTACATTGACAAAAAGACCCTTAATTGGACACTTCTGTAGAGGCACTATGGAAGGGTGATATTTAGATCTGCCTTGGGAGACAATTTGGAGTCACACTAGTTGGGTAAGGAAGCAGTTCTTTAGATCTGTTGATCAAAAAGAAAAGTGCTGTGAAACTAGAACTGTAGGGGGGAAGTTATAGGAAAATATGTTGATTATAGGAAAGGATCCATATCCTCTCTGTCAAAGGAGTTGCATCCTCATAACTCTTAGAATGATTATGAGGAGATCACATGCTTCCTAATGGTACCAAACAGGGCCAGCCTACACCCACCAATTAGGAGGGGTGATTCCTGGGGGACTGCTTCTTTTTATTACTAATCTTTCTATTCAGGCCTCGCCTGCTAGACTGCTAGGTTAATTTGAACCCTTGTAACCAGATTGCTAAAACTGTCAACTGAAGAGCTGCTGAACAAAAGGCAAAAAAACTAAAAAAACCACAACTGGTTAGTTTCTGATTTCAATATGTAGAATGGGTAAATCAAGAAGCAGCAAAACACAGAATACCTGCTATTTAGCATTCATTGTGCTTCCACTCAACAGTTTCTGATTTAAGTACTTTGCAGTGAAAAGTTAGTAAATATACCCTGCCATAAGTAGTATGTGCATAAAGGTTGACAAAAAAAGTCACTGTAAAAAAGTTTATATTAAAGGGATACTGTCATGGGAAAAAACATTTTTTTCAAAATGAATCAGTTAATAGTGCAGCTCCAGCAGAATTCTGCACTGAAATCCATTTCTCAAAAGAGCAAACAGATATTTTTATATTCAATTTTGAAATCTGACATGGGGCTAGACATATTGTCAATTTCCCAACTGCCCCAATTCATGTGATTTGTGCTCTGATAAACTTCAATCACTCTTTATTGCTGTACTGCAAATTGGAGTGATATCACCCCCTCCCTCCCCCACAGCAGCCAAACAAAAAGAACAGTGGGAAGGTAACCAGATAACAGCTCCCTAACACAAGATAACAGCTCCCTGGTAGATCTAAGAACAACACTCAATAGTAAAAACCCATGTCTCACTGAGACACATTCAGTTACATTGAGGAGGAAATACAGCAGCCTGCCAGAAAGCATTTCTCTGCTAAAGTGCAGGCACAAGTCACATGACCAGGGGCAGCTGAGAAATTAACAAAATGTCTAGCCCCATGTCAGATCGCCGGCGTCTAAGAATAGTCGCCAGCATCCAAGAATAGTCTCCAAGAATATTCGCCGGCATCCAAGAATGGTCGCCGGCATCCAAAAACGAGACGCCGGCACCTCCCATGGGAGCAGAAACCCTCAATTTTTTGATTGAAACTTAGCAGAAGCTGCTGCATTTCTCACCCTAGGCTTATACTCGAGTCAATAAGCTTTCCCAGTTTTTGGAGGTAAAATTAGGTACCTCGGCTTTTACTCGGGACGGCTTATACTCGAGTATAGACGGTACCTTCCTTTTAGTCACCCTTTTTCATGTTAAAAGAGTGCATATAGAGACTATTGAAACTGCCAGAAACAAATGCATTCTTTAGTCAAATAT
The DNA here is from genome assembly GCA_038501925.1 of Xenopus petersii. Taxonomy (NCBI): domain Eukaryota; kingdom Metazoa; phylum Chordata; class Amphibia; order Anura; family Pipidae; genus Xenopus; species Xenopus petersii. The sequence continues at coordinate 11,097,401 of CM076677.1, read as the reverse complement.
TCCTTATTCCACTATTTGAAAGGAAACCATGTAAAGGTAAAATGATGCTACTGACATTAACAGACCTTATACTCACCCCTCCCTCACTTTGTTCCAATTAAAAGTAATGCATTTTGGGAATCACAGCTCTGTTATTTATGAGAGGGCTCTTGACTGCCCACCACCCACAAAACTATGCAGGTCAATTAATTCTATCCAGGATATGGAATCCTAAAAAATGAGCAAACTGGCAATTTTGGCAGCTAAGGGGCAGATTATTTTCAATAGAGATAAGGTTATGCACCAGGGATGTTAAAATATGCAGCCACTTCTACCCTTATTGAAACTGTGTTATGCAAATCCATAATGAATAAGGACCCCTGCATTAAAATGTGTACTGATGGTTTCAGATACTTTCAGCCTATTGTTATTATAATTAGCCCAGCTAAATGACTCATTTTAAAAAGAGATATCTATTTATGCCTTAAAGTAGAAGTGCGATAGCATCTGCCCGGCTAGCTCAGTTGGTAGAGCATGAGACTCTTAATCTCAGGGTTGTGGGTTCGAGCCCCACGTTGGGCGATCTTCTATTGTATCTTCAGTAAATAACACTTAGGCACTTTATAATGTGGGTATACAATCACTTCACAACTATTACTATCCACCAACCAAGTGCTATCTGCACCTATATAGTATGACTTGTGTGAAATGTCGTAATAACCTGATCTCAATACTTGCACTTTTCCGCCTATTGTCCACATTGTATCACTCATTGTGTGTTGAACCAGCAGAGGACACATGCAATGGAGTTCAGGAGTGAAGCAGTCTGGAGCAGCTCATTCCAGACAACAAGACAGGTGAGTGCAAGTATTAAGATCATGCTATTATGATTTTTCCCACCACTTTTTTAGTAGTAGTTCAGATGAGTGAGTGTGACACTTTTTGACTCCTTTTGGCCTCTTGCTGTAGGTTTAATGAGTAACACGTTACATCAATTCAGTATAGTGGGTTTAAACCCCAACTTGGAAGTGCTAATGCCATGTACGTACTTGCTGCCATCTTTCAGCTACCAAGTTGTGTAGCTTATTGTGATTGTAGTGTGGTTAGTAGTCTGTGTTGCAGCCAAAACAATTATGGTTTAAATTCAGACAAAATAATCATCATACTAATGAATGATAAAAAAAAAGTTTACTAAAATGAGATTGTTAGCAAAAATAACAAGTGCCATTTTTTAAAATACATAAATAAATAAATGGATAGATACCTAGAAATTATTTAAAATCATTTGTACCATTATGTACCAAAACAGCTTGGTCCTGCCTAGCTACACCACGTGATTTGTTCATCAAAACAACCGCATGCTGAACCCTCGCATTAGGGGAGCAGCACACTGTTCAGTTGTCGTTATCTTTATGAAAGATTACTCTGGTGCCTAAAAATAGAATTAACTATACAAAGGAAAAGTCACATTATTTATATCAAGACAAGATCAACATGTGGTAAAAAAAAATAATGGATTTGAAGCAATTCTAAAAAGAGCTTGACAAGCTCCCATTCTTAGCTTCAGAACTATAGGCCAGTTAGTCTGATATCTGTGATAGAAAAGCTTTTTGAATGTTTTATGCATAACAGATCTTGGCAGACTTATTAAATTGCCTTTTATGAAGAAGCGAGCAGGGACTTTGACTCTGGGATGGAAGTGGATGGGATCTACTTAAACAATGCTAAAGCCTTTGCTAAAGCATTCTGTGGGTACTAAAGCAAATAAAAGTGCCGTCTTACATAAAAAGGGGCAATAACTCAAGGGATGAAAACATAATTTTGCCTCTTTATATGTCTCTGGTAAGGCCTCACCTTGAGATTGCATTGCAGTTTTGGGCTCAAGTCCTTAAGAAGGATGCTTGACTGAATGGACATGATTACTCTTTATTAGCGTATTGTGTAGTGTATTAGCGTACATTATAGACAGATAGAAGGGAATAGTTTTCCTAATTAAAGGATCAACACACCAGAGGCCATCCCTCTTGGCTACAGGAAGGGGGCAGTAGGGGGTTCTGCATGGTGAAGAAAATGAAGCTGTGGAATGCCCTGCCAGGTGATGTTATCATGGCAGATTCTATTAATGCCTGTAAGGGGAGATTGGATGATTTATTGGACAAACATAATATCCAAGGCTAAAATCTACAGTTAGTATAGATAAATAGAGATAAATAGTTAATTTGAGTGTGTATAGGTTGATATGAGAGTGTGTATGTATGTAAGTATGTATATACACTGGGATTCATTTGAAAGGGTTGAACTTGATGGATTTCGTCTTTTTTTTTTAACCCAACATAACAATGTAACTATATCAATTTATTATTTGAACTATAACTAGCTTACTTGTAAATCCATTGACCTTTAACTATTTTAGGTCTTGCAATGTGTCCTGCATGAAATGAATATAGCAGTTGTGGATTCCATTAGACAAGTCACTGTCCAGTCTGGACAGAGAGACAGCTTGAGAGAGGATGATAACGAGAGTTGCTTAGTGACTCAGGGGTGTAATTATGAAAAGTTGATTAGACAGTTCCCACCGATTGGCTAATCTGTGTGTTTCTTTCATGTTTGGATGATTGTTTAACCTTCATTAAAGCCATTATTTCTATAACATACAAATAAAGACGGTGTTGTTAAAACATACTTCCCTGACCGGGAATCGAACCCGGGCCGCGGCGGTGAGAGCGCCGAATCCTAACCACTAGACCACCAGGGAGAGATGCTCTGTAGTGTTACATTTGAATTTGAAATTTCTAACATGTTGGTTTCACAGCGACATTGTTTATCTTTTTGGAGCACAAAAACGTATTCAATGTACCTTGCCTCAAGTGTCACCTGCATTAGTCAATGCTCTTTCAAGAGGGGCATGTAGGCTTGGATGATTCCTTGAACGAGCATAATATCATAGGCTATTCTGATACTAAAATCTATCATTAGTATAGGTAATGGTACTTATAGAATGTGTAGGTGCAATGGGTTTCATTTGGAGGGGTTGAACTTGATGTACTTTTGTCTTTTTTAAAACCAACTTTATGCCACTGGGGCATGTGAAAAATATTTGTTTCACCTTTTAGTGCTAAGTGAATTCAAAGCAAGTCAGTTGCATGTGTTTTGGGGAGAAAAGTTGCCCCATATTTATTAAATTAAAAGCAGTACTTGAAATGAAAACATCTTAATAACGATGAGCGAATTTCTCCCATTTTGCTACATCGAAAAATTTGTGAATTTGCTGCGAAACGGCGAAAAATCATGAAATCAGAAAGTTCAAGAAAAAATCGTGAAATAAGAACCTTTTCCCTGAAAAATTGTGAAATTCAAAGTTTCATGAAAAAATCGTGAAATGCAAACGTTTTCATGAAAAAAAATTAGGAAATTCGAACATTTTCACGGAAAAATCGTGCAATCCGCATGTTTTCACTAAAAAAATCAAGCAATTTGAATATTTTCACCAAAAAAATATCTAGCAATTCGAATGTTTTCACTTAAAAATCAAGCAATTTGAACGTTTTCACATAAAAGAATCGAGCAATTCGAACTTTTTCACCCAAAAAAACCAGAGCGATTTGAACGTTTTCACTAAAAAAAATTCGCGGGAGATTCGCGAATTTATTCGGCGGCTGGCGAAAATCGGAAATTCGGTGCAAATTCGTGCCAGGCAAATTTATTCACCTATCACTCATAACAACGTGTCAGAGTCAGGAACTCTCTTAAAGGAGAAGTGACCTATGTCCAATTTACATAGAAAGAGGTCACACTGAGGGAAATAGTCTAAAGGATATATAGGCATATTTTGATGAAGAATGCAATTATGGTAAGAACTGAGAAATGTCACTATCCCTTTAACATGGGGGCATAATAATGTCATGTATTTTCTGTCTTATCTTTCTTTTTCGTCAAGTGATATAGCTCGCCGTGATCGTATAGTGGTTAGTACTCTGCGTTGTGGCCGCAGCAACCCCGGTTCGAATCCGGGTCACGGCACATATTTTCCAAAAATACTTTCTCATGTCAGGTCTGTGTTGCTCTGGCATTGCAAAGGGTTGACACTGGAAACATTTGGTTTTACATTGACAAAAAGACCCTTAATTGGACACTTCTGTAGAGGCACTATGGAAGGGTGATATTTAGATCTGCCTTGGGACACAATTTGGAGTCCAACTAGTTGGGTAAGGAAGCAGTTCTTTAGATCTGTTGATCAAAAAGAAAAGTGCTGTGAAACTAGAACTGTAGGGGGGAAGTTATAGGAAAATATGTTGATTATAGGAAAGGATCCATATCCTCTCTGTCAAAGGAGTTGCATCCTCATAACTCTTAGAATGATTATGAGGAGATCACATGCTTCCTAATGGTACCAAACAGGGCCAGCCTACACCCACCAATTAGGAGGGGTGATTCCTGGGGGACTGCTTCTTTTTATTACTAATCTTTCTATTCAGGCCTCGCCTGCTAGACTGCTAGGTTAATTTGAACCCTTGTAACCAGATTGCTAAAACTGTCAACTGAAGAGCTGCTGAACAAAAGGCAAAAAAACTAAAAAAAACCACAACTGGTTAGTTTCTGATTTCAATATGTAGAATGGGTAAATCAAGAAGCAGCAAAACACAGAATACCTGCTATTTAGCATTCATTGTGCATCCACACAACAGTTTCTGATTTAAGTACTTTGCAGTGAAAAGTTAGTAAATATACCCTGCCATAAGTAGTATGTGCATAAAGGTTGACAAAAAAAGTCACTGTAAAAAAGTTTATATTAAAGGGATACTGTCATGGGAAAAAACATTTTTTTCAAAATGAATCAGTTAATAGTGCAGCTCCAGCAGAATTCTGCACTGAAATCCATTTCTCAAAAGAGCAAACAGATATTTTTATATTCAATTTTGAAATCTGACATGGGGCTAGACATATTGTCAATTTCCCAACTGCCCCAATTCATGTGATTTGTGCTCTGATAAACTTCAATCACTCTTTATTGCTGTACTGCAAATTGGAGTGATATCACCCCCTCCCTCCCCCACAGCAGCCAAACAAAAAGAACAGTGGGAAGGTAACCAGATAACAGCTCCCTAACACAAGATAACAGCTCCCTGGTAGATCTAAGAACAACACTCAATAGTAAAAACCCATGTCTCACTGAGACACATTCAGTTACATTGAGGAGGAAATACAGCAGCCTGCCAGAAAGCATTTCTCTGCTAAAGTGCAGGCACAAGTCACATGACCAGGGGCAGCTGAGAAATTAACAAAATGTCTAGCCCCATGTCAGATCGCCGGCGTCTAAGAATAGTCGCCAGCATCCAAGAATAGTCTCCAAGAATATTCGCCGGCATCCAAGAATGGTCGCCGGCATCCAAAAGCGAGACGCCGGCACCTCCCATGGGAGCAGAAACCCTCAATTTTTTGATTGAAACTTAGCAGAAGCTGCTGCATTTCTCACCCTAGGCTTATACTCGAGTCAATAAGCTTTCCCAGTTTTTGGAGGTAAAATTAGGTACCTCGGCTTTTACTCGGGACGGCTTATACTCGAGTATAGACGGTACCTTCCTTTTAGTCACCCTTTTTCATGTTAAAAGAGTGCATATAGAGACTATTGAAACTGCCAGAAACAAATGCATTCTTTAGTCAAATATTCCTTATTCCACTATTTGAAAGGAAACCATGTAAAGGTAAAATGATGCTACTGACATTAACAGACCTTATACTCTCCCCTCCCTCACTTTGTTCCAATTAAAAGTAATGCATTTTGGGAATCACAGCTCTGTTATTTATGAGAGGGCTCTTGACTGCCCACCACCCACAAAACTATGCAGGTCAATTAATTCTATCCAGGATATGGAATCCTAAAAAATGAGCAAACTGGCAATTTTGGCAGCTAAGGGGCAGATTATTTTCAATAGAGATAAGGTTATGCACCAGGGATGTTAAAATATGCAGCCACTTCTACCCTTATTGAAACTGTGTTATGCAAATCCATAATGAATAAGGACCCCTGCATTAAAATGTGTACTGATGGTTTCAGATACTTTCAGCCTATTGTTATTATAATTAGCCCAGCTAAATGACTCATTTTAAAAAGAGATATCTATTTATGCCTTAAAGTAGAAGTGCGATAGCATCTGCCCGGCTAGCTCAGTCGGTAGAGCATGAGACTCTTAATCTCAGGGTCGTGGGTTCGAGCCCCACGTTGGGCGATCTTCTATTGTATCTTCAGTAAATAACACTTAGGCACTTTATAATGTGGGTATACAATCACTTCACAACTATTACTATCCACCAACCAAGTGCTATCTGCACCTATATAGTATGACTTGTGTGAAATGTCGTAATAACCTGATCTCAATACTTGCACTTTTCCGCCTATTGTCCACATTGTATCACTCATTGTGTGTTGAACCAGCAGAGGACACATGCAATGGAGTTCAGGAGTGAAGCAGTCTGGAGCAGCTCATTCCAGACAACAAGACAGGTGAGTGCAAGTATTAAGATCATGCTATTATGATTTTTCCCACCACTTTTTTAGTAGTAGTTCAGATGAGTGAGTGTGACACTTTTTGACTCCTTTTGGCCTCTTGCTGTAGGTTTAATGAGTAACACGTTACATCAATTCAGTATAGTGGGTTTAAACCCCAACTTGGAAGTGCTAATGCCATGTACGTACTTGCTGCCATCTTTCAGCTACCAAGTTGTGTAGCTTATTGTGATTGTAGTGTGGTTAGTAGTCTGTGTTGCAGCCAAAACAATTATGGTTTAAATTCAGACAAAATAATCATCATACTAATGAATGATAAAAAAAAAAGTTTACTAAAATGAGATTGTTAGCAAAAATAACAAGTGCCATTTTTTAAAATACATAAATAAATAAATGGATAGATACCTAGAAATTATTTAAAATCATTTGTACCATTATGTACCAAAACAGCTTGGTCCTGCCTAGCTACACCACGTGATTTGTTCATCAAAACAACCGCATGCTGAACCCTCGCATTAGGGGAGCAGCACACTGTTCAGTTGTCGTTATCTTTATGAAAGATTACTCTGGTGCCTAAAAATAGAATTAACTATACAAAGGAAAAGTCACATTATTTATATCAAGACAAGATCAACATGTGGTAAAAAAAAATAATGGATTTGAAGCAATTCTAAAAAGAGCTTGACAAGCTCCCATTCTTAGCTTCAGAACTATAGGCCAGTTAGTCTGATATCTGTGATAGAAAAGCTTTTTGAATGTTTTATGCATAACAGATCTTGGCAGACTTATTAAATTGCCTTTTATGAAGAAGCGAGCAGGGACTTTGACTCTGGGATGGAAGTGGATGGGATCTACTTAAACAATGCTAAAGCCTTTGCTAAAGCATTCTGTGGGTACTAAAGCAAATAAAAGTGCCGTCTTACATAAAAAGGGGCAATAACTCAAGGGATGAAAACATAATTTTGCCTCTTTATATGTCTCTGGTAAGGCCTCACCTTGAGATTGCATTGCAGTTTTGGGCTCAAGTCCTTAAGAAGGATGCTTGACTGAATGGACATGATTACTCTTTATTAGCGTATTGTGTAGTGTATTAGCGTACATTATAGACAGATAGAAGGGAATAGTTTTCCTAATTAAAGGATCAACACACCAGAGGCCATCCCTCTTGGCTACAGGAAGGGGGCAGTAGGGGGTTCTGCATGGTGAAGAAAATGAAGCTGTGGAATGCCCTGCCAGGTGATGTTATCATGGCAGATTCTATTAATGCCTGTAAGGGGAGATTGGATGATTTATTGGACAAACATAATATCCAAGGCTAAAATCTACAGTTAGTATAGATAAATAGAGATAAATAGTTAATTTGAGTGTGTATAGGTTGATATGAGAGTGTGTATGTATGTAAGTATGTATATACACTGGGATTCATTTGAAAGGGTTGAACTTGATGGATTTCGTCTTTTTTTTTTAACCCAACATAACAATGTAACTATATCAATTTATTATTTGAACTATAACTAGCTTACTTGTAAATCCATTGACCTTTAACTATTTTAGGTCTTGCAATGTGTCCTGCATGAAATGAATATAGCAGTTGTGGATTCCATTAGACAAGTCACTGTCCAGTCTGGACAGAGAGACAGCTTGAGAGAGGATGATAACGAGAGTTGCTTAGTGACTCAGGGGTGTAATTATGAAAAGTTGATTAGACAGTTCCCACCGATTGGCTAATCTGTGTGTTTCTTTCATGTTTGGATGATTGTTTAACCTTCATTAAAGCCATTATTTCTATAACATACAAATAAAGACGGTGTTGTTAAAACATACTTCCCTGACCGGGAATCGAACCCGGGCCGCGGCGGTGAGAGCGCCGAATCCTAACCACTAGACCACCAGGGAGAGATGCTCTGTAGTGTTACATTCGAATTTGAAATTTCTAACATGTTGATTTCACAGCGACATTGTTTATCTTTTTGGAGCACAAAAACGTATTCAATGTACCTTGCCTCAAGTGTCACCTGCATTAGTCAATGCTCTTTCAAGAGGGGCATGTAGGCTTGGATGATTCCTTGAACGAGCATAATATCATAGGCTATTCTGATACTAAAATCTATCATTAGTATAGGTAATGGTACTTATAGAATGTGTAGGTACAATGGGTTTCATTTGGAGGGGTTGAACTTGATGTACTTTTGTCTTTTTTAAAACCAACTTTATGCCACTGGGGCATGTGAAAAATATTTGTTTCACCTTTTAGTGCTAAGTGAATTCAAAGCAAGTCAGTTGCATGTGTTTTGGGGAGAAAAGTTGCCCCATATTTATTAAATTAAAAGCAGTACTTGAAATGAAAACATCTTAATAACGATGAGCGAATTTCTCCCATTTTGCTACATCGAAAAATTTGTGAATTTGCTGCGAAACGGCGAAAAATCATGAAATCAGAAAGTTCAAGAAAAAATCGTGAAATAAGAACCTTTTCCCTGAAAAATTGTGAAATTCAAAGTTTCATGAAAAAATCGTGAAATGCAAACGTTTTCATGAAAAAAAATTAGGAAATTCGAACATTTTCACGGAAAAATCGTGCAATCCGCATGTTTTCACTAAAAAAATCAAGCAATTTGAATATTTTCACCAAAAAAATATCTAGCAATTCGAATGTTTTCACTTAAAAATCAAGCAATTTGAACGTTTTCACAAAAAAGAATCGAGCAATTCGAACTTTTTCACCCAAAAAAAACAGAGCGATTTGAACGTTGTCACTAAAAAAAATTTGCGGGAGATTCGCGAATTTATTCGGCGGCTGGCGAAAATCGGAAATTCGGTGCAAATTCGTGCCAGGCAAATTTATTCACCTATCACTCATAAGAACGTGTCAGAGTCAGGAACTCTCTTAAAGGAGAAGTGACCTATGTCCAATTTACATAGAAAGAGGTCACACTGAGGGAAATAGTCTAAAGGATATATAGGCATATTTTGATGAAGAATGCAATTATGGTAAGAACTGAGAAATGTCACTATCCCTTTAACATGGGGGCATATTAATGTCATGTATTTTCTGTCTTATCTTTCTTTTTCGTCAAGTGATATAACTCGCCGTGATCGTATAGTGGTTAGTACTCTGCGTTGTGGCCGCAGCAACCCCGGGTCACGGCACATATTTTCCAAAAATACTTTCTCATGTCAGGTCTGTGTTGCTCTGGCATTGCAAAGGGTTGACACTGGAAACATTTGGTTTTACATTGACAAAAAGACCCTTAATTGGACACTTCTGTAGAGGCACTATGGAAGGGTGATATTTAGATCTGCCTTGGGAGACAATTTGGAGTCACACTAGTTGGGTAAGGAAGCAGTTCTTTAGATCTGTTGATCAAAAAGAAAAGTGCTGTGAAACTAGAACTGTAGGGGGGAAGTTATAGGAAAATATGTTGATTATAGGAAAGGATCCATATCCTCTCTGTCAAAGGAGTTGCATCCTCATAACTCTTAGAATGATTATGAGGAGATCACATGCTTCCTAATGGTACCAAACAGGGCCAGCCTACACCCACCAATTAGGAGGGGTGATTCCTGGGGGACTGCTTCTTTTTATTACTAATCTTTCTATTCAGGCCTCGCCTGCTAGACTGCTAGGTTAATTTGAACCCTTGTAACCAGATTGCTAAAACTGTCAACTGAAGAGCTGCTGAACAAAAGGCAAAAAAACTAAAAAAACCACAACTGGTTAGTTTCTGATTTCAATATGTAGAATGGGTAAATGAAGAAGCAGCAAAACACAGAATACCTGCTATTTAGCATTCATTGTGCTTCCACTCAACAGTTTCTGATTTAAGTACTTTGCAGTGAAAAGTTAGTAAATATACCCTGCCATAAGTAGTATGTGCATAAAGGTTGACAAAAAAAGTCACTGTAAAAAAGTTTATATTAAAGGGATACTGTCATGGGAAAAAACATTTTTTTCAAAATGAATCAGTTAATAGTGCAGCTCCAGCAGAATTCTGCACTGAAATCCATTTCTCAAAAGAGCAAACAGATATTTTTATATTCAATTTTGAAATCTGACATGGGGCTAGACATATTGTCAATTTCCCAACTGCCCCAATTCATGTGATTTGTGCTCTGATAAACTTCAATCACTCTTTATTGCTGTACTGCAAATTGGAGTGATATCACCCCCTCCCTCCCCCACAGCAGCCAAACAAAAAGAACAGTGGGAAGGTAACCAGATAACAGCTCCCTAACACAAGATAACAGCTCCCTGGTAGATCTAAGAACAACACTCAATAGTAAAAACCCATGTCTCACTGAGACACATTCAGTTACATTGAGGAGGAAATACAGCAGCCTGCCAGAAAGCATTTCTCTGCTAAAGTGCAGGCACAAGTCACATGACCAGGGGCAGCTGAGAAATTAACAAAATGTCTAGCCCCATGTCAGATCGCCGGCGTCTAAGAATAGTCGCCAGCATCCAAGAATAGTCTCCAAGAATATTCGCCGGCATCCAAGAATGGTCGCCGGCATCCAAAAGCGAGACGCCGGCACCTCCCATGGGAGCAGAAACCCTCAATTTTTTGATTGAAACTTAGCAGAAGCTGCTGCATTTCTCACCCTAGGCTTATACTCGAGTCAATAAGCTTTCCCAGTTTTTGGAGGTAAAATTAGGTACCTCGGCTTTTACTCGGGACGGCTTATACTCGAGTATAGACGGTACCTTCCTTTTAGTCACCCTTTTTCATGTTAAAAGAGTGCATATAGAGACTATTGAAACTGCCAGAAACAAATGCATTCTTTAGTCAAATATTCCTTATTCCACTATTTGAAAGGAAACCATGTAAAGGTAAAATGATGCTACTGACATTAACAGACCTTATACTCACCCCTCCCTCACTTTGTTCCAATTAAAAGTAATGCATTTTGGGAATCACAGCTCTGTTATTTATGAGAGGGCTCTTGACTGCCCACCACCCACAAAACTATGCAGGTCAATTAATTCTATCCAGGATATGGAATCCTAAAAAATGAGCAAACTGGCAATTTTGGCAGCTAAGGGGCAGATTATTTTCAATAGAGATAAGGTTATGCACCAGGGATGTTAAAATATGCAGCCACTTCTACCCTTATTGAAACTGTGTTATGAAAATCCATAATGAATAAGGACCCCTGCATTAAAATGTGTACTGATGGTTTCAGATACTTTCAGCCTATTGTTATTATAATTAGCCCAGCTAAATGACTCATTTTAAAAAGAGATATCTATTTATGCCTTAAAGTAGAAGTGCGATAGCATCTGCCCGGCTAGCTCAGTCGGTAGAGCAAGAGACTCTTAATCTCAGGGTCGTGGGTTCGAGCCCCACGTTGGGCGATCTTCTATTGTATCTTCAGTAAATAACACTTAGGCACTTTATAATGTGGGTATACAATCACTTCACAACTATTACTATCCACCAACCAAGTGCTATCTGCACCTATATAGTATGACTTGTGTGAAATGTCGTAATAACCTGATCTCAATACTTGCACTTTTCCGCCTATTGTCCACATTGTATCACTCATTGTGTGTTGAACCAGCAGAGGACACATGCAATGGAGTTCAGGAGTGAAGCAGTCTGGAGCAGCTCATTCCAGACAACAAGACAGGTGAGTGCAAGTATTAAGATCATGCTATTATGATTTTTCCCACCACTTTTTTAGTAGTAGTTCAGATGAGTGAGTGTGACACTTTTTGACTCCTTTTGGCCTCTTGCTGTAGGTTTAATGAGTAACACGTTACACCAATTCAGTATAGTGGGTTTAAACCCCAACTTGGAAGTGCTAATGCCATGTACGTACTTGCTGCCATCTTTCAGCTACCAAGTTGTGTAGCTTATTGTGATTGTAGTGTGGTTAGTAGTCTGTGTTGCAGCCAAAACAATTATGGTTTAAATTCAGACAAAATAATCATCATACTAATGAATGATAAAAAAAAAAGTTTACTAAAATGAGATTGTTAGCAAAAATAACAAGTGCCATTTTTTAAAATACATAAATAAATAAATGGATAGATACCTAGAAATTATTTAAAATCATTTGTACCATTATGTACCAAAACAGCTTGGTCCTGTCTAGCTACACCACGTGATTTGTTCATCAAAACAACCGCATGCTGAACCCTCGCATTAGGGGAGCAGCACACTGTTCAGTTGTCGTTATCTTTATGAAAGATTACTCTGGTGCCTAAAAATAGAATTAACTATACAAAGGAAAAGTCACTTTATTTATATCAAGACAAGATCAACATGTGGTAAAAAAAAATAATGGATTTGAAGCAATTCTAAAAAGAGCTTGACAAGCTCCCATTCTTAGCTTCAGAACTATAGGCCAGTTAGTCTGATATCTGTGATAGAAAAGCTTTTTGAATGTTTTATGCATAACAGATCTTGGCAGACTTATTAAATTGCCTTTTATGAAGAAGCGAGCAGGGACTTTGACTCTGGGATGGAAGTGGATGGGATCTACTTAAACAATGCTAAAGCCTTTGCTAAAGCATTCTGTGGGTACTAAAGCAAATAAAAGTGCCGTCTTACATAAAAAGGGGCAATAACTCAAGGGATGAAAACATAATTTTGCCTCTTTATATGTCTCTGGTAAGGCCTCACCTTGAGATTGCATTGCAGTTTTGGGCTCAAGTCCTTAAGAAGGATGCTTGACTGAATGGACATGATTACTCTTTATTAGCGTATTGTGTAGTGTATTAGCGTACATTATAGACAGATAGAAGGGAATAGTTTTCCTAATTAAAGGATCAACGCACCAGAGGCCATCCCTCTTGGCTACAGGAAGGGGGCAGTAGGGGGTTCTGCATGGTGAAGAAAATGAAGCTGTGGAATGCCCTGCCAGGTGATGTTATCATGGCAGATTCTATTAATGCCTGTAAGGGGAGATTGGATGATTTATTGGACAAACATAATATCCAAGGCTAAAATCTACAGTTAGTATAGATAAATAGAGATAAATAGTTAATTTGAGTGTGTATAGGTTGATATGAGAGTGTGTATGTATGTAAGTATGTATATACACTGGGATTCATTTGAAAGGGTTGAACTTGATGGATTTCATCTTTTTTTTTTAACCCAACATAACAATGTAACTATATCAATTTATTATTAGAACTATAACTAGCTTACTTGTTAATCCATTGACCTTTAACTATTTTAGGTCTTGCAATGTGTCCTGCATGAAATGAATATAGCAGTTGTGGATTCCATTAGACAAGTCACTGTCCAGTCTGGACAGAGAGACAGCTTGAGAGAGGATGATAACGAGAGTTGCTTAGTGACTCAGGGGTGTAATTATGAAAAGTTGATTAGACAGTTCCCACCGATTGGCTAATCTGTGTGTTTCTTTCATGTTTGGATGATTGTTTAACCTTCATTAAAGCCATTATTTCTATAACATACAAATAAAGACGGTGTTGTTAAAACATACTTCCCTGACCGGGAATCGAACCCGGGCCGCGGCGGTGAGAGCGCCGAATCCTAACCACTAGTCCACCAGGGAGAGATGCTCTGTAGTGATACATTCGAATTTGAAATTTCTAACATGTTGGTTTCACAGCGACATTGTTTATCTTTTTGGAGCACAAAAACGTATTCAATGTACCTTGCCTCAAGTGTCACCTGCATTAGTCAATGCTCTTTCAAGAGGGGCATGTAGGCTTGGATGATTCCTTGAACGAGCATAATATCATAGGCTATTCTGATACTAAAATCTATCATTAGTATAGGTAATGGTACTTATAGAATGTGTAGGTGCAATGGGTTTCATTTGGAGGGGTTGAACTTGATGTACTTTTGTCTTTTTTAAAACCAACTTTATGCCACTGGGGCATGTAAAAAATATTTGTTTCACCTTTTAGTGCTAAGTGAATTCAAAGCAAGTCAGTTGCATGTGTTTTGGGGAGAAAAGTTGCCCCATATTTATTAAATTAAAAGCAGTACTTGAAATGAAAACATCTTAATAACGATGAGCGAATTTCTCCCATTTTGCTACATCGAAAAATTTGTGAATTTGCTGCGAAACGGCGAAAAATCATGAAATCAGAAAGTTCAAGAAAAAATCGTGAAATAAGAACCTTTTCCCTGAAAAATTGTGAAATTCGAAAGTTTCATGAAAAAATCGTGAAATGCGAACGTTTTCATGAAAAAAAAATTAGGAAATTCGAACATTTTCACGGAAAAATCGTGCAATCCGCATGTTTTCACTAAAAAAATCAAGCAATTCGAATATTTTCACCAAAAAAATATCTAGCAATTCGAATGTTTTCACTTAAAAATCAAGCAATTTGAACGTTTTCACAAAAAAGAATCGAGCAATTCGAACTTTTTCACCCAAAAAAAACAGAGCGATTTGAACGTTTTCACTAAAAAAAATTTGCGGGAGATTCGCGAATTTATTCGGCGGCTGGCGAAAATCGGAAATTCGGTGCAAATTCGTGCCAGGCAAATTTATTCACCTATCACTCATAAGAACGTGTCAGAGTCAGGAACTCTCTTAAAGGAGAAGTGACCTATGTCCAATTTACATAGAAAGAGGTCACACTGAGGGAAGTAGTCTAAAGGATATATAGGCATATTTTGATGAAGAATGCAATTATGGTAAGAACTGAGAAATGTCACAATCCCTTTAACATGGGGGCATATTAATGTCATGTATTTTCTGTCTTATCTTTCTTTTTCGTCAAGTGATATAGCTCGCCGTGATCGCATAGTGGTTAGTACTCTGCGTTGTGGCCGCAGCAACCCCGGTTCGAATCCGGGTCACGGCACATATTTTCCAAAAATACTTTCTCATGTCAGGTCTGTGTTGCTCTGGCATTGCAAAGGGTTGACACTGGAAACATTTGGTTTTACATTGACAAAAAGACCCTTAATTGGACACTTCTGTAGAGGCACTATGGAAGGGTGATATTTAGATCTGCCTTGGGAGACAATTTGGAGTCACACTAGTTGGGTAAGGAAGCAGTTCTTTAGATCTGTTGATCAAAAAGAAAAGTGCTGTGAAACTAGAACTGTAGGGGGGAAGTTATAGGAAAATATGTTGATTATAGGAAAGGATCCATATCCTCTCTGTCAAAGGAGTTGCATCCTCATAACTCTTAGAATGATTATGAGGAGATCACATGCTTCCTAATGGTACCAAACAGGGCCAGCCTACACCCACCAATTAGGAGGGGTGATTCCTGGGGGACTGCTTCTTTTTATTACTAATCTTTCTATTCAGGCCTCGCCTGCTAGACTGCTAGGTTAATTTGAACCCTTGTAACCAGATTGCTAAAACTGTCAACTGAAGAGCTGCTGAACAAAAGGCAAAAAAACTAAAAAAACCACAACTGGTTAGTTTCTGATTTCAATATGTAGAATGGGTAAATCAAGAAGCAGCAAAACACAGAATACCTGCTATTTAGCATTCATTGTGCATCCACACAACAGTTTCTGATTTAAGTACTTTGCAGTGAAAAGTTAGTAAATATACCCTGCCATAAGTAGTATGTGCATAAAGGTTGACAAAAAAAGTCACTGTAAAAAAGTTTATATTAAAGGGATACTGTCATGGGAAAAAACATTTTTTTCAAAATGAATCAGTTAATAGTGCAGTTCCAGCAGAATTCTGCACTGAAATCCATTTCTCAAAAGAGCAAACAGATATTTTTATATTCAATTTTGAAATCTGACATGGGGCTAGACATATTGTCAATTTCCCAGCTGCCCCAAGTCATGTGACCGCATGACTTAGCCTTTGGTAAGTCAGCTTACCGTATCCTCGGTAAGCTGACTGAGAGATCGACAATTTCCATTTAATTCCGCATATGCGCAGTTGTCGCAAACCAGCAAACAGCTCCAACTGCGCATGTGCAGAAATACCGTCTCCCAGTCAGCTTACAGAGGAGCCGGAAGATGGACATGTGGAACTTCGCTGGAAGAATCTGCACCAATTGGTAAGTATGGAGTATGGGGTAGTTAGCCTGGGGGGGAGGAGGGAGGGAGGTCTACTTGGGGTGGGGTTTTTTTTTCCCCACAGGTTGATTTCTCCTTTAACCTGTGAGTCTAACTTTTCCCAAGGGACCTGATATCTTATATTGTTACAATTACTTATTTGCTTATCTAGAAATTGTTACAACATTATCTTCTCTTCTGCTGTGGCTGTTCTGGGATCTCTGCCAAAAGCCAATTAAGTTAGAAATATTGTTTCTTTTTTCTGGCTGTTCAGTGAAGAGAAAAAATGGACTTTCAAGTACAAATGAGGGACTGTGGTTTGAGCTGTCAAAAGAGGGACTGTCCCTTTAAAAATGGGACAGTTGGGAGGTATGCAATTCCTTTAATGAAAGAAGTAGCTAGATTCTGTTTTGTGCTTCAGTACCAACCCAAGGCAACCACAGCCCTTTAGCAGTAAAGATCTGTTTCTCCAAAGATGCCCCAGTAGCTCTTTTCTGCTGGTTCACTGCACATGCTCTGTGCTGCTGTCACTTACTGAGCTTAGGGACCCACTCACAATATACAGTACACATAGAATAGAAATGTCACAATATAAGGCTGATTAGTAATTAATACAGATAATTACTACATGGCAGTACAGAAACCAGTACAAATAGCCCTCCCCCTGATGTGAGTGGCCACATCTTACATAGCACATGAGGATAATAAGCTTTTGACGTCACGTGCATGTGTGTAATAAGCAAGTTGTGTAATTTGCTCATTATGCGCATGTGCATGGCTGCTGGAATTGGGAGCTCCCTCCCAGTATGGGCATCCTAGCACTGGCAGGGGGCAATTTATTTTAATAAAAAAACTACTGTTGCCCCCAACTGGAGTGTGGGCTCTATTAGCCTGCACCTTTGATTTGGAAAATACTTTTGGTCAACAGGTGCCTTTTAAGCAACAGATAGTTTACATCATATTAAGTGACATATTAAAGAATCTCACCAAACTAGAATATATATTTAAGTAAATATTGCCCTTTTACATCTTTTCCCTTTAGTCCCCATTTTATTATAATCTCTGTGCTGTCTCACAAATCACCTGACCAGAAATACTGCAGCTCTAACTGGAACAGGAAGAGATCACCTGACAAGAAATACTGCAGCTCTAACTGGAACAGGAAGTGTGACAGAACTTTTTCCATTAATTGGTTTATGTGATCTAACTTATATGTGTGACCCTTTGGATCCCTTATTTCTAAAAATGTTCTATTTAGGATTACCCAATGACACATACTACTAAAAAAGTATATTTTTATGGGAAACAGGATTTTATATATTTTCGATTCTACGCAATATATTTTTATGGAGACCTACATTGTTCGGGTGTATAGTTTTTAAGTGCTAACATTTCATATTGCATTGGCCGAGAATCGAACCTCTACTTTTACTATTTAATAATTCATACAATTTTACCTATCTCTCTCATTCTACAGTATTTAAGCCTTACCAACCATACAGAAGTTAAACTTGCAAGTACAAGTAAGTGCTACCACCTTACAAACGGCTCCTTTACTGTTCCCAATCTGCATCTAATGCCCCCATCAATTGCCTCCTTGCCCTGTGCCTGGTCTGAAAAAGCAGCTTAGTACAGGTATGGGATTTGTTATCCAGAATGCTCAGGACCTGAGGTTTTCCGGGTAATGGATCCTTCTGTAATGTGGATCTTCATACCTTGTCTACTAGAAAATCATGTAAACATTAAATAAGTAGGCTAGTTTTGCTTCCATTAAGGATTCATTATATCTTAGTTTGGATCAAGTACAAGGTGCTGTTTTATTATTACTAAGAAAATTTGGATTATATGGATAAAATGGAGTTTATGGGAGATGCCCTTCCATAATTCAGAGCTTTCAAGACAGCCTTAAGCTATGCCGGAGTATCGCCTTTGTCAAGTATCTCTTGGCTGGGAGCCTTTTGGCTGCAAGAATGTTTCTTGACTAGTATTGGGCAAATTTGACCCGTTTTGTTTCGGCAAAAATAAGTCACCGGCGAAATGTTGCCGACATCCATACAAGTCTATGGGCATCATTTCCGCGGCGAAACAAGTCAAAAAAATTCGCCCATCTCTATTCTTCATACAATTCTATGAAAATCCATAGAACCTCAGTATCGCTTTGCACTTTAAAGGGTTTTTTTTTACAAGCATGTACTGAACTTATCTGTGGTTCTACTGCCATCTAGTGTTCTGTCAGTAATTAACATATAACACATTTAAATATATAGCTTAAAAATACATGCTAAAATCTCCACTCCAACTCCACTCCAACTCAATTAAAAGTACTTAAAGGAGACATATTGTGTGAAAAACAAGAATGTACCAGTGCATTATACTCTTTTTAAAATAGAAGGTAAGTGCAGAAAAAAATAGTGTTTAGGCTGATTTATTGAAAATATCTTCAAAAACCCTACAAGTCCATCCCATCCATTCCACTTTCAGCTGCCTCCTTTCCTAGGCTGTGCAGGGGAGCCGGCAGCACTTTGCAATGTAGGATAGGAACCATTCAGCAGCTAGCAGCTGTACTGATAGGGAACTGAAGTCTGGCTTGAAAGATTTCGGGTTTGGTTGAACTCGCAATAGTGGATTTGTGCATTGCCACAAGGCCATGAAAACCAATGCTTGACGCCAGTGTTATTAATAGGGTAAAAATAAAAATATAGGCCATTATTTTTTCCCCCAAAAAAGGTGGCAACCATATTAATATGGTGGGGACAGCAGAATACTTGGTGCTACCCAATAACCCTGGTGAGTTGGGTGGGGCAGGGGGATCCAGCCCAGAAATGCGGCAGGTAATAAACAGATGCAATGGGCTCTATTTCTGGGGGTATTTATACCTGAAATAATCTGTGTGCCATACTTATATGAATTCTGGGGGTATTTATGCATAAAATAATCTCTGTTCCATCCTTATATGAGTTCTGGAGGAATACATGAAATTGCCACTCTGTTCATTTATATATTTATATTTTCTATGTTCACAGTGTATCTGTAACAAGGGGAGTGGTTTATTAGCGGGAGTGTGATTCCAAAAGTGATCTTACTGGCATGTTTGACGTTAATGGACTGCTTATTGGACATTTATCAGTGATTTCTACAGTGATTATACTGGTACAGCTCGGGTTAATAAAATGATCATCAATTTTCTGTAGTAGTCATACTGGTATGCCTTGGGTTAATATGCCGTTATCCATTTTACTTGGGGATCTACATCTGGGTTGTGTTTAAGTAAAATGGGTGTGTTTAGGGGGTGTGGCCAAAAAGTGGGCATGGCCTTAGAACATTTTGCTTGTAGAGGCCAATCATTTGACTCTTTGCCCAGGGCCCACCAAGGACTTAAAATGGCCCTGCATGCACTGCTTAGAATAAGAGACACGAATAGTAGATATGAATAGGAGAGGGCTGAATAGTAACATAGTAACATAGTAAGTAAGGTTGAAAAAAGACACATGTCCATCGAGATCAACCTTTTTTTTTATATATATTAACTATCTGCCAGTTGATCCACAGGAAGGCAAAAAAAAACCTATCTGAAGCCTCTCCAATTTGCCTTAGAGGGGGAAAAATTCCTTCCTGACTCCAAAATGGCAATCGGACTAGTCCCTGGATCAACTTGTACTATGAGCTGTTACCCATAACCCTGTATTCCCTTACTTGCTAAAAATCCATCCAACCCCTTCTTAAAGCTATCTAATGTATCAGCCTGTACCACTGATTCAGGGAGACAATTTCACATCTTCACAGCTCTTACTGTAAAAAACCCCTTCTGAATATTTAGGCGGAACCTCTTTTCTTCTAATCGGAATGGGTGACCTTGTGTCAGCTGGAAAGACCTACTGGTAAATAAAGCATTAGAGAGATTATTATATGATCCCCTTATATATGTATACATAGTTATCATATCTCCCCTTCTCCAGCGTGAACATCCCCAATTTGGCCAGTCTTTCCTCATAGCTAAGATTTTCAATACCTTTCACCAGCTTAGTTGCCCTTCTTTGTACCCTCTCTAATACAATAATGTCCTTTTTGAGTGATGGAGACCAAAACTATACGGCATATTCTAGATGGGGCCTTACAAGTGCTCTATACAGAAAGATGAGTAATAAAAGCTGCATTGAGGGGGCGGAGGCCCAAAAGAAATTAGTAGCCCAATTTGGCTTTAAAACCGCCAACCTGGCCACCCTGTGCCCAAGGGTGTAACTACAGAGGAAGCAGACGCTGGGGCTGCATGGGGGCCCAGGAGGTGTAGGGGCAGGCCCGGATTTGCGGCAAGGCCGCATAGGCCCGGGCCTAGGGCGGCAAAGAAATAGGGGCGGCATGCCGCCCAGCCGCCGTTCAACTGCACCAGCTGTGCTGGCGTTTTTTCGCCGGCGCGCTGGGAAGGCGGGCGCTAGGACCGCGCTGCCGCCTGGTTGGACCGCGTGGCCTAGGGGCGCCGAGACGTGAAATCCGGCGCTGTGTAGGGGGGCCCATGAGGCCCCTCTCCAAACATAAGGTCTGCGTCCTCTGTAGTTATGCCCAGGGTCAGACTTGGAGGCCTGAGGCCCACAGGGGCTGCTGTTGCCCCTCCACTGCACCCCCCTCTGCATGTACCACCCAGTGCTGCTCGTGCATGTAAGCCTATGAGCGCACTGTGTTGGACTGGTCGCTGCAGGAAAAAGAAGCTTTGGGTGCACCTCTGAGCTGATGTTTTCAGTAAAAACCTTATTAGCAATGATTATCCAGGTTCTAAATAATGGGCGCAGTCAAATACCTTCTATTTATGATCCTTACCAAATAAATGAGCCCATCATTCCTATTCACCAGAACTTCAGCGCACCACACAGAGTGGAGACGCACATTTATGGCACACTCCACCCCCATGGACACACCTCCTGCCTTGGCGAGACGTTCCTCATCACAAATTTGGCACCGGTACCCTAGTATGTTGCTGTCTGTAGAAGCTGAATTTGATAATATGTTGCCACTAACAAGAACTCCAGCCTCAGCCAAGAGACAACTTTTATCTCTCCCGTGGAAGTGTGGAAGCAAAAGTCAGAACTCTGCCTGTTAATTGGCTCATGTGACCTAACATGTATGGTTTGTTTAGTATGTTTGTGTGCACCAAATTGGAAATTCGGCTCTTCTGATCGCAATGCAGCCTCCCAACCCTCTCAGAAGGGGTTGGTGGAACTGAGGCCAGAATCACCTTTAGATCATAAAATTTGTCTATATTGCATTATAAGGTATTGCACAGGGTCATTGCAATCTGCCATCTTCTGTACTTTTTGCACCGCAGTAGCCCAATGAAAACAGCACTGCCATTTAGGGTAGTGCTGTATTCATGAGGGTGGAAAAGAGACAGCCCTTTGCATCCCCTAACTTATGAATCCTTCAGCTGTGCCAGTAAGGAAATGGTGTTGGATACCGGCTACAAGAGGGCCCCATACTTACTGCATCTGGATGACATGCAAGTTATGGGTAGAAGTGGGGACACCTAGGTGCCTCTTCCCTCCAGGCAGTATTTTATTTATGGGAGAGGCGTTAGTGCTCCGACAGAGAGAGCAGATCCTTGCAGGAAGTCTGTGTGAAAAGTGCAAAAATTGCCTCTCTTGCACTCTGGGCCACGGTTATAAATGAGCTACTATGTACAAGTACAGGGAGTCCCTGAGTTACATACACCCAGGGCCTCCATCAGAAATCACGGGGCCCTGCACTGCAAGGTTTTCTGGGGCCCCCTGGTCCCTGCCCACCCCAGAACCCATTCCCAAGCCCCTCTCCAGATCCTGCGAACACCACTTTAAAAAGTCCACACAGACACCAGCACTAAAAAAATAAGCTGCTGTGTAGCCGTGGGGGCAGCCATTCAAGCACAGGATACACAGTAGATAACAGATAAGTACTACTATATTTTATATAAACAAGCTGCTGTGTAGCCATGGGGGCAGCCATTCAAGCACAGGATACACAGTAGATAACAGATAAGTACTACTATAGTTTATATAAACAAGCTTCTGTGTAGCCATGGGGGCAGCCATTCAAGCACAGGATACACAGTAGATAACAGATAAGTACTACTATAGTTTATATAAACAAGCTTCTGTGTAGCCATGGGGGCAGCCATTCAAGCACAGGATACACAGTAGATAACAGATAAGTACTACTAAAGTTTATATAAACAAGCTGCTGTGTAGCCATGGGAACAGCCATTCAAGCACAGGATACACAGTAGATATAATAATTGGGGTTGTCTAACATTTATACCCACATAAAAATACATTATAAATGGTGCTGCCTTCTGAATCATTAACAATGGCTATGGGTTATAAGGCATGAAGGGTTTTTTTTTCTTCTGCTCTAGGGTGTCTGGGGTATGAAGAGAAGTAACTGAAGGCTGCATGTCTATAAGTGCTGCTGGAACAATCTTTGTTAGGATTGTTTATGCAAATTGTTGCTCTTTGTCTGTCAACCCTAGAAACCAAGAGTCCATCTTGGATATCATGTGTATGCATGTGTGCTATAGGTGTTTACTTTTTTGCTTTTATAGTTCTCTCTGCAGAAACATGAAGACTCCTTAAAACACAGTTATGAATTAGACCCCAAGTCCTTTAACTGCAAAATGTTAGCCCTTTTCTGATAAAGCATATTAATATAAATTTGGCTCAAATAATTGGAGCTGGGTGAGGCAGTATTTTGTAGTCCCGACATAACCACATGAAACTTCTATATTAAAATATAAACTTTCTGGATTCCTTGTGTTTTATTTAACCTTGCTGTGTCTCCGGTTACACAAAAGCTAAAGCGTTTCAATGAGTGATTAACTTGTGATGGAACATCAAAAAAGTGCACAGAAGAAGACAGATGAGAAGATCTTTATTTATTTAACTACATATTGCAGGCCATTTAAATTAGGGATGCACCAAATCCAGGATTCGGTTCAAGATTCAGCCGAATTCTTGTGCCTGGCCAAACCGAATCTGATTCCTAATTTGTAAATTATAAATTCAGAAATATGTAAATTGGGGGTGGAAAGTGAAATCACGTGCCTTTTTGGGGGGTATCAGTCTTTTTTTTTTTAATTGCCCCCCACCACTGCTAGGACACTCACATTGCGAGGGAGTAAATCATGTGACTTGCAGAAGTAACATAACCGTGAATGTGCTTGTGCCCCTAAAAATCAACACAGTAGTCATATAGCCTGTGAGTTGTTCTGGGGATTATATTTCACAAAAGTGTGATGGACATTTGCATATCTGCATCTATGGTCACATTTCATGCAATTTGGCACTTGATTAACATTTAGCATCGGTGGTGCTTGCATGATCCGGCAGCATGATGTTCTATACCTAGGGTTAGAGGTTAACCCTTCTGTAATATATGGCTTATAAGGGGACTTGCAGTTTATCTTATGGGGGCTCCTTTTGCCTAGAAGATGTATTAGAGCTCACTCTATTAAAATCAACAAACATTGTGTCTCTCGAAATGCAGAATTTGTGCAAAAGGCAGTTATTTTGTTAGAGTTTGTTGTTACTGGAATCAGTTATTTAAGTGAGCTCTAATACATCTGCTAGGAAAGGAATTTCCCCCTTTTAAGATATATTGGATCTAACTGTCAATGACTATCTGACACCCAACTGCCGCATGAAGAGAGAATGAAGAGAAAACAGATGCTGAGAGAGGAATAGTGATTATTTCAGAAACAGTGCAGATAATGTAATTGATTGTATTTACAAAGTTTCTTATTTCAGTATGATGAAGCTATTTCATTTTCATTTTCGCAATAGTTCCCCTTTAAAATAGAAGGCAGTCATGCGATATTGTGCCAGTTCTGCACATAAAGCTACATCCTTTTAGGAGTTGACACGGTTTCTTCGGATGTGGCCTTAGATTTTTTTTTGACGGAGCAATGTCCCTCACTCTTTCTTTTTCAACACTGTAAATGTCATAACAATTATTTTATTTGCTACTCTATAAAATATTCAACGTCTAGGAATGTTTTTGAAACTGCTGCGAAAATTCGGCGTGGAAAAATTTGCTGCAACAAAAGAATTGTCGCCTGCATTAAAAAATTGTTGAGCATAAAAACTATTCGGTCGCCCATTGACTCTAATGCATTTGCACAAAAGAGTTGCGTGTACAAAAATGGTTGCTCGTGTCAAAATTGTCAAGTGTCAAAATAATTTTGATGCCCACTGACTTTGACTTGAAATTTTGCAAATTTTCCAACAAAGCGAAACGGATCAGATTCAATACGGCTGACCAATATTTTATACTCTTCAGACCTGCCGCTTCCCACTGCCATTATAATAACCTGCGCTGTGGAAGCATCACCCACGTAGTTGGATAATCATGACTTTTCTCCCCAAAATCCAACAACTGATGCAGGATCCTACTGCTAAGATCCACATCTTTGGCCTAATGGTTGAATAAATGGATCTCTTTTACTAATATGATCCATTTTTGTGTGAGCCATCCAATTTGGGCCATGTATTGTCACCTGAAGCAACTGAGGCAAACTTTATTTATTTTGGTGCATTGCAAATACAACCTTGATGATTTATGCACTGAATTCTGTTTTCTCCTTCCATTTTTTTCTGCATATAGATATGTTCTATTTATAAGCACCGTCATTAAGCTTTTAGTTCTGCGTCTGTTTTACAGCATCCAGTTGTGAATAAATTCACAGTTTTATTAAATCTTTTCCTGCATGAGTTTCCATTTCAGGCAATTATAATTTTATTGCCGTCGTTTATAACGCGTGACATTTTAACCCTTTATGAGCATCTGTAAAATGTGTTATCCTTGTCATTTGGAGGTAACAGCTGGTGTCTAGCAACAGATTGTGGCTTGTTTAAAGTTGCACTGAACCCAAGGTTTGTTTTGGAATTCAGATTAAACAAGTGTAATTTTATCATTTGTTGTATAGAATGTTAATCTGACCATTGTTATTATGCTAGTGGCACCTGTTGTTATCGCTGGGGTAATAACTAGAGTTAGCTGCAAATCTCTATTAACATCACTTTCAGACCTTTGTCAGATTGGGTACCTGCAGAATACCCACATGGTTGGGTCCATGATTCCTTGAGCTACTAAAAGAAAATGCCTTACCCTTTAAACAAAACAGGGATTGTTTGTTTAGTAGCTTAAGGCACAAAATGTTTAAAGGGTAAGACATTTATTTTAATAGCTTGAGGCACAAACTATCTCAATGTCCTAAATATATTGATAATGGGTTGAGTGCAGAGGACCTCTTGTATTTGTACATATGAATTTAGTCACAGCATCATTACACCCCCTCTAAATGGTTTTAAAAATTAGTAATGAGTAGTGATGGGTGAATTTGTCCCCGTTTTGATTAGTTGAAAAATTTGCAAATTTCCCGCGAAACAGCAAAAAAAAGGCAAAAACTTTAATGCTGGCGAAAATTTGCGGAAATTATAGTGAGCACTGCTTTCCCTTGTTTGTTGTAGTTTATATAGGAGCAGTGGCCAGCTTCATGTTGTAACTCCCGCCGTTTCCAACTATAGTCAGGTGATCCCAGTGGTGGCCAATAAAAGGGCAACCAAGTTTGGGAGTTTTAACCTTGAAAGCAGCAAGTATGTTGCGTGTAAAACAGTCCCATTGTAAAATATATAATGAAACAGTAGAATTCTTAATGATACCAGGCCCAGATTTGTGGAGAGGCCATCATGGCCCGGGTCTAGGGTGGCAGATTTTTGGGGGGCGGCATGCTGCTCAACCACACCCACATTGGTTCAAAAACACTAGGGATGCTCTGGAGATACAATCATTTTTTAAATTTCCCGTGTGCTAATCCTCATTGCTCCAGCCCTGATGAAGAAAATTTGAGCAAATAAAAGGGAGGTGATGGGGGTGATGAAAAACAGCCGGCCTAGGGGCACCCACTATGTAAATCTGGCCCTGAATGAATCAGAAACAAATTGAGTGTAGGACTGGCCAGATATGGGATGACTTTCATGTAGTTGGTCATCTGTAATAAAGGAGTGAACCTTTATGAATAATAATACTTGTATTAATTAAAATAAACGTCTGCGTCCGTTTTGTTTGACGCCGGTGCAAATTCACTGGCTCAAAAGTGCCGGCGTCCAATTTTTGTATCTCTTCAAATTTGTATCTCTTCAACCAAGACTCAGTTTGTTACTCAATCTGACTCTTGTCTGTCTGCTGTCTGTTTATTTATTCTTAAAGATATCTGCTCGGTGACCATACCTGTATTTACTATGGCATGTTTACCCAGCAATATATGTAGAACAAGGACACCTCACATCTTTACCATAGCTCCCTAAAATGTGCTGGATTTTTTTCACTGACTAAAGCTAAAGAAGTCTCATATCAGAAATATATGTTGTAAGTCATAAAATTAAATTAGAAAAAACCCACTACACTACACCATCTTAAATTGCAATATATGGACAAACAATCCCTGTTTTGGTAAAAGGGAAGGGCATTTTTTGTAGCTTAGGGCACAAAATATCTCAATGTCTTAAATATATTGATAATGGTTTGAGTGCAGAGGATCTCTTGTATTTTTCTCCATGATTCCTTGATCAGACAGGCATTCTTTGGGTACCTGGGTAAAAAGCAGGACCTAATTCAGAATCCTGATTTCTTTCCTCTGACCTGGTTGATGAGCCTCCAGAATAACATAACGTCCGGTTTTTCCGTTCCCACGTTGGTAAGTGCAGATCTGTGAAAAAGGCATAGTGGGTTGGCGGGTCCAAGTCTGGTTGCGGGTCCTGGTCAGTCCTTGGTCTGCCTGACCTGTGCAAGACTCAAAAATCAGTACTGGGAATGAAAGAAAAATTAAATACTAATAACTTGATGGCTAATAACTGATCACATTCCCATACATCTGTGCTATAAATGCACATTTTAGCTAAGTAGAAAAATACATTTATTAGAACCTGTTATTTGTGAGTATTGAGAACTATGCAAACACTGTAAGTGCAAAGCATTTTTAAGCTTTTTGTCCTAACAAGTACATCTCTTAGTACATTCTGGTGCAGAATTATTAAGGGTCAAATAGTAAATTCAAATTAGAAATTTTTTTGTTGTCAAAATTCGCACATTCGAATTTAAATCCCCCTATTCTAATGTAAATTCGAATGTGAGATTTATTACCCTTCGACCACAGAAACAGTCATAATTTGAATATTCGCCACCTAAAACCTACAGAGTTCATGTACAAGTCAATGGCTGAGATCCGTTAAGCCATTTGGAGATGTTATTAGCCTTCCTGCCATTCAAGGTTTTTTTTAAGAGAAAAACTCAATTCGTACGATTCAAATATGATTCCAATTTTCAGGTCAGAACTATTAGATCGAATATTAGATATTCAAATTTTTGCTTAACCTCCCAGTCGAACTGTGAGTATATTCTAATTTATTAGAGTAAAAAAAAAATCACATGAATTCGAAATTCGACCTTTGGCCTCTCTATGGTTTTTTTTGTAAAACGGTCTGTGGTTTCCTGTTCATCTGATCATCTTTTACATCCCTTCTAGTCTATCAGCAGATCCAGAGACAGAAGAGTTAAAGGAGAGTGCACCTTGCAGTAAGTCTCAGAATCGACATTTAAGAATAATTATCTCTGTCCATTCTGTGAATGAAATATGATTGTGATTAAAGGAGAAGGAAAGGCTAAAATTAAGTTAGCTTTATCAGAAAGGTCTATATAAATACATCAGTGAACCCTCAATGTAATGCTGCTCTAAGTGCTCTGTCAAAAGAAACATCACATTTCTTTCCTTCTATTGTGTACTCATGGGCTTCTGTATAAGACTTCCTGTTTTCAGTATAAACCTCCAGGGCTAGGGCTTGAGCATGCTCAGATTGCTTCTCTCTCCCTCATCCCCTCCATTTTCCCCCTCCCTGCTGTAATGTGAGCCCAGTGCTAGGAGTAAGCAGGGAGAGACTCAGGCAGGAAGTGATGTCACACCAAGCTAATATGGCAGCTGCTATCCCAAACAAACAGAGAGCATTTAGAGCTGTCTACTATGGTATGGTAAAGCATTCTACAGAATAAATATAGTCTTATAGCTTGCACTATTGTGGCAAAACACTGCCTCAGTAGGTTTCCTTCTGCTTTAAGACAGACTTTACCCTCCACTCTACTGGGCAGATATTCCACCAGATGTCATGGGTGGGATTTGCCTCCGAGGGGTTGAGCATTGATGTTGGGGATCAGGGAATTGATGTTCCAGTGCATCTCTAATAGGTTTTAATTGGGGCATTTGTTTTGTGCCAATAGATAACAATGATAGGAATAGTTGTCTCTCAGTAGGCAACCCATGGCTCTGCTCTCAAAGGTGTTCTCCGATAAGTATAAGGGAGCTTGGGACGCTACCGTCAGTTCAAAACCCTTTTTTTCTGTTCTTAGATTTTCTAGTAAGAGTCAAATCTGGGAGCAACTACTCAAAGACTACAAGCAGAAAGCAGAAGACTTGTCCAGGTTAGCTTGCTCAGATGTTTCCTATGCAGCCAAGATTATCGTTGGAACTGACTAGCTCAAATAATTAAAATGCAGGTATGGGACCTGTTATCCAGAATGCTCTGCACCTTGGGTTTTCCGGATGATGGATCTTTCCGTAATTTAGATCTTCATACCTTAAGTCTACTAGACAGTCATCTAAACATTAAATAAGCTGGCCTTGCATCCAATAAGGATTAATTATGTTTTAGTTGGGATCAAGTACAAGCTACTGTTTTATTATTACAGAGGAAAAAGGAAATAATTATTTACAATTTGGATAAAATGGAGTCCATGGGAAATGGCCTTTCCATAATGCAGAGCTTTCTTGATAACAGGTTTCTGGATAATGGATTCCATACCTGTATGGGTCAAACTACCTCTGTATATGCAGCGATTCATTTCTTTGCCTTTAGACTACTCTAATACCTAAACTAAGGGTATGGAAAGCGTTCTCTGATTTCATTGTAACTTGTGGGTCTTTACTTACCTATAGTGGACACCAGCACTTAAAGCTGATTAGGACTAGTTTTTGTTAGGTATGCACCACATCCACTATTTTGGAATGGGCTAAACCCCCAAATCCTTCGCGAAAGATTCGGCCGAATACCGAACTGAATCCGAATCCTAATGAAAAAACTGGAATCCTGTCTGAATCCCAAACTGAATCCTGGATTCGGTGCATCCCTAGTTTTCATTCTATTTTTAAAGAGAAATGCCTAAAAATGCAGAATATGTATATCCTGACCTTTCTGTACCAGCCCAGAGGTTCAGTAGCCCTATAGCAATAATGTTGAATCCAGGATTCGGTTTGGAATTCGGCCAGGATTCGGCCTTTTTCAGCAGGATTCAGATTCGGCCGAATCCTTCTCCCTGGCCGAACCGAATCTGAATCCTAATTTACATATGGAAAATACGGACGGGAAAGGAAATCGCTGGACCTTTTGTCTCAAAACAAGGAAGTCAAATTTGTTTTCCCCTTCCCACCCCTAATTTGCATATGCAAATTACGATTCGGATTCGGTTCGGTATTCGGCCAAATCTTTTGTAAAGGATTTGTTGGTTCGGCCGATTCCAAAATAGTGGATTCGGTGCATCCCTAGTACCGGACCTTCAAATTTGTTCCCAGCAGCTCCCCATTTTATGATCTTATTAGGCCATCTATTGTGTCAGTGGCACTGCACATGCTCAGTGTACTCTGGGCTGCTGTTGGAAAGCTAAGCTTAGGGTTCAAGGAAGTCTTACATTTACATTTCTTATAGATACTGTGTGCATTATTAATAATTTCTGATTCAGAATACTTAACTTTTCATGTAACGTGAATCTAAATTAATTTCCATTAATTCATTCTATATATATATATATATATCCTTAAGCTCATTATGTGACAGCAGCACAGAGCATGTGCAGTGAATCAGCAGAAAAGAAGATGGGGAGCTACTGGGGCATCTTTGGAGACACAGATCTTTACTGCTAAAGGGCTGTGGTTGCCTTGGACTGGTACAGAAGAACAAACATAATATTTAGAGTGTAGTTCTCCTTAAACTTCCCCATGGTTAGAGCCCCATATAGTATGGCAAATGGATATTGAAATGCCAGTGGGCACATACCGTTATGAGGCTCTAAGTCAGCCGCAGCTTAATATTAAGTCAGAGAGAATGAACCCGGCAAAGACTTCACATGGTAATGTAAACACCCTAGTCCTGAAGCAATGGTGCAGGAAACCTTCTTTTTATTTCATTTCCTTAAGTTGCTATCTGCTGACTAATTTAGCTTTATAATTATTCTGATTATACCACAGCAATATCATTCAGAATATGTATTGTTTGTGGATAGAAAAAACATTGAAATGGGCATTTTCTCTGCGCCCCTTTAAATTGGTCTTACAATTTCAGTGAGATTCTTCATATGATTTAATTAATGTCTCTTCTTTTCATTTCCCTGCACCTGATGCAAAGCATCGCCATCTTCTCATATTTGATATGCACCACAGATAGTCAGGAATAATGACACAAACTTCATAAAGTAAAATTTCCGCAATTTTTTTCCTCCCCCTTGTCCGAGGATATTGCTTCTCATTCAGGAGCGTCATGAGCCACAGAAATGGGGTTTATTAATAGAATGTGCAGCACCAGAAACAGTGCAGCCACGTGGCACATCTCACACATCTAGTTTTAAAGATATTTTTCACATTGTTTGACCCCTGTGCTTAATGATGTCCTATGTATTGTGTGACTCACTGAAACTTGTGTGTTTATACTAAATAACAAACCCCATTTGGTTCAGTCCAGGGCCACCCTATGCATTTGACCTCTTGCATCTTCCACCACCCTTGGAGATCAGTTTAGGTGCAGTACTGTTTAAGATTTGTGCATGTGTTGATGGCAGAAGCAAGGGTCACCCCTGAATTTAGCAGCAAGTGGCATCTACTGATTTTATATGCCCCCCTGAAGCTGCCCACAAGTGCCTTTATATAAATATGGCCCTGTTGTAGAATATGAGGATGTCACCTGGCAGTTTTATAACTGTCAGCTTCATGCATACCTCCCAACATTTTGGAAGTAAAAAGAGGGACAATTTATTTTGACCACACCCCTTTATGTGGCCACACCCCCTAATTACCATTTTGTTTGTTCTACAAAATTTGGCAGGTTATGAAAGTTTGAAAATATTTCTCCTTATCTAAACTGTGTTTTTGTGTCTCAAAATTGTTACAAAGTATCTTATTTGCACCTGTTAGCTGTTCTGGGCTCTCTGCTGAAAGCCAATTAAAGGGATACTGTCATGGGAAAAATATTTTTTTTTCAAAATGAATCAGTTAATAGTGCTGCTCCAGCAGCATTCTGCACTGAAATCCATTTCATCCATTTTATATTCAATTTTGAAATCTGACATGGGGCTAGACATATTGTAGATTTCCCAGCTGCCCCAAGTCATGTGACTTGTGCTCTGATAAACTTCAGTCACTCTTTACTGCTGTACTGCAAGTTGGACTGATATCACCCCCTCCCTTTTCCCCCCAGCAGCCAAACAAAAGAACAATGGGAAGGTAACCAGATAGCAGCTCCCTAACACAAGATAACAGCTGCCTGGTAGATCTAAGAACAACACTCAATAGTAAAAACCCATGTCCCACTGAGACACATTCAGTTACATTGAGAAGGAACAACAGCAGCCTGCCAGAAAGCATTTCTCTCCTAAAGTGAAGGCACAAGTCACATGACCAGGGGCAGCTGGGAAATTGACAAAATGTCTAGCCCCATGTCAGATTTCAAAACTGAATATAAAAAAATCTGTTTGCTCTTTTGAGAAATGGATTTCAGTGCAGAATTCTGCTGGATCAGCACTATTAACTGATTCATTTTGAAAAAATTTTTTTCCCATGACAGTATCCCTTTAAGTGAGAAACTTTGTTTCTTTTTCTGGCTGTTCAGTGCATAGAAAAGAGGGACTTTCCATTACAAATGAGGGACTGGGGGTTGAGCTGTCAAAAGAGGGACTGTCCCTCCAAAAAAGGGACAGTTGGGAGGTATATTCATGCTGGAACTCCTCAGTGACTTATAACATCCTTATATTTTACAAAAGGGGGGGACATTATGCACTATATAATACATTTTTTTAACATCATCAGTGTCGGACTGGACTGGCAGGATACCGTGAAAAAACCCGGTGGGCCCCGTCGGTCCAGATTCGTCCATGCATGGAAGCTGCTTCCTCCCTCCCTGGCCCCCTGTGTGGCTGAAAGAAAAAGAAGGTAGGCATGGGGTGGGGGCAAGGTTGTGGCTCTGGGAGGGGGGGAGGCATTTTGCGTCTGGGGTGGGGGGACTGGAGGGAGGTGGGGGGCCCCCGAAGCAGCAGCCCAGAGATCCCCAGTCAGACAATGAACGTCATGATTATTCCAACATTCACCATAAATACAGATAAAACTCATCTGCATGCATGTGCTATAGGTAAACTGTGTTTTATACACCAGCATATTGCTTAATCTGCAAATATATAACTAAGCGCCAAATCTGCGGATCTGGTTTTACAGAGTGGGATTAATGGGAGGCCATCTATCCACTTTATTGCCTTTTGCGTTCAGACACAGATTTCTCTGCACTAACACACTAATGTGCCACATAACTCACCCGTCATATTAATTTTTAATTGATTCACGTGTGATATGTATTCATTTTTATGCCGGGACTGAATCCACTAAATCAAATGAATTGGCCGTTCAGTGAAAATGAAGAATAATAAAGACCGCCTTGAACATAATCCCATGGATTTTCTTGCCTTTACTTAAGAACAGCGGAGCTGGATATTCAGAGCATCTGGTTTATGGGGACATAACCTGTAACAGATTGAGGACACACAGTCACTCTGTTATTACAAGGAGTTTTGATCTTGCATTACATTGATAAAATTGGGGATGCACGGAATTCGGGGTTCTGCCAAGGTTCTACCTTTTGGATTTGGCCGAATCCAAGTGCCTGGCCAAATTGAATCCAAAATAACACATTAATAACAAATCACATTACTTTTTGTCGGACAAACAAGGAAGTCAAAAACATTTTAAATGCGCACTGTGCATGCGTTTCGGTATTTGGCCGAGTCTTTCGGGATTCACCTCAGTCTTAAAATAATGGAATCAGTGCATCCTTAGATAAAATGTAAAAGCATATGTCAAATTAGAATATTTAAATAAAATTGCTTTTTTTTAATAAAAGAAACTAACTCAAATATAATTACTAAAAAATGCTACCCCTTCAAGACACGAATGAGGTCCATAATTCCTACCACTGCCCTTTTGCCTCTTAGAGTTTTCATTGCTGGATCTTTAGGGGATCTCATAGAATAGTAATGTTTGGGAATAGGGCTGCAATGATATGGGCTTTATAAGGCCGTATCGGCACAATATATTTGGATTTTCATTTTGAAGGCCAAAGCACCATTGGGCTGAGGGATATAGGTTGACTTTAGCCAGAGAAGGTGAGTTCAATGCCAAATCCTGTCTTTGGTGTGCTCCCCAGTGCCACATTCCTAGTTTTTTGTTGAATGCTAAAGGAAAAGTAGGCTGGGAGGAGCTAATGGCAGGTGCACTGTCTGTCCTCACTGTTGCCTGTCTTGTAGCAGACTGTAGAACCACAAGAGCAGGTCGGGTACCATATTGAGATGGGCAGTGAGAGGCTACTGTGTATCGTTGACCATTACTATTTGCTATACATGTGCACTATGTGCATATGGCCAGGGTCTTCAGGAGAGTGGACAATCCTGTTGGAGGGACTATTGCAGTTTGCGGCCCTGACAGATGCAACATCTCATTTTATTGAGCATAAAAGGGGCAGAGCATGTGTCTTACATGGGAAAATGTAAGAAAGTTTCTACCTAAGTAGAAGAACATCAGAGCAGCCTCTTCCTTTCTCCTGACAACTTCCATGACTACTTGGTGGTCAGACTGGTGGGAAACTGACCAGTAGGTGGCGCTGTTGTAACTAAATTCATTCACATTAACAGCACATGTATCCCTTAATATATTGGAACAAAAGCAAAATAAATAATGAATGTAAATTACAAATGTGCTTAGAATAGCATCCTCGTCAATTTTACATTCACTTGTTTTAACGGTTTACATACCCTTTAACATTACCCCATATCTAGAAGGCACTACAGTCCTGCACAAAAACAGTAGTGGGTGAGGGGATCTCAGGGTGCCAAAAACATTAGCTGAAGGGTCCTTACCAAATAATACCCTTTTCTTTCCCAGGCCACATTTCTGTATCACAGTTTCAAGCTAAATATAAGGAACAGATAGGGGTGCAGGGATCACCTATACAGCCTGTGCTACGCTCACCTCAGATCAATTCTGGGAGGATCACTCCCCATATACACCACATTGTTTCTAATTTTCATTATCCAATCAAACAAGCCGATGTTGATGAAGAGACGCTAGATCTTTCTGTGCTTTTTGTTCACCGCAGGCTTCACAAGAATACTGAGTAATGATGTTTTATCCGTTAGGCATTTGGAAGAAAGCAAATTAACAGAAACTCCATGTGCCAGCATCCCACGCCTGCCAACGTCTCAGGATATTTTACTGAATAGCAAGCCGGATTATAACAAGATTCTGGCCAAGCAGGGGGCAGTGTTTGACTATATGGAGCTTGTGGTAGGTGATGCCAAGTGCTGGTATACACTGAGAGTGAATGCAGAGATCTGCGCTGTTAGAGTTCAGGAATATGTTTATTTTAGGCTGTTTATCTTCATTCCCCATGCACAGTGTGCTGCTCATAAATGCCACTTAAAAGGGGAAACTATCGAAAAAATTAAAATTTAATATAGGCTTCATCATACTGAAATAAGAAACTTTCTAAATATAATCAATTAAATACTCTGCATAATTTCTTAAATAATCAAGTGTTTCACTATCCCTCTCTCAGCATCTGTTTCTCTTCATTCTGTCTTCATGCAGCAGTTGGGTGTAAGATATTCATTGACAGTTAGATCCAATATATCTTATAGGGGGGCTCCTTTTCCTAGAAGGTGTATTAGAGCTCACTCAAATAACTGATTATAGTACAAACAAAATCTAACAAAATAACTGCCTTTTGCACAAATCCTGCATGTAGAGAGACATGATGTCTGGTGAGTTTAAAAGAGTGAGCTCTAATACATCTTCTAGGCAAAAGGAGCCCCCCTATAAGATATATTGGATCTAACTGTCAATGAATATCTGACACCCTACTGCTGAATGAAGACAGAATGATAAGAAACAGATGCTGAGAGAGAGAGTGAATAGTGATGGACGAATTTGTCCCGTTTCGCTTTGCCACGAATTTTGCAAAATTCGCAAAACTGGCGTGAAATTTGCAAAACGGCGATTTTGACACCTGCGACAATTCGCCAGTGTCAATGTGTGAATAAATTCGCCCATCACTATTAGTGAATATAAACTTGATTATTTCAGAAACATTATAGAATATTTAGTTGAATGTATTTAAAAAGTTGCTTATTTCAGTATGATGAAGCGTATATTCAATTATAATTTTCCTGATAGTTCCCATTTTAATACCTGTTGTAGTTGTGACGTTACCGATATGGGCGTGTTTCAAGCATTAACATAAAAGTCATAGACATGATGGGTTATTGTCTCTTTACTGAACTTGCGACAGAGTTATTGTACCTTATGCCCCTCCTCTTCTTCCTTCTACCTGCTGTTTTATTCCCTTTGTTAATAACCTTTCCCATGATTTCTGTGGTTTCCGACTTTACAAATATCTATTCACTGCTCACTCTTCTGTGCTTCCATGTGTGGGCATATTTTTCCTCCCTTGTACATTCTATCTGTTACTCTCCCCCTCTTCTAGACAAGTCCAGCAATATGGGCCGTATTTACCAGCACTGAAGGAGACACACACACAGCCACCAACACACAGTCTTTATTTTCTTTCTGTACAGATATATTTTCTCTGGCATGACATTATGTGTAACACACCATTACAGGGCCCCAGTACAGATATTTTACTAATTCATAATTACTGTAAAATCAGGGGTGCTCCTGCCATGAGACAAGGTGAGAGCTGGCAGCGCCGCAAGTTAACAGGGACTGCGAAAAGTTTTTAGTGATATATTTTACCCCCGAATAAAATGGATCTCTAATTGGTTAAATATTCTATGGCACGGCATCCTGTGTACCCTGGGACCAGTAATCTAAATTTAGATTGGTACATAGAGGGAACCCTATGCTCTCTTTCACTTCAGGAGACCACACATCGGTTATTCTATTAACTTCTATGGACCATTGGCTGTCCTTTCACCTCTTGTACCCTATACATTCATCATCTTTCATACCTTCTCTATTAGGCTCTACTTTTACCTCCCAGAGCCCACAAAGTGTTTTTTTTTGGAGCTCACACACTGGCTATCCCTTTACCTCCTGGAGCTCTCACACTGGCTATCCTTTTACCTCTTGGAGCTCTCACACTAGCTGTCCTTTTACCTCCGGGAGCTCATACTAGCTGTCCTTTTACCACCTGGAGCTCTCATACTAGCTGTCCTTTTACCTCCTGTAGCTCACACACTGGCTATCCTTTTACCTCCTGGAGCTCTTACACTGGCTGTCCTTTTACCTTCTGGATCTCACACTAGCTGTCCTTTTGCCTCCTGGAGCTCTCCCACTAGCTGTCCTTTTACCTCCTGGAGCTCTCACACTGGCTATCCTTTTACCTCCTGGAGCTCTCACACTGGCTATCCTTTTACCTCTTGGAGCTCTCACACTAGCTGTCCTTTTACCTCCTGGAGCTCTCACACTGGCTATCCTTTTACCTCTTGGAGGTCTCACACTAGCTGTCCTTTTACCTCCTGTAGCTCACACACTGGCTATCCTTTTACCTCCTGGAGCTCTTACACTGGCTGTCCTTTTACCTTCTGGATCTCACACTAGCTGTCCTTTTGCCTCCTGGAGCTCTCACACTAGCTGTCCTTTTACCTCCTGGAGCTCTCACACTAGCTGTCCTTTTGCCTCCTGGAACTCTCACACTGTTTAGAGACCTTCTTGCTACCCATAGACATTTATATTGTAGCTCATTAAATAGCTTTACTATTGCTTGTTTAGCTGGAACAGTCTCTCAAAAGATCTTAAAAGGGTAGTTGATCTTTGAGTTAGTATTTTATAGAATACCATATTTTTAGAATATTTTTAATTGGTCTCCATTTTCATGCATTTTAGTGATTTGCTTTGAAATGGGGGGAGCAACAGCTGAAATTATTTTGTTATTGTTAGTTTTTATTACGTAACTCTCTGTTCAGGCCTCTGCCATTCATATTCCGTCTCTCATCCACACTACCGCCTGATTACAATGGTAAAAGTGACCCAAATGCCTGAATAAATGATGCAAAGTAAAATGGGATGGAATGAAGATGAATTTGGAAGATTGTTCCCTTTTATGGATAATATTTCCTGATTATGTTCTTGAGAGAGATGATCTGAAGCACTGGGCATAAATCTTTTCTCAATTATCTGTTCCTTTCAGTTGGACGAACTCCAGGAATCAGGCCATTTGCTCAATTCTTTCTTGGAAGAAACCTCACAGAACCTACAGCGGATGTCCTGGCAACTCAGTAAGGGAGCTGGGCCTGTGCCATTGGCCCGTGTAGTGCATGTGCCTTTTATTATTTCATCTGCTTTCTGGTGTTTTAATGGGATCGTGAATTCTGTGCTGTCAGATACTCAAATGTGAGTGAGCTCACTTCAATTTCATAATCCAGGGCGTTCAAGTTGCTAGAAGACTAGCCCATCCGAAAACTGCTGAAGGAGAGAAATGTTTTCTGGCAGGCTGCTGTTTTTCCTTCTCAATGTAACTGAATGTGTCTCAGTGGGACATGGGTTTTTACTATTGAGTGTTGTTTTTAGATCTACCAGGCAGCTGTTATCTTGTGTTAGGGAGCTGCTATCTGGTTACCTTCCCATTGTTCTTTTGTTTGGCTGCTGGGGGGAAAAGGGAGGGGGTTGATATCACTCCAACTTGCAGTACAGCCGTAAAGAGTGACTGAAGTTTATCAGAGCACAAGTCAAATGACTTGGGGAAGCTGGGAAATTGACAATATGTCTAGCCCCATGTCAGATTTCAAAATTGAATATAAAAAAATCTGTTTGCTCTTTTGAGAAATGGATTTCAGTGCATAATGCTGCTGGAGCAGCACTATTAACTGATTCATTTTGAAAAAAACATGTTTTCCAATGACAGTATCCCTTTAAGGAACCGTGACCACCTTGCCCTGCCTCCCACCATGGACTCTCAGATCTTGTCAAATCTTTTTTGTGAGCCTCTGGCTAATAGGGTGAGCATAATTAGGGGTAGAGTGTGGTTCACCAATGTGATCCAGTTTTGCACCAAAGGTGGTTTGGGTCCCTTCCATGCCATTGCAATTATTTTCCTAGCATAGTATAGGAGTGTTCTGTATCTGATTCTGGCATGTTTAGTATTTATAAAATATCTAGTACCCCTAGTATACACACCTGTGGTGTTAGCAGTTTAGGAAAGCCTAATTTGTCTGCCTGTAGATTCATGACTTCCATCCAAAACTTGGCCACCTACGGGCAGGACCAGGCCATGTGCAGGAAGTTTGCCCCTTCTGAACCACACCTGTGGCATCATGCTCTGGGATTATGTCCCATAGCTCTTCGTCGTACAGGTGTGAGATAGAATTGTTGATGTTGAAGCCATTTAAACTGGACTAACTTTTTCTGTGTAACGCTAATCTGAGCTATCCAGACCACAGATTGTTAAAGTGTCCAGCTATTGGTATGAGCATGGGTTACACTGCGACTTACACAACAGGGTCAGGGCCTTCGCCAAGTGGAAGCCTTCTCTTAGAAGCGTAGTAGAACTGCAAATCACAGACTATTGTATATAAAAAAATAGGAATTTGGACTAGTGTATATTAAAAAAATAGGAATTTGGACGCTTGGTGCAAATAAAAGATGGATTTATTGTACAAAGACAATGACCCCAGGTTTACACACATGAGAGATGATTTAATAGCAGGTGATATTCACTGAGGTCGGATTGCACCTTTGTGGGGATCAGGATCACCAGTGGGGTAATCAGGGAGACAAAGTCTAATGCCTAACACCTTGTTACTGAGGTCCCTGCACAAAAGGCACAACAAGGGAAGCCTTTTGGGAAGCTACTCCCTGCTACCAATCCTCGATGGAGCGACAACTGCTTGTGCTGCCAAATGCTCTCTGTCTTACTCTCCTAGAGAGTCTATTACAAAACTGCCCTAGGATAGCTATCCCTCGTTCATGGGGTTGCCTGGTCCCAGACTTAATCACCAAAGGTACAAGTCCCTTTGGGGCATTGGATTTACTGGGCCTTGGTAATCCAAGGCTCAATGGGAACACTCAGCTATAAGGACACCAGGAGCCAAAGAGGAAGTTTCTCCCCTTATACACACTATATAGAAGTGTGGCAGGGAGGGGTCACTACACTCTTGGCCAATAGCTGTTTGTGTAATAAATGGAATGTTACTTATACCCAATAGCAAAGGAGAAAAAAGAAAGGCAGGGATTGAACTCTATAGGAGTCTAACAGATTCTATAGGTCCCTACACCAGTATAGAGTATAGAAAGAAGTAGCTTGTTGTCTCCTCCCAGTCTTGAGGTCTGGGTTATCAGTCAGCCATTTACGATAGGCCTTCTAGAATAGAGAGGAGGTTGTTTGCAGTAGAGTTTTATATAATGTTGACTGTTACATTAGAACCCCAGTACTGTTTCATATTGGGGTTGGGAGACTTGTATAAAAATTCCACCAAATTGTGCTTGGAAGACCTGTCTGAGTTGGAAATACCGGAGTTGGGATAGATTGGGTTTTGCGAGTTTCTCCTTAAAGAACTCACACGCGGCAAGCCTAATGCCATCTAGCATATCTTGTAGGTGCCTAACATGTTTTCGAGGCCAATATAGAACAACAGGAAAGTTATGGAAATAGGAAAGCAAGAGTTCATCCACAATTGTACATTAGGTGTTAGAATTGGAGAATGTATTAAGGCTCCATAAATACTGAGATGACTGAGATGACTCAGCCTTTACTGAATTAATTTGTAGTTTTGCCTTTAAAGAAACAGTAACACCAAAAAATGAAAGTGTTTAAAATAATTAAAATATAATGTATTGTTATCCTGCC
This sequence comes from Xenopus petersii, assembly GCA_038501925.1. NCBI lineage: Eukaryota > Metazoa > Chordata > Amphibia > Anura > Pipidae > Xenopus > Xenopus petersii. Next base: position 11,056,776 of record CM076677.1, on the reverse strand, counting down.
CTGAAAAAAACTGATGTTTTGGCTTCAGAAACTCTATTAAGTACTATATAAGTACTATAAAAGTACTACTATAGTTTATATAAACAAGTTGCTGTGTAGCCATGGGGGGCAGCCATTCAAGCACAGGCTACACAGTAGATAACAGACAAGTACTACTATAGTTTATATAAACAAGCTGCTGTGTAGCCATGGGGGCAGCCATTCAAGCACAGGATACACAGTAGATAATAGATAAGTACTACTATAGTTTATATAAACAAGCTGCTGTGTAGCCATGGGGGCAGCCATTCAAGCACAGGATACACAGTAGATAACAGATAAGTACTACTATAGTTTATATAAACAAGCTGCTGTGTAGCCATGGGGGGCAGCCATTCAAGCACAGGATACATAGTAGATAACAGATAAGTACTACTGTAGTTTATATAAACAAGCTGCTGTGTAGTCATGGGGGCAGCCATTCAATCACAGGATACACAGTAGATAACAGATAAGTACTACTATAGTTTATATAAACAAGCTGCTGTGCAGCCATTGGGGCAGCCATGCAAGCACAGGATACACAGTAGATAACAGATAAGTACTACTATAGTTTATAAAAACAAGCTGCTGTGTAGCCATTGGGGCAGCCATGCAAGCACAAGATACACAGTAGATAACAGGCTCTCCTGTTCACTGCCTAGACACAATCATTCCTATGACTTTCAATAGCACAACTGTGGTGAAGTGCACCCATTTTTTGCACTCAGCCCTGCAAAAAGTAAATCACCCCATAGTGTTTTATGGAATTAATCCAGTTCATAACCCAACTGTTATTGTGCTCAACGCATGGCCAAAGTTGTTATTAACTATAGACCAGCTGATTATCCCATATGGTCAAGGCCGCTATCAGTCCGGAAAAGCAGAAGTCCAGAAGAGCTGAAGTCCGGAAGATCCGAAGTCTGGAATAGCCGAAGCCCGGAAGAGCTGAGGTCCAGAAGAGCCGAAGTTCGGAAGAGCCGAAGAGATCCCAAAGCCACGAAAAGAGCAGAAGAGCCAAAGTCCAGAAGAGCCAAAATCCGGAAGAGCCGAAGTCCGGAAGAACCAAAGAGATCCCAAAGCCACGAAAAGACCTAAAGCCGAGAAGAAGAAGTTGTAATCCTGAAGCCAAGAGTTCAGTTTTACTGAACACTACTGTGTGTTTGTTTATTTTATTAAACCCCTAGCCATCAATGTATTATTTTAATACTCTATAGGCCCCTGCTACCAATGTTTTTTTTAAAAAAATATTCACTGGGGCCCCAATGTTTCTTTTTAACTTGTGTGTGGGGGGGGGGGGGTTACCATTTTTAGCGCTGATGTCTGTGTGGTCTTTTAACTGTGGTGTGGGGCTTAGAGGCTGGGGTGAGCGGGTCCAGAAAATGTTGTTGTATGGTTCCCCGTGATTTCCAATGGTGGCTCTGCATATGGTTCATGTGTTATATCACCCATTGGACCAGAACGGCATGATTCAGTTTTTCTGTCTTGGATATCCCACAACTCTCTCCCTGTGTTCGGGGGAGATAATGACGTTAGAGGAGAGCTATGGGAAGTCATAAAGAATGGTTTGTCTGGGCAACCAGAGAACAAGGGAGTCTTACTTAAAGCTGAGAGTGTAAATCGAGCCATTGGCATATACAATTACCTCTTTCCTCTTAATATTTCCTTTAGACAAATACAAAGAGAAAATAATAGGCACGTCTGTTTATTTACGTGGCTTCCATGTTAAACCGACCCGTTAACCAAACGCATAAATCAGTGTCAATAGGCCATTTTCCTTCGACGAGGGGCTAATGTCCAACTGCGTTTATATTGATCTATCACACATCCCAGGCTGTGTTGTGCATGATTAAATTATTGGCATTTTTTTTCCACTTTACATCAATTCACATGAGAAATCCTATGTGAAATAATTAGATTGCTCTGTTTTAAAATGGATGGGAAGACCCTGGAACCTTGCTGACCTCCCATCATCCTTACCGTTATGAAAAGGTTATGTTCATGACCTCTGATAGATTTATTGGGACTCTTTCCAGACCCTGTTTCTCTTAATTCCATCTCCCACTACGGATTTAAAAGGAGCCATGACACTATGTACCGGCAGCTCTTGCACTTAATGCAGCAATGTAATTCCATCTATAAAATGCAGGGTAATTACAGTAAAGGTGCTGCGAATATGGAAATAATCAATAGCGCTAGGTATAAGTTATGTACATCTTTGTGACAATTAGAAACAGAGCTGGGCCAAAGGGCTTTGGCATGTAAGGCAAATATGTCCCTTCCCTCCACTTGTCAATTACATCATTACCCCCAGTGTGTTATAACTATTATCATAAACTTCTTACACTCTTCCATTCCCAAAATAGTTCCCTCCCAGGCAGGTGCCTCTAATGTCAAACTCCTAGTTCCAGCCCTTGATTGAAAGCTGTTCAATGTCATCATCCTCATGACTGATCAGACTTTCTGATAATCCCTGCAGTAGAACCTTAACATTTGTCCTTAAAGGAGAACTAAACCCTAAAAATGAACATGGCTAAAATACCATATTTTATATAATGAACTTATTGCACCAGCCTAAAGTTTCAGCTTTTCAATAGCAGCAATGATCCAGGACTTCAAACTTGTCACAGAGGGTCACCATCTTGGAAAGTGTCTGTGACACTCACATGCTCAGTGGGCTCTGAGCAGCTGTTGAGAAGCTAAGCTTAGGGGTTGTCACTAATTATCACTGAGGTTGGTTTGTAATTTTAAATTGGGCTGATTATTAAATTCTGATGCTAATTGCACTGGTTTCTGTGCTGACATGTAGTAATTATCTGTATTAATTACTAATCAGCCTTATATTGTGACATTTCTATTCTATGTGTACTGTATATTGTGAGTGGGTCCCTAAGATCAGTAAGTGAAAGCAGCACAGAGCATGTGCAGTGAATCAGCAGAAAAGAAGATGGGGAGCTACTGGGGCATCTTTGGAGACACAGATCTTTACTGCTAAAGGGCTGTGGTTGCCTTGGGCTGGTACAGAAACCCAAAACATAATGTACAACATTTCTATCTACTTCTTTAGTTAGGCTTTAGTTCTTCTTTAAATTGTAGAGAGACATATCTATTCTTGCATTGATCTAGTATTCCTGCAATTTGCGGCCATATACAAATAGCCATGCACCCAGTAGTAACCCTGTAATATGAAGGACCTTGTAACTAGTCTGCTAATGAGACAATCTGCTCAGGTAAGGCAATAGCTATGATCTGAGACTGTTAGAATTTCACAGGAGAAGTAAAGAATAAAATCAAGGAACTCTGTGTAATCCTGTAACAGTTGCCGGGGCTCCCAAGGTACAAATAGGTTCTGGCCTTCAGGCTGGGCCCCCTTAGCTCATAACAAGGTTATAGATATATAGAAACATTGGGGTAACAGTCACTCTGCTATAGTTCCAGGGGTACCCAGTGCACAAATAAGCACTCACCCCAAATCTCCCCTAACTGACCTTCAGGCTGGACCCCCTAAGCTCATAACAAGGTTACAGATATATAGAAACATTGGGGTAACAGTCACCCTGCTATAGTTCCAGGGGTACCCAGTGCACAAATAAGCACTCACCCCAAATCTCCCCTAACTGACCTTCAGGCTGGACCCCCTTAGCTCATAACAAGGTTACAGATATATAGAAACATTGGGGTAACAGTCACCCTGCTATAGTTCCAGGGGTACCCAGTGCACAAATAAGCACTCACCCCAAATCTCCCCTAACTGACCTTCAGGCTGGACCCCCTAAGCTCATAACAAGGTTACAGATATATATAGACATTGGGGTAACAGTCACCCTGCTATAATTCGAGGGGTATCCAGGGCCCAAATAATCATTCACCCCTAATCTCACACCACTTTTGTGGCCCTTAGTGTTCCAGCAGTTGTATCTGTAAATACGGCTTGGGGAGTCCAGTTTGGCTAGCTGCACTCTAGTTGCCTCCTGTTATTTCCTATTGTCTATTAGGCCACCTCATGGCTTTTTCTAAAGGAAATTTTAGACACAATTAGAGACAGTGTCCACTTAGAGAGAGGTAACTGCAGCCTGAGGCAGCCATAATTTCTCCTAATCCTTGTAGAAATAAAGCAAAGGAAAGAGAATGAAATTCACCTCTGTTGGGATCATTGGACCTTTAACCAGAATGTTTTGCTCACTTTTCTACAAGTTGGAAAATGAAAGCACCCATCTCCTTGGTTGCTCCGATTGTGTGCTCCTTGATATATTGAATATAATATTGATATTTAAAAAAAAAGAAAAAAAGCAAATCTCAGATGTAGATCGTCACACTTTTATAGGGGCAGATTTACAATAGGGCAAAGTGGCCATCGCTAGTGAAAATTCGCCAGAAATCTCATCTGCAGGGACATTGGCAATTTACTAACAGTCGTAGAGGAAAATTGTCTAGCAAAAGAGACCGTCGCTAGTGCAGTATAGCGCCCTATCGCCTGGCGAATTGTCGCTCAGGTGAACAATCATTACTCTGCAAACTCACTAAAGTGCGAATTTTATAGAACAACATTACCCCTTTCACCAGAGTTTCCTTCACCAGCTTAGACCAGGCAATAGGTGAAGCTTCAATCTCCTCAATCTTATGTCAGTGACATCATATCCTGTATGCCAGAAACTCTAAAAAAAAGCTGGCGTTTTTTCAGATTTTAAACTTGGATTGTGTTCAAAAAATTTTTTTGTGTTAACAATTTTGTTAACCATTTGAGGGGCATGCCACATTTGTTTTAGGGTGGGCTCATGTCTCGGGGATTAGAGGATCTCTATTGTCTTTATTTTGCTTCTTTGGATGAGTACTAATAATTGGCCACTTCAAGCATTTGCACCAATATCACTAATAAAGACATATATATGACCTATATGTACCAACCCTATTCGCCTAATTCACCTGCCCTAAATGACCAAAGTGTAAGAGTACTATTGATGGGCGAATTTCTCCCATTTCGCTTCACAGAAAAATTCGAAATTCACTAAACGGTGAAAAATTAGGGAAATTTGTCTCCCGTGTCAATTTTGATGCTGGCGTTAAAGTCAATGGACGTCCAAATAGTGCAGTGGTTTTGACGCAAAAACAACTTTTCCGACGCGAGTTGACAGCCGCACATTTTAGCAGGAGTTTCGCCCATCATTAGTACTCTTACACTTAGGTCATTTTGAATGGGGTGGTACATATAGCGAATTTAATCACTACTACCGAAATTTCGCTAGGCAGAAATGAACATAAATGAAAGATCCCTGTGAAATGCTCAAGCTGATGTATTAACACTAGTGTTTGGCTGCTGAGATGCAACTTCACATTTTAGTGAATTAGCGTAATGAATTTAGAATGGCGAAGTGGGACGGAGCGTTCACTGGCAAAAATTTGCCCTTTAGTGAATTTGCCCATAGTCTCATTAATACTGAAGAAGAAAAAATCACAGCAAAGTTTGAAATACCAATAACGTGCAAAACCCAATGTTTTCTCTAGAACAGCCTCATTTATCCCAGTAAGCCATAAATGATGTTCTCTTTAATAGATCAACAAATCAGTTTAACAGGTATTCCTGTGCCATCGGAGGGAGAAGCCGCTGCAATATTGCAACAGAAATCTTGTACTTAATGGTCACAGCCATCCTGTTCCTACTACCGAGCAGACTTGTGACCTCTGTCGACAGCACAGAGAGTTTTTTTTGCATCTTCTGTTTGTATGAAAACTGGGTGCGGAGATGTCCTAGGACTGTCAGGTAGATCTGCCTTAATTAAAGGGACATTAGAACCAGAGTTAAACTTTTGAGTAGTGAATATTACCATTATAATAATAATTTTACCAGTCACCTGTCTATAGTAATAGGATTATTTATGATTACAAATAAAACTTCTTACAAATGTCACCTTTACTGGCCTTCTCAGTGGGCCTCCGTCTGCTGAATTGGATACCCCACAATGAATTCCACATTTTGGAAACATGATAAGTCCATAAGTATGAATGGGATCTAAAATGGTATATAGTTTAATATCTATGAATATTGTATGTGTTAAATCATTTTTGTTTCAACCCTATATATATTCCTTATAAAAATATCAACTGAAAGCTTTTATTCCCTGTATCTAAATGGCACAGATTTGTAAGCCATCATAAAGGCATTTATTCTCTTCAAGCAGAATGAGAACCGACTTCCATCCTGGCAACCAGTAAAAAGATGCATCCATTTATAGACAGATTGCTCTCAGATCATTAAAGCACTTTTATCTGTTCTTTAGGCGCCTGCCAAGATTTTTTTTTCGTCTTGTTTTTCTTATTAATCGCTTTTGAGTGAAAAAACATCTTGAAACCCAAGGGAAGGGTTATGCTCGGCAGAAGGTAAGGGATAGGTTGGAAAATCCAAAGAAGCTTAGTATAAATAAAGAGCTCTAACTTCTTTCAGCAATACCTTTCATAGATGGGAAGATAAAAGAGCAAGACATGACTGTGATAACCCACTTGGGATTCATAACTTATGGTTTTCATTCCTTAATTCTGATGGTTAGAAATACAGGAGGGGGCACTATTCATAGGAGGCTTCCTAAGAGTTGACGCCTTGAAAGTGAAATGCTTTAAACATCCATCATAAATAATAAGCATCCATCATGAATACATTGGTGCAGAATGAAGGCAACATTATGTTAAAGGGGTGTGTGTATGTCTGTGGCAATTCTACAATTAAGGAAGGCACTATGCAAAGTGCAAAAAAGGTGCAATTTAAACACTGTCTTTCTTAAAGTAAATGGTCCTTATGGTCTTTGTAAATTGAACTTGATGAACTTGAGTCTTTTTTCACCCTTTGGAACAAGTATCCAAAGGTGCTTGAGGCTCATTTGAAGATTGCAGAAGAGGATCAAGACCATTTTACATTTCAAAAAAACTATAAAAAATGGTCTGTGTTGCCTTCAGTTGTCAGGGGATGCTAGGAGTCGCAGTTCAACATTCGGATGTGTCTATTGTATAGGTATGTGCTTATAAATAAGACCTGGGGATCATTTGGTTTGGTTGAACTGGAATCCGAATTAAATATCCATCTATTTAAAGGAGAACTAAATCCCCCCACCCCCATAAGAAAAGCCCCATTGATACCCTAGATAGTCCCCCTTCCCTACTTCCTACCCGGATAGTGCATTATTCCAGAAAGTGTCCCTGGCAGCATGCTCACTTATTTTTTTCAGCAGAGTTTATGGGCAACATTTTCTGTCTTCTTCAGGTCCTCTTCCTTCCTTTTGGCAATTCATGGAACTTTTCAGTGCATACGCAGTTGGTGGGAATACTGAACTGCTCTAACTGCGCATGCACCAAATATGGCGTTCCCTTAAAGAACAAGACCGAAGACCCGGAAGATGGTGCCCATGAGCTCCACTGTGCTACGCTGCATAAATAAGTGGGCATTCTGCCGGGGATACTTTCTAGAATAATGGGTAGGAAGCAGGGAAGGGGACTATCTAGGGCATTAGAAGAGGCTTTTCTTATTGGGGGTGTTAGTTCTCCTTTAAAAATCTATAAATCTCTTATTATACAATAAAAATGTGTGCTTTTTTTTAAATTAATATTTTTCCTCCCAGAGGCCACTATGATTCTGGTGGACGGATACAATTGCTCTCTCTATACTACCTTAAAACTTGTCCTAAGCCATTTCTATGTTGATAATGGAGATAAATTAAGTAAAGGAGGGTTAAAACTCTAATATCCTCTCTTCATCCATGTTGAGCTAACACAATGAGCTAAATTGGGATAATCTGATCCTTTAAGTCATGAGGGTCTAGGAAGACATATCAGGTGATGTTCTTGTCTGGCAGGAATTTCTAACCCGCCCAGTAAATATCTTACATAGTTTTATAGACACACTACCTAATTTTTCACTGGAAATAAGACACCCCACCGGGAAGGCCCGATATACTGAGCTACCAACTTTGTTTGAGGGGGCCAACATAGCAGCTCCTTTTGGCCATGTATGGCCAAATTAACTTGCATATACTAGGTTGTGGTACATCAATGTTATGCTGGCTATTGGGAAAATGTCACGTAAATGTTTTCTACATCTTCTCAGTGAGGTTTTGTATCTGTGCCCAGGAGAATTTGCTAATGTTCTACCTTAGAGTAATTGTCCCGTGTCTTCCTAATGTATCTTTTCCTTCTGCTCATATAAATACCTGTCAGAACAACTTTGTGCCATTCCTTCCTTATGACAAAAAAATGGGTCTAAGGCTTTTATACCATGAGGATTAATGCATGAGAGAAACATAAGTATCTGACACCAGCATCTACAAAGACTGGGACCTGGAGGACATCCAGCTGGCTTTGTCCCCAGATGAAATCTTTCAGGCTGCTTCCGATACACTGCTGATTTCTGTATGGCATGTCCGTGCTTGTTATCACCGCATATTACTTCTGCTCTCTGGTCGCTGCAGGTCCTGATTTGCCCATATTGTCATTTCTCTAACTATTCAGATGTGTTTCTGCTCTGTTTCTATTGCAGATATTACATATATAAAATGTTATAATAAATATATAGAACTTATATAAACAGACCTGGTGGAGGGCATTGAACATTTAAATTAAATGGATGATAAACAGATTTTTTTGGTTTCTCTATTACAGCAAGTTCAACTGAGGCTCTTTTAGCTACTTCCTGCTCTAGCATGAGGCTCCGCAAAACCACAAAACCCCAGAATATATCACACTAGGACATAATTCAGAAAGTTTCTACTGGGATTGGGTAGACTGTTCCAGAGGATGGGTACAGCATGTGAAAAATCCTGGATGCAGGAGTGAGAAGAAATGATTAGTGAGGAGTAGAGAAGGAGGTGCAAACTGAAGGTTATGTCTATGGATTAGCCTTGTTACTGTTCTGCTGACATCTCTACAATATCTCTACAGCCAACAGGATACACAAAATGTTAGCATTTTCCATGAAAAGTATAGCTGCTGCTTGGTTGGGATCCAGTCATCTCAAAGGTCTTCTCTGAAAGCACTTTAAATCTCAGACACACATCAAAATATATGTAATTTACAGAAGTACCAAAAAACATAAAATCTATCACAATCTGTGCCACGGAGGATGTGTTCATATGTTGTGATGCCTGCTGCAATCATCACTGTGCATCTTGTACTGGCAGCAACGATGTCATGAGAAATTGCTTTATTTGCTTCTTCCTTCACAACACATTGTTCTTGAAAGGCAGCCAAGCTGATAAGTGCAAAAGCCAGGCATTTGTTCTTTGAAATTCTAACAATGTTGTAGACCATTTTATGAATACACTTTATCGGTAGACTTGTTATGTATTAGCAAGGGCAACATTTGATCCAGTCAAGGAACACATAACAACAAATGAGCAGTTTATTTATTTGACTTTGGCAGCTATACTAATGAAAGCAATCATCTGATTGGTACAATCTTATTGATATTATATAGGCACTTGCTACTACATGCCCCCAGATAAATCCAAAGGTAAGAAGGCAAGAAATGTGACACTTTAGGGGTAATTTATGAGCACAGTGTATAAAATGCAACTGCGGTCATACTTTGTAAATGATCTCCATTATGTTTTGGTCTTATTTAAAGGGATTCTGTCATGATTTTCATGGTAGAGTTTATATCATGAAATTATACTGTGCATGTTGACTAGTTCATTTTGTAATTTTTAAATTTTATTTTTTGAATCAAAAATTTTTTTTTAGTTGTAACATTGGTATGTTGGCAGCCATCTCAGTTTGCATGTTGGGTTAGCTGGACTTGGATTTTTACTATTGAGTGGTGTTCTCATATCTACCAAAAGGTGGGGCAGGGAAGAATTTTTAGCATTGCATGTGTCAGGGAGCTGTTATCTGGTTACTTTCCCGTTATTGATGGGCTGCTGCGGGGGGGGGGGGTCACTAGCAACTTGCGTCTCAGAAGGAAAGAGTAACAGAAGTTTATCAGAGTACAGGTTACATGGCTGAGGGCACCTGGGAAACTGACAACATGTCTAGCCCCATGTCAGATTTCAAAATTGCTCTTTTGAAAAATGGATTTCAATGCAGGATTCTGCCGAAGAAGCACTATTAACTGGTGCATTTTGTAAAAAAACTTTGTTTCATGACGGAATTCCTTTAATAAATCCAAGGTAACCTCAACCCTTCTGCTGGGAAGATCTGTGATCTGCCTCTGATTATGCCCCAGTAGCTTTCCATCATCTTTTCTGCTGATTCCCATTACATGCTCTTTGCTGCTGTCACTTACCTTAGCTCATAGTTTAGCTTACAGTATAAATGTAATAAAGAATTATTAGTAAGTAATTCAGATTCCCTTTAAATGGCACCCCAGAGACCAACACTTTGAATCATTTAGTAATCAGCCCTGTAGTATTAGCTTCTATGACAGATCTCATTTGATGCTTGATAATTTCTGACAACACCTAAGCTTAGCGTCTCAACAGAAGCCCAGAGCACATTGAGCATGTGCAGTATCACTGATACTCATAACAAATCCAAGATGGGGAGCTGCTTGGAAGAACTTTGAAGATCTGAGCTGGTAAAATTCTGCATTTCTAGGCTTAAATTCTCCTTTGATGCTTTGAACTAGGGATGAGCAAAACATTTTGCCATTAAAAAACTCCCATAGACTCAAATATATAGTTAAAAAAAATGTTGCATAGTTTGACTTCAATGAAATTTTGCACATTTCCGGTGAAACAAAAAGGGTCAGATTTGCCCTTTCTTTGGACCACAGACACCCCCTAGATCTATAGACTCTGTTGTTAAATACCTGCTTTAATTCATTTCATACTCCTCTGAGATATGTATAGTGTTGCTCAAATGAACAACTTTCCCAGATGCCAAACTATGGGAAGAGTTTCTTTCTTCAATGTGCCAAAAATAAATAAACTTAGGGTTTCTCCTAAAATACTACAAACAGCTCTGGGGAAAAAAAGGAAATTTACTAGACAGCTTAGAGAAATCATTTCACCAGCTTTCTAAGAGATATTTCTTGGAATACAAAGTCTCCACATAAAAAAAATGAATCATCACCACTTCAAAAATCAACCGAACTTCACAAACTCAACAAAACCCCAGAATATACAGTATCACACTAGGACATAATTCAGTATTGTTTAAATCAATAAAGCATAGTGAGGGCCCTATTTGTAAAAAGCCTGTGATTCTAGGCTATGGCTATTCAAATCCATGGGGTGCAATTGTGAGCAGTGTGTCACCCTGGAGAAAAAATGGCTAGAAATGTTATGTGCGTCATTGTAACAATCAACAAAGGAGATGTCTACTTTGACTGACACAGTAGTTATATCTAGTAATGTTATCTTTAGCCTTGACCAAAGGCTGTTTGTAAAAACAGAACACATTCATGGTGTTACTTTAAAGGGGGCATAAAGCTTCCAAATGAACTTGCCTTTATTATTATATAAACATTTAATTCATGGCTGTAACAATACCTGCTGGAGCACGGTGGGGACGCCTGCCATGTCCATGTTCATCATGCACCGTTTGAGACATGCTTGCGACTCTTCCTGTTTTTTTGACGCACGTCCGCATCTGACGTCATTGTGCTTCTCACGAAATTCAAATATTTAAAGGTGCATCTTCGTAGGTCTATCCCCATAGTTCCAGGGTGCATTTCTAGTATTCTGATCTTGTTCCATGTTCCTTGACCTGTCCCTGATCATTCCAAATCTGCTGCCTGTACTGACCTTTGCTTGTATTTTGTCTACTCTTTTGGATTCTCCTCTGTACTGCGATATTGTTGGTTTTTGACCCGGCCTGTGACCCCGACTGTGTTCTTGTCTCTGGATTCCATACTGCTCTGTCGATTTGTATTGACCCGGCTTGTGCCTTGACCATGCTCCTTGTGTCCTGTTCCTCCTGTACTTGGTGCCCTGGCCTGCGAAGAACTCTCTCATTGGTCCTATCACATTAAGATCTGGCAGCATCCAAGTGGCAGAGGGCTCCTCCTGAAGCGAAAGGCAGCACTTATAGGCAGAAGAAGAAGCAAGAGCTGAGACCGGGACCTTGGAGTTTGTTCTGGGTTTGGGATACTATACATGAAATTAAAGTCACTCTAGATATCTAATTTCTAACTGACAGCTAGGGGGCCCAATGGCCTTGAATGATTAAATTCAGCCTATATTTGTGAAAGTGAATATTCGATGAAAGTGGACGTTCAGACATAAGGAAAGGACAAAATCTTCTCTCAGATGCCACATAACCAGAGTTGCTCTGTCTCTCACATAACTTGGGGCAGATTAACTAAAGGGCAAAGTGACTAACGCTGGCAACGATTCGCCAGCATTAACGTTTTTAGGAGCAGGCGTTACGCTGCAATTCACTAAGATGCGGATTTTACTGAACATTACCTCTTTCGCCAGACTTGCCTTTGCCAGCTCAGACCTGTCAAAGTGCATTGGAGTGCATAGATCTTCCTCAATCTTCTGTTACTTACATCATATTTTTTAGTGGAAAAAGTTTCTAAGTCCAAAAAACTCTGGCGACTTTTTTCAGAGTGATAGCCTGGAAAAGCCCTTAAATTTTGTTTTTGGGTAACCGGGTTCCCCCCTACTTTCTTTATTAAGGTTCCCTGAACTTATTAAATGTAATGTATTTGCTGCAACATATACGTCTATTCAACTTTAAATTTCCTGCCATATGCAAAGTAGCCTGAGAGAACACCTCTAACGATGTTGCGCTAGGATTTGCTTGCATTGAAGAAGTAACGCTAGAGAAAATTCGCCAGCGTTCGGTGCCCTGAAAGCAACTTTGCAAATTTAACAGGCCCACTGTTTTTTTCCCAGTGTACCACCTGCTTGGTCTGACCCTGCTCATGGAAATTATAGTTGTAGCTCCATACCAAACAAGCTAGGTTAGATGAATCTTCTAAGGGAGTAGCAAGTCTAGTAACCAACCAGCCAGATTTTCAAAAGAACTGCATTTTTAAAGAACCTTTCTTTGTAATTAACCAACCCTCATTAGCATTATAATAAATAATGTGATTTTTAAAAGCTAATTTTTATTTACTCTAAATGGGAACATGAAAGAAGGTCTCAAGATCCCGGAGAGCATTATCATCTTAATGGCATGGGGTTATAGCTAAATCTCTATAATAGATCTGTTGAAATTAATTTGATATAATGACTGATGTTTCAGGGCATTAACAAGCACAACCCATATAGAAACCATAATCCATCATTGTTTATAAGACACATTAGATTAATGACTCATTTTCCAAATAGGAATTTATATGCCTAGTGGCTTCCTTTGGCACTTTGGTGTCCCAGAGGTTTAGATGCTACAAAGCAGACTCAAGAACAACACCAATGCGCATCCTTATTAGGTTTACGAGTGGCACTAACCTGTCAGAGAAATCCTTTGCTTTCATGGGCCTAATTAAAATTAATTGGCGAGCCTTCCTGGAAAAACTGAAGTCTATACTGAAGTCTTTAAAAGCCAGTGAACATTCAGCAGCAAAAGTCCAAAATGAAAAGTATAATACCGTGCTTGTATTTTTTCATGTAGTCCCTATTAGCTGTATTATTTTAGGGAATATTAATCTGTCAGGATCAACACCAAAAGTCTGACCAGTTTGTTACATCTCTACCAAAATACAGGGCAGTTTACTAATGCATGTATTTTCATATTATTCTTCTCTTAAAAAAAGAGCTACTAGGACAGCGATTAAAAGGATTCTGTCATGATTTTTATGATATCGTTTTTTTTACTATACTGTTTATTCTTGAAGCAATAAATGTATTTTTCTTTAGTTGTAAAATTGGTGTATATGTAGTCATCTCGGGTTATTGTGCCTGATCCTGTGATTTTAGAAAGAGCTAGAACTTTAAAATGGAACTGCTTTCAGAAAAGCTATTGTTTCTCCTAATTAATATAACTGGAGGAGTTGTGGTCAGGCTTGGGTGTTTTACTAATAAGTGCTCTTCTAATGGCTGCCACTAGATGGGGCATGGAAGCATGCGAAGGGTGGACAAAAATGCCTGCTCTCGAGTTTTTCAGACCAATTCTCTGCTTCATTCCCTATACCTGCACTCAAGTAGAAGATGTGCTTGTCAGTGAAGATAACAGAGCTGTGGAAAGGAGTAGATCCACTTCTCTCATTCTAAAGAAAAAGCACAGGCTGAGAGCAGCAGAGCTAAAGCTCAATTGCCCTCAGCCTTATCTGGTTACTTTTCCATTGGTCTGTTATTAGGCTGCTTGGGGGAATGGAAGGGAGGGGGTTACATTACCTAACTTGCAGCACAGGAGTAAAGAGGTAAGTTAACCTTTCCTCTTACCATGCTCTACATTTAGTATTCTTCCAATAAATGATATTTAAAAAACACACTCATACAAACTGCTGATGGGGCGCCAGCACTGTGTCACTGTGTGTAGTACATCTTAGAGTGGTCCAGATAGGTTTCCCTGTCTCCTGCTCAGTTCTGCTTTCCCAATGCTCCCTGTGTGTGCCATACTCTGCCTGCCTTATGCTCCCTGTGTGTGCCATACTCTGCCTGCCCCATGCTCCCTGGGTATGCCATACTCTGCCCATCCCATTCTCCTTGGGTGTGCCATACTCTGCCCGCCCTATGGTCTTTAAGCCTGCCCTATGCTCCCTGTGTGTGCCATACTCTGCCTGCCCTATGCTCCCTGGGTGTGCCATACTCTGCCCGCGCCATGTTCCCAGGGTATGCCATACTCTGACCATCCCATTCTCCTTGGTGTGTGTCATACTCTGTCCACCCTATGGTCTTTAAGTGTGCCATTCCCTGCCTGTGTGTGCCCTGCTCTGCATGTGGACACAGGACACACCAGCACAACATGGATAATTCTAGCAGGATTTAACCTTGAGCAAGGTTAAATCCTGCTAGAATTATCCATGTTGTGCTGGTGTGTCCTGTGTCTACGCTGTTTTTGAGGTCGTCCAATTCCTCTAACATCTAGCACCTGGAATTCGTGTTACTTCGGACAGCCACTGTGTGCGAGTGTAAGTTTTTCTTTTTTTTGCACCTGCTCTGCATGTGGAACATAAGCCTGGTATTTGTTTTGGGGGTTTGTTAGCATTTAAAACTATTGTTAGGGGCACCATAAGATGTTTAATCATATGCTGGGGGTTGCTGTATTATCTACAGGGCAGGATGAGGCATATGGATTTAAGGGTATGTCTTAATATGACTAAACTTTTTTCACATGAGTGATATCACTGCAGTGAGCACCAACCATTTGTTTTTTTTGGAGTGCTACCACCATTAATGTGGACATGGTCTTGTGTTAACACGGGGTGTGGTTTAAAGTGGGTGTGGTTTTAAGACAGGGAGGGGTTAACACTGGCTTCTATTATTGGCCCTCCACCATGTATGATGTAAGAATGAAAAATTCTGGCCCTGGGTACCACAGAAGTTTGACAGCACTGTGCTAGATGATTCCCATGACAGAATCCCTTAAAACTTCAAGCAAGACATTTTGAGTCAGGAGATAAAAGGCTCTTTAGATGAAGATATTTAATAACTGATTTGAAGAAGACACTCTAAGTAGTAAAATGTTTTCAAGGTTACCAAGCAAGACCAGTCACTTTATACTACTAAGTACTGTATATCATGGCCTGGATGATGAGGGGAAAACCTTCATAGACTGTGCCATACCTCCCCAGAACCACAAGCAAGCCTCCAAATTTTATAAAATTGCATGCCTTGACTCCATTGATATGACTATGCTATAGAACAGGGACCCCAACTTTTTTTTACCTATAATCCACAATCAAATGTAAAGAAAAAGTTGGAGAGCAACATAAGCACGCAAAAAGTTCCTGGTGGTGTAAAAAATGGACTGTGATTTGCTATTGGTAGCAAGAATATGTTTTTTTATGCAACTTTTGCTTCCAAACCAGAAAGTACCTGCTTTTAGGCCACTAAGAATCACATCCAAAATGGTGTTGAGAAACATGTTGCTTGTGAGCCACTGGTTGGGGATCACTGTTATAGAAGGTGTTATTACTACAAAAAGTGACTTGTGGTTAGGATGAAATACCCACTGCTTTCATTGTTATCTGTAAGAATTTGTTGACCCTTTTTAGTGGAACAAAAGAACACAAAGATAGAGATGGAATCACCGATGCCTCATATGGAAGAGCTGATGACCTTCATTGATAGCAATGATAGCAATACGCTATTTAGTTGAACTAGGATACACATGGTAATTGCCATGCAAGTGCTATTGCGAATTGGCAATTTTCTTTAACATCCATGGATGCTCCACATAGTGGAATATGAAATGGTTTTGGTACAGGTGGTCCTGGGCCCTCATGTGGTCATAAAACTTGATGCTGAGTCCCTTAATATGACACAGACAAAGGTCTGGATTAGAACAGAATGTTCAAGTGCACACCTTAAGTCAAAATCAAATTCTGCAATTTAGATAAGTGCCCTACTAGCCTCTTTACCTATAGAAGAAAAGATTTTAATGGATTTATATAAAAGTGCTGTTGTGCGTTTTCTGTCTTTTCCAATGAAGAGCTGGAAAATCTAAGAATGCAATTTTCTGACAATATAATGCAGCTCATTTAGAGGTCGGTGCACTGGAAAAGCCTGCTGAAGGGATACAGAAGTAAAACGTTATTTAGTAAGTGAACTGTATCATTGAAGGCACAAATCTTAAGCAGACATAGGTCAAAGAGAGACATGGAGGAAATATTTCCCAATTTTGCAAGGAATATAATAAAATAAGGCTTAGATCAGATTTATCGGTTTAGCTGATCACTTTTGAGCTTAGGTGTGATGTAGTGGCTGGCTCGGCTGACCAAGTAACCATCCCTCACCCTCATTATGTTGTTCTGTGCCCTAAGTAAACTGAATTATTGTATTTTATTTTCTACCGGAGCTGTGATTGCTTTCGATTACTTGCCATTCCCACTTCTGAGGGAGCCAACTGTGAAGAAAAAGATGAACATCTCAATGTGTTGTTGTAGCTAACGGCTCATGCCTTTGAAACAACCCTGCAACATACGCAAAGCCATATGAGCCTTTATTTACAATTGCAACCTCAAGTTTGGAGCTAAAATAGGTGCAAAGTTGTCTTAAAATCGAACCTATTCATTTCAGGTACTTGTGCCCAAACACACTCCTTGCACTTCTTCAAAGCTGCCTCTGCTGGAACCACCAGTAAGCCTGACAAGAAAAGAGGGACCTTGCAGAACTGATAGAATGAGGCTGGTAAACGAAGTACAGAGGCAAAGGAGACTTGTTTGATGATTCCAGGTCAGAGGCAGACAGCGTAGTTTCGAAGTTGGGTCACAGGCGTAAGGTGAAGACAGACTGCAAAGGTTCGTGGTCAAAAGCAGACAGGGTCAGTTGAGGCAGAAATCCATCTGTAGAAGTATGTCTAGGCTTCAGGAATACACCTAGATAACCAGGCACAGATCTGCATCTGAAGCTTAAAGAGCATCAGATATGTCACCAAAGCACGCATGTAATGACACACTGCGCTGAGATGCATTGTGACGTAACTGCATACTGCACAGTAATGCATTGAATTGAGACGTGCATTTTGCCATCTGTGCACACAGGGAATGTGCAGACACCAACATTACGTCACTTCTATGGAACAGGAGCACACTGGATAATGGTAAGTATCCTTACACTTCTACCAGGGCTGCCACCTACTACGCTAGATTATCCCCTCCCTGCTTCCCCCATATACTTCAATAGCCCTGAAAATATCCCTAAAATATTTCTCAGCTATCAGTGAGAGTAAGTGCAGCGGAGCTTGTGGGCACCATCTTCTGGATCATTGTTTTTTTTTCGGGTTCTCTTCGGCAATTTCCGCAACTTTTGGTGCATGCTCAGTCATATATATATATATATATATATATATATATATATATATATATATATATATATATATAGATATATATATATATATATATTTATAAAGTTGTGTAAGGATGCACAGCACTGTACACTCTTACCTTCTATAAAAATACACACAGGGAGGACAAGTAACAAAATCAATGCAATTAAATATATATTTATAAGTACACGGGGCTAAAGTGTTGTGTGGTATGAGAGACAGTAGGAAGAAGGTTCCTGCTCATTAGGACTTGTATGGCTATGTAAAAAAAAAAAAAACTGATGGACCCCGTCAAGGCCAGATTTGTGGAAAGGCCACCTAGGCCCGGGACTAGGGGGGCAGGATTTTAGGGGGTGGCATTCTGCCCAACCACACCCAGATTGGTTAAAAAACTCTGGGGATATGCAGGAGATACAATCATTTTTTAGATTTCCTGTGCGCCAATACCCATTGCTCTGGTCCCAATGATGAAAATTTGCATGAAAAAGGGGAGGGGACAGGGGCGACAAACAACAGTGGGCCTAGGGGCTCCCGCTATGTAAATCCGGCCCTGGGATCCGTCTCTAGTAGGCCCCACTGATACAAACCAACTCCCTGCCTAAAACCCTGGGTGCTTACCACTGACCTTTCCCCCTGATCACAGCTGCATTTGAGAAGATAAGCTATGTACATTTGGGGGAGGGAGGTCGCGGTGTTGGGTGGACTTCATGACTAGGGCAGGGAGGTGGTGGGTGGATGAGGTGGCAGCCCTGGTGGACCTTGGACCCCTCAGTCTGCTGCTGGCATTGATGAACCAGAAGTGATGCCATACCTGCTCTAATATTTCTAGCTGCAACTTGCATGCAATTCAGGAAAACACACATGCATTATACCATGCATTTTCGCAAATAGCATGCAACTACACTTTACCTGCCTGAACAATGAAATTGAAAGAAACATCAGGGATAGCCAATAACAGCCCTTCAAGGTCAGCCAAGCTGCTGATTGGTTCCTATGCTACAGTGCTGAGTGCTGCCAGCTCCCCTGCACAGAATTCAGCAAGTGGAACAGATGGGGGGGGGGACTGTAGGAATTTTGCAGAAATTTTCAATTAAGTAACCAGAAACACTTTTTCAAGCACAATTCTTCTATATCTAAAAGAGTAAACTGCACTGGTACATTCTAGTTTTTTTATATAATGTTTCCTTTAAAGGAGAACTCAACCCCCAAATTAAAAGCCCCAACCTACTACGTTATATTTTCCCATCCCTGCTTCCCCCATATACTTCAATAGCCCTGAAAATATCCCAAGCGGAGCTTGTGGGTGCCATCTTCTGGATCATTGGATTTTTTTCGGGTTCCGCAATTTCCGCAACTTTTGGTGCATGCGCAGTCAGTATGAACTGGAAGACTGCCCAACTGCACATGTGCCAATACAGCACTCTATTACAGATGAAGACTGGCGATCCGGAAGATGTTAATCTTACTCTGCACTGTTAGGTGAGAAATATTTAAGGGACATTTTCAGGGCTATTGAAGAATGCGGGGAGGGAAGCAGAGAGTTGGGACTATCTAGTTTAGTAGGTAGGGGGTTTTTTAATCGGGAGGGGGTTGAGTTCTCCTTTACAGGAACAACATAACCTTAGTGGGGAAACAGTGAATATTTTATATCTAAGATTAATAACAAGTGCACTAACCTTTTCTTTCTTTGGATAATAAGGGTTATACTGTAGCCTCACCTTATGCCATAGGAAAATGTTGCATTCATGTGTCATAGGCCCAATGAGGAAAGCCAATGTGCTCCTGCCACATCACATCATGCCATGCAGTGGTAGCAGCAAAGGTACAGCTACATTTGCACTCATACCATTCAGTCTACCGGAAAACAAAAATATCCTTGTACCATTCCTTTCGTCAGGCCCGCCAGCAGTCTCCCAGCTTCTAGAAACTCTCTTTAAACTCAAGTGTTTTAATGGATCTGGAATCCTACAGCGATAACTATGCTTTCCAGATCTTTTTTTTAAAAAACCTTTAAGAACAACAATCAAGATTTTAGTCTGCTGTTGCCATGGTTATGAAACATGTTACTTTTATAAGATCACTAAGTGGGCCTTTCTGTTCTGACATTTACATGCTGTTTCATTAGGAAATCACACAAAAAAATACTCACTCTCCAATATTCTCAACGTGTGTGCCGAGCAAAGTTCTCTATGATCTTGCTGAATTTGTAGCGCCATTATATCTGCATATAGATAAAGTGCCATTGAATCTCCAAAGAAACAAGTTAAGGTGGCCATAGACATAGAGATCCTCTCGTTTGGCGATGACGCTACCCACATTGGGCGATATTGGGCTCATCCGATCGTGGACCAAGGGCCCAACGATTGGATCATAATGGAACCGATATGGGCAGGCGGAACGCGGGAACGCATAGATGAGGCCGAGATCCGACATGATTATTTAACCCGTCCAATCGAGATCTGCCCAACTTTCGGCCAGATATCGATCGGGGAAGGCCATCGGATGGTCCAACACATGGGCCAATAAGCTGCTGACTCGATCTGTCTGCAGCTTTTATTGGCCTGTGTTTGGGGGCCTTAAGTGTCCAAAAAGGCCAATCCAGAAATGTGTACAGTAAAAAAAGATCTAGAAGATACAAGATCTAGAAGTAGAGTAGAGTGTACCGCTGGCAACATATAGAAAGATTTGTTTGTCTTACCCAACCTCAACCTAATAATTTTGTTTGATGATTGAAACAATCCCAGTAGCAGGCTGATATCCACAACAATTGGTTGCATGATAGGAAAGTTGTTAGGTTGAGAGTGGGTGCACTTGTGAATGATTATCTTGGTCAGTTATTTGCAGTGGCATAACTAGAAGTTACTGGGGTCCAGAGCAGTTAAATTTGAGGCCCCAAAACATTGGTTAGTTGACCTATTGTACAAAGACATGGGTTGTTTCTGAGGTCCTCACCACCCTGAGGTAGCCTTTCAGTGGCTACCCCTCCAACACTCATTGCTTACCTTTCCAAGTGCCGGAAAGTGTTCAGGGGCTAAGAACCTTATGTGCCACGCTGACCCAAGCGGCTCCCTCACCCACACTGTCCCCTCTACCATGATGGAACTACACAACAGCATGCATGGGGTGGGAGGCTAGGGGGCCCTTCAGTTTGTATGGAGGGCCCATCAAGTCAGAGTCCTAGTGGGACCCAACATCCCAGTCCGACTCTGCCTAAAGGTTCTTCTCCACAAGAACAGTTGAATGTGAGTAGTCAATCATAGCTCTGCCTTGGAACTAGAAAATATAAACTGCAGTTGCAAGTTTCTTCCACCAAGCTCCTGTATACCCACCCGCAAGATGGAAATTATCTGGCATCCTACAGTTCCAGCTCTCCTAGGTTTTTTTGGTGGCTCATTGTGTTAGATTTCAGCAAGGGCACTATCTGCATAGAGTTTGTATGTTTCCCCCGTGTCTGTGGTTTCCTCCTCTCACAATCCAATATAAAGGCAAATTGGTTGGCTTCCGATAAAATTGAGCCCACTTTGTCTGAATGTGATAGGGACTTTAGACTGTAAGTTCCACTTGGGGCAGGGAATGATGTATAATCATGATGTAAATGATGTAAAGCTCTGTGGTAATGTGTCGGAGCTATACAAATACAATAATGTGAATAAATAAATCTTTGAAAGCAGCCAGTGGAAATTGTATGGCTAGCACTAGTTGGGGTTTCAGCACAAAAAAGTACTTTTTAGATAACAGTACAGCCCTGCGTATCAGAGTAACACATTATAAATAAAGAAATACATCGATTTTGTAAAAGTGGAACCTTTTTCTTCTTTCCGACATCTTTCTTCTCTACTCTTATTTTTCTCCCTCCACCCTTACCCTTTCCAACCCTTTCTTTTCACAACTATAGTTTTATATTACACCCGAATAAAAAACTAAAAAATAAAAACTTATACAAACAGTCAACTTTTAAAGGTAGATTTCTTTTATATTTAGAGTTGTACTGTACATTTCAAAATTTACATAAATAGCCATAATGAAGACCAAAGCATAAATGTATAAAATGTATTCATATATATATATATATATATATATATATATATATATATATATATATATATATATATATATATATACAAACACTATAAACTTTGAACACAGTCTATTAAATCAAATTAATATTCTCCTTCAGTCTTAGAAGATGTGTTACAATTCAACTGCAAACTATGTTATTGTGATCTCGGTAATGATAACACTCAAAAAATTGCTACTAATTAGATTGTTATTAATATTTACTAAGGTTCTTTGGAATTATGAGTTTTTTGTGTAAAACACAGAGCTTTGGGTCAATATTAATTTTTAACATTTATTAAGCCCCTGATAATACAGATGATTTGCATATAATAATTATTAGTCTCTTGTAATGCGGATCCATTTTTATAATATTTATGAGGCTCTCGGTAATATTATGTGCTTAATAAGATGTTTACAGGACGTGTTGTATTTTTTCACTGTCAAGGTCCTTAGAATTTCCTTTGCTTCGCACAGAAGTAGATTTTTTCGTTCTCCTAATAACCCAGGATCAGTAGTATTAACAGGAATTGACAGCAGGATGATCTTGTGCTCATCTGCAATGTAAATAATGAGAGAGACACTGAGAATATGAGATCAAAATCAACTTTATATTCATATTGAATATATCTCATATATGAGATTTTGCCCTTGAAAACACAAACCTGCTGCTGAAAGTGTATTATAATATTGTTATTTACCATTTCTTGGAATATACTTCATATGTTCTAATCCTAATTTTGCAAAAATATCTGAAAAGCAGAAAAAAATTACAAGATGAAGTTCATTTTTATTGAAATGAAATTCTTATTTATGAAGTATTACATTGAATGTATATATAGTCATTTTTCCTGTGATCTATCGGGCGGACCACCGTTACAACAAGTTTTTAGGAATGATGGCTTGCTTCCAAATTCTTAGCACTAAGCTGCAACTGTTGTATATATGGGTGTTTGTGGAGGGTGGAATAATTAGAGCTGTAACCCCCATATGTAATATAAGGCACTAAGTTTGCCCAGGAGCAGTAACTAGGGTTGGGTGCATTTGACCTGTTTCGTTTCACCAAAGATTCACCGCAGGCGAAATGACGCAGATGCCCATTAAAGTTTATGTACGTCAAAAAAATTTTGACGCGTGGCGAAACTTTTTTTGGATGCACGGAGCCATACAAGTCTATGGGCGTCATTTCAAGGTGAAAAAATTTGCTCATCCCTAACAGTAACCCATGACAATAAGATTCTTGCATTTAAACAGGTGACTAGTAAATGCTACCTGTTGATTGGTTGCTATGGGTTACTGCCCCATTGCAAACTTAGTGCCTTTTATTAAATAACCCTTTATGTGTCTCAAATCAAGGCCAGTACCGGGCTATTGACAGTCTTGAACTGGGTCGCCGAGCCTAGGGGACAATTAACGAGGCACAACAATTGGATGCCGACCCCTCCCCCGGTCCTTGAAAATAAATTTGGCTCTACACCAGTCCTTGGGCCAAAAAAGGTTGGGGACCACTATCTTAAATGTCCTAAGCTCCTGCCTATGTTCCTGTAGGAAGCTGGCTTAGTCTGATTAGCAACAAAAGTAGGCAAATAAGAAATGGCAGGTCTTAATTTATGAATAATGTTGGACTCTTGCAATCAGAAGGCTGTTCGGAGGCTTCTTAATGCCGCAACCTCCATTTGTCGGCGGTTGCGGCAAAAGCCTTGAGCACATGCGCACACACGGTGCAGCTTGCCGGCACAAAGGGGCAGTAGCCCCTGTGGGCCCCCCCAATCCGACCCTGACTGAAACAGTTTAATGAACATATACTGGACAGTTGCTTAGAATTTCTGCCAAAATATGTTGCCAGTGTTGAGCTCCTGTGACAACTTTGAAGGTCTACTCTGGCTCATTATTTCTATAAAGATGCTGAACCTTTAGGACGTTTCAATAAGTTCAGTTTATAAAAAAATGTAATTTCTAGCCATGTTAATTTTTAGGGTTTAGTTCTCCTTTAAGAGGGGATTCGATAACTCTATATAATACACAAAAGCCATGAATATCTTGTAAATCCTTATAAATCCTACTCAATCCTTATAAACTGTGAGTAGTGATGTCATCAGTTATAAACGGTCATCAGTGATGTCATTTTTGCCACATGACTCACTAAAACTTGTGTATTATAATAAATAAAGTACCCTTTGGCCTCATGCTTTTATATGGTCAGGGAACTCCTCTGTGAGTTATAATATTACAGGGGGTACTTTATTCACTACAGTATATAAATACACAAGGGCACCATACAATAAACTCTGCTGTTCTGTATTCATCAGTACGTCCTCTTGGATAATGCCAGGAAATCTTTTGAAATTAGAGTAAAGGAAGTTCCATCTGAATGTGCACAAAGGGTTTTTTAAAATGAGAGTGGTGAAGTTGTGATTTTCATTGCCTAAGGCAGACACGTTGCATTGAAGATACAAGGCTACAGACCTCAACTCTTAGTAAAACGTTGATACAGAGGGACTGGTACAAAGGAGAGGTTTCACTTTCTGGGACAAATAGGAGAAAACTTCAGATGTTTTTCCCCTCTTCCTCTGAATCAACTAGAGTTTGAGAGATTATTCATCATTCACATCAGTCTCTGCCCAGGTGGAACTTACAGTTCCCATCACATCCATACACAGTAGTGTCAGTTTTATCAGGAGCCAATTATCCTGCCTGTATTTTGTTGGCGTGTAGAAGGTAACCTTGAGGAGCACTGGCACTGTGCCGCTAAATAAGAATTATTATTCCTTCTCTTCTTTATAAATACTCCCTTTAATGGCAAACTGTGTACTAACTAATGAAGCTACTTGCTTCTGGCAATCTGAAACAACTGCTCTCATCTAATGTGATACATGAATATCCACCTTTATCTCTCTGATACAACATAAACATTCTATATTCCGAGAGAAACGCTGGTTATGAAAAAGATCTCTCCCATCTCCTGTTGTACAGTGCAGACTCTCTAGTTACAGATGCTATCATATACATTAGCCCCGGAGAGGAATCTAAGCCTGTATCACAGTTGGAAGTAATTAACTGAACTGCTTAAGTTCATAAACAATAAAATAAAAATCCCAGGGCAGAACCAGGAAACCGGCATATGCAAATTGTCCCATTATTTTCCTCGTTAGCTCAGTTGGGGCTGGCAATTAAAGAAATAAGCAGGAATTAAACTGGGCCCAACCATTCGCGTGCAAATTATATTAACTGAAACTAATTTGATTTCGCTGAAGGTCTTTCTTTAAAATTGATTTTTTTTTTCACCCCCACACAAACCCACCTTTAAACAGCAAACTCCGGAATGAACATGCACAGTCATATTACTCCTTCTCTAAGGGATATGATTAAGTCTAGCTCAGAATTCTCCACCAGCCAAATACGTTTCAGGACTGAAACATCCACACAGAGATATCAGAGCTTATCCGACTGTATTTTCTTGTGTCTGGAGGGAATATTGACTTTTTCATGATGGTGGAAATTATCAACCATTTGACAGAATTGACCACAATCAATGGTGGACTTGATATAGTCATTTTTTTTTTTTGTCAAGGGGTTTGCAAAATGCTAACAAAATTCATATTGAGTTCTTATATCTACTCATATAGATAAAAGAACTGAGGCCTTGTTTAGAAGGGATGAAATAAAATGGCAGCTTCTTTTTCTTCAACTGTAGATTTTACTTAATTGGTTAAGTTTGAAAAGGGAAAATCCTACAGTGAGGGGGTTATTTATCAAAATCTGATTTCTCAGATTTTTAGAAAATAAAAAAATCTATGATTTTAACTTATTTATTATTAAAAAAGCAAGATTTCATTGGATCGGGGGCAAACTCGATAAAATCAAGCAAATATCCAAATGGTACTATTTTTTCAGATTTTTTTCCCCGAATCACTCTATTTTTTCAGGGCTTTTTCCCGAAAAGTCAGAATTTTTTGGATTTTTGCCTGAAAAGCCCGAAATAGTTGGCACCTAGGGCATCTGCCCAGCGTGGCCCGGCTTTGCTTGGGAACAAAAATTCTAACTTATCTTGTATAATGATGTCCCCTTAAAGGAGATATATAGGACCCCCCCCTCAAAATGAGGCGTGAGTCCTTATGGTCCTTGGTGGTAGAAGGTAGATTCCACTTGCACATACTGGCGCTCCAGAAACCACAAACCCCTGGTGCACAGTGAGGGAGGTATCGGCCACCTCACAACCGCATAGGAAAAATTAACCGGGAATGATGCTAGAAGGGCGAACCCTTGCAAAATGTATTGAGTAATGCAACATTTCAGGGCAAAACCCCTTTGTCAAGTCTTGCTTGACAATGGGGTTTTGCCCCAAAACGTTGCATCATGCAATATACTTTGCAAGGGTGAATTTTTCCTATTTCTTATGGTCCTTGCCAGAAGCTTAGTAGGAGAGGGCTAGCCAATCACAGCCACTGCAATCACACAAGCAAAGATAGGCATCAGGTCAGGCTAGCTGCTGGTTGGTTCCTACTCTACACTGCAGTGTTTTGAGTGCTGCCAGATTCCCTACATGGTCTGGGAAAGTGGGTAGCAGGAAGTTAAAAATATGGGTAGAAATTTTCTATAAATTAACTGGTAAACCCAACTTTTTTTAGAATTTTCCATCTGTATTAAAAAGACCATAATGCAGTGGCATATTCGTGTTTTTCACATGTCTCCTTAAAGAAGGGAGGTCAGGCACAAATTAGGCTCTAGCAATGGTTATCACTCCAAATGGTTCCCTTTCTCCCTTGATTTACTATTTTTGGTACTGCTTTATGCTACTGAAGGCACTCTCCAATAAAACTGCAGAGCACGAGCAGAATCTCTCAGTGTTCTTTCTTTATACCCATAACATTACTCTGCAGCCCCCACACTCTGTCATTCATCTGCCCTGGTGGAAACAACCTGGAAAAGTGTCAATCACCTCCCTTCACAATAAAAAAAAAAAATATTGGGCCTGTGTCTAAACCACTGGGAATCCTGTTTTGATGGACATCAGTGGCATTTATGGAAATAGAATTGCCTATTCATAGAGCAAGGTAATGTGTTCTGTCAAGTGCAATGCATTGGCTCCATACTGTACATCCACACATTACAGTTGTCAACATCACAATGGACACTACAATGAACTAGTAAAATATTAACCAGACAACAACATTTCCCTGACTTTAGCAACATTTTGAACAAAAAGAAAATTTTGAAGAAATTGTCCCTATTTTGGAGGTTTATGGATATGGATAGGGCTCTCTATCATACGGGGAGATGTTTTCTATACTATGAATGGAGTTGTAGGGATTTTGTTTACTAATTTCAACCCATGACTTCTAAACCGTAAAGTTTATTAATAGCTCGTGCCTTCTCCCACTGGGTAGATCATGCGGTGAAAGGAACAAAACTCTGACATGATTCACTGTAACAAGCCACTCAGCATATTCATCACTCCCCGATAGATCACATTTCCCAAACTGTCAGACCATGCATGACGCCAGCTAGAAAATCTGATGAGGTTGGCTTATGCTTGATGCTCGTACATGCCAATAACTACTGTGACATATTCAAAGTCCTATATCACTTCATTATGATAGGTTGATATAGGCATAATGCTGTTTGCAGACACATATTATACTAATCTTGATCTTGGAAGAAATGGTTTAATGGGCGAGGCATGACTGTTGACCTTAATAGTTATATAAGGTCTGCATTCATGTGTGTCCAAATTGATTAAAAGCATAATTTTCAGATTCAAGATTGAGTGTTTGGCATTAAAATTATATTGGCATGTGATTCTTTTGTCTATTGATGCCACTCACTGTGAGAACTGACTAAAGGAAAGCACCAGGGAACACCATGTTAATTGAATCCAAGTGTGCTGCACGTGTAAAGCTGCTCCAGTGATCATGCGATCAAATGTTTCTATGTGTAGAACGGAGCACCCCTTGGAGTCAAACATGTTTATTTCATTCATTAAAATCAGTGTCCAAAATATAAAGGCAAAGTAATATCTGTAATGCTCGCAGCCACTAGCTTGACGCGTTTCATAGCCCTCCGGCCACTTTTCCAAAAGCTTCTGAGAAAATGACTGGAGGGCTACGAAACTGGTCAAGCAAATGGCTGAGAGCATGACATATATTATTCTGCCTTTATATTTTGGACACTGATTTTAATGAATGAAATAAACATGGAATTTTAAAATGTTTGACTCCAAGGGGTGCTCCGTTCTACACATAGAAACACACATCCCACTGTGGGAACCCAGGAATTACCAATCCAGTGGGCACACTTGGGCACTTTTCAGCAGAAGAGTCAGGATGGGTATTGGGCACTACTATTCAGAAGTGCAAGGTGTGTGTTTGGCTGCAAGAATCTCTAATGAATCCTCTCAGTGGCAAGACTGCATTGGCAACTGCATTTCTATGTCTACTGATATATATGTATTTAAAACAGCCCTGAATAACCTGTAAATTAGTTACATAGTTAAGCTGGGTCCAAAAAAGACCATCAAATTGAACCCCTTCATACCTACAGATGAAGGCCCTGGGATTTCACACTTGTGGCACTGTATCCAGACAGTGCTCTATTTGGTGTTAGCACATCTAGAGGCAGAACTTAGAGCTAACTTAACTTAGCGCTAAAAAATTACATTGTGCAGCAAAATGTGAAATCCTGATAGCTTC
This sequence comes from Xenopus petersii, assembly GCA_038501925.1. NCBI lineage: Eukaryota > Metazoa > Chordata > Amphibia > Anura > Pipidae > Xenopus > Xenopus petersii. Next base: position 11,028,154 of record CM076677.1, on the reverse strand, counting down.
ATGTATGTATGTATGTATAACTTTATTTGTAAATCGCTGTTAAGGAGCTGAAGTGCTGTGCAATAGTGATGGGCGAATTTATTCGGCAGGCGAGAATTCGCGCAATTCACCGCCAGCGAATAAATTCGCGAAACGGCCGCGAAAATTCGCCCAAAAAAATTAGCCGGCGTCAAAAGAAATTTTTGCCGGCGTCAAAAAACGTTTTGTGAATTTCGCGCGAAAGTCGCAAATTTTACGGCGAAGCAAAACGTCGCAAATTCACCCATCACTACTGTACAAAGCATAAATCTACAGTATATATAAAAGTAGGCACTGGAAAGACAATCACATAATAAATATAGACAGAATTCATATCAGGACAAAGAGCTTAAGTGCTATGTAGTAAGAGACACAGCGGGAAGGAGGTCCTTGCTCTGTAGAGTAGTGATGGGTGAATTTCTCCCGTTTTGCTTTGCCGAAAATTTCACAAAATGGCAAAAAATTCAAGAAAAATTAATGAAATTCCAAAAATTGACACCCACGCCAATTTTGGACACGAATCTGAAAAGACGCTCGCGTCAATTTTGATGCTGAGGTTAAAGTCAATGGGTGTCCGAATAGTGTTGACGCACAGTGATTTTGACGCGATCGACTTTTCAGATGCGCCTGCCTGCGTTTCGTGAATCCATTCGCTGGCGGCAAATGCCGTGTGAGGCGAATTTATTCACCTATCACTACTGTAGAGCTTACAGTCTAAGTTCATCTGACTCATACCAATCCCTCCATTCACTCACATAAAATATATATACCAATAACTATATTAACTGTAGATTTTAGTATCACAATAGCCTTGGATATTATGCCTGTCCAAGAAATCATCCAAGCAACTCTTAAACATTTGAAAAAAGACAAAGTCCATTAAGTTTAACCCCTCCAAATGAAACCTAGCATCCATACCTTCACATAAATTATACTAGGGATGAACCGAATCCAGGATTCGGTTTGGGATTCAGCCAGGATTTTTTTCAGCAGGATTCGGATTTGCTGAACCGAATAGGAATCCTGATTTGCATATGCAAATTATGGGCATGGAGGTAAATCACGTCATTTTTTGTCACAAAACAAGGAAGTAAAAGATGTTTTCCCCTTCCCAGATTCGGTTTGGAATTCGGCCAAATCTTTCACAAAAGATTTGGGGGTTCGGCCAAATCCAAAATAGTGGATTCGGTGAATCCCTAAATTCTATATACCCATATCTATACTAACTATAGAGTTTAGTATCACAATAGCCTTTGATATTATGTCTGTCCAAGAAATCATCCAAGTCACTCTTTAAGGCATTAGCAGAATCACTCGGCAGTGCATTCCCCAACCTCACCGTGAAGAACCAAATGAAAGTTCTTTTTCTCTAGGCTAAATGGGTGGCCTCTGGTGCAGAGATCCATTTTATGGAAAAAATATTCCCTGTTATTTGTCCATAATGTCCTTTGATGTCCTAATATATCTAATATATCCTTATAGATGGTCATAGGGCAGGCAGTAAGGACAGGGCCTGTGTCCTCTGCCACATTCTACAATTAGGGGACAGGTAGGGAGCAACCTCAGGCCTCCCCCAACTGCCCCTTATTTATATAGCACTTCCAAATGCCGGCAGCACTATATTCTCCGAGGCAGCCTCAGGTTTATAACTTCTGAAATAATGCACAGAGACCAGTGGCAGTTGACATACTGTACATGACCCCTATAGTGTTCCTTTAAATGATATTTGGAGCACAGAGCTGATACAAATTCTAAGCACACTTTAGAATTTCTCAGTTAAAAGTGTGTTTAAACGTGCTTAGAGTCAAGGAGAGAAAACATTGCTTGCTCGAAGGAAGCCTAATTCCTCTTGTTGTTCTGGGGACCTGTAAATGCCCAAAACAACTTTGTCTCTCCAGTTTCTATAGTTACTCAATTGCTTCCTTCTCTTTATTTTGCTAGTTGTGATAGCACCCAGGTACGGCGGTGTTCTGCGGCTTCTATTTATTCTACAGAGCACTTCATTACACTGACTGCCACTTTACATTGTGGGACACTTTAGCTAAGTGCATCACTTTGTCATCTTTTAGTGCTTCTCCCCACTTAGTTCATTATATAAAAGGTCCGGAGTGTTTTTTTTTGACTAGTACAGGAAACAAACACTAAAATAAGTATTAATGGATACATATAACTCAATACAAATATTTAGTTGAGAAGAAATAATTCTATGTTGTTATCTAGATTGCAACTCCAGATCCTCCATCTTAAATGAGCAACTTTTAATTGATCTTAGTTGAGTCAAGACTTTTTGCCCTGGGGTCCCAGCACTAAAGACTGTAGGATAAAGGTTCCATTACCTAACAATTGAATTGTGACTTTTTTACACGAGAATTGAGAATTTTCCTATATTTCTAAAAATGCTCTAAAAAATGTATTAAGTGAAAAAAACATCTACTACTTTACAGTTTTTAGGGATCGAAATTGATTCTGTCAAAATGGAATTTAGACTACCTGATGCAAAACTTCAAAAATTAAGAAGTTTGCTTTCGGCTGCTCTAGCAGCCAAGAAGCTGACTCTAAAAGCATATTCAATCGTTAGTAGGACATCTCAATTTTGCGACAAGGATAATCCCGATCGGTAGGGTTTTTAATCGGAGGCTCATACAATTTACAGTTGGTATGTGTAAATTATATGAGCATATTCGTATCCCTAACGAGGTTAAGGAGGATTTATTCATTTGGCAGCAGTTTCTAATGCATTTCAATGGTAGAACCTGCTGGCAGGATGATTTCGTCGAAAACTCTGCACTACACCTTTATTCAGACGCTGCAGCATCAACGGGTTTTGGCGTAATATTTAAACAACATTGGTGTTGTGAGGCTTGGCCCGCAGATTGGAGTCAAACAGATTTAATTAAAAAATTGGTTTTACTTGAACTATTCCCAGTATTGGTGGGGTTAGAAATTTGGGGTCATCTACTTGTTAATAAAAGGATTATATTACATTGTGACAACATGGGGGTAGTTCAAGTAATCAATACTTTATCAGCAAAATCTCCAGTGGTAAATATATTAAGACAGATTGTTTTTAGAGCATTCAAGCATAACATATGGATAAAAGCAAAACATGTTCCGGGGTGCCAGAACTCAATGGCAGATGCTTTGTCTCGTTTTCAGCTTACTCTTTTCAGTCAGCTAGCGGGAGACATCGATCCAGAAAGTTTCGAATGCCCGAGTTTTCTGTGGAATTTAATAGCAACAAATTAGAAGAGTTTATTGCTCAATCGCTTTCATAGAAAACTTGGACGGATTATCTGAACACTTGGCAAAATTGGTTAAACCATAAAGCAAACAGGGAAGAAGTCAATGGGGATTTAGATCATTTATTTTTGCTAATGTTGGAGCATGTTGATGCTCAACATTCGGTTGCTTATGTTAAAAAACAACTGGCTGGCATTTCTTTCTTTTTGAGACTGTTTGGTCAAGTTGATGTCACAAAAACAGCAGTTGTTAAACAATTTCTAAAAGGTTGGCATAAAGAAAAATTTGTAGCTGATAAAAGAAAGCCAATTACTTTGGATCTGTTACACAAATTGTTACTTGTATCGGAGTCAGTTTGCTTATCTGATTACGAAACTACTTTGTTTAAGTTACTCTTCCTCTTGATGTTTTTTGCAGCATTAAGAGTAAGTGAAGCTGTTAGTGCTTCAAAATTAAAACAAGGTGGTTTACATATAAACGATGTGCAACTGATAGATAATAAATTAAGAGTTTTAATTAAAAAATCCAAAACTGACCAGTTAGGCAAAGGAACACTGCTGTGGATAGGAACATTTGAACGTTTAAATCTATGCCCGGTCAAAGCCTATGAGAGCTTCCTCGCCATTAGACCTAATGTAAATGGTTCTTTTTTCATTCATTCCGATGGTTTACCAGTTACTAGATTTCAATTAGAACATGTTCTTAAGAACTGCTTAAAAAAAATTGAACATGGAGCCTACGGCATACAAGTCACACTCTTTCCGTATTGGAGCTGCAACCCAAGCTTCATTATTAGGTTTTGGCGAGGGTTTTATCAGAAGGCTAGGACGATGGGATTCAAAAAGATACAGATCGTACATTAGGCCTAGTTTAATTGATAATATTAATTGATTTATTCCAGGGGACAAGAAGTATCTGGTTTGGATCATTGGCCATTCTTTCATATATTGGACCAAGAGACGAGCATTGATCAGAAGTCATGGACTTAATTTAAGTTTTCCTATTAATAGAGTTAAGATTCACTGGTTAGGCATTAGAGGTGCTGTCTGGAATGATTTATAGTTACATAGTTACATAGTTAAATTGGGTTGAAAAAAGACAAAGTCCATCAAGTTCAACCCCTCCAAATGAAAACCCATCATCCATGGCAATTGTTTTCATTTATGTTACATAAGTGGGGAACACCTGACATTGTGATCATTCATTTGGGAGGGAATGACATAGGTAAAACTAAAATATGGGATCTTTCTAGACAGATTAAAAGAGATTTAGCGGTTTTACATTTCAATTTACCTCAAGCTATTATCGTTTGGTCAGAAATGGTGTCTCGGTTGCCGTGGCTTCAACAGCCTAACTTGAAGGCGTTGGAACGCTGCAAAAAGAAATTACATTTTGGAATTTGTAAGTTCATGAAATCTTTAAACTTGCTCACATACAGACATGAGGAGTTGGAATTAGGTGGAGATGGCCTACGCAGAAGTGATGGTGTTCATATGTCAGATATCGGCAATGATATCTTTAATGTCGGTTTGCAAAACGCCATTGAAAAAGCAATGTTTAAATGGGAATGTGCCAATTACACATTTCCTGAGTAAAGTGAATTGGCGTGGAGGAAAAATGTAAGTTTGTTATATAAGTAGTTTCCTGGCCGGAAGAATCAAAAGGCGGAACTATTGGGATAGGCTACCCAATGAAGGAATTGGGCTGGCTAGTTTTATGTATCTGGAAAGTACATGGTATGTTTAAAAAATCTACTAATAAATTCTGCTGTGGTCATTCTCCAACTAAGATATGGTGTCATGTGTTTTATTATAAGATATGGTGTCATGTGTTTTATTGGATATGTGTTATTTTCTGCATTATAGCATACCGTTCCCATGTAAGCTTAAATGTCTTTTATAGCAGGCATGGGAAGGTTGCTGTAAAAGAAAAAAGGTTAAGTTTTTATGCTTATCTGAGGTAGAAATTGCAGTCAGCGAAGTCCCTGGCTTGATTGAAGGTCCCGGGCGACAGCTGAGGAGAAAAGAAAGGTGATTGGCAGTTAGCAATCACATGTCCTAAAGGAAGGGGTATAAAAGCCGGTTCACAGCTAGCTTACCTGTCAGTCGGCGAAGATCGGTGAAGGAGGAGCATCGTCAACATGCTGTCCAGATTTGTACCCATCCACCCACCCACCCATTTGTGTAATATATTTGAGTATATGTTGTTAATAAAATGTTATAATTTAAAAAAAAAAAAACTATTGTCGCAGCTGGAGGAAAAATTTAAGTTTGTTATATAAGTAGTTTCCTGGCCGGAAGAATCAAAAGGTGGAACTATTGGGATAGGCTACCCAATGAAGGAATTGGGCTGGCTAGTTTTATGTATCATGGTATAAAAAAATCTACTAATCTACTAATAAATTCTGCTGCGGCCATTCTCCAACTAAGATATGGTGTCATGAGTATTATTCTAAGATATGGTGTCATGTGTTTTATTGGATATGTGTTATTTTCAGGATTATAACATACCGTTCCCATGTTTAATGCTGGTTCAAACAACAGAATCAGACACCTACAACACACACCTACAAAACTTCCCAACAAGGCAACCTTCATTGTTTTCTAATGATAATTGTTTGGTATTAAGTCAAGAGCTAAATTCATTTTCCAGTGCCTGCCATATGGCCAGTCAAACCAAATGAATCCTATATTTAAATACCTTTTAAATGGGTCTTTGTAAATGTTCCAGACGCTCCATTAATCTTATTTTATTTGTCCGTTTCACGGTTCCAAAACCCAGAAAGCTGTTTGCCGTTCCAACCGAGAGATATGTAAAATACTGGCACCTAAGTAAATTAGGCAGGAAAAATAAGTTTTGTTTTCTTGGCAAATCTTACCTTTTTATCTTTATTTTTTAGAAATTTCCCTGAGAGCATAACTTAAGGATTTGTTTTTTTCTAAGAGATTCATGAGAATAGGGTAATGACTTTGTCCTGTATCGCAGAGATTTGAACATTCGCCCACATCTTCCATTTGGAATCTCTGGGTGCTGTGCATCGGCTGGAACTGCCTTCATTAGATTTTTGGACAGCTTTCTATTTGTATAGCCGGAACCCATTTAATATGATAAAATATTCTGAAAACCTGCAAAATTCCTTCCATAGAGCTCAAACATTTTCATGTTGTTAAATTCAGGGACAGCTGACGATGCACGGCTGCTAATGAACTTTACTTTCCAGCAACCTCAGTCGGCTAACGAGGAATAGCTCCCCATTCTAGTTGATCTAGTGTATAAATCTTTTCCATTTATAAATTATAGGTGCTTTTTTTACTTGCATCATGGAAAATATTTTATTCTTCCTCCCCTTCCACCTTTTACTAGAGGCTCAATGTGTGGTCCTTATCTTAAAGAATAATAATTGCAGAAGAGGCAGAAGAGATGAGATAGATGGATCACATGACTTTGTTTATTTATTTATCTCTTACTTTTCCTTTGTCAAAAATGAATCACGTTACAGGGATAAGATTTAAGAGAAAGGCACAAGACCAGACTGAAGAAATGCACGTTGGCCAACGTAAACTACTACGGTGGCCCTACAAACTATAACTGCTTGTAATATGGATATTGGTCAGTTCGGGGATCAGACATGTTTGAAGTCTCATGGACTATGTTGGTCAGTGCACTGGCAGATGAAGACAAGCTGCTAAGCACCTGATGAAGGATAGTTATATGCAAAACATGTGAGAAATAAAAATACATTGAATTTGCTGTGGTTCGCTAGAGTTCATTTTTAAGCTTATTTGTGCTCTTTACATGAATGAACAGAACAATAGAAGGACATCCATACTATGTGTGATCCTTCCATCCCGTTTACCTGTTGGCTAACTTGTCAAAGACCACAGGAGATTGACCTTTACTGTCTCTTTACCAGAGCCGGGCCAACCCGGCCAGGCGCTCTAGGCAACCTGGCGGCCATGGCGCCGGCTCAGTGCGTGCGAACCTGCGCTCCAGCACGCATGCTCAAAGCTTTGCTCCAGCGGGCATGCGCAAAACAATGGGCGCACATTTACGCTTAAGCGCATTTATGCTTAAGCTACAAGCGGCAGTCTGGGAGAGACAGCCAAAGGCATAGACAATATTTGATTGACAGCTGTGATTTTTAAATGAGCTTACAACAGCTATGCATGCTTTAATAAAAAATAGAAATTGGATTTCATGTTTAATTTGAAAAGGACTTTTATTATACAGATTTGTGTGTCTGGATGACAGGTCCACTAATAGTCAGAAGACACTGTCAATCTTAGGGACACATTGGGGCCCTTTAAAAACTCTGGGCTCTTTGCTTTATCCCTGAAAGAAAAAGCCTACCTCCAGTAGTGTTCCCATGACTATGTAAAGGCAGCAGGGCTTAGTTTATTCGTTCTCTTACAAAGTGGCCCTTGTTAAAGCCAATAATTATTAGCACAGAGTGCATTTGGAGTTTTATTGATGATATTTATTGCGCACCTCTGATCTGCTTGCTTTTATTGTGACTTGATATGCCCTGGGAACGACAGGCCCTGTTCCAGAGACCACGAGGCTGACAGGTGGCTCTGTGATTAGCCGCCAGTTTGATGCACACTGTGATCGGCTGTTAGGTATATGCACTCGCTGTCACTGAGCTCAGTATGGAGTCGGGTTGTTACTGCTTCAGACTCGCTTTCATGCTCTCTCAGTGAAAGGCTTAGCTCTCATTGGTGCAGTACAGACTCTCTATTACACACCTCTCTTCTACTATACCATCATGTACTGCTCAGCAGTGCTACAATTTAATATCCATGTTCTGTTTTGCAAGCAGCCTTTCTCCATTCCATAGAGCAGCTCTGTCCACCTGTCTCCACATCAAACACTGATTAGCCCAATACACCTCATGCTGGGGGAGGGGGCTTGATTGTTACAATGTGATGCCATGAAAACGGTCCTTGGGCAGCCTGGGAGCCACATAAATACAATTGATGGATCACATCTTGTTTTTCACTTTTCAAATATGTTTTTAATAGGGGAATCCACTCAGTGTCAAAATTGGTTATTCGGGCCCACCAAGGCTGTGACCCCTGTCCGAGGCCTGAGGTCCACCTGATGCCACAATCCCATCCCAGACCTGAAGTCCACTGGTGCTGCACCCCCTTCTCCACCCAACACATACCTTGGTCTCTCTTTTTGCCACCGTAATCAAGACGGGGGAAGGACAGGCAGCTGCACCTAGGAGCAAGTTTGGGTCAGTGGGACCCACTGGGTTTTTACCTGTTGTCCCTCCAGGCCTAATCCAACCTTAAACATACAATTATGTGCTTTGGTTTCCCTAGCTACCAACTCAACTTTTGGTGTAAGAATTATAATTCCCCCGTTATCCATTGTCATGTCCCATTGTTCCCTGTTTCAACAATCCTCTAGATTGATCCATCAGAAGGCATGACCTAGGGTCTCAGGGGTCATTGTTAACCAAACCTCAAGCAATTAAATTATACTGGCATAGTTGCAGCCGCTGAAAACCTCCAAATTTGCATATAATCTCTGCGTTACCGAGCACAATTCTGGTTTGAGGTATTGAAGACATTTAGGGCCTTATTTATTACTATTTATTCATATATTATTTAAGTCTGAATTTATCTGACTATTTTAATTAAAAAAGTCAGACTATATTAGAATCCCCTACTGGACCTTATTTATTATTAAAAAAAATCATGATTTTATCGGATAGGGGACAAACGGGAAAAAATAAAGCGAAAATCCAAATTCCCAATTTTTTTCAGACTTGTTCCCAAAAAAGTCTGCATTTTTCACCTAATTTTTGTCAGAAAAGCCTGAAATAGCTAATTCCAGCTCAGATCATAGAAACTTCCAAATAAGTTAGGTGTAAGGAATACTTACCTTCGCTGCTCCGGCACTGCTACCGCTGCTTCCTCCTGCCTTCCCAAATTGGCAGCACCCAGGGAGTCGATCTGATGGCAGTATCAGATTGGACACAGCATTGTGGCACTAGCGTCATAACATCATCACATTCATTTGGTGCCAAATGAGGCCTATTTAAGGCACCAGAACATTACAGACATTGCCCTAATATAGGTTCTACCTTGTGTGTTCCTGGGTGCGCTTTATCTTGTGATTATTGATTCTCGTGTTTGACTTCAGCCTGTTTATTGGACTTTGAACCTTTCTGCATGCCTTGACCCATTTGCCTGGACTTTGACGATTCTTCATCTTCATCCTTATGGGATACCTTGAACTGTGTTGGACTGGTGTTTCCTCCTTGGTCCGCTATCCTTACTGAGCCTTTGGGCCCCTTACAATAGGAACCTCTCCCATTGACTTATATAAAACATTGTCAGTTCTAACTTTTTCAATCCTCTGGGTTTAATAAATCTTGAAAAATTAAAGGTTTTTTTTCTCCACAAAAAAAATTGGATATTTGACAGTCGAACTTTAATAAATAACCCCCTAAGTTACACACACAACACATTTAATATAATCACAAACCATAGCCAAATCTTCACCCCCTCCCACATCTGCCATTTACAATGTTGCTAAGGATACTGTTTAAATAAGAAGTTTCAAGACAAAAACAATATGAAAGGCAAGTACTCACTAAAGCTCCCAGCATTTTATTAACCAACAGATTTATAATTAGTTGGACGTATGAACTGTGCCTGATGCTTTCTGCTTACCACACACAAGCTCTTGTCAACAGTCACCCTCTCGTTGTCTCTTAAGAGATGATGTTCTACTTGTATTCTTCTGGATAACTGCACTGGCAATTAGTGGCTACCCCCCACACACACATACATGCACCTCTGTTGTTCACCAGTTGACCACTGTATGGATGAGCAATGAAAAGATGACACAAAGGTGTCTGTCGATTTACTAAAATTTGAATTTATATTTTTTAACAAATCATGTTTTTTTCTCATTTTTATTAAGTGCAAAAACTACGAAAACCTCTAATAAAAAAATGCGCTAATGAGCAAAAGCTGTCAAGGTCTTGTGGAAGTCAAAGGGAGCTGCGCTCATCCTATTGGACCATTTTGGACCATTTTTAATCAATTCAAACTTTAAAAGAATTCTGTCATTGTTTTTCAAGGTGTAGTTTTTCTAAATTACACTGTTTACACTGCAAATAATTCACGCTACCATGTAAAATCTCATTCCTAACCCAACAAGTGTATTTTTTAGTTGTAATATTGGTGTGTAGGTGCATGTCAGGTAATTTTGCCTGGTCATGTGCTTTCAGAAAGAGCCAGCACTTTAGGATAGAACTGCTTTCTGGCAGGCTGTTGTTTCTCCTACTCAATGTTACTGGAGGAGTCGGAGAGGGACATGGAATTTTATTATTGAGTGTTAGTCTTATATCTACCAGGGAGCTGTTATCTAGTTACCTTCCTATTGTTCTGATCGATTTTAGATGGGGAGGAGGGAGGGGGATGACATCACTCCAACTTGCAGTGCAACAGTAACGAGAGACTGAAGTTTATCAGAGCACAAGTCATATGACTGGGGGCATCTGGGAAACTGGAAATATGGCTAGCCCCATGTCAAAATTCAAAATAAAATATAAAAAATCAGTTTGCTCTTTTGAAAAACAGATTTCAGTGCAGAAGTCTGCTGGAGCTGCACTATTAACTGATGCATTTTGGGAAAAAAATATTTTCTCATGACAGTATCCCTTTAAAAGATTCTCATGTTTTTTTATGCTTGTAATCAAGGTCAGACTGGAGCATTGGGGACCCACCAGATTCTAAAAATCCTCAGGCCCTGCGTGGGCCGCCACGCATGTGCAAATGCTGGCACACGTGCGAACGGCGACCCCTAAAACATAGGCTCCCATGGGCAGAGTTATCAACATTATAATTTTTAAAAATGGTCCAAAAGGATCAACATACTTCCCATTGACTTCTGTAAGACCTTGATAACTTTTACTTGATGAAATTTAGTGTAAGAGTATTTTGTGCTTTTCACATGTTTTTTTCTTGAATTTTTTGACATTTGTGAAAAAATTAGACATTCAAATGTAAGTAAATAGGCCCTAAGATCAGACTCGCACAAAAGCTGGTCCAGAAAGATCCATAATCAGGACACAACACAGAACCCATTGAATGGATCATTTTTGTTTAAACTAAAAGCTGTATTATTGGCTTATAGGTCAAGGCCATCCGATGGGAGATCTGCAGGGCTGAATGTGGTCTTAAATGACCTCCAAGCTCCATGAACTCTATAGGAGTAAAGTAAAATACTCCATAGGAGTAAAATATAACTAAAATGTAAGCCCTCCTGATAGGTCTACAGTGAGTATCATAAATAATTCATAGTTCTTAGAATATCATTAACTGTTTTCACCCTAGTTGACCTTCATGATGGGTTACAGGCTTATGTAAAAGCACAAACTAAGGCTGATCTTATCTTGAAAGCACAAACTAAGGCTGATCTTATCTTAAAAGCACAAACTAAGGCTGAGCTTGTCTTAAAAACACAAACTAAGGCTGATCTTATCTTAAAAGCATAAACTAAGGCTGATGCCCCCTAGTGCTCATTGTACAGCACTTGCACTGCCTGTGGTTGTTGCTCTCTGCACAAAGCAGAAGACACAGTCCTGCCCTGTACTTTGCCTTTGGGCAAGCAGTAAATATAGGACCTTGATGTGGGCTGTGTCTCTGTCCACTCTGCGTGTGCAAATGATGGTTACCTTAAGAGCGGACAGGGGCACCTACATGCCTCCCCCTGGCAGCCACTTTTGAATCTAGCTCAGCCTTACACAGTCAACATTATATTTGAACAGCAGTCTGCAGGTCTCTGTGAACCAAAACAAAGCAATTTACGCCTTATTTATACTTCAAACACTGTGTGGGGCTTTGTAATAGCCCCCAATCTCCCACTAACTATCCTTCAGGCTTATCCCACCCCAACACCACTGCTCAAGGCACCTCAGGGGGGCATCTCCTTAGTTTGGGATCCACCTTGCTACAGTGTTCTGCATCGAATATTGGATTTGGTTCGGGATTTAGCTGAATCTGAGCTATTTTGTATCAAGTTTTGGCCGAATCCAAGAGCCTTTCCAAACTGAATGCAAGCCCTATATAACTGAAAAAAAAACCCAGTCCGCATGTGTCCCGTTAGACACACATTTTACTAGGGATGCACCGAATCCAGGATTCGGTTCGGGATTCGGCCAGGATTCAGCCTTTTTCAACAGGATTCGGATTCGGCCGAATCCTTGTGCCTGGCCGAATTGAATCCGAATCCTAATTTGCATATGCAAATTAGGGGTGGAGAGGGAAATCACGTGACTTTTTGTCACAAAACAAGGAAGTAAAAAAAAATTACCCTTCCCACACCTAATTTGCATATGCAAATTAGGGTTCGGATTCGGTTCGGTATTCGGCCGAATCCTTTGCTTAGGATTCGGGGGTTCGGCCGAATCCAAAATAGTGGATTCGGTGCATCCCTACATTTTACGCATGCATCTGGTATTTCAACCTGTGTGCCAGCTTTTCTGGTGCAGAAAAAGGGTTCAGATTTGGTTTGTTATCCCTGTATTTGGCGATTTCACCTAACCATGAAAAGCTAGGTTTGGTGCATTCCTATTTCTACTGGTAGTCACCTTGCTTGGTGTGCAAGCAGCAGTTATGCCATCCAGCACTTAATTGTCAACAGGGTTCACCAACAAGGCACAGCTTATCATTTCAGGACCAATTTTAATTATTATTTCCTTAGCCCTATTATTTACTTAGTAAGTGGCAGTTTGCTCCCCCTCCAGCTCATCATGACTCTTCATGTCAATTCCTTCCAGCAGTTTCCATGTTCTCATGACTTGCGATGATAACACGTCAAACAGGGGTCTCTCTCTCTAAATCAGCATCAACGGGAAGAGTTGACAGATTAACAACAAATGCTGTGAAAAAGTGAAGAGAGCACGGCATGAAACGCGCTCGTCTGGTGCCTGTAGCCATGATCCGTTAAAAAAAAAAATTTCTACACTGAAATTCTCTGCTATGTGTGTATTTAATCGGAACAAGCCAAAAACGTGTCTTCTGTCCAATTGCACACTGGAGAGCTGCTGAATAAAAAGCTTAATAACTCAAAAACCCAAATAATTCAAAATTAAAAACAAATTGTCTCTACATCATATTTACAGTAAAGTTAAGTTAAACACTTTAATGGCAGTTTAGTGGATATTCGTGGAGTGACAGTCACTCTTAATATGTGGGACTCCCAGTCTTGTGCTAAAAATCATTAAGGTCCCTTTTATAGTGGCACAATATTAGTCACTTCCCCCACAGACACGCACAGACATGCACAGACATGCACAGACACACAGACACTCACAGGCACACACAGACACGCACAGACATGCACAGACACTCACAGACACGCACAGACATGCACAGACATGCACAGACACGCACAGACATTCACAGACACGCACAGACATGCACAGACACTCACAGACACGCACAGACATGCACAGACATGCACAGACACGCACAGACATTCACAGACATGCACAGACACTCACAGACATGCACAGACACGCACAGACATTCACAGACACACACAGACACTCACAGACATGCACAGACACGCACAGACATTCACAGACACGCACAGACATTCACAGACACACACAGACACTCACAGACACGCACAGACACGCACAGACCATACCTCCCAACTGTCCCTTTTTTGGAGGGACAGTCCCTCTTTTGACAGCTCAACCCGCAGTCCCTCATTTGTACTGGAAAGCCCCTCTTTTCTCTGCACTGAACAGCCAGAAAAAGAAACAGAGTTTCTCACTTAATTGGCTTTTAGCACAGAGCCCAGAACAGCTAACAGGTGCAAATAAGATACTTTGTAACAATTTTGAGACACAAAAACACAGTTTAGATAAGGAGAAATATTTTCAAACTTTCATAACCTGCCAAATTTTGTAAAACAAACATGGTAATTAGGGGGTGTGGCCACAGAAAGGGGTGTGGTCAAAAAAATTGCTGCGCTACGTGCGGAAAAAAATTTTTTGTCCCTCTTTTTACTTCCAAAATGTTGGGAGGTATGACAGACATGCACAGACACGCACAGACACACACAGACACTCACAGACACGCACAGACACTCACAGACATGCACAGACACGCACAGACATTCACAGACACACACAGACACTCACAGACACGCACAGACACGCACAGACATGCACAGACACGCACAGACATTCACAAAGATGCACAGAGACGCACAGACACACAGACACTCACAGGCACACACAGACACGCACAGAGACACACAGACATGCACATAGACACACAGACATGCAAAGAGATGCACAGACACACAGGCACACACAGACATGCACAGAGATGCACAGACATGCACAGACACACAGGCACACACAGACATGCACAGAGATGCACAGACATGCACAGACACACAGGCACACACAGACATGCACAGAGATGCACAGACATGCACAGACACACAGGCACACACAGACATGCACAGACACACAGAGACAAGCACAGACACGCAGACACACACAGACACGCACAGACACACATACTAGTACATAATGACATGTATTTGCATAAGAGCCAAGCAGACAACAGCATTAGCAGCCTTCTGCTGGCACAGTGGACAGTGGTATATACAGGGCACAGGTACAGGGCAGACACTATGAAGCTCAACACACCTCACGCATGGCTGCTAATGTGGATGACAGGAGCCCTTAGAAAAATAATACTCCATTGTGTTGTCATGGAAACAGGTCCTGTTTAAGACTTAATCCAATAACAGTATTTGTATGCCTTCTTTATATCATATACTGTGCTTGGGTATTGGCTAATATTATACAGATATAATACACAAAAGCCATGAATATCTTGTAAATGATATCCTTATAAACGGTGAGCTCTGATGTCATCAGTTATAAACGGTGAGTAGTGATGTCATTTCTATCACAAGACTCACTGAAATTTGTGTATTATAATAAATAAAGTACCTTTGGCCTTGTGTTTTTATATGGTCATGAAACTCCTTGGTAACTTATAATATCCTTATAATTTACAAACTTTATTCACTATCTATCTGCCCTTCATAGGCAGCCTTGTACATAATCTCTCAGACAATGATATGAGTGAGACCTTTATAGTAGCAGAGGTTGGCAAACATTATTCAAATATTATCCATACGCACCACGATTACTGATGGGTAAATTTCTCGATTTGCCGAAAAATTCTAGAAGCTCAAAATGCTGCGTAACTTTTGATGCCGGTTTTAAAGTCAATGGACGTCCGAACAGCAGCGATTTTGACGTGAGCAACTTTTTGGTTGTGCCTCCAAATTTTTTTAAAACGCAGAGATTCACTAGCCACAATTGTCTCAAGTACCAGATTACTACTAGCATTGTCTGAGAGATTGTCTCTGATACCGTAATACTCTATAAAACTTTATGAGAAATGTTTCCTTTACCACCAGAAAACCGTATTCAATTGAGTGAGATATAGAACTGCACCAGAGATGTTCCTCTAATGCTAATGGAATGGAATGTATGGTTTTTCAAATGACCTTTTAGTTTACTTTGGCAGTATGGTCGCACGCACGTGTCGCCCCCGCTGCATAGTCCAAGTGACGAACAAGTACTGCGCGCAACCTCTCTTTCTCACCCACACCGGAGCACTGGAGAACTTTGAGTCTCCCCAGCGCTCTTTAGGATGCAGATGGGCGGCATGCCACCCCTAAAATGTTGGCGCCCTAGACATGGCCTTTGTGGGCTCGCCACAAATCTTGGCCTGATTAGAAGTCACTGAGGAGTTATGTGATCATATAAAGACACAAGGCTGCAGGCTGGGTTATACAGAGAACCCTGAGTATCAGTCATGTATTATAAGGTATAATGTACCTCCTACTGTAAATGATAAGGATATTAGAAGTCACTGAGGAGTTATGTGACCATATAAAGGCACAAGGCTGCAGGCTGAGTTATACAGGGAACTCTGAGTATCACTCATGTATTATAAGGGATAATGTACCCCCTACTGTAAATGATAAGGATATTAGAAGTCACTGAGGGGTTGTTCTGTGACCATATAAAGGCACAAGGCTGCAGGCTGAGTTATACAGGGAACTCTGAGTATCACTCATGTATTATAAGGGATAATATACCTCCTACTGTAAATGATAAGGATATTAGAAGTCACTGAGGGGTTCTGTGACCATATAAAGGCACAAGGCTGCAGGCTGAGTTATACAGGGAACTCTGAGTATCACTCATGTATTATAAGGGATAATGTACCCCCTACTGTAAATGATAAGGATATTAGAAGTCACTGAGGGGTTCTGTGACCATATAAAGACACAAGGCTGCAGACTGAGTTATACAGGGAACTCTGAGTATCACTTGTGTATCATACCTCCCAACATTTTGGAAGTAAAATGAGGGACAACATTTTTTTCGCACGTAGCGCAGCAACATTTTTTGACCATGCCACTTTCTGTGGCCACACCCCCTAATTACCATGTTCATTTTACAAAATTTGGCAGGTTATGAAAGTTTGAAAATAATTCTCCTTATCTAAACTGTTTTTTTGTGCCTCAAAATTGTTACAAAGTTTCTTATTTGCACCTGTTACCTGTCCTGGGCTCTCTGCTAAAAGCCAATTACGGTAAGTGAGAAACATTGTTTCTTTTTCTGGCTGTTCCGTGCAGAGAAAATAGGGACATTTCAGTAATATGAGGGGCTGCGGGTTGAGCTGTCAAAAGAGGGACTGTCCCTCCGAAAAAGGGACAGTTGGGAGGTATGGTGTATTATAAGGGATAATGTACCCCCTACTGTAAATGATAAGGCCATTAGAAGTCACTAAGGGGTTCTGTTACCATATAAAGGCACAAGGCTGCAGAACTCTTAATATTTAATGTATTATAAAGGATAATGTATTCCATACCGTACATTCTTTGAAAATTTCAGTCAGAAAAGCATGAAATCTGTCCAAGGATGGGACGAATACACAATCACCGTTTAACTTACTTACTAATCAAGTATTTTGTTGCAGGTCCCACCCCATATCATTCTGACAGATTTTGTGATCTGCATATATCTGAATTCTGCAATTATGGCACATTTTCTATATTATATATCAACAAACATGCTTTGAAATTTTCCTAGCTTTGACTGTTCAGATCAGTAGAAGGAATGACATCACAGCTGACATCACACAGGCTGCTGATCATCTGGTGTGTCCATGAAAGAGAGGTTAGTTCAGGGTTAAACCAGGGAGAAACAAGCATCAGTGAGCTAAAGCCTTGTATTTGTTACTTTATGACATCAGTGGGTGATAAATATGTGTCTGGTGTTATCTTTTATTATACTGTATCCCTATAAATACAGGTGAGATGTTTCTAACATTAGAGACCTGTATAGAAACGGGAGCATGGTTTTAGTATATATTTTTGTCTTATGAAGCAATTATGAGAATCAAAGGCAGAAAAGCTTTGAAAGACAATGATGTTGATTTTTTGTAAAGGCAAAAATGAAAACAAAATCTTATAAGAAAGTAAAAAATTGATAATGTCAAAATAGACTGATAGCATTAAAGCAATGTGTGTGTTTGGGGTATGAGAAAAGCTTGCAATAGGCAGATAAAAGTAGGGATAGGAACTGAAACTGTCAGAAAAAAAAAAGATTGGGAGAGGGAAATAAAAAGGAGGGACATGAGCTTAAAAAGGGAGGGTGAGAGGGAAATTAGATATCGAAACACCGGGAAGTGGCAGAAGGATCTTACATGAAGAAGGATAGAGATAAGAGGAACGCTGGTCAATGCACTGAAGATATAAGGAAGGGGGAGACAGAATCATCATATGGGGGAATAGATGTAAGATTTGAGCTGGAGCACAATGGGGGTAAGCTGAGAGAAAAGGGAAATATATTGGAGGAAAAAGTGGGATAGGTGAGTTGACAGCCAAAAAGTGATGGGACTGAGAGAGCAGGAGAGGAGAGAACAGACAGACGGGAATTTCTGAGAAAGAGATCAAACTGGCAGAAGGGGAGTGAGGGAGAGAGACACAAAGGAGGGACAGAGGGCAAGAACAGAAAAAAGAAGGGAAGAAAGAAAGAAAGAGAGGGAGGGAGGGAAGAGAGGACTGAGGGATTAAGGGTGGAGAGATAGAATGAAGGGGAGGGAGGGAGAAAGAGAGGAAGGGACAAAAAAACAGAGACAGGAGGAAGAAGGGAGGGTGGGTGAAAGGAAGAGGCGGATGTGGAGGGATCCTGAAGAAGAGGGCAGGATTAGCCCTGGGGGTCTATGTAGAGGTGTGAAGAGCCCCCCTGCACCCCATAGGATGCACCTCTTAACCATGATCTTCTTGCTGCTCATGTTACAGGCCAGACTGACTCAGGTAAGCCCAGAATCTCTGTCTGCTGCTGCTGCTGAATCTATCGCTGTCCATGCTCAGTGGTGCTGAAGCTGGCCTGTCACACAGGGAGGGGGTTGTGGGTATGGGGGGGGGTTGCTGACATTGACAAAAGATCCTCTCTGTATGTGTGTGTGTGTGTGTGTGTGTATCACCACCATTGTAACCTATGCACCCTCTCCATCTGCAGGACAGCAGCAGCGCCCATCTAAATGTATTCAGAATAATTGAATTCATTGCTTGGATGCCTATGGAATGCCTAGCGCTGGAGCATTCTGCTCGGAGAGGCCCCTGCATAAAAGCTGCTTGTTAGAAAGCAGCATGAGGAATAAGCGAGTGCTGTGCAGAAAGGTGTAGCTCTGGGCAGCCTGGGTAGTGTATTGTGCATGCCAATGTGTAATACAATCCCTTTTCCTTCCCCAGATGCCAAGAGAGTAAATATAAACTGACTTATTAAGTGGGAGATGAAGTCGCTTAATTAATCAATTGTCTGATATCTATCAATGTTAAATAATTACACACATATTGATGTACAGTAGTATGGAGTATGCACTGCTTCACTCCAGTTTAATCATTATTCCACATATCTGATAATGACAATACTACATGCAATACATGACTCCACGTCACAGCCTTCCAGATGTTGTCGCACTACAACTGTCATCAATCCCCACCCCCTACCTGTTTCTTTGTGAGTTGTAGTTCGGCAACAGTTGAAGTGCAGTGCCTACGCTGGGGCAAAAGTGAATACTTATCTTGGGTATGGGAAGACTGCTGATGAGTAATGGAAAGGTCTTAGTGAACACTCGTGACTGTATGTATGGGTTACAGTGCTAATACATCTTGCATTGTGCATTCATGAGAGCATCTCTACTCTGATAGAACACCTGCTGACCTCTATGTATTATGAATGTTGAATGCCTATATCCCAGTAATTGGAAATGTATATATATACAACATGTGTAGTCTTCACTTGCTACACCAGAGTTCCCAAACCTTTGCCAAGTACAATTAAACCAGTTGTTGGCTGAGCCTACGAATAATTGTCGTTTTCGTGGGCTACAAGTATGACTTAGGGCAGGGGTTTTCAGACATATTGGCCCATTATGTTATAGGAAAGTTACTGAAATGTATAATATTTGTTGTGTTTCCAAATCAACTCCAAATTGTTTTTAAGTTGGGCATCCAAAAATATCTAGGCTTCAAAAAAGAACGCACAACCAAAACCTCAAGCCTAAACCCTGCACACTGTTTCCTTCCCACACCCACAGGTCAAACCTTACAGTTTGGGTACTTGTGCCTAAAAAACAGGACTGGATTTACATAGCAAGCGCCCCTTGCCCCACTGCCATTCATTGCCCCCTGTCCCCTCCCCTTCCTTTGTGCACATACACAAATTTTTAGCAACGGGGTCAGAGTACTGAGGATTGGTGTACAGGAATTTTTAAAAACTATTGTATCTCCTGTTAATCGCCAGTGCTTCTAAACCAATGCCGGTGTGGTTGGATGACATGCCCTCCCCTAAAATGTTGCCGCCCTAGGCCTGTGCCTTTATGGCCTTTCCACAAATCCAGTCCTGCTTTAAGGGGTTGTTCACCTTCCAATAATTTTTTTGTTTAGTTGGTTTCTTTTATTAACATGTATTTATATAGCGCCAACATATTGCGTAGCACTGTAAAGTAAATGTGATTATACAACTACATCACACGAATTACATATATAGAATATATGGAGTAACAAACATCACAATCAATACAGGTACAACAAGGTGAGGAAGGCCCTATGCATAGGCATACAGTCTAAAGGGGAGGGAGTAATACACAAGGTATGGGAGTGGGCAAGATCGAAGTAAGTGGGTGAGAAATGTGGTATTGTATGTGGTGTTGCATTTGGTAGTTAAGCAGAGTGAGGGTAGGCTTCTCGAAAGAAGTGCGTTTTCAGAAAATTTTTTGAAAGCAGAAAGGTTGGGAGAAAGTCAGACAGACCGTGGGAGGGAATTCCAGAGGAGGGATGCAGCCCTTGCAAAGTCTTGAATGCGAGCATGTGAGGAGGTAATGAGAGAAGAGTTGAGTAGCAGCTCTGGCAGGTGTGTGTGTGTGGGGGGGGGTCACCGACTCTATAAACTGTTCTAAACTTGAAGATGAGTTGATACATTTCTTAGAATTAATACGATAGTTGCTAATATTCCACAAGGGCTGCTGGGAAATGGATCAATTAATGGATTAAATTATAGGACGCTGAAATTTGAACTTCAAAACGAAACATGAAAAGTCTTTATTTCTGGTGAAGAAACTTAAAATGGCTAAACTCAAAAGTGTTTGGAAGGTGAACAACCCCTTTGAGGTGCCTTGCGTGCATACATGAGTTCATAAAAACACGGTAATAGTTATTCAGTACTGTTCTTTCTTGGGGTCAGAAATGTGCAGAATGACCAGAGCAGAAGTGAAATTCTTGTGGATCCATCTCCTCATGCATCGGAGCAGGTCATTCATTTTTTTTACCAGGTCTGGTTTTAGGGACAGACCTTTTTTTTGTATTTTTGACCCTGATGAAGACCATGTAACTGTATGATGTAACTGTTTTTGTGAATAAATATCATATTTGCTTTTTTTACACTATAGAGAGGCCCCATTAGAGGAGACATATAGATAAAAGTATATTTTGTTAGATTTTTGCAATTTAAATATATATATTAGTAAGGCTGCAATGTGTATACCCTTCCAGCTTTACATGTCTTGCCTTGTTATTATACATTGTGCTGTTACTATCTCTCTGCTTTCCATGTGAACTCAGTGGTCTGTACCCAACGATGCATTGTTTCACACACGCACACACATATCTATATTTGATGCATTATAACCCTCAACACTTCTCTGCTCTGTGCTCTTCAATGTCTTTCATGCACTTATGTCCAAACAAGAGCCCTTTCTTCATTGTCAGGCTTTGGTCTGAGCTTCCCACTCATCTGGAAGGTACATTCTCAAATCTCTCTCCAATGCCACCTATGAATCTCCTAAAGATACATTTTCTCAACAAGGCACTGTAGTTCTACCTACAAAAGAGCACTTACTTACTCATTGATCCAGTGTACTTAGTTACATCCTAGGTACAAACACTTCTCTTGTCAACATGACTTTCATAATCTTTAATTAGACTGTGAGTTCTTTGGGACTGGGGATGCATTTATTTACGTTTGCATTATGGATTAATCACATAATGGTAGAAACACTAATTGTTTTGTGTGCCCCCCGCTGTGCTTCTCCGCGTGTATATTTAATCCTGTAATATGCTGTGCGCATACTATTAATGTCAGATATTAAAGAAAATCCATGGCAATTTTGCGGATAACTGAGTTGGGGCATCTTGCAGATTTGGGAGGCAGGGAAGCCAGAAGAAGGGACCTAATAGATGTACATGCTTGATAGGCTGCCTAATGCAGTCATTTATTTTTGCATTCATGGCTAACACAGTACAAAAGAATGATGTCTTACACACCATTTATTCTATCTAGCAGCAAGTCAGCATCTCCAATAAACTAGAAACAACTGTGTGTGAACAGCTTATGATGCCATTCCATCTATACCAACAAAGCAGGGTGTGTTATGATGAAGTAATCTGGTGCCTAGACTTATTCATTGTTCTCCCCCAAATCCATTGGGGCTTTAAAGTTGATCTTATCCTGTAGACCAGTGAACATTTTGCTCTCCCACTCCATGGATGTTGCTCCCAAGGGATTTTGTTCCCAGAAGGTGCTAATTTTTTAATTTCTGGCTTGGAAGCAAGTTTTAGTTGAGTAAAAAACAGAAGTAAGGCCAGAGTCTCCTATAGCCTGTCAGTCCACATAGGGGCTTCATAATAGCCAATGACAGCCCTTATTTGCCTCACAGAAACTTTTTTTCATGCTTGTGTTGCTCCTCAATTCATTTTGTGGCTCATGGGAAGTTGGGGACCTTCCGTAAACCAATGAAGTATCAGTGAGGCTATGAACAAGCAATATGGGGTGTGTGTGACTTAATGAATTACTTTGTGGCTCCCAAAAGGAGACAGGCTTGTTACTGGTAGGTGCCATTTCAATGTTTACAAAAAGAACAGAAATAACAGGGTTATTCCGAATTACATAGCAGCTGGGCTTTGCTCCCTGCTTTCCACGTAAGACCATATTATTTTAATGCCACCTGCAGATCTCCAGCTGCTGACCATTTTCATGACAGTCGAAAACTGCAGGTTGCACAGCCTGAATATAATGTTAATCTCTGAGGCACATTGGGGTTCCTTTACTTACCCTCTGCTTTAAACTTCTCTGAAAGTCTTGGCCCCTGGGTACCTTTGCTTGGGCCCTAGTAAAGACAGCACTATGTGATATACGCTTGCAGGGGTTCCAACTGGTGAGGGGCGAATAAAGGCATGGAGTCACGATGAATATCCACATTTCGCCGCAAACTAAATTGCTGCAAAAGAAATCTGCCACAACAAAAAAAATTGCTGCGAGTCAGAATTGTTGCATACATAAAATTGTCGCGAGTCAAAATAATTGGGACGCCATATAATAATGGGACGCCATATAATAATCACGCATATAATAATTCTCACTCTTGTCAAAATTGTCGTGCGTCAAAACTATTTTGACGTCCATTGAGTTCAATGTGTTTCGCAAATATTTCACAGTTTCGTGAATTTTTTGGCGAAACCCCACAGATTTGCCCATCACTAGTTCCAACCAGCTTAATTGGATAAATAACCAAGGCAGCATTTGGACATCGTTTTTATAAAAGTATTAGTATTAGAAGCCCAAATGCCCCCAACAGAATACAGTAATTAATATTGTTACTTTTTAATTACATTGTTTGTAGGAATTCTGCATCGTCATTGTGCATCTCAGACTGTAATTAATGCCTTCTTGATATAATCAATTACAGCCACAAAGAGACTGACATTCTGTTACAGAGCTAATGTTTGTCAAGATCAGATGTGACTCAGATACTCCAGTAATAGTCTGACTTCCTAGTACTCTAGGTACTAGGAAGCCTGAGTATCTGGTAAAATTAGACATCTGGATTATGCTGTATAGTTGTCCAAAAGTTATTTTTTTGAGAAAGATTTTTTTGTAACATCCTTTCCCAAATGCATTTGAACCTTTAAATATAAGCCAGTGAATGAAACCATAAAGGGAATATATTAAACCCATAATATTTGTAAAATTTCTTTGTAGTACCCATGGGAAGGAGAATTAACTAGCCCTATTTTATATCCAGATGTTGTATATACATTAGGTCCTAAAACCTCATGTTCCTGCCTGGGATCGCTGCAGCTGGCCAGCTGCCACTTACTGTTACAAACATTGGTATTCCTGGAAGGTTTGAGCCTGAAAAACACTGTTCCCCAGATAATGAGGTTTCCAATTACAGGGGATCTGAAACCTCAAAAAACTAGTTTTCTCTTTAAAAAATTAAAGAAGATTGTAATTGATTTTCCAATATACACGCATTGCATGTTTCAACGATTTTAAGAAATTTGTAAATGTATTTGCTATTAAAAGCAATGCCTGTCTCTTCCCCTGCACTTTCCCTCACTACTCCATTGCAACACAGCTTTCCTACATCTAAGACTCCATTTCCCACAATGCCTTGATTGTTCTGTGATCTGTGACTAGAAAGATGGAGAATAATAGAAATGTGCATGGCATTGTGGGAGTTGCAGTCTTGACCAGAGAAGAGTTGATTTCTGATGTGCTTGAGGCCCCATATAACTAAATGGTTGGGCCTTCTAACCCCAAGAGCAGCATAATACGCCTTTATAAGTTCAGCAGGGGCATTGATATTGCTTTGCCTGTGTGAGGGTCCAGATATAGCTGTATAAAAAATGTTTCCGTCTGTTCCCCCTAGTTCTAAAATTTGCTGGCCTTCTTAAATGTCAAATGATATTGCATATTCTTTATCCCTTTGGCTTCAGTGAACTGGACTTTGTTATCTAGTGCTTCCTCCTTGGGGTAGGGTAAGATTGGGTGCAAGGAATTATGAGGTTTCCTGATGGTTGAACCAGATTTGCCCTTGCATCAAAAAATCTGATATGAATCATCCTCACAGTAAGCATAGCAACATTTAAAATCCATGAAACCATTTTCAGCCACTTCCATTGATAATGTATGGTAGGGCTGTTCAACTAGTGGCCCTCATATCAGATGGAGCCCTTTAAAGGACTTTAATGGTCTCCAAAACTGCTCAATGGCTTTAGTCTTCATTATGTTAAAATTTAACATATTAATATATAGTGTATAAAGTAACTGGCCCACTAAATAAAATAGTTGGAGAGCACCAAATTATTAGAAAATTATCATGGAAGGAATTGTCTAAAGGGAGCTTGGCTATCTGTATCCTCTTGCTTGGTGCTTATTCTCTAGTCCCTAAGCAATGAGCTTGTCAAACAATCTCAGACACTCTAACAGGCATTTTCCACAAATCACACCATAACTGACCTTTAGTCTTAGTGTCCCCTCCACTCTGTCCAGTGCTTTCAACTTCAGTTTAGGATCACACCATCTGAAAAGAGTACCAGAAGTTCAGGATATTTTATTGTCATGTTTTTCCCCAAATTCTGCATTTTCCACTGACCTTGACCACAATTCATCTTTATTTAGTAATAAATATGTTGAACAAAACATACTCTCTATAACTGTACACAGAAGGTGGCCTTAATGGTTGCCTTTTTCTGAGACTTCCCCATATATTTACTTATCAGTAGGGATGTCGCGGACTGTTCGCCGGCGAACTTGTTCGCGCGAACATCGGCTGTTCGCGTCCGCCGCAAGTTCGCGAACGTCGCGCGACGTTCGCCAATAGGCGTTCGCGTCAAAATCGTTCGACCATTCGACCATTCGATCGCTAAAATCGAAGGATTTTCGTTCGAATCGAACGATCGAAGCCATTGAATCGAATGAAATCATTCGATCCAATGGCTTCGATCGTTCGACTCGAACGAAAATCGTTCGATCGAACGATTACAATCCTTCGATCGTTCGAATCGAACGATTTTCGGATGATCGAAGTTCGCGAACAGTTCGCGAACTGTTCGCCAATTTTGCCGGTGTTCGCGAACGGCGTTCGCGAACACATCGGCGGCGGTTCGCTACATCCCTACTTATCAGCAATACTGACGGGGTAATTCAAGTTTAGTGACCATGAAAATATGCTTTCACTCAGTTTTATGGTGTGAAATTTTATGGAAATTGAAATGCTTACACTATAAATACATCTCAATTAACCTTTTTTTTCAGAGTTGTACCCACCCTATTGTATGGTCAAGGCAATGGCTAATGGCGAAGAATACTAGAGCAATGGGAAGTGACTTGTATACTTGACAGTTTGGGGTTTGCTTCAAAGATGAGGAGGGTTGAGGTGATCAATGTCAGGAGCTTCAGGGAACACACCTCATTTTGCAGCATTGAGTCCAGCTGGTTTAAGTGTCAAGCTCATTTTACAATTCAAGTGGGAGAAATATTCCAGCTAGCTGAGCAGCTTTGGCTCCAATAAAGATGGTGGTAGAGTCTGGACTCCAGTGGGCAACCCTTGAGACAGCAAATTTGTCACTAAAATAAAAAGCCAGCGCCAAAGGCACAGGAAACAGACAAACAAAACAAAATATAGGGTAATATTGTTTTACAAGGTTGCCACCTCTTGTGTGAAAAGCAAACCAACTGGTTTCACCTTATAAGTGTTACCCTCATTTAGTATTATCCTCCACCAAAGGGTTAAAAAACTTTCCTTAAGTGCTTGTTTAGGTGGGTACTCACAAACAGGGAATATCAACTTGCACAAAATTTCTAAAAAGCATATCTATGCCTCCTGGAGGCTCCCCCTGTATACAAACGTCCACACAAGGAAGGTCCCAAAAAAGCATCGCACACGAGGAACGGACGTAAAAAGACGCTTTTCCATCTTCCCAAGCCACTTCGATCTTTTGGGACCTTCCTTGTGCGGACGTTTGTATACAGGGGGAGCCTCCAGGAGGACGGTGCATAGATATGCTTTTTAGAAATTTTTGCCATGTGAGTGCATTTTAATCTTTTGTTTTTAATATATTAAAGAGGTATTTTTACACTATTTGCTGCTGCATGTCGATTTACAGTTCATACCAGGAGAAGTGTGTCATGATTTTTTACGTGCAAGTTGATATTCCCTGTTTGTGAGTACCCACCTAATCAAGCACTTAAGGAGAGTTTTTTAACCCTTTGGTGGAGGATAATACTAAATGAGGGTAACACTTATAAGGTGAAACCAGTTGGTTTGCTTTTCACACAAGAGGTGGCAACATTGTAAAACAATATTACCCTATATTTTGTTTTGTTTGTCTGTTTCCTGTGCCTTTGGCGCTGGCTTTTTATTTTAGTGACAAATTTGCGGACTTGGAGGGATACAAGTAGGAGCCGGCTGGGATCTGTGGACACAATTGAACCTTGGGCCTATTTTTCTTCTAGGAACCCTTGAGACAGGCCTAGGCCCTTAGAAACATCTTCTGACATAGACCCCAAATGCATTCTGAACTAGGGATGTAGCGAACGTCGGAAAAAAAGTTCGCGAACATATTCGCGAACTTGCGCAAAAATGCGAGCGGTTCGCGAACGGTTCGCGAACCCCATAGACTTCAATGGGAAGGCGAACTTTAACATCTAAAAAAGACATTTCTGGCCAGAAAAATGATTTTAAAGTTGTTTAAAGGGTGCAACGACCTGGACAGTGGCATGCCAGAGGGGGATCAAGGGCAAAAATTTATCTGAAAAATCTGCCTGTGTGTGCTTGGAAGAGATAGTGTAGGGGGAGAGCTGTTAGTGATTTCAGGGACAGATGATAGTAAGTTTGCTGGCTAGTAATCTGCTTGATACTGCTCTGTATTGGAGGGACAGAAGTCTGCAGGGATTTGAGGGACATTTTAGCTTAGGTAGCTTTGCTGGCTAGTAATCTACTGTTCTCTTTAAACAACTGCCATACGTTGCCCTTGTAGGCATTGTTTGCCCAGTTTTTTTGGACGCAGCCACTGAAGCACAGTTGCCAGAAAAAATATGCCATATAAATGCTGAAAATAGTCATTTTTCGCCATACGTTGACCTTGTAGACATTGTTTGCCCAGTTTTTTTTGGACGCAGCCACTGAAGCACAGTTGCCAGAAAAAATATGCCATATAAATGCTGAAAATAGTCATTTTTCGCCATACGTTGACCTTGTAGACATTGTTTGCCCAGTTTTTTTGGACGCAGCCACTGAAGCACAGTTGCCAGAAAAAATATGCCATATAAATGCTGAAAATAGTCATTTTTCGCCATACGTTGACCTTGTAGACATTGTTTGCCCAGTTTTTTTGGACGCAGCCACTGAAGCACAGTTGCCAGAAAAAATATGCCATATAAATGCTGAAAATAGTCATTTTTTGCCATATACGTTGAGTCAACGTATGGCAAAAAATGACTATTTTCAGCATTTATGTGGCATATTTTTTCTGGCCTCTGTGCTTCAGTGGCTGCGGCCAAAAAAACTGGGCAAACAATGCCTACAAGGTCAACGTCGTTGACCTTGTAGGCATTGTTTGCCCAGTTTTTTTGGCCGCAGCCACTGAAGCACAGAGGCCAGAAAAAATATGCCATATAAATGCTGAAAATAGTCATTTTTTTGGTCGCAGCCACTGAAGCACAGTTGCCAGAAAAATTATGCCATATAAATGCTGAAAATATAAATTTTTTTGGTTGCAGCCACTGAAGCACAGAGGCCAGAAAAATTATGCCATATAAATGCAGAAAATATGCATTTTTTTGGTTGCAGCCACTGAAGCACAGAGGCCAGAAAAATTATGCCATATAAATGCAGAAAATATGCATTTTTTTGGACGCAGCCACTGAAGCACAGTTGCCAGAAAAAATATGCCATTTAAATGCTGAAAATAGTAATTTTTCGCCATACGTTGACCTTGTAGACATTGTTTGCCCCGT
The DNA here is from genome assembly GCA_038501925.1 of Xenopus petersii. NCBI lineage: Eukaryota > Metazoa > Chordata > Amphibia > Anura > Pipidae > Xenopus > Xenopus petersii. Next base: position 10,999,512 of record CM076677.1, on the reverse strand, counting down.
TTTTTTGGACGCAGCCACTGAAGCACAGAGGCCAGAAAAAATTAAACCAGTAGGGTTTGCACCCTAGTTTGTAACGGTGGCGGAGGGAGGAGGACGCTAAAGGACAGCTGTGTGTGGAGTCATGAGGCTTGAAGAGAAGGACAGCTGCATAGAAGTCAGAACAAGTCTTCCGGCGTGCAGTAACCCTCCGAGATCCACCCCTCATTCATTTTAATAAAGGTCAGGTAATCGACACTTTTGTGACCTAGGCGAGTTCTCTTCTCAGTTACAATCCCTCCTGCTGCACTGAAGGTCCTTTCTGAGAGCACACTTGAGGCTGGGCAAGACAAGAGGTTCATGGCAAATTGTGACAGCTCTGGCCACAGATCAAGCCTGCGCACCCAGTAGTCCAGGGGTTCATCGCTCCTCAGAGTGTCGATATCTGCAGTTAATGCCAGGTAGTCCGCTACCTGCCGGTCGAGGCGTTCTTTGAGGGTGGATCCAGAAGGGTTGTGGCGCTGCCTTGGACAGAAAAACATTTGCATGTCTGATGTTACAGACCGGCCAAAGGGCTTTGTCCTTGCAGGTGTGCTCATGGCAGGATTACTGGCACCTCTGCCCCTGGAATGTTGATGAGTTCCTGAAGTGACATCACCCTTAAAAGCATTGTACAACATGTTTTGCAGGCTGGTTTGTAAATGCCGCATCTTTTCGGACTTGTGGTATGTTGGTAACATTTCTGCCACTTTATGCTTGTACCGAGGGTCTAGTAGCGTTGCGACCCAGTACAGGTCCTTCTCCTTAAGCCTCTTGATACGGGGGTCCTTCAACAGGCATGCCAGCATGAAAGACCCCATTCTCACAAGGTTGGATGCAGAGCTATCCATCTCCGCTTCCTCATTATCAAGGACTGCATCATCCACGGTCTCCTCCCCCCAGCCACGTACAAGACCAGGGGTCCCCAAAAGGTCACCACTAGCCCCCTGGGAAGCCTGCTCCTGTTGGTCCTCCTCCTCCTCCTCCACAAAGCCACCTTCCTCCTCTGACTCCACTTCTGGCACCTCTCCCTGCGTTGCAGCAGGTGCCTGGGTTCGTTCTGGTGATTGCGACCATAAATCGTGCGCTTCCAGCTCCTCGTCACGCTGGTCTACAGCCTCATCTGTCACTCGTCGCACGGCACGCTCCAGGAAGAAAGCGAAGGGTATTAGGTCGCTGATGGTGCCTTCGGTGCGACTGACCATATTTGTCACCTCTTCAAAAGGTCGCATGAGCCTGCAGGCATCGCGCATAAGCACCCAGTAACGGGGGAAAAAAATCCCCAGCTCTGCAGATCCAGTCCTACCACCCAGTTCAAAAAGGTACTCGTTGACGGCCCTTTGTTGTTGCAGCAGACGTTCCAACATAAGGAGCGTTGAATTCCAGCGAGTCTGGCTGTCAGAAATCAAACGCCTGACTGGCATGTTGTAGCACTGCTGAATGTCAGCAAGGCGTGCCATGGCTGTGTAGGAACGTCTGAAATGGGCCGACACCTTTCTGGACTGGGTGAGAACGTCCTGGAATCCTGGGTACTTGGAGACAAAACGTTGGACTATTAAATTTAACACATGTGCCATGCAGGGCACATGTGTTAAATTTCCCAGTCTCAACGCTGCCAACAGATTGCTTCCATTGTCACACACCACTTTTCCGATCTGCAGTTGGTGTGGGGTCAGCCACCGATCGGCCTGTGACTGCAGAGATGACAGGAGTACAGATCCGGTATGGTTTTTGCTTTCCAGGCACGTCATCCCCAAGACAGCGTGACAACGGCGTACCTGGCACGTCGAATAGTCTAGGGGGAGCTGGGGGTGCACAGGTGTGGAGGAGGAGAAGGAGGACCCAGCAGCAGAGTAAGAAGAAGAAGAGGAAGAAGACGAGGTAGAGAGCGATGGAGGAGTAGAGGTGGTGGCAGAACCGCGTGCAATCCGTGGCGGTGACACCAACTCCACTGTTGTTGTTGTTGTTGAGCTACCCATTCCCTGCTTCCCATTCCCAGCCATTACCAAGTTCACCCAGTGGGCAGTGTAGGTGACATACCTGCCCTGACCATGCTTGGAGGACCATGCGTCAGTAGTCATATGGACCTTTGGCCCAACACTAAGTGACAGAGATGCGGTAACTTGGCTCTGCACATGTTGGTACAGGTGTGGTATTCCCTTTTTAGAAAAAAAATTGCGGCTGGGTACCTTCCACTGCGGTGTCCCAATTGCTACAAATTTGCGGAAGGCCTCAGAGTCCACCAGCTGGTATGGTAAAAGCTGGCGGGCTAAGAGTGCAGACAAGCCAGCTGTCAGACGCCGGGCAAGGGGGTGACAGTCAGACATTGGCTTCTTACGCTCAAACATGGCCTTCACAGAAACTTGGCTGGTGGCAGATGACTGGGAATGGGAACAGGTGGTCAAGGTGGAAGGCGGAGTGGAGGGTGGTTCAGATGGGTCAAGGAGAGCAGAGGTAGAGCAGTAAGATGCTGGACCAGAAGGAGTGTGGCTTTTAGTTTGCCTGTTGCCTTTGAGGTGTTGCTCCCAAAGTGCTTTGTGCTTGCCGCTCATGTGCCTTCGCATAGAAGTTGTACCTATGTGGCTGTTGGGCTTACCAAGGCTCAGTTTCTGACTGCACTCATTGCAAATTACAATGCTTTTGTCAGAGGCACACACATTAAAAAAATCCCACACTGCTGACTTTTTGGAAGTGTGCGATCTGGCGGTAACAGTAGAAGTTGGCGGCATTGGCGGCAATGGCGGGTGCGTTGGCCGGCTGAACACAGGTGCCGATACATGTTGTTGCCCTACTGATCCCTGCGGGCTGGCCTCCCTGCTTCTTCTAAGTCTTATTCTCCTACTGCCTCTCTGACTCTCCGTCTCTCCATCTGAACTACCCTCCTCTTGCTCTCTTCTACTAGGCACCCACAAAACATCAATCTCCTCATCATCATTCTCCTCAGATGCATCAATTTCTTCTGACACATCACAGAAGGAAGCAGCAGCGGGGACCTCCTCCTCCTCCTCATCACTCATCATTATGTCCATCTCTGTCGTGTTCTCTGCCAGAATTAAATCTGGTGTAACGTCCTCATCTCCTTCATCTTCTTCTGCCAATAATGGTTGCGCATTACTCAGTTCAAGAAACTCATGGGAAAATAACTCCTCTGACTCCAGTGAAGAAGGGGCACCGGTGGTGGAGGAAGTGTTACGTGGGGTGGCCATAGCAGTGGAGGATGAGGAAGATGTTGTGGTAAAGTTAGAAACGGTAGAGGATGGGGTGTGCTGTGTAAGCCAGTCAACTACCTCTTCAGCATTTTGGGAGTTCAGGGTCATTGGCTTTTTAAAACTGGGCAATTTGCTAGGGCCACAGGATTGCATAGCAGCACGGCCCCTAGCACGGCCTCTGCGTGGCGGCCTGCCTTTGCCTGGCATTATTTTTAAAAAAACAACAACAACAAAAACTCAGTTGGTTTTTCTGGAAACGATAATACACACAGCTAGATGGCAGTTTGAAGAAAACAGTGTGCAAATAATGCCTACAAGATCAACGTATACACTACTACAGCGGTGGATACGGATTACGTAAAATATATGAATGCTGCTTGAAAAAAAGTAACTCAAGTGGTTTTTCTAGAGACGATAATATTATCAATATTTAGACAAAATGTGAACAAGCTCACACAGCTAGATGGCGGTTTGAAGAAAACACTGTTCAAATAATGCCTACAAGGTCAACGTATACACAGCGGTGGATACGGATTACGTAAAATATAAGAATGCTGCTTGAAAAAAAGTCACTCCGGTGTTTTTTCTGGAGACGGTAATATTATGGATATTTAGACAGAATGAGAACACGGTCACACAGCTAGATAGCAGTTGGTTGAATAACACACTGGGCAAAAAATGCCTACAGGGCAAATAATGCCTACAAGGTCAACGTATACACAGCGGTGGATACGGATTACGTAAAATATAAGAATGCTGCTTGAAAAAAAGTCACTCCGGTGTTTTTTCTGGAGACGGTAATATTATGGATATTTAGACAGAATGAGAACACGGTCACACAGCTAGATAGCAGTTGGTTGAATAACACACTGGGCAAAAAATGCCTACAGGGCAAATAATGCCTAAAAGGTCAACGTATACACAGCGGTGGATACGGATTACGTAAAATATAAGAATGCTGCTTGAAAAAAAGTCACTCCGGTGTTTTTTCTGGAGACGGTAATATTATGGATATTTAGACAGAATGTGAACACGGTCACACAGCTAGATAGCAGTTGGTTGAATAACACACTGGGCAAAAAATGCCTACAGGGCAAATAATGCCTAAAAGGTCAACTTATACACTACTACAGCGATGGATACGGATTACGTAAAATTTATTATGGCTGCTTGAAAAAAGTCACTCCGGTGTTTTTTCTGGAGACGGTAATATTATGGATATTTAGACAGAATGTGAACACGGTCACACAGCTAGATAGCAGTTGGTTGAATAACACACTGGGCAAAAAATGCCTACAGGGCAAATAATGCCTAAAAGGTCAACTTATACACTACTACAGCGATGGATACGGATTACGTAAAATTTATTATGGCTGCTTGAAAAAAGTCACTCCGGTGTTTTTTCTGGAGACGGTAATATTATGGATATTTAGACAGAATGTGAACACGGGCACACAGCTAGATAGCAGTTGGTTGAATAACACACTGGGCAAAAAATGCCTACAGGGCAAATAATGCCTAAAAGGTCAACTTATACACTACTACAGCGATGGATACGGATTACGTAAAATTTATTATGGCTGCTTGAAAAAAGTCACTCCGGTGTTTTTTCTGGAGACGGTAATATTATGGATATTTAGACAGAATGTGAACACGGTCACACAGCTAGATAGCAGTTGGTTGAATAACACACTGGGCAAAAAATGCCTACAGGGCAAATAATGCCTAAAAGGTCAACTTATACACTACTACAGCGGTAGTAAAATAAAAAAAAGTTAAATAAAAAAAGAATGAATATTAAAAAAAAAAAAATTAAAGTTGGTGCTGCTGAACTACTAGGAGCAGCAGATTAGCACACCAGTCCCACTCCCCAACACTGCTAGACTAATAGCACTGGGCTCTTATAGTAGTAGTAGTAGTAGTAGTAGTAGTAAAACAACAAAAAAATAAATAAAAGCAGTCCTTACAAGGACTATTGCTATTGCAGCAGTCAGCAGATGAGATCAGAAGCAGGACAGCTGCCCACTGCAGCTACATACAGAGCACTGCAGTAGAAGGTAGATTACTAGCCAGCAAAGCTACCTAAGCTTAAATGTCCCTCAAACCCCTGCAGACTTCTGTCCCTCCAATAACAGAGCAGTATCAAAACGATTACTAGCCAGCAAACTTTCAACTGTCCCTGAAATCACTAACAGGCAGCAGCTCTCTCCCTACACTATCTCTTCAGCACACACAGGCAGAGTGAAAAAAAGCTGCAGGGCTTCGGTTTTTATAGGGAAGGGGAGTGGTCCAGGGGAGAGCTTCCTGATTGGCTGCCATGTACCTGCTGGTCTGGGGTGAGAGGGCAAAAAAAAGCGCCAACAATGGCGAACCCAAAATGGCGAACGTCGCGCGACGTTCGCGAACTTCCGGCGAGCGCGAACACCCGATGTTCGCGCGAACAAGTTCGCCGGCGAACAGTTCGCGACATCTCTATTCTGAACAAGCAGAATACATAGGAATATGCCATGATGTACCTTGAAGAAAGTTCTCTTGGGTGGGGAAGGAGACACAACATTGGAGGTAGAGTAACAGACTGGCAGGCCCAAATAGAACCATGTAGCTGTAAGTGTCCATTTCATATACAACAGAAGAGAGTCCTGAAATTATATATATATACTGTATATACCCCCCTGGCCCTATATCCAGCACACTTACAGTAAGTGACCACTTCTTACTGTTCTTTCCTTCATCTGGATAAAGCACCAAAGCTTGCAATACATCTCAACAATGTTTTTGTGGCCTGGATAAATATTATAAATGAATTCTTCTGGAACTCCCTGACGTGCAATCGTACTGATAACCCCCCCCAAAAAAAAAGTATACTATAAGTAAATATAATTATATTGTCAAAAATAACATTAGATCGTTCCAAAGATTTGTTTTTACAACAAAATTAAGGAGACGTTGCATCTATGAGGTTTAGCATGGATCCTTTTTATGTTGCCTATCAAAAGCAACACAACCAGAACTTGCTAATGCTTCCCTTTCATACTCATTATTTTTGTTTTTCCACTTGTTAATATTTTATGTCACAAAATGATCCTTTTGCAAGATCTCTCAAAGCCGCTTCAGCTCTGCCGGAGCTCTGAGTGTCAGGTGGGTTTACAGTTTAAAGGTGTCAATGCAGCACAGTGTCCTAATTAAAATACCTGTGTGGGTTAAATTGTCCTTGAAAGAAAACATTTGCATTCAGGTCAAATATTACTATAAGCGGCGGAGAGATTCAATATGCATGGATCATCGTTGCATGTATTCGAACATTCATTTTATAAGCTTGTCATGTCTCACTTATTTAAAGTGTCTCCTCTGTAGTTCCAGGTTGGGGGTGGGGGGGAGGCAGATGTGGATGAGTTGTTAACCCTTTTTTGAGTTCGGTTGTACCAGGCATTAGCCAATGATATTAAGGGAAGTTGTTAGTAGTAGCATAGTAAGTTAGGTTGAAAAAAAGACAACATGTCCATCAAGATGTGTTGATACAGAGGAAGGCAAAAAAAGTCTCTCATCCAACCCCTTCTTATACCTATCTAATGTATTAGCCTGTACAACTGATTCAGGGAGCGAATTCCACATCTTCGCAGCTCTCACTGTAAAAAAAATCCCCTTCCGAATATTTAGCTGAAATCTCCTTTCTTCTTATCGGAATGGGTGGCCTTCCGTCAGCTGGAAAGACCTACTGGTAATGAAAGCATTGATCACATGATCACAACGGCCAAGAGTGAAGCAAGACCAACATTTAGTTTGGGGTGGTATGCCACTGACATTTGTACTTTGAGTACTTTGAGTACAATATATATGAGTAATAAGCATAGCACAAAAATTCACCCATCACTACTCATGAGTGCCAAGACTTAATCGGGTGTTGTCTCTATAGTAAGTTTACACTCATTAGCCGCACTTTTAGTATAGTCAGACTGTGTGTTTCCCTGAAAGCTCCGTCCCTGGCCTCCTCTTCTATTTTATTTCTTAATCGGGTGTTGTGTTGGTGCTCCAACAGGTAGTCTTTAGGGGTCAATTATGAATGCATCCTCAAGAGCAATGCACAAATATTGTGCCTATTGTTCATTGAAATTACTTGCATCCAAGCATTCACCTTATACTACTATATACAGATCTTCTGCCAAACCCCATTGTGTCCATTCTGCCTCTTCTGTCATCATGAGAAATTGACACTATGGAATCACAGAGCTTTTCTACAGGAGAAGCAGACCTGTGCCAATATATCAAATGCAAATATCACTTTAGCATTTAAGTGATGTAATACTAGTGCTGTTAGCCCCAACTTGCATTAAATTTGCAGGTATGCGGCCACAATCATAGTAGAATTCTGGAGACATGTTGCATCATGGGTAACAATACACAACTAGTTGCATTCAGAATTGTGCTTTGCACATGCACTTGTGGTTGTAAATGACCCTTTAAGAATTTTATTTTGAAAAAAAAAATGGAAGAGGTAAGGAGCAACATGGTGGGAATCATAGTAGGTGCAACCAGGTAGTTACTTTAAGAGGAATGGAGGAGGTGACCAGGAATGTATAGATTATATTTCTCCAGTCAGTAAATAAGACTGGTACTAAAGAACACATTTTTGTGGTCTACAATGCAAATCTACAATGCAGCCCCAAGCTAGCTGATGCCTCTGCTAAAAACTGAAGCTGAGTTGGAATTTATGGAGAAGACAGTAGACATGTCATCCAATTGGATTTTCTCTAGGAGATCATGGGTTTTAATGGTCCAACCCTGCCATTTGATGACTTTATTCTGTGTTGCATGTGCTTATAAAATAAAATATGGTCTTGAAACAGCCAGGTGTCTCCTTTTTGGCAATTTATGAACTGGAATTTCTGTGGGCTTTGCTTTAATATCATGATGTTGGACATAAGCACTTTGTGCAGACCATGGACAATAAGCATCCCTTAGATGTTTCACCTGGCCCTCAAGACATAATATCTCATGAACGCGTGCTTTAATCCTTGAACATACAAGTTATAGACTTCCAGATCTGATTCAACTAAAACTCCCAGAATGCTCAGCTAGTATTTGATGGATAAGGATGATACAATTTCTGGATTTACAGTGACTGGCCTGCAGGCTATGCATAACTTCTTCAGTCCCTTGAGTAGATTTATCTGTCCCCCATAAATTTCAGGTTTATTATAGCCCACATGCACAATGCAGAAGCACATTTTAGTGTCTGATCAGTAAAAGATAAGATTTATAATAGGAGGCTATTATATGGAGAGATAGCAAGTCCAGCAAGAGGTTATTTGAAACAAAAGAAGAAGAATTGTTGCTTTATATATGGAAGCACTGTAAATGAACCAATTGTTTAATAAGTCTTGCCTATACGTACAGATTATTGGAGCCAAAGACAAATCTTGCATTAGAGATAATTGCAATTACAGCTCTAGTACAAGGAACAATTATGTTACAGTTCTATCAGAGAGAGGTGAGATAGGTCAGGAACCGACCTACTGACAGACTGATGAACACTACAACATTGTTATAATCTGTGTAAACACCTGACCCGGGGCACCAGTACCTCCACGGCAGCCGTAAATTCTCTATTACTCTGTTCTCTGTTATGGTTGCAAAATGTCTTGTTTCTATATATCTGTAACCTTATTTTGAGCTAAGGGGGTCCAGCCTGTTGGCCAATTAGGGGGAGATTTAGGGTGAGTGCTTATTTGTGCCCTGGGTACCCCTGGAACTATAGCAGGGTGACTGTTACCCCAATGTTTCTATATATCTGTAACCTTGTTATGAGCTAAGGGGCCCAGCCTGAAGGCCAGTTAGGGGGAGATTTTGGGGTGAGTGTTTATTTGTGCCCTGGGTACCCCTGGAACTATAGCAGGGTGACTGTTACCCCAATGTTTCTATATATCTGTAACCTTGTTATGAGCTAAGGGGCCCAGTCTGAAGGTCAGTTAGAGGGAGATTTGGGGTGAGTGCTTATTTGTGTCCTGGGTACCCCTGGAACTATAGCAGGGTGACACCCCCAATGTTTCTATATATCTGTAACCTTGTTATGAGCTAAGGGGGCCCAGTCTGAAGGCCAGTTGGGGGGAGATTTGGGGTGAGTGCTTATTTGTGCCCTGGGTACCCCTGGAACTATAGCAGGGTGACACCCCCAATGTTCCTATATATCTGTAACCTTGTTATGAGCTAAGGGGGCCCAGTCTGAAGGCCAGTTAGGGGGAGATTTGGGGTGAGTGCTTATTTGTACCCTGGGTACCCCTGGAACTATAGCAGGGTGACTATTTCCCCAATGTTTCTATATATCTGTAACCTTGTTATGAGCTAAGGGTGTTCAGTCTGAAGGCCAGTTAAGGTGAGATTTGGGGTGAGTGCTTATTTTTGCCCTGGGTACCCCTGGATCTATAGCAGGGTGACTGTTACCCCAATGTTTCTATATATCTGTAACCTTGTTATGAGCTAAGGGGTCCAGCCTGAAGACTAGTTAGGGGGAGATTTGGGGTGAGTGTTTATTTGTACCCTGGGTACACGTGGAACTATAACAGGGTGACTGTTCTTCGGTATCTATTCTTGTTACAGGGTCCAGCCACAAAATAAGTTAGGAATAAATTCCTACAGTATAAAAATACTTTCCCTGCACTGTATGCCTTTTTCCTAGTTTTCCCCTAACAAGAATTTAATGCAATTCTACCTATGAAAGAAATAAGAAATGCAGGGCCAATGCTTTCTCTAGTTCCATAATGTGCCAAAAATACATTACGACAATGCAAAGAAAGGCAATAACAGCAATAAAGGGAATGATGAAGTTAGACTGGCCAATTTGCTACAGTTTATATTGGAGAAGAAATGCTTCCGTAAGTATATGATCACTATTGGTAAAATATAAGGAGTCCATATAAGCTGTGATTCCTTTTTCACCGGTGATCCATACCTCAAAACTGTTCCATTTTTTGCTGGACAGTCCCAATTTTGAAAGCTCAGCCCGCAGTCCCAGATTGTTACTGAAATGTCCTGACTTTCTCTTTGATCTCCTGCACTGAACAGCCAGAAAAAGATACAAAGTTTCTAAAACTTAAAGGAAAACTATACCCCCAAAATGAACACTTAAGCAACAGATTCATAATACATTAAGTGGCATATTAAAGAATCTTATCAAAATGGAAAATATATTTAAGTAAATATTGCCCTTTTACATCTCTTGCCTTGAGCCACCATTTTGTGATGGTCTGTGTGCTGCCTCAGAGATCACCTGACCAGAAATACTGCAGCTCTAACTGTAACAGGAAGAGATCACCTGACCAGAAATACTGCAGCTCTAACTGTAACAGGAAGAGATCACCTGACCAGAAATACTGCAGCTCTAACTGTAACAGGAAGAGATCACCTGACCAGAAATACTGCAGCTCTAACTGTAACAGGAAGAAGTGTGGAAGCAAAAGACACAACTCTGTCTGTTAATTGGCTCATGTGACCTAACATGTATCGTTTGTTGGTATGTTTGTGAGTACAGGGAATCCTACGATCCCAGGGGGCAGCACTTATTTTTTAAAATGGCAATTTTCTATTTATGATTACCCAATGGCACATACTACTAGAAAAGTATATTATTATGAAAATGGTTTATTTACATGAAGCAGGATTTTACATATGAGCTGTTTTATGTGATATCTTGTTATAGAGACCTAAATTGTTTGGGGGGTATAGTTTTCCTTTTACAGCACTCTGCACTTTTCGCTAGCGTGAGCACCCGCAGGAACATCACCAATTTACTAACAGGCGCAGGCACCATTTCGCTAGTGAAACAGACTGTCACTAGCGGTCATTCACACTCTATCGCCAGGCGACTTTTTACTCTGGCGAACGGACGTTACTCTGCTAATTCACTAAAATGCAGATTTTACAGAACGTTTCCTCTTTCGACAGAGTTGCCTTCGCCACCTCAGACCAGTGAATTGCTATAAAGCAGCTTACTTTTTTGGGTAAGTGGTTTTCTCAACACATTTTATGACATATGGAACATTAATTTTACATACAACATTCCAACATTTTGAAAATAAAAAGAGGGACAAAAAAGTTGGCGCATACAATGCGGCGATTTCTTTGACCACACCCATTAATGTGGCCACACTCCCTAATTACCATGTTAATTTTACAAAATTTGGCAGGTAATGAAATTTGGAACATATTTCTGTGATTTTTATTCAATTATTACAGTTTTGCTAATGAAGGTGAATTGCCATTTAAGCAGTGAGTCTAACTTCTCCTAAGAGATTTCTTATTTTATATTGTTACAATTACTTACAATTACTTATTTTTTTCTGCCGATTCAGTGCAGAGAAAATCAGGACTTTCCAGTACAAAATAGGGGCTGTCCCTCTAAAAACAGGACAGTTGGGAGATATGATTTTACAGGGGGCTCATGTGTAGGGTATTCTATTAACTCTCTTGTCTTTATTAAGGTTCCCTGGAAATGTGTAATATAAACCAGTAACTTAAACCATTTGCAGCAACATTTATAATAAAGACGTCCGTATAACTTTAATTTTCCCACCCTATGCAAATTGACCTAAGCGCAAGATCACTAGTGAAGTTTTGCTAGGCACAAATGAAAGTTAGCGCAACTTTACTTTGAAATGCTCGCGCTGCCGAAGTAACACTAGCAAAAAGTTGCGAGCAGTATCCCTTTAAGCACTATGTTGAAATGTTAGTGTTACATAAATGAAAGTTATTTAGTGTTACATTAGGAAGTAACAAGAATCTACAGGTTGCAGGAACATGACTAGAAAGTGGATTCTAGGCATCACTTAGAATGTATTACAAAGATGTAATGCAATCTAATAAAAAACAACATACCTTCCAGTATTCTGGCACTGTAACATAACTGTATATTGTTTTCAAGCACATACTTCAATCATCCTCTTCCTATTGTCTCTGGCTCTCCCTCCTTGCCCGCACTAGTGTTATTTACCGGGCCTGCAATAAATTGCAATAAATTAGAGTCGGGATTACACTACTTGGCTCAGAAGAACAATTAGGCTGTTATTTCCCTTGCCTGTCAGCTGGGCCCTGTTATTATCCGCAGAGCCCAATCCAACCTCTGAACACTTTGCTGTGTAATTATAGCTACACTGTGAAATCAATGCCTGCTGTGGGAAGATGAATGGGCTCTGAGGCCTGGTGACACAGACACACCATTCAAAGCCTTCTGTGTCCTCCTAAAGCTTGGCACCTGGTGCTCATCCAGACTCCCAGGCAGCAACTCTTACTGATGCTTTTGGATCCTCTGCGATACTTAGCGGCTTGTCTTATAGACGGTCACCATTAAAAAGAAGATCCATTGTATTTGGCTGATTTCAGTCAATCGAGAGATGTGGTCCATTGCAGCTTTGGAAGCCAACACTCTGCGTTGCTTTATGGCAGACCTTATCTTCAGTGACATGACAGGGTTTGCATCAAGGAAAATGTCTTTGCACAGCCACACTGAGGGAAACCGTTTCCTAAATTACTACAAATTGGCACCAAAATGTGACAATAAACTGAAACTACAGAAAAATAGTCTGCCGTATGTTAGAATTGGGTGGTCACCTGTTGGTATTTTATTCTTTTCATAGGCATTAAAAGAGAGAAAAAATAATAAAGACAGGAAGGCTTTCTCTTCCATAGGTGGCAACACTATGTTAGAAACCAGTTTCAGTCTACGGTTAAGCTCCCCATAGACGCGACGATTCTTCTTGCCGAACTACCAATTTTATCGTGCGGTTAGTGGGATTCGAACGATCGAACATCTTACGATTTTTCGGCTGACATCTGTCAGGAAATTGATCGGCCAGGTCAAAAAATCGGTCCCAGTGCAATGTATCTATGTTTGCAGGGCCAAGCAGGCAGCTCCCCTTTGTTTTCCTGGCAAATTGGTCTTTTTAGTTGATGGTAAATTCGTACGATTGTACGATCGTTCTGAGAAGATCGTGGTCTCACGATCAGGATCTGATCTTTTAAAAATCTCAACATCTATGGCCAGCTTTAGAAGGGGGTTGTTGAAGTGAGAGCTGTGAATTTGTGGAACTCTCTCCCTGAAGTGGTTGGACTGTAGGATTGCCACCTGTCTGGATTTGACCTGGACAGCTTGGTTTTCAGTAGGGCTGCCCGGGTCAAGACAGTACACTCGGTTTTCTCCCATGATTGACATAGTGATCAGCCAATCGCTGGTTGCCACGTCATAGCTCCACCCATGTTACACAGCATGCCCTGTCCACAGCGTCACTGACCAGCCCCAGTGACATCATGGCCCCTCCCTCTGTCCAGATTGTGAGCCGCACAAACGTGGCAACTCTATTGTAATGGAAGATACATTAAATAGCTTCAAAAATGAGTCCTATTGAAAATTATCAGTACCATGTTGATCCAGGGACTGGTCCAATTGCCCTGTTGGAGCCAGGGAGGGGATTTTATCTCTATTAGAGGTATAGTGGAGGAAGGGTTAACTTGCACAAAAAGTTTAACTTAATAGATGTGTTTAAATTTTATGCATATTAGATGAGCTGAAATGCAGTGAAACAAAGATGGCGGTGCCCATGGGAATGATGTTATGACATACTGCCGCGTGACATCAGCGCGTTGCGGTTTACCATGAAAATTTTAGATAAAGAGATGCCAGCATCCTGGGTTCAATGCCCAATTATAGGTTCTATTTCTGAAATGTTCCTGGGTGCTCTAAATTGCCATTTTGATGGATTCCTGGATGTTTTTGACCTCTTGCTTTGTTCCTGACTTTGCTGTTTGTTATCTGTCCTTGACACTTGATTGGAAATAGACTCTGATCTATTTTACCCCTTTGGTATTGCGAATTGGACTTTTATCTGCTGAATCTGCATAGCTGCTTCCTCCTTGGTCCTGACTCCAACCTTCTATGGCCGTCTGTCCCTGACACCTAGAAACTATATATTTATGTATGCATGGGTGTAACCATTTATAAAAAATAGGGCGTTTGGTGAAACAGAGATCATTGACAATACAACACCCCTCAAAAAACATATTTTTTACTTTTCTATTGTTCAAATTTACAATAAACACAATTTTTTGGACGAAGAAATTAAAAAAATAAAATGGTCACAATAATTCCTCAAATTAATTTAAAAATTACAATTGTACTGGATGCCCTAAGGGCAGAGACACATGTGGAGATTCCAGGAGATTAGTTGCCCGGCGACAAATCGCCTCTTCTTCAGGCGACTAATCTTCCCAAACTGCCATCCCACCGGCTAGAATCGAAAATGCCGGCTGGATGGCATTTGGAGCGCTTCGTTTTCTGAAGTCGTCCGAAGTTTCCTCGACTAAATATCCCCGAATCTCCATGTCTGTCTCTGCCCTAATGAGTAGCTGCAAGAGGCTCTGAAGGCCACAATAAAAACTCGGGACAATGACCTTTTGTTCTCGTAGATAAGCTGAAAGAAAGCCAATCTTGATCAGTTGGTGAGATTTTGGGTGAATATATATTTGCTGTCCTAGACAGCCTTGGAATGATACACCAATCGTGTTCTGTATTTGTATAAATCTCAGGTAAGAAGGGCACTGACCTTCCGGTTGGACTTGAACTGAAAAAGCTTAACGAATCTTCCCCCTGAGCCGTAAGAGACTTAGCTGCGGACTCAAGTCAATAGCAGAAATAAGAATTTGTATAAATACACAAGAGAACCCTATGATAAAATCTCCCGATAATTATTTTCCACTATGTCTATGCAGAGGACATAAGGGCATCACTTAATATTCGGAAAAAGGAGATTTCCTCTTCAAATGCAGAAACGGTTTTGTACAATGAGAACACCGAAGTTGGGAAATTCTCTCACAAGTGCAGTTATAATGGCAGACCCAATACATAGTTTTCAGAAAGGGTCAGATGCCTTTAGCAAGTGAGAGAATTCAGCATCACACGGAAAGCTTTTATTGTCTTCCTCTGGATCAACTAAAAGCTTATTAGAAATGGTTTGAGCAATGAGTTGAGCTTGATAGGCTGTTGTCTTTTTAACCTCAGTAACTATGCCAGCGAAATGCAATTCTATGCCAGATTTGTTTCATACAACTCACTTGCTTTATACTATATACAGAATTATGTATCAGTGAAGCAGACCCTGACTGCTTTTCAGCTTTGATTTACAGCAAAGCTCAAAACACACGTAGCTTTTTATTCTAAGCCAATAAAAACCTCATCTATCTCCTACTATAGTCCTCATCTGATGCCATTAGGTACTGTGCAAACCATATCTGAACTGAAATACAAAATATGCCCTTTTTATTAAAATGAAGACATTTTCTATGCCTTCTTACAGAAGCCTAACCAGTGTTTGTCAGCATAGACAGATGGCCACTTTGGGGGACAGACACTAAGCAGCATTTTTTACCACTTTGTTTATGAGCATTAAAAACGCATAAGAACAAAATTCTGCAGAACATCATCAGTACTCACCAAAATGTCACCCTTCAGTTTAGCTCATATCAGTGCTACAGATATAAAAACAATGGTGTGGGCCCTGTAACATATAACATTCAACCTGTTATAGTTCCAGGGGTACCCAGGACACAAATAAGCACTCACCCCAAATCTCCCCCAAACTGGCCTTCAGGCTGGGCCCCCTTAGCTCATAACAAGGTTACAGATATATAGAAACATTGGGGTAACAGTCACCCTGCTATAGTTTCAGGGGTACCCAGGAGACAAATAAGCACTCACCCCAAATCTCCCCCTAACTGGCCTTCAGGCTGGGCCCCCTTAGCTCATAATAAGGTTACAGATAAGTAGAAACATTGGGGTAACAGTCACCTTGCTATAGTTTCAGGGATGCCCAGGGCATAAATAAGCACTCACCCCAAATCTCCCCCTAACTGACCTTCAGTCTGGGCCCCCTTAGCTCATAATAAGGTTACAGATATATAGAAACATTGGGGTAACAGTCACCCTGCTATAGTTCCAGGGGTACCCAGGGCACAAATAAGCACTCACCCCAAATCTCCCCCTAACTGATCTTCAGACTGGGCCCCCTTAGCTCATAACAAGGTTACAGATATATAGAAACATTGGGGTAACAGTCACTCTGCTATAGTTCCAGGGGTACCCAGGGTACAAATAAGCACTCACCCCACATCTCCCCCTAACTGGCCTTCAGCCTGGGCCCCCTTAGCTCATAACAAGGTTACAGACATATAAAAACATTGGGGTCACTCTGCTATAGTTCACGGATACAAAGATACAATCATTAGAAATCTCCCCTTAATTGGCCTTCACTTTTGGCCCACTTATAGAACAGATTTAAAGAAACATTTAGGCAACAGTCACACTGTTATAGTTCTAGGAGTCAAAACCGTATTGCAGCCATATGCTTTTCGTATCTCACAGACACTATTAATCATAGGCTCTGATTAAGCCTCTGTGAGATAATAAAAAACTTGTAAGGCTGTGCCATATGTCTACTAAATAAACTACAATCTTTTTTACACGTCTGTCTAGAAGACTGATCTCTGAGTGCCTGCTCTAATGCAATACGGTTTGATCGGCTCCCTTAGCTGAAGGTTCAGGGTGCTGCACCTGGACCTTTTACAATACTTGGTGAGTTAATACTTTTTGAGACCTCTTTTGGTGTATAGTTGTAGGGCTACACAGAGAAAGAAATAAGGTGCCAAATGGTCCATTACATGGTCCTGAATGTTGTTTAGATGTTTAGCCGCAGACATTAGTTGGGATAGGATCATGTATAGTAGTTTGTATCACCTACAGTAGCTACACAAAGCAAGTTGAGTTCTATTATTAACTGGAGAATGAGGCTATTGTGATATACGGTGGTGCACAGGACTTTTGAGTACAAAATACACGACTTAACTCCATACAACACAATAATCCCTCAGTATTTTAATTTGCTCTACCTCAGCTTTGTATAACTGAGTTTTCCCTGAAATCAAGTGTAAAGGTACCTGGTGGTCCAGTGGTGTGGGGGGTGCCGCCACACTCCCTATGGGGACGCACGCAGCCACAACTTTCTTCGTTCTGATGCGCACTTCAAGAGTGCGTGCGAGTCCTTTTGATTGGCGCCGGTGCATGACGTCATTGCATGCGAAGCGAAATTCAAATATTTAAAGGGCTCTCAACCTATTACTCATTGTGTACTCATTGTCTATTTTCAATAGTTCCTGGATGCGATTTCTACTGTTTCTGATCTGTTCTTGACCCCGCCTGTCCCTTACCAAGTCTAGTTTGCTGCCTGTCCTGGACTTTGCCGTGTACTGAATGTTCTCTTGGACCTTGTTTTGATACTGCAATATTAGTGTATTGACCTGGCTTGTGACCTTGACTACACTCTTGTCTTCTGATTGTCTACTGCACTGCCTGTTTGGTATTGACTCAGCCTGTCCCTTGACCATGCTCCTTCTTCTCAGTTCCTGTTGCAAAGGTATTGTTCCCTTGCCTGCCCAGAACTCTCTCCTCGGTCCTCCCACATTAAGACCTGGTGGCATCTGAGTAGGGGAGGGCTCTTCATGAAGGTGAAAGGCGGCTGTTATAGGCAGAAGAGCTGTGACGAAACCTTGGGGTTTGTTCTGGGTTTGAGAAACCGAATGTAGCACCAAGGTTAATATAAACGTGGTCCGCATTTTAATGCCATAACAATGTATACACTTCTGAGCAGGATGTCCACTGCGTGTAGGAATATTGTTGGTTGGATTCACTTACATTAAGAGACAAAAGCATTACGGAGGTTAGGCACTAATGTTGGGGATCAGGCCCCTCTCACAGTTGAAATTCCAGTTCAACCCACTGGTGTTCTACAGGGTTAAGTGTAAGGTGCAGGACAGTCTAGTTCATCCACTCAAACCCAGGGACGGAACTAGGGGTAGGCAGAGAAGGCATGTGCCTAGGGCGCAAAGCTCTTGGGGGCCGGCAGGCATGTACCTTGTCTGCTGCCTACCCCATGTCCAGTCCCCGCTCTCCCCGACTGTTCTCTCTCCCAGGCATTTTGATATTCAGCTTGTGTGTTGCGCTGATTTGCGCATGCATGCACTCTGTGTTGACTTGCTCATGAGTGCACTGTGCTGAATCTCACATGCGTGTGCACGCCATTAATTTGCGCATGTGCACACAGCAATACATGCATGTGCGCGCCCAGCAAGCGCAGTGACTGGCCAGGTTGCCTGGCCAGCCCGGCCTGGCTCTGCTCCAACCCCAGCAAATCCACCCTCTATGAACCTCTCTTAATGCATGGAGGAATTATTATGCTTGCGCAAGAATGGGCCTTCCCCAAACAGTTGAAAAGGCACTTGGATCATTGAGACATAAACTATTGTGCGGCTGGATATTTTTTACAAAATGGTGTAAATAACTAATTTCTTCTTTCTACCAAGCCCAGAGCACAATGTCTGTATAATGTAATACATGTTCTGTACATTTGCATGTGCATCCGAGCAGAATTAAACTAAATATTTTGAACACTGAGGATAAATTAATTATCAATCAGTAAAGTTAATAATAAGATTAGAATGTACATACATACTGCAATGCAGAATAAATGAGAAGGCTAAAATAATGACAATATGTAGGATTAGAATAGTTATCATAATAGGGAGGTTCTTTATGGCTTATGAGAGAAGCAACCCTTGAATTAGCTTGATAGAATCAGCAGGATAAATTGGTTAGAATCAGTTGGATAGAACTGAGTCAGTGGGAGAGAATAATTGCAAACAG
The DNA here is from genome assembly GCA_038501925.1 of Xenopus petersii. Classification (NCBI taxonomy): domain Eukaryota; kingdom Metazoa; phylum Chordata; class Amphibia; order Anura; family Pipidae; genus Xenopus; species Xenopus petersii. The sequence goes on along the minus strand of CM076677.1, from coordinate 10,980,552 downwards.
TGGGGTTCAATAGTTAGAACCAGTGGGATATAATAATTAGTATCATGGAACTGTTGCACTATAACCATAAAATAGGCAACACGGTAAAGTGTTGTAGGGTGTTATATTCTGTTTACAAGGTTGGAATACATAAGCACAGGTTTAAAGGACCACTATTCCTCCATTTTTACATTTTGTTTGATTTTCTAATGAAAATATGAATAACTCAGAGCATATTTTCTTTTCTTTCTTGCTTTCAACCCTGACATCTATGAAACTGTACTTGACCTAAGCCAAGTTTCCATTGTCTTTGAAGGTCAATGGTCACATGTTTTCCTGTGACTTCCTATTGGGTTATTTTACTTTCTTTTACTGTACCATAACCTGCCCATAGAAACAGCATAATAATTTGCAGCGGTAGGTCTTTGCTACTTAATGCCATTGAGCAAGGTTGAATGGTATTTGAATGGATTGTATTGAGAACATAGATCTGCTTGTTTGATAATGTCACCAAATGAGCATTTTCTGTCCAATTTGGTCACATATTTGGTGGCTCAAATCAGGCTGATTATTAGCTGTAGGCCTATGTAAACATATGGGGATCTTTAAGATAGTCCAATAAAAACATCTGGCCAAGTATCAACCATATATTTGTGTGTGGGGGGCGGGAGACATAGTTTTAACCAAACTGATGGGCAATAAATGACTCAATAAGGAGTTAGCAGACAATATAAGACTATGTATGGCTAGATATAGATAAATTAAAATATAAGGGTTAGATGGATTCTTATGAAAAGCTGTTGGGTGGAATGGAGGAGAAAGGATGTACGGAAGGACACAAAGCATGATAAGTTTGTTAAATATTTCTAGCCGGATTTAATTCCACACTATCATGTATATCCTTTCCACCCTGCCATTCATTACATGGATAATTTGATCATTTCATCTGCCCAAATGCTCTTGCATTTAATTTGCCTTTCAAAAAAGTATCCCTAGAGCTTATATCGGATTGAGGTTATTAAGATTCAGGAAACTTCACTGTAAATTCCCGTACTGTACTTAATTGACCCACTAACCCCTTGAACTCTTAGTGGGGATAATAGCCGTACATTGGGAATCTATTTTTAAGGAGGCAACATAAACCCATAAATGGGTCTTAAAAATATGTTTTGTCTATTATTTGTATTGAAATAAATGTATAGTTTTGGTTGTTAGTTTTTTTTTCAGTTTGAGCTTAGACACTTCATACGAATTCCCTCTGTAATCTGCAGAGTCAGTGTGGGAAGAGTGGAAATGATAAACAAATACAGAGTCAGAAAGAAGCAAGATAGGAAAAGGCCAATTATTAGTGAAGAAGAGTCAATCTATGTATGATTTTATTGTTGTCCTTATCTAATACCTAAGGGCAATAGGGATGGGTGAATTTTTTTGCCTTGTTTTGCCGCAGGTTTGACGCCCATAGATTTTAATGGCCGTTGGCGACATTTCGCTGGCGGCGAATTTTTGGCGAAACTAAATGGGTCAAATTCGCCCATCCCTAAATGGCACTGCATGCTATCAGGCAAGTTGAGAAACTCACCTCAGGCGGCAGTAGCCCCCAAGTTACCAGGGCAGCAAAAAGCCTTTCATAGTAACTTTAAGAGCCAAATTAAGAGGCAGTTATTAAACTGGAAAAATCTGCACTAGTGATGCGACCGCCATGGACTCGCTCCTGCGCAAGAACAGTAATCGCTGAGGAACAAGAGGGGGTGACATTGCATGAGCCGCCTCAGGCTAATACCTGCTGATACCTTATAAAGCAAAAAATTGCAGATCTGTGCAGTAAGGGGCAGATTTGTCAAAGCTCGAATTTCGAAGTTATCTGATTTTTTTTTAAAGCACTCACAACTCGAATGGCTATTTATGAAAAAACTCAAAATCGTCTATTATTCTATAGAAGTACGACTTAAAAAATTCTAATCAAATTTGAATCGAGTCTTCCTCCGAAAAAAAAACAACCTTGAATGTCAGGAAGGCAATTAACATCTTCAAATGGTTCAACGGACCTCTGCCCTTAACTTGTACATGAACTTGGCAGGTTTTAGGTGGCGAATATTTGAATTAGAACAGTTTCCAGGGTCCCGGTGTGTCAAATCTCACAATTCGAGTTGGTGATTTTAAATTCAAATTTATGAGTTTAGACCACAAAAAAAATTGAATTCGAATTTACCATTCAAACCTTAAAGGGGAACTCCACACAAACATAACTTATGCTTTTTGAGGAGTAAACATAATTTCAAGAAACTTTGCAATATACATCAATTAAAAAATATGCAAACTTTTATTGATTTGGAACAGTTTCCTAAACCTAGCCTCCTGCTCTCCTGCTGATCTGTCTGACTACTTTGCTGAGCTGTCTGACTACTGTTACTTTGTATCAACAGCCGTCTGTCCTCAGCCTGCATCCTCCAAACCTCACAATTCCCTGCACATGTGATTTCAATAAGGAACGGAACATCACAGTGCAATGCATTGTGGGTTATGTAGTTCCTGCATGCTGTCTGTAAGCTGTGGAGAAATTGTTACAATTTGTAACATCAGTGTTAAGTTCCTCCTTCCCTGCCAGGATTTCAAATAATGCAGAAAGAGAAGAACTGTTAAACAGCTGGATTTCAGCATAGAAAATGGCATTTATTCATACTTTTTGAAGAAACAGGTAACTGTGAAGGGTATATTAGGGGTTTCTGTGTTATTTGGGCCTCTTTACCAAATTTTGGTTTGGAAGCCAGAGTTCCCCCCAACGTGTAGGGGATATGCAACGATGCATACAAACACGGACACCAGTGAAACATAAAATATAGACGGAGGAAAGATGCAAGAGAAAAAGAAAGATGGGCGGTGGGTAATTTGGGTAGTGACATGAGGAATTAGGTGTAGTTGGAGGCAGAAGATTACACTTTTTCATTGTAAGAAGACAAGCTACAAAACAGAGGAAGACAGAGTAAAAGAAGGCAATATTAATTAAATGTTACACATTTCATTTTCACCACTTACCTCCTCACCCCTTCATGGTTTCCTTTGAATTCCAATCTGTTTCCCACCTCTTTGTATTCCTATCATATATTAAACACCTTGACCTCCTTTATGTTTCATCAATACCTGCCATGCACTCTCATCAGACATTCCATGCACCTATCTCTAGGACTTAAATATTCCATAATATTGTTAAGACCCCTGCTGTATCTAGGCTTCTTTGGATAAGCACCTCCATTGAGTTATTCCAAATGATTCCGGCACTTGGAATAGCCTAAAGGAAGCTATTGGAGGCTTGGAATGCCATGTGAGGCTCACACAGTAGGGGTCATTCATTGTATGGAAGGCAGGGTGCAAAGTGCCAAATGCAATTTACGTTTTTGCACTTTGTACCCTACTTTCTACTCAAATTGAATTGCTGTAGGTCACTGCTCAGTGCTCTGCACCTTGTATGGGATTATTTTGATCAGTTAGTGCAGCCAAAAGAGGGGCAAAAATGGCTCCTGAATGAGGGAGAGCTTTTACACCCTTTAGTGTTCTTGCACTGGCAGGGTCAGGGCGTAAACTATAGTGGAAGCAGACCCAGTGGGGGGCCCAAGGAACAGGAGGGCCAGACCACATTGTTTTCTTCCTTTATAAGGCACTCTCTAGCCTTTGCTTGTGGGGGCAGGAAAGGGAGGTAATTAGGGTAGGTTGCAGTGCACCAGGACCCTATGAAGATCCTGGTGATCCAACATCACATCATTAAGCCACTGTGCACATGATATATATATATATATATATATATATATATATATATATATACAGGTATATATATATATATATATATATATATATATATATATATATATATAGAATAGATTTAAAGATATGACTATGAAGATTTTCATTCATCCAGGTCATGGTATATCTAGTATAGGTAAATCTAAAAACATATGCCGAGAACTTCTCACACCAGTCAGTTGAATTGAAGAAGCTGCTTCAATGATTACTCAGCAAGTCCAGTTGTTTTTAGATTTACCTATACTAGATAGATTTAAAGATATCTTTTTCCTGTGCTTTCCCAAGAAAAGAACCATTTATTAGATACTCATCAGTGCAAATCACTCCAGATCCTTGAGCAAAAGGAACTCAACTTTGGGAAGAAGAGGACACACGAGTATCGTCTGTCATTATGGCAATACTCCAGATATTTATGTTATAGAAATCATTAGTTGCCCATGGAATCCATTCCTGTGAACTGCACGCATGGCGGGTACTTGTGCACTCAAGCGCTTTGTCTGGAATAGACAAGTTATTAATTTTTCCTCAGGGGGCTTTGTTCTATGCAGGTCTCCTGGTTCAATACAGCTCTGGCCTCCTGAATTTCTCTCTTCTTTATATTCCTTTGTTAACTCTTCTATGCCTTTATTCATTCAATGTTTATGCTTCCCTCATTACTCCTCCCATTCCTTGAAAAAACTGCTCACTTGCATAATGCCAAACCCTTTGAGATCCATTGCTCTCTACGGATGAAATCAGCCGAGCTTACAGTCTGTGATTACCGCCAGCGCCTGCTGCCCACGGCTGAAAGCTGTGTTTTGTTCTTTCCAAACCCAACATATTATTGGTATTTCATTATATGGTTTTGGAGTTAAATTGTTGTTCCATGAGGCACATGCATTGAAGGCATCAATTGCCAATTATGGTGATTTGTCATTTGTGTTATTAACCCAATTTTGGGTGCATTGATATCAACACATTGAGAAAGGTTGTGTTACAGTTCAATGTTGTGTATTCCTCCCCATTGCTAAACAGGTGGGCAGATACGGGTAGTAACCCTTAGCAACCAATAATACAAGCCAAATGAATCTTGTTTGTTGATTACTGACCTCACTTTGCCATGAAGCCAGATACCTTTAGGCAAAACTTACTAGAAAGATGAAACCAAATACAACAGAGGTCATTGACTTGTAGGAAGACATTGGGCAAAGTGCAGAAAATGTATGTCACACTTTCTTCTTTTGCACTTTTGACACTGATTTTCTTGTATAAAGAATTGCAAAGAGTCTTTGTGCTCGGTTGTGTTGTTAGGCTTCCCTTATCTGTCCCCTCACATTGGAGCAGCAGAGGATACGGCCATGATGGGAGGAAAGGTTTGGGATGGAGGTATGCCAATCGCTGATTGCTATGTCATCAGTCCCGCCCCTATGACACCAGTCCCACTTTTGACATCACCGGGCCCACCCCTAATTTCACCAGCCCCGCCTCAGCCGTTATCCACCCACCCTGCTGCCCGTTTTCCGGCACCCAGCAAAGGTGGCAACCCTAGACCCAGGATCAGGGCTGGCAGGACATCAGGAGAACTTTGTGTAGGGTTGCCACGTTTCTTTGCCAATAATGCTGGCTTTTGGTTTAGGGGCATTCCTTGTTGTCAGTTGGGGGAAGGGTAATGATTAAGGTTGCCACTCGGCCAGTATTTTCTCCTGCCTAACCCCATTTGTTCTACCTGCGGCCTGCCCCTGTTCCAACCCAATGTCACTCCCTACACCCCTGTCTAGCCCACCCATTACAACCTCCCCTTTGGCCGCCAGCATCCCTGCTCCACCCTCAATTTTCATCAAAACTCTACCCTTGTCATGTCACAGCCCTGTCCCTTCTTAGTCCAGTCCACTTCATTGGGTGCTAACCAAAAATGTGGTGGGAACAGAGGCAGGCTGGGTGGGAAAATGGGTGGAGGAGATGGTAAAATAGGATAGCTGCTGTGGTTATATGGGGTGATTGGCAGTGGAGAAGGTCAAGCAAAGGATTCATTGGGTATGCATTGGGTATACTGGCAATGCATTCGTAGTACCAACCCTGGCCTAGTTGGTGATTTACTAATGCCAAACAGGTGGTAACCCTATCCCTGACCTGGAAGAGTGGAGAAGCAGTGTGGTTGGTGAGGGTCTGCAACGGGGGTGAGACCCAGTGGCTGGATGCTGTGTCCTTGGGTGACAAACCCAGTGGACTTAAACACCTCATCTCAACATTGGAATTATTCATAACATCTTCATCAGTATACGGGACGGGTCACAATGACCAAAACGTCAGGTTTTTGAACCAAAAAACACACTTTGATGTTGCTAAAAAGACCTACAGACTGCCATACCTTGTAAATAATACTTAATGTTTATCTCATTTGAACATCTTCTTTAAAAACTGGGTGAGAATTCAAGTCAAGTTGACATATGATGGTTTTGTAGATAGGGAACAAAGAAACACTTTTGCAGACAAAACAGTTGCCTCCATCCCCCTTTAAAATCTTAAGCTGCATTCTGAATGAATAACCAGAGGCTAATTGAAATGCTCCCTGCAAGAGTGTTTGGAAACCAGCACAGTCTGCAGCAGCTATTTAAATTAGCCATTTGAAACCTTGTGGGTTCAATATGGGCCTGGAAGTGGCAGCTCTATCAGTGGGTTGGAAGTAGAGGTGCGGAGCAGTTTACGGTAGAAAGGGAAAATGCTATTATATGAGGATTTAAGGCCAAAATCCAATATCTGAGTTTTTTTAGCATTGTAGGAGCGAGTAAAGGAATTCGCAATTGGGCACAGCAGATGTGGGGTAGTGGGATATCTATAAGTAGGTCAGGAACTGGCTTTTAGGATGGACTGGAGACTAGAAAGACAGCTGTAACAAGACAATAGCAATCTCCTGGCCCTCATTCGTCACCAAGTAATAAATGATTTCCATGCAGTGACCTGCTCATTTCACACCCCAGGAATCCCATATATCCTGCCCAATAAGTTGGCTTTTTTCTGGATTTGTCCTGTTTCTGTGTGCATTCAGCCCATGTGAGCTCATTTGATGAAGCTTTTGTATGATTTGTGGCACGGCGCCTTGTGAATAATGCATCTGCCCTTCCTGACTGGGAAAATCGAAAGCTTTTGTTGTTTCTCTTTTTCTTATCTCCACTTAGCTTTATCTACAGTCAGTGTGGATTCGATTTAGGCAGTTTATATCCATTCCGAGCAGTACTTTAACCTAGTATATATATTTCACCTACTTTCTACTGTATTCTGGCAATGTTCATTGGGTTAAATTAATTATTCTGTTACTTGATAAATGACATTCACAGCACTGCACAAAATACTGGAAACAACAACTTATGCAACACTACATCTCCAAGCATGGATAAACATATATAAGCTGTGTGGCTCTGTTCTTCAACAAAAATAAAGAAAAAAATATATATATGGGAAACCCCCAGTCCAAAGGTTGCCAATTGTTTTTTGCAATATGTGGAGAATTCAAAAAAAGAAAGAGACCAACTACTAATAAAGCAGTAGCCAGTATTTATAAGGTTAAAAATAATTTATTAGGGACATACATAAGCCTCACACATTTTATGCCTAAAGTGGGCACTTACTATGAGCCAGCAGGACACGGGGAGGAAGTTTGGTCCATGTTGTAGGGGGGGGTGGCCAGTACAGTATGGAAGAGCTTTACGTGGTGAACAGGATGAGGCCCCCCAGTGGCAGCTACAATGGACCCTTGACACTAATGATGTGCAGGTTGACAAAAAGTTGACCCACACCCGACCCTAACCTGCCCACTCCCAACCCACATCTAATCTAAACCCAACTGGCAGTAGCACTTTTATTTATAGATCTGTGCCCGACCCACCCATCTCTAACATCACAAATGGGAAGCTGAAGCTGGCACATTAAGGTATACAGGGGGCCTTACTCATGGATTATAAGGGATAATGTACCCCCTACTGTAAATGATAAGGATATTAGAAGTCACTGAGGGGTTGTTCTGTGACCATATAAAGGCACAAGGCTGCAGGCTGAGTTATACAAGGAACTCTGAGTATCACTCATGTATTATAAGGGATAATGTACCCCCTACTGTAAATGATAAGGATATTAGAAGTCACTGAGGGGTTGTTCTGTGACCATATAAAGGCACAAGGCTGCAGGCTGAGTTATACAAGGAACTCTGAGTATCACTCATGTATTATAAGGGATAATGTACCCCCTACTGTAAATGATAAGGATATTAGAAGTCACTGAGGGGTTGTTCTGTGACCATATAAAGGCACAAGGCTGCAGGCTGAGTTATACAGGGAACTCTGAGTATCACTCATGTATTATAAGGGAAAATGTACCCCCTACTGTAAATGATAAGGATATTAGAAGTCACTGAGGGGTTGTTCTGTGACCATATAAAGGCACAAGGCTGCAGGCTGAGTTATACAGGGAACTCTGAGTATCACTCATGTATTATAAGGGATAATGTACCCCCTACTGTAAATGATAAGGATATTAGAAGTCACTGAGGAGTTCTGTGAGCAGGGTCACAGACGCTAGCAACAAGGTAGTGTGTCAATTTTAGATGGCTTGGATCGGAAATTCAATGTAACATTTTAGAGCCTCTGCTAACTTACTTTTTAGACTCCATCTAATGCATTTTTCAGCTTCACTCATTATATCAGGTTATTTCAGGGAGTTTTTGGTTTCAAAGCAGCGGTGCTGGGGGTTAACTGAACAAAAAATCCACATTCAGCAACAAAGTGTTGCTCGTTTCTCATCTATAAGTGCCTGTTTTGAGAAATAAACTGACAACACAGCAGATTCCGTCAGCGCTCCGAGCCCACATTAACCCTTGTAAAAGTTCAGTGGTTTCTGTGCGATCGATCTGACCAGGGCAAGCTTTTTGCTTTCATACAATAATTGAAAGGCCTATGTTGTGCTAAGCCAGTTTAAGCTGTGGATTTGCCCTTTTTGGATGGGGACCTGCTCATTTAATGTTTCTGCTAAACAAGGGCAATGTATTTGAAATAAGCCGTGTTTCTTTATTCACAGTGCATGGATTTTCCCCAAAATTCAAACGCTGTTGGTGTTATGTGCAAAAGTAACCCAGGAAGTAAGAGCACGTCCAGGCAGGTGCTAAAGGGGATATAAACCCCAAAACTGAATTGATATAAACTTACTGAAAGTGCTTGTTTGAGCACTTTTGCCATTTACATTCATTTTCCATTTCTAGCAGTTTCTGAGACATAACAGTTTTATAGCCAGGCTTTTAGAGTAACATTTGTTTTTGAAAGTGAGAGTTTTCAACTTTAGTGTAACTGACTGTAAAGAAAGTGCATAGAAGAGAGAATGGGCCACTGACACTCTGACTTTCAGCTGGAGCTGCTGAGCTGAAAATCTGGTATTAGCGTTATAAAATGGCAAAGATCTTGGAGTCATCAATGAATGGCTTTATATCTGTTTTAATTTCATTGTTCTCATGTTCCCTATACTGTGGGTCTTGTGTGCAACTGGGGCCAATTTATGAATATAGTTGTGTAGGGAGCCCAAGTAGTCTACTAAAAGTAGAGAGGAACTTTTAGTGAAATGGATCTGCTCCAGTGGAAATATCTCAGATTAGAAATAATCCCTTTTGAGTAGAGTGTCCCTATACTGTGGCAAGGTATCGTCTAGGAGTGCTACTGCTACACTGCTTCTCCTTGGTGGAATAGATACTGCTCTTGTTAGCTGGCCTGGCTTCCTCACTTCTCCTAGGAGTGCGCTAAGATGGAAACATTAGCCCGTTGACAGGGTCTCTTTTCGCTGATTTATTGAACGCTTGGGTTATATTAGGTTCACTGAGGCCTACCTCTAATTAGGGTACTCTGGAGATCCATCTCCTGCTATGATAGAGTCCAGGTATAGAGAGAGAGCCTTGTGCCCCCTAACATTATATAGACTAAGAGCACAGCCAACTAGAGAAACTTCCTCCAACAGTACATAGGTGACAGAACTGTCCCAAGCCGGTAGGGGAATTTAGCCCAATGGGTTCCATACATGTCCCAGATAGCACCTGTGCATGTCAACTTTAACAACATTTTCAGGGATGCCCTATTTACATCAACACCCCTACCCCATCTTGTTCACCTTCAGTAACATCCCAGTCGCCCACACCCTTTGATTTACACCCAACTAATATCCCAGTATATGTCAAGTATAGGTAGAGCTCAGAGTGCAATGGGGTGTGTGACCAGGCTGAAAAAAGTCAAGCAACTGCCATGGCCAAGTTATATCCGAAATAAAAAATAACTGGGTTGGTATCTCTAAATTATTTGGATTGTCATGTCCAGAGGTCTCAGAGGCCCTCCAACAAAAGGTACTTTTGGAAAGGGACTTTCAGGGAGCGATACCTGACTAGTTATATCTGAAATTGAAAATAACTGGTATGGTATCTTAATCAATCATATTAACAGCTTAATTTTAATTTACTTTACTTCTGAATTTTGCTATTCTGCGTGGAAATGTATTTTCTGGTGCTCACATGACTGCCTATACAACTGCAGGGCTGTAGATACAGATATGTTCAAGTACTGCAAAATAGTCAGGGCAGGATCCATTTATTTTTTATTGAACATTTACTACACTGCTGCCTGGAGATGCCCGTGATAAGCAAGCTTAGCTGGGACAAAAAATAATATACAATTTAATCTTAAAACACATTTAAATATAATTATAAAGAGGAAACAAGACCACCCCAAGTCTTTCTGGAGTCGTCCCTCCCTCCCGAAATGCCCAAGGCATCTTGAGTTCATGGACGAGCTTTTTCTGAGTTCCCAAACTCGCCCTGTAGATTTGCATTGCTCTCCACATGGTCCTGCAAATCTTCCACTTCTCCACGCAGCAATGGATCTACAAAGTCAATAGCAATTTGACGAACTACAGATTTACTTTAGCAGAGGCTGCCAGAAAGGGTTTTTATGATTTCTGGCAGCAGTGGATTGACTGTCTGGAAACGCGTTCCGCATCAGTCCTCACCTTCCACTCTTCTAGTTAGCCGCTCATTCCATCTTCAAGCTGTCACTCTTCTTCAGTTTTGGTATCAGCAGGACTGGTTTTGGGCCATTTGTATTTTAGGTATATAAAGAAATATTTAACCTGGATCCCTTCAGCTGCAGATAAGTGCAACTTTCAGCATCCTACCTAAATTTGACACACTTCTTGCCTGCCCATGTGAAGCTCTTTACAGCCCTGGAATTGAAGTCTATAGAGCTGCACCTAACTTGAAATGCATTCCACAGCACATGGGAGTACCCTGGAATGTCCCCTGCAGCCAACCCTGCAACGACTGCCATAGACATACATTATGCCATTGAGTTTGTACTTTCTCTGCACTTTGCTCCACCAATCCCATGGGCTCCAGCACTTACACCCATGAGGTTGGGAAATAGTGATTGGCGGATTTGCGGCATCTTGTTTTCGATGCCGGCATACGTTTTTGATGCCGGCGGCGTTTTTTGGATGCCGGCGCACATTCGCTGGCGAAAATACACTGTCGTCCAAAAAAGGGACGTCTGTGAATTTTCGCACCTGTTTCGCAAATGTATTCACCGGCGGCAAATCACGCAAATTCGACACAAATTCGCACCTGGCGAATAAATTCGCCCATCATTATTGGTAAATGAGTGCCTAGACCTGCAATATGCAAGCTGGATACCAGCCTCAGTAGAGTGCAGTATTTACCAGAGAGCACAGCATCTACATTACTATGCCATACCTGTAGCACACAAGCCGTATCAGCCTGATGTTTAATCGCCCAAGTGATATAATTAACGATGAACATATGTAAAAGTACCGGTGCTTCCTCTGATCCCATTACTGCCCTTCCTTTCAACTTGCAACATTAATGAGAACTTACCTGTCCCCTTAGTTCTAACCTTTCCTTTGCCTTTGAGTTTCTTCCAATGCCTTGCCGCTAATCAGCTTATGGTCCTGTGCATAATACAGTCTCTGCTCCATCTGCTCGGGTCTGATTGGTCAAGTGTAAAATTGGATCCTACTGGCTGTGACACATGATTATTCAACAATTTTCATGCAACTTATTTGGTCACGATTTTCAGAGGAAAAACACTACATACTATACATATTTATTGTAGTTATATATCCATGCAATGCAATAGAGATGATTGGATGTGCTGCAAATGGAGATTCATGATGAGATAACACACATCTGACTTCTCCATGCCAACCTAACAGTTTATTTACCATGTCAAAAATCATACACTCAATTAGCTTGACATGATCCTCTAGTAGGGATGTAGCGAACTGTTCGCCGGCGAACTAGTTCGCGCGAACTTCGACTGTTCGCGTCCGCCGAATGTTCGCGAACGTCGCGCGACGTTCGCCAATTGGTGTTCGCGTTCGATTCGAAGTAAAATTTCGTTCGACCATTCGACCATTCGACCGTTCGATCGCTAAAATCGAACGATTTCCATTCGTTCGAACGATTATAAGCATTCGATTGAATTAAAATCATTCGATCGAATAGCTTCGATCGTTCGATTCGAACGAAAATCCTTCGATCGTACGAATAAAATCCTTCGATCGTTCGATCGAACGATTTTATCGAGCGTTCGAAGTTCGCGAACTGTTCGCGAACTGTTCGCTTTTTTGCCGGTGTTCGCGAACGGCGTTCGCGAACACATTAACGGCAGTTCGCTACATCCCTATCCTCTAGTACTAAGCACATGCTGCTTTGGATCCTGTGCCTTATAAATATTAATATGTAGAGTGTTTTCTTTGATAAACATTCTATTCCTTATTCCCTATTATTTGGCATCATGAGTTGATCAGTGAGACTTTTTAGATGCTCACCATGTTTCAGTACTTCATTGGTCTTGAGATCAGGAGTTTAATTACACTAAAGATGACCAATATACACGTTGATTTTTTCCCATGGGCCAAATAATTTATATTAGACCAGTTAGATCTTCTCTATTAACCTCAACATTGGAGAAGCCCTTCTTATGTAAGGTCAGCTTTTCTCTACAGTAGAAGATGCCCCATTACTACAATACTAAGTGTTTAGAAACTCTTATGTAGGTTATAATATATAGCATTAAGATTTATTAATACATTTGTAAGTGGCAATGAGGGCATAAACTGTCTGCTTGGAGACAACTATGTCTGAATCTTTAGTAACAATTCTTTCTGCAAACTTAGGGGCTTTAGTCACCTATAGCAACCAGGTAGTAGGTAGCATTTGCTGGTTAACTGTTTAAAAGCAAGCATCTTATTGATTTTAGTCCTATTGTGTGCTATTTACCTTATAATATTTGCCGTCCGAGTCATAAATTCCATCATATAGAAGGATGGTTCCCACAAAGTTCTCATTTTCCTTTATAACCCTTCCAAAGCCTGAGCAATTCCATAAGGCACAGATTGGAAGAACAAACATATTGCTCCGCCTTCTTACTAACAGCAAATGTTCGAAAGAAAACTTCACTCTGTAAAGTTTCTGACTATGACTTGTCCTTTTAACACTGTTGTTTGGCTGCATTGAAGCCCCACTGATCTTTACTAGCCTTGGCCCATTTGTTTAACATGGGACATACTTACAGTATTGTTACTGGCTTACCAGTGCACAAGCCAATGTTCGTGGATGAGAAATATACATTAAATATCTGTTGGAGAGTTTCCAGTGCATTTGACTCTTTTATGGAATTCTATACCTAAATTAGTTGTACTAGCAGATACATTAGATAGCTTCAAGGAGGGGGTGGATGACTTTATAGCATGTGAGACTATTCTGGATTATTAAAAATAGTTCTCAGTTTTAAGTTGATCTGCCATCTTAGAATCAGGAAGGAATTGTTCCACTCTCTGAGAGCCTTAGAGACAGTGGCGTAATAAGATATGACTGGGCCCACAGCAAATTCTTTTTCAGGCCTCCAAATGCCTAGAGGTTGACCTGGTTTACAAATAATTATTGAGATTTTATATGAATTAGGGCCTCATTGGGCCCCTATACCTCCTGGGCCTCCCTGCAGCCGCAGGGTCTGCTTTCTCTGCTTAGAGAACATTCAGAAGGGTTTTTTGCCTTCTTCTGGATCAACTAGCAGTTAGGCAGGTTATTCAGTATATGGACTTAAAATGTTGAGCTTGATAGAACTTGATGTTTTTCTTTGACCTTAGCTTAACAGCTCTTTGCACTTGCTAGCTGCTTGTTAGAGAATAGTACCTTTGCTACAATGTAATAATTACAAATTACATGAAATAAATTAAATTTTAAATAAAATTTTTGCAACCTTTTTTTGGGTTGCAGTTCGCAAGATGATGGGTTTGTTTTTTTGGAGACACAAATCGTATTACAATAAAAGAAAAATAGCTCAAGAATCCACACCCATTAGACTTAACTAACATAAGATCAAAGAAGAATACAACCCAACTTTACATATTTCACTCCCTTAGTAAAAAATGGACTTGATGTGCTTGTGTCTTCTTTTAACCTCATAAAGTACATTACTGTGGCATATATCCAAGGGAACTTGGTATTCAGTGTGTGAATTCTTCTACTTTCATATAAGCTGATAGCAGATGGCAGACTGATGCACATATCATGGCTTTTTCAAATTCAGTGCCATTTTTGGAAATTGCTTTACAGTTATATCATTATTTTCCAAATCAGAATATGTTTATAGTACACTCCAAGCTAAATCAGTGCTAAATTCCAGGTTGAGGCTGCTGGGGTCTGATGTTGGAAATAATTTATTTTTTTTCCATTGTTAAACTACAGGTTGGATATGGGTGTTTCCTATGGCATTGTTGAATTTGCAGTTTGAACGTTTGCACTGGGCTCAGTCCGATGTGACGTTGGCATAAAGGGTTTTTTGAGAGCGTCTAGGTTTTTTACTCCACCCTGAAATTGCTACAGGTTTGTTCTCTAACCCATAAAAAGCTAATTGTACCAGTATGTCAATGCATTGAGGTCTGCCAAGGCTCATTCATGACCTCAATGAATTGTAATGTGCAAAGTGCATTATTTTGGACATCATTCATCATATTTTTTGCCCACTACCAAAATGTAAGCATCATTCCAGTGGCCCATTATGGACCAAGCATATGAGAAGCATCAGTGTGCAATCAAGGTTTGTGCCCAGTTGAGTGCTTTACTCTTGCCATTGGTGGGTAGGACACTGCCGGGGCTGCTCTTAGGATCAATGGGTTTTAGGCAAATCTATATCTTGGACCCTTAGTTGTCAAAGCCGCTAGATGCCTGATGGCAAGCCTGGTCTACTTGATGATTCTGAGATCTAGTTGAGATAAGTTAAAAGCAACTGGAATTTCTCAGAAAGTCCAGTTGCTTCAGACCAGTGATCCCCAACCAACGGCTCAGGAGCAACATGGTGCTCACTAGCCTATTGGATGTTGCTCCCAGTGGCCTTTGAATCCCTGGCATGAAGGCAAGTTTTATTTGTATAAAAACTATGTTTACTGTCAAACAGAGTCTCCTGTAGGCTGCCAGTCCACATAGAAGCTACAAATAGCCAATCACAGCCCATATTTAGCAGCACCATAAAAGTTGTGAATGCTTAGATTGCTCTCCAACATTTTTCTACATTTGAATGTCACTCACAAGTAAAAAAAAGTTGGGGGACCCCTGCATTAGACTTATCTCCACAAGATACTATATATAATGATCTGGATTAATCAATAACTTCATAGACAGATGATTCTGAGATATATACGTATATATATATATACTTTAATTAAAATTCAGATTAAAAACCCTAGTGCAGAAGTACAAGTGGCACTTGACTCTTAGAACATCAAGGGGCCGATTCACTAAGGGTCGAATATCGAGGGTTAATTAACCCTCGATATTCGACTAGGAATTAAAATCCTTTGACTTCGAATATCAAAGTCGAAGGATTTAGCGCAGATAGTTCGATCGAACGATCGAAGGATAACTCCTTCGTTCGAACGATAAAGTCCTTCGAATCGAACGATACGAAGGATTTTAATCCAACGATCGAAGGAATATCCTTCGATCAAAAAAAGTTAGGCAAGCCTATGGGGACCTTCCCCATAGGCCAACATTGACTTCTGTAGCTTTTAGATGGCGAACTAGGGGGTCGGAGTTTTTTTTAAAGAGACAGTACTTCGACTATCGAATGGTCGAATAGTGGAACAATTTTTACTACGAATCCTTCGATTCAAAGTCGTAGTTGAAGGTCGAAGTAGCCCGTTCGATGGTCGAAGTAGCCCAAAAAAAAACTTCGAAATTCAAAGTTTTTTACCTTCGAATCCTTCACTCGAAGTTATTGAATCGGCCCCTAAGAGTTGATAATCTGTACAATGCTGATAAATTCAAAATTCCAATTGGGAAAACTAAGTGGTTAAGCCACCCAAAATTACAGCCAGAGCACATCAAATAAATGAGCTCCACCTTTATCCACTGTATATGTACATCCTGCCCAACATTGTAAATTAGACAACAGAAGCAATATTCACTTTCAAGGAGATTCTGCATGAAATATGAATCTCCTTTGGGATTAGACATGCTTTATTTATAGTCAATGCCAATTCTTTTCAAACTTCGTCAGCATCTGTCTAAACTCCGTATCACACAAGTCATTCAGATCATGCCATTCAAGTCCCCAGTGAGATCATTCGTCTTCTTCTTCTTCAGTATCATCGCTGCGGCTCTGAATCGATATATTCTGGAATGGAGCTGTCCTATTTATAGAAATGAGTCTTAAAATAACTAGCTCACTTTGTTCTTTTATTACAGGATATTGCTATCAGTGCTCATTATTGTTTATAGAGGGGATAATGTATCCTTTGCTGTGCATTGTGACAGTAGGGGGCACATTATTTGGCACAATGAAAGTGAAATCACTAAGTGATATTTATAACTGATGACATCATTGTGCAACTGAAAACCTTTTTGTATAGTAGTCTGTATGTATGAGCTTCTATCATATATGCACCTTATATCTACATTTGTTTAGCTTTCATCTTCCATGTCTCTTTTTTGCCTTTTATGAAAATATATTTTTCTATTTTACATTTCCTCTCATTGTGTTAATTTGGATCTTAGTTTTGCAACTCCACATTACTGATTATCCATGTGCTCCATCCATGCTGTCTTTTTTTCAAGGACCAATGGGGCATTTTAAGCAGGTGAGACATTAAGCTCAATGACTGAGCTTATAGAGATGTCCTACCATATCCATTAAAATGATGCATGAATTCACTGGTGCTTTTTGTTTTCCTAACGATGATGTTATAACAATTTCCTTTGTTAACGGTTGTCATGGCGCTCGGATGAAAAACAGCTGTCCATGTCAATTGCTGCATTTCCTTTCTTTATGATCCTTAATTGACATATGGGATAGACTCCTTAATTCATTTTAAACCGGTATTGCTCTTTTAAGAGAGTACAGCGGAGCTTTGTTGATGTTGTCAACGGGTTGGTGCACCTGTTTGTCTCTGGTGCTCTGAAAGGCCAGTGTTAGAGTAACGAATTTCTCTGCCACTAATTTATTTGTCACAAGTAATAAAGGGGAGAATGTACTGTTCATTTTAGACGTGGTTCCACATCCAGAGATACGGAAAATGCTTCCATTAATTTTTCTTACACTTGTCCTTGTAATGTCCTACCGTAATATACTCATTTGGGCTGGGTAGTCTTATAAATGACACACCATTTGCAGCAGATCTAATAACTTACAGCAACCAAGGAGATGTTTTCTATTAAACAAGTGGCCAGTAAATATTACCTGCTATTTGGTTGCTATGAGTTATCCCGTAAAATTATCAATCACCCATTTAAAACATCACAAAGACCTCTGTGATCATTTGGAGAAGGCACAACAGAGGTTTGTGCAGAGTTTGGCTCAGGGCTCTATCTGATTCTGAAAAAAAAACAATTTTTTAATAAACTCTGATGGTGATAAGTAGTGATGGGCAAATTTGCGCAGTTTCGCTGAAAAATTTGCGAATTTCCCGCGAAATTCATAAAACTGCATTTTTTTTTGACGAATCGCGTAAATTACCACAAATTTGCCGCAAATTTGCGCCTGGTGAATAAATTCACCCATCACTAGTGATAAGTCCAAATAAAAAAGCACTCTAACCTGTGCTGGGTTTCGTTCAATAATCTGAAGATTTCATGGTTTTTGGGTGTCAAGTCCAAAAAAGTCAGAGATTTTGGGTGTCAAATCCGAAAAAGTCGCAGTTAGGGATGTAGCGAACTGTTCTGCTGCGAACTAGTTCGCGCGAACTTCGACCGTTCGTGTCCGCCGAATGTTCGCGAACGTTTGGGAACGTTCGCATTTTGAGTTCGCGTTCGATTCGAATAAAAATCGTTCGACCATTCGACCATTTGATTCCTTCGACCGCTAAAAATTGAACGATTTCCATTCGTTCGAACGATTGTAAGCATTCGATCGAATGATTTTCATTCAATCGAACGCTAAAAATCGTTCTAATCGAACGATCGAACGATTTTAAAACGTTCGATCGAATGATTTTTCATTCGTTCGAATGCTTAAAACGTTCGATCGTTCGATTCGAATGATTTTAGCAATCGATTGAATGAAAATCCTTCGATCGAATGATTAAAATCCTTCGACCGTTCGAATCGAACGATTGTAGCGGGTGTTCGAAGTTCGCGAACTGTCCGCGAACGTTCGCATTTTTTGCCGGTGTTCGCGAACGGCGTTCGCGAACACCAAATCGTCAGTTCGCTACATCCCTAGTCGCAGTGTTTGGCGACAAATTTTCAGAAAAATGTATTGATAAATGGGGGGGGAGTCTGTGCAGATTTGGTCAGAGCAGTTTTTAGAAAATAGTGAGAACTTTTCAGATTTTGATAAATAACCACCCAAGATTAGGAATCCCAACGAACATTAAAATAAAAGTAGTAGTGACACCATTATAAATAAATGTTCAACAGCTGCTAATCTAGATCAGGGGTTGTTGACTACTTTTGTTTCAAGCCCTGCTTAGAGGACAAACCTTTGGCCAGACCAAACTTTAGTTCATGGACTAAGTACAGTTATAGGAAAATATTGGTGTATCAGTCATTCGGGGACAGTTGCAGGAATATCTATGTATATCTATATGTATGTCTATGTAATATATGGCAAATACAATTTCACACAAAGCTCAACTTAACTGACCTTCAAGCTGGATTTTGAGGTTTAGTTAGGAGATCAGATTGCCATTCTCTCCAGTTTTCAATCTCACTAGTCTTCATGCTGAGCCTCTCTGTCACTGTTTTATGTCCCCCAGTTTAGGAACCACTGCTTTAGAGCAACAATTTTCAGATTTCAGTTCAAGCCCCCATTAGAGGTTAAACCTTTGGTCAAGGCTTGCTATTTCATCTATTTTGCCACAGTTCCATCAATATATATAATTTAGCAAATAAGTGTTTACCACTAGATCCCACTTGATCCAAGCTTCCAGGAGTAGCTAGAACAATAAACTTGGATTCTTCTCTAAACTCACCCTAACAGGAGTTAAGGTTGAGCCCCCTTAACAATTTCTTATGGCTCCCCAGGGGTGCCATGACCACAGTTTGGGAATGACTGAGCTGCATTAATTGTTCTCTAGAGGCCAGAACTAATGTCTTTGTTTTATTTATGAACAAAATATCTAGTTTCTATTTTACATCTTCATAGTTTTCCCTGTAGAGAAGCCGTACAAAAAGAACACCTGGCCCCTAAATTAAATTTTGCTTGCCTTGCTGCCGATTCTGACTTTGCCGGTGATATCTCTTTCAGGAGAAGCTTCACCTCACCGGCAATATGAGAAACAAGAGTGAAGAATCCTCTGTTCACATCCCTGCAATTATTCTTTATACTGTACTTGGTTTGTTATAGAGATTTTGTTATTGTCATGTCGTTTTTAGCTAACAAAGTTTGTGGCATCTGTTCAAGCTTTTTATTTCCTCACAAAATGCCACTGGGAGCAAATCCAGAAGTATGTTTTATTCCTTCTCTTGTTTTCCCTCTGATGTTGCAAAGACATCGGAATTCTCTTGCTTACTCTGGAAAACATTTGTTCGTTGTAAGAAAATCTCTTCAAATATGTAGAGGACAAAGACATCTCTGTAAATTTTGACAAGTGCAATGTATCTGCAAAGAATATTCAGAACGTGCTTCACAAAAAACGTTGCAGTCCTGGGAGCATTAAATAAGCATTCTGAGAGCTACTGTATCAATTCAATAATGTACTTTAACTATGGTAGGATAATTTTAGATGTACAGCTGTTGTTGACTTGCAGTAGAAACAAGATTAGACAGACCTAGCAGTTCAATCGAGGAGGCTAGGTCAATCAAAATGTTATTAAATTCCAACTAAATCCATGAATTGTTCTTTGTTGTAGTAGTATAACGTAGAGAGCTTTTCAGTCAGGTCCTTCAGGGATGTCCACTAGCCCTACACACACATACACACTTCTGTTGACTTCCACATACACACAATCCTTTTCCTGATTTTCTATGTGTGTCATTCACACTGCACATGAGCCAACTGCCTGGGAAAAAGTTGTGCCTTTTATTGAATATGGGGTTAGTCCTTTAAAAACAAAATTATACCACTCAGCTTCAATGATGATGTATACAACTTGGCATTAATGGTAGCAGGGATCAAACTTATTATAGAGTTTATTAACAAGGGGTAGATCCTACCATTAGATGTTTTGATGGGCACAAAAATTGCAACCAATGAACGAAATACTGGTAGTGCTTGTGCCTACAGAAGTGCTTTATAGCATGCTGGGTCGTAAGGGAGGCATATACACAAAGCAGACCATAACTACAACAGTCCCAGAGTGTATAGCTACCATAGGTGCTCTAGATTGCAACTCTTGAATAGTGAATTAGTAAGGAGTGTGAATAGTGGGTGTTTGTCATTTTCTGTCAGGCACCTTTTGACTCTGGCATAAAGATACCTTACCGCAGTGGGGGCAACTAATAAAAAATGATGTGAAATGGTATAAAAAAAACTGGCATTTTGACACAGCTTTTGCTCTTTGCACCTAGCATCATTATAGTAAATAAGCCTTTTTGACTCTCTCCTCTCATTCTCCCTTTACATCCAGATGCTAACATTATTCTGCCACTCTCAGCTAAAGAACACCACTCGTATTTTCAGGGTTTTCTTTCATGCTGTGCCCATCCTCCCTTCCATGTGCCTTTAAGATTTCTCTTCCGTTGCACTCTTCATTTTCTGTATTATTTTGAACTACTCTGAACCTCTAGAACAGTGATCCCCAACCAGTGGCTCATGAGCAACATGTTGCTCACCAACCCCATGAATGTTGCTCCCAGTGGCCCCAAAGCGAATGCTGATTTTGAATTGGCATGGGCATAAAAACCAGGTGTGTTGCCAAACAGAACCTCCTGTAAGCTGCCAGTCCACATAGGGGTTACCAAACAGCCAATAACGGCCCTTATTTGGTACCGCTAAGGAACTGTATGCATACTTCTGTTGCTCCACAATTATTTTTACCTGTAAATGTGGCTCATGGGTAAAACAGGGTGGAGACCCCCGCTCTAGAACCACATTCTCTGACTTATGTTGTGATAAACCCAGTGCCACCATCCCTATGCCCGCATCCTTTGAAACTCCAGCCTTTGCATTGGGCCGGAACTAGGGGTAGGCAGAAGATGCAGCTGCCTAGGGCACTATGATTGGGGGGAGCTGGGCAGCTACTTCTAAAATTGCCTTCTGACTACCCCTAGTCCACACCACCCAGTCTTACTCCCCTACCTCCTCCATCACTCTCCCCTCCCTCCTGTCACCCTCCCCTCTATTGTTGTCCCCTCCCTCTTCTCCCCTCCATCTCTCTCCCTTCCCTCTGTTGCTCTCCCCTCCCTCCCCTTTCCTCCCCTCCATCGCTCTACCCTTCCTCCCGCCATCTCCTCTCTCTCCGTCGGGCATGCGCGCATGTACGGGAAGGGGGGATAGCCCACCGGGTTGCACAGGCCAGGCCCTGCCCTGCATGTTAATCTTTCAAGCCTTCAGACAAGGCTAATTTCATAGTATATTGGCTACCTGCAGGTACCCAACCTGTTGCAGGACTATATTTTACCTTAAAATTAGGGATAGGCCAATTTTTACGCCTTGTTTCGACGCGGAAATGACACACATAGACTTGTATGGTGTTGCGCCTCGGCGTCGTTGACTTTCGTCTGCGGCAATTTTTTTTGCGAAACAAAACAGGTCAAATTCGCCCATCCCTACTTATAATGTCTGTGTATGAGAATGTATTGCTCAGGACAGAATACATTTTTTTGGGGGGGATAAAAACCTGCCATGAATAATGAAAAACAATATTGGGGCAACACATCTGGAAAATGTTTTTTCTGAATTTTATTAAATAGGCCCGTGTTAAATTAAAAGTAATTATTGCTTATTGTTGGGGAAATACTTTACTTAAATAATGAAAAAATTTGAATGAAATGAATGAATGAATAAAAAAAAATTATGCAGGTATAGGACCTGTTATCCAGAATGCTTGGGACCTGGGGTTTTCCAGATAACAGATCTTACCTTAATATAGATCTTCATATCTTACTAAAAAATCAATCAGAAATTAAATAAACCCAATAGGATTGGTTTGCCTATAATAAGAATTCATTATATCTTAGTTGGTATCAAGTACAAAGTTCTGTTTTATTATTACAGAGAAAAAGGAAATCATTTTCAAAGATTATAATTATTTGATTAAAACTGAGTCTATCCGAAATGGCCTTTCCATAATTCTAAGCTTTCCGGATAATGTATTTCTGGGTAATGGATCCCATACCTGTAGTTGCCTTTGTGTCTGTGTGTGTTTATTTTCTGTGATGGCCTACGTCCATACTTTATTTCTCTCCTGGCTTATGGTGGCCAGTGGGTAGAGAGTCTTTCCTATTAGCATAAGCCTTGGCCAACTCTAAAGGAAGTAAATTTGGAGTAAAGGCTACCTAAACATGCAGGGAAATATATGAGGCAATTTTAGGAATTAATCAAATGCAACCAAAGAAACAAAAAGCTCCAAGGAAGCATGCATTTAAATGGGCAGAACAGAAGGACCAGTTGGTGATTTTCTGCCATCAAACTGCATATTAAAGTGTCAGTCACTTATCTATAATTATAGGGCAGTGTTTAAGCCGAGCAGGTGTCACGTTGTGAAAGAGGCAGCTGTGTCCTGAAATATGTCTCATCTGATACATTCTGCTCTGTCAACCAGCCTAGTCCTTCCCAGTTTTTACTTACTTTATTCAACAATACAAGAAATTTAAAGGCCAACTAATATTAGAGAAGTCATATTTCAGTGTGCTTATGTCCAACAGACGCCTTCAATCTGCCTTTGCTTACCTTCCAGGACCAAGCATTGCTCTTTTAATGAAGTCCTAGACCAGTGTCCTCAAACTGTGGTGCCGCCTCCCCGGAGGTGCATGGAGAACTGGCTCGGGGGCCAGTCTGTAGGCCAATTAGGGTGCTATTTGTGAAGAGTTCCTGTTTGATCCCCTAAATACACCTGAAGGTCTATATTGAAGGTCAATTAGGGTGAGATGCTTGATGATAGAGTCCTGCAGTGGGTCAAGTACCTGCAGGTTACCCACAAAAAAATCAGGTACTATGAGGGATGAAGGTAGGATTTTCAGGTGCGGTTATAGATGCGGGTCTGCGGGTTGCATGTCTGTGGGTTGCGGGTCGGGTTGCAGGTCTCATCTAAAATTCTTATTTTATGTTATATTGTCTATTTTTTACTCCTTTTAATATTTTACAAAACCTTTTTCTATCCCCGCTCACTTTTGATGTTTTCACTTCCAGTTTGCAGCAACATCACTTCCTTTTTAATCAGGGTCAGTGGGTTGCGGATTGGGTTGTGGATAAGGCAGATGCGAGTCGGGTAGTGGATCAAAGTGGGTAAATATGCAAGTTGTGGTTTGGGTCGCAGGTTGTGCCTTTGGCAGGTCCGGGTCTTATAAATTGGTTCCGCGCAGGACTCGAATTAATGACTTTTGAATGTTTCTCTATACATGTAACCTTGTTAATAGCTATAGGCTGAACCTCTGTGGGTGCTTCAAATGAAAAAATCCCAAACCGATGTCTTTAAGCGTAAGGGCTCAATCAGATTACACAAAAATCACCCATTTGTAAAGACATGCATCTACAAATGCAATGCTGCACTTGACTGTTTGCTGCTTTGTGGGTAAAAAGCAATGGAAATTGTGTGCAAGACTTGGCACACTGAGCCCTTTAGTGCATTGCCTCGGAATGCTCTATTTGAACCCAGAAGGGAAGCGGAAAGTTTTTGGTGGCTTTACTTTGCCTTTAAAATTATACAATACAGGTATGTGACCCAGGTCTGGACTGGGAGTCAAAATAGGCCCTGTCATTTCAAGTACATAGAGGCCCAAACAGCCCTAGAACCAGCCCACTAAATACAGTAGTGAATTTCTATGGCATCGTACTGCAGCCCATCTGCAGCATTTGCCAGAACCCACAGATTGCCAGTCTGGGTCTGATGGGACCTGTTATCCAGAATGCTTGGGACCTAGGTTTCTGTAATTTGGATCTTCATACCTTAAAGGGGACCCGTCATCCCAAAAAATTATTCCAAATCCTATTTTATCATGTTAGTCAAGCAAAATGAACTTTAATTACACTGTATAAATTATTTGAATCTTGTTTCCTTCAGTCTGGGAATTCATAATTATAACAAGCAGGCAGGAGCCATTTTGTGGACACTGTTATTAAGACAAGTCTTGTATCATCTCAGAAACTTGTTTGTGCACCAGAATGGGGAACCTGATGTCCATCCCCATGTCCTGGCTACACAATTATACAGTAAAGAGAACGGGGGAATGTGGGGAGAGCAGTGACATGTAGGAAGTGCTGAATGGAAAGTGAAAGTAATTGCTTGCCCCGCCTCTATGCCTAAGGCATACATAGTTACATATTACATAGTTAAATTGGGTTGAAAAAAGACAAAGTCCATCAAGTTCAACCCCTCCAAATGAAAACCCAGCATCCATACACACACCCCTCCCTACTTTTAATTAAATTCTATATACCCATACCCATACTAACTATAGAGTTTAGTATCACAATAACCTTTGATATTATATCTGTCCAAAAAATCATCCAAGTCCCTCTTATAGTCATTAACTGAATCAGCATCACAACATCACCCGGCAGTGCATTCCACAACCTCACTGTCCTGACTGTGAAGAACCCTCTACGTTGCTTCAAATGAAAGTTCTTTTCTTCTAGTCTGAAGGGGTGGCCTCTGGTACGTGATCCACTTTATGGGTAAAAAGGTCCCCTGCCATTTGTCTATAATGTCCTCTAATGTACTTGTAAAGTGTAATCATGTCCCCTCGCAAGCGCCTTTTTTCCAGAGAAAACAACCCCAACCTTGACAGTCTCCCCTCATAATTTAACTCTTCCCTCCCCCTAACCAGTTTAGTTGCACTTAGTCTCTGCACTCTCTCCAGCTCATTTATATCCCTCTTAAGGACTGGAGTCCAAAACTGCACTGCATACTCCAGATGAGGCCTTACCAGGGACCTATAAAGAGGCATAATTATGTTTTCATCCCTTGAGTTAATGCCCTTTTTTATACAAGACAGAACTTTATTTGCTTTAGTAGCCACAGAATGACACTGCCCAGAATTAGACAACTTGTTATCTACAAAAACCCCAAGATCCTTCTCATTTAAGGAAACTCCCAACACACTGCCATTTAGTGTATAACTTGCATTTATATTATTTTTGCCAAAGTGCATAACCTGCATTTATCAACATTGAACCTCATTTTCCAGTTTGCTGCCCATAGAGGAGGGGCAGACAATATTTGATTTAAATGAGTTTACAACAGCTATGAATGCTTTAATAAAAAAAAATAATTTGGATTTCATGTTTCATTTATAAAGTACTTTTATTATACAGTTTTTTGTGTCTGGGTGACAGGTCCACTTTAAGTCTACTAGAAAACCATTTCAAAATTAAATAAACTCAATAGGCTGGTTTTGCTTCCAATAAGGATAAATATTACGATATTATATATCGTTGGGATGAAGTGCAAGATACTGTTTTATTATTAAAGAGGAAAGAGGAAATCATTTTTAAAAATGTGGATTATTTGGATAAAATGGAGTCTGTGGGAGACTTTCTGTAATTCGGAGCATTCTTGATAACGGGTTTCCGGAAAATGGATCCTATACCTGTTCTTTTTTTGTACCGGTATTAGAAGCAATGTCCAAATCTATCTGTTACCGTCCATCTTCAAGGCAGCCAACTTGATGGTAATATCACAAGCCTGACGCAGGTGACAAAGCAGTGCTGACGTAGGTGAATATTGTGCCATCAGTCAGTAACGTTAAAGGGATACTGTTGTGGCAAAACATGTTTTGTTCAAAACACATCAGTTAATACTAGTGCTGTTCCAGCAGAAGTCTGCACTGAAATCCTTTCTTAAGGAGCAAACAGTTTTTTCTATATTTAATTTTGAAATAATGCATGGGGTTAGACATATTGTTAGTTCCCCAGGAGCACCAGGTCATGTGACTTGTGCTCGGATAAACTTCAGTCACTCCACTGCATGTTGGAGTGATATCACCCCCCCCCCATAAGACCATCAGCAGCCTATCAACAGAACAATGGGCAGCTAACCAGATAGCAGCTATATGACATTGCTGCTGAAGGATTTGCTTACATTGCTAGCCCTAGCCCCACCTAGTGGTAGACATGAGAATAGCACCAAGCAGAAAACCCTTGCTTTTTTCCTGCTATACTCATGTCAACCTCTATGTGGAGCTAGGGAGCATGACCCAAGTTGTGGTATAGGACAATGGGAAGGGAAGAAACAATAGCTGTCCATCCTGAAGTGCTGGTTCCTTCTCAAAGCTCAGAATCAGACACAATGCACTGAGATAGCTGCCGCCACACCAATATTAAAGCGAAAAAAAAATACATTTGTTGGTTCAAGAATTTTTTTTTTAAATAGTAGAGTGAACTATTTGCCATGTAAACAGTGTAATTTAGAAATAAAAAGTAAGCCATAAAATCATAACAGAATCCCTTTAAATCTATCTGCAGCTTGGATATAGGACTGGGGGGGAATTTACTAAAGAGCGAAGTGACTAACGCTGGTGAAAATTCGCCAGCGTGACGTCATTTCGGAAATTCGCCAATTTACTAACGGCACAGGCGTCACTTCGCTAGCGAAGGAGAGGTACATCGCTCCCTAACGCCTGGCGAACGAACGTAACTACACTAATTCATTAAGATTGAGATTTGACTTAACGTGACCTCTTGTGCCCAGACTTGCCTTTGCCAGCTCAGACATGGCGAAGTGCAATACAATAGATAGGACTTGGTTAAAACATTTTTAAATAGTTTTTTACTTTTTACAGGGTGATAGGTTGCAAAAGATTGTATTTTTTTGAGGGTACCCGGCTTCCCCCCTACATTTCCTAACATATGGCACATAAACTATACACTGGGCTCATGTGTAGGGCAATATAACAACTTTATTTTATTTTATTATGGTTTCCCTGGGCTTGTGTAATTTAATGTAGCGGCTGCAACATATACGTCCATTGAAATTTGATATGCAAATGAGCTAACGCTAGCACAACTTAGCTTTGCTTGCCGAATTAACGCTAGCGAAACTTTGCAAATATTCGGCATCCTGGACGCAACTTCGGATTTTCATGAATTAGTGTTGTCCTGGCGAATCTACGCCTGGTGAAGTGTTGTGATGTCAGCGAAGCCGTCGCTGGCGCAATTTCGGAGGTTAGTAAATTTGCCCCTAGGAGTCAGACTCTTGGCCTCTATCAGTGCCAGACCTTATGCTTCTTCATTATATTGGAACCAAGAAGAAGAAACATTGGGAATCTCTAATGCAGCTGGAGGGTGTCGGAGGGGTGAAGCAGAATGAGACCTTGCAGTATTGATATCTTTAGTGTCCCCGCATAGTGATTAATGGATAAATAGAGTTCAAGAGACTTTCTCTGCCGATCAGACACGACTGTTGTCATGGTAAAAGGCAGTTGCAATAAACTATTTCTTCCCTTTTTTCCCGTTAACAACAAATGCGCCTCCAGCGTCCGGATCCCAGGGGGTCTGTCTCATCAGCACAATCCTCCCCCAAGGTCTGCGGCTAATGACAAATCATTGACTACGTCTGGTCAATATTCCGCCCCATCCCCCACCGACAAGAGCGGATTTTCAAGTATTTGTGTCGGAGAGAGACAGGAGAGGTTAAAGAAAACCCAGTGAACACCAGGAGCTCTGGGCTTCAGCACAGTCATGTATCTGGGCATCAGCTGATGAGGGGGCTCATTCACTAACATCTGTATGGCAACCCCTAGCAACCAATCAGTAATAGAATAATGAATGCAAATCTTTGATTGGTTTCTATTGGTTTCTATGTGTCATTACACTGGTGTAAATTTGCCTTTTGCTGATCAATATGCTCCAAAATCTCTACCAATCACGGACAGGTCTACTAAATACAGTTTTCAATCTTCTAGAAATATTTTTTACAAGTGTCATTTTTTTTCTATATAAATGCTGTCAACTAAATTTAACTAAACCCCCGTCTTTTTAACAGTTAGTACATCCTACCCCTTCCCATCCCCATCACCCCCACAGCCTTCAAGTCTACAGATCCCCTGTACCCCCTGTTTAAGTACAGGGAGGTGGGCGGAATGCCATGGTGTTTGGTTGCTAAGGGTTACCAGAAATGATGACACTTTTGCATCTTTTAGTATATTTATCCCTAAGACACATGGTGCGTCCCATCTGGCGGTGTCCCTATTAATGATGGTGGTTATCGATTGGTTTATTGGCTCATATAAAGAAATGTATTCCACAGTTACAGTATATATTGGCCTCGCAGACTAATTGCAATTCTTTAAGCGTCTGCTCATTTCGATTTGAGAAAGAATGAATTCCCTTATGGCAATGGTGCGTGCCGTGGAGCAATGGCGCCCTCTGCTGTTTACTGATGTCAACTACAGTTTTATCATCTCCAAAGCAATTTGATCGAGTTGCTTAGTAACTGCCATGTCTGGGTGGTGTTTCTGGCTTTCATCACTATTTAAACGTAAATTTAAGTTCTATTAGTTTTATTTTAATAATTGATTTCCATATTAAAAAGCTCTGAAATATAAAACAAACATGGAAATCACACGATCTATATTGAGAATCATAACAATGATCTTGGACTAAACTGCACTACCAAAAATTAAAATATATATATATATATATATACATATATAGATCTATTCTTTATTATACATAATCTATCTCAGCCTGCAGCCTTGTGTCTTATGGTCACAGAACCCCTCTAATATCTACTTCTAATATCCTTATCATTTACAGTAGGGGGTACATTATCCCTTATAATACATGAGTGATACTCAGACTTCCCTGTATAACTCAGCCTGCAGCCTTGTGCCTTTATATGGTCACAGAACAACCCCTCAGTGACTTCTAATATCCTTATCATTTACAGTAGGGGGTACATTATCCCTTATAATACATGAGTGATACTCAGAGTTCCCTGTATAACTCAGCCTGCAGTGTTGTGTTAAGGACTAATAACAATAACATTAGGAGAGATATAATAAACAAGACTAATGTCTTTAAATATGTCAGTTCCATTCCAGAATTTGTATTGATTGTGGAGACACAGTGATGAATAATAATGAATAAAATGAATGACTTGTATCTCAATGAGTTTAGACAGATGATCACATCTGACTATTATCCCACTGTTACTATAGACACTGATGGTATTTTTAGTAGTACCATTTTGACCTCGTGTAAGACAAAACTCAGTAAAGGAAAACCTTTAGTAATAGTCAGGCAATTTATTCTTACATAATACAACATAACAGTTTTGTCTGGGTAAGCTGTTGGAGTAACACACAGAATGTCAGCCAAGGACTTACCAAAGACCCTCCTCTTGGTCCAGGCATTATATAGCTTTCAGAAGGCTTTTACAATAATTGTGACAAGGGTTTCACGGAAATACCATACATAGTCTGTCTCCTCCTTATACAATTAATGTCTAAATGATTTACTTAGTCTTACATGTTATCAAAGGAATGTTGTAACATACTGTGCCTAGCTCCAACGGTCCACAGCCTCGCAATCAGCTATGGCTAACCAAGGCCATTGTGGTATTTCAAGTAATTCGCGCCGCACGTCTGCAGTAAGGGGGCCACACCAGACAGACTGGCATTTTGCTGATACTCTGGAATTTAAGAAACAGAGTGATGATCTTTTGTTTGTATGGCCTAGTATAAGCTATATTATTGACCATTGTCCACAGTAGACCATTAGTCCATCCTGCCTTGGGCCTTGTAGCGTTATGGCGTCATAGAGGGCGGGGGTGACAAATATCAACCCTCTGACACTAGCCATTCGTCCGTCATAGGAATTGGACCGTTCCAGATATATATTATATAAACATTCCTCTCTTGAAACATTAAATATGTTTCACATTAGTAATTACAGGCACAGGGAGAGTGCTGAGAGGACCCCCAGGAACAAGGGAGGTCTATTATAAATGGGACAGTGGTGTGCACTACTGTGAGTTACAGTTCAACTGTCGTGGCAGCACCAATACAGAAGTGCAGCTGAAAAGCTGAAATGAATGAAAACAAAGAAAACAGGGAGCTAAGGAGCTACAGGTATTTCCTGTTTTTGAGGAACTAACGTGACTACGAACCGCTGGAACCGCACAATGAAGCAAGAGCTGTCTGAATATAACATGTAGCCTAAGATTTAAACAAATATATGATTATAGTGAACTTAGGTTTCAAAATAAAGCAAAATAAAGCATTACAGAGAGATAATAAAAGGAAATCATTGCATAGAGATAAGGAGACATAGTAATAATCATCCTGAGTAAGATAAAAATGTAAAAATGAAGATTTAGTAAAAATGAAAAATACTAAAATGAAGCTAAAAATGAAAAATACTGAAATGAGGCTAAAAATGCTAAATTCAAACTTTTTTTTTCTACAGTTCTCTATTATCTAACGTAACCCTTCTGCTATCAACTTTTCTTGTTCCTCTCTTTGCTTTCTAGCTTCCTTTGATTCTCAGGCACTTTCCTGACTTTCTAGGGCACATACTTGACCTTTTACCTCTTTTGCTGCCTCTGTCTTTCTCTTAGCTATTACGGGAAAACAACTCATCATAGAGTGGGGAGGCTGACGGCTCTATGTATGCCTTATGAGTTAATCTGTGTGTTTTTTAATCAGACGCACTTCTGCAGCATCCCCCATCGCCCCCCTTTTCTCTACTTTGTATTGTACAGGCGGGGTAGAGCTTAGCTGTGGGGCTGGGGACAGCCTGCTCGTCTGTATCTGAGCTATAACTTTCAGAGAACTTATCTCTGAGCTGTTTGTCTTTTTTTTCTCAAACCTCCCCCATAAGGCTGCGAAAAGTTTTATCTTATAGATGTAAATCAAATGTGAGCAGAAGTTGGAAGGTACTTATAGCACAAATTCTAACAGAGAAATATAGAGCAAGTATTAATGCTAGGATGACATGGATAGACTTAATGAAACTTCCAATGGAGTTGTTTAACCAGCTATAAAATTTTACCTAATCATTTGGAATAACTGAACTCTTCTATAAAAACATTACACTTATTGTTGCAGCTCTAAAACTTTGACTATATGACATTCAACAAACATTTCAGAAACAATATGAGTACAACCTTCTTTTTCCTATCAAAACACATGATAATCTAAAATCATACTATTTTGGTCAGCTACTCTATTTTTTTTTTTTAGATTTTACATTATGGGCAGGACTGGTCTTGGAATCTAGACTCTACTCAGTTCTAACATTAGCACATGACAGAGTTCTATTATTATGGTGTTTGTCATTTTGTTTATGTCAGTGCCGTTTACACACAACCAGCTACATAGAGAGCTGAGGACCTTGGGTAATAATACAATAATGAGTAATTACAGAAAACTTTCCTTCTAAAACCTTTTTAAACAGATACAATTTTTACCTTTGTTGTTTTCATAACTAATCTAAAACTAAACATATAGAGAAAATGTTACATTATCACATTCCCATTGTTCTCATAAATTGCACACAATTTAACTATATCACATTCAATACTGTATGAGTTGAAAACTTAAATTGAACTCATTTCAATATCAGTCCATCAGTTCATTATAGAGGAAAGTCCAATCAGAGAGACATCATGGCGGTGGATAGACATATGAAGAAATATTCAACAGTCACTTGTATTCAGTTAATGCAGCAGTCTCTGTACAGTTCTTAAGAGTTCATAATCAGTCCATGGATTCGATATTAGGATAGGCAAAAATGTAAAGGCATCACAGATACGAATGGCAAACTTTGAAATGGCTCTTTGTATGTATGTATGCAGAGTTTCTTTCAATGAGTGGTGTGATCAATGATAGCTGTTCTATTTAGAATGGATTGGAATAATCTCAACAGCTACTGATGGAATTTTGCTCAGATCACCAACCTGGAAACAAAGAGACAATGTGACAATATCTGGTGTTCTGGTAATACTGACTTATCTAGTGTACTAGCTAAAGAACGCTACTGAAACTACTGTATGAACTGTCAGTAATGAGAAGTGGTTGTACATGTGTGATATGAGTGAAGGACTTTTGTTTTCTTGTGGTTAATTCATATGAAGAAAGTCCACAACACCTGATAGGATTGTTGCTGAGAATTGATAGGACAGCTGGGAGTAAATCCAACCAAATGCTGCCAGTAATTGTTTTGTTGGAAGTGGGATGGTACAAAGACACAATTCCACTTAATATCAGTGTAATTTGCAAATTTGTAATAGAATCGAAAATTTAATTGTTTAAACTATCAAATACAACCTGTACTGTTTCCTCTTATAACAAAATAGTATTGATTAATCATAACCAGGAAAAACATTTAACAAGTTCTCTATTGTACCTTTATATATTTATATATATATTTATATTTTTAGCCTAAATGAGAATGACATAGACCCATTTTAGTAGCATCATTTATTTCTACAAATTTGATAGTGAAATTACTGGTTATCAGATGGAATCAACAATAAATTTAAGTCACTTCTGCATTTTCTTACACTTACAGACGTGTGATACAAGATACACAAGTGCAAAGGTTATGGAAGAATTTTTTTTTAGCAGCGGCACAAGCACATAAGCTGCATTTTTATGAACTGAAACTTATTTAATTAGAAAAAATAGTAACAACAACATAACCCACAATATAATACTCCTCTCTTGTTGTACTGCAAATGCAGTACAATAATATGAAATAATAGATTCACATCTGTCTAGAGAATAATGAAAGGAATTTAACCTGTACCAATGAATGAATCGGGTATGGATCCAAACTGCATCAAGTTTACCTTCATGTTGGTGAAAAAGATCCAGATGCAGGAGAGACAAAAAAAATACAGATGAGTATGAAACAGTAAAGTTAAAAATATTTGCTGTGGTTAAAAGTTCCTGAGCCAGCTGCCTGACAAAAAAAAGGAAGTTACAAACAGTGAGAGAAGTTAAGCATCTGAAATATTGTGCAACGGAGGATTCTGGGAAGTGTAGTTTTTATGACAGTACCAGCAAATAGAATCCTTCTTGTTATTAATTGGACTATGAACTAGATTTCCTCTTAAAGGGTGCTGTAAATCTAATGCACCATTAAGTACTTCAGTGTGAAACAACTGACCATGATTTATTTGGTTGTCAGGACATTTGTCTTCAGAATATTCAGGGGAAGTACTACTGTGAATAAGCTTAAAACATTCTGAACCATTAGCTCAATAAGAATCTCCATTACTGGGGGCTGCACCGTCTGTGAAACCAAAAGTTCTGAGATTGTGTAACCCTGTATCACTCTAAAATTGCCAATAGGCACATTCAAAATAGCATTTAATTGCTCCTGGGTATCCATATAAAGGACTGGATCCAAGTTTGATGAACAAGGAGCAGAGAATAGGTGTAATGTCTCAGCTGAAGTTTATGTGAGAAAAATCACTTTCTATTGTTGGCAAAAGCCTGCTAGATCTAATAGCATGCAATTTGTATAGTAAAATATTTACTCTTACACATATCCTTTATCTGTCACAGTAGAATTGCAAGTTGTGAGGGAAGAAAACTAACGCCTTCTGGCCAGGAAAACGCAGTCTTGTCCCCTCTGTGACACTTAACAAAGGCTTTGAAACTTAAAATGTTTTGGGCACTCAACTAGTATATCTAGGAGGATTGTTAGATATTCTAAACTGATGGAACATGTTTTTTTCTTTCAGATCACAAGTAAAACATAATACACTTAAAAAAGAGTTATCAATCTGACACATAAAGACAAAAAAGAGAAGAAAGGTTTATTTGAGACAAAAAACTTCAACAGAGAACATTTAAAGAGACAACACTAATATTTCTGTTAAAATAGAAAGACAAGTGGAGTGAATTAACCTTATTCACGAGTAACCCATTCACAAACAGAAATACACAAGAGAACTAATGTTACTATGAGAATAAGAACAAAGAAGACAATGTTAGGATAAGATAAGAATAGTGACATGATAGTCTAAGACAAAATGACAGTATTTTAGTGACAGACACATAGAACAAATATTATATTACAAGAGGTACCTATGAAAACTTATAAACATTAAAGAGAACCAAAAACAGTTATGCAAACATATTCATTACCGACACATCAAAGTCATATAACCGTCAAGTCAAGTCAAGTCAAGTCCTTTTCTTTCTAACATACACACAAGTATTACATTCAAAATATGCTCTAACAGACCTGTAGGATGCAAAAAAGCTGAGCAGCAAGCAATTAACATTGGTTTATAAAACAAACAGGGAAAACAAACAGACATATAAACTGGAGTCACCTGCACGAAAAATGATGTTATACTTTTCTCTGTAATTTAGAACAGGCTTACAATTGAGTGTAAAGGGAGAAAACAGGTTTGAAGTTGCAGATGGACAACACCTAAATGTTTGTATGGCTCTCGTTTTTTTTTCTGACAATTCAAACGGACAGGAAAGTGATTCACACTTCACACTCTAAAGAATTTCCTTCAGAAAACCTAGTTTTCCATATTTCTGGCCTGCTAGGTCGCCCCATAAACAGGAACCGCAGAAAAA
Source organism: Xenopus petersii (assembly GCA_038501925.1). Classification (NCBI taxonomy): domain Eukaryota; kingdom Metazoa; phylum Chordata; class Amphibia; order Anura; family Pipidae; genus Xenopus; species Xenopus petersii. Next base: position 10,945,615 of record CM076677.1, on the reverse strand, counting down.
CTCCTAAACAACAAGCAGACTCTGAGATAAAGCCACAAATTCTCTCATACACCATCATACACATGACAGTTACACTAAAGTTATTCATGCACTCAGCTAGGCAAACATCAACATTCATGGATCCTTTTGCATTCATCAAACAACATACACGTGTAATTTCTATTTCAAGATGTTTTAGACTACACTTCATGATAAGGAATAAGAGACATACAAAATACAAAAACAGGAAGGAAACTGCGGATTCCTATCAGGAATGGCAGATAATTTCAGCTGATTAACACAACAATTAACAAAACAATAGGCAAAAAGAAGAAGCTAGAAAAACATATATACCCCACCCAGAGGGGTACTTACGCGCGTGTATCCATCATCCGTTAAAGTAAAGCTTTACGGGGAAACCATCCTGGAAAAGAAAATATCCACGGGTATCTACAGACATCCGAGAACAAAGGTCCTCAGGTACACTCCAGTAACACAGCCTGGAGCCCTCCATTGCCTGAAAAAAATGACTGGAAAAAACTGGATCACAGTCGGCGGGTCACCATATGATGGTATTTTTAGTAGTACCATTTTGACCTCGTGTAAGACAAAACTCAGTAAAGGAAAACCTTTAGTAATAGTCAGGCAATTTATTCTTACATAATACAACATAACAGTTTTGTCTGGGTAAGCTGTTGGAGTAACACACAGAATGTCAGCCAAGGACTTACCAAAGACCCTCCTCTTGGTCCAGGCATTATATAGCTTTCAGAAGGCTTTTACAATAATTGTGACAAGGGTTTCACGGAAATACCATACATAGTCTGTCTCCTCCTTATACAATTAATGTCTAAATGATTTACTTAGTCTTACATGTTATCAAAGGAATGTTGTAACATACTGTGCCTAGCTCCAACGGTCCACAGCCTCGCAATCAGCTATGGCTAACCAAGGCCATTGTGGTATTTCAAGTAATTCGAGCCGCACGTCTGCAGTAAGGGGGCCACACCAGACAGACTGGCATTTTGCTGATACTCTGGAATTTAAGAAACAGAGTGATGATCTTTTGTTTGTATGGCCTAGTAAAAGCTATATTATTGACCATTGTCCACAGTAGACCATTAGTCCATCCTGCCTTGGGCCTTGTAGCGTTATGGCGTCATAGAGGGCGGGGGTGACAAATATCAACCCTCTGACACTAGCCATTCGTCCGTCATAGGAATTGGACCGTTCCAGATATATATTATATAAACAACACCATCTCTCCCTACTATACCTGCTATCCCACAGTCACACTCCCTTCCCAGAGACTATTATCCACTGTTACTATAGGCACCATCTCTCCCTACTATACCTGCTATCCCACAGTCACACTCCCTTCCCAGAGACTATTATCCACTGTTACTATAGGCACCATCTCTCCCTACTATACCTGCTATCCCACAGACACACTCCCTTCCCAGAGACTATTATCCACTGTTACTATAGGCACCATCTCTCCCTACTATACCTGCTATCCCACAGTCACACTCCCTTCCCAGAGACTATTATCCACTGTTACTATAGGTACCATCTCTCCCTACTATACCTGCTATCCCACAGTCACACTCCCTTCCCAGAGACTATTATCCACTGTTACTATAGACACCATCTCTCCCTACTATACCTGCTATCCCACAGTCACACTCCCTTCCCAGAGACTATTATCCACTGTTACTATAGGCACCATCTCTCCCTACTATACCTGCTATCCCACAGTCACACTCCCTTCCCAGAGACCATTATCCACTGTTACTATAGGCACCATCTCTCCCTACTGTCCCTTAAAGCTATAACACTAAATTAGAAATTTGGAAGAAAACAAATGCTTCTGGAAGCTCATCATTATCATTCTTTAAATCAGAAACAGGTTGGCTGTGGGATGGCATTGATATTTTGGCAACATTTAAACATTTTCTTGTGCCAGGGACATTTTGTATCATTAGAAACACAGCACCAAGAACAGACTTCATCATAGACCATCTGTACAGTCACGAGTGCAGTAAAGTAGCCCCCACACACACTGATACCACAAGCCATAAATAAGGATCTGAAGCCTTTAAAATAGTTAAGGTTCCCATGATTAAAAATGGAGCCCCCATAGCAACCCTCTGACATGATATACAGTAAATATGTATTGAATAGAGATTAAATTTACTGGGGGGAGGGGTTGATATTGAGTGAGTTAAGGGCTTAGTGTAGGCACAAAACTGCACAAATAATCATAGTAATATTATATTACCGTATACATATTCTATAGAATGCATTAACAATTGTATCTGTTATCATTATGATTATTATTTATTAACTGCACATTACCACTAGATGGCAGGCAACACCAGCACTTGCAGCTCTATAATCTCTCCCAACCCATTGCAGGTTCCTTTTCATTTACCCCATTCTCACATCACGGCACCGAGTAACGTTTTACATGGAGCGCTGCAAAATCCTAGTGAGGTGGTCACAGTGGCCGCTGCACATTTTGCTTCCAGTCACTGTTTCTCTTGTACCTTTTGTGGCAGCGGCGTAATTATTATTATAGATTATTTATTCTGCTGCGCTCCAACACCTGCAGCCACTTACTGACTCACACACCGGAGACTTGATGAGGAATTCTATGTACAATTATCTGTCACTTACACCAATAGCCTGTTTCATTAACTATTTGGTGGTCATGGCAATATCAGCACCTGGCATTCAGGGGTTAAAGTGGGGGTCATTTACTCAGGAAATTCTGAAAATCTAAGTATTATATATATATCTATTTGGGGTGAGTGCTTATTTGTGGCCTCGGTACCGCTGGAACTATAGCAGGGTGATTGATACCCCAATATTTCTATATATCTGTAACCTTGTTATGAGCTAAGGGGGCCCAGTCTGAAGGTCAGTTAGGGGGAGATTTGGGGTGAGTGCTTATTTGTACCCTGGGTACCCCTGGAACTATAGCAGGGTGACACCCCAATGTTTCTATATATCTGTAACCTTGTTATGAGCTAAGGGGGCCCAGTCTGAAGGTCAGTTAGGGGGAGATTTGGGGTGAGTGCTTATTTGTGCCCTGGGTACCCCTGGAACTATAGCAGAGTGACTGTTACCCCAATGTTTCTATATATCTGTAACCTTGTTATGAGCTAAGGGGGCCCAGTCTGAAGGTCAGTTAGGGGGAGATTTGGGGTGAGTGCTTATTTGTGCCCTGGGTACCCCTGGAACTATAGCAGAGTGACTGTTACCCCAATGTTTCTATATATCTGTAACCTTGTTATGAGCTAAGGGGGCTCCAGTCTGAAGGCCAGTTAGGGGGAGATTTGGGGTGAGTGCTTTTTTGTACCCTGGGTACCCCTGGAACTATAGCAGGGTGACTGTTACCCCAATGTTTCTATATATCTGTAACCTTGTTATGAGCTATGGGGGCCCAGCCTGAAGGCCAGTTAGGGGGAGATTTGGGGTGAGTGTTTATTTGTACCCTGGGTACCCCTGGAACTATAGCAGGGTGACTGTTACCCCAATGTTTCTATATATCTGTAACCTTGTTATGAGCTATGGGGGCCCATCCTGAAGGTCAGTTAGGGGGAGATTTGGGGTGAGTGCTTATTTACTGCCCCGGGTACTCCTGGAACTATAGCAGGATGACCTACTTACATTTAAAGGAACAGTAAGAATTACAGTTAAAATTACTTATTCTGATGGACGTTAAGATATTTTTGTGCTGCACTTTCCGAGTTTCCAAGCCCTTGGGGAAGCCGTTTCATTTGACCTTATCATTCTCGGTCATGGCGGAAAGTTTCAGGTTTTATTGAAACAGGGAAAATGTTACATGTTAGAGCGTGACCTTTCGTGGAGAGCAAATTACACTTAAAAGGGAAAACATACCTTCCTTTATCTTTAATTTCTGTTTATTCGACTGGAAAGTTGAAGGGCAGCCGTTTGCTTAGCCCTGATGATGTCGTTCCTAGTATAATACAAATGAAAAACAATCATTTCTGGTTTAATTAGATTGACTTGTAATTATTTTTATCATAAAAATCTGAATCTGTTTGGAGTTGAACACAAGACATGAGCAGCGGTCCTTATCTAAGTGACTAATGATGTTTTACATCCGGAGACAATAAGAACAGTTAAGGATATATATATATATATATATATATATATATATACATATACATATACATATACATATACATATATATATATATATATATATATATATATATATATATATATATATATATATATATATATATATATATATATATAAATAGGGAGCGGTGGTCAAAAATAGATAAAGGCTGTATGTGGTACCGGCACTCACAGGATTTGCATGAAAGGTCAAACAATTGATATTGTGAAAATAAAAAATAAGGTTTATTGAATCCAACGTTTCGGTTCAAGGTCAAACAGTGCAGGAAATGACAGTTTAAATTCAGTTTGGCACCTTTTTTTGAATTTAAACTGTCATTTCCTGTTGAGCACAGTTTGAAACGTGGGATTCAATAAACTTTATTTTTTATTTTCACAATATCAATTGTTTGACCTTTCATGTGAGTGCCTGTACCACATACAGCCATTATATATATATATATATATATATATATATATATATATATATATATATATATATATATATATATATATATATAAAATGTTATAATAATGTTTACTTACACATTGCACTTTTATGGAAGGAAGTAAGGGCTGCAGTGTTCAAGCCTCATATCACTTAGATTCCAGGACCATGGAGTTAAGGGAGGCACCAAATCCATTAATCTTTCAAGGGAAACTGAAATTTAAATATGTTGCCCGTGGTTGCCAAGTAGTGTTTATAACACTACTACTACTACAAGGAGCATACTGAAATGGGAATTCATTTGCTCCTTGTGGTTAGGGGTTTTTAGAGCGTAAGCTCTTTTGAACAGGGTCCTCTTGACTGTGCTTTCCCAATGACTTCCCCTCCTAATCGCAGTTGTAACACAGAAAAGATCCGTGAGGGGTAGGGAGGGGGATGCAGTGTTGGAGGATTACCTGATGATGTAGTGGGGGTGTTGGGTTGTGGCCCTTGATGAGGCAGCCCCAATGGCTGATGAAACTCCAGTCCAACATTGGCCTTCTTCACCACTTGTATTGGTTATTGGTTGCTATGTATTTAGTAGGGTTGCCACCTGTCTGGTTTTTTGAAGGGCTGCCTGGGTCAAAACTGCCTGCCCAGTTTTCCAAATTAGGAAAACCAGGCAGGGTTCCCTGTGATTGACACAGCGATCGGCCAATCGCTGATCGTCACATCATAGCCCTGCTCCTGATGACCTGCCCATCCTTGCAATGTCACAGTCCTGCCCCCGTGACATCATGTTCCCGCCCCCACAACATCACAGTCCTGCCCCCAATCCAGAGTTTAACCAGAAGAAAGGTGGCAACCCTAGTATGTAGCTCTGTATGTTCAGTATATAAACCCATTTATTGTACAGCAATGCAGAATATGTTGGTGCTTGTTTACAATAAGAGTCACTTTAGACAAGAACTTGGATGGAGAGTGTTAGGTGCAGTGGCGTAACTAGAGTCTGCTGGGCTCCCATGCAAAACCATCTTCAGATTGAAAGTTCCCCATCCTCTGCCTACTTCCTGTCCCCGCCACTGCCCCGCCCATGTCCCATCCAGGCCCCGCCCATTCCCACCTGACATGCCCCCTTCCTCTCCACAGGTAAGAGAGCAGCTGGGGAGGAGGGGTTTTTTTATTAGCTCTAGAGGAAGCAGACCCCACAGTCCAGGCCCCCTGTTCCCCGGGCCCCCCCTGGCGACTGTGGGGTCTACTTCCTCTATAATTACTCTACTGGTTAGGTATCTCCGCAATGCAGCCCACCCCCCACTACTCAAACATATACACTGTTGGACTGGGACACCAGGGACCCACCCAAAAACTTTTGACAAGGGGCCCACAAATTAATCTTAGACCAGGGGCCCACTCCCCGTACTATTATTCTTCCTCTCCTCACTCAACCTCTATTCTCCTAGTCTCTATTCTTTACATACTATAATCTATTATTCCATCTATTTAGCCTCTTTGTTCTCATATAAATAGGGAATGGCCATGAAATAGGCCGACTGTTTAACAGCATGAGGGGCCACTGACACCTGGGCCCACCAGGACATTTCCAGGTATCCCGGTGGGCCAGTCCGAGACTGCACATATAAATGACACATTTGCAGGGAAGGAAAGTTCTGCACACACAGCCCATTCCAATTTAAGTGCCACAACATTAAAAATATGTAGGTCTTTGTTCTAGGGGATGTGTTATTCGGAAGGCTCAATTTCTCAGCCCTCTTTGTCAGAAGGCCCAGTTCTCCCAGCCAATGGGATTGTGCATCATGATGGGATCTATAGAGATGTCAGGCTGATGGCAGGATTCCAAACTGATGCCGAATTCGATACAGAGATGTTATTAAGTGAAATTCACACTATGGGAAAGTGCAGCTCACACTGGGACACTGCTGGTAGCACAATGCACAGACATTATCCACAACTCCCACCTCTTCACCCAACAGAAATATGGGCCCGTGTTCTATGTGTGGCACAATAATTTGGCAGTACCGTTTTGGGGCTCTGTATATAGTGGTTTCCCTATGTGTCCCTGGTGTGCTATATCTCACATTGAACACATGGCGGAACAGGGCAAATACCCCCAGTCATGTACCTGTTTCCATGTCCTAAAGAAATGAAAACTTGCTCTTTACAGTGTTGTTGAATGGGCTGGGATAAAATATCCACATTGGGGCATCTCAAGCTATTTTCATACCAAACCCCACCTTACTGCTTAGCCAAGGAGAAAAGCCTGTACATCAATTATCTGCCGCTGTTAATGGTCACCCAGCCTTGTGTTGCACATATGAAAATGAATTCAGAGTGCGAGGGTAGGGTAAGAGAGAAGTAATTCCATTTATTGCAGGGAGCTGAAAGACAATAGGAACATTCTCTTAGTCCTGCACATGGGAACTGGTGCATCAAGTAAAAGTTCCTAAACTAAATAACATATATACTTCTATACAAGCAATTCTGTATACAGGTCATATAACATTATGCTGTTTTAACAATACTGTTCTGGAAACACAAATAGCATAGCAATTCTATACATATCATAGTGTGGCTTTTATGAAACAGTATTCTTTATATGAGACAACATAAAGGATCTGTAATCAGCATAAACCACTGTGCAACATGTGCACTGATTCTGCAAGTGTAACTGTCTGTCTGCTTTAGTTCACTGCAGGCTGTGTGTGCTGTAGACAGTATTAAACTACTTTGCAGTGGCATATAAACAGTTTTTAACAAGTTTGTAAAACATTAAACTAAGGATTACTACCTGAAAGACAATAGGAACATTCTCTTAGTCCTGCACATGGGAACTGGTGCATCAAGTAAAAGTTCCTACCTTGGCTGTGCACATTAGTTCCCTCTGCAGTAGCAGGGCAGGAAGTGTTCCTGGAAAATGCAGTCTTACAGGAAACAAATATAAGTAAGTGCTGAACTTGTTTTATTGCACAAATTTTATAAGGGGGGTGCTTAACTTTATACCTCTTACACTCTCCCCCACTAAATTTATGTCGTCCCGACATACACAAAATAGGTATTCTCAACCATTTTTATGGTTCCGTTAGGGTCTTACCATATGTCTGTGGAGTCTTGGGTTAGTATCAACTTATTTTGACACTTGAGGAAACATCCTCCTTGTGACATTTGCTCCCTTATATATTTTGTCACAAGTTTACACTAGGCCCATTGCGCGCTCTGGTACCCAGTGAAGTATACTTGCATTTTAATGCAAGGGGTAACCCTTTAACACAAGTTTTGTGCAGACTATAATACTTAGACCCAATGATGATGGAAACTAGGGAGCACATATGTGTTATCTCTGTGTTTCGTTTGTGTATGGAGGAATACTTATGAATAACATCGAAAAATATTATCTCCACCTACACCATATTAATTTCGGCCTACTTAATCTTACCTAGCATCATCAACATTCAAAATACCATGTCATATTAAAGAATGTAATCATTTCAAATGCATATCAAGCAATGCAATATAAACATTCTTATGTGTTCACATACAATTTTCAATTCTATTACCACTGTCTAGAGTCCTCTGAAAAATAGCAGGGTGATAGATACCACAGTGGAGTGACCGTTGTCAACTTTTCACAGTCCATGCTCTGTATTTTGGTATCTCTGTATACAGTACTTGGTTGACCTAATGTATCATAAGTTAGAGTCTTTGGCTGTCTCCTGGTTCTATTGGGTAGAATCCTTCTTAGAGGTGTTGGATCACAAAAGTCATCATCTTCATCTTGGTCACTTTCAAGAATTATCTCTTCTTGCTGAGAGTTTTCTTCTATAGCAGTCTCTGCTGGATCTTCTGTTCTTTCCATATCACAGGGGTAGAATTCCTCTGCCTCTGGGTTTAACTCTACTGTAACTTCAGGTGGTTGGTCATCCTGAGTTAGAGGAATCAGTGATCTCCATTGATCTTGTTCTTCATCTGATTCGTCTGAATCTTTGTTTGATCTTTGAGCAAACTGCTTCTTATTCTGGACTTTATGCTTTCTTGTTTTGCTGGGGTATTTCTTTGGTGTTACTTCCTTATTTGGCTCTGTTGGTAGAAAGTCACATGGTAGTAACAAATTCCTGTGTAAAATTCTTGTTCTGCCTTTTCCAGTTTCTGGTTTGACTTCATAAACTGGGCTGTCATCATGTTTTCTTTTGGTAACAACATAGATTGTTTCTTCCCAGTATGATCTAAGCTTTCCAGGACCTCCTTTTTCATTGAGATTTCTTACTAACACTCTACTACCGGGTGTTAATTCAGCTCCATGAATTTTTCTATCATAATAGTCTTTACCTTTACTAGCTCCTTTACTTGCAGATCTTGAAGCAAGTTCATAGGCCTCATTCAATCTATTTGTCCAAGTTTTTACATACTCTGGATAGTTGTCATACTTTTCTGTTGCTGGGGTGTCTAACATATGGTCAACTGGTAGTCTGGGTGATCTCCCAAAAAGAAGAAAGAAGGGTGAATATCCGGTAGCTTCACTTCTTGTGCAGTTATAGGCATGAACTACTTTTGCTAGTGAGCTTTTCCAATCCTTCTTTGATTCTTTTGAAAGCGTACGGAGCATTGACAGAAGTGTTCGATTGAACCTTTCAACTTGTCCATTTCCTTCTGGATGGTATGGAGTAGTATGAGAATTTTGGATGTGGCAATATTCTCCTAAAGCGGCAAAGAGTTGGTTCTCAAATTCTCTGCCCATGTCCTGGTGAATCTTAGTTGGAAATCCAAATTTCAGTACAAAGTCATTGAATATTTTGTCTGCAGCCGTCCTTGCTGACTTGTTCTTGGTTGCATAAGCCTGAGCAAATCTTGTAAAATGGTCTATAACAACCAAAATATATTCATAGCCTCCTTTACATGTTTCCAGGTGTAGAAAGTCGATTGAGATCATCTCAAATGGGTATGTTGTGACTATATTGTTCAGGGGTGCTCTGGTAGGCTTGTTTGGACGCTTATCTTTCAAACAACGACACTGATGGGTAATATAGTGTTCTATATCACGCTGCATATGTGGCCAATAAAATCTGTCTCTTGCCAAATCAACAGTTCTTTCCACTCCTAGGTGTCCCATTTCTTCATGTAGCTCTTTGTACACTAAGTTGTGGTATACTGCAGGCAATACTAGTTGAGAACCTGAGGATGTTTTTCTTCTTAAAATCTCTTCAGAGTCTAGACACAGTTTATGCCATTGTCGCATAAGTGCAGAAAGTTCCTGAGATTCTTCTTTTCTCTGATTTCTTGTTGGAAATCTGTTCTCCTTTTTATATTGCCATACTTTCCCTATTACTGGATCTTCCTTTTGTGCATTTCTTATGGTTTCCTTGGAAAACTGAGCCATTGTTGGAACAGACCACAAATCCACATTGGCTGTTGTGTTACATATTGTCAGTGGACACAAATATGGCATTCTTTCTTCTTGTTGCACTTGAATACCTTGTGCTGTACTATGGATTACTTTGGGGTCAATTTCCTTACAGCATTGTTCCATATACTTTTCAGGAGTTAGTGGCATGCGGGAAAGTACATCTGCATCAGTATTTATTTTACCTGGTCGGTATTTGATGGTGAAATTGAAATCAGCAAGTTCTGCTACCCACCTATGGCCTGTTGCATTGAGTTTTGCTGTGGTCAGGATGTAGGTTAGCGGATTGTTATCTGTGTACACCAGGAATGATGGACAGTAGTACAGATAGTCTCTGAATCTTTCACATATCGACCATTTTAATGCTAGGAATTCAAGCTTTCCTGAGTGCATATGGTAGTTTTTCTCAGCTGGTGTTAGTGTTCTTGAGCCATAAGCAATGACTCTTAGTTTCCCATCTTGTTCTTGATAAAGAACAGCACCTAGTCCCTCTTGTGATGCATCACAATGAAGTACAAATGGTTTTGCAAAGTCTGGATAACTCATTACTGGTGGATGAGTCAATACTTGAATCAGCTGGTTTAACACTTCCTGGTGCTGGTCTGTCCATATGATGGGGTAATGGGACGGTAACTGACCATTCTGTTTTGGTTTAGGTCGAGATGCTTTCCGAGATTTGTTCACAGACCTAGGACTGGATGTAGGTACTGAGTCTGCTGATAACAAGTCATATAATGGTCTTGCAATTCTGGAGAAATCTTTAATATAGGGGCGATAATATGAAATAAAGCCCAGGATTCTTCTAAGTTCTCCAACATCCTTTGGCTTTTTCTCTTTTAGTGCTAAGACAGGTGCAATTTCAGCTGGATCCATAGAGTGACCATCTTTTGACACAATTTTCCCAAGAAATCTGACATGGTCCTTAAAAAGTTCACACTTTTTGGCAGTGAGTTTGACTCCATGTTGCTGATAACGCTTTAATACTGCTCGTACATCTTCCACATGGTCATAAAAAGATTTGCTATGAACCAAGTTGTCATCTAGATAGGGTTGACAAATCTCATCTCTTAGTCCTATGAGACATTCTTCCATGCTCCTTTGGAATTCTGCTGGTGCTGAGCTGAGGCCAAAGGGGATACGAACCCATTCATACAACCCCCATGGTGTTATGAAAGCTGTTAAAGGTCGGCTGGATTCTTCTACAAAGCCTTGATGATAGGCCTTCCCTTGGTCAAGCACCGAGAACCACGAGCGTCCTCCCAAACTATCAAGCATGTCTTGGATTCTTGGTATTGGGTGACGATCAGGGATTGACTTTTGGTTCAATTCTCTGTAGTCACAGCAAAGTCTTAAACTGCCATCCTTCTTTCTTACACATACAATGGGTGAAGAGTATGAGGATTTGGATGTTGTGATCCACCCACGGTTTAGTAAGTCCTGCAGATACTCCTTCACCTCCTTGTGCAGTGGCTTTGGGACTGACATATAAGTTCGCTTCACAGGAGTGTTATCCTTGAGCCGGATACTTAGCTGTAAAGAAGGGATACATCCAACGTCTGAGTCATCTTTTGCAAAGGCATGACACTCCTCTCTTAACATCTGCCTCACAGTGTCTTGTTGGTCTTTGATTAAGTGCTCTAAGGACACTGGTGGGTCCCACAACTCCTCAGTAGGGCTTGGTAGCCTAAAATGTAGTTTTCTGTCAGTAGGCTCTTTTGAGAGTACTGTCGAATGCTCAATCTCATGACTTACTGAAGTGACTTGTGCCGCTGGAAATCCTTTTGGTTCCACTTCTGCAGGGTAAGCTGTCTTAATGTGTTCAACACTTCCAAGGCTAGTTTTGCCTTTTAGGATGATGTCATGTTTGCTTGAGTTCCACACTGGTATAGATAGTCTGGAAAGGGTACCTCTGTGGAGAGAAATTAAAGTTTCACTTATGCAGAGCCCCTCTGGTAACTGAAATAAATCATGGGGTGTGAACAGCATAGTCTGGTTCTGCTGGGATGGTCCTGTGCGGACAGTACATTTTATTCTGATGGCAGACTTTGCAGGTATCGTTTGGTCTCTGGTGCCCGTCTTTACCACTGAACCCATGGGTTCTGTACAGTTTGCTGTTACTAGTTTTAGGAAACTATCTGCCTCTACTTTGGGCAGAGAAAAAGATGTTCCTATAGTTTCCACTATACTTGGAACTGATTCAGCTATCTCTCTGGAGTCCTTTATGATTTCTTCAATCACATTGTATCCAATGATTGGCTGTTCAGCAACGTTTGGGTCTTCAGAAACTAATACAGGCACTAACAATTGTTTGGTGCAGTTGACCTTTGAAGTGAGCTGGAACTGGACTTCAATCCATCCTGTGAAAGGAATTTCTGTTTTGTTTGCTGCTCTTGCACACAGGGTTACAGGTCCTAGTAGTTCCTCTATTGCTCTCACTTTGGTATGTGGAAGGACAATTTCCCTCCAGGCATCATTGATTATGGTAACTTGGGAGCCAGTGTCCCACAAAGCCTGAACAGGAATTCCATCCATTTGGCAGTTCACAAGGCATTTTTTTCCAGTGAGTTGCAGAAGCTTGGATCGGTACTTAGGAACAATACAATTTACTTGACCTACTATACTTGCAAACATTTTTCTTTTTGAGGGATTGTGAGCACTGGAGTGTTGCAGATCTGTACTCCTGGCTTTCTGGCTCACCCCTGATGTACTGCTGTTTGCTGGTTGAACTTTGTTCTGGGACTTGGATGTTTGGCAGGCTACTGCATGTCCCTCTGCAGCAACCACCACCCGTTTCCCGAATGTTGCTTTGTTACTCTGCATCCTCTGGCTAGATGTCCATACTGGCCACATTTAAAGCAATGGTTACAATTTTGCTCCTGATTGACTGCTTTGCAGGCTTCACAGCTCTGTTTGAAAGTTCTTTGCCTGGGTTCTAGGCATTTAGATGTGTTTGTCCTGTTGCCAACAGAATTTCGAAAGAGTGACTTTATCTCTGCCATCTCTTTCTGTAGCTGTATGATTGCATTCTGCATGTCAGACTTGGTATCCTGATGCAACTGCATATGAGCACTAACATTTTGCTTTCTGTTTGGCATTGTTGGAGCAACACTGGGAGCTGAACTTAACTCCATAGAACTGGATTGGGTAGTCACTTGGCACTCACTTGTTTTTGCTGATTTGCTTGGAGGTGCTTTCTTCTGCTTTTGTTCCCTCTCCAACTCAATATTTGCTGCTTCGTTCATTTTCTCTATCAGTAGCTCATCAGAAGCAGGCAGGTTGTCCAAGTATGGCTTTAAGTGAAATTTAATATTGTCACTGATCAGTCCAGTACTTACAGACCTTAGAAACTTTTTCTGTATGAGCTCAGTACTAAAATGCTCCTCTGCTCCAACACCTTGGGATGCAAACAGTAGCCTATCTTTTAACTCAATAGCTCTGAACAGAAAGTCTTGAGGAGATTCTTTGCAGTCCTGTGCAATATTCACCAACTGATGATACAAATCAGAAGCACTCTCCTCCTTGTAGTGACTCTTTAAGATGATTTTCAGTTGTCCAAGGGTTAATTCACTTTTCATTTCAAGCATGCCTCTCAGACTTAGGCCTGGACTTATGGCCTTAACTACAGCCTCTACAATTTCAGATTCAGTATAGCCTCTTTGAAGTCCAATGTCAATCTGATGTATGAGGTTAGTATAGGAAAGTTTCTCCCTTTGCCCTCTTTCACCTATCTGGCCACAAATCTTAAAGTCTTTCCGTATAGCGACTTCTGGTAACTTACTGTAAAGGGATATTCTGGGAGCTGTATCCGGTTCTCTTAGCTCCTGGTTGCTCCCTGTACACTTTACCTTTTTGCTTAGTACCTTTATCTCCTCTTCAATTAACCTGGTTGCTTTCTGAAAATCATTTTGCAAAGTATGGTACTGGCTCTTTAAATTTTCAAGCTGCTGTTGTTCTGCTTGAAGATCACTATTTCTGTCACTGTGAGCTTCAGCTGGCAACTCTTTCTCTAAATCCATAATGAATTGCTTGGTTTGCTTTAGGAAGGACATTGCACTATCCTCTTCCTCTGTATCAACCACAGCATCTAGTACATTGTTAATCAGTCCCATGAAATGGCGGCAAGACTTGCCCTTTGCCATGCTCTCTTCTGTTACTTTAACAAACTGGCATGTCTTAATTAAGTCCTCCACTGCCATCTCAAATAGCAATTGACTGATATCATTCTGCACTCTTTCTAACTCCATTTTGGATTTAATTTCTGAAAGCAGCTGATGTCTCTTTGGTTGCTCAGTTTCCCTTGCAATACACACACTCTCTTGACTATGGAATTTTACTTCTAGACTGAATGAATTTCTCTCTATGATGCATCTTATTTTTCACCCAGTCCCTGTTCGGGCGCCATTTTTGTTGCACATATGAAAATGAATTCAGAGTGCGAGGGTAGGGTAAGAGAGAAGTAATTCCATTTATTGCAGGGAGCTGAAAGACAATAGGAACATTCTCTTAGTCCTGCACATGGGAACTGGTGCATCAAGTAAAAGTTCCTAAACTAAATAACATATATACTTCTATACAAGCAATTCTGTATACAGGTCATATAACATTATGCTGTTTTAACAATACTGTTCTGGAAACACAAATAGCATAGCAATTCTATACATATCATAGTGTGGCTTTTATGAAACAGTATTCTTTATATGAGACAACATAAAGGATCTGTAATCAGCATAAACCACTGTGCAACATGTGCACTGATTCTGCAAGTGTAACTGTCTGTCTGCTTTAGTTCACTGCAGGCTGTGTGTGCTGTAGACAGTATTAAACTACTTTGCAGTGGCATATAAACAGTTTTTAACAAGTTTGTAAAACATTAAACTAAGGATTACTACCTGAAAGACAATAGGAACATTCTCTTAGTCCTGCACATGGGAACTGGTGCATCAAGTAAAAGTTCCTACCTTGGCTGTGCACATTAGTTCCCTCTGCAGTAGCAGGGCAGGAAGTGTTCCTGGAAAATGCAGTCTTACAGGAAACAAATATAAGTAAGTGCTGAACTTGTTTTATTGCACAAATTTTATAAGGGGGGTGCTTAACTTTATACCTCTTACACTTGTGCTCACTCATTAGCTCTGTGTTGCTTCCAGCATGGACATGAGGGCTGGAATAGTATCCACGGATCTAGCGAGAGCCTGACCTGCCAGCCCTTTCCTGCATGAAATCTCTATTGTGACGTCATCTGGGAAACAAGGAAAGGCAGAAGGAGGAAGGAGAGAGGCAGGCTGCAGTTTGAAAGGGAGAGTAAAAAATGGATATAGAGGGCATTTATTACATTGTTATTTTTATCCTTTTTTAATTATACAGCGCTGAGGTATTCCAAGGATTCTATCATTTAGATCAATCACTGATCAATCACCTTGAATTGTGAATTCCCAGTGGGGCGTACCTGTCACATTCACACGCACTAGGGTCAGTTTTTGTTATGAGCCTGACAGTATATAAAGGAAACCCATATTCACACGGGGAGAACATACAGTATATTGACAGATAGATAGCATACCTCCCAACTGTCCCGTTTTGAGTGGGACAGTCCCGATTTTGACAGCTCAACCCGCAGTCCCAGGTTTGTTACTGAAATGTCCTGACTTTCTGTTTGATTTCCTGCAGTGAAAAGCCAGAAAAAGATGCTAAAGATTTCTAAATAAATTGGCTTTTGGCAGAGAGCCCAGAACAGATACTTAGATACTTTTGTATCAATGTAAGATAAGCAGGTCTCTTAAGAGAACTTAGACTCGCAGTTTAAAGGGCAATTCACCTTCATTAGCAAAACTGTGATAACACATAAAAACCACAGAAATATGTTCAGACTTTCATAACCTGCCAAATTTTGTAAAATGAAGATGTAATTATTGGGTGTGGGCACAAATCTTTTTGTCCCTCTTTTTGTTTCCAAAATGTTGGGAGGTATGAGATAGTTAGCTAGATATAGATATATAGATAGCTTGACTAACAGTGACAGTACTGCCTTAAAATCAGAAATTAGATACTTTAATCCTCAATTAAGGAATTATGGGTGGAGACATGCAAATGTCCTCATGGTCTACTATGTTTCTAGAACCACTGGTTTAATGACACATATATAGTTCTATAATTCAGAGCCATATATCCATAGATAGATAGAGAGCAACATCAGACTGGAGGTCCGGGGCTCACCGGGTGGCCGTGCCATGGGCCCCCACACCAACTCCTGCCCCAGACGGAACACCCCCCCTCCATTGGCCCCCCACCACAGATGCAAACCTTTCCAATTGGCCCCCTCCCCGCAAAAATGGGCAGGGGGTTGTGCAGTGACATGGGAGGCGGGACAGGTGCTGTGAGGAGGTGGGGCAGGTGACATCAGGGTGGTATGGATGATGTGGCGATCATCGATTGGCTGATTGCCATGTCATTCACTTCAGTGTCCTGTATGGATTTCCTAATTTGGAAATCCAGACAGGAACTTCACCTGGGCAGCCCTTCCAAAAACCAGGCTGTCCATGTGAAATCCGGACAACCCTGGATGCAAGGAAGTGGTGGCCAGGAGGGGAGTCAAGGACAGGCTTGGGAACTGGGTCTGGACAGACTTGGCCCATAAGGGAGCTTTGTGCCTTCCCTGGTAACTGGCTGCCCACTGCTGTCTCATGTACATGACACAAAGCTGATGCAAAGCTGCTGTAGTACTAATGTCTATTCTGTCACTCCCTAGATGCTCTACTTCCTTATTCTCTACAGGGTAGGATGCCACCTGGCCTGGTATTTCAATGGCCTAGCTGATAAAATATCAGAGAAGGCCAGTGTTGCTATCTCCAACACTAGTTCATCCACCCTCAGCTTTCCTCCAGTCTGCTACAATCTCCCCTCCCAACCCTCACAGGCACCAACTCTACTCACCAAATCTCCTGCCAGTTCAGCCTTTGATGCCATAACACCGCCCACTCCCATTGATATTCCTCCTTCCTACATCAAAAACCCACCTATTTGTGTCACTGCCCTGCCTTTGTGGTCCCACCCCTGCTAGTATAATACCTGTGAAATGGTGGCAACCCTACTCCTTGGTCAAGTACAAAGCTGTAGTTTTGTGCTATCAACAAAAATTTGACAAGCACCCAACCCTAACTTATACCTCCCAACATTTTGGAAATAGAAAGAGGGACAAAAAAATTTTGAGCAGGGCGAAATGTTTTTGACCATGCCCCCATTTTGTAGCTACACCCCCTATTTACGATGTCCATTTTACAAAATTTGGCAGGTTAAGTTTGAACACATTTCTATGGTTTTTATGTGTTTGCTAATGAAGGTGAATTGCCCTTTAAGATGTGAGTCTAAGTTCTCCCAGAGACCTCCTTATCTTAAACTGTTACAAAAGTATCTAAGTACTGTAACTAATCTGGGTTCTCTGCCAAAAGCGAATTAAGTTATTAACTTTGTATCTTTTTCTGACTGTTCAGTGCAGGAGATCAACGAGAAAGTCGGGATACTTCAGTAACAAACCTGAGACTGCGGGTTGAGCTGTCAAAGTCAGGACTGTCCTGCTCAAAACAGGACAGCTGGGAGGTATGCTAACTGTCCACATCCAACACACACCCAACCATAACCCGCCTGCACCCGTATCTGACATCATGAAAGTGCGCTGGGCGGGGCAGGTGTGCCTCTATAAAAGAAGGCTGCTGGAGCATAAAGCTGGCAGAGTAAGGTTGCGGGCGGGAAGAGTGGAAGAAAAGGTCAACCAGAATCCACCCATGAACCGCAAAACGCGTGTAGAAGTTGGCCAGAAACCATCCAACTTGCAGGTCCCGCGAGTTTCAGCCCGGGGTTCCTTATTGCCAGTCTGGGCCTGGGTTTAGAGTTTACATTAGTTAAAGTCAGAACTTGGCTTTCAAACAACGATTACTTCTCATTCAATCACACATTTGGGATGTTGCCCGGTGAGACAGACTAAGAAAGGGAAAGGATCCGTCACATAGATTTAAATATTTCATACTCTAATGTACTGTAAAGCATTTCGATTTGGGTTTATATATACAGGCCTGGTGCATTAGTAGAGATTTAGTAATTGCAGCAAAATTGCTTCTTCTTTTTTTGTATCCACGTATATGTTTCTGTATGGTTAATTATTCAAAATAATATGTGAGGGGGTGGAGCTTTGTTGTAAACAAATGTGCCCATGTTTGGCTAATTCTGTTGAATATGGATATGTAACACCACATGTAGAACTGATCAGGGTACTTTTATCTCTTATCATTTTCATGATAGTAACAGTTCTATGCTGCTGATATTATGTCGGTGTAACAAGAGCTTCCCATGCTTTTCTGATTAAGCAGAGACAGAACTCCAGAAGTTACTTATGCAGGGGGCGTCTCCTGAAATTTCTCTTCTCAGCACCCCTGTCAAATTCACTGAACAGTGCTTGGAGCAATGAGGTCCAATACTTAAACCCACTTGTAGGAAGGCTGATATCTGGGGAAGTTTCTTTCATATGACCCCACCCAGATTTTTACTCCATTGCCCTCTTTTGAGTTCTGCCCACAGTTGAGGCTTAAAGTAGTAGTGTGTTTACAGTAGTAGGGTGCTTACAGTAGTAGGGTGCTTACCGGAGCAGGGTGCTTACTGTAGTAGGGTGCTTATGGGAGCAGGGTGCTTACTGTAGTAGGGTGCTTACAGGAGTAGGGTGTTTACAGTAGTAGGGTGCTTACAGGAGTAGTGTGTTTATAGTAGTAGGGTGCTTACAGTAGTAGGGTGCCTACAGAAGTAGTGTGTTTACAGTAGTAGTGTGCTTACAGTAGTAGGGTACTTACGGAAGTGGGGTGCTTACTGTAGTAGGGTGCTTACGGGAGCAGGGTGATTACTGTAGTAGGGTGCTTACAGGAGGAGGGTGTTTACAGTAGTAGGGTGCTTACAGGAGAAGTGTGTGTTCAGTAGTAGGGTACTTACGGGAGTAGGGTGTTTGCAGTAGTAGGGTGCTTACAGGAGTAGTGTGTTTACAGTAGTAGGGTGCTTACAGTAGTAGGGTGCTAAGAGTAGTAGGGTGTTTACAGGAGTAGGGCGCTTACAGGAGTATTGTGTTTATAGTAGTAGGGCGCTTACAGGAGTAGTGTGTTTACATTAGTAGGGTGCTTACAGTAGTAGGGTGCTTACAGTAACAGGGTGCTTACTGTAGTAGGGTGCTTACAGGAGTAGGGTGTTTACAGGAGTAGGGCGCTTACAGGAGTAGTGTGTTTACAGTAGTAGGGCGCTTACAAGAGTAGGGTGTTTACAAGAGTAGGGCGCTTACAGGAATAGTGTGTTTACAGTAGTAGGGTGCTTACAGTAACAGGGTGCTTACTGTAGTAGGGTGCTTACAGGAGTAGGGTGTTTACAGGAGTAGGGCGCTTACAGGAGTAGTGTGTTTACAGTAGTAGGGCGCTTACAAGAGTAGGGTGTTTACAAGAGTAGGGCGCTTACAGGAATAGTGTGTTTACAGTAATAGGGTGCTTACAGAAGTATATTGGTCCTTGCTGTACATAAGCAAATATATTGACAGGTACAGCAGTCACCATTTAGGAATAATCCAGGTGGCAAGTTTTCTTCACTCTCTTTTTGGCTTTTGTTCTTTCTCTTCTACTTCTCCTATTCCCTTCCCATCTTATTCTCGTTTTTATTCAACTTTTTTCCCTTTTTTCTACATCTTTCTAATATTTTTTCTTCTTTCCATTTCCACTCTACATTCTTTTCCAGTTTTTCCCCTTTATCCTTTTCTTTTTGCTTTGCACCCTGTTTTGTTCTTTCCTTTAACACTTTCCTCTTGTTTCCTTTTTATTTCCTTTTTTCTTGATTCTCCAATTTGACTCTGCACTCCACATTGATTTCCCCTCTCCTGTCTACTTTTAAAGATAAAGGGAGCTGAGTGGGCTTCGGGCAGGCGGGGGCAGATTCTGATAGCTGCCATCTGATGTTAGGGGACATCTATTGGATAAAGTTGCCTCCATTTGCAGTAGTGGGTTGGGTAAGTTGCCTCTGCAGGTTACCACTTGGGTTGCCCTTGGTATTTAGACACAAAGAAACTAATGTAAAATGGTTACAATGTTTACTCCAGTTCTGGTGACTCCCCCCACATTGAGAAGTTTGATTACAGAAGTCAGGCCAGTGGATGGTGCATGTTGGAGAATAGCAGGTATCTCCTTGGTACTTGCAGCAAGAGCACATTAAAGTGTTCCACTCACCCATCAGAATGCAGGAACTCTTCCAGTGCTCAGAGAATTCAATCAATTCTGCCACAGTATCAACTGGGGTGTCCTAGGTCCACCGAGGCTGACAATTCAGGTCCCCCACCCCAGCCATGAGCTCCTGCTCCTCTAAATGTCATCCCCTCACTCATACCACGTACAGATTACCTTCCTCCTTGTGGACGTGATTGTGTGTGGGGGGGGCACCAGTGCCCGAAATTCCCAGTGGGGGAATATGGGTAATATGGCTGTTTGGCATGAATCACAATACAATAATAAGGCTGATGATAAATATGGCAGCTGAGGAGATACATCTTGTTATGAGCAGACTAGTGATGGGCGAATTCATTCACAGAGAATTCCCAGCTGAAAATGTTTTAGTGAAACTGCTGCTGAAATTCGTTGTGAAAAAATTTGCTGCGACAATCAAAAATTGTTGCATGCCAAAATTATTTTGACGCCCACTGACTTTAATGCATTTGGACAAAAGAGTCGCGTGTATTCAGTAACACTAATGGACTATACAGAAAATGTGTAGACAGGGACTGTCTAGTGTTAATGGAACTGAACAGACTTTGGTGTTGTGTGGGTTCCATCTAGTGGTGAGCATAAAGCAATGCAGTTAAACGTAATGAGCATTATGGCAGCTTCTGAGACTGCAAAGATATAAGGAAATATTAGTTTTTTTCAAAGAGAGCTATGGAGATGACAAGCCAGTTGGGTTAGGGAAATCTCCAAGGAAAGTGGTAATGAACAATCTATTATCGGGGTTGTTATTAACAGGAAAGGGTAAATATTACCATGTACAGCAATAACAGATCCAGGGAGAATCCTAACTATTATTTAGGGGTTAGGAAGGCATTTTTCCCTATGTGAAGCTGGATGGACAGCTTGTTAATTTATTTCATTTTCAGTCTTACTGTGAACACCAAGTCAGAGGCTCATTTAAATATCAGGAAACATCTGCAGCGTGAGAATAAATCACACTATACTTGGACTGGAGCCTTGGGGCCCACTGGGGTTGCAAAGGAAGGGCCCTCCAGCAAGCGCCTCACTACATGTACATGCGCGGACCCTGCATGCTGCACACACATGAAGGGACACGTCACACAGCGCGCGCATGCGCGGTCGAGCCATACAGGATTATTTCTATATAGAGCAGTGGGGGAACAGGTCTGGGCCGGCTGGGGCCCATCGGGTTTTTTCCCGGTGTCCTGATGGCCCAGTCCAATAAATGTGAAGGATTTCAATCCAATGCCACTCTCATCTCAGCTGACACCCTGCTCACATCTGTAGCATCTCATTCCTACATTGCTCCTCTGGGGAATTGCATTCATATTCATAGGTTTTGCCTCTGTCCATAACAGGAGATGGGATCATGTATGTGCAGGAGAGAGATGGAGGGAGCAGTGCAGTGGGGGTGTTTGGGTCACTGCCTTAACCACAATTAATGAGAAACCCCCCCCCCTACCCCTGGTTTAGCCCTAAATCAGCATTCCTAAATCAGCAGCCCCTGCAGATGGATAGATATCATTGGAATAACTGTTGATTAATCAGACTGCATGGCTTATGGGAAACAAGACCCTCCGTCTTTTAGCTATTGTTGTTGTACTGCTATTCCCAGCATCCTCTGACAGCCTTAAATAATCTAAGATTCCCAAGTCAATGGAAGCTGGAGATAAACGGGCTTAAACATTCCTGGTTTAAGTTGTTCCACTACAAAGAGCAACAGATGCACTATACAGTTACACAGATGCATCGGGTACTCAAGCATAAGGGATAGATATATATATATATATACATATGTATAGAGATAGGGGGAGGAGAACAGGCCATGTCAGGAATGCATTGGGAAATTAATGGGTGATTAGAAAAGGTAGCTTAAGGATAGATAGATAAATAGATAGATCATACACAGATACTAGATAGATGATAGATAATGAATAACAGAAAGAGATTTAGACAGATATTGTTTATAGAGTGATAGATAGATAGATAGATAGATAGATAGATAGATAGATAGATAGATAGATAGATAGATAGATAGATAGATAGATAGATAGATAGATAGATAGATGGATGGATGGATGGATGGATGGATAGATAGATAGATAGATAGATAGATAGATAGATAGATAGATAGATAGATAGATAGATAGATAGATAGATAGATAGATAGATAGATAGATAGATAGATAGATAGATAGAAAGAGAGAGAGAGAGAGAGAGAGAGAGAGAGAGAGAGAATCAGTTTGTCTGGTTATACACACACACATATACAAGATAGTCTCAAGCAGGGACAAAAAGCAGGAGGGGGAGAAAGGAGAAAGAGAACAGGGAGAGAGAGAGAGAAAGAGAGAGAGAGACAGAAGGAGGGGAGTAAGAGCGTCTCTCTTCTCTCTCTCATCCTCCCCTCACTCAATGCTCAGGTCTGATACAGTCAGTAGCTGCAGTGCAGCCGAGCTCTCTCTCCCCGGGGCACCTTAATGCCTGTCAGTGTTTGACTCTCACACTCAGGTGCCTAGGGACAGAAAGGGGGGTGGTGGCAGTGAAGATGCCCACCCCATGAGCATGGTGGCCCTCCTGGCACAATGACGGTCCCTTTACTGAAAATCGGGGCCGTGCTTAGCACTATGGCAATGGTCACAAACTGGATGTCACAGACATTGCCCTCCCTCGTTGGTCTCAATGGCACCAGAGCTGGCACTTCTGAGAAAATTGTGAGTTTTTTTTTCTTCTTCCATTTGTTTCCATTTATTTAATGGGTATTTGGAAATGGGATAGATTGATCCTTAATAACGATAGCTGCAGGAGAGTGCCTCAAGTTTAGATGGCAAGCTCTTGGGGTCAGGAACTACTCCCCGTAGCAATGGAACTAAGCCATGAGCTCCTATGTCCCAAGTGCTGTTTTACTTACTGTACTAAGTATATATATATATATACACACAGGTATAGGACCTGTTATAGAGAATTTGGATTAAAAAAGAGAGAGAGAGAGAGAGAGAGAGAGAGAGAGAGAGAGAGAGAGAATAGATAGATGACAACCCCAGCGAACTTCAGGATCATTGTAATGACAACACAATCTCTCTTAATATTGGCATTTAAAGGCTGGATAATAACTTGTGCAGTCAGGGCAGATATTCAGTACAAAGCTTATGTATATGACGTAACAGGATTCCCATTGAAAGTACAGCTTATCACTTTTCTATTAGAGTGTAAGCTCTGCAGAGCAAAATCCTCCCTTTCAGTGCCAACCTTATTATATTTTGAGATCAACAAGACAGAATTCAACTTTCCTATAGTTGATACTCTCCCTATTTGGGACATTTTTGTCTAATATTAGATTGTAAGCTCTGGGGGTTTCCTCCAAACCTTCCTTCTTTACTATATTTCTTATATTATCTGTCATCAATATATTATACTCTCTATATAGAATACTTTAAACCTTGCTGGACTCTGTTCCTGGATTATAGATTGCCAGCTCTGCAGTTGTGATAACTTCTTGGTGTTTTAAGGTATAATAGGATTTTCTCCTCCTACAATTGCTACCTCTGTATTAATGACACAATCTGTATTAAAGTATAAGCTTATCAGGGCAGGATTCCCTTCCACCATTGCTTCAGCTACTTCTCTGTAGAAATGTAGCTTTACAGGACAAGCTTCTCTATAACCAAAGGTTTATCTTCTCCCTGTATTGTATCTGTGACCTTTAATATCTTAGTGATGAAACCTGAAGGACAGATTTCCCTTACCCCAGTGGTTTCTCTTGTTTGTATTATATCTGTATCACTCTGTATATATAGATTGTACTATTGTAGCTCTACAGGGCAGGATTCCCTTCTTTATGTGGTTCGCTTTCCCAGTACTGTATATGAGTCCTTCTCTATGTTAGAATGTAAGTTCTACAGGGCAAGACTCCCTTCTCCCAATGGTTCACTCTCCCTGTATTGTATCTGTGTCCCTCTGTATATTAAAGTGAAAGCTTTGCATTGCAGAATTCAATTTACCCTATGATTCTCTCTCTCTCCTTTCCCTGTACTGTATATGTGTCCCTCTCTATATTAGAATGTAAGCTCTGCAGGGCAGAATTCCCTTTTTCCAATGGTTCACTCACCCTGTATTGTATCGGTGTCCCTCTTCATATTAGAGTGTAAGCTCTACAGGGCAGGACTCCCTTCTCCCAATGGGTCTCTCGCCCTGTATTGTATCGGTGTCCCTTTGTTTATTAGAGTGAAAGCTTTGCATGGCATAATTGCCTTCACCCTATGATTCTCTCTCCTTTCCCTGTACTGTATGTGTCTTTCTCTGTATTAGAGTATAAGCTCTGCAGGGCAGGATTCTCTTTTCCCAATGGTCCTCATTCAATTTATTGTATTTGTGTCCCTTTGTATATTAGAATGTAAGCTCTACAGGGCAGGACTCTCTTCTCCCAACCTGTATTGTATCTGTGTCCCTCTATATATTAGAGTGTAAGTTCTACAGGGCAAGACTCTCTTCTCCCAATTGTTCACTCTCTCTGTATTGTATCTGTGTCCCTTTGTATATTAGAGTGAAAGCTCTACAGGGCAGAATTTCCTTCACTCTATGATTCTCTCTCTCCTTTCCCTATACTGTATATGTGCCCCTCTCTATATTAGAGTGTAAGCTCTGCAGGGCAAGATTCCTTTTCCCCAATGGTCTCCTCTCAATTTATTGTATCTGTGTCCCTTTGTATATGAGAATGTAAGCTCTACAGGGCGGGACTCCCTTCTCCCAATTGTTCACTCGCCTTGTATTGTACCTATGTTCCTCTGTATATATGATTGCAAGTTCTGCAGGGCCAATGCAGGCCCACATGGTTCCCCTCCCTCTGTAGCATATGAGAATGACATCTCTGCAGAAAGATGCATGCAATTTAGGCTTTCCCTGTTGCAAGCCCTGCTGGATGGAAATCCCTGTATAAACGTAAGATCCGAGGGATAAAATCAACCTGGGGAAACTAGAATTTTTATTGTTTCCCATGGATTTATTTCAATCCCATTTATATGTTGATAGGTGCAGGGGGCAGCTATATTTTAGATTTTTTTTTATGGGTGAAAGCAAAAGGTTACACATTTTCTATGTATATTATCTTTTGCATAAAGAAAGAGTTAAATTATTGGCATTGTATAAATCTCAGCATCACAGTCAAACAAATGGTTAAACTATTGGCTATGCATTCAGTGTGAGCAGTATCTGTTGTGTTGAATGTCGGAAACAGAGAAGGCAATGTGTATATCAGCAGGGCAGCAGCAGGTAGTATTTTGATTATGAGTAAATATATTATAATATTGTATATATATCAATCAATAAAAATCAGGTAAAATCCTGAAAGTGATGTTAAACCAGGTAGGTAGATAGGTAAGGAGTTGCTACTGCACTTCAGGTTTTGCTGCTCACGAAACTAAGATATTCTGCCCAACTCCGGCAGGTGTCATACAGGCATCCATATGTAATTAACATTCACTAAGTAAGGGGTAGATTAATCAAGGGTCGAATTGGAAATTCAAATTCGAATTTTGTTATGGTCAAAACTGTCAAATTCAACTAGGGAGCTATTGAAATTTGATTTGAGTTTTCCAATAAATTTGAATTCTATTTTTGAGATTTATCATACCTTATGAATTCGAATTTGCCACCTAAAACCTACCGAATTGCTGTTGAAGTCAGTGGGAGACATCCAGGGATCAATTTGGAGTTGTTTTTAGCCTTCCTAACAATTTGAGTTTTTTTCGGGGGAAAAAAACGCAAATAGAGTTTTTAAAATTCAAATCGAATTCAATTCAAATCCGGTTCGAGTTTTCAGGTCGATCCTATTCACCGAGTTTAAAAAATTTGATTTATTGTAATAAATTTCGATTGGTCAAATTTCGAGTTCATGGGAGTTTATGGGAGCTTTGGAAAACTCACATGAATTCGAAATTTGACCCTTGATAGCCATAGTTGGGGACTACAGAGTTGGGGGCTTGGTGATTAGCAATGGCCTCAAACTTGAGAAAAAAACACCTACAAAACCAGGGATGGGCAACCTTCCATCAAATAGAAGCTGCTGGATGGTTCAGCAATGCCTGTAGGTCTATCATAGGGACATTCCTATAGAATGTACTAAAGATATCTATCAATTTAAACAATTTAATATTATGTCAAGGGGCATTTGATTCCTAGGGGGCAAATATTTACTATACTGAAACCAACACTGTGGACAATTGCACTCTAAGAACCAGCAAGATAAAGGTTTCCTTGTTGGTTTAGATCAGTGATCCCCAACCAGTAGCTCATGAGTAACATGTTGCTCTCCAACCCCTTGGATGTTGCTCCCAGTGGCCTCAAACCAGGTGCTTATTTTTGAATTTTTGGTTGCATAAAAACCAGTTGCACTGCCAAACATAGTCTCAATGTAGGTTGACAAGCCACATAGGGGCTACCAAATGGCCAATCACAGGTTCACAGCCCTTATTTGGCACCCCAGGAACATTTTTCATGCTACTGTTGCTCCCCAACCCCTTTTACTTCTGAATGTTGCTCACGGGTTATAAAGGTTGGGGACCCCTGGTTTAGATTGTTCTTCTGCCACCAATGATTCCCTACCAGTGACCTTATTACTTGTCTCTCTTATTCCCCAATCTCTCTTTTCTCTTCAACTCTTCATTATCCACAAATTTTCTATCCCTACATCACTTTTTTATCAAAATGTTCTACCCCTCACTGCCTAGCGACTATCTTGGGATAACCATGAGATGATTGTCCTTCAGCGAACTCTCAGCGTGTAGTAATTAAGACTCTTACTAACGAGTAATTTGGGTGAATGAGGCAGAACTTTCCCTCTCTTTGATATGAAGAACCCGAAACCCACTATTTAATTAGTTTATTCTATGTGTGAGACTGAATAATTATATGATGCTGTGTTAACTCTTATTAAGTCATAGCTAATCTATATCAGAATGATAGACCTTATGCTTTTGTGTTTGACGGTAAAAGGGGTTCCTGTGGCTCCGATTAGGCATCTGTCTATGAAACAGAAAGGTGAAGGCTTTGGGTCAAATTTTGGCACAGGAATGACAAAAACCCATCTGGTTATATTTTTTTATTTTTCAAAAATTCTAAATCAATGGCCCACTGGGCAATTTCTGGCATTTTGTCAGTTATCACCCCTTATAAGAATCGTGTGAATGTGCCACCACTTTGCTTTGTAAGCGATTCCCATATTTGAAATGAGAATCTCCTATACTGGCTTTTTCATCGAGGGAAACAACGGTGTCATTGCCCATATGCAGGTGGACACATCTTCTGTCCACTCACACATCTTCCATTGAATGCATCTAGTTCTTTATTAACCTCACCAATGAGACTGACTTTTAGAAGGTTCTTGCTACATGGTAGACAGAGCAATAAAGTATCCCTTGGGAAGACTTGCGACGGTTCATGGAAGAA
This sequence comes from Xenopus petersii, assembly GCA_038501925.1. NCBI lineage: Eukaryota > Metazoa > Chordata > Amphibia > Anura > Pipidae > Xenopus > Xenopus petersii. The sequence continues at coordinate 10,917,957 of CM076677.1, read as the reverse complement.
ACCTCACCAGCTAGCTCTCAACCAATGGGTTTTAGAATAACTTTTACACTTCTTGGGGAGCAACGTTGGGATCTTTGGGCAGCAATTCTGAGGCCAGTTGAGTTGGCTCTACTGAATAAATAAGGACACAACTATCTTCTTAGTTTTAACCCTAATTGTTGACTACATTTGTTATGACAGCAAGTTCTTAACATGCAAAGGATTCTAGAGTTGTGGTAGTCAGTCCAATAGCGTCTGTTTTTATCCGCGCCCCGCAGAAGCCAGCTCTATAAATATCTTTGGCTGCTATCCCTGTCTCTACTTTTATAGGAGCTGTGAAAAGAGGGGAGGGCAGGCCTTGTTATTAACTATTTCAGTGGCAACAGGATTTTTTTTGGGGGGGGGAGTGTAACCATTGCATGATAGAACACTGCATATTTTATATTAGAAAACATTAGAAGCATTGCTAATTATCTATATGTTTAGCAACACCTTAATGTGAAATATACCTCCAGGGAAGACTGATCCTTAAATAGAACTAGACATATGGATGTGTCTGTCCTGGTTTCCAGAAAGGGGACCTTAAGAATTTGGAAAGTCTATTTATAAGTTTGTGCCCTTTAGGCATTTTAGGCAAGGATAACTGTCCTTCAGACACTGCAGCATTAAATAAATAAGAATATAAAGCTAATTTCATTTATTTTCCAAGGTGTCTACAATATTCTGATACAGTATCTCTAGCTACTTTCACATTATCAGCCCTAACAGATTGTTTCCATTCAGCAGCAAGTACAAGCACTATCTCTCCCTACTATACCCCCTATCCCACAGCCACACTCCCTTCCCAGAGACTATCATCTCACTGTTACTATAGACACCATCTCTCCCTACTATACCTGCTATCCCACAGTCACACTCCCTTCCCAGAGACTATTATCCACTGTTACTATAGGCATCATCTCTCCCTACTATACCTGTTATGCCTCAGTCACACTCCCTTTCCAGAGACTATTATCCCACTGCTGCTATAGACGCTGTCTCTCACTACTTTATTAGCTGTTGCAAAATCACAATCCATTTCTAAAGGCCATTATTCTTATTCTGCTAAAGGCTATCTCACACTGCCTGCACATAGATGAAATAAATACAATAGGTGGTGTGTCATCACGTTTTTACACACTTTTCCTACATACATTTGTTGCTCTGCAGAGCCCCATGATGTGTAAGGGTCCTAGATAATTTTACTTGCTTTAATCTCTCTAGAGACAGATCTATCAAAGCAGAATGGTCTTGGTCACTATATGCACCCTATAAACATTACCTTTCAGGTATGAATGCGGCTTTTAACAGGAGCAGGACAAAGTATTTTTATATTGAGAACAGAGTTAGAGTTTTTTTTATTACTGAAGCAGGAGATAAAGTGGACTTATTCCCTTAATACAGAGAAAGAAACAGAATGAAATAGAGAAAATGAAACATCAGTGGGAAGATGTGGGTAGCGGCAAAATGTATTTATTACTATGAAACCACTTCACACTGTGCAGTAGGGATGTAGCGAACCGCCGCCGATGTGTTCGCGAACGCCGTTCGCGAACACCGGCAAAAAATGCGGACAGTTCGCGAACAGTTCGCGAACTTCGAACATCCGAAAATCGTTTGATTCGAACGATCGAAGGATTTTAATCGTTCGATCGAAGGATTTTCGTTCGACTCGAACGATCGAAGCCATTCGATCGAATGATTTCATTCGATCCAATGGCTTCGATCGTTCGATTCGAACGAAAATCCTTCGATTTTAGCGGTCGAAGGAATCGAATGGTCGAATGGTCAAACAATTTTTGTTCGAATGGAACGCGAACTCGTATTGGCGAACGTCGCGTGACGTTCGCGAACATTCGGCGGACGCGAACAGTCGAAGTTCGTGCGAACTAGTTCGCCGGCGAACTGTTCGCTACATCCCTACTGTGCAGTACTTGTTTTTAAGGGCCAGAGAAATGTGCCATGCTTAGGAATGGACAATTGACATAGATGTACATACAAAGACTTGGGTTAATTTCCCTACTGGATCCCAAGTATATGGAGCACAATATTTATGGGGTAATGTAATGAAAAAATATAAGTAAATGCTGACTGCTGATTCCTAGTTGGTTCTAGCAGTTACTTGCTCCCAGTATGAACAACTCATAGTGCAACTGTAGCATATACTGGATAAATCGCCCAAAATAAACAAGATAAATAGTTTCATAAACCCAAGAACAGTAATGTTCTGTTGTGTTGGAACACCTTCTGTGACCCATTATGTCCTTATAAAGAGTCACTCTTTTAAAGGAGAAAGAAAGGTTAAAACTAAGAAAGCTTTAGCAGAAAGGGATATATAAATACGACAGTAGTAAACCCTCAAAGTAATGCTGCTCTGAGTCCTTTGTCAAAAGAAACACAGCATTTCTTTCCTTCTATTGTGTACTCATGGGCTTCTGTATCAGACTTCCTGTTTTCAGCTTAAACCTCCAGGGCTAGGGCTTGAGCATGCTCAGTTTGTTCCTCTCCCCCCCCTCCCTGCTGTAATCTGAGCCCAGAGCTATGAGCGAGATGGGTGACACTCAGGCAGGAAGTGATGTCAGACCAAGTTAATATGTCAGCTGAACAAACAAAGAGCTTATAGAGTTGTTTACTCAGGTATGGTAAAACATTCTACAGAATAAATATAGTGTTATGGCTTGCACTATTGTGGCTGATCCCTTGGCAATAAACTGCCTTGGTAGCTTTCCTTCTCCTTTAAAAATTCATCCTAATTTCTGCCATTGACCAACTGGTGCCTTGTAGAAACTCACATCATCCCATTATGGGAATAGAACATAGACTGCATCCAGCTGGTCCATTTAGTCTGCCCATTAAAGGATTAATTTGGATTTCAGTTTCAGCCCATCCTCTTGCATTATAATATTATGTACTGGAAGGAGTTTCTATATACTTATTGCTCTTACTATAAATAAGCATTTTATTTAGTTTCAGTTCCCATCCCTCCAGCTTCATGCTGGGCCCTCTGTATCTTGCCATGATTTGCTGATAGAAAATACTTGAACCCTGTCAAACCCCTTGATAAAACTGAATGTTTCTATCACATCCCCTTTAACCTTGTTAAGATCCTGAAACCTTTCTTGATATGATTTTTTTTTATTTAGAGAGTGTTTTATTATTAACAGAACACAGTACTCAAGGTAAGGTCTAACCTTAGACCTAAATGGTAGCAATACAACCTCTCTCTTTCGGCTACATATTCCTTTCCCTGTACAGCCTTGTATTTTATTTGCTTCCAGCATTGAAATATATATTTAAAATCTCTATGTTACATTTAATTCTCCTAAAATTGCATTTCATTCATTCTATATTGAGCATTAGAGTTTCCATTTTGACTAACTCCATTTACATTACATTTATGTAAATGAAAGGATAAAAACACATAGTTCTCTAAATTATTTCATGATTGGAAATAAGAAGAAGGCCTTACAATGCTGCCCTGATCTTGTCAAAGGTTACTGAGTTTGGGCTGAACAAGGAAGATCAATAGGATTTTATTTATTGACTATTTCTAGTTCAGTTATCGGGTACCTATTAGATGGAACACTTTGGGATCTAGCTACAGCTGCAAAGAAAATAAAAAATAATGCCAGGGATTACACTAAATGGGGATTATTGGGTTCTACAGACATTTATCCTTTATGATTGTCTGAGGTTTGTTACAAAGATGCTGCCAAATTCGGCTACTGACAGGCTCAGATTAGTGGCAAGGCCACAAAGGCAATAGGAGGAGTTATAGGGAGGGTTATATGGAGCAATAGGAGGAGTTATAGGTAGGGGTTATATGGAGCAATAGGAGGAGTTATAGGGAGGGTTATATAGAGCAATAGGAGGAGTTATAGGGAGGGTTATATGGAGCAATAGGAGGCATTATAGGGAGGGCTATATGGAGCAATAGGAGGAGTTATATGGAGGGTTATATGGAGCAATAGGAGGAGTTATAGGGAGGGTTATATGGAGCAATAGGAGGAGTTATAGGGAGGTTTATATAGAGCAATAGGAGGAGTTATAGGGAGGGTTATATGGAGCAATAGGAGGAGTTATAGGGAGGGTAATATGGAGCAATAGGAGGAGTTATAGGGAGGAGTTATATGGAGCAATAAGAGTAGTTATAGGGAGGGGTTGTGTGGTGTAATAGGAGGAGTTAAAGGGAGGGGTTACATGGAGCAATAGGAGGAGTTATAGAGAGGGGTAAATGGAGCAATAGGAGGAGTTATAGGGAGGAGTAATGTGGTGCAATAGGAGGAGTTATAGGGAGGGTTATATGGAGCAATGCGAGGAGATAAAGGGAGGGGTTAAATTGAGCAACAGGAGAACTTATATGGTGTTTTTTTGTAGGAGGAGATATGGAGACATAGTATAGGGAAAAACCACACATTACACCAGTAATATAAATTCCCCAATGAGAAGGAATCTCCAAAAAAATATTGGTCAAAAGGGGTTTAATGGGATGTGTTGCTGAGGGGATTAAGGTATCTTGTGTTGAATGTGCTTGGCATTCAGAGCATTGGGCCAAAAGCCAAAGCAAACCCTACTGCACAAGCACCAACTTCTCTTTGCTGTTCATATGGAGATATGAATCCTGCTGATGGTCTCTTAGTTGTAAAGCCGAGAGCCTGCAGTGATGGATGAGGTGAATGAGGGAGGGAGCTGCATATAAGACCCATTGTGATTCCAAACTCGTTATCTCATTAGAAGTTAAATCGTCTTCAGGCTCCAGCACTGAAATCATCAGCAGCGCTCATTAGTAAGGAAGCATTTATCATGGAATGGGAGAGCAGCCGTCAGATTGCCGTGTGTGTGTCATAGTAATTGATAAGTATGTTTAAAGCTGGCCATAGATGTAAAGATCTTTAAAAGATCTTTTCGTTATCGTAAGACCACGATTATCTCGAAACGATCGTTTGTCCAAACTAAAAAGACCATTTCAAGCGATATTGCCAGGAAAACTGAGAGTAGCTGCCTGCTTGTCCCTGCAAACATACATAGATTTCACTGGGGCCAATAAAGATTTTTTAACCTGGCCGATCAATTTTCTGACAGATGTCGGCCGAAAAATGATAAGGTGCATGATCGTTCAATTCCCACTAACTTCCCACTAATTGGTCGGATTGCACCGAAATCAATCGTTCACCGACGAAAGATCTTTGCGTCTATGGGGACCTTTAGGCAAAAGAGACAGGCAGTGGGGGGTGCAGAAGTGCAAAAACTCAGGGCAACTTTTTATGCTTTTTCTCCACAATGTAACATTTTTGTTACTTCCCAGAATTCCAACTTATTTGCTTACACTGAAAGCAAGAACTATGTGTGAGGGAAAACTATACCTTTGGAACGAATACTTAAAGGAATTGTTCAGTATAAAAATAAAAACTGTGTAAATAGATAGGCTGTGCACAATAAAAAATGTTTCTAATATAGTTAGTTAGCCAAAAATGTAATGTATAAAGGCTGGAGTTATTTGATATATAACATGTCAGTCAGGACTCTACTTCCTGCTTTTTAGCTCTCTTGGTTTACACTGACTGGTTACCGTGGTTACCAGGCAGTAACCAATCAGAGACTTGAGGGGGGGCCACATGGGTCATATCTGTTGCTTTTGAATCTGAGCTGAATGCTGAGGATCAATTACAAACTCACTGAACAGAAATGTACCATGTGGCCCCCCTTCAAGTCGCTGACTAACTCAGAGTTATAGAGTTGAAAAGCAGGAAGTTGGATTCTGGCTGTTTTATTAGACATCTGTACACTCCAGTCTTTATATATTACATTTTTGGCTAACTTACTATATTAGAAACATTTTTTATTTTGCACAGCCTATCTATTTACCCAGTTTTTATTTTCACACTGTACTGTTCCTTTAAGCAGATAATGTACACGAGTGACCTATTAAAGAATCTAACCAAATCGTCACTTAAATGTTAGTAAATATTCACTTTTACTGTTTTTTCTCTTCAGCCACCATTTTGTGTTGCTCTGTGTGCTCCCTCAGAGATCACCTGACAGGAAATAATACAGTTTCTCACTGAAACAGGAAGTAGTGTGGGAGGAAAATACACAGCTCAGTCCATTGAGTGGATGGTGTAACCTAGCTTCTATGTATGTCCTTGGTTTATTTTTGTTGGCATAGTGCTTAAACAAGTTAGAGAGAAAGAAATTAATCCTTAAAGGGATACTGTCATGGGAAAAAACATTTTTTTCAAAATGAACCAATTAATAGTGCTGCTCCAGCAGAATTCTGCACTGAAATCCATTTCTCAAAAGAGCAAACAGATTGTTTTATATTCAATTTTGAAATCTGACATGGGGCTAGACATATTGTCAATTTCCCAGCTGCCCCAAGTCATGTGACTTGTGCTCTGATAAACTTCAATCACTCTTTACTGCTGTACTGCAAGTTGGATTGATATCACCCCCCTCCCTTTACCCCCCAGCAGCCAAACAAAAGAACAATGGGAAGATAACCAGATAACAGCTCCCTAACACAAGATAACAGCTGCCTGGTAGATATAAGGACAACACTCAATAGTATAACCCATGTCCCACTGAGACACATTCAGTTACATTGAGAAGGAAAACCAGCAGCCTGCCAGAAAGCATTTCTCTCCTAAAGTGCAGGCACAAGTCACATGACATGGGGCAGCTGGGAAATTGACAAAATGTCTAGCCCCATGTCAGATTTCAAAATTGAATTAAATCTGTTTGCTCTTTTGAGAAATGGATTTCAGTGCAGAATTCTGCTGGAGCAGCACTATTAACTGATGTTTTGAAAAAAACATGTTTTCCGATGACATGATCCCTTTTAGATTTCAGTTTTTCTCTATGGGATTATCTAATGGTGCATGATTTCAAAGAAAGATTCATTCATAAACTTGGCAAATTTTCAACTGGACAGTAACCCATAGCGACCAATCAATGATTAGCTTTTTCCAGCCAGCTACAGGTTGACCAGTGAAAGCAATCATCTGATTGGTTGCTGTGGGTAACTGCCCAGGTGCAAAATTGCCCAGTGTTTATAAATGAGCCCCTTTGTGTTTTATACAGTATATGGGCTGTTCTGTGGTCCCACAATGTTCAGTGCCATGATTGCCACCTTTTTGCTTTCCTGTTACTGGCCTTGGGGTGGGCCATGACATCACTTGGGGGCAGGTTGTAATGTCATTTGTGGCAGATCTATAATGAATGTGTGGGAAAACAGGTGAGCTGGACTGAAGAAAGATGTATAGGGCTGGATAAATGAGGGGAGATGGGCAAACTGGGTGGGGAAAAAGTCAGGCCTGTGCTTAGCAGCAGAGAGGGGAAGGGAGGGATTATAGGGCATTTCGACTTTACTTTAGTACCGGCCCTAGCTATTGATTTACCGGCTGGACCGGTCAAAAACCAGCAACCCTATTCAGGGGTATAGTTTCCCTTTAATATGTACGATTATGTTTTATTTTCTGTGCCTAACACTGCTCCTATCACTCATCAGTGAGCTTGTCTCTCAGTACTGCTTAGTTGTTTCTGATACACCAATCAAGGGTTCATTTGATCAGACCGGTACAGACAGACTAATGAAACCAAACATCTGATGGTTGCTGTGTGGATTCCATTGTGAGAGTGAAACAGACAGAAGTCTGAGTTTGTAACCAGGTATGGTACATTGAGAGAGAGGAATTGACAGCTTTTGTACATTTTACAGTGAGGGAGACATCAGACAGATATCAAGCTGCCGCCAGTGCCAGTGAATGAGCTGGGTGCCCAACATGACAGTTAGTCAGTTTGCATCTGTTTGTTCATTCCTTAAATGTCATTTCTAATAAGTGTCTTGAAATATCTTTATTCAACCATCTAGTCTGCTCTAGTTATCCTTCGTTCCTGCCAGCCTTCCCTCTATAAGTTTATATCTACCTTTCCCCGAATAACTTACCCTTACTAAGGTCTGTCTATGTTATTGAGGACCCGGTCTGTGACTGTCACCATGGTTATACTCTAATAGTCTAGCTGGCAGTCTCCTCTCAATTTTGAAGAGCAGACACTGGACATATGGAAGACCCCTATGGGGATGGGTGGAGGTACTGTGCAGGAAATGCAGCAGCAGATAATGGGAAAAGGGATAATGGATAAAAATAGGCAGTTTAGCTGAAAGCAGGAGGTGAATGTCAGAATTACCTTGGAAATTTGAGTATAGGCAATTATAGACTGATGTAGTGCACTATTACTATTATTATAAAGTAGCAATTGTATGAAGCACAGCATAATACTGTTGGTCCAGAGATTCCTAATTATGATAAAGGGGCATCATGCAAAAAAAATATAAAATGAGATTGAGATAAAGAGACAGAAAGTGGGATCTTTGAGGATATGCAAAAAAGCAGCCGGGCAATGAAGTGTTCAGGGAAAGCAACAGTTCTGGCTAGAGATTGGACAGACATGACTGACACTAAATGGAATCCATAGCAACTTGCTGTAATACAGAAGAACACAGGAGAGCGGCCTCCCTTTGTTGTCACTCTCAGGGGACTTGTGTCCAAATGGGAAAAGCATCACTCAGGGACTCTACTAATTGGCTGCCCTCTGGGCCTCATTTTATTCATGTAATCCTGCTAGTCTTGTTACCAGTCGGTCCTCGTGGACTGCTCTGTCTGCAGGCCAGAGATTTGCTGATAATGAGAGAGAAATTAAATAGCGGACATCCAATACTGTATCAGCGAGAGATTATTCCACATTGTAGAGATGATTCAGAGGCAGCTAAATGGTGGCTGTGCAGCCGTTCCTCTGCTTCATCCTAGCCAGAAAGGCATTTATTCATAGCCATAGCATTAGCAGGAATAAACACTCGCTCTTGAAACAGACACAAGAAAACGATATGAGCACACAGGTATTGCTTTGTACTAACCATAGTTATGGAGAATGTAAATGTAAACACACAGTGGGAAAGTATGTGGTTATGCTTCAGTTAAGCCTATGTCATGCACCATGCTGCTGGTCATTTGCACAAGTGTGATTTGGCTGTATTGTTGATTCCAACTTGTGCAATAACAAGGTCCTCTGGGGCAGAATACTGAGACATCAGGTCTTCTAATCTGTTGGGTCTCCAGAGTTCAGTTGCTGTTGCTGTGACGACAATATATTTTGAGCAAGGGGAGGAGGAAATATAATATTTCACACAAAAAATAAAAGTCTTTCTAGTTCACCCCCTATGTCTTTACATTTAGTATGGTTTCATGCAACTGTTTTGCTATGGGGAAATCAAAACGAACATAGTAACCTAGTAAGTTACATAGTTACATAGTTAAATCTGGTTGAAAAAACTCAAAGTTCATCAAGTTCAACCCTTCCAAATGAAACCCATAATACATACACACACCTCTCCACACCCTCACATAAATTCTATATACCCATATCTATACTAACTATAGAGTTTAGTATCACAATAGCTTTTGATATTATGTCTGTCCAAAAAATCATCCAAGTCCCTCTTATAGTCATTAACTGAATCAGCATCACAACATCACCCGGCAGTGCATTCCCCAACCTCACTGTCCTGACCATGAAGAACCCCCTACGTTGCTTCAAATGAAAGTTCTTCTCTTCTAGTCTAAAGGGGAGGCCTCTGGTACGGTGATCCACTTTATGGGTAAAAAGGTCCCCTGCTATTTGTCTATAATGTCCTCTAATGTACTTGTATAATCATGTCCCCTCTCAAGCGCCTTTTTTCCAGAGAAAACAATCCCAACCTTGACAGTCTCCCCTCATACTTTAAGTCTTCCCTCCCTCTAACCAGTTTAGTTGCACTTGGTCTCTGCACTCTCTCAAGCTCATTTATATCCCTGGAGGTTGAAAAAAGACACGTCCATCAAGTTCAACCTTAAGTCTGTATATAACCTGCCTAACTGCTAGTTGATCCAGAGGAAGGAAAAAAAAACCCAATTGAAGCTTCTCCAATTTGCCTCAGAGGGGGGAAAATTCCTTCCTGATGGCAATCTGACCAGTCAGTGGGTCAACTTGTACTATTTTTGTACTGGTAGATAACCAAGAATAGTTTTCTTTAATGTAGAAGCAAAAACCCTTTCTGCCCTGCCCTAAAACATGTACTGGGTTAACAAGCTACCAGTAGAGATGAACAAAATCTTTCAGCCTATATAATTTGCAGGTTCATACTCCACAAAACCAAAAGTGAGAATAATTGCGTCAAAATTGTGAAATGTTTCACAAAATAGACCAAAACTCAAATGAGAATTTGGGTATTTATTACATGATCACAGATTCGATATATATACTCCTTTCACGTCGAGCCATAGACCAATATATGGAGAGAGAAAATGAGAGAGCGAAGCCCTGCACAGAATCTAATGGTTCAATTAAATCAGTGAAACACAGGGTCAAAGGAGGAGGAGAGCTTAAAGAGAGATAAGGGGAAGTAATGGAAATATTACCTATGGAAGTTGTGATTGACTAGAAGCCTATCATGTAGCACAAGCTGTCTTAGAGAACAGAGAACCTGAACGTGTGGGACTCTCAAGGCATATATAGCATATACACTGTCAGGTCCGGACTGAGAATTAAAATAGGCCCTGGCATTTCAGGTACACAGAGGCCCACATAGAGGCCCAAACAGCCCCCACCAGCCCACTAAATACTTTCTATGGGACCTTATAGCAGCTCCTCTGGCATTTGTCAGAACCCACAGATTGCCAGTCCGGGCCTGTACACTGTTATAACCAAACATTGCATTAGAGGTCAGTGTGTTCATTTGAGGTATAGCAGATGCAATTGCAGCAGGATTATACAGGGTTATAACTGTATAACACAAGACTGAGACTGGTTTGCAATTAAGGTTTTAGGACCTAATGTCCAGAGTGAAAAATTAATATTCACAATCATGACTGTATTATGATGCTATACAATTCATTTAGAAATGTTATGGCCCTTACTTATAGTGCTGAACAAAGAAGAACCACTAAATCAATGTCTTCACATTCTGCTAATCCATTCCAAGGTCTATTAACCTTTTTTTTTTATGGGGAAAGGGTTACATCTCTTTGTAGAAGCCATCATTTAAAAGACTTGAAAAAATGCACTTTTCGAGAGTTGTTCGCCAACGTAATTCATGTTAACTTCAGTACTTTTACTGGTCTTTCTTGTTTCCAATCCTGCTAATGGAAGGAAGAGGGGAAATAGTAGCCCGTCAGCACTTTGCTCTCTACACAGTGCACAGAGCAGGGTTGTTTGGAAGACATATCTCTTCCACTCTCACAGTTGGCTACACACCTACACAGAAAGCCGAGTAAATCAGAAATGGCTTTTAGATGAACATTGTGAGATGAAATGTGCTAAGTATTGAGCTCTATGGTGAATCCAAGTGTAAATGCAAATCTGAACGCAAGTAAAACAACTGAAGATAAAGATAAAAAATTGTAACTAAAATAAAGCAGGCTTGTAAATATTTAAAGATCTATCATACAGGACCTTTTTCAGTACAGTGAGAAAATTTGATCTCAATAAAAGGTCACTGTAATCTATGGAGAAATCTAAAGCTGAACCTTGAATCGGATTTAGTTCTTAAAGGGATAAATTATAACAATCATTCAGTTACAATGAAAAGGGCTGGAAGATATATAAAACGTAAATGTTTAAAGGGATATGTTACTATAATTGTGCAATTTAATGGATTGGGGGTATTGGGAAGAAAAGTGACTGGTTCTGAATAGTAATTTTGTCTGTAAAATCATGGATTTAGGTCTACACACTTAAGGGCCCATTTGCTTAGCTCTAGTGAAGGAATAGAGGAAAAAAAACTTAAAATTTTGAATTTTTTTTTGGCTAATTCGACCATCGAATGGGCTACTTCGACCTTCGACCGGTTCGAACTAAAAATTGTTCGACTATTCGAACATTCGATAGTACTGTCTCTTTAAGAAAAAACTTCGACCCCCTAGTTCGCCACCTAAAAGCTACCAAAGTCAATGTTAGCCTATGGGGGAGGTTCACATAGGCTTTGCTAGCTTTTTTTGGTCGAACAAAAATCGTTCGATCGATGGATTAAAATCCTTTGAATCGAACGATTCGAAGGATTTAATCGTTCCAACGAATATCGCTAAATCCTTCGACTTCGATATTCGAAGTCGAAGGATTTAACTTTGACAGTCGAATATCAAGGGTTATTTAACCCTCGATATTCAGCCTTAAGTAAATTTGCCCCCCAGTGGTCTATTTTATTTAAGACAATCACTTGTAATGAATCACTTGATGAAATTGAGGATCATCAACTTTACAGTAGAAAAGGTTTTGTGGCCAATAAGAGCCGTAGAATTGTCCCAAGTATAGAACTAGAGATCAAATATTTGGATGAGGCCAGTTCAGGCATCTAACTGTTGGCATAATAGATGAAAAGAAGATGACTGCAGTAGGTTGTATTTTTGTGTTGGTGATAGTGATGGTATATGTGCATGTGGTTGTGATAAACAGTTACATGATATAAATGTAATGATTAAATGACATTTAACTAAAACCCATATCAGATATTGGTATCATCTGTACCTGGTGTAATTTAAAGAAAAACTATATCCCCTAACAATGTAGGTCTCTATAAAAAGATATTGCATAAAACAGATCATATGTAAAACCCTGCTTCATGTAAATAAACCATTTTCATAATAATATACTTTTCTAGTAGTATGTGCCATTGGGTAATCATAAATAGAAAATTGCCATTTTAAAAAATAAGGGCCGCCCCCTAGGATTGTACGATTCACTGTGCACACAAACAGACCAACAAGCCATATTGTGAGCCAATTAACAGACAGAGTTGTGTCTTTTGCTTCAACACTTCTTCCTGTTATAGTTAGAGTTGTAGTATTTCTGGTCAGGTAATCTCTGAGGCAGCACAGAGAACATCACAAAATGGTTGATCAAGGCAATATATATTCCAGTTTGGTAAGATTCTTTAATATGCCACTTAATATGATGTAAACTATCTGTTGCTTAAGTGTTCATTTTGGGGGTATAGTTTTCCTTTAATGGATCTGGCATATTGGCAAAAATGGTGCATTTGGTATTGAAAGTTGTTCAGGTCTTCACTCAACATTCCAGTGGTCTAATTCATTCGTTAAGACAACCTTCAAAAGAGTCTATGAAATAACTTGTTCTTTTATCATATATCATGTGGAAAGCTTTGGGGACTTTTTAAACATATTCCTAATATTAATGCTCTTGTACATGTGGGATAGTATTTAATTTAAAATGTACAGGTATATACCATTGTGGGGGTGAAACATTAAACTGGAAAGGGTCAAATTTAGAGTGAAAAGTAGATACTTATTGATTTATCGCTGGTATCCTTTATTTTCATTGATTAACTTGTCTAATCATTCATTTCTTCCTTGCATAGACTCTGTTCCCCAGTCCTGAAGATGGGTGGCAAATTTACACATCAGCTCAAGCCCCAGATGGCAAATGTATATGTACAGTGGTGGCCCCCGCACAAACCACCTGTTCCAGGGACCCGCGGAGTCGGCAGCTGCGTCAGTTGATGGAGAAGGTAATAGAGGAATTAGCTTGAAAATAATGTAGTGGGATGATGTGATGAATTTGCCAAAAGGTTTAGACTATAATTTTAAACTAATATTCTGAACAATGCAACAATGATATGGAACCCTTCAGATGCTACAAAGCAGATGCTACATTTTGGATTTCTGACTTGAAGGCAAGTTTTGGAGGCATCAACACCACGTGTATGCCAAATAGACCCACCTTTAGTCTGCAAGGCCACATTGGGCTACGCAATAACTTAAAGCCTTTATTGGGCTCCCATTTGGAACTTTTTCATGCTTGTGTTGCTCCCCAACTTTTTTATACTTAAACATAGCTCAGGGGTAAAGGTTGGGGACTCCTGCCTTAGTTACATCCATTAGTCTTCATAATGATGAGACTTTGTTCTCTAAACTTCTAGATCTGCTTTGCTACTCACAAATTTCTTGCATGGCCAAAGTTATACAGTAATTGTTCCCATCCCATTCTTAGTATAATATATACTAGGGGAAGTCCAATGGCATGGGGTTGACCCCCATTCACTATAAGCATACCTTTTTACAACCTTCCTGCCCTAAAATTGATTGACGCATCGATGCTATTGCAAAGCTGATGTTCGTGTTTATTATTTATTACAAGCTGCAGTTTTTCTGCTTTGGTAGTAACTGAGGTCAATGGGCTTAAATTTAAGGTGCTATTGAGTGTGGAATAACTAGGTTAGGAGTGGCATAAATTAAATGAAGACTGTGCCAAGATATTAGCTGTGGTCCTCAGCCACCGGTTCCCTCAATTCATTGTTCTTAAATTATTCACAGTAGTTGCCTTGTTTGCTGCCAATATTGATTTTAGATATGAAAATAATTACTTTAGGCATCAAATTCTTGAACTGGGCAGTAAGTCTGGTCTGAGTTCTAACTAACTCAGCAGCTCTGTCAATGAAGATCTGTCAGCCCACAACAAGTATATGCATACTGTATATATGTATATACAGAGGAAAGTGGCCCTCCTGACATGATGCTATAAGAAGTTATTATACAATAGCAACAGCAAGAGGTTTTCTTGGGTAAAGGCAACATTGAGTACTTGTGGTGTGGAGTAAGCATTTGCCTGAGGAACCTATCTATTCGGTCAATTAAAGCTGCCAGTGGATGTTCTGAATATATATATAGTAACCATCAGACTTTGGTTATAAAGATTGTAGCTTTTATTCCATTTCAGCTAAATATAAACAGTAAGCCCACGCAAGATCCCACACAGAGGAAACTTCCTTCTTGACTTCAAATGCTATCAAAGATCTAAATGATTTTATAATGAGTCTATAATGCTGGAAGGGCTCGTTTTGCCAGAAGTAAAGTTCAGAATGAGTTCAGAGCATATTGCATCTCTGTATAATTCCAATTATGCATATCAATAAAACCTGTCATGCTGAATGATGGCTGAAGGAGTCTCAACAGACCCCAAGAGAATTACAACATGTATTTATTTTCACCAACAGATCTGTAGCTTTCACAGTCAGTGGATAAAGTGCTACCTAATGTACCACTTACAATCCTGAAGGCTCACAAGCACAAGGATGTGAAATGCACTTAAATGCACTTTGATGAATAAGGCACAAATTCAAGATCCGCTTTGTAGTTGTTAATATACTTACTTATGCACACTTTCCCTCCATCTTCATCCTGAGACTATAAAGATCAGCAAACAGTGTTGACCCCCATTCTCACTTAACTACCCTTTAGGGCAGAGCACACGTGGAGATTCGAGGAGATTAGTCGCCCAGCGGCAAAGCACCTCTTCTTTGGGCGACTAATCTCCCCACAGTGCCTTCCAGCCGGCTTGAATCTTAATTGCCAATGGGACAGCACTCAGATTGATTCGTTTTCCGAAGTTGCCCGAAGTTTCCTTGTGAGGAGATAAGTTGCCTGAAGAAGAGGTGATGTCTCTGCCCTTCAGCTAAGCTTTAAAAATTATCTTCAAGAACATGTAAGCATTCACTAACTGGCCCTCTGATTGGGTCCTTAGATCCATTGCTTCCCATCCCCCAACACACAGGAGGAGCCTGCAGTTTGTGAATCTCTCATTTAGGTTCATCAGGTTCAAAATCTTTGATTGTCTCCTATATCGTTTGTGCTAATGCAAGATGTCCTCTGACTAACTAAAGTGTAACTCTAAGTTGCTATTAGGATTGGCACCCATCTGGTTTTGACCCGGTCTGCCTGGTTTTCAAAAGGGGCTGCCTGGGCTAAAACTGCCTATCCAGTTTTCAAAATTAGGAAAACCGGGCAAGATTCCTCTAGATTGACACATTGATTAACCAATCGCTGATCGCTACTCCATCACCCCGCCACCAATGACACAGCCACTTCCCCTATGACATCAGCTCCTGCCACCCATTCTGAAAGGGTGACAGGAAATGGTGGCAATCCTCTTTGCAATTAACAAATTAAGCTTTAACAAGATGCAATATGCCATTTTTATTTTGAAAAGAGACATGTGTTAAGTATTATACCAGTTACACGTGTTGTATTAGTGGGTCCTTAAATTATAGGCTCAAGGGGCCTTATATAGGGATGAAGCGCTAAGGACTTATTTCAGACATTCATTTTTCCCAAGGATATAGAGATTCTATGTATGAAACTTTTTTTGTTAAACCTATTACGAAAAGCTTCAAAAATGAGGAATTTAAAGTCACGATTGGTGAGGACTATGAGAGTGCACAGAGTTATTAATGATCATGGAGAGATGCACAAATGGTAACTGGAGGGATATTGGAGGAAGAAGTTCCTAATGTAACTGATCATTCCTAAAATGGATATATGAGATAAAGGAATGTATAGTTAAACAAGCTCCTTATACACTAAAAGGGTATATTTATCAAAGAGTGACGTTAATAGTGAAGTTCCGCCACTAGAGTGAAATGCCGCCACTCCCCATTCATTTCTATGGGATTTTTAAAGGCGTAAAAGGGTGAACTTTCACTTTCACCCATTGATAAATACGCCTTTCAAAATCCCATAGAAATGAATTGAGAGCTGCGGAATTTCACTCTAGTGGCGGAACATCACTCTTTGATAAATTTACCCCTAAATGGTAAAAAAAGGTACATGGACAACTGTCTGTCCAACATTTCCATTCTATCTGAAGTTGCTCCTCTCCTTGCTGCTAGAACAACCCCTAGTTTACTGGAGGTTTGCACTGGTTACCTATCTGTGAGTGTTCCTCGATGAATGCAGTGTTGCTTGTGGTGGGGGCATATAGGCTTCCCTCCTGCTCTATACCCTCCCCTAAATTGTGCATCATTCAGCCAACAAGTTAGGGAGAGCAGAACCGCTGCCTTGCACCTTGCAAACAGACCCCAATGAGCACCAGGGGGCGTCTTCTTGCGCTTCATGTCTAGGAGAAAGAGGATGTTCTTCTGCTTCATTCCCTAAGCAGAAGAACATCAGAGCAGCCTCTTTCTTTCTCCTGACAACTTCCTTGACTACTTGGTGGTCAGACTGGTCAGAAAATGACCAGCAGGTGGCGCTGTTGTAACAAAATTCATTCATATTAACAGCACATGTATCCCTTAATATCTTGGAATAGAAAGAAAATAAATAATGTACGTAAATGCAACATTTCTTACTTTAAACGAAACAAGCAATATAATGTGCCATCACCACCACCGGGATTTGTATATATTATTTATTCAATTTGCACTGCATACATTCTACTAATTTCTTATTATATTTATATATATATTTTTGAGCTGCTAAAAACCCTTTTCAGCAGCCAACTGGTTTTCTTGATTTTCAACCCCAGGTGTACTTTGTTATATATATTAATCTGTCCTGATTATTTGTGCCTATTCCTGTTAGCATTACAGAATATTGCAGGTTGTTCATTATCCTTCCATTGGAATAAGCAAAATGGAATTGGGTGCCTTATTTATTATCAATGTGTGGTATTCCTCATCAGAAGGACGCAGTACAGCACATATTAACGTGTAGTGTCATACAAAGCAACATTACCAGGGGACACACATACTCAACGTGATTAAACGGTGCAGCCTGTTCATTGCATCGGGTTGGGAATGTTTTCAGACAATACTAATTACCAGGTTGGCATCTGTAATTCTGCTAATTAAGTCTTGCTAAAAGATGTATTTAATGTGGCCTTAATGAATTCCCATTAGTTGGACCCCATGGAAATGGCAGAATAGATGTTGAATAAAATTGCAATTTGTTCCTTTGTGATGTGGAGAGACTGATTCACTTTACAGCTAATGCACAACAATATCATACGGGTGTGAAATGTCTTCCTTTTGCTAAAAGTGATAATTCCTTTTTTTTTTTTGGCCTAGATACTTGTACATTTAATTCTCTGTGTGGTCTACATGTTATCAGAGAGGTCTCTGTGGAATTATTCGCTTTTTGGTATACAGCAGACAAGAAAATAATTTTACCCAATTTTTTAAAACCGTGCTGTACCCAAAACTGGCCTTTTAAAGAAAACCTGGACGGAAAATTTTGATTGGGTGCCTTTAAAGGCACCCAAACATCAGCCATTGTTACTGCTGAATTGTCAGATACAGGTAGAATTCTATTGTTTCTACCTGTATATCTGATGATTCAGCTCTACACGAGTGTATTGAAACGAACAATCTTTCTTGGAAAGATCTTTTACGAGAAAGATCGTAATTGTTACGTCTATGGCCACCTTTAGAGGCACAAGGTTGAATTTCAAATTCATGTGAGTTTTGTTAAACTCCTGTAAATTCGAATATACTCGAAATTACATTGGGGGGTTATTTATGAAAAAAATAGAATATCTAAAACGTACACAAATTTTACCAACTCGAAAACTCAGATCTAATTTGAACCAAA
The DNA here is from genome assembly GCA_038501925.1 of Xenopus petersii. Lineage (NCBI taxonomy): Eukaryota > Metazoa > Chordata > Amphibia > Anura > Pipidae > Xenopus > Xenopus petersii. The sequence continues at coordinate 10,899,526 of CM076677.1, read as the reverse complement.
TTCGACTAAACTTTATTCAAATTTTCTCCAAAAAAAAACTTGAATGTCAGGAAGGCTACTAACATGTCTAAATTGGTCCCTGGACCTCTCCCATTGACTTGAACGTGAACATGAACTCAAATTCGTCGAATTTGAGTTCTTTAGGGCTAGAGTATAATAAATCTCGATATTCAAATTAAAATGCAAATAGAGTTTGGATAATTCAAGTTCGAAATTTGAGAGTTTTGACGAACAAAATTCTAAAATTCGAATTTTCAATTCGACCCTTAATAAATCTGCCCCTAATAACTGCCCTGCACTGCAGAGCATCCACCTTTTCTAATTATCCAATGGCAATATGGGAGAGACAATAGCTATTGCAAAGGGGTCTGTCTGAAGCTGATCTCCATATAAGAAAACAGATAAAGTCTTGGGATTGTAAATTACCCAACAGGAAGGCAAATTCATATTTTCTGAAGAGACCAGGACTATAATCAGCAGTAGGTTTATTTTAAGCTATTTCCACTGGAAAATGTGTAGGTGTTCAGGGAAGTCTTCTCCAACAAAATCTAGTCAAAATCTCTGGTGTGGTTTTACCCTATAAAATGAATTGTAGGTGTATTCCATCAGTGTCACATATGGTATCCCAAACCCTGAACAAACCCCAAGGTCCCAGCCTCAGCTCACGCTTCCATCTATAGCAGCCACCTTTGGCTTTGGGAGAAGCCCTCCTCTACTCAGATGCCACCAGCTCATTCTAAAAGCACTTCTATCCAGGGTCTCAGTGCAGAGCATTCTAGGCACAAGGCAGTTCTCACTGTCTGCCATTGAGCAAGTGTTAAAGCATCAGTAACATCAACTTTTATTTAAATAAAATTTGTTTGTATACTACGAAAAAAAAACCACCAAAACATATTAAATTTTCAAATTACAAATTCTTTATTTAGAAATAACTTAATGAATCTCTGCTAGCGCTCCTCTTCAGAAAAGGCGATTTGGTGATCCATCGTGCGAAGCTCGATTTCTCCTCCCTGCCTTCTGTATAGGAGATAGTCAGGGAGGAGAAATTGAGCACCGCATGATGGATCGTCGCCCTGTCGTTTAATATGTGTTGGTGTTTTTTTATAGTATACAAACAAATTTTTATAAAAAATTTTTTGATGTTAAAGGTAACTCTCCACTGATTCCAACTTCCAAGGTTTTTTCATAGCCTAATGAGTTTTAGAAATGAGAAATTCATTAGGGCTCAGTAGGAAAATGCATCTAGGCTTGGCCCCAGATATCCAGCCTGTAGGTACAGTTGAAGAAAGTAGAAGAAAGAAAATAAATCTTTTTTGCCTAAGATATCCAGCCTGCAGTCCTTAACAGTCATCTAAATAATAAATATGTAAAATAAAAAATAATTTACACTTTTGATATTTATAATTTCTGGCTAAGGTGTTTGACCTAAGTTAACTACCCTCACTCCCCACATAGCACATTATTGTTTTATAAGCAATTGCATTATGGCAGTACAGGTATGGGACCTGTTATCCAGAATGTTTGGGACCTGGAGCTTTCCAGATAATGGATCTTTCCATAATTTAGATCTTAATACCTTAAAGGAGAAGGAAAGCTAACAAAACAGTTTATTGCTAATAGACAAGCCACAATAGTGCAAGCTATAACACTATATTTATTCTGCAGAATGCTTTACGATACCAGAGTAAACAGCTCAATAAGCTCTCTCTGTTTGTTTAGGATAGCAGCTCCCATATTAGCTTGGTGTGACATCACTTCCTGCTTGAGTCTCTCCCTGTTCACTCATAGCTCTGGGCTCAGATTACAGCAGGGAGGTAAGGAGGGAGGGGGATAAAGGCAGAAGAAAACTGAGCATGCTCAAGCATGTGCCCTGGAGGTTTTAGCTGAAAACAGAAAGTCTGATACAGAAGCCCATGAGTACACAATAGAAGGAAAGAAATGCTGTGTTTCGTTTGACTGAGGATTCAGAGCAGCATTACTTTGAGGGTTTACTGGTGTTTTTATATATAGACATTTCTGATAAAGCTTACTTAGTTTTAAAACGTTCCTTCTCCTTTAAGTCTACTAAAAAATCATGTAAACATTAAATAAACCCAATAGGCTGGTTCTGCTTCCAATAAGGATTAATTATATCTTAGTTTGGATCAAGCACAATTTATTGTTCTATTATTACAGAGAAAAGGGAAAGAAATTGGATTATTTAATTATAAAGGAGTCTATGTGAGACAGCTTTCCAGTAATTCAGAGCTTTCTGGATTTAACAATTGGTACATGTGGGTACCTGGAGCTAAATGAATGGCACACCAAGAATTAAGATGAGACATGCCTTCAAAAAATACAGATAAAACCAAATCTGTAGCATACTCACAACAAAGGAAACAAATGGCTTATTAATTAGCAAAGGTTATCTTCTGATTCTTTAGTAAAGCACAGAGACACACGGCTTATTGTATGCACGGGGCAATGACTCAGATCCTCATGAATACAGATGATCATGAGTGTTTGTCTGCGTGGCTGTCAAGAAGGTGAAACGGCTTAAACCCACATTCATGTCCCTGCCTTTAGTTGTCATAGCCCCTGTTCTGTATGAAAGCTTTGTCTATAAGCCCAATGCACACAGCATGGGATCAGCAGCTAATGAGGCTTTTCTTCGCTTCACCTGGTTCTGTATCTTTCCATTTCTTTCATAACTTTGGCTTCCTTTCAGATTTATTTCAGTGGGGTTATATTAAGAGTTATACCATTCGGGATGGCATCAGGTAAACCAGTTTATATGTTCTTGTGAAGCACAAGAAGACACCCCTGACACTACTTCTTCAATAGCTCAGTTACTCTTCGTCAGCTCAGTGACTTGATCAACTCAAATACCAGGCAGCATCTTGAATTTAACACAAATAACTTTAGAGCAGCAGAGATGTATAATGGTAATAGCAAGAGAGAACCTATGCCTGAAGTCACACAGCCTTCAACCCACAAGTGTTACCTGCAGCTGGAAGCCATGGCCTGCATGCTTAATCCAACTACAAACATTAAACCCACAACACAGCTTCACTTGTTACCAAACCTGAACCAAGAACTCAGCTATCAGTATTCTGCTTACACTACAGCAATATGTTTAAAGGGAAACTATCCTAGAAAACACAGTGGACAATTATAGTGGTCTGTAATCTCCCTTCTGAACAGAAATAACAATTATAGGGTTGGTTCACCTTTATGTAAACTTTTAGGGCAGATTTATTAAGGTTTGAATGGTAAATTTGTATTTGAATTTTCAAAAATTATTTTTGGTCAAAACTCACAAATTTTTTGGGGGATTTTTGCCTGAAAAGGTTAGATTTTCAGGCTAATTCAAGCACAGACCAAATAAACTTCAAAAAACGAGAGGGACCTCTGCTATTGACTTATACACAACCTCGGCAGCTCTGAGATGGTGGACTTTCAGATTCAGGCTTTTTGCTGCATAGGGCTTTTACAAATCTCGAAAAATTTGAGTTTAAAAAAATAATCGAGTTTTGTCCCAAAAGGACAGACTGGAGTTTAGTGAATTACCCCCTTATTGTTGCTCCTTCTTTTATTACTCATCTTTCCTTTCAGGCCTTCTCCTTTTTATTTTCCAGTCTCTTATCCAACTCAATAAATGGTTACTAGTGTAATTTGGACCTCTCTTTACACTGTGGTACAAATTACATTTGATATATTGTAGGGTGCATTGAAAATCTTATTTGATTAAAAATTCTTAAACATTGAAGAGATAGTTTTCCCTATCATTTCTTCCTCTCTTGACATTTAGAAGTAGAGTAGAGTAGCTTCAGAATTCTCAGCTACATTGAGTTGGCGTAGCAGATAAAGGTATTTCTTTGACTTTTTAAATCACTGCAACAATAGAAGGAAAAAATGAAGGCTCTCAGCATAAAAATCATTACAAAGCTTTCCCCTGCAAATAGTTAAATAGAATTGAGAAGCAGTCATTTACCCAGACTCAATTTTGGCTTCCTGATACAGCAACGCACGGTAAAAAAAAAATGGCAGCAATCAGAATGATCACACACTTTTTGCAATTTTATGGGTGACAAAATATTTAGAGAAGTTTTGTGTTTAACAGTTTTGTGGAACACATAATCAATGTGTTAGATTTATCTAAAATTGAATAATTGGCCGGCCAGCACAGCCGCAGCTCAAAGAAGAGATTTTAGTTTAGCTTCTAAGAAAACTTTAATTATGTAAAATTAATGTATTGAAATTGACTTCATATTTTACAGAGTACTGCTGGTATTTTAAAGTTTTATTTGATAAAGTGCAATTGTTGGAAGAGGCCCTTTTAAGTCAGAAGTGAGATGTTCAAACAAAATGCTCAGCTTTTATAGAGGAGAAACTAGACATTATAAACCCACAGCAAACTCTTTGTGGCAATGTGCTCCTGGAGTTAAGAACATCTAGCGAAATAATGTCCAACTTCAGTATTTTTCCCTATATTAGTAAAGAAACTTGAAGAAAATGCTGGGTTCTGTTCTAATAGATGAAAAAAACACTTAAGTTGAACATAACGGGCAAATTCACTAAAGGGCGAATTTTCGTCTGCAAAGGCTTTGCCGCACTTCGTGCCACTTCATCAGGCGCAACTTCGCTACGACTATGCTAATTCACTAAAACTTCTGCAACCGAACGCTGGTGAAGTTTCATTAGTGTTTATTTGTCAGCACGAACATTTCATAGCAAACTTTCACTAACTTTCGTTTCTGCCTAGCGAAACTTCATTAGTACACTTAGGTCAGTTTGAATAGGGTGGGTACATATAGGTCATATATTTGTCTTTATTAGAGATGGTGCAAATGCTTGAAGTGGCCAATTATTATTAAAAATGTCCACAGAAGCAAAATAAAGACAAAAGAGATCCTCTAATGTCCTAGATATGAGCCTAGCCTAAAACAAATGTGGCATGCCCCCTAAATGGTAAAAATTAAAATGTTAAAATACATTTTTTATAGTTACAACTTTTAAAGACAATCCTGCTTTAAAATATGAAAAAACGCCAGTGCTTTTTAGAACTTTTATGACTTTCCAGCATACAGGATATGATGTCACTGACATAAGATTGAGGAGGATGTAGTTTCTTATCTTATCAGTTCGCTAGGTCTAAGCTGGCGAAGGAAACTCTGGCAAAAGAGGTAAAAATTTGCAGAGTAACGCTCATTCATCTGAGCAAAAATACACCTGGCGAAAGGGTGCAAAACGGCACTAGCGACGGTCTCTTTATCTAGCGAATTGTCCTCTATGCCTGTTAGTAAATCAGCGATGTCCCTGCAGATGGTGAATTTTTGCTAGCGATGGCCACTTCGCCCTTAATTAAATCTGCCCTTATGTCTCTAGATGTTCTTAACTCCAGGAGCACACAGCTTCCACTGGATCTCCCCTCTCTATATTCTGACTTGTGGGAGGTTACTAATATTCTTGTAGGACCACTACCACCAAAAACAGAAAATAAGTTTGCACCCCATATATCACCATTTTGGGCTTCCAAAATATCTACTAGACCAAATATGCAGTTGACCAATAGAGATGGCGCGAACTGTTCGCCGGCGAACTTGTTCGCGCGAACATCGGGTGTTCGCGCTCGCCGGAAGTTCGCGAACGTCGCGCGACGTTCGCCATTTTGGGTTCGCCATTGTTGGCGCTTTTTTTTGCCCTCTCACCCCAGACCAGCAGGTACATGGCAGCCAATCAGGAAGCTCTCCCCTGGACCACTCCCCTTCCCTATAAAAACCGAAGCCCTGCAGCGTTTTTTCACTCTGCCTGTGTGTGCTGAAGAGATAGTGTAGGGAGAGAGCTGCTGCCTGTTAGTGATTTCAGGGACAGTTGAAAGTTTGCTGGCTAGTAATCGTTTTGATACTGCTCTGTTATTGGAGGGACAGAAGTCTGCAGGGGTTTGAGGGACATTTAAGCTTAGGTAGCTTTGCTGGCTAGTAATCTACCTTCTACTGCAGTGCTCTGTATGTAGCTGCAGTGGGCAGCTGTCCTGCTTCTGATCTCATCTGCTGACTGCTGCAATAACAGTAGTCCTTGTAAGGACTGCTTTTATTTATTTTTTTGTTGTTTTACTACTACTACTACTATAAGAGCCCAGTGCTATTAGTCTAGCAGTGTTGGGGAGTGGGACTGGTGTGCTAATCTGCTGCTCCTAGTAGTTCAGCAGCACCAACTGTAATTTTTTTTTTTTAATATTCATTTTTTTTTTATTTTACTTTTTTTTATTTTACTACCGCTGTAGTAGTGTATAAGTTGACCTTTTAGGCATTATTTGCCCTGTAGGCATTTTTTGCCCAGTGTGTTATTCAACCAACTGCCATCTAGCTGTGTGACCTTGTTCACATTCTGTCTAAATATCCATAATATTACCGTCTCCAGAAAAAACACCGGAGTGACTTTTTTCAAGCAGCCATAATAAATTTTACGTAATCCGTATCCATCGCTGTAGTAGTGTATAAGTTGACCTTTTAGGCATTATTTGCCCTGTAGGCATTTTTTGCCCAGTGTGTTATTCAACCAACTGCCATCTAGCTGTGTGACCTTGTTCACATTCTGTCTAAATATCCATAATATTACCGTCTCCAGAAAAAACACCGGAGTGACTTTTTTCAAGCAGCCATAATATATTTTACGTAATCCGTATCCATCGCTGTAGTAGTGTATAAGTTGACCTTTTAGGCATTATTTGCCCTGTAGGCATTTTTTGCCCAGTGTGTTATTCAACCAACTGCCATCTAGCTGTGTGACCTTGTTCACATTCTGTCTAAATATCCATAATATTACCGTCTCCAGAAAAAACACCGGAGTGACTTTTTTCAAGCAGCCATAATAAATTTTACGTAATCCGTATCCATCGCTGTAGTAGTGTATAAGTTGACCTTTTAGGCATTATTTGCCCTGTAGGCATTTTTTGCCCAGTGTGTTATTCAACCAACTGCCATCTAGCTGTGTGACCTTGTTCACATTCTGTCTAAATATCCATAATATTACCGTCTCCAGAAAAAACACCGGAGTGACTTTTTTCAAGCAGCCATAATAAATTTTACGTAATCCGTATCCATCGCTGTAGTAGTGTATAAGTTGACCTTTTAGGCATTATTTGCCCTGTAGGCATTTTTTGCCCAGTGTGTTATTCAACCAACTGCCATCTAGCTGTGTGACCTTGTTCACATTCTGTCTAAATATCCATAATATTACCGTCTCCAGAAAAAACACCGGAGTGACTTTTTTCAAGCAGCCATAATATATTTTACGTAATCCGTATCCACCGCTGTAGTAGTGTATACGTTGATCTTGTGGGCAGTATTTGCACAGTGTTTTCTTCAAACCGCCATCTAGCTGTGTGAGCTTGTTCACATTTTGTCTAAATATTGATAATATTATCGTCTCTAGAAAAACCACTTGAGTTACTTTTTTTCAAGCAGCATTCTTATATTTTACGTAATCCGTATCCACCGCTGTGTATACGTTGACCTTGTAGGCATTATTTGCACAGTGTTTTCTTCAAACCGCCATCTAGCTGTGTGAGCTTGTTCACATTTTGTCTAAATATTGATAATATTATCGTCTCTAGAAAAACCACTTGAGTTACTTTTTTTCAAGCAGCATTCTTATATTTTACGTAATCCGTATCCACCGCTGTGTATACGTTGACCTTGTAGGCATTATTTGCACAGTGTTTTCTTCAAACCGCCATCTAGCTGTGTGAGCTTGTTCACATTTTGTCTAAATATTGATAATATTATCGTCTCTAGAAAAACCACTTGAGTTACTTTTTTTCAAGCAGCATTCTTATATTTTACGTAATCCGTATCCACCGCTGTGTATACGTTGACCTTGTAGGCATTATTTGCACAGTGTTTTCTTCAAACCGCCATCTAGCTGTGTGAGCTTGTTCACATTTTGTCTAAATATTGATAATATTATCGTCTCTAGAAAAACCACTTGAGTTACTTTTTTTCAAGCAGCATTCTTATATTTTACGTAATCCGTATCCACCGCTGTGTATACGTTGACCTTGTAGGCATTATTTGCACAGTGTTTTCTTCAAACCGCCATCTAGCTGTGTGAGCTTGTTCACATTTTCTCTAAATATTGATAATATTATCGTCTCTAGAAAAACCACTTGAGTTACTTTTTTTCAAGCAGCATTCTTATATTTTACGTAATCCGTATCCACCGCTGTGTATACGTTGACCTTGTAGGCATTATTTGCACAGTGTTTTCTTCAAACCGCCATCTAGCTGTGTGAGCTTGTTCACATTTTGTCTAAATATTGATAATATTATCGTCTCTAGAAAAACCACTTGAGTTACTTTTTTTCAAGCAGCATTCATATATTTTACGTAATCCGTATCCACCGCTGTGTATACGTTGACCTTGTAGGCATTATTTGCACACTGTTTTCTTCAAACTGCCATCTAGCTGTGTGTATTATCGTTTCCAGAAAAACCAACTGAGTTTTTGTTGTTGTTGTTTTTTTAAAAATAATGCCAGGCAAAGGCAGGCTGCCATGCAGAGGCCGTGCTAGGGGCCGTGCTGCTATGCAATCCTGTGGCCCTAGCAAATTGCCCAGTTTTAAAAAGCCAATGACCCTGAACTCCCAAAATGCTGAAGAGGTAGTTGACTGGCTTACACAGCACACCCCATCCTCTACCGTTTCTCACTTTACCACAACATCCTCCTCATCCTCCACTGCTATGGCCACCCCACGTAACACTTCCTCCACCACCGGTGCCCCTTCTTCACTGGAGTCAGAGGAGTTATTTTCCCATGAGTTTCTTGAACTGAGTAATGCGCAACCATTATTGGCAGAAGAAGATGAAGGAGATGAGGACGTTACACCAGATTTAATTCTGGCAGAGAACACGACAGAGATGGACATAATGATGAGTGATGAGGAGGAGGTCCCCGCTGCTGCTTCCTTCTGTGATGTGTCAGAAGAAATTGATGCATCTGAGGAGAATGATGATGAGGAGATTGATGTTTTGTGGGTGCCTAGTAGAAGAGAGCAAGAGGAGGGTAGTTCAGATGGAGAGACGGAGAGTCAGAGAGGCAGTAGGAGAATAAGACTTAGAAGAAGCAGGGAGGACAGCCCGCAGGGATCAGTAGGGCAACAACATGTATCGGCACCTGTGTTCAGCCGGCCAACGCACCCGCCATTGCCGCCAATGCCGCCAACTTCTACTGTTACCGCCAGATCGCACACTTCCAAAAAGTCAGCAGTGTGGGATTTTTTTAATGTGTGTGCCTCTGACAAAAGCATTGTAATTTGCAATGAGTGCAGTCAGAAACTGAGCCTTGGTAAGCCCAACAGCCACATAGGTACAACTTCTATGCGAAGGCACATGAGCGGCAAGCACAAAGCACTTTGGGAGCAACACCTCAAAGGCAACAGGCAAACTAAAAGCCACACTCCTTCTGGTCCAGCATCTTACTGCTCTACCTCTGCTCTCCTTGACCCATCTGAACCACCCTCCACTCCGCCTTCCACCTTGACCACCTGTTCCCATTCCCAGTCATCTGCCACCAGCCAAGTTTCTGTGAAGGCCATGTTTGAGTGTAAGAAGCCAATGTCTGACTGTCACCCCCTTGCCCGGCGTCTGACAGCTGGCTTGTCTGCACTCTTAGCCCGCCAGCTTTTACCATACCAGCTGGTGGACTCTGAGGCCTTCCGCAAATTTGTAGCAATTGGGACACCGCAGTGGAAGGTACCCAGCCGCAATTTTTTTTCTAAAAAGGGAATACCACACCTGTACCAACATGTGCAGAGCCAAGTTACCGCATCTCTGTCACTTAGTGTTGGGCCAAAGGTCCATATGACTACTGACGCATGGTCCTCCAAGCATGGTCAGGGCAGGTATGTCACCTACACTGCCCACTGGGTGAACTTGGTAATGGCTGGGAATGGGAAGCAGGGAATGGGTAGCTCAACAACAACAACAGTGGAGTTGGTGTCACCGCCACGGATTGCACGCGGTTCTGCCACCACCTCTACTCCTCCATCGCTCTCTACCTCGTCTTCTTCCTCTTCTTCTTCTTACTCTGCTGCTGGGTCCTCCTTCTCCTCCTCCACACCTGTGCACCCCCAGCTCCCCCTAGGCTATTCGACGTGCCAGGTACGCCGTTGTCACGCTGTCTTGGGGATGACGTGCCTGGAAAGCAAAAACCATACCGGATCTGTACTCCTGTCATCTCTGCAGTCACAGGCCGATGGGTGGCTGACCCCACACCAACTGCAGATCGGAAAAGTGGTGTGTGACAATGGAAGCAATCTGTTGGCAGCGTTGAGACTGGGAAATTTAACACATGTGCCCTGCATGGCACATGTGTTAAATTTAATAGTCCAACGTTTTGTCTCCAAGTACCCAGGATTCCAGGACGTTCTCACCCAGTCCAGAAAGGTGTCGGCCCATTTCAGACGTTCCTACACAGCCATGGCACGCCTTGCTGACATTCAGCAGCGCTACAACATGCCAGTCAGGCGTTTGATTTCTGACAGCCAGACTCGCTGGAATTCAACGCTCCTTATGTTGGAACGTCTGCTGCAACAACAAAGGGCCGTCAACGAGTACCTTTTTGAACTGGGTGGTAGGACTGGATCTGCAGAGCTGGGGATTTTTTTCCCCCGTTACTGGGTGCTTATGCGCGATGCCTGCAGGCTCATGCGACCTTTTGAAGAGGTGACAAATATGGTCAGTCGCACCGAAGGCACCATCAGCGACCTAATACCCTTCGCTTTCTTCCTGGAGCGTGCCGTGCGACGAGTGACAGATGAGGCTGTAGACCAGCGTGACGAGGAGCTGGAAGCGCACGATTTATGGTCGGAATCACCAGAACGAACCCAGGCACCTGCTGCAACGCAGGGAGAGGTGCCAGAAGTGGAGTCAGGGGAGGAAGGTGGCTTTGTGGAGGAGGAGGAGGAGGACCAACAGGAGCAGGCTTCCCAGGGGGCTAGTGGTGACCTTTTGGGGACCCCTGGTCTTGTACGTGGCTGGGGGGAGGAGACCGTGGATGATGCAGTCCTTGATAATGAGGAAGCGGAGATGGATAGCTCTGCATCCAACCTTGTGAGAATGGGGTCTTTCATGCTGTCATGCCTGTTGAAGGACCCCCGTATCAAGAGGCTTAAGGAGAAGGACCTGTACTGGGTCGCAACGCTACTAGACCCTCGGTACAAGCATAAAGTGTCAGAAATGTTACCAACATACCACAAGTCCGAAAAGATGCGGCATTTACAAACCAGCCTGCAAAACATGTTGTACAATGCTTTTAAGGGTGATGTCACTTCAGGAACTCATCAACATTTCAGGGGCAGAGGTGCCAGTAATCCTGCCACGAGCACACCTGCAAGGACAAAGCCCTTTGGCCGGTCTGTAACGTCAGACATGCAAATGTTTTTCTGTCCAAGGCAGCGCCACAACCCTTCTGGATCCACCCTCAAAGAACGCCTCGACCGGCAGGTAGCGGACTACCTGGCATTAACTGCAGATATCGACACTCTGAGGAGCGATGAACCCCTGGACTACTGGGTGCGCAGGCTTGATCTGTGGCCAGAGCTGTCACAATTTGCCATGAACCTCTTGTCTTGCCCAGCCTCAAGTGTGCTCTCAGAAAGGACCTTCAGTGCAGCAGGAGGGATTGTAACTGAGAAGAGAACTCGCCTAGGTCACAAAAGTGTCGATTACCTGACCTTTATTAAAATGAATGAGGGGTGGATCTCGGAGGGTTACTGCACGCGGAAGACTTGTTCTGACTTCTATGCAGCTGTCCTTCTCTTCAAGCCTCATGACTCCACACACAGCTGTCCTTTAGCGTCCTCCTCCCTCCGCCACCGTTACAAACTAGGGTGCAAACCCTACTGGTTTAATTTTTTCTGGCCTCTGTGCTTCAGTGGCTGCAACCAAAAAAACTGGGCAAACAATGTCTACAAGGTCAACGTATGGCGAAAAATGACTATTTTCAGCATTTATATGGCATATTTTTTCTGGCAACTGTGCTTCAGTGGCTGCGTCCAAAAAAATGCATATTTTCTGCATTTATATGGCATAATTTTTCTGGCCTCTGTGCTTCAGTGGCTGCAACCAAAAAAATTTATATTTTCAGCATTTATATGGCATAATTTTTCTGTCAACTGTGCTTCAGTGGCTGCGACCAAAAAAATGCATATTTTCTGCATTTATATGGCATCATTTTTCTGGCCTCTGTGCTTCAGTGGCTGCAACCAAAAAAATTTATATTTTCAGCATTTATATGGCATAATTTTTCTGTCAACTGTGCTTCAGTGGCTGCGACCAAAAAAATGCATATTTTCTGCATTTATATGGCATAATTTTTCTGGCCTCTGTGCTTCAGTGGCTGCAACCAAAAAAATTTATATTTTCAGCATTTATATGGCATAATTTTTCTGGCAACTGTGCTTCAGTGGCTGCGACCAAAAAAATGACTATTTTCAGCATTTATATGGCATATTTTTTCTGGCCTCTGTGCTTCAGTGGCTGCGGCCAAAAAAACTGGGCAAACAATGCCTACAAGGTCAACGTCGTTGACCTTGTAGGCATTGTTTGCCCAGTTTTTTTGGCCGCAGCCACTGAAGCACAGAGGCCAGAAAAAATATGCCATATAAATGCTGAAAATAGTCATTTTTTGCCATACGTTGACTCAACGTATATGGCAAAAAATGACTATTTTCAGCATTTATATGGCATATTTTTTCTGGCAACTGTGCTTCAGTGGCTGCGACCAAAAAAACTGGGCAAACAATGCCTACAAGGTCAACGTATGGCAAAAAATGACTATTTTCAGCATTTATATGGCATATTTTTTCTGGCAACTGTGCTTCAGTGGCTGCGTCCAAAAAAACTGGGCAAACAATGTCTACAAGGTCAACGTATGGCGAAAAATTACTATTTTCAGCATTTATATGGCATATTTTTTCTGGCAACTGTGCTTCAGTGGCTGCGTCCAAAAAAAAACTGGGCAAACAATGTCTACAAGGTCAACGTATGGCGAAAAATTACTATTTTCAGCATTTATATGGCATATTTTTTCTGGCAACTGTGCTTCAGTGGCTGCGTCCAAAAAAACTGGGCAAACAATGCCTACAAGGTCAACGTATGGCAGTTGTTTAAAGAGAACAGTAGATTACTAGCCAGCAAAGCTACCTAAGCTAAAATGTCCCTCAAATCCCTGCAGACTTCTGTCCCTCCAATACAGAGCAGTATCAAGCAGATTACTAGCCAGCAAACTTACTATCATCTGTCCCTGAAATCACTAACAGCTCTCCCCCTACACTATCTCTTCCAAGCACACACAGGCAGATTTTTCAGATACATTTTTGCCCTTGATCCCCCTCTGGCATGCCACTGTCCAGGTCGTTGCACCCTTTAAACAACTTTAAAATCATTTTTCTGGCCAGAAATGTCTTTTTTAGATGTTAAAGTTCGCCTTCCCATTGAAGTCTATGGGGTTCGCGAACCGTTCGCGAACCGCTCGCATTTTTGCGCAAGTTCGCGAATATGTTCGCGAACTTTTTTTCCGACGTTCGCTACATCCCTATTGACCAAGAGTTTCATGCACATTAGCCTTCAGAGTGAGCCTCAATCTATTGGCCCCCTTAGGTCCTTGGGCTTACAGACAAGTTCAGCCCAGGAGGCTTGTAGAAACTGGATTTATTTGTTTTGTCTTTGTTTTTCTAATAAAAAATGATAAACACTTTTCTAGTTATTAGTATACAAGCAGCAGCTCCTAATCTCCCAGTGTGACATGTCAAAACAGTTCCATTAAAGTTTATTCACTAATTGCTTTTGTTTTTTTCTCTAATAGGTACAGAATATTTCCCAGTCTATGGAGGTTTTGGACCTCAGGACGTTTAGAGATCTTCAGTATTTACGGAACACTGAGTCATTAATGAAAGTTCTAGACACCAAGCTGAGGGCCACGGACAGCCAGAGAAATGTTAATGCGAAAAGCTTCCAGGTACAAATAATTGGCAATTTACAGAGAATGTGTTTATAAATTACATATTTTGCAACATCCAATTTTTTTTCGCCTCTGTCTGTTACTTCTTTTTTATCATGTGTTTCTTTGTTTGGGTAAACCTAGTGTATATTTAATGTTCGGAGGCAGATCCTTCTTTCCAGAATTGGATTCACAGAACTCAGTCCTGACCTCCCAGTGTCTCTACTCCCATGCAGTAAAGCTGCCACTGCTCAAATACTTAATCACTTTTCCGGATTATTACATTTATACAGCGAGAAGAGAGCATGGAACTGGCTGTATTTCATGATGTAGAGTAAGAAAGGAGACAACTGCTATTGTAAATACTGATTTTAATATAAAACCCTACTAGACAGACATCATATAGGTCAAAAAAACGTTCTTGTTTTAATGTACTTATAATATTTATACATATTTATCATTCACATACAGAATAAAAGCATAGATAGTAGTGGATGGTACTGTGAATATATAAAATGGAATGCATGGTTTGCTAAATTTAGATCTTTATTTTAGCTCATATCATCAAACGTTGTGTATTTAGGCATTTACATATTTCAAAGTACTGTAAAGGAGACATTTAATGGAAAAAAAACAATAATGTACCAGTGCCTTTTACTTTTTTAAATATAGAAGGAATGTGTCAGGGAGATGTTATCTGGTTACCTTCCCATTGTTCTGTTGTTAGGCTGCTGGGGGGGAGAAGGGATTGGGATGAAATCAGCACACATGACTGGGGGCACCTGGGGAACTGACAATTTCAAAATTAAATATAGAAAAATCTGTTCTTTTGAAAAATTGATTTTGGTCCAGAAGACTGCTGGAGCAGCACTATTAACTGATGCATTTTGGAAAAAAAAACATGTTTTCCCATGACATCTCTTTAAAAAAAGCTGTGTTTCTGGTAACTTGAGAATTTGAGAATTTATGCAAAAACTCTACTAGTCCTGCCCATCTGTACAACTTCCTGCCTGCTGAATTGTCTGGTTGTGCAGGGGAGCTGACAGCACTCTGCACTGTAGGATAGGAACCAATCAGCAGCTAGGCAGACACGCCCACCCTTCATTTGAAACACGGACAGGGACCAGTGAACATCTATAGGGAGCTTCAATAAAGGGGCTATTTTTAAATATAATTTTTTTTTTGTAAAACCAACACCATATATTATCCATAATTGCCTACAAAAATTTTTTTTGGTTTATCCTATATGTCTCCTTTAATTGTAGATTTCCATGTTCTTCTCAATTCTGTTATTGTGTCTCAGTGCTACAGAGGGGTAAACAGACATGGGAAGGCCAATTTATCAAATTTAAAAAAATTATGTCCAAACTTTTTCTGGATTGGGATTTTTTTCCCCCCTCCATCGCTAGCATTTTAAAGAAAAAATCGGACTATAACAATGCTGATTCCCTATCCCTAGTATCGAAAGCCTGTGTGTTTTTTTTATTCAGTTGAAATCTTGCCATCTTGTTACTGGAACCAGTTTCAAATTTGACCATGAATAAAAACACAATCAGGTTTTTTATAATAGCAATTTTTTTCTAATTGTTAACATATTTTCAAATTGGAAAATCTCAATTGCATCAAGTCATTAAAATCTCAATTGCAAAGAAAATTACATTGTTCCATTAATTTTTACCAATTTAAAACTAATAATACAGTTTCAATTTCATGAATGTTGAAAACAAACCTCCCATTTTCTTCTTTATATACTCGCTAGGTGTTTTAGAATTTGTGAATTTAAATGTGAATTTTTGAGATATTTTCAATTGATCAATCATCAAATTTGAGTTTGGAAAATATATTTTTGGCTGTAAACACAGCCTTGAATTTTTATAAGGTTGCCCCTTGAATTCTTAACATTGAAGATTCCTGATTCAAAATAGATGCAAAAAACAGGATCTACAGTATTCAAAATGAAGGTGTTCACCCTAATGAGATGCGGTTTACAGGGCACGTTATTTTGTGCCGCAAATTTAACACTTTTATTGGTATGACAATTAAAACATTACGGATGGTTTCAGCCAACACTGGCCCTTTTGTTAGGAAACAAGTGAAATCCTTGATTCAATGTAAAACAATAAAATCATATGCAGAATGTTTTCATTATTTTATCTGTAAATATGGATAGAATAATGAGTCATTTCTGACTCACCACATTGGAGTGTTTTTTAAATAATACATGTATGGGATCCAAGGATCTGGGCTCTTCATGAAATACGGAGTACCACGATTTAAGCCTACTAAAAACATTTCATTTTTCAAATAATTCTAGCTTAGCGTTACATCAAGTACACATTACTGTTTCATTATTCTAGAAAAAAAGTAAATGAGCTAAAAATATTCCAGGAATCTCTCATATCTGTTTTGTTACAAAAAAAACAACAACAAACCAGTAACAATCATTATATATGTTATATTTCAGAGAACTACATATATTAAAGAATGAGTCCCGGTATCTAGTTGCTCTGGTGGACATTTCGATTTTTCGACGGGAGATTTTATTTTTTTGAAGACTTTTAACTACGTTAATCAAAAAAGTTACCATGGAGTTGAACAAATGTATAATTCAGAATGTTCAGAATATCATATTCTCTAATCCACTCCATTATATGGGCTGCTTTGTGAATATAACTAGCCTTTTAATTGTGTTTCTATATAACAAATTAAGCAATTGTTCTTTCCAGGGCAACAAAATTTCTAATATAAATTTTGATGCCTAAAAAGAGTTTGAGAGAGAGAGAGCGAGAGAAAGAGAGCGCAAGAGAGAGAGAGAGAGGGAGGCAGGTTAAGGAACTGGCTCACACAACACGGAGTTGAAACCCAGTCTCCTCTTTCATTCAAATATAAAATAAAAAATGTACCGATAAGTTAAAAAACGTTAGCTAGTTTCCCTTTCGATCCATAACAGATTCTTGGCTGTCCATCAACAGTTATAACAGAAAGAGGATTATCTCTACCCATAGGCTGTAGGGAAATAAATAAGTAATAATAAAGTGTAGTACCTCCTGACACAAAAACTTTTTTTTTTATGTACACTTCAAAATGAGGTGAAGTTCCCCTTTAAAACCTTAACCATCAAATGTGAAAAAGAGATCACTTAAACTCCAATGAACAGTAGTGGTGAATTTCCCTCATAGAAGTGGGGTTAACATCAACCAATCCTTTATCAGGTTCCTCTGAGTAAGCTGATTGGTCAGCGAAACGCATCAGGTGACGTGTTACAGACCAAATGTTGCCAAATTGCATGTAGAAATAACCTTTTGATTCACTCCATACATAGTGTGCAAGTAATGACCTGATGGCAGATTAGAGAACATAGCTCATAGCATAAAACTATTTCTCTGCTTGCCAGAGTGACATCACCTGACGCGTTTCAACTGACCAATCAACTTACTCAGAATAACCTGATAAAGGATTGGTTGGTGTCAACCCCTATTTTTATGAGAGACATTCTGCACTACTGTTCACTGACGTTTAAGTGAAAGCTTTTCCACAATTGGTGGTTAAGTTTTTAAAGTGGACTTGACCTCATTTTGAAGTGCACACAAAAGATTGTTTTTGTGTCTGGAAGTACTGCACTATATTATTCCTTATTATTATTATTTCCCTACAACCTCTAGGAGCTGATCATCTTTCTGCTATATCCAAATTCAAAAGACCACCATTTATTTCATGCGGATTATGGGAAAATGTAGTAAAATAAGACTATTTTTTTTCTACAGTTGTATTTATTATAATTAGTAGTATTTTTATAACCTTTTTATGGTAGGCTAATATCCATGTTTCTATTAGTGCTGACTGTTGAGCTTTCTTGTACTCTTCCTCATGCCCGAATTTGTGGTGAAGTCACAAAGGCCTGGGCCTAGGGCGGCAAAATATTAGGGGCAGTATGATGCCCCGCAGCTTTTAGGGGAGCACTCACGGTAAGAGAAGGCAAAATCCAAGACTTTAGAGAAGTGAAATCTAAGCGGAATGCACAATTCATAAGGCAGGCACGCTACTCAAAAGCTCTCTATACTTAACATAATGTTCAGCAGCAGGCTTTGTGCTATCTTCATAGCAATTCTGTGAATGTAATAAGACAGATGTTCCTTGAGGCTGCATTGCCTTCTTTGCTTTAAATGAGATTTCTGTTGTCTGTTCTCTGAAATTCTGTAATTTTACTATTCTTCAAGGTACTTAGAACTATCTCTGCAAGAGCTTCCTCTCCATCTTCTTCTTACAGCTCCAGGTTATTCTCTCGTCTCTCTCTGTAATTTTCAGTTTTTACACTTTGTATTATTTTTGTAAACCCTACTGTTATAAAGAAACAAGCACATTGCAATTGTAGGGGCTTTGAATTAGCTTTTCCTTACACTCAGACATTGCTTCTGATCTTAACGGGTTGGTTTACTATCTTAATGAATCACAAATGTGGAAATTAAACCAGATCCTTTTTTTTCTTCTTCATTTTGTAAGCAATAACTCCCAAGATGCCTAGCTAACAGGGTCAGACTGAGCTGGTGGGACACCAGAAAAAACCTGGTGGGCCCCAACACCTGAGACTTCTTTGTGCTGCATCCTAAGAGTACAAGGTATGGGCGGGGGGGGGGTTGAAGCAGTGCAGGAGGGGTTGCAGCTGGGGTGGTTGGGGTGTGAGTCCCCTGAGCAGAATTTATTATGCCCCGAGGATGGAAAAAGTCTGAATCTGAAAATCTACCATCTCAGACCTGCCGAGGTTGCAATAAGTCAATGGGAGAAGTCAAAAAGATTTTTTTATCTGCATTGCATTTCGTGCAATAATCAAAAGTTTTCTGGGTTTTGGGTGAAAATTCCGAAAAGTTCGTGAAATTTGGAGTTTTTGCAAGGAAATTCTGCAAAATTCGTATTTTTCAGGGGTTTTTTTTAAAAAAAAATTACCGCAAACAAAATTACGGGAAAGTGCATTAATACATTTTTTTCAGAAAATATAAAGATAAATTCATACTTTGATAAATAACCCCCTTAGACTTTTAAGGTTCATCCAACAGTGGCCCAATAATTCACAGCACATGTAAAGACACCAAAAGAATTTTGTAAAAAATCTAATTCTGACACCCACTATCTACTGCTTTAGGCCTTCCTACTGAGAACAGTCCCAAAGTTTTGGAAGCATGGCCTCTACAAATGGAAAATCTATGAAGTTAAAGAAGTAGGGTACAAGGGTGCATAGTGTGCTTCAAATGTAAGAGTATTTAAAGTGAATGTCCACCCAATAAAAACATTGTACCAGCATTCAGCTATCCTCCAGTCAAGAACGGACCAGGTTAACCGAGCTGCTACAAGAAAAGGGAAACAAATTTAGTTTTAAATCATAAGATTGTTGGGTGCTTTTTCATTGTTTTACATCCATTACTGCAACAAAATATATGGAAAGAGAAATGGGTGAACAATGGGCTCACTGGGCTGCATAGATGTAAGCTTTATATTACTCCAAGGCACCTATTGTTATAACCAGGTATTATTATTATTATTATTATTATTATTATTAACATGTATTTATATAGCGCCAACATATTGCGTAGCACTGTAAAGTAAATGTGATTATACAACTACATCACATGAATTACATACATAGAATATATGGAGTCACAAACATCACAATCAATACAGGTACAAAAAGGTGAGGAAGGCCCTATGCATAGGCATACAGTCTAAAGGGAAGGGAGTAATACACAAGGTGTGGGAGTGGGCAAGATCGAATTAAGTGGGTGAGAAATGTGGTATTGTATGTGGTGTTGCGTTTGGTAGTCAAGCAGAGTGAGGGTAGGCTTCTCAAAAGAAGTGCGTTTTCAGAGATTTCTTGAAAGCAGAAAGGTTGGGAGAAAGTCGGACAGACCGTGGGAGAGCGTTCCAGAGGAGGGATGCAGCCCTTGCAAAGTCTTGAATGCGAGCATGTGAGGAGGTAATGAGAGAAGAGTTGAGTAGTAGGTCAGTAGAGGAGCGTAGTAAGTGAGTGGGTGAATATATAGAGATGAGTTCAGAGATGTAGGGTGGGGCAGAGTTATGAAGTGCTTTGAAAGTCAGTGTCATTAATTTGAATTTGATTCTGAAAGGTAATGGAAGCCAGTGCAGGGATTGACAGAATGGTGAGGCAGAGGAGGAGCGGTTGCTGAGGTGTATGAGCCTCGCAGCAGTGTTCATTATAGACTGGAGAGGTGACAGTCTCTGGAGGGGGAGGCCAATTAAAAGAGAGTTACAGTAGTCTAGACGCGATATGATGAGAGAGTGAATAAGAATTTTGGCAGCGTCTTGGGTGATAAATGATCGTATTTTGGATATGTTCCTTAGGTGGAAGTGACATGATTTAAAAAGTGACTGGATATGAGGAGTGAATGGCCTGGGGAGAGGGGGTGAGAGTGGAATTGTTAACTATGATGGATATTTCGGGATGCTACTGGTGTTAGTTGGAGGAAAGAGAACCATTTCAGTTTTAGAGAGGTTTAATTTAAGGTAGCATTGCGACATCCAGGTAGAGATAGCAGGCAGGAGACGCGAGTTAGGAGTTCTGGGTTGAGATCAGGAGATGAGAGATAGATCTGAGTATCGTCAGCATAGAGGTGGTAGTGGAAACCATACGAATTTATTAATTTGCCAAGGGAGGAAGTATAGAGGGAGAATAGTAATGGTCCCAGGACAGAGCCTTGAGGAACTCCAACAGAAACAGGTAGGGGAGAAGATGATACTCCATTGTAGGAGACACTGAAGGAACGATTGGTGATGTAAGAAGAGAACCAGGACAGGGCTGTGTCACGAAGGCCAAGTGACTGGAGGGACTGGAGGAGGAGAGGGTGATCTACAGTGTCAAATGCGGCTGAGAGATCAAGCAGTATTAGTAGTGAGAAGTGATTGTTGGCATTAGCGGTTAAAAGGTCATTAGTTAGTCGAGTCAGGGCAGTTTCTGTGGAGTGTTGTGGCTTAAAATCAGATTGTAGGGGGTCCAGCAGGTTATTGTCAGAGAGGAATGAGGTTAGTTGGTTGTAGACAAGGCGCTCAAGTAGTTTAGAGATGAAAGGTGTAATGGAATCTGGCACGGATTACCAAGATGGCGTCCAAGATGGTGGCTCCCTGGGTCTTCACGGACGCAGACGGATGATGTCAGCTTCTTCCCACACCCTGATTGGTCGCCGGCGACGGAATGGGCGTTGGCGTCAATAATGGGCGCCGGCGTCCGTCGCACACGTCAGCGCGTCAGTCGCCGACGTCAGCGCGTCCGCGCACACGTCATGACGCCGATGCGTCCGAAATTGGCGCCAAACTTGGGCCTTTATAAGGGAACTTCGGACTGTAACCTGTGCCCAATTATAGGTTTAGTTTTCTACTCCTGGGTGTGATCCATTGCGAACTTCTTGTCTATTGTGTACCGACCCTTGCCTGGAATTCTCGACTTCGAACCTCTTCTGCCTGGACTGATCTTGTTGCCTGTTTTTGACCATTCTTCTGTCTCATCCTCTACTGTACTGCGAACTTGGACATTGTTATTTTCCTCCCTTGGTCCTCACTACTCCTGAGGCCTTTGGCCTTACATTATAATTGGGCCCTGGACCCGTTGGAGGAGAATCCTGCACCGCCCGATGTTGGTGGGGCGCTTCGTGGTCTGGCATCCCGTATGCAGTCCTATGAGGTACAGCAGTCTCACTTTGGTCAGGCTTTGGAGACCATTCTTGCCAAGTTGTCGGCGTTAACACCTGCCGATCCTACTCCAGCCCCTGCTCCTGTGGTTCCGCTTCACGCCACCGAACCCCGCATTCCGGCTCCCCCACTCTACAGTGGTGATCCTACAGCCTGCCGTGGGTTTGTTAACCAGTGCGAGGTCCACTTTGCACTCGCACCCAGCCAATTCCTGTCGGAACGTGCTAAGGTGGGCTTCATCTTCTCCCGTCTGCAAGGGAAGGCACTAGAGTGGGCGTCGCCTCTATGGGAAAAGGAGGATCCCATTATTGATAATGCCCGAGCTTTCATCCGGGAACTTCGAGTGGTCTTTGATGCTCTGGGTCGTGCCACTGCTGCTTCCGCACGCCTGTTTCACCTTCAACAGGGAACTCGCTCAGTCTCGGAGTATGCCATCGAGTTCCGCACCCTGGTTGCAGAGACTTCGTGGAACAACGACGGGTATCACGCTGCCTTTTACAATGGCCTGGCGATACGTATTAAGTCTGATCTGGTATCCAGGGAAATTCCATCCCGTTGGGAAGATCTAGTCGCCCTGGCCATAAAGGTGGATACTCGGCAGAGGGAGTTTCAAACTGAACTCGACAGAGAGCGCTCCCCAACCAAAAGATTCCACAGGTTCCAACCTACTCTGGCTCCTCGTTTCCAAAGACCCTTCCTTCCCAACCCGGCTCCCATCCAGTCTTCTCCAAATCCTGCGGTTCCTGCCTCCTCTTCCCAGCCTTCGGAAGAACCAATGCAGATTGGACGGGCTCGTCTGACCGAACAGGAAAAGCTTCGGAGAAGGGCTGCTGGCCTCTACTGTGGTGGAAAATCCCACTTCGCCTATGAGTGTCCAGTGAAGCCGGGAAACGCCAACACCTAGGTAAGACTGGGGAGACTTACCTGGGTGGAATTGGTCCCTCTCCCCATTCTTCTGCTCAACGCTTCCTCCTTCCTGTGCAGATTCGTTTTGGAACCCAGTCAATCTCTTCTAAGGCTTTCCTTGACTCCGGTGCAGCTGGGAATTTCATCGATAAGATCTTCGCAGAAAGCCATTCCATTCCTCTGCGATCTCTGGCTGTTCCTCTTCGAGCATTGGCGATTGACGATCGTCCACTATCCTCCGCTACTATTTCCCACTCCACCGATGAACTTTCTGTTATTGTGGGGTCCATGCACCTGGAAAGATTGTCCTTCCTCCTCATCGACTGTCCTTCTACTCCCATTGTACTTGGTCTGCCCTGGTTGAATATTCACAACCCTGTCATCGATTGGGCTTCTTCTCAGATCTCCCGCTGGAGTTCTTTTTGCCAACAGAACTGTTTACCTACCAAGCCTATTATTAAAGTTTCATCCGTTTCTTCTAATTCTTCTTTGCCCCCTGCTTATCAAGCCTTCATCGATGTCTTCTGTAAAAAGTCTGCCGAAATCCTGCCTCCTTATCGTCCTTATGATTGCCCCATCGAACTTCTTCCGGGAACCATGCCTCCCAGGGGTCGCATCTATCCACTGTCTCCTTCTGAAACCGGTGCCATGAAGGAGTACATTCAAGAAAATCTGCAAAGAGGCTTTATTCGTCCTTCTTCTTCCCCGGCTGGAGCCGGCTTCTTCTTTGTAGAGAAAAAAGATGGAGGTTTGCGGCCCTGCATTGATTATAGAGGACTGAATAAAATCACAATTAAAAACCGTTATCCCCTTCCTCTCATCTCTGAACTGTTTGATCAACTAAAAGGGGCTTGTCTTTTTACCAAGTTGGATCTTCGTGGGGCTTATAATTTAATTCGTGTCAGAGAGGGAGATGAATGGAAGACCGCGTTTAACACCCGGGACGGGCATTACGAATATCTTGTCATGCCTTTCGGTCTCTGTAATGCCCCCGCGGTCTTCCAAGAATTTGTGAATGACATTTTCAGAGATTTACTGGGCCAGTATGTGGTGGTGTACCTGGACGATATTCTTATTTTTTCCAAAAATCTTGTTCAACATCGTCTTCAAGTTCAAGAAGTACTTTCTCGTCTTCGAAAGAACAATCTGTTTGCCAAGTTGGAGAAGTGTTCCTTTGAGGTTTCTTCCATTTCCTTCCTAGGATACATCATTTCCCAACAAGGCTTCAGGATGGACCCAGCCAAGGTTTCAGCGATTCAAGATTGGCCTCTCCCCACCAGTGTCAAGGCTGTTCAAAGATTCATCGGCTTTGCTAATTATTACAGACAGTTTATTAAAGGTTTTTCTTCTAAAATTGCTCCAATCCTTGCTCTTATTCAGAAAGGGGGTAAACCACAACATTGGCCTCCTCTAGCCTTGGAAGCCTTCAAGTCCCTTAAAGCATCCTTTTCTTCTGCCCCAATCCTCAGGCACCCTGAACCTCTCCAACCTTTCTTCATTGAAGTAGATGCCTCGGATATCGGAGCAGGAGCAATTTTATCCCAAAGATCCTCTGCCGATGGTAAACTGCATCCGTGTGCCTTCTTTTCCAAAAAATTTTCCTCCTCCGAAAGGAATTATGATGTTGGAAACCGTGAGTTACTGGCCGTCAAACTCGCTCTGGACGAGTGGAGACACTTTCTTGAAGGATCATCGATCCCTGTGACCATCTTCACTGACCACAAAAATCTTGAATATATTCAGACCCTTAAGCGCCTCAATCCTCGACAAGCCAGGTGGGCATTGTTCTTCTCACGTTTTAACTTCATCTTAACTTTTCGTCCTGTTCAAGAAACAAGAAAGCGGATGCCCTTTCCAGAAGTTTTGTTCCTGAAGATCCCATCTCCGAAGACCCTGAATCCATTGTGCCTCCTACAAAAATCATCGCTGCTCTTTTTCCATCCTTGGCCTCCCAGTTATTGTCTGTTCAATCTTCTGCTCCTGAAGGAACCCCTCCTGGTGTTGCCTTTGTTCCTCCTGAACTCCGTCATTCCATGTTGGTCCAGTCCCACAGCTCCAAGCAGGCCGGGCATCCTGGAGTCAAGAAAACCACAGAACTTCTGTCTCGTCTTGTATGGTGGCCTTCCCTAAGAAATGATGTTAAAGACTTTGTTTCCTCTTGCTCTGTGTGTGCTGTATCCAAATCTGGACGTTCCCCTCCCAAAGGGTTACTCTTACCACTGCCCATTCCCTCCCGCCCATGGACTCATTTATCTATGGACTTCATCGTGGACCTCCCTAACTCCTCTGGCTACACTGTTATTTGGGTAGTGATTGACAGATTCACTAAAGTTGCACACTTTACTCCTCTTCGAAATCTTCCCTCTGCTCCTGAACTTTCTTCATTATTCATCAAACACATTTTTCGCCTCCATGGTTTCCCTGCCGAAATTGTCTCTGATCGTGGTTCCCAATTTGTTTCTAAATTCTGGAGATCCCTGTGTAAAGCCCTTGGTGTCTCTCTTCAATTTTCATCTTCATACCATCCCCAGTCTAATGGAGCAGCAGAAAGGGTTAACCAGGCCCTTGAACAATTTCTTCGATGCCATATATCACTGTGCCAAGATGACTGGGCGGACCTGCTTCCATGGGCAGAATTCGCACATAACAATGCATTACACATTTCTTCCGAAAAGTCCCCTTTTTTCTGTATGTACGGTCTTAACCCTTTGGCTTTTCCCCAGGATTTATTACTTACCAATGTTCCTGCCGCCAACGACCAAGCTGCCCACATGTCAGCCATTTGGCACGCCACGGTCCTCAATCTGGAAAAAAGTTCCCTGGTCCAGAAAAGGTTCGCGGATCAAAGAAGAATCCCTTCTCCTTTGTACGCACCTGGCGATAAGGTTTGGCTATCCACCCGAAACATCCATCTTAAAATTCCCTCTCCGAAGCTTGGTCCCAAATTTATCGGTCCCTTTTCCATCTCTGAGATCATCAACCCGGTGGCTGTTCGTCTACAACTTCCCTCAGAGATGCAGATTCCTAATGCATTCCATGTCTCCTTGCTCAAACCTGCAGGTACCTCTTCTTCTTCTTCTTCCTCAGCTCCTGTCTTGGTGGATGGACATCAGGAATTCGAGGTTAAAAGAATTCTGGATTCTCGGATTTCGAGGGGCACCCTACAATACCTCATTGAGTGGAAGGGGTTCGGCCCGGAGGAGTGCTCCTGGGTAAGAAATTCAGACGTCCACGCCCCTACCCTGGTCCAAAAATTCCACCGGCAATTTCCTTCCAACCCAGGTGGTCCGGAGGCCCCCCCTAGGGGGGGGTACTGTAATGGAATCTGGCACGGATTACCAAGATGGCGTCCAAGATGGTGGCTCCCTGGGTCTTCACGGACGCAGACGGATGATGTCAGCTTCTTCCCACACCCTGATTGGTCGCCGGCGACGGAATGGGCGTCGGCGTCAATAATGGGCGCCGGCGTCCGTCGCACACGTCAGCGCGTCAGTAGCCGACGTCAGCGCTTCCACGCACACGTCATGACGCCGATGCGTCCGAAATTGGCGCCAAACTTGGGCCTTTATAAGGGAACTTCGGACTGTAACCTGTGCCCAATTATAGGTTTAGTTTTCTACTCCTGGGTGTGATCCATTGCGAACTTCTTGTCTATTGTGTACCGACCCTTGCCTGGAATTCTCGACTTCGAACCTCTTCTGCCTGGACTGATCTTGTTGCCTGTTTTTGACCATTCTTCTGTCTCATCCTCTACTGTACTGCGAACTTGGACATTGTTATTTTCCTCCCTTGGTCCTCACTACTCCTGAGGCCTTTGGCCTTACAAAAGGTAGCAGAGAGATAGGTCGGAGGTTGTCAAGATTGGAGGGATCAAGAGAGGGTTTTTTGCAGAATGGGGGTGACAAGAGCATGTTTTAGTTGAGAAGGAAACAGTCCAGTTGAGAGCGAAAGATTAAATAGGTGAGTTAAGACTTTGATTAGACAAGGATTGTTATTGCGGAGAAGTTTTGAGGGAATTGGATCAAGCGGGCAGGTGGTAAGGTGAGAAGAGGCCAGAAGCTTTGAGACTTCCTCATCAGTGACAGGGGTGAAGGAGCACAGGAGAGACTGTGGAGTCTGGAGGGAGGGTGGTGGAAATCTAGGGGGGTTGAGTAGTGTAATGTCCCTTCTGATAGTGTCAATTTTGTTTTTGAAGTGCTCAGCAATATCTTGAGCAGAGACAGATGTGCAACGAGGGGGTGGAGAAGGGGAAAGGAGAGTGTTAAAGGTGGAGAAAAGTTGTGCTGGTTTTTTAGAAAGGGAGTTAATGAGTGAAGTAAAGTATGTTTGTTTGGCTTGGAAGAGGCTGGTGTTAAAGGAGCGCAGGGCAGATTTGTAGCTCCAAAAGTCTGATTCTGAACGGGATTTGCACCCAGCGACGCTCAAGTGCACGTGAATGTCTTTGGAGCGCTTTTGTATGAGCAGTATGCCAAGGTTGAAGTGGTTTGGGTCTAGAACGTTTAGTTTTTATAGGAGCAAGCTCATTTAGGGCAGTGGTGAGAGTACTATAGTAGACAGAGGTGGCCACATTAGGACAAGAGATGGCGGAGATATTAGAGTGAAGAGAGTCAAAGGAAGAAGAGAGATGTGACACGTCTACAGCTTGCAAGTCACGGTAAGTACGTGTTTGGGGAATAGCAGGGGGTGAGGAGGGAGTTAGTGAGAGTTGAAATGTGAGCATATTGTGATCAGAGAGGGGAACTGGTGAGTTAGTAAAATTGGTGGTTGAACAGAGTCTGGTAAATATGAGATCCAGAGCATTACCACTGGAGTGAGAGGGGGAGTCTGAGCACAAAGATAAGCCTAGGGAGGAGGTTAGTGAAAGAAGTTTAGAGACAGAAGAGTTGTTAATGTTGTTAACGGGTATATTAAAGTCACCTAATATGATGGTTGGGATGTTAGATGAAAGAAAGTAAGGAAGCCAGGCAGCAAAGTTGTCCAGAAATTGTGCAGTTGGTCCTGGTGGTCGATATATGACAGCAATGCAGAGTGAAACAGGAGAAAAGAGCCTAATGCAGTGAGCCTCAAATGAGGAGAATGATAAAGAGGGAACAGGTGGAAGAACTTTAAAAGTACAGCGGGGAGAGAGAAGCAAACCTACCCCACCTCCAGGTCTGTTACCAGGTCTGGGAGTATGAGTAAGGTGTAGGCCCCCATAGGACAGGGCAGCAGATGAGGCAGTGTCAGTAGGAGAGAGCCAGATTTCAGAAAGTGCGAGTAGGTTAAAGGAATTTGCAATGAAATAGTCACGTATAGCGGTGAGTTTGTTGCAGACAGATCTGGCATTCCAGGGAGCACATGAAAGATTAACTGGGTTTTTGGGTATATAACAATATTTAAACATGAACAAAAGCTTAACAAAGAAGTAGTATACATATGGTCCCCATTGTCTTTTTTGGGCTTCTGTACACGCCCAAGGCAACCACAGCCCTTTAGCAGTAATGATCTGTGTCTCCAAAGATGCCCCAGTAGCTCCCCATCTTCTTTTCTGCTGATTCACGGCACATGCTCTGTGCTGCTGTCACTTGCCTGAACTTTGGGACCCACTCACCTTGCACAAAAGATCTAACAATATAAGACAAACAGTCTAACAAGATCAGGAGGTGGGAAGATCCTATGAAGAACTTAAAGGTCTGGATCATGCAGTGGATTTGTTTAGCTTAGGTGTGACTGATCTGATATCTGCCTGTTATTCACTATTCCTCCCTATATCCTGTATCATTAAATGTCATAGAATCCATTGGCTGGTGCAGAGAGTTAAGTTTGAGTTGAGTATATGGGTAGGGTTATTTACTAAAATCCGATTTTTTCTGATTATTTAAATAAGAAAGTCCAACCAAACTAGAACCCATGATTTGACCTTATTTATTCTTAAAAAAAGTTTGGTTCAGGTAAAACCCTGATAAAATCGAGGGAAAACCCAACTCATATGATTTTTTTCACCGAGTTTTTTCTCGAATCTTGAAATGGTCAGATTTTCAGGCTAATACCAGCGAAGACCACAGACACTTCAAAATAAGATAGGGACTTCAGCCATTGACTTACTGTATACACAAACTTGGCAGGTCTGAGATGCCAGATTTTTGGATTCAGCCTTTTTGCTGCATCCGGCTGTAATAAATCTAGGAAAATTAGAGTTTTTAAAAAAAAAAAAAAGTTTTTTTGAGTTTTGCCACAAAAAGCTAGACTGGAGTTTAGTAAATAACCCCCACAGAGTATATATTTCTAGTCATATTCTTTTCTAGACTTTAGTTCTTCTTTAAGTGGTACATAATAATACAATGTGAAGACACACTTCCACAGTCTAAACCTTCCTACTGTCTCTTTTTCAGCAAGACAGGAGTCAACCTGGGGGTGAGGCAGACCATATACAAAAATGCATTACTTATTTTATAATTGGAGGTCTTAAAATCATCACAAGAGCTTACACTTTGCAGTAATGCCCGATGAAACATGGTAACACAAGGTCAGACATTGCGTAGGAGACAGCGGCAGTCTTGCTGCGTTCAGTTAGTGAAGGAAAAAGAATGAGACAAGTCAGGCCGTGTCTAATAATTATGTAGCTCATTAGTTTTTAGCGTGTCATTCTCTCGCGCCCGTTTGTCAGCTTTGTGTGTTACTGTCTCTGTTAATACCCCATAAGGAGTAAAGTAATTGCCTAGGCAGTAAACAGATACAATGTTGCTGTCTGTATTCCAGTGCTGGGCGATGTCTACTCTTGTTCCATATTTGCTTCCTGTACTTTTAATTACATATTTTTTCATTGATTTCCTAAGTGCCGGCTTTAATTAAAACAAGATAAAACGGAGGATGGTTTTACGAGAATTTGCATTATATTGGGAAACATACTGCAGTCTCATAGGAATATCCAAACAAATACCATGAGGTTTATTTGGGATACCCATCCATAACAGCATGCCAGGAGATATATCTAACAAGCATAGGAGAGGAACTGATTTTTTGCTTCATCATTAAAACGACTGAACTTAATTTGGTTTTGCATTTGCTTTTTTTGTGGCTTCTGATTGGTTATGCTTGTCTGCATGCTTACTTGGAATAGTTGGCAGAGTAAGATAGAAGGGACACATATACATTCAAAAATGCAGTTTTCTCTTTTTATAAACATTTTGCTGATACAGGTATGGGATCCATTATCCGGAAACCTGTTATCCAGAAAGCTCGGTATTAAGAAAAGGTTGTCGCCCATAGACCCTGTTTTAATAATCCAAATTTTTAAAAATGATTTCCTTTTTCTCTATAATTATAAAACAGTAACTTGTACTTGTACTTGTATCCCAACTGAGATATAATTAATGCTTATTTGTATCAAAACCAGCCTATTGGGTTTATTAAATGTGTAAATGATTTTCTAGTAGACTTAAGGTATGATCCAAATTACAGAAAGATTCATTATCCGGAAAACCCCAGGTCCTGGGCATTCTGGATAACAGGTCCCATACCTGTACATGATTATATAATAAGCAGAGCAAAGAAAGGCAGGCCCTCCGGGCAGAGAGCTGGGGAATCTGAGGGGTAAATCTGCTATATTCAACCCAAGATGTATTTAAAAACAGCTAGAGGGGCACATACTAGAAATTCCAGCGGTGTATTTTCAGGATTGGCCTGGGCTAGCGGGACACCAGGAAAAAACCCAGTGGACCCCAGCCCTCGTAGACCTCGCTGACCCAGACCTAATCCCACTCTGAGACTTTTTGCACTATTTTGGGCTTACAATTCCTATTATGGAACTGGCGTTTAGAGGCCCGGCAGGTCATGCTGTACCTGTTCACTAAAGTCTTTCTTTGAAACAGTGGGTGCACAAAACAAGAAGCCGGAACCCCAGAGATGCAGAAAGCACTATAATAAAATAGAACCTGTATAATAGAAAGAAGTAAACTCTGGGCAAAGGATAGAAGCCTACGGAGAAGAGCAAGGTGGGCAGAAAAGAACAGATGGGAAATAGACTTATAAATATATTTATTCATCTGTAAAGCTTAGAGTTTAATCTTTTCCACCAAGAGATGCAAGAACTATCTTAAAGTTTAAATAAAGTCAAGTCCAGTCGTTGATTTCGGGACATCAATCCTCCAGCATTTAGTTTATTCTCTTGAATCTATTCTCTGGGCTTGAGTGGAGCGAGGGCACAACAGGGAATTGTTAGGGTATAAGTTCTCCTGAAGGCCCCCCGATAGATTGATTTTTTTGTCCTGGTGGTTCTGACTACTGAAATAATGCAGCAGAAGACAATCATTAGCAGACCTTTAAAGAATCATGCAAGGTTTTTTCTTAGAAAGTGTTCAGTTTATCTTTTATGATTTTTGAATGATTTGAGCCCTTTTCCAGCTTGCAGTGTGAAATGCTTATTCATTGTTGGGGTCACTGACCATGGTAATAAGAAAAAAGCTGATCCTCTATTATGCTACATTTTCTGCTAGTTGCTTCTTAATAGTATATCTTTCTAGAGAAGCCATCTCCTGTTCATCATCCGCTCTGACTTTCATACCACTGCCTGGTTGTTAGTGAAACTGGCATCCTAGCAACCTGAAAGATAAAGAAATTCCAAACCGGATATCGGCAGAACAAAAAGTTAATCATTCGAAAAACTACAAAAAAAGATAACTATGTAGACATATAGCAGATTATTTTAGAATACCATTATCTACATCAGGGATGTCCTACTGGAGGCTCTCTAAGAGATTATTTATTTATGTTGTGTAATTTGGAATATTATCCGTATAGTGTGTGCAGATTCCTCAATTTAACACAGCCAGGTAAAAAGCTGCTACGGAGGTTCCTAGAGATGAAACAATTTATTGGGATTATCCAGCCCAGAGACAGCAAATGATACAGAGGTCTTTCAAAATGTGCCCACAGGTTATTTGTATAGAGTATAGCATACAAAAGACCTTTTCGCTAAGCCCTTCCTTCAACTCTTTCTCTTTCTTCCTTCCTTCTACTCTTTCCTTCTTCTTTTTCTAAAATCAGCCAAAGCCAGCTCCATTGTTATACGCTTTCTATCCCATTGACCAAAATGGGGAATGGTTTGGCTGACTATTAGTGATTGGCGAATTTATTCGGCACGCGCAAATACTCAGCGTTTTGCTGGTGGCGAATAAATTTGCGAAGTTGCAGAGAAAATCCGTCCCTGAAAATTCGTTGGTATCAAAGTTTTTTTGATGCCGGCGACAATTCAGACGGCGGAAACAGTTAAACGGACGCCAATTGACTTTAATGCGCGCAAATGCCGTCAGCGTCGGAAATTGTAGCCGCGAATTGACGCCGGCATCGAAATTCACATTCCGTGAATTTCATGGGAAATTCACGAATTTCGTGGGGGCAACCGAAACAGAACATATTCGCCCATCACTACTGACGACGTTAAACAGATATCTCAATCTTTTTGTTTTAGTTAAACCAGCTAATTTCTTTAGATTTTTTTTACCAGTAACAACTGTACAAACAGTTCCTCTTTGAAATGGAAAAGACCTTCTCCAGATGGTTTCTCTGGGTATGTTGTTGTTGTTAAACCACCTATCATTTAAGAATCAAAGCATCCAAGATGGGCCTATCTTATTTTTCATTTGATTAAATGGGTAATCCTTTGAAGTAAGCAAAAACTAGAGTTTGGATCATAAAAACTCAGGATGTCTACTACCTGACAAGGGTTATAGTCATTTGACTTAGTTAGCCACCAAGTGGCCTCTATGGGTGACATAATTTTATTATACTCTAGACCTTCAACATGTAGTATAGTGAATAACTGACCTACTCATTGGACAAAACATCTGGACAATGCTGGTCTACATCATGCTAAAGGTTAATCTGCAGATGACTATGCTTCTATGTAACATGTCTTCTAAGTAACATGGAGGCATACATAGTTGTTTATCATTGCAATAAGGTTCAACCAGGCAGTGTGGTTTTTATTTGGACAGTCTGGTTCAAAACTGCCTGTCTGGATTGCAGAACAGATCAAAAAACTCAAACATAACTTTGCCAGCATGACTCTGGTAATTTGGGCAACATCTGCCAGTATTTAATTGCCCCAGTGATGTCATCACACAATCTCCAAATGTCTTTACCCCACCCCAAATATCATTGAAGTTCTATGGTTTTTAGCTAATTTCTTACTAGGACATTATCTACATAGAGTATACTGGAACACTGAAATATTAATACAGAAGTGTTTTTTTTTAACATATGTTACGTACAGTAAGCTTATTATGAGCTAAGAGGGTCCTGGAACAAATGGTATCCATTACTGGGGCTTAGATCTTTGTTAAGGGTCTAAGCAGTTATCATTCCATGGTAAGAAATCCCTGTGAGCTTTACAGTTATATAGCCTACCAGGTTCAGTAATGTTATTATTGGGGTACAAAACATAATAATATTATCTACTGTATAAGACATAAGCACTAAATAAGTTAAATGGCTGGATTCTGCACAGTACTGCTTCAATTATTGATTGATTAAAAGTTCTCAAGGCTGTTGTCTGTCTTATCCATTTCTTGGGGGAATTATTATGTAGAGTTAGGCAGCAGTGATGTACAAGGAACAGTTTAAACCAGCTTTGTGCAGTGTATTCATTACTAGGGGAAAATGTTTCCTTAGGTGCCCACTAGAACCTAAGAGCTGCGATTATTCCTTGGTTTCGGCTTGTGATCTTACACGTCCTTCTGCCACTGTGATTGCCCTTGAAGTCCCAGCAACGCCTCCATGTTATTAATTTATGTTGGAGCTTTTGTGGTCATTGAAATGGAAAGATTAGCGGCTTGGAGAAGATTTGTAATAGGTGTCATTCTGTGTCACTTTACGTAGCATGACTTCAATTAGTTATGTCCTCTGGGACACATTTCCATAAAGCCAAAAAAAAGTATGAAGCTTGATCTTTCTGCTCCTTATATAGTAGAAAGTCTTCCTTCAGGGTTCTTTGCTTATAGACTAATAAAAGGAGAATTCATTTTACTCTTCATGCATAGTGTGCCATCTTCCCCTTTTGGTCCTGATGTCACCGCATGCTGGTAAGGGATGCAGTGAAAAGCAGCCTATAGGATACCCAATTATTTATATAAAGCATGGCTGACCAGCCTGTACTCTCCAAGTACTATAACCATAATACCTAGACAGCCCAGAAATGGTAGAGATCTCAACAAAATGTTACTGTGGTGATAGTGACCTCACCCAGAAACAATTCTCTACAGATGCTGGAATCAAACATAAACTGGATATCCCCTTTGTGTAATAAAGTTAATCGCTCAATCACACAGTGGTGGGGTTCGCCAGGTCCACATAAACTTCAGGATACAAATAATGATTCCACTGGAGAGCTGGTTACAATTCAGTGTAGTGTTTTTATTGAAGATGCATAAGCACTTTTTTTTTTTTTTTTTTTTACAATTCAGTGTAGTGTTTTTATTGAAGATGCATAAGCACTACATGTTTCGGACCTCACAGGTCCTTCCTCTGGTGCAGTTGAAGAAATTTAAGTACAATGAGTCCTTTTAAAGGCCTTCACCCCCCACACTTCATCATGTGACCAATTACATGTGTCCAATAGAAAAGTGATATCAAATTACAGGTGATCAACACTGGGTGCACCAGCTCCATCTGCTGGCCAGGTGCATATATATACATTTGCAAAACTACCTAAGGTCTATCTGATAACCAACACACATGGCAACAAATAGTGTCAACATTTCAATATGTAACAATATTACATGTATTCCTACCATCTGTTAATATTCAGTCCATAGTAAATGTCCTTATAGGATAATTCAGATGGTGGAAAAACATGTGAAGAAAGTTTTTTTTCATTAGTACTGATAAATATATTATAAAAAGCATTTTAGGCTCCATGCCTCATTCATTCCTTTTGGTTCAATGGTTTGTAATTTTTCTATCCATTTTGCCTCCAATCTTAGAAGCATTGTTTTTCTGTCTCCCCCTCTGCTTGGTAACTCAATATGTTGCAAGACCATCCACCGTAGGCTTGCCGCATTATGTTTTTCATTAAAAAAATGCCTGCCAACCGGTGTGTGTGTTTTTGTTTTTGTGGGGTCAAAGTTTGTAATGGATCTTTTGTGTTCCCCAATTCTAGTTTTCACTGTACGTGATGTTTGTCCAACATACAGTTTTCCACATGGGCATTTAAGGGCATAGATTACATATTCAGTATTGCATGTATAGTAATCCTTAATGGGGATTTTATATCCTTTATGTGGATGAGTAATATTATCCCCCTTTATGATTGAATTACAATTTCCACAATTAAGGCATGGGAAGGTGCCATTTTTTGGTTTGGCCAAGAATCGAGTTTTTTTGCTAGCATTACCACTTTTTGTTAATTCAGCAACCACATTAGCTTATGCATCTTCAATAAAAACACTACACTGAATTGTAACCAGCTCTCCAGTGGAATCATTATTTGTATCCTGATCTCTACAGATGCTGCCTAAAGAGGT
Source organism: Xenopus petersii (assembly GCA_038501925.1). NCBI lineage: Eukaryota > Metazoa > Chordata > Amphibia > Anura > Pipidae > Xenopus > Xenopus petersii. Next base: position 10,864,445 of record CM076677.1, on the reverse strand, counting down.
TCCCACTTTTAGGTGGGCCAAACAGAGGGATCAAAGCAATGGTGCCAAGGCTCAGGACCACTTATAGAATCCAATATATTCAAGGACATCTTAAAGTGTGATTTGTGGTGTATACTTATTTCCTGTTACATAGTTAAGTTGGGTTGAAAAAAGACCAAATTCTTTCAAGTTCAACCTAGTGCACATGTACAATATATATTTATGCAGACCTATCTATTAACTCACATATACCAATACCTACACTGACTGTAAATCTTAAGGTCACAATATCCTTGAATATTATACTTGTTCAAGAAACCATCTAATCCACTCTTAAAAGGAATTAATAGAATCTGCCATCACAGCATTACCAGGCAGTGCATTCCACAGCCTTACTGCCATTGCAGTGCAAACCATATATGCTGCTTCATATGAAAGTTCTCATCCTCTAGTCTAAAAAGATGACCTCTTGTTCTTTGAGCTTTTCCATGGGAAAAACCCCATCACCCGCTATCTGTCTATAATGTCCTTTGATATACTTGTTAAGGGTAATCATATGCCCTCATACGCACCTTTTCTCCAGAGAAAATCACAGTTGAAACATATCAACTAAATGTATCAATTTAAAACAGCTACAGAGTCAGTGACCCCCCCAACCCCCGCTGGGCTGCTTTAAAACAGACATGAGGTGAAAAATTAAATTTTACACTTCAATATTAAAAAAATGGTTGCAACTAGAAAATAGAAAGTACAAAAAACGTTATTTCTGATGAACAATCTCATACCAACTGAACTGACAAAAGTCTTTGTGAAGATTCTCATACATCCAGGTCATGGTATATCTGTAGAAATAAGTCAAATCAACTGGACTTGCTGTTTTTTTTTTTTTCCTTGAAGATGTTTCACCAGTCATCCAACTGGCTTTCTCAATTCTGAATACCTATCTGTACATAATTATTTTTGTAATAAATGACCCAAATGGGACAACTACTGGATGAAAGGAGATCTAAGGCAGAAATTTTTTAAAGCAACAGCAAGGGTCTTAACCCCAATCCAGAATCCTATTTTGTGGTGGAAAGCACACAAGACAATTGCAGGTGCATTATACTGTTATTTCTATGTGACTTTCAAACATTATTGTCATCTGAAGCCACAAAGCAGATACATCCAAATTTGCACAAGACAATTACAACAAGACTACCTTCAACCTCATTAGGCATCAGATCCTGCAGTTAACAATATACGCTTTAGAGCAAACACTTTACAGGTTAATTATCAGTTCTCCATGCGATACCAGGGAGAACTTTCTCCCGGATCAAGAGATTTTTTATACAATGTAAAGGTGATTACAATGTTTACAGTTTACATGAAAACTTAAACAGTGTATTTTCCATTCATGTACTTGTTCTTGTGCAGGACAAAGTAAATTAAGCTTTAATGGAGTCCTTTCTCAGAGGACCAGAACATTATGACATAAACATAGAAATACATCTTTCCCTAAGGACCCAGCTCAGCTCTGGCAACCACAGAGTATGTGACAGGAACATGAAGGAATCTATAATTGCACTGCATACAATATTAATTATGCCTCCTTGTAAAGGTTGGAAATGAGTGGTCTCTATCTGCTCTCTGGGAGAGGCTTTCAGGGTGACAAGGTAACCTCTATGTGATTATGCTGCCATGTACATTCTAGTTATTGAGTTCCCTATAGAACGCAAGAAGTCTATGGCACAAAGCAACTTTATGATTAATGGCTGACACTGCATGGCTTTGGTTTAATTCCAAAGTGTCCTGCAGAGTAACTTATGGAATGCACTGTGCACCTATTAAAAACTTCTACCATAGGTTAAACCCTGATGTGCATTCTTATTTCTCATTAATAGCAATTAGGGCATCCATAGTCATAGGGCATTTCAGAATGACATCATGACAAATTGCTTTGTGTTGTAGAATAGCAGGGAACAGCATCCAGTTGCTAGAAACGGGCAGGGGAACCTACCTGTAGCCTATCCCTGATGACATCACTGATGACATCAAAGGACAGGCATTTGTTGAGGAAGCAAGTTCTCATTTGACCAGCGGTGTAAAGAAAATTGCATAATATTTGCAAGCCATCACTCTGATTGTGGTCTCATCCTGTTCTACTGTGGGGAGATACAGATGTAGTGCATCACTTTGTATTCTCACAAGCTCTGAATTCAGGTTTAATCAACTTATCAGCTCTGCATGGCCTCTATCTGCTTCATGCTCATCAACTCATCAATGCTTGGGGCAAAAAAAGGTGAGATTTTTATTGCACTTAAAACAAAATACAAACAAATAAATATACAAGCGGACCATTGTAAAATTTACTAGTTGACATTATTTTACCATTGTAATATGTGTTTTAACCAGACTAGGTTCTAACTAGCATCTGCCCTCTCCCAGCCTGGACCCAACCCTACCCTCTGTGCCGTCATCACTTATATACCTGCACCCTACTCACCCATTGCTGATGTCACCATTGGCAGGGTAGGCACAAGTTCCTTGTATATTTATGGAAGATGGCCAGAGAAGGAATTTCAGAGGAATATCAGCTCCGCACAAGGAACCTGGTCCTAGCACACATTCCTGCAACAGCAGCAAAACGTAACAACAACTTTGACTTTATTGGGCCTCTTACTATTCAATAGGTGCCACCTTCACTACTCATGTGTCCCAAGATTCAACTTTGTAAAGGGTTACTGTGTGGTCAATGTGTAGGATCAGTGTAGGAATATGCTTAAAATCATGGTTCTTATGCTTATACTAATAAATCCTTACATTACATGGTTAATTGCTTGTAACTACAATTGCAAGGTTCAGTTAAACTACAGGCTGTAAGACTGAAGGGCAGTCAAGAACCCAAACCCAACAATGAGTATGATAGAACTCAAAGTCAGACAAGCCAGGTCCAATCGTACAGGACTGGACTGAGAATTAAAATAGGCCCTGGCATTTCAGGTACACATAGGCCCAATCAGCGTCCGGGCCTGCAATCGTATGATGACTGTGGATGAAAGTTGGACAGGCCTAGATCAGAAACTGTAGCACAGAATCATCACACAAGGCTTGGTCCAAACGGCAAGCTGGATTAGCAAGATCAGAGGCTTCCACCCAGGAACTAAGAACACTATACTTCGCATGGAAAAGGGCAATGCCTTTAAGAGTGGCTGGGATGATTTCTTGGACAGACATAATATCAAATGCTATTGTGATACTAAACTCTATAGTTAGTATAGATATGGGTATATAGAATTTATGTGAAGGTATGGAGGGGTGTGTATGGATGCTGGGTTTTCATTTGGAGGGGTTCAACTTGATGGACTTTGTCTTTTTTAACACAATTTAACTATGTAACTATGAACCTGTAAAGAGAACGAGGTAGGTACATAATAGAGGTGATCTGCAGTATGTTTAGGGTTTAATGAAGCTTTGGCAATTTAGCTTTATGAGCAGGATTTCTTATTGATTCAATGAAATGTATTTAGAATTGTTTAAGGCTTCTCCATGTAACAGAATGTACAGACACACCAGGAACGAATGATGATAATAAGCTTGCAAGTAGAAAATCCATTTTAATATTTTTCAATTAGGAATGACATTTGATGAATGATAGAAAGCTGTCAGTGGAATTTTGTAAAAACAAAAAAATGTGTTTTGTAGCGCGGTGCTTGAATAATAACAGTAGGGTATGATTGTAACGAAGGTGAATGTGTGCCAAGAGATTGTGCTATGCATATTTATTGTGCTATGCATATTAATTGGAGCTTGTCAGAAGTCAAAAGAAATTATGGTCACTTTGCGTGCTCCCTTGATAACATCTGCACTGATAACACTGGAGTCGCAAGCCGTTGACTTTATAATGGAAAGAAATTTGGATTTTTCCTTTATTACCCAGAACACTGCGCATTATGAGCAGTTATGCTAATGGAGTCGTATATAATACCTTTATGGCCCTGTCTCATTGCCCTCGTGCCTCGTTCCACGCAGGAACTTGTATTTGTGTTTGGAATAAAATTAAGAAGATAATGCCAAAAGTGAGCTAAATTATTAGAGAATCCCTGCCACAGGAAAGGCACCACATGATCCATAAACATCACATTGAGCAGCTCAAGTAGTGAAATATATTTGGCCATCCTTGCGTCTGCCACTACCATTTGCCCATAGCTCCCTTAGCCTCTTCATCCCTCATTTTAAACAGGTGCCCTTCAAAACTAGACTGCAAAAGTCCTGAAGCTTGCTATAAAGGTCTACTAGCCTGGTAAGGTCTCCAATTTGGTAGATCTTTCCTTGATATGCCAACTTGTTTGGCCTTTAGGATGATTGGATCAGGATAAGGAATAATGCAGACCAAGACAGGAACTACGGGTAAGAAGAAGAGGCATCTGCCTTGGGAGAACAGATAGGGAGGCAGGTACCTCTTAAATTGTCTTCTGCCTACCCCTATTTCATATTTGCAGCCCTCTTAGGTTTTTGCTTCTGCCCCTCTCTCCATCCTCTCCTCCATCGCTCTCCCCCCGCACTCCCACCTCCCCTCTGTCACTCCCACCTCCCCACAGTCTGTCCCCGGTCCTGCCGGCTGCACTCGAAGTAGTGCACAAAGACGCCAGGTTGCCTAGGTGAAAGGGTGCTCATAAACATTTATTTCACCTTTTGTTTCAGTTTGGCTTCATAGAGAAAAAATATTTGCTGGTCAAGTAACCAGATGGCACACACAGGATATAACTAAGCTCAGAAGGACTGTGGAAATGGTGTTTCCTTTTTACATGCTTTCTTATACTAAATAATCCATATTTTATTCTGTTTGAATGAACACAACCTACCCTCAACTGCCTTATTCCATCTGAATAATCAAAAGAACCTAAAAAATTGGTTCAGTTTGCGGCTGCGTTATTCTAGTTACAAGATATATTTACCTGCCATACATTCTGGGCTCCACTGTTCCTTGCCCCACACTCTTTATGTTACACTTTTGGTGATACATAGGTGATGTCATGCTAACGATTTACCATCACTCTTTGACTCATGCAACACAGTATATGGTTCTCCTAATATTAATGCAATATTATTGTCTTTTTCTCAGGAGTTGAAGGATAAGATGAAGCAGCTGTTACCCTTAATTCCTGTTCTTGACCAATATAAGTCAGACACAAAGATGATTGTCCAGCTGAAAGAGGAGGTGAGGAACCTCTCCAATGCCCTCCTACTGATACAAGAAGAAATGGGGGCCTATGATTATGAGGAGCTACAGCAAAGGGTGATGTTCCTGGAGGCCAGGTTACACGCCTGCATGCAGAAGCTAGGTGAGCCTACCGATGATTAATTACTTCAATATGGAATTATTAATATGGTGGCCCTGTCGATAAAGCTAATAAGCTCAAGCCCCAGTGATCTCAGTACTTATTAATTCCCTTCTGAGCATGTTAGAGAAGTGTAACAAACACATGAAGCCAGGATCCAGTATTTGAATTTATAGCCGTGTTTGATATGCAGAACCTGTCTCACAGCTCATTTATTTGTGTCAAAGAATTTTTCTTTGTCTGTTCCTAGGCATATTTCTCCAACCCCCCCCCCCTTCCTACTTGTTATTGCCTTTCATGTTGGAAGTATTGGCTCATGCTATTTCATATAGATCCATTTCGAATGAATCTCTAGAAGGATTCGATTGACTTAATTCTTGTTGACATTATGGGTCAACGCAATCGTTTTTTCTTTCCCGAAAAAACGACAAGCCGTGGGGCTTTTATTTATTTACATGTTTGATTCAATGGTAGGAGGTATCAATGAGTTTTAGAATTGTTTGCTGGAAGCATGGGTTTTTATTTGTAACAAGACACCAAACTTTTTTATCTGTAATAATATCTATATAATTATTTCCAAAAATAACCATCTGAACGGCACTGCCTGCTGTAATAAACCTTTTTACCAGAAGTGCCTTTTAGCTGGTTATTTTTGGATGTGGACACAGTGGGGACACTGAGGACTGAGCACCTGGATAATGGGAGCCGTGAGTTGGTGAGCTGGAGCGGTCTCTTTATGTTTTTTATATAATTGTTATTGCCTCCCCAAATGATTAGTTAAAGGACAACTGAAGAATATAAAAAATGGAAGCACTTTATATGCTTGAAAATGAGGTGGTGCTACATCAGGTCATGTGATGGTGCCCATATAATACCTGGACCCTAGAGAACTACATGACCCATGAGCCAATGGCTCATAATAGGTATTAAGTTTTGGGACAACTCCACCTTCTCTTATATCCCTTTTCCTGCTTTTAAATCGGATTGAGTTGCTGGTTAATTCTTTTTATCGCTAATTAATTGGTTCAATAATTAATTTTCACGTTTTACAAAGTCCCTGGATGGACTAACGCACTTTAACTATTCGATTTAATTTTTTTAACACCAATGCACTTTAAGTAATCAATGGTAAAAGTATGAAATAATGGCAGAAATATATTGATTAAGTCTGTCCTTTATAACAATTTAAGGAATTAGCATGGAAGTAGCACTTTAATGATAAGTGATTTATTTATTCCAAGCAATTGAGCTAATCTCAAACCTTTTATTAATTTTCCATAATTAATTACAAGTATCAGCAAGTGGATGTATTTGAATTTTAGAAGTGAACCATTTAATTATCAGTCTTTTCTCTTTTCACCATGAGCCAATGGCATTACTGTAGACTTCTATATAGGGATGTAGCGAACTGTTCGCCGGCGAACTAGTTCGCGCGAACTTCGACTGTTCGCGTCCGCCGAATGTTCGCGAACGTCGCGCGACGTTCGCCAATTGGTGTTCGCGTTCGATTCGAAGTAAAATTTCGTTCGACCATTCGACCATTCGACCGTTCGATCGCTAAAATCGAACGATTTCCATTCGTTCAAACGATTATAAGCATTCGATTGAATTAAAATCATTCGATCGAATAGCTTCGATCGTTCGATTCGAACGAAAATCCTTCGATCGTACGAATAAAATCCTTCGATCGTTCGATCGAACGATTTTATCGAGCGTTCGAAGTTCGCGAACTGTTCGCGAACTGTTCGCTTTTTTGCCGGTGTTCGCGAACGGCGTTCGCGAACACATTAACGGCAGTTCGCTACATCCCTACTTCTATATCCTCATACTCCAGGTCCTACCGCACTTCCCCCATGCACCAACCTTCAGAGATGACTTTCTGAAGCAAGGTTGCTAATTTTGCACCCCTTGTGTCCTAGTTTTTACCTTTTGCCTTGACATTCATAATTTCATACAATTAATTTATCTTACCTGCATTTAAATAAGCATTTTCAGGGCTATAAGCTTTTTTGATCAGTTAAAAGTAAAATATATTCGCACTTGCATTTGTAATATTTCTTGCTTTTCTTCATTTTCTATCATTAAGGGCATTGCATAAAGTTGGGCTTATGCAGGACAATGCAATTTTTCTAAAAAAAACCCCAAACCTTTACACAATCTGGTCTGACAGTTTGATGCACCAGATAGTGCTGACATTGGGGGCCCATGCAAACCCTTTGGTCATGGACAAGGTCAAGTCCTGTCCTGGCAGAACTTTTCAACAAGCCCCGTTGATCACATGTCAGTTTGGAAGAGTGTGATGTAGGAAACATATGCAAGTCAACGGTCTACCACTTTGTCATGTCTAAGCTAGTTCTAAATTAGTATGAAATCTACCTTAGTCACCTTCCGCTTGTGTTTGGGCTTTGCTATGTTTACCCAGTTGAGTTTTTTTTAATTACAGGCTGTGGAAAGCTCACAGGTGTCAGTAACCCAATTACAGTTCGTGCCTCAGGGTCCAGATTTGGATCTTGGATGACAGACACCATGGCTCCAAGTTCTGATAACAGGGTGAGTATAAAAAATAACAAAATGCAGATGAATTACCTACAGCATCTGCTGAGAATAAGGACCATGCATCTATTGCAGCTTTAGCTATAACTATTTTTTAAGGTGTGCCTTAAAGGAGAACTAATACTTATCTAAAGAAGTAGGGTAGAAATGTCTATACCAGCCCAGGGCAACCACAACCCTTTAGCAGTGTCTCCAAAGATGCCCCAGTAGCTCCTCGTCTTCTTTTCTGCTGATTCACTGCACATGCTCTGTGCTGCTGTCACTTACTGAGCTTAGGGACCCACTCACAATATACAGTACACATAGAATACAAATGTCACTATATAAGGCTGATTAGTAATTAATACAGATAATTACTACATGGAAGCACATAAAACAGTGCAATTAGCATCAGAATTTAATAATCAGCAAACCTGTAGCATCAGCTTATATTACAGCCAGGGAAGCTCATTTTCTGCTGGATAATTAGTGACGAGCCCTAAGCTAAGCTTCTCAACAGCCAATCAGAGCCCACTGAGCATGTGAGTGTCACAGACACTTTCCAAGATGGTGACCCCCTGTGACAAGTTTGAAGTCCTGGATCATTGCTGCTGTTGACAAGCTGAAACTTTAAGCTGGTGCAATAAGTTCAGTATGTAAAATATGGCATTTGTAGCCATATTCATTTAAATACCCATGTTCAGGAATGGACAACCTGAAGCCGTCCTGATATTATTGATATTCAGGAGAAAGCAAAACCATAGAAGGCAGATGAATGAAGGAAACATTATGACTGATATGTGATGGAAAGTTGTCCAACAAGCTCTGAGGGCTGACTTGAAGAGCCACTAACAGGAATGCAATACCCTTAAAGGAACAGTAACATCAAAAAATAAAAGTGCTTTAAACGAATGACAATATAATGTACTGCTGTGTTTTATTGGTAAAACTGGTGTGTTTGCTTCCAAAACATCACTATAGTTTATATAAACAAGCTGCTGTGTAGCCATGGGGGGAGCCATTCAAGCACAGGATACACAGTAGATAACAGATAAGTACTACTATAGTTTATATAAACAAGCTGCTGTGTAGCCATGGGGGCAGCCATTCAAGCACAGGATACACAGTAGATAACAGATAAGTACTACTATAGTTTATATAAACAAGCTGCTGTGTAGCCAGAGGGCAGCCATTCAAGCACTGAATACACAGTAGATAACAGATAAGTACTACTATAGTTTATCTAAACAAGCTGCTGTGTAGCCATGGGGGAGCCATTCAAGCACAGGATACACAGTAGATAACAGATAAGTACTACTATAGTTTGTATAAACAAGCTGCTGTGTAGCCATGGGGGCAGCCATTCAAGCACAGGATACACAGTAGATAACAGATAAGTTCTGAAGAACCCCATTGTATACTACAGAGTTTATCTGTTATCTGCTGTGTATCCTTTGCCTTTTCTCATTTTTCAGCGTTGAATGGTTGTCCTCATGGCTACACTACTGTAGAATTTCTGAAGCAAACATGTCACTTTTACCAATGCAGCACAATGGTACATTATATTTTCTTTTTTTTTTTTTGTGTTACTGTTCCTTTAAGTTTTTGTGGCTGAGCAAAGCAGAGCTGATAACAAGCACAAAAAGAAAAGGTTTTATACACTTGCAGGATAGAAATATATAGTGTGTGAAGGCAAAGTAAGTCATTGTATATTGTCTGGCCCTTAAAAATCTGACCCTTTAATGTGTTGTTTTACCTATCAGTGAAATCACAATTACCCTGTACAGCAAACTAGGGTTCCCAACGCCAATGTTCTACTTATTTAAAATCAGTAGGCATCCCCGGGCTTCATTCATTAGATCCTTCTATCCTATGAGTGTTTATGCCTCCCAGAGATGCATGAGGCCCATTTGACGAGCAAGAAATATCCACTGACACTGCAGGCAGTTCTACATCAAATCATTGTGGGAAATGGTGTCGATTAAAAAAACAGAAGACTGAAAATACTTGACAAATAGAATGGGTCGCACTTGCAGCCTCTCAACCTTCAGGAACAATAGCTCAGAGCCTGCAGTAACATGTAGAACTATGGCCTCTTCATAGCCATCAGTAATTACCTTTGTCTGCTGCACATACAATACTGAAACAAATAGCTGATTGCAAGACATGCAGTGTTAGCTGAAAGATTGAAATGAAAATGAAAGATAAAGATGTATGCAGAGCCAAAACAAAATGAAATAAACTCCATAATGTAGAATATAAACATATTAGTAGTCACTGAGGAGAGATAACTTAAAGCATGACACTGAGCTGAGTTATACAAATAAGGGTCCTCTGCTGAGTTATACAAATAAGGGTCCTCTGAGTATCACTCATGTATTATAAGGGATAATGTACCCCCTACTGTAAATGATAAGGATATTAGAAGTCACTGAGGAGTTGTTCTGTGACCATATAAAGGCACAAGGCTGCTGGCTGAGTTATACAGGGAACTCTGAGTATCACTCATGTATTATAAGGATAATGTACCCCCTACTGTAAATGATAAGGATATTAGAAGTCACTGAGGGGTTGTTCTGTGACCATATAAAGACACAAGGCTGCAGGCTGAGTTATACAGGGAACTCTGAGTATCACTCATGTATTATAAGGGATAATGTATCCCAAACTGTAAATTATAAGGATATTAAAAGTTTTGACACCTGCTTTTTTTCACGTCACTGGCCCCGCCTCATGCCTGCCCCTTCACATCAATGACCGTGCCTCTGACGTCAATGGTACCGCCCCCCCCCTGCCTGGATTCTGAATGTGGGAAAGGTAGCAACCCTAGATACGCGTACAGTTAATATGATTGAATTTTGTTACAACAGCGCCACCGGCTGGTCAGTTTCCAATCAGTCTGACCACCAAGTAGTCAAGGAAGTTGTCAGGAGAAAGAAAGAGGCTGCTCTGATGTTCTCCTGCTTAGGTAGAAACCTTTCTTACATTTCCCCTGAGCAAAAGAACATCAGAGCAGCCTCTTTCTTTCTCCTGACAACTTCCTTGACTACTTGGTGGTCAGACTGGTGGGAAACTGACCAGCAGGTGGCGCTGTTGTAACAAAATTCATTAGTATTAACAGTACATGTATCCCTTAATATATTGGAATTAAAAAAAAATAATGAATGTAAATTGCAAAAGTGCTTAGAATAGCCCCCCTCATCAATTTTACATGTACTTATTTTGAAGGTTTACTTATCCTTTAAGTTATGCATTTTGAAAAAAAAAATCACATGACAGTATCCCTTTAATCAAACTAAATTGGTTAGAGGGAGGGAAGAGTTAAATTATGAGGGGAGACTGTCAAGGTTGGGGTTGTTTTCTCCTGAAAAAAGGCGCTTGTGAGGGGACATGATTACACTTTACAAGTACATTAGAGGACATTATAGACAAATAGCAGGGGACCTTTTTACCCATAAAGTGGATCACGTACCAGAGGCCTCCCCTTTTAGACTAGAAGAAAAGAACTTTCATTTGAAGCAACGTAGGGGGTTCTTCACAGTCAGGACAGTGAGGTTGTGGAATGCACTGCCGGGTGATGTTGTGATGCTGATTCAGTTAATGACTATAAGAGGGACTTGGATGATTTTTTGGACAGACATAATATCCAAGGCTATTGTGATACTAAGCTCTATAGTTAGTATAGATATGGGTATATAGAATTTAATTAAAGGTATGGAGGGGTGTGTGTGTGGATGTTGGGTTTTCATTTGGAGGGCTTGAACTTGATGGACTTTGTCTTTTTTCAACCCAATTTAACTATGTAATATGTAACTATGTAACTATGTGAAGTGATTTGGAAGCTTTGCCTATTTATTACATGTTCAGAATGATTTGATTTCCTACAGATGGTATCTAGGATCATTGTCCATCCCAGTGTCCACAAAATCTAGTTGCAATACATTTTTATGTTGCTAAAGCTAAATGCTTTTAATAAAACCTGTGAAAATACATAGAAAGTTTAGGTTGCATTTATGAAAAAAAGCCTTTCAAAGCTCTGCTGTGTGACCAAAGAGGACTGGATACCTGTTTATACTTCAGAGCTTTATCCACTGTGGTGTCTCTGGACTGCGCCATGCACAGTTGAGTCTCTGAAGTCCTGTATGGGGCCAATAGGGTCTTTGAAGGTTTCCTACACATAAAAATCTAACTCCAATAGACTGAAGAGTCGTTGTTCACATGCTTCTTTAAATTCATTCCCTCTTTTCTACTATACCGATTGATGAAGAAAAGAAGAGCAGGTCGATGGACTCTACAGTAGATTGATTGATTAGCCTCACTACAGCATAACTATGTCTGCCTAACTATTGTAAGGAGTCTATCACTCCTATTATTTCATCTTGGCATAGAATAATGATTAAATTGCATATTACATTTCCTCGTTCCCCCCAATGATACAATGATTTTTTTTTTCCTGCAGAGATCACCGAAACCCAAAATATAACATTTTATTCCCCCCAATAATACAATGATTTTTTTTCCTGTAGAGATCATGGAAACCCCAAATATAAAATTGTATGTAACCCAGAGGGCCTGTGTAGAAATATTAAATACCTTTATCCTGACTCTCTATCTGGAATACTGTTGCAGGCACAGTAAAATGTGTAAATCTTCAGCTCACTATTATTTTCCCAGACTGGCAGTAGCATTACTATAGAAGAAGCAGACCCGGCAATTGCAGGGGGGGCTGGGAAACAGGGGGCTTAGACTGTGGGGTCTGCTTCCTCTATAGCTAATAAAAAAACACCCTCCAAGCCGACAGGCACCCTAGGCTCCCCAGTCGGCTACCCCCACTACCCCCGTGTGCGGGCACGAGTGCGCATTCTCCATAATAGAAGAGAAGGGAGGGGGAAGGGGAGGGGCAGTGGAGTGACGGAGGTAGGGGGGTGACTGAGGGAGGGGAGAGTGATAGAGGGGAGGGGAGGAGAGATGAGGGAGGTAAGAGCTGCAGGGGAGCAAACACAGACCAAAGGGTAGTCAGAAGACCTCTGAATAGGTAATTGCCCAGCGCCCCCACATCGTTGTGCCCTAGGCAGGTGCCACTTCTGCCTACCCCTAGTTCTGGCCCTGGTGACAGGTCCCCTTTAAGTGTGCTTCGCCTATTGATGCAGGGCAATAAGGGAACCTATCTGGTCAGGAACTCTAGGTTTACCCTACATCACTAGGCAGCCCCCAAATCAGAATGAAGAGCAGGACTCAGTAGCTCAGAGTGCAATAATCCACTAAATGCCCACTGCGCTTGCAGATGTAAATGAGCCCTTATGATTGTTTCTTTTCTAAGGAATGCACAAACCTATGGTTAGTCCCAGGTAATCAACCACATCATCATCATCATCGTCACATGGGCCTTCAGAGAATGCATTTGGCACTGCATATGGCCCCTACATTGTTGAAAGAATTTCCAAATCAACAGCAAGTAGTCAGCACAACAGGTTCCAAACTTCCAATGTAATGCAGATTTCCCCAGTAGTCACTTTCGCTGGTGTGTACAGCAATGAGATTAGACCAGCGCTACTCAATTTCTTCATATTCAAATGCCTCTATTGCATTATTCTCTATGCATTACAGCTACGTTTCGGGCACTGAGCTTGATAAAGGTCCAAGAAGTGCCTGAAACATAGCTGTAATGCTCAGTGAATAATGCAATAATGGCATTTTTAATTTAAAGAAAGCATTTCCAAAAAAAATGTTAAGCAATTGAGTAGGGTCAATTGTCATCTTTAATATGGGAAATTATGATCAGATGGGCTTTACTTGTCTTTACGGAAGAATTATTGCAATATGTCCCAAATGTATATTGGGCCCAGCTGCTCATATTACAGTTAGGGTTTGGAACTTTTCTCTATTCCCTGTTAGGATTCATTTTCTGGAGTTGTGGCTTTGAGAAGGTTGGCCATCATTTTTAAGAGAAGTTTTTATCAAATTTAGTAATTTTTGTGCCAGTTTTACACTTGTGGTACCCTATTAATATACATGCCTGGATTAGGTATGATTGTATTAATTAATGAAAGTAGCATGTAAGTAGCATATGCATAGACAAGTTCTTAGCCCTTTTTTGATGTTGGGACACTATTGTCATCTGAATGTTTCTATGTTTCCTCACCTCTGGGGAAGACAATGTCACATTTGCCAAAATGCCTTTTGGAGGCCTGAGGCCAGAATTAGATTGACTATGATTCAGCTAGGAGCATATATATTAGCTCATTAAAGACAGATCTACCCATAAATCAGGTGTTGATCATTCATTATATGAAACCTGAAGGAGGAAAGTATCAAAGAGGAGCCTTCAGCAAGGAAAGTGCTTTAAGTCACTAGGGAAAAGAATAGTGGCTAATCCTTGGATTTTTATTTTCAAGAATTGTATACAGGTGTGTGATCCATTATCTGGAAACCCACTATCCAGAAATCTCTGAATAATGGAATGGCCATCTCCCATAGACTCCTTTTTTTAAAAAAAAAAAATATATTTTTTCTTTTTTGACTATTTTCTAGGGATGTCGCGGACTGTTCGCCGGCGAACTTGTTCGCGCGAACATCGGCTGTTCGCGTCCGCCGCAAGTTCGCGAACGTTGCGCGACGTTCACCAATAGGCGTTCGCGTCAAAATCGTTCGACCATTCGACCATTCGATCGCTAAAATCGAAGGATTTTCGTTCGAATCGAACGATCGAAGCCATTGGATTGAATGAAATCATTCGATCCAATGGCTTCGATCGTTCGATTCGAACGAAAATCCTTCGATCGAACGATTAAAATCCTTCGATCGTTCGAATCGAACGATTTTCGGATGTTCGAAGTTCGCGAACTGTTCGCGAACTGTTCGCAAATTTTGCCGGTGTTCGCGAACGGCGTTCGCGAACACATTATCGGCGGTTCGCTACATCCCTACTATTTTCTCTGTTATAATAAAACAGTAGCTTGTACTTGATCCAAACTAAGATAGAATTAATCCTTATTGGAAGCAAAACCAGCCTAATAGGTTTATTAAATGTTTACATGATTTTCTAGTAGACTTAAGGTATGAAGATCCAAATTATGGAAAGATTCATTATCTGGAAAACCCCAGGTCCAGAGGATTCTGGATAACAGGTCCCATAGCTGTAGTTGAATTAAAAAAGTAATTTTAACTAAAAAATTCAATTATTGTATGTTGTAGACATACTTACTGTATGTAAAATAAATTAAAAATGACTAAATTATTGGTTATCGAAAGTGTCTCCAGCCCAATGTTTCCTCTAATTCCTTCTTTTCTGTGTGTGCAAAGTTTCTTTTGTGCACACATTTAAACTTGTGTGTGCAGTTTTTAAAAACTGTGTGCTCATGTCAGAATCAATACTAAATTTTGTGTTTTTACAAATAATTCTTTGTGCACAACACAATTTGTGTCCTGGCCTCGAAATAGAGGGAACATTGCAGTCCAGTCTCATGATAACACAATCCCTTTAGTTTTTTTTTTTACACTTATACATTTTTATTTTTAAACATTTATGTATTTTTACCCCAGCAACTATGGGGGTTATTTATCAAATTCTTTAAAAAAAAAAAAAAAAAAAAGTCAGACCAAACTAGAATCCACGATTTACCCTTCTTTATCAATAAATATCTGCAAAACACTCAACTTTTTTTGGATTGTCACAAGAAAACCACAACTTTTTCAGATTTGCTGGCCGAAAAGTCGAAATTTTTTTGTGAAATCAGCGGAAAGGCCAGAAATGTTTGGATTATCATACTAAACCCAGCACAGACAACAATATCTTAAAATTTCAAAAAAGACCTCTACCATTGACTTCTACAGGACCTCGACAGGTTGAAGATGGAGAATTTTCAGATTCAGACTTTTTGCAGCCTCGGGGTATATTAAATTTAGAAAAAAAATTATTCACGGAAATTTCGGATTTTATATTTTGTGAAGAGCGAAAAAATTTGGCTGGCAAATTTCCGAGTTTGGCCTCTGGCAAATAAATTGGCGAAACTGTGGTGAAAATTAGTAGACGAAAAATCCACTGCTCAAAAAATTCTTGGGCGCGTCAGAATGCGTTGTGCGCATAAAAATTGTTGCGCGTCAAAATTATTCAGAAGCCCATTGACTTTAATGCATCTGGACAAAATAAGCAAGCGTATAAAAATTGTCCCGGGTGTCGAAATTGAGGCTCGTCAAAATAATTTTGACAGCCATTGACTTTAATGCGTTTCGGCAATTTTTCGCACATGACTAGAATTTTTGGAGTTTTTGCATTTGGACTTTAATAAATAACCCCCTTAAATTTGTGTGCTCAGTTTTTAAAAACTGTGTGCTCAGGTCAGAATCGATACAAAATTTTCTGTTTTTGCACAAAATCCTCTATGCACAACACAATTTGTTGTGAGCCCTGCCCTCAAAATTCGCTCTCATGAGCAGGGATAGGCGAATTTGACCCGTTTCATTTCGCCAAAAATTCGCCACCGGCGAAATGTCGCAGACACCCATTAAAGTCTATGGGCGTCAAAAAAAATTTGTTGCGCGGCGAAATTATTTTGATGCGCGCCTTTTTTTTGACGCAGGTCTCCATACAAGTCTATGGGCGTCATTTTTTCGGCGAAACAAGGCGAAAAAATTCGCCCATCCCTACTCATGAGCGCAGGGTTGGACTACGAGGCCTGAGGCCCACTGGGCTGCTGTCTCCAGGCCCCCCTCGCAGCCCCCTGCCCCGCCGAGGAGCTCTGTGATTGCACATGTGCGAACGTACTTTTTTTCGCAACCTGAAGTTCATTTTTAAAGGGAGCAGGTCTGGTGCGGCGTGGCCCCAAGAGCTGGTGCTCACTAGGTTTTTTTCCGCTGTCCCGCCGGCCCAGTCCGACCCTGCATGAGCACACACCATAGAGGGAACATTGCAGTCCGCTCTGAAATGACACAATCCTTTTAGTTTTTTTCACACTTAAACATTTTTCTTTTTAAACATTTATATATTCCTTACCCCAGCTACTATGCGTAAAATAGTCATATTTGTTAATGTAGTGTTTATTATGCCACTAAGTGGTGCATACTGTGAATGCTAATAGCAGAGTAAGTCGTCTAGGAAAATGGCATGGCTACAATAGTCCCTGATATCAGAGAAATCAGCTCTCTCAGCATTCTTATCATTTCCCTCTAGATTAACCATAATACAGTGGAAGAGATTTCCTTTATAGGCTTCTTAGTTGAAGAACCTCTATGGCAGGAGAATGCTGATTAGCTGTTGTGCTTGCAGGCAACTTGAATACTAAGCCTAGGCAATTCCCTCTAAGGCAGAACAAATGGCTTTTGAAAGAAGCATTTTTATATACAGGTATGGGACCTATTATTCAGAATGCTCGAGACCTGGGGTTTTCTGGATAATGGATTTTTATATAATTTGGATCTTCAGATCTTAGTTCTACTACAAAATCATGTAAACATTAATAAACCCAATAGGCTGGTTTTGCTTCCAATAAGGATTAAGTATATCTTAGTTGGGATCAAGTACAAGTTACTGTTTTATTATTACAGAGAAAAAGGAAATCATTTTTAAAAATTTGGATTATTTGATTATAATGGAGTCTATGGGAGATGGCTTTTCAGCAATTCAGAGCTTTCTGGATACCAGGTTTACCTGTATAGGCATATACATTATGGCTGGTGATGAATAAAATGTACAGCTTTTACATTAAGGGCGTTATTTATCAAAGGTCGAATTTTAGAGTAATGTGAATTTTGTTAAACTGTAATAAATTCACAATTTGAATAGTATGCTATTTATAAAAAAATTTTAATGTCTAAAATTCAAATAGTCCTGACCCAAAAACTCAAATTGAATTCGAATTAAGTTTTCCTCCGAAATTTTTTTTTACTTTTGCACATCAATTTATTTTGACCTCCATTTTTTTCTCCCTATAGGGCATAATTTTCAAAGTGAAACTTGTCAAAAACT
This sequence comes from Xenopus petersii, assembly GCA_038501925.1. Taxonomy (NCBI): domain Eukaryota; kingdom Metazoa; phylum Chordata; class Amphibia; order Anura; family Pipidae; genus Xenopus; species Xenopus petersii. The sequence continues at coordinate 10,846,649 of CM076677.1, read as the reverse complement.
TGGCTCATCACTGCTATTAACATCTTCAAATAGTTCAAGAGACCTCTGGCATTGACTTCAACATGAACTCGGCAGGTTTTAGGTGGAAAATAGTCGAATTAGAACTGTTTACAGGGTCGAAATGTGAGAAATTTCACATTTAAATTCGAGTTAAAAGGGTTCATGTAAATTACATGCTAAAGGGTTGAGGCAAATTCCAATTAGGAGGTAAGGTGTCTACAAACATCGTTAAAGTATCCCTTGTTATACTTCCTCCATAGAAAGAAGTATTAACCAGAACAACCAGGAATTGCTTTATTATAACACAGAAATTAAATTTTGGAACCACCATGCTAATACAGAATCACTGGCAATTCAGCTGAATATCTTTGACATTGGAAAGATTTTTCTTGCCATTCATCACACCATCCTGAACATTAATTATCATCTCCTTGTATCACCACTTCTATCTGATGAAATGCTAATAAGCATTATGACATCAATAATTAAATGTAGAGAGAACGTGTTCCTCTTACAATGTACAGTAGAAGATCTTATACCTGATGTTACTGGATCTTGGTTGAAGCCGGAATTCTTTAACAGCAGAAGCAGTTGAAGAGCTTGAGAGACCACTTAAATGTGATTGTATTTCTAACCCCAATTAGCAAGATTAATAATTACAGAATAACATTGTATTTAGAAAATGGAGTAATTGGAAGAGTCCCTCAGAAGCCCCTCATTTGATGTACTATTCTCATTATGCTTTTCTGGTCTTTCAGGGAACTGTCCATTGACAGCGATACAATTGATGTTTTAATCTTATTGATGTTGCCTAATGAAGTTTCTCTTTGGAATTGAATGTCTCAGTTCATCGTATCATTGGCAATAGCGATTTGTTTAATTTTATGTCCAAGCATTATATCCATGCGCAGCGCTCTCCTGACGACTTGTGTGTATGGGTTTCTAAATATGTGCTAAGGTAGATAAAAGGCCAAAAAAGTATTTTTCCAGAAAAGCTAATGAGATTTGTATTGTACTTCAAAATAATAACGTGCCCAAATTAGCTAGACAATTTAGGAGCATTGCAGTCTGAAGGAGCCGAGTTGGCAGTTTTTATTGGCAGTTTTTATTGGCTAGTTTGACTCAATAAACTGCAAGAGCCCTAACTGCAAGGTAATCCTGGGGCTCCGCACTTAAAACATCAGCGTCGGAGCAGGTCAAATGGGGCGGGCTCATAGCTAGTGCAATGAGTGTAATGAGCTCTAGTGTAAAGACTCACCCTGGTGGTCTAGTGGGGACTAGGGGCCAGCGGGGACACCTGCCACGCTGCTGACGGGGACGCCTTCAGTCCTAGTTCTCTTCTTTCTCCACCACTTCTTCCTATGGCACATGCAGCGCGCACTTCCGCATTTTAAGCGCTGAGCACGATGAGGTCATCATGCTTTGGTGTGTAGTTTAAATATTTAAAGGGGCCTCGGCCCAAAACTCATTGCCCGTTGTAAGGTCTAATTCTGTTAGTTCCTGAGTATGCTTTCTGTCTGAATTTGCTGAATTCTGCCTATACCGACCTCTGCCTGCCTGACTATTCTTGAACTCTGCCTGAACAGACCCTTGCCTGCCTTACCTTGCTGTACCTCATTATACCTTGGAAAGTTGGTGTTGCCTTCTGTCCTAAATACTTGGTACAATTGTGCTCTTTGCTTGTCCAGAACACTTGCTTTGCTCCTCTCATAGTAAGACCTGGTGGCATCGGAGTAGCTGAGGGCTCCTCCCGAAGCCAAATGCGGTTGCTAAAGGCAGAAGATTGAGCCGTGACCGGGAGCCTAGCACTTGTTCTGAACTTAGAGAGCCGTTCGTAACACCTAAAACATCATAACCACTTAAGTAAGTAGATTTAATTTCTTGCCTGGGACAAACTATAACCAGCTTTATGCCATTGACAAACACATAGCAGTGCAGATGTGAGCACTTTTAAGAAGGAAAAAAGGCCAGAACTAGGGGTAGAGGCACATATCTAGGGCACAACGTTTGGCATGTACTTTCCCTGTTGCCAACCCCTAGGCCAGCTGAGCTGAGCGTGTTCTGCTCTCCAAAGCACAATGTGTGCCTGTTCGCAAGTGCACACTCACATACGAGTGCACAGGGGGTGGGGGTACCCAGCCAGTCTGGCCCAGCCCTGTTCACACTTTTCATTCTGCACTTTTCCCATACAAGTCAATAAAAGACACCAGACACTTTTCAACTTAAATATGCCAGTTGAAAAGTGCCACCTATTGGCCTTAAACATGCAAATTAAAGGAACATATGGCTCATTATGCAGGCGGTTATTAATAATATACAGTATGGCACTTGATTTCAGTGTGGGCTAAGAAGGACTGTTAACTTTAAAAATGCTGGAAAATAAGCTCTCCATACATCCTCTCTGATCTCGGTCCCTGAGTAGATTATATATAATTGCTATGTGTTTCCTAATGGTCCTCTCCCACAGTGTGTAAGCTTTACAAAGGCAATTAAAAAATGACAGTTCCCTCTCTGATCTCTGTAGCTGTTAATGATTGGCTTGCCATCCAACCCCAAAGAGATCTATAGACTACAGGCACCCATAGGGTTCCAACCTTTTGTAATATGAAAATCCAGGCAGGGGCATAGTGGGTGATCTCAAGGAGCAGGATGATGACACTTAGGGGGCGGACATGAGGCATTGAGGTGGGGCTATTGTCTGACCACTGCATCATTCCGTGCATATTTCTGTCCAGATTTTCAAAGTAGGAAATCCAAAGAGGCAGTTTGGATTTGGACAACCTTTATGAAAACGGGATTTAATACAGATCATGGAACTCCGAGGTGACTTTTAATGTTCTCAGTGTTTATACTGTCAATCAGTTTGGTATTTATATAACTGCCACCTGACGGCAAATGCAACATGTCCTTGCATCCAGGCTTAGATTTGAATGGCTAGTAGGGTGATGAATAGGATATTAGTATAAATCTAAGGAAAATCTAACTTCAAAATTAACTATCTATTTGAGTGCTAAGGACCCTCGCCATAGAAACCAGCTGTATTTGTTTTTAGTAAAAAAAAAACTAGAATTTTTCATGATTTATTATACCCCGGGGATGGAAAAAAAGTGTGAATCTAAAAATCCGGTATCTCAGACCTCTCAGAGGTTGTATATAAGTCAATCGGAGAAGTCCCAAAGATATCCTATTTTGCAATAATCCAAAATTTTCGTAGTTTTCAGGCAAAACTCAGAAAAAATTTCGTAGTTTTCAGGAGGAAAAGCCAAAAAAGTTTTTTCCCACACAGATATTTTCGGGAAAATGTATTGATAAATAAGGGGGAAAACCCAGTGTGGATTTTTGTATATTTTCGGAAAATAATTAGATATTTTCGGATTTTGATAAAGTGTAGTATAAAATCATATAAACATTAAATAAACCCAAGAGGCTGGTTTTACTTTCAATAAGGATTAATTATATCTTAGTTGCGATCAAATGCAGTGGCGTAACTACCGGGGGAGCAGGGGGGGCCGTTGCACCAGGGCCCTCTTCCCCTCGGGGCCCACCCAGAATTTTCGAATTTACACTGTATTGTATAACCTGTTGCATCGCACTCATTTCTATGTGACAGTCACTGGGGTGTATCAGCTGGTGGGACTTTTGTACCATATGTGTCTATTACGTCTCTGCCCCACATAATGCCCACTGCCCAGAATAGGAACTAATATGTATACCCAGTCTCCTGTACAAATACCTAGAAGTGGCGCTTCTTTACCCATCCTTGGCCTGTTGGTGGCACTAGACTGGGCATTTATACAATGATTCTATAACTTGAATGTAACCATATAAACTTGCAGGTCCATATTGATGGCACAAATCCTGTTTAGGAAATAAGGATGGTGGGATCTAAACCCTTGGTTGCTCAGCTTCACTTACAAGTATGGTTCTTTGGGGTGCAATGAGTTGTCCAGAAACAGCTGGAGCACCACTAGGGATGTAGCGAACTGTTCGCCGGCGAACTAGTTCGCGCGAACTTCGACTGTTCGCGTCCGCCGAATGTTCGCGAACGTCGCGCGACGTTCGCCAATTGGTGTTCGCGTTCGATTCGAAGTAAAATTTCGTTCGACCATTCGACCATTCGACCATTCGATCGCTAAAATCGAACGATTTCCATTCGTTCGAACGATTATAAGCATTCGATTGAATTAAAATCATTCGATCGAATAGCTTCGATCGTTCGATTCGAACGAAAATCCTTCGATCGTACGAATAAAATCCTTCGATCGAACGATTTTATCGAGCGTTCGAAGTTCGCGAACTGTTCGCGAACTGTTCGCTTTTTTGCCGGTGTTCGCGAACGGTGTTCGCGAACACATTAACGGCAGTTCGCTACATCCCTAAGCACCACAGCTTGCAGAATTCTGTAAAAGTGGTGGGTTGGTTGTGGTGCTCAGTATGCATATAACTTGGGCTCTGTGCCAATAGTAACAGTGGGATAATAGTCTCTGGGAAGGGAGTGTGACTGTGGGATAGCAGGTATACTAGGGAGAGATGGTGTCTATAGTAACAGTGGGATAATAGTCTCTGGGAAGGGAGTGTGACTGTGGGATATCAGGTATACTAGGGAGAGATGGTGTCTATAGTAACAGTGGGATACTAGTCTCTGGGAAGGGAGTGTGACTGTGGGATAGCAGGTATAGTAGGGAGAGATGTGTCTATAGTAACAGTGGGATAATAGTCTCTGGGAAGGGAGTGTGACTGTGGGATATCAGGTATAGTAGGGAGAGATGTGTCTATAGTAAAAGTGGGATAATAGTACCTGGGAAGGGAGTGTGATTGTGGGATAGCAGGTATTGTAGGGAGAGATGGTGCCTATAGTAACAGTGGGATAATAGTCTCTGGGAAGCGAGTGTGACTGTGGGATAGCAGGTATAGTAGGGAGAGATGGTGCCTATAGTAACAGTGGATAATAGTCTCTAGGAAGGGACTGTGACTGTGGGATAGCAGGTATAGTAGGGAGAGATAGTGTCTATAGTAACAGTGGATAATAGTCTCTGGGAAGGGAGTGTGACTGTGGGATAGCAGGTATACTAGGGAGAGGTGGTGCCTCTGAGATGGTCCTCTGAGCAATGCTACCAAGTCCCTCTTTACAGAACAGAACTCCATAGACTGGAGCTGACCGAGCACCTGCAATGCTAATCCTCGCCGTACTACTTGCTCTCCCAACCCGGTAATGCTTTATTCCAGCCCAATGAGTTGGGGGGGTAGGGGGGCCCAGTTTTAAATTTCCGTACCAGGGCCCTTAGGGGTCTAGTTACGCCACTGATCAAATGCTTTATTATTACAGAGAAAAAGGAAATCATTTTTTAAAATCTGGATTATTTGTATAAAATGGAGTCTAAGGGAGATGGCCTTTCTGTAATTTAGAACTTTCTGGATAATGTATCCCATACCTGTACTTTCTTTTCAACTAATTAATAGTCAATCTTTTCCACCTTCTGTTATCAGCTGCCATAGTTTTAGGATAGTTTAAGCAGCACCCCTCTTTGATTGCTGTTAACCCTCTATAAATGCTGAAATGACTTGGATCCTTTATCAGTCACCCTTTCAGCCTCAGAGGCAATTCTCTTATTACTAAATACTGGTGTTACTGTATTGATTCTTGGCCGGGCACAATCTATTGAATGAGATGGCACCATCAGCTCTAAGCAGTAAGAGTATTGATCGGAGCTTGTAATACAATTCATTCCTCGATGTTATGTCATCAGTTCAAATCTGGTGATACTGTGGCTGCAACAACCTGAATTCTAAGCGATAACGGGATTGAATATTGGTGAAAATCCTATTACAGCTAAATGCCAGGGCACAATTATCCGTGACATTGTTCATTCTGTGTGGTAGAGCAATATGTTCTCCACAGCAAGCCAGAATATCTTTGAGTACTTCTCTTTGTGTGACAGTTTCTGTCAGTTGTTTTCTCTGTGATTGACATCATTAAGTGCATACAGTATTTAATTTCATCAAGTCCTAGAAATAAATTAGAGGCTATGAGGCATCAGGTAAAGCAGGCATCATGCTTCTGTATCAGATTTAGTATTTGAAAATAGCCATTGGATTCTATCTGGCTTAAAATACTGGTCATGCCGGGTTTCCTTGTCCAATCTTCCTTGTCCAACTGCCAGTAGGGGCCATTTACAAATTATCACTGGGTTTAATCTAATATTAGAGCTAAAGGACACTCCCAAACTTTAGTTTTGTTGATTGCATTCCATTGCAGTGGATCGTGTAATACCCCTTAGAAAAAGAACACAAACCAGTATGTGTTATTGATATTTTGTCTTGGCTGAAGACTAATAGTTCCTGGTGTAAGAAATGGAGCATGAACAAATATTTATTTTGGTTTGGAGCTATGGGATACATCTCCAAGGTAAAGTTGTGCATGACTTTAGAATTCTGCTCAGTGACAAAGACAATATTGAGCAAAATGTTACTCAAACAATGTCACCAAAATATGGTCTTAGGACTGGTCTTGAGTACAGTGAATGCTTGTTAGGATTACTGCATAATGCACTGCTCTCTCAATATATGGGCAAATCATCAGGACGACATTTGTGTGAAATGGACTCCTCATCTGCCAACCTATTTAATTATCCTTCACGTTGGTCCATATGACTGCTCAGTCTGTTTTTGTACAACATTCAAGTATTTTAAAAACAAAGAACAAAATCCCAAAATTAACGATCTCCATAGCATAAAAATATTTGGGCACAAACGTTTCCTATTTATTGATCCTTTCTGGTTTCTTTTCCAGGTTTGGTACATGGATGGCTACTACAAAGGCCGCAGAGTCCTAGAATACCGAAGCCTAAATGACTTCATCAAAGGCCAGAACTTTGTCCAACATCTTCTTCCACACCCTTGGGCTGGCACTGGCCATGTGGTCTACAATGGTTCCCTGTACTACAACAAGTATCAGAGCAACATTGTGGTGAAATACCATTTCAGATCACGAAGCGTCTCTGTCCAGAGAAGTCTCAACAATGCTGGCTACAACAACACATTCCCATACTCCTGGGGTGGCTTTTCTGACATTGATTTCATGGTAGATGAAAATGGACTCTGGGCAGTCTACACAACTAACCAGAATGCCGGGAACATCGTTGTCAGCAAGATGGACCCTCTAACCTTGGAGATCTTGAAGACATGGGACACAGGTTATCCAAAACGTAGTGCTGGAGAGTCCTTTATGATTTGCGGCACCCTCTATGTAACTAATTCTCATTTGGCAGGAGCCAAAATCTACTTTGCATATTATACAAATTCTTCTACTTATGAGTATACAGATATTCCATTCCATAATCAGTATTCACACATATCCATGCTGGACTACAATCCACGGGAGAGAGTCCTTTACACTTGGAATAATGGTCATCAAGTCCTCTATAATGTCACTTTGTTCCATGTAATAAAGACTAATGGGGAATGATGTTGACTGTATGGACAATCATCCCACTTATTTTTTGTTTTTGTTTTTTATTTCTTGGTTTCATTTTTTTTTACAGTCTGATCTCGTTATTTCTATGAAACGCACAGAAAACAAAAAAAGACTATCACGTGGTCGAGTGAGCATGGTATAAAATATACTTTTTTTCTGGTGGCAAATAAAAAGTATTTGACATTGATACCATCTGAGATTCATTTTTTCCAACCTACTCACATGACTAATTATTGAAACAAAAAAAAAGTACAATGGAAGCGTGACTGATCTGGCCACAAGCATACAAAAAAGAGAGAGGGGATTGATCAATGCACATTCCATGGTCCCCTGTTTCATAAGTAATTTAGTGTCAAGAGGCACTTTAAAAGTAGCCAGGAAATAGCACAATATGTGCAGTGAAAAAAGTCTAAAAATTAAATGAATATAAAACACCTTTTTACATTTTTCAGTGTTTTGCAAATTTTTCCATGAAGCAAAATGGTACAGATTTGAACATCACCAGGGGCGTAAGTACAGAGGGGGGGCCTAGGAGGTATAGGGGCACAATAAGGCCTTAATACATATACAATATGAATAAATATTGGTTAAAACAGGTCAGCCTCTAGACATTTTGGTGGCCAGCAGATTTTTGCCCCAAAACTGTCTGAAATTGAGGAAAGTCACTGGAAAATGCGAGAATGCCTAAGAGTGATGGGAGACTGGGGTATAGAGCCCAAAGTCAGGTGACTTCAACACAAGTCAGGCCTATTGCATGCTGGGTATTGTAGTCTTATATTAAACTTGGCAGTTACTGGCTACCCATTGCAGGTATTAAGTATAAAGTTCCTTGATGTCCAAGAGTGTTGATGGGTCTTTTATTTGTGCTGGGTGCAGCAAATCCTATGGGATAAGGTGACCAGATTTTTGAAAAGAAAACCGGGGACAGGGGAGAATGTTTTTAGACCACACCCACTTTGTAAGACATCCCCCACTAATCACTGCCTATTTTACAAATACACCCTCTGTGAATATATTAATGAACATGACAATACCGCAGAATTCATAGTAGGATGGCAAAAAGGCATTTCCATGTACGATACCCCCAGAATTCATAATAGGTTGGCATAGAGGCAATTCCATGTACAATACCCCAAAATTCATAGTAGGATGGTATAAAGCAGGGGTGCCCAAAAGGTAGATCGGGATCTACCAGTTGACCCTTAGCTGGTAATCAGTAGATCAAAAGACACTGACAACAAACAGCTTGTCTAATTGACTTTCCTATTTCATGCTTTTCATTCATTACATAACAAATAATTGTTTCTTGAATATAGCAATATAAATCAATATTTAAGTAATGTTTTCCATGGAACAGAATGCCAACAATGCTTTTATAGAAGTAGATCATAATGGGACAATATCACTAAAAGTAGACCTTGCATTAGTAAAGTATGGGCACTCCTGGTATAAAGGCAATATTTGCTAATTAAAGGTAAGTAAAGGGTTAATGGTGGCACAATGGGAGAAACTAGGTGAACCAGCTAAAACTTTGCAAGAGCATTGATAAGGGTATAATGGAGAGAGAGTGAAACTCAGTGAGACAGGCAGAGACAATAAACAGAACCTTACCAGCATTCTCGGCCTGTCACTGATCGTCTGTGAGGAGGGGGAATTTGCAGCATAAGGAACAGGATCCTAACCGATCAGTCAGCTGAGTCCAGCAGAAGTTTGCATAGGTGCGACTTTACTCTTCAGTCTCCTCGTGATGTCATCAACCTGCTGCCTGCTTGCTCTCTGCTGCGCCCCCTGCCTGTAGAATAATGCAGTGCGGACCCTGTCCAACTGCTTCACAGGGATTTTATAAAGATTTTTCTGCAGACGGGGACGCTTCACGGGGCAATTTCTTCTGGGGACCGAGGTCCTGAAACAGGGCCTGTCCTCGTGGGATGGAGACAAATGGTAAGCTTACCTTAGGAGCAAGTGTGAGGTAAATGGGTCTGAAGTACTTGCTGTTAGATTAGTAAACAAGCCTGCAATCTCATACCTTTTAGAGGAACATAGATGAGGAATGTTATTTGAATTATGGTCAATAGCCCTTATGCACTCCAAGTAGTACGAAAGGAAAACACTCTAAGGATATAGGTTAGATATGTTGTTGTTCAGGAGGCAGAAGACCATCAGTTCTCCAGACATGTCCATACTGAAGCACCTTCCATGTACAGCAAGATTAATACATTAAAATACATCATAGATTATCACTTTTCCAGAAAACATTGATTTGAGATGCTATGCTTTATCCATGCATTATATTCCCTTCCAACAAGTCAGAAAACTGTGGACCAACTGTACCCAGAGGCTTAAATGACAACTTTGTATTCATCTCATTGAAATGTTAAAAAGATAATGAATACGGTATAATTACATCACTATTGCACTCCCTAACTTCTGTAAATTGTGGTCTTCTTTCTGCTTGAAGATTCCACCAACCGCTGTTTGCTCTTCCCACTCCGTATTGTCATTGTCCTCTTGCGAGAAGCCAGCAGGAATATGTGCTCTAGGGGCAGATAGCCCCCTAATTGCTGAGTACTTGAATTTAGCTCAAGTCTGATGTTTAATTTGAGGCAATGGCACCAGAAAAACAGGAATGATATTGCCCTGAGATGCTATAGCAAAGAAGCTGCCAATGAGATGTGTCTTGTTTCCATGTATCCATTTACCATTAATCATTTGAGGCGCATGCAGGCTGTGCTATTATAACTAACAAGTGAGGCACAGCTGGGTGACAACACTGAGCCAGAAAGCTTACATGATGACAAAGACATTAGAAACACTGGATCTTGTAAGTGCAAGGATGTTTTTTGGCAAGCTCAACGTGGATTTGATGCCAGCCGGCTGCACATATCTATGGGCAACAGAAACAGATATACAATATACACAGGGCACAGCAATGGAAAATATAAAATCCTCAAGTCTGCAAAAAAAATCCAAAACCAGAAACTTGAGGGAATATTCCCTTCTGTTCATATACTGACGCAAGCCCATTGTCTAAGGAAAGAGCCGAGTCAGCAGTGGCTCAGTGTCGAGCAGATATCCGAGCCAAAGTGCAGAATCACAAAGACAAACAGCAAAATAAATGCCAGATAATGGCAGTCAGGTCCACTTTCATTTATTTTTAGCTTCAGGGGTTACAAAGTAGGTCCCATTGATTAGTACTGATCTCACAGCCTCCCTTCTATGGCCACAACACCCATAAACCATAGTCAATGACCAATTAATGATGCAGATAAGGGGTATAATCGTTAGGTGCCTGAGCAGAGACAAATATATTTTAATGAAGAACTAACTTGTCCCGCATGTCATTTTAACTATCGGTACCCCTGCACTCTACCCCCCCCCCCACCCCACCAGAGATGTGCAACAGAAAGAAAAACGAGATCAGCTTCTACTAAACATGCTCCTGCTTGGTGACAAGTAACGGGGAAGAAAAACCCAAATCCATGTTTCGCAGCTCTGGTTTAAGAAGTCAGGTATGGTCGAGCATTAAGGACATGAAGGATTAGAATTCACTTGTCAGTCTTGCTCAGAGCGTATTTTGATCACATTGTGCAAACAGATAAGCAGGTTCCAGACCAATGCACAAAAATAGGGAGCAGAGGGGGGCCCAATGGGTGTTTACTCTGCTGGAGTTCTTATGTCTGCAGAGAAAACACAAGGGCAAATTCACTAAAGGGCAAAGTGGCCGTCTCTAGCGAAAATTATGAAGCTACAACCGCCTCAATCTTATGTCAGTGCCAAAAAGTCTTAAAAATGAAAAAAAGAATGCTGGCGTTTTCTCATATTGTAAAGTGGATTGTATTTTTTTTTAACCATTTAAGGGACATGACACATTTGTTTTAGCGTGGGCTCATTCTGCCCTGAGTGAAGTTCATAAATGAGCCCCAATGTGTTTTAGCCTTACTTAAGCTGCCTATCATCTTCCTCACATTCACCATATCAGGAACAACTTCCCATGTTTGCTCAAACAATACGAAACAATGTCAGTCTGTCAGTCTTATTATCATTTATTAATACTGGACTGACATATTGTGCAGCACTTTACAAAGACATATATAGTCATTTACGTTGGAAAAAGACACATGCCCATTGGCCAGAATAAAACCTGCGTAACTGCTAGTTGAACCAGATGATGGCAAAAAAAAACCCCCATCTTTAGCCTCTCTAGTTTGACTCAGAGGGGAAAAACATCTCATCTTAACTCTCAAGAGGGCAATTGGACAGTCCCTGGATCACCTATGTACTAAGAGCTATTTTCAGTAACCCTGTATTCCCTCACTTGCTAAAAAAGCCATCCAACCTCTTTTTGAAGTGTCTTGATTGAGTGAGAGAATTCAACCACTTTTCAGTAGCGAAGGGGCAAATAAATGTGACAGGCAGGAATTCGCTGTGAATTGCTGCCAGGGAATAAGTTTGTGAAACTGCGGTGAAAATTCGCAGACGGAAAAAAAATTGTCGCCCATAAAATTGTTGCTCGTCAATGCTCGGACGCCCATTGACTTTAATGCATTTGGACAAAATAGTCACGCGTATAAAAATTGTCACTCAAGTCAAAATTGTAATGCATCAAAATGATTTTGTCATCCATTGACTTCAATGCGTTTCGCAAATTTTTCCGCCGTTTCGCAAATTTTGCAGTAAAATCGCCCATCACTAATCACCTTATATATTTATACATAGTTATCTCATCTCAAGCGCCTATTCTGTCTTCATAACAGAGACCTTCTAAACTGTTTATCAGATTAGTTGACCTTCTTTGGACTCTATAATTCAATAATAGCCCCTTTGAACACTGGAGACCAAAACTGCACAGCATATTCTACATGTTCTTTGTAAAGTGGAACAATGACCCTCTTCCAACTGCTGACTAGTATTGCTTGTTTCAGCCAAGTTTATTATCTACCCCAGGTCATTCTCCCTTATGGATTTGCCTAGTGCAGTTACTGTAAGTGACTTGGATATTTTTACATCCCAGATGCATGACTTTACATTTATCAACATTGAATCTCATTTGCTATTTAGCTGCCCAGATTTTGTCCAGATTCTGTTAAATGGATGCCACATCCTGGATGGAATTAATTGGCAAGATTCGTTTTGTGTCATCAGCAAACACAGATACATTACTTACAATGACAAAGACAGTTCATCATTTCAGTAAGTACCTGCCACAGAGGAGCTTAAAATCTAAGTTCCCTATAACATTCACACACAGTAGGGTCATTTTTATTAGGATTTTCTGTGTGATTTTGGGGTGTAAAAGAAAGCCGGCATAATCACACTGCATAGAGAGAACATATTAAATGAAACCAACAAAGATATTCCTCTGTACTAAGCCCCCTATGTTTTCTAACTGCCTGTAACATGGTGCACAATAACTTTTGTAGTTTATGACCAAATTAACCTTTTAGGGCAACCACCGTCACAGAACAGAAGGGACTTGTCCACCATCGTGAATAAACTGGAGATCCATGCAGTCTTGCAGATGAGCATAGAAACACTTCACTCACAGTCCCTATCATAGCTTCTCCAGTAATAGTCGTTACATGAACTGCAACATTATTATTATCAATAAACAGATAAACAGAACAAAGATTCCCAGGCCGCTGGGTCTGCCTATTGTTTACTTCACTGTGTCTTCAGGTCTGGGGGTTCTGTACTTTACACAGACACTGGGGTCAGCCCACAACAGAAATAGATAAACTGACTCACTTGGGGACCTCAATGGAGGAATAAGTCTCTGCTATTTTAAAATGTAATTTGTCTTGGTTAGTTTTTTTTCGATGTGTACTAACGATTTTTTTTTTTTTGATGTTACTGGTCCTTTAATGGTGTCATTCAATCTTGAAATACAATAGGGATAATGTATAATTTCCCCAGGGCAGGCTAAAACATAGGGCCCCATTCCGGCCTTCATCATCTGCTGCTCCCTATCTTGGAGCTAAGAAAATAAATTAGGGAACTGATTAGGTATAGGATGCCTATGTGCCTCCTCCTATCTGCCCCTTGTTTAAATCTCTATCAAATGCAAGGCAGCACTATATTCTTTGAGGCCGGTGTACAGTCTCTGTTTTCTGATGCCTAGCTTCTGCAGAGCCTGGGGGACAGTGGTATTTGTTGGCACTTGTCTTGATGGACCCCCATATAAGGTCAGGACAGGAGGCCCCACCAAAATTATCCAAATTGTCCTTCATACTATATAAAGAGGCAGAATTACAATCTGCTCCTATAATGTAGGGACCCATAGGCTTAAATGCCTACAATTGCTTGTTTTCTGGTTGCTGGTCAAAAGCCCATGTATCTACTTGGCTTAGCATAATGTGTACCATCGGCCCATGGGCTGCTGGCCACTACCTGTCCCACTTCAGAAAAGTGTTGGGCAGATTGTGGATCTGTCTCTTTGCCTCCCACTCCATGAGAAAGTGGATGCTGCTGGGCGCATGGGGCTTTCATACGGTAGAGGGAAGGCCCCAAGGGTGGTGAGGCCCTTGGTGAAGTTGGCGAATATAGGGACTCTGTGAATGAAGAGTAGTCAGGGTAGTTCTCTGTAACAGCACTTTATAAGAAAGTGAGGCAGATAGAACTAGTGAGTAGGGATGTCGCGGACTGTTCGCCGGCGAACTTGTTCACGCGAACATCAGCTGTTCGCGTCCGCCGCAAGTTCGCGAACGTCGCGCGACGTTCGCCAATAGGCGTTCGCGTCAAAATCGTTCGACCATTCGATCGCTAAAATCGAAGGATTTTCGTTCGAATCGAACGATCGAAGCCATTGGATTGAATGAAATCATTCGATCCAATGGCTTCGATCGTTCGATTCGAACGAAAATCGTTCGATCGAACGATTAAAATCCTTCGATCGTTCGAATCGAACGATTTTCGGATGTTCGAAGTTCGCGAACTGTTCGCGAACTGTTCGCAAATTTTGCCGGTGTTCGCGAACGGCGTTCGCGAACACATTGGCGGCGGTTCGCTACATCCCTACTAGTGAGCAAGAGCAGCCTGTGCTCCAACTAGGAAGGATGGGAAGGGGGTAGCTCTCGCCTAGGCAAGACTCTCCTGTTGTGTAGGGATCACAGTCTAACAAGGTCATGTGATCTCCCTGATTCAATGTGTGGGGATCTAGGTGATACTGGGGGTGTATCTATCTAATGTGGTACGCTATCTCCACAGGGATGTCACATGGCGCTGGCTCTGAATTGCTGTGATGTTACCTGACACGTATGTGATAAACCTCAAGGATTGTGAGTATGAAAACCCCGATTTGCACTTTAAGAGAATAAAGCCTGTTATTTGTTTTTTTCATTAACCTTCTGGTGTCCAATTATTTTATTTAGTCACACAGCACACGTGAGGTATAGTTACACAACACCATTCCTATACCATTTCATGTGGCAAAGGCCCATCCTGTGGAGAGAGAGTCAAAATGGGGGAATTTTTGTCCCATTTTGATTTGCCACGAAATTCGCGAATTTCCCTCACAATTTGCTAATCTGATGAAAAACTTGCGAAAATCCGTAGTCAAAAACCCCATTTTGACATTGGTGAATTTTCGTTGCAAATTTGCGAATTTATTCGCCGGCGGCAAAACGTGGAAATTCGCAGCAAATGTAACTGGTATTTCCTAGCCGTACAAGGTCTAGCCTACATGGGGTTACAAGTCAATAATGAATTTAAGAAAGAAAAATATCTTAGTTTCAGTAGCTGCAGGAGTTGCATTGCTCTATAGCAAAGTCTATCATCTCAATCAAAATCTGATCTCATTTTGAATTGACTAAATGCTTTGAAGTTTGCATTCTAAGATACTGTACTTTATATTACTAGAATTCATCACAGCTTTACTCTTCTTGTAAGACACATGCAGGTCTTAGATAGACTTCCCATGAGAACAGTGTCGGACTGGCCCACTGGGATACCAGGAAAACTCCCGGTGGGCCCAGGTGTCAGTGGCCCTCGTGCTTCTAAACATTTGGCCTATTTCATGGTCATTGCCTATTTCTATGAGAATAAAGAGGCTAAATAGATGGAATAACATGTTATAGTATGTAAAGTAAAGAGAAATAGGAGAATAGAGGTAGAGTCAGGAGAGGAAGAAAATAATACTTTGAGTGTGGTCTAAAGGTTTTTGAGTGGGCCCCTGGTCTAAAGGTTTTTGGGTGGGCCCCTGGTGTCCCAGTCAGACACTGCACGAGAAGCTAAAACACTGCTCCCCGCAAAGTACCATGTGCCTCAGTTCTCTGTAGACTTTAGCCTAAAGCGTTAGAATTTCAACTATAATTTGCATATATGCTGGTTAAACTCTTTCAATCAAAAGGGACAGCACTGCGCTGCAAGTCATGTAATTTCCCAGGGCAATATACCTGATTATTATAATTGGGACTGTGATTTGCAGAGCAAAACCCCGACATATGTGCTGCAAATGCATTTTACGGGCTTTGCTAAAGACAGGGGAGATTAAATTGACTGTTCTGGCGATAGACAAAAACACTATCTTAGCAATAACAAATAAACAAGCAAACTCCTGCTCAGGAGAGATATAGCCATCTGCAACATATGTTTTTGCATACATTAGACATGACAAGTATGAAGGAGTAGACAGCTGAAAGCATTCTGGACTCATTCTTGGTAGATTTAGCAGCACTGGCATAGCAGTCTGGAAAGGAGCAGAAGTGAGTGTCAGATTGGGACCCAATATACACATATTTGCAAGTTGTATCCATATGTGTATATATATATATATAATTATGTAAGTATATCTACTAGGGATGCACCGAATCCACTTTTTTGGATTCGGCCGAACCCCCGAATAATTCATGAAGGATTCGGCCGAATACTGAACCGAATCCGAACCCTAATTTGCATATGCAAATTAGGGGTGGGAAGGGGAAAACATTTTTTACTTCCTTGTTTTCTGACAAAAAGTCACGTAATTTCTCTCCCCACCCCTAATTTGCATATGCAAATTAGGATTTGGATTCGGTTCGGCTGGGCAAAAGGATTCGGCCGAATCCGAATCTTGCTGAAAAAGGCCGAATCCTGGCTGAATCCCGAACCGAATCCTGGATTCGGTGCATCCCTAATATCTTCTGGGAACTGCTGGTGGGAAGTGGACATCTGCTTAGAGCTGTTCTGTCATGATTTTTATGACATAGTTTTTATTTCTAAATTACACTGTAATAATTCACTCTACAATCTAAAATTTCATTCCTGAACCAGCAAGTGTATTTAGTTGTAATATTGGTGTGTAGGTGCATCTCAGTTCATTTTGCCTGGTCATGTGCTTTCAGAAAGAGCTAGCACTTTAGGATGGAACTGCTTTCTGGCAGGCTGTTGTTTCTCCTACTCAATGTAACTGAATGTGTCTCTGTGGGACTTGGATTTTACTATTGAGTGCTGTTCTTAGATCTACCAGGCAGCTGTTATCTTGTGTTAGGGAGTTGCCATCTCATTACCTTCCCATTGTTATTTTGTTTGGCTGCTTGGGGGGGGTGATATCACTCCAACTTGCAGTACAGCAGTAAAGAGTGACTAAAGTTTATCAGAGCACAAGTCACTTGACTGGGGGCAGCTGGGAATCTGACAATATGTCCAGCCCCATGTCTCCATGGGACCCCACTCATATACAATATACAACCTTGGGAACTACTTGGTTAAAGTAGTTCCTATCTCAAGGCTAGAGATGGCGCGAACTGTTCGCCGGCGAACTTGTTCGCGCGAACATCGGGTGTTCGCGCTCGCCGGAAGTTCGCGAACGTCGCGCGACGTTCGCCATTTTGGGTTCGCCATTGTTGGCGCTTTTTTTTGCCCTCTCACCCCAGACCAGCAGGTACATGGCAGCCAATCAGGAAGCTCTCCCCTGGACCACTCCCCTTCCCTATAAAAACCGAAGCCCTGCAGCGTTTTTTCACTCTGCCTGTGTGTGCTGAAGAGATAGTGTAGGGAGAGAGCTGCTGCCTGTTAGTGATTTCAGGGACAGTTGAAAGTTTGCTGGCTAGTAATCGTTTTGATACTGCTCTGTTATTGGAGGGACAGAAGTCTGCAGGGGTTTGAGGGACATTTAAGCTTAGGTAGCTTTGCTGGCTAGTAATCTACCTTCTACTGCAGTGCTCTGTATGTAGCTGCAGTGGGCAGCTGTCCTGCTTCTGATCTCATCTGCTGACTGCTGCAATAACAGTAGTCCTTGTAAGGACTGCTTTTATTTATTTTTTTGTTCCAATACAGAGCAGTATCAAGCAGATTACTAGCCAGCAAACTTACTATCATCTGTCCCTGAAATCACTAACAGCTCTCCCCCTACACTATCTCTTCCAAGCACACACAGGCAGATTTTTCAGATACATTTTTGCCCTTGATCCCCCTCTGGCATGCCACTGTCCAGGTCGTTGCACCCTTTAAACAACTTTAAAATCATTTTTCTGGCCAGAAATGTCTTTTTTAGATGTTAAAGTTCGCCTTCCCATTGAAGTCTATGGGGTTCGCGAACCGCTTGCATTTTTGCGCAAGTTCGCGAATATGTTCGCGAACTTTTTTTCCGACGTTCGCTACATCCCTACTCAAGGCAAGGTAGGTGCATATATAAACTAGTGGTGGGAAGGAAATCCAGAGAAGCGACCCCTACAGTTTTACATAGGAGTATCATGTATATTTTCCATAGGAAATACAGATATATATATAGACTGGAAAAAGTAAATTCCCGCACAATCGTTTGTTTCATTGTAGGCTTTTTTGGGAAGTCCCATAAGCACTATGTCTGATATTCATGGTTTCCTTCTTTTATACCATGTTATGTGAGCTAAACCATTGAAGCTCCCCTTTGCCTCCTAACACATCAAAGGTGGAAGAGCTTGCGGCCTGAGGTGCTGCTTAGGTCTTGTTGTCATAGAAACACAGCCTCCCTGAGCCTATTCAAGCCCATCTGTTTCCAGTTAACTGCAGGGAAAGCAGTTAAAAAAAGAAGAGAAGAAAATATATAATGTTCTTTTTTTATTCTCCAGCAATTTTAACTGTGAACCTGTCATCACTTTGATAGGACACTGATGAAATATCATCAGTTAGAAATATCATTACTTTCACATTAAAAGGCCCTTTTATTGGTCCCAACCAAAAACTCTAGGTTTTACAAATAATAAACATCTCTATATTATGGGTGACGTCTTACCCCCCTTGCCAAAGTTATTATCCTCCTTTGAGTGCATTGCCCCACCTTCTGATTTTTTATTGGGTCAACAGTGTGTTGTGTAAGCAGGGTCCCCCTGCAAAACAAAAAAAATTCATAAAAGGTGCCCAGTGTTCAGTGATGCCTTCCAGACCCCCCCTGCTCACTGTTCCTTGGCACCTGCGCGTTCCCCACCTCCCACATAACAGCTCCCTGATGCCGGCTCCCATCCTTCCCCTCCCACCTACCTACTCCCCAGCTCCTGCCCATCCACCCTCTGCCTCCCGCCAGTGTCTCCAGGTCTCTATGTCCTCCCTCCTAGCTTGCAGGTAGGAGAGCAGCTGGGGAGGGTGGATTCATTTCCAGCTAAAGAGAAAGCAGACCCTGTGATCTGGGACCACCTGTTATCTGCCCCTAAACCTCTCCATCCTGCTTCCTCTATAGTTATGTTACTGTCAACCTCCATCCTGCTTCCTCTATAGTTATGTTACTGTCAACAAGTTGAACATTTGACTGGTGGAGGCAATTGAGCACTGCCCTGATAAAAGGGAGTAGGGCTTGAAACATTGTATCTGTAGTCATAAGTCAAATCATCTGACTGGTCTTTTCAATTCAGAATGAATTGATTGGAGTAAGAATCCAGGATAAATAACCACAAATATTTTTGTACAGGCCATTCTGAATTGAGAAGGCCACTGGGATGACTAGTGAAACGTCTTCAAGGAAAAAGGAAACACAGCAAGTCCAGTTAATTTGACTTATTACTATAGATATACTATGACCTGTATGAATGAGAACCTTTCCAGACATATTGTCACTCTGTGTGCACCAATCAAAGAAAGCTCAGATCATATATTTTACGTATATTTTCCATGTTCCAATGTTGTTACACCCCCTGAGGTGCACCTGCCATGAGACAAGGTGAGAGCCTACAAGTTACCAGCTCCTGGTAACTGTAAGAGCCGAATGTCTGACAAATAAACAGAAAATTCAGCTCTTCCAGTGGAGAAAGTGCAATTGTGTTGATTGTAAATGAGCCCTGATGTCTCACAAGATGTTATATAAGCTCCAAATGGACCATGTAGGAGATTGATCACTTATGCCCCTGAGGAAGCCGAGCAATCGGCAAAACGCACAGGGAGGGTCACATAGGTGGACAGTGGGGGACCAACTCCCACTTGTTCCCCGCGTAGACAGGCAGAATTTTGGGGAATCGAGGGAGGGGAGGGTGAATGGGTCTGACTTTCAGCTGCAATATTTAGCAGTTGCTTATCTTTACTTTACTTTAAACGTAAGCAGTAAATCCTTCAACTGTATTCCTGTGGTTTAGATGTATATGTGTTTTAGAGACATGATCCCACACTGCTTCTTGATGGTAGGAGAAGTGAGTTGTTTGTGGTTGTAGTTGACAGCGTCTATTTACACAGTTTTTATTGATTATGATTATTAAAAGTTAAGTCTTAATTTACTAATATACCTTCTCGATCTGAACTGGTTAGCATGAAGCTCATGGACACTACATGGTCTATGTGTAATGAATCCTGTGTAATTTCAGTTTTGCTGTGAATAAACTGATCCTATAATAGTCTGAGACCAGGCTGAAAAAAAAAATACATATAGTATACATTTTTACACAGAACTCAGACAACCAAAAGGAAGAAGCATATATCAGGATCTCTTGTTTGGATACTTAAGGGCCAGTGCTGGAAGAATTTCAGGCAAGTTTTATAAACAGGACATTTATGGATTGCTTGGGAGTCCAACAGCACAAATTAAGCCCCAAAAGCATTGATCGTCTGAAAGAACATCCCCAAAGGTTTACCACTAGAGAACATTTGCTGGCACCATTGTTTGTCAAAATTAATAGCAAAGATTTTCAATATCTTTGTTCATCGGGTACTGTGCTTGCAGCAGAAGAGGCTACAGGAACAAGCCTCCAAAATGAATGAAGTTGGTTTCATTTGGAGAAGAGTGGGAAAAAGTCACTGCATTTCGATTAAATAATTAATATTTTGAGTTGTTTAGAGATCTACCCCACTGGAGCTTAGTCTCTCATTCTCAATTACCTTTTCTAGAAGGCTTTATGGATGGATATAAGAACCCTACTGCATAGTTGAAGCACTTTCAGGCTGTAAACACCCTATAAAAGGGTGCGGGCAGTGGCAGGGGCAATGGGTGGTGTGGGGGACCCTGGAATGGCAGTCCGACCCTGTCTGGGTAAGAAGGAGGACTCAGGCAAAGCCTGGTTTTGGCACCCAAGCTACAGAGTGGGCTACCAGTATTATAGCCTGCTGCAACACCCAACCAGAGAGATGCTGTTCAATAGGCCAGAGACCAAAGAGGAATGTGTATTAGCTGAGCTCGGCCAGGAGGTAAGGCCGGGAGCTCCAGTTTTACAGAGAAATGCTTTTCGGGGTAATAAAAGCTCTTGGGAGCAAGAGACTGATTTGTGCAATTATTTATCCCATGCAAAGTGAAAATGTAGGACTGCTATATTCAAAGAACTACATTAGTTTGTCAGTCAGAATGGAGTTGGAGTCAAATAGACCCCCACATGTCCCCATTGCAGGAGTGTTGTATTAGGTTGTATTATTGCTCCAAAACTCTGTATTTTTTTTCTAGTTAGATCCACCCCCCCCCTTAAGTGTATCCCTCGGTGACCATGGGGGGAAGCAGTGTAAATCCCAGATTCCCAGTCTTTCCCAAATTCCATGAAGGTTCTAGGGTTGTCAGATTGGCAGCAGGTAAATGGGTCAAGTCTATGGGAATGTGCCAAGAAAGAAATAGATAAATACTGTGTTGATTACAGAATTGGTAAATACCTTTCAATCATATATAGTGTTTATATTTATTGTGAGATGGCAACCCCAATACAAACATATCTTTTTAATACTGGTGTTCTTAAAAATGTATTTTCATGATAGGGATTGGACTTCGCAGCTCATTAAATAAAGTACTTTTGTCAAGGGTCTGGCAGTACTGTGCCAAAGGGCAGATGCTAAGTAAAGGGCTCCGTAACTCTCTGAATAAGAAGTGATTAGGGGGACAACTAGGTGACGGGTGGGGGAACATAGGTATTGTTGTAGTCATGGTGCACACATGGGGACAAAGGCATTTGCCTGGTCAGAACAACCCAGGCAACCACCTCCCCCCCTCATAAAAAAATGATTGTGTGCAAGTGCATGTGAGCGTGCTAATCATTAGAATGGGGGAACTTCAAGAAGAGTGGGCAGTGGGAGGACAAGGGTCAGGGCTAGGGATAGATGTGGAAGAGGTAAACACCCCCTATCATTGCACCCTAGGCACGGCCTCTTCTGCTAACCCATAGTTCCAGGCCAGGCCACTACTACCTCACTACTACAAAGCTTACAGTAGGTTGATCATTGGGTGTGTGATGGAAACCTCACATCTCAACATTGACAGTTAATGTCAGTTAATTATTCAGGGAGCCTCCAGGGTTCCCAAACCTGCATCAACGGCTGCAACCCAGTGGCCATAAATGAATGGGGTGCACAGCTCACTCTCTTTTGTAACATATTTTATTGGCTTTTCATCAGATTTTAACATACATTTAATTATGCATGTAAATTTTACACTTAGGATGTCAAAGTGGATCAAGCAGCAAAAAACAAACAAAAAAAACCCCAAAAGAAAACAAAAAACAATCACAAAAGGAAAAACAAAACGCAGGGTGACGTACAGGTTACCTCAATACCATTAGTTGGCAGCAATGCATAGAAATCAATGAAACAATTAGAAAGCAGCCATATGGTATATATTTGTAGAGTAGCTTGGAATGGGTTATCAGAATGGGATCTACGTTTCTAAAGCATTTAGGCCAATTTGTGTTGAGATATATCTAGTCTCATTTTGATCAGATTTTTTCACGTAGGGGCCCCCTACGTGAAAAAAATCTGGTCAAAATGGGACTACATATATCTCAACGTTCAGTTGACAAAAAAAAAAACGGTGGGCCCCGGGTCTTATGGGCCCAGACCCGCTCCCTGTAGAAATGATCTTCAGATCTCTGCAAGACTCACATGCAATCACCGCGCAACGTGGCGGGGAGAGGGGGGAGGGGCCCAGAGGAAGCCCTGAGACAGCAGCCCCTATGTCCAACCCTGATTCTGTTTTTTTTGGGTAAAATCCATTACAGAGGTGCAAGCATCTCTATAACTGCACCAAGAAGTGTATATTCCCTATATTGCATTTTAACCAACCTCAACTTATATTGCTGAAGTAAATGGTGTCAATAATCACATCTAAATCAGCATTAAATCTCTCCAAATAACACTGCTGTTGCTTCACCCTGCCAGCAACTATAACATTTCTATTATTCAGTAACATTTTTCCTTTAAACTCCTTTTGATCTGTACAGTCTGTTCCGTATAAAAGCCCCTTCGGCATTCTAGAACTTTTTTTTTTTCTTTCCGATAGCTCCTCATATAACCGGCAATATAAGATGAGATATCTAGCATACTGTATCCTCTTCCCCTGCTTTTATAATCCTCCCTAGTAAGGATAAAAGCAAAACAGATGGGAAAGTTCATTAAAACATCATACTCTCTGCAGGAAAATGCCTTTGATTTATAGTATTTTTAGATCATCGAGTCTGATGAATAAATAACTTGAATGCAAGAGTAGAAATCTGCATGCAGTGTTGCTGTAAGAAAGGCTGAACTGCTGTAGCCTCAATAGAGTGTTCCTCAGCCAGGCAATGAGTGACTCAAGGACAAAAAACTAGTAGAAAAGAGGAAATGCAAAGTGGGCTAAAGACAATATCCAAATCTGTAACCCTAGAAGACAAAAGACACACTCTTAGTATAAAATACTCAAACAAATGTTGGCTTTGCATTCAGTTAATGTTTGTGACCATGGTAAGACTTGTGGGGAAAGGTTTCCTTCAACACCTGGGCATTAGGATATTGCCTTCACCCAGGTAAGATCATTGATTGTTATAAAAGAAGACCCACTGTCATGAGCTGTGTCTTCTTCAACGGCTCAGTTAGAACCCTTAGCCTCAGTTAGAACCTTCAAGCTAATTTTGTTGATAATGCCATGTCTTTATGAACCAGGTAAGTGTGCTAAAAGGACTTGGTGCAACAGGTCATGTGTCTAGTTGTGTCCAGATTGACCTGCTGACCTGCAGCTGGGGCATGGGCTTTGGGTTGTTTGGGACCTGAGGCTGCAACAACAGTGGGCCCTGGACCCCCTCTATACTCAACTGCATCTATTGACAGCTCCAGGCAGGGGAGATCCTGGCCATTTTGCCGGCATTTGTTCTGCTGCACCCCATCCCCTCACGGCACCCACCTTTTCATTGCTGGAGGGGATGGGGTGGGTCCATGTCGAGCGCAATTCTGCTCTCTGCAGTAGAAGAGCCTAATTTCTGGGTTGAAAATTCAAAAATTGTCTCTCTTAAAGTTACCAGGAGCGGCATTTTTGCCACCACTAGCAACCAGGGAGGCGCTGCCGGGTGGACCGCCCCTGGCTCCAGAGTTCCAACAAGGTGTTGAGTCAATAGGCACGCCAGACTTATGATAATTTAAAGGAGAAGGAAAGCTACCACATCAGTGCAAGCTAGAACGCCATTTTTCGTTCTTTAGAATGCTTTTCCGTACCTGAATAAACAGCTCTAGGTACTGTCTC
Source organism: Xenopus petersii (assembly GCA_038501925.1). NCBI lineage: Eukaryota > Metazoa > Chordata > Amphibia > Anura > Pipidae > Xenopus > Xenopus petersii. Next base: position 10,822,341 of record CM076677.1, on the reverse strand, counting down.
TCTTTGTTTAGGATAGCAACTGCCATTTTAGCTTGCGGTGACATCACTTCCTTCCTAAGTCATTCCCTGCTTGCTCATAGCTATGAGCTCAGATTACAGCAGAGAGGGGGGAGAGGAACAAACTGAGCATGCTCAAGCCCAAGCCCTAGAGGTTTCAACTGAAAAAAGGAAGTCTGATATAGAAGCCCATGTATACACAATAGAAGAAATGTGGTGTTTCTTTTTACAGAGGACTCTGAGCAGTTTTACTAGTGTATTTATATAGACCTTTCTGATAAAGCTTACTTAGTTTGAACCTTTCCTTGTCCTTTAATCAGAATCAAGCACAGTTTTGAATGAAGGTCATGAAGTAATGCAATCTTCATTCTTAAAATGCCAGAAGCAACTTGCGACCAATTTGAAATTTGAATAATGGGAAAGTAACATAGCATAATGAGTTGTGTGAAATGAGAAATGCTTTCTGAGGATACATTAGAAATAAGTACAAAGAGTGGTATGAATACTGAAGCTATTTGGTACCATGTTACATGACTAGTATAAACTGAAACCAGAAAACACCCACAACAGAATGCCTTTCTTGCTACACTGCATTGCACTTTTCATATCTTGGGGTAATGTATTGAAACCAGAAATGACCCACAACAGAATGTCTTTCTTCCTACACTGCATTGCACCTTTCATATCTTGGGTTAATGTATTGTTCTGGATGTTTGAATAAAAGCTCAAGGACCAGACATCAATCTTCATGCAAGGGACAATATCAGGCAAATTGAAAAGAGTTGGATGAATGATCTGGACAACGTCTTTCTGTCGTCAACAGCAAGAGATGTGTTGGGGTGGAGTGGAAGTCTGGTATTTATAGAACATGGACTAATAACATGAATTTACAAATTGTGCTAAGGAAGAAGCAGATCACAGAAAATTCCATATAAATATGACTATGCTCTGATTTAAAGTGTAAGACAAATAGTAGGACTTTGGACTACAATGATGAATTCTTCTTGAGAATGTTGTCCCAGTTAGTAAGGAGTTCATTACAAGTGCAGAGGGTGGCAATAATCAACAAACAGCCCTTTACTGTGCACAGTCACATTGTTTCTGGAATCATACTATGGGATAGGGCTCAGCACTAGTGGGTTCAAAGGGGCCATGGTAGTATCTAGATGGGATCTTGGGAGCCTTGTCACTTTTGACCAGATTTAAAGGCAGTTGTGCCCAAAAGGTAGATCGGGATCTACCAGTAGACCTTTAGGTGGTGATCAGTAGATCTCAAGGCACTGTCAACAAACAGCTTGTCTAAATCACCCTCCTCTTTCATTCTTATCTTAAATAGTTGTTTATTAGACATAACAATATACCTTTTCTCATAAATCAATATTTAGGTATTATTGTCCATGGAACAGAATACTTATAATGCTTTTATTAATGTAGATCATAATGGGACAACATGACTTAAAGTAGACCTGGAATTAGAATAGTACAGACACTTTTAGTGTAAGGCCATTAGCATATATAGTACATGGGACCTCTAGCTCAGGTGTTGTTGTACTAATGTTCATAATTTAAAATGGAAAACCGAGGCAACCAATGACTTTATCTGCTCATGGAAAGGACCTTTGGCTGAACCAAAACCTAATGGGCCTCAATTTCACATATATGTCCAACCTGTCATCAGCCTATATATATTTATATGGGATCTCCAATGTAAAATTTAGCAGATCGAATTCTAGTGTTTTTGAACAAACATTGATCATTTTAAAAGTAAAACAAAGTCAACCAATTATTTATCAGCTCATGGAAGGGGAACCAGAACTGAATGGGCCTCATTTTCACATAAAAGTCCAACCTGCCATCAATCTCTGCATGGACCTCAGATGGACAGTTTATCAGCTCTAACTCTGTGTTGTTAAACTAACATTGATCACTTGAAATGGAAATGCAAGTCATCAGATTATCATCGGATTAATGAAGGGGAACCAGAAATAAATGGGCCTCGTTTCATATATAGGTCAAACCCGTCATCAGTCCATACATAGGACCTCTAATGAACAATTTTGTGGATCTTACTAAAATGATAATTTAAAATAGAAAATCAAGAGATCTAATGGCTTCAACTGCTTAGGGAAGTATACCAGAATGCAATTGGCCTCATTTTATATATTGGTTCAATCTGTCAGGTAAATCCATTTATTTAATTCAATTTGACAATCCACATTCAGATGAAGAATGAAGAATTTGCAGGTTTTTCTGAAATGAATGAAGAGCTGAGTTCATGTGATCAAATCCTACACTATTCAACTGTTTGTCTGCCAATTAATCAACTGGACATGAGAAATGTTGGCTCATGAGAGGGAGCACAAGGTAAAGTACTTGAAAGGGAAACTGTGGGGCCACTTTAAATGAAACCTTGAAATTAAATGTCCACCTTTTCAGCTTTATCCTGGGACTATTCAATATTTTATAAATTAACACCCTATGTAATATTTATACACTTCCCAAGGCAGAAACCTAGAATTAACCAACATGTTTTATTATGCACAATTTCATATATCTATATATTTGAATATGCGTGTGTGTGCAATTGTCATGCAGTGTGCATCTTCACCTGATTTGTATTCATACAGGCCGCATACCATAAGAATTTGAATATGATTACCAAATTGAAAAACAATATGCACATTGCCTTCTTTTTCACATGAATCATTTTGAAATCCATATTATACCATGCACAATGCCAGTTCACCCTAAGGTCTCCAACTGTCTCACGGTTATTTCATACTTGAAACAGACACTCTACACGTCAAAGACTGATCTAGTTGTTATTCCTCTGAGACCATCCATTTGTGCCAAAATTAACCCTTTCTTTTCCTTCTCCAAAATTTTTTTTAACTATCTTCCCAATAAAATTCTCCACTTAGGGGTTATTTATGAAGGTCCAATTTTATCTCAATATCGCCTGCTACAAACTCCGAACTAACCCGCTTTATTTTATTTATTTATTTATTATTAAATTTCCCTTTGTGGGAAAAGCTCAGATTTTCAAGATTTTTTCGGAGTTATCACCCGAAAGCTCCAAAAACATAGTGAAATTGCCCGAAACCCCGACACAACCAAAAATCAATGGGACTGTTCCCATTGACTTTTATGCAACCTCGACAGGTTTGAGATGCCGTGTTTTTATATTCTGGCTTTTTAGCCCTCGGGGTTTAGTAAATTCCGAAAAATTTGTGATTTTTTCTTTAAAAGTCCGATTTTATATAAAAAAAAATCACAAATTTTTCGGATTTCGGGGAATTTCGTGTATTCGGAGCTTAGTAAATAACCCCCTAAAAGTACCCATTGTTGGAAAATGTGAGGATATTATAAGTCACCAAGGAGTTCCATGACCTGAGGTCTTCAGCCTTGTACTTTTATATGGTCACGGAACTCCTCTGTGACTTATAATATCCTTATATTTTACAATAGGGGGAACTTTATTCACTATATCTTCTCCCATCATGACTATGGTGTAACTTACTTTACATTTGTCATCAATATTGTCTTGCAACCCATGGAAAATACAATCACAAGGATAATAGGACACATTATACCTTCATTCATTGGCTTCATGACCAGGACATAATGAAGGGAAGGAAGATTTCACCAGTCTAGAAGGTTGAGTTGAATATGATACAAAGAAAGCAGCTGTACTGAGTTGATGCTAGGAGAAGAGGGTGTGATGTTTGAGCTCAAGAAGGATCTAGGAGCTGCAATCTTAATTGTTTACCACTGTGAGCAGAAAAAATCTCATGAAACAAGACCAGAAAATCAGTTGATTTACAAGAGGCACAAGAGGTGTATAAAAACAAATAGAGGCCTTTTTGCCTCTACTTGCCGATAGGAACGCATTTATGTTTTAGATGGTTGGCATTGCATAGATTTCACATATTGGGCATGCACTCCAGGAACTTGAGGGTGAAACAACTGTCATGTTCATCCTGATATCCTTGTTAAGGTTACATTTATAACTTCATGTTAACCAGTTTATATCTAGTATAGCCATCCCTTTTACTATCAGCTGGATTATCAAACTCACAATTATGAGTTCATAAAGATATGCACTATCTTGGGTCTCTGTTACATTTTATCTAGATCCTTCTAGTGACTGAAATCCATTCCTTCTCAACCTACATACTTCAAAGCCCTGGTCAACCACATGCTCTTCACTCTACTGAGCTCTCTTCTCAACACTCTTCTACTTGTACTAACAGCTGGGTGATCAAATCCACAATTCTGAAGCCATAAAACTATTCCCTAGTTTAAAATCTGCATAGTTTTACTTAAATCCTTAGTGACTTTTCATTTTGTTTTCAATAAAATCCTTCTAGTGACTGAAATCCTTTCTTTCTCCAGCTACATTAAAGCCCAGGTCAACCATGTGTTTTTCGCTCTACTGAGCCATCTTCTCAACACATTGATATTGTCATGTCTTTCTGTTTGTAAAATGGCACCAACTCAGCTTTAGGCTTGATATATGGGAACGTAGCTGGAAAATGAATAGTTGAAAATATTCTGTGGATTGTAGAGCCACTTTAATTGTGTTACTATGGCTTCTACACATGTATATTTTGACCAAGTTCACAACCATACTGTGAAACAGAGCATAATTGGGATATGCGTACTTTTGGACTCCATATAAATAAATGTATGTGCAGAACACTTTTTATCTGTAACACATTGGAACCCTCAGATGAGGTTTCTATATGACTTATTCAACAGATGTGTAAGGTTTAGTCACGCTACAGCTCCTTTCTCTGTAAGCGTCTGAAGTGTGTGTAATGCTAACCTTTCTTGTCCTTTCTCCACACAACTGATATTACTAGTGCGTCAGGTTTAGAAAATACATTTCAGTGGACTATATAGCAGATACAGCACCACTGGGTATTAGAGTTTTAATTAAAAATATTCAGCCTTAGAGAGCCAGCCAGAGGAAGCACTGAATCCTGAATTTGTCCCAAGTGCATTTTATTCAGGATTACACTCATTAGATAGTGTAGTAATAGAACTTCAACAAGGGCATTTATTTTTAAAAAGGGATAAATTGACCCCTTTAAGAAATAAAATTAATTAGCACTTTTATTGAACATGAAGCAGTGGTTACAGGCCTGCAATGTGCTTGCAGTATCTGCTGTGTGGTTAGAAAAATAATGTCAGGTCGCTGCTCCAAATCTCTATCTGGGTGGTTCAAGTGATCAATGGTGCACATGGAGTTCTAATTGTCATTAATAATACAGACCTTAGTGCACACCCCAGATGATATTACAGTTCTTTAAATTCTACACACCATCTTCCCATCTTCTGAGTGTCAGTGGCACATGCTCAGTGCACCTATAAGCAACGAAGTCAATTGTCATTTTGTCTTGCTTCCATATTTTCTTAAAAGGCACCTGTTGGGCAAAAATTTTACCCCAACCAAAGGCTAATAGACCATGCACAGTTTTTTTTAATTGCCCCTTTCAGTTGCTCAAACTTAATGCCATTCGTAAAAAAGTTTAGAAGTTGGCCCTTAAAGGAAAACTATAGCCCCAAAATGAATACTTAATCAACAGATGATATTGAATCATCCTTCCAAGTCCTACCCGAAGGCATGAGCTCTGTTTCCCAAGTGTACCAGGCTACCGCCCGCGGACTGCTTGAACGGATGGATCCCCCTTCGCCGAAGCTAGGGAGGGCCCACCATCCCCGCCCCCCCAAAGTGGTTTGGGGTCATTTGGACTCCCCTTCGCCGAAGCTAGGGGGAGTCCCGTCTACCCTGGGTTCTGCCGAAGCTTCCCCCAGAGCGTGTCATGGCCTGCGAGTCCAGCCAAAGGGACTAGGACCCCATCCAGGGTGCTCAAACCAAACACGAAAAGGGTGTTGGAGAGAGCGGTGCAATGCCATTGATTGCCTTGTTAGGGCTCCATCTGGAGGCCGGCAAAAAGAAAGAAGAGGAAAGGAGTAGTTGAGAGAAGATTTCCCCCTCTAGCCAAGCATATGGGAAGCGAAGCAAGATTAAGCAAGCACGTGTATTATGCAAGACCCAAAAAAGGTGGATCAAGCACTAGTGATGGGGGCGAATTTGCGCTGTTTCGCCTCGCCGAATTTCCAGTGAAATTCCAGAAATGGCGAAAAATTTGCGAAACGGCACCGGCGTCTCGTTTTTGACTCCCGCGGAAAAAAAATTCACCAGCAAATTTTCGCGGGCATTTCGCGAATTTATTCGATGCTGGTGAATCGTGCAAATTTGTCGCGAATTCGCGCCTTGCGAATAAATTCGCCCATCACTATCAAGCACTTCTGCATAAACGATCACTGTGCATCGCTTTGGTCAAGCTTCCACTTCATCTGCCTATTCCAGCGCCTCAAGCGGATCTGACTACACATGATCTTAGTGGCCCAAAGACCAAGTGTTTCCACTTCCTCACAGGATCATAAGAAGGTACTACACTTGATCTTAGCCAAAAGGCTGAGAAGTGATCAGATAGTTAATATCAAATTAAGTGGCATGATACAGGGAGATAATGAGATACATTAGAATTATATGATCACAGGCATAGCCTTATCCTAATGCCCGGATTTGTGGAGAGGCCACCTAGGCCCGGGCCTAGGGCGGCAGGATTTTAGGGGGCTGCATGCTTGCTGTTCATCCACACCTATATTGGTTCAGAAGCACTGGTGAATGCACAGGAGATACAATAGTTTTTATATTTCCTGTGCACCAATCCCCATTACTCTGGTCCAAATGATGAAAATTTGAATGAATAAAAGTGAGGGGAGGGGGGTGATGAACGTCAGGGGGCCTAGGGGCGCCCGCTATGTAAATCAGGCTCTGCTTGTTCTGAGCACATTTCAGCAGTTACATTTAATATAAAACTGCCAGCGTATGACTATAGGAATTGTGCCTCAAAAACCTCATTTGCAGTAGAGCCTTCAAAGCCCCATACGAGATAATAATGTACACATGATTTACTGTGGCCCAGCACCTATAATATATTTAGCACATGCTTATTATTCTCTTGTAACATACTGAGCGCAGTCAATGATGAATTTCTCCGCTGCCTTTATTACGTCTCTGCCCTTTTATGTGCATATTTAATTTCCACTTCCAATATTTTTCCAAGCAGGCAATGATAAAATACATGTATCAAATCTGCATTTGCAATGCCATTCATTACTCTTTTACTGTCTGCTGGAAAAAAAAGTCTGATCATTTTCTCTCTCCTTATTTGAATATAGATCAAGATAAATCGGACTGGATTGCAGGAAATGCCAATAAATTTACACCCCCTCATAAATATAAACTAAAAATCAGCTGAAATGTCCATTTTATTTTTTGGCATCTAACTGGCATGGGGAATCTGGGCTGTGAGCTGCCCATTACTGTGACTGATGTTTGGCAGCTGATGTCTGTTGGCCCATGTTGACTAACTAGTGCTCTGGAGGGTTAGACCACTGCAAAACCATCCTGTTTGGGTAAATGAAAGTTTACAATATTTTTTTAGCAGACTTAGGATATGGAGATCTGAAACCTCCCAGGTCCCGAGCATTTTGGATAATAGGACCCATACCTGTATTATATATGAATTGGCTCATAATTTATCCTGCCATGGGTCTTAAGCTATATTACACATGGAATATATGTATATTGTAGGGTTGCCACCTTTCCTTACAGCTGAGACTGGGCAGGGGGCGGACCGTGACATCAGTGGGTGTGGCTATGATGGAGATGGGAGTGGCTGTGACATAAGGGGTGGGGATATGACAGGCAATTGGCGAATGCCTGATCACTGTGTCAATGAAGGGAATCCTGCCCGGTTTTCCTGATTTGGAAAACCGGCAGGAAGTTTTGACCCCACAATCCTTTAAAATACCGGGCTGTCTGGGTCAAAACCGGACAGGTGGCAACCCTAGTATAATGCAACTTAAATAAGCCTCCCCAAACACACATATCACTGTTGCCTATAAGAATGCAATTTGATTATATAGGAGCTGAAAATTATCTTAGCCAATGGACAGGAGGGAGTACATTAGGTGACAAAGGAATCAGTGGCGTAACTAGAGTGCGCCAGGCCCCTTGCGAAAAAATATTTAGAGAGTCCGATCCCCATCCTCCCATCCATTTCCTGCCTCTTACCCACCCACCGGGACGCTCCGCCAATGAGGCGAGTTGAAGCACCAGGGCGGCAAAAATGCCACTCCTGGTAACTAAGAGCCGAGTTTCCGGTTTTATACCCGGAAATTCGGTTCTTCTAGTGCAGAGAGAGCAACTGCGCTCTCTGCACTAGCGATGTGGACCCCCCGCCGACCCCCGTCTGGTGCTGAAGGTGAGTGCCGGGCGGGGCGGCAAAAACTAAGGCCGCCTCGGGAGCCAAATTGGGTAGGATCGCCCCTGGGCCCAAAATTAATACTTAATCAACAGATTATATCAAATTAAGTGGCATATTAAATAATCTTACCAAACTGGTATATATATTTAAGTAAATATTGCCATTTTACATTTCTTGCCCTAAGCCACCATTTTGTGATGGTCGTGTGCTGCCTCAGAGATCACCTGACCAGAAATACTACAGCTCTAACTGGAACAGGAAGAGATCACCAGACCAAAAATGCTGCAGCTCTAACTGTAACAAGAAGAGATCACCTGACCAGAAATACTGCAGCTCTAACTGTAACAGGAAGAGATCACCTGACCAGAAATACTGCAGCTCTAACTGTAACAGGAAGAGATCACCTGACCAGAACTACTGCAGCTCTAACTGTAACAGGAAGAAGTGTGGAAACAAAAGACAGAACTCTGTCTGTTAATTGGCTCATGTGACCTAACATGTATCGTTTGGTATGTTTGTGTGCACTAGTGATGGGCGAATTTGCGCCATTTCGATTCGCCGAAAAATTCGCGAATTTTGGGCCGAAATTCGCGAAACGGCGAAAAATTCGCGAAACGGCGCCGGCGTCTCGTTTTTGACGCCGGCGCCCGTTTTTGACGCCGGCGCCCATTTTTTTGACGCCGGTGCCCGTTTTTGACGCCGGCGAATTTTTGACGCAAATTTTCGCGGGAGTTTCGCGAATTTATTCACTGGTGGCGAATCGCGCAAATTCGCCGCGAATTCGCGCCTGGCGAATAAATTCGCCCATCACTAGTGTGCACGTGAATCGTAGGATCCCAGGGGGCGCCCTTATTTTTTTAATTATTTATTTACTATTTATGATTACCCAATGACACATGCTACTAAAAAGTATATTATTGTGAGAATGGTTTACATGAAGCAGGGATTTACATATGAGCTGTTTTATGCAATATAGAGACATGCTGTACATTGTACAGGGGAATAGTTTTCCTTTAAATATTGTAAATATTTATATAGAAGAATAATTTGCCAGTCCAGTGATCAGAAGGTATCCTGTGCCATATTTACTGTACAATTTGCCCTAAGGTGGGTCTATTTATAGCGGTACCTTTAAAGGGATACTATTTCATTATTTCATTTTAATTTGACAGCTGTAAATATTTATCATTCTGAATGATTTCTCTGCTCCATAATCCATTCTTCCTTGGTGCGGCACATACATATAACTGTGTATTGCTGGGGTCAGCTTTACTGTATGCATGAAACTCAGAACTCCTGGTATTCCTGTCACTTTATCTCCATCCAAACACAAAGTCTGCCCGTGATTTATTGTCCCTGTCAGGCTTCAGCATACTGTATCATATAGGACAGAGCATAGAACAGAGCACCCAAGGCAAGATAAATGCAACTGTCTGACATCTATACCAGCCATTATGGAACACCCTGGATTATATATTGCTTTCCTGCTTGTCAGGTACAGGTATGGGACCTGTTACCCAGAATGCTGGGGACCTGGGGTTTTCCGGATAACAGATTTTTCTGTAATTTGGATCTTCATACCTTAAGTCTACTAGAAAATCATGCAAACAATAAATAAGATGCTTTTGCTTCCAATAAGGATCAATTATACAGGTATGGGACCTGTTAACCAGGACGCATTGGGACCTGGTGTTTTCTGGATAACGGATCTTTCCATAATTTGGATTTTCACACCTAAAGTCTACTAGAAAATCCTGTAAACATTAAATAAACCCATTAGGCTGGTTTTGCTTTCAATATGAATTAACTATATCTTAGTTTGGATCAAGTACAAGGTACTAATTTATTTTTTACCGAGAAAAAGGAAATTATTTAATTATAATGGAGTCAATGGGAGACAGCCTTTCTGTAATTTGGAGCTTTCTGGATAATGGATTTCCAGATAACAGATCCCATACCCGTATCTTAATTTGGGTCAAGTACAAGGCACTGTTTTGATATTACAGAGAAAAAGGAAACCATTTTTGAAATATTGGATTATTTGGATAAAATAGAGTCTATGGGAGATGGCCTTTCCGTAATTCAGAGCTTTCTGGATAACCAGTTTCCAGATAACGGATCCCTTATCTGGTATCCCAGCATCCAGAACACCCTGAAACCTTCCCAACCTCTTGCACGTCTATTTCAAAACCAGGACTAGGAATATGAGTCACAAACTCCATCATCCCCTTCCTTTTCTTTCCATTCTGAGCAATGATTAATTCAAAAGTTATTGATTCGCAATATCACGTATACCCCATGCTGCCGTTAACAGTATATTCTATTGGGGGTTCTGCTTTATTGGACTCAATCATCTTCTCCTTTCAACCAAAGGAAGCAAAATGTCTTGTTGTTTGGGAATGGAATTACCTGTGAAAGTGAAATGCATGTCTTTTATTATTCTTTTCACTGCTGTTTCCGACTCCATATACCACTGAAGCAGGAGAAGTGGAGTGGAGACTGGAAATGAGAGGTGACTAATGCTACATTGCTGTAATGGTCAGGCCCAGCAGTGCAGAGAAAAGCAAGGGATGGCTGCAGAATTTACAGTTTATGCTGAAAATAAAAAAGGAGCTCTACCCCAATTTTAAGGGGCAGATGTACCAAGGGTCGAATATCGAGGGTTAATTAACCCTCGATATTCGACTGCGGAATTAAAATCCTTTGACTTCGAATACGGAAGTTGAAAGATTTTGCGCAAATAGTTCGATCGAACGATTCGAAGGATTTTAATCCAACGATCGAAGGATTATCCTTCGACCAAAAAAAGATAGCCAAGCCTATGGGGACCTAACATTGACTTCGGTAGCTTTTAGGTGGCGAACTAGGGGGACAAAGTTTTTTCTTAAAGAGACAGTACTTTGACTATCGAATGGTCGAATAGTCGAACAATTTTTAGTTCGAATCATTCGATTCAAAGTCGTAGTCGAAGGTCGAAGTAGCCCATTCGATGGTCGAAGTAGCCAATGAAACGCTTCGAAATTCGAAGTATTTTTTCTTCTATTCCTTCACTCGAACTTAGTGAATGGGCCACTAAATGTGTTTTATTTGCAGTCAGATTATTATTGGTCTCATTCAGCGAGAAAAACAAACGGCTCGACTTGCTAAACCAGGGCAGAGTTTCCCCTGTTATTATATACTGTAACTCCCATGATATTTGTTAAGAAAGCTTTTTTTATCATTGAAATGTGAGAGATAGCGAGGCAGCCATCAAACCCCCAGGAGAGCAAGTGACAGGAGTCATACATCACTGGGAATGATGGTTTTTATCTGGGAGACAAGCCCTCATGTCATATACAAAGATTACGCTGTACAACCTGTCAATTACCCAGCTGCAATTTCTCCTTTATTTTCTGAACTCTCTACAGTTTTGTTTCATTTTTTGGCTCATTCTTTTCTGGTTGTGAATCAGTACAAATTGTACTTCTGGGCCAAGAAATAGGAGACAAGGTGTCATGTTGGTGCAGTGCGGAGAAATACTTTACATCTAAGGGGAAACTGTGCCTAAGGGGGGCACAGGGATGCCAGATGTCCCAATTTTGGACAGGACACTGCACTCTCAGTCTCTGCAGTCAGCCAATCATGAGTGCTATAGCCCCACTCCCTGACACCACAACCTCACCCAGTCATAGACACACTGATAATTATCATACGGAACTTCGCTGTGTGTATGGACTTGGATATCGGTTGGCTCGTCAATCAGGCCGGCTGGAAAATTTCGATTGGGCGCCTTTGAAGGCACCCAAACATTGGCCACTGTTAGTGCTGAATTGTCAGATACAGGTACAGGTTTGGGATCCGTTATCTGGAAACCCATTACCCAGAATTACAGAGAGGCCATCTCCCATAGACTCCATTATAATCAAATAATCCAAATTTTAAAAAATTAATTTCCCTTTTCTCTGTAATAAAGCAGTAGCTTGTACTTGATCCCAACTAAGATATAATTAATCCTTATTGGAAGTAAAATACTGGGTTTATTTAATGCTTACAGGATTTTCTAGTGGACATAAGGTTGGAAGATCCAAATTAAGGAAAGAACCGTTATCCGGAAAACCTCAGGTCACAGGCATTCCAGATAACATGTCCCATACCTGAATAATTCTATTGTTTCTACCTGCATATCTGACGATTCAGCTCTAACATGTCTGCATTGAAAACAAACAATCTTCCCTATGACCAATGGAAAGATCATAACAACTATATTGTGTGTTTTCTCTTGTATCTGGGATACATCTATATGGTCTCCCCTCTATAGGTGCCCTCTTTTTTATTTGGGAAACATCTATATCAGGGTCCCCAAACTTTTATACCTGTAAACCACATTCAAATGTAAAAAGAGTTGATGAGCAACACAAGCATGAAAAAGTCCCTTGGGGCGCGAAATAAGGGCTGCGATTGGCTATGTGGTAGCCTCTATGTGGACTGGCAGCCTACAAGAGGCTCTACTTGGCACTATGCTTGCTTTCAAGCCTGGAATTCAAAAATAAACACCTGCTTTGTGGACCTTGAGAGCAACATCCAAGGGGTTGGAGAGCAACATGTTGCTCACAAGCTCACTGATCTATATGGTATGCTCTCTCTTTTATTCGGGATACATCTACACAGTTTCCCTTCTGATCAATGGGATGTTCCAAATGCCACTGACCCAGAGAAGAACCAAGATTTTCCTTGTGTTGCCCAGCTCTCATTCATTCATTCATTTCATTTCTGGCTCCATTAGTGAGCATGCAAGGTTTGATCCTCCACTGGTGGTACCCAAGGGATAGATTATACATTAAATGGGAAAAATTAGATGACTCTGGTGGATAGGACAACGAGAGGGATTTTTTAGAGTTGATTTTATACTCAGATAATTATTCTGGCAAAATAATTAATTGATAGGAACTAGCATCTTGCTTTATTTGATCTTTCTCTTAAGCCAAGGGGAAAGAAACCTTAGTTCCTACCCCATATCAACTATAGTTTGAGATATATATCGATATATACATTTTGTCAGTGTGTATATCATCTATCTATCTATCATCTATCTATCTATCTATCTATCTATCTATCTATCTATTTATCATCTATCTATCTATCTATCTATCATCTATCTATCTATCTATCTATCTATCTATCTATCTATCTATCTATCTATCATCTATCTATCATCTATCTTGCTAAGTTTGTAAAAGTAATATGTTTATTTCGCAAAATAATCTTAGCAAGGGCTTGTGCCAGTGAAATTCTTTACATTTACGAGTTTGGAGGTTGCCGAGGCCTCCTTCAACGAGCACCAGGCATTCGCTTTGTCGAGAGCCAGTGTGTTAAAGCATGGTGACTTTTCATTATACCTATTTGTGAGATACCATTGAGGTTTGATGAAACGTATTGTAAGAACTTACCCTGGTGGTCTAGTGGGGGCACGGCGGGGACGCCCCCTGCGTTCTTCTCTAGGCGCCGGTAACTAGGGACACCCACGGCGCACTCCTGCTGTTTTATTGGCACATGCGCGCTGGCGCAATGACGTCAGCGCACAATGTTGAGAAAATTCAAATATTTAAAGGCCCATTCCATTAGTTCTCATTGCCCGTTATAGGTTGTTCCTGGTGCCTTTAGCTGTTGCTATTCTGTACTTGATTCTGACTACCTGTTGTGACCCCTGCCTGTTCCTGATGATTCTGACCTCTGTATCCTGATCCATTGCCTGAATTTCGACTAACTCTTCTGCCGTATCCCTCTGATTGATCTCCCGGTTTTGACCCTTGCCTGCCTGACCTCGCTTTGATCGCTGCCTGCCCAGACCCGGCCTGATTTGTTTATGCTGACTTTCTGCCTGCCTCGACCCGGCCAGTTCCGACTACGATCCCGTCAAACACCTTCAGCCCAAAGACTTTGCTAAACAGTCATGCCCCTCTGCTTGTCCAGAACCTATTGCCTTGCACTTCTCGTTTAAGTCCTGGTGGCATCCAAGTAGCTGAGGGCTCCTCCCAAAGGCCAATGGTGGTCACACTACAGGTGAATCACGAGCCAAGACCAGGGTGCTTGGCATTTGTTCTGGTGTTGGCTGCCAACCGTGACACATTTAAAATATTTGTGATTGGCTATTTGGTGGCCCCTATGATTACTGTCAACCTACAGGAGGCTCTGTTTTGCAGTACAACTTACAACTCTTTTATATGCAACAAAAACTTGCCTTCAAGTCAAATGTTTTTTAAAAAGTAGAAAATAAGCACCAGCTTTGAGGCCACTGGGAGCAACATCCAATGGGTTGATGAGCAACATGTTGCTCCTGAGCCAATAGTTGAGGATCACTGCTCTAGACACCATTATCCTTGTATAGGTCTTTTCCCTTTTCCCATCTATCTGTACCAACATTGCTACATGGGGTGTAGATTCTCCATATCATACTGAATATATTTACTTAAAGTGATACTGACGGTAAAAAAATGTATCTAAATTATTAATCTGCATTAAAAGTTACCTATAGGTCATGCTGATCGTTTTTCACTTATATTTCTGATTTGGTAAGTAATTGTTATTTGAAGTTCCCAAACCTGACTGTCCCTTCTCAGCCTGTCAGTTAGAGTTTCTAATGCTAATGGACCACTGCTGCACAAATATGGCAGTCCCTTTATAGAGGAATATTGGGGAAATAAAGGTAATGTAAAAGCATAAGGCAAATACTTTTATGGCAAAATTATAAATAGCATTCAAAGATAATGTTATGATATAAAAAAGGTTATTTTCTGGTGTCAGTATCTCTTTAAAGGGATGTTAAAAAATTTGCTATGGTTAAATGAGGTTTAAACATAGACAACTGCACTAAGCCTCATAGAACAGAAATTGTATAAAGATATAAAGTACAGAAACTGCATTGTTTCTCCCAAATTAATCTCCTTTCTGGGAAGGGGATGCCGAACACCACAAACGAAGGTTACGCTCACACACCTTGGCCTACAACTCGAATGCCTGGTGCTCGTGATGGAGGGGTTGGCGCCCTCCGAAATGTACAAAAATGAAATGTCGAAAATGAATCACTGGCACTCAAAGACAGGTGCAAGCAGGGCCAAGCCCTTGCGTGTTTATTCAGCAGAAAAATGCAACGTTTTGGGGTAAACCCCTTTGTCAAGGGTTTGACAAAGGGGTTTACCCTGAAACGTTGCATTTTTCTGCTGAATAGATACGCAAGGGCTTGACCCTGCTTGCACCTGCCTTTGAGTGCCAATGATTCTTGTTTGAATGCCGAACACCAGGCCCGGATTTCAGTTTTGCATGCCCAGAGGCCGCCTCACGCTGCAGGGTCCTAGCGCCCGGCAACTTCTCGCAAAATCTCCTACCCCCTGCAGGAGCATGTACGAACTTAGAATGTGGCTGGGCTACAGTCTTGCCATCCTAGGCCCAGGCCTTTGTGGCCTCACCACAAATCCAGACATGCTGAACACCATTTGCAGAGACACACACACGCACACAGAAACCTGGGAGAATATCAGAGGCTGTGTTCACTGAGACAGGACAAGCCATTACATGAGGGGCTGAGGCATAGAAAGAGCAGGGTTCTTAGATACTCAGACTCAATCAGAATTCCACAGGAATTAACTTACATTTGTCTGTTGCATATGCTGTACAAAACTGGAAAGTGCCTTGCTTTCTAAAGCACAGGCAAGAGCTATACATGTATTCGGTATATTCACATTGTATACAGTATATACACATAGACACACATGCCCTGAACAAGACCAAATATCTCAGCCCCATCCTGATAACACTGCAGAGACTACACATTCACATGGGAGAGCGTGATTAATCCTCTTCACAGCCTTGACTTTAAACCTAGACTGGAGAAAGCAGCTGGGGTATAAATATTTAATCACTAGTAAGTAAAAGTGTCAAAAGAAGCATTGATTAAAGAGGGTTGTATTTCAGGTATTTTGAGCAAATCAAAGGCAAGAGACGGAGCAGACGGAATCTTATTCAGTGCACAGGGAGGCAACATGCGGCTCAAGCACACAAATCAAGAGTTTAGGAAGATTTGGAGCTGTTACTGAGCCTGACAAAACACACATGTCAATAATTTCAATGCCAAAGAGAGCTTTGGCACCAGAGAAAAGAGTGGCAGCATCACTAGCCCCTGTTTTGCAGCAATAGTGGCAGAACCAGAACAGATGACAGGGGAAGAAGAGGGTGAGGTGACCACTGTCTGCAAGCCAATTAAGGCTGTTATTAAGAAAGAGCTGTCCAGGTGCTGAACAGGGTGCAGAATCATGTTGGACACAAAGACCTTGGACATGGCGATCAAAATATGGATTGGAACTTTAAACCTACAATCACAACAATTCTAGTTGCACCCTAGGCAAGTTCCTTTGCTACCTACCTCTAGTTCCACCCCAAAAACTGATATCCATATTCATAATTACCACTAACGTAAAAAGATTGGGAAAACTGATAGATGGACCTGCAAATGGACTGTCATACTACTAAGGTTCGTGTTGCTTTAAGTTTCCCACCACAGTCAAGTTGAATAAATCTTCTATTTGCATTGAAATTGCTCAAAGATCCTCCCTCCAAATGGTACAGTTTTAAATTTCAAGACTTTTTATAGTCCCCCTTTTTAGTCCCGAGAGTCCAGAACAGCAATGGTTGATAGAAAGAGGACAAATTAGCAGATATTTCAGAGCAATAGAGCAGCTGTAGGGCAAGAAAGATAATTGTAAAGCATGGGGGGGGGGTTCTTTTTATCAACAATGGAAGGACTTCATATAGGACAGTCCTAACTTCTTATCTCCAAATTCACAAAGTGCTTGCTAATGAAACTGGGCCTACCTTGTGCTCCAGTTAAAAAATGGCCTTTCAATTGAAAGTACATTTTTATCAAGGACAATGAGCTTTTCTTACTTTAAATTACACCAGTACACTTACCCTTTCCAACCAACTGTCATTTCCTATCTACATATTACATTCTGGTATATATTGCACACACCTTTATTGCACTACAGTTAAAGTCTGCAATCTCCTATTTCTAGAAAAGACCAACCATCCTCTGTTGGTCAACATACCTCATGTCTATACAGCTGTTACTCCTGGAGGGAATGTGCACTTGGCATCTCTTTGGTTTTTCATACTTTGAGCCTTGAAAATTGCACCTAATTGAGTGTTTGTTCTTTTATTGCTTTTCTGTGGATGAGCTTTGGCCTGTTCTACCGCTGACCCAACTTCTATAGACCTGAACTTGGCCCATTTATTGCCTACCAGACTCTTACCCCCATAGCTAGTCCGAGATCTCAACTCTGCATTGTTACATTAGCACTGCCCAACACCCTAGGAATCCTTAAAGGGGAACTATCACGAAAACGAAAATTTAATATTAGCTTCAGCATACTGAAATAATATTTTCTAAATACAATCAATTAAAAATTCTGTACCGTTTCTAAAATAATCAAGTTTATATTCACTATACCTCTCTCAGCATCTGTTTCTTCTCATTTTGTCTTCATTCAGGAGTTGGGTTTTAGATGAATAATCCAATATATCTTATGGGGGGGGCTCCTTTTACCTAGAAGATGTATTAGAGCTCACTCTATTGAAATCGCCAAATTTTTACATGCAGAATTTGTGCAAAAGGCAGTTGTTTTGTTTGTACTGGAATCAGTTATTTGAGTGAGCTCTAAAACAGAAAAGGGAGCCCCCTCTATAAGATATATTGGATTATTCATCTGACACCCAACTGCTGCATGAAGACAGAATGAAGAGAAACAGATGCTGAGAAAAGGATAGTGAAAATAAACTTAATTATTTCAGAAACAATACAGAATTTTTAACTGATTGTATTTAGAAATTGTCTTACTTCAGTGTGAGGAAGCTTATATTCAATTTTCATTTTCGAGATAGTTTCCCTTTAAATAATGTGGATTCCATATTGCTGACACAGTAGAAAGACCATGGACCATGGGGTACCAAGGGCAGCCATCAAGACAGGGCTGCCTTGTGCCTGACAGTGCTGTGCTATTATAGAGAGCTGTTATAGCCCTGGGGGGCAAGTGCTTTGTGCCTGGGGGCTCACTCTAACACTTAATGATGGCTATAGCTGAATGAGGTTAGGCTGAGCCTAGCAAAATAATCTATGTGTATTATAGCCTGGGCTAAAAAAATTGGAAATATGAATTTTCCATTGCAACCTGTTTCATTCCCACAGGTATGAAGGTCACTGTTTGGACATAATAGAATCTTATTATTGTTGTCTATCATAATGTTTTGTCTGGAGGGATCTATGTGCAATATTAGTCTATGCGTTGCAAGGAAAGGACAGTCGGCAAGTAGAAACCGAGTCAGAACATTGCCTGCTCACTCATTATGTCTAAACATAGAAGCCAAGTGAACCAGCTGCAATCCATTTTAATGACAGCAGACTGACACAGTAAATCAAGACGGGCAGCTCTAAGCCTCTTTTCAATGAAAAAGCCCTCTTACAGGGAAACATTCTTAAATGAAAAGGGGATTAGGAAGCAGGTTGAAGCCACTAATGTTATAAGACACTTCAGGATTGATTCTGTCCCATAACACAGGGACCAAGAGAGATATTTAGGTTAATGCATTAATCTACAGAATAGCCCAGCTATTTCCATGGATCCCACCAGCTGTTGCTAAACTTTAGTCTTCAACTGTTTTTCAAATGCCAATGACCTGGCTTGTCCTATTATTGCTGGCTTCTCTGGGAGCTGTAGTTTGGTAGAAAGACCATGATCTTGGCATCACCTTTAAAACCACTGGCAGGAGGACACACGACAAAGACTTTATAAACAGCCACATTGAGACCTTGCAAATATGAACTCAAGTCTTGTGGGTTGACCATGAAGGAAAGTGCAGTCTAACAATGCAAGGTCATTCTGCGTAGGTGGCACAAGGACTTTGGGCAACAAGATATTTGCTTACACTCTGAAATCCAGTACTTTAGTTCTCAGAAATAAACTATTTCTAACTCTATGAAAGTCTCCACGAAAGTTGCTTTCACACATTTTGAGTTTTCTGTACTAGAAGTTTCAGAATTTAGCAATTAAAACAATTGCAAACATTCTAAATGAAATAAAACCTTAATGGGAGTTGTATCTTCAACATTCAAAATTTTGGAGGGAATGTAATAAGGGTCACCAATGGAAAAATCGTTAGCAATTTAATACATATTCGCCAAACTTGTCTTTGCAAAGATTTTGTGAACCCTTTGCCCCTCACACAAGTATAGCGATTGTGAATGTTATCATTTGCGATAGTGCGCAGTGTATGTAATAACATTTCTTAATGAAAAATGTGTTACGTTTGATCCAAAATTTTACGCCACCTTCAAGCTGATCTTAAAAGTTCCCAATGCCCAATTAAGATTGGCACCCTGAATCTAGAACCAATGTCAAGCACCCTGGTCTCAGCTCGTGCTTCTGCCTGTAGCAGCAGCCTTTGGCCTCAGGAGGAGCCCTCAGCTACTCAGATGCCGCCAGGTCTTAAAACGAGAGGTGCAAGGCAAAAGGTTCTAAACAAGCGAGGAGGCACAACTGTAAGCAAAGTCTTTTGGGCAGAAGGTCGTGGTACAAGGTGTAAGACAGAATCGTAGTCAGGACAGGACGGGTCGAGGCAGGCAGAGAATAAGCGAAGTCAGGCAGGCAAGGGTCAAAACCTGAAGATCAATCAGAAGGGATTTAGCAGAAGAGATAGTCGGTATACAAGCAAGTGTCAGGATCCAGAGGTCAGAATAGTCAAAAGCCAGGCAGGGGTCACAACAGGAATCAAACAGGTTCAAAACAGAATAGCACAAAGCTCAAATAGCACCAGGAACAAATTCCTATAACGGACAGAGTGTAAAAAGAAAATGTCTCTTTAAATACCTTTTAAATTTTGCGCCATTGCACTCTGGCGTCATCACGCCAGCGCTCCTGCGCCATTAAATCACAAGGAGGCGCGCGCACCCTAAGTAACCGGAGTCTGCGGTGCAGAAGGCATCCTGGCCGTCCCCCCACTAGACTACCAGGGTGAGTTGTAACAGCAATAAAAGCCTAATGAAGAATATTTCATTGTGACATGTGAATTTTTATTCTTATTTGTGCAAAAATGTGTTCTTTTTTTGAATTTTATTACATTTCCCCCTTTGAATTAAAATTTTTAAAAATTAATGGAATAATGCAATTATCGCAATTACGTTTTGTTTTGATAAACCATTTTCAATCAAAACTGAATAAGGAACAACTTTCTATTTAATGTAAACTTGGTTACACTGCTCTTCTGAGCACTTTTGCCATGTACTGCCATGTAATTTCTATAAATGGGGCTTACGGCTCAGCAGCCCTATGCTAGAGCTGCTGTACTGAGAGATAATTGCATGTAAACGCTATGCTTAATGTATAAATCATGCTATTGTACAGCCCTGCGGCCAGTACCATTTTCTGAGTCCTCAACTTGCTAATTATCAGATTATCGGGTCCTGTTAGTGATCTGACATGGACCCAATGCTCTTACTCTCACTTGCCTGAGGAAAAAATTATTTATTTCAATGTTGAAAAATTCATAAAAGTTTATTTTAAAAATGCATAATACTAAGGTATTAAAAATATATTTAAAGAAGTGCAAGATGCAAATCATTGTGAATTCACCCCATTTTTCTTTATCCACAGTGGAACATTCTTAAATTGCACCTGCTGCAATCAATCATAGAGTTTTGCCCCAAACACCAAAGTACAAAGGTTTGCACTAGTTAGCATTTTGTGCACATTGGGTGCAATTCGTGTGAAATAAATTATGGAGTCATTAAAAAAATATTTTGGGATAATTGTAAATTTTGTCGGCCAATGAAGGATGTTTACAGAATTCAGTTTTTGCAAAGAAAATTGAAATTTGGTGGCTACAAATTATTGTTGTAACTAGGGATGCACTGAATCCACTTTTTTGGAATTGGGGCAAATCCCAAATCTTTCCTGAAGAATTCATCTTAATCCTAGACTGAATCCAAACCCTGATTTCATATGCAAATTAGCATATAGGGGGGATCCACATGTGGAAAAAAATGTATCAACTTTCTAATTGGTTTAACTAAAGTCTCACAGTTTTAAGGGTTTAGATTTGATTCAGGCAGGCACTTGGATTTGGTCAAATCTGAAAAAGGCTTAAGGGCCGATTCACTAATTTCGAGTGAAGGATTCGAAGGTAAAAAACTTAGAATTTCGAAGTTTTTTTTGGGCTACTTCGACCATCGAATGGGCTACTTCGACCTTCGACTACGACTTCGAATCGAAGGATTCGAACTAAAAATCGTTCGACTATTCGACCATTCGATAGTGGAAGTACTGTCTCTTTAAAAAAAAACTTCGACCCCCTAGTTCGCCATCTAAAAGCTACCGAAGTCAATGTTAGCCTATGGGGAAGGTCCCCATAGGCTTGGCTAACTTTTTTTGATCGAAGGATCGTTGGATTAAAAAACCTTTGAATCGTTCTATTCAAAGGATTTAATCATTCGTTCGAATGAATTATCCTTCGATCGTTCGATCGAACTATCTGCGCTAAATCCTTCGACTTCGATATTCGAAGTCGAAGGATTTTAATTCCTAGTCGAATATTGAGGGTTAATTAACCCTCGATATTCGAACCTTAGTGAATCGGCCCCTTAGATTAAGACAATCCTGAACTGAATCCTGGATTTGCCACATCCATAGTTGTGACAGAATTAATTCCATGTTGGCAAAATGGAAAACATGTTTTAGTCTTCACAGAATTAATTTTGTGCTGACAAAATCATTGCGTGTTCACAGAAATGATTTGTCTTTACAAAGTTTGTGACTATGAAATCTATTACTTTATCAAAAATCAATATAAAAAATGTTGGCTAAATGGAGAAAATGCTTTAGTCTTCACAGAATTAATTTTGTGCTGACAAAACCATTACATGTTCACAGAAAATATTTGTGTTTACCATGAAATCTATTATTTTATCAAACATGAATAAAAAAGTGTCCCCCATATTAACCTTTAATCATTTAGCTGAATGACAGTTTCATACCAGTTACAGGTTTGCGTCATTTTCTGATAACATATGTTTAGTTGTAGAGAATTGTCCAGTATTAGAAATTAGAAAGCTAAACAAATCAAATTATTTTGAGATGGAATTTGGAAATTCTAGGGTGATACTTTCTTTAAGATAGACCTGATTAAAATATGTAAATATGTCAGATTTTATGTAAAACTATTTTCACTTTAAGTGCCATTTATAAGGCTCAGGTTGAATATAGGGGCAAATTTAAACTAAAAATATAATATAACTAGATAATTGTACAGGAAAATGTGCAGACACATCAGCTGTTAGACAAGGGGCTTTGGGTGGCATGGGAACAAATGGAGAGACCCAGTATCTATCTTTTTATATCTCATTACCAATTCTTGTCTTTTTAACAACCACAGTAAGTTTGTAACCCCAAACCCAACTATTACATGATTACTGGACATTTTTCTTTGTTTCCATAACAACAGGTACTCTGCTGGCTTTCAGCATAAAGCTCTTCAACGGTGCATGATACTTGCACAGTTTATACTTTCTAATTAATGTTATTTAGTTATAAAAAATATATAAGCCTGTTAGTGTTCAAAATGTGATATTTACAAATTTGTTAGGTTTTAACATGATTACAAAATATAGGTTATTATATATAATGTTATTTGGAAAGGGTATATGGAACCATAAAGTTATTGTTGAAATATATAAAACAGAATCTTATACAGGTATAGGATCCCTTATCTGGAAACCCGATATCCAGAAAGGCCCAAATTACAGAATGGCTGTCTCCCATAAACTCCATTTTATCCAAATAATCCTAATTTTTAAAATTGATTTCCTTTTTCTGTGTAGTAATAAAACTTGATCCCAACTAAGATATAATTCATCCTTATTGGAAGCAAACCCAGCCTATTGGGTTTATTTAATGTTAAAATGAATTCCTAGTAGACAAGGCATGAAGACCCAAATTACAGAAAGATCCATTATCCGGAAAACCCCAGGTCCTGAGCATTCTGGATAACAGGTCCCATACCTGTACTATGAATGAGTTATTGGGGGGAATTATACAGGGCAAAAGGAGATGCTATGATTATAGGTTATATAGGCCACTGCGACTATTGAGAAGTTACATAGTTCAGCAAAGGCATTATAAATAGGGATATTTGGGACAGTGGATGAAATTTTGGGGGAGATTTTATATGAACAGCGAAATGCCTTAAAAAAGGGGTTATATGTCATATATGGGAGAGAAAGTATATAGTGAATAAAGTCCCCCCCATTGTAAAATATAAGGATATTATAAGTTACCAAGGAGTTCCATGACTGAAGGCCTTCTGCTTTTATACAGGTCATGGAACTCCGAGGTTACTTTGATTATCCTCATATTTTCCAACAATGGGTACTTTATTTATTATAATACACAAATCAGTCATGTGACAAACATGACATCGCTAAGCTCTGTTTATAACTGATGACATCACTAAGAGCCATTTAAAGGTATATAATTGACAGGATATTCCTGGTTTTGATGTATTGCATGGTAATACAGGAGGAGTTATAGAAAGAGATCATATGGAGTAAAAGATATTTGTTATTCAAAAGTTATAGGGAAGGATTATATGGTGTTATAATAGAAATAAGAGGAGTCATAGGGGAAGATTATATGGAACAAAAGGGCTGCTCCAAATCCTCTACAAGGGTTGCTCCAAATCCTCTACAAATGATTTGGCTAAACTGAATGCAAAACCTAATTTGCATATTCTAATTTGTGGAAAATCTAAACATCTTTAAAACAAATGTGTCACCAATTGTTGGTGCATCCTGCATAAACACATGAATGGACCATTAATGGCTTATTCAACAGCCGAGAGAATGCAATGGCGTGCCTTTTAGATTAAATGAAAGGGCGTTTCATCGTAAAGGTGAAGGAAAGGCATTTTTAGGCACCCCCAAGTGATTGTATCTACCTACCTCACACCCCATGCTGTTGCTCCTTTCAGGAGAAAACAGTACCGGCCAGGGGTTCTTCCAGCGAGCACCACGAGCAATCCACTTCCTGCTTCTTCTTTCTTCAAATTTCCCGGGGCAGACGTATCTACAGTAGAATGAAATAGGCAGCATTTTCATTACAGTTCGGGTTTTCACGCAGGATGAGGATCGCTCCATGGTGCTGGCTGGAATAATTTCTGCTGATAGGAGCACCGGTCCAGAGTGACAGGTACGTAAATACAATGACTTGGAGGTGCCTGACTTTTGGCACCCCAAGTATAACAACACTTTTCCTTCTCCTTTAAGATGCCAAAAATGAGAGTAATTTGTAATTGTCTCCCAAAAGTGGTTTTAGTGGCAGATAGATTAGACAGTTCCAAGAAAAGGTTGTTTGCCTTTTTTTTAATATGGGGAGACAATACAAATTTACTGATATCCACACTCAGGGGACAATTTACTAACTTTCGTGTTTCCCAGAATCATACTTTTTATCCCTTAAAATAATGGATTATACTATTTACTAATTGCCTTCTAAATGCTGTTGAGAGCATTTAGAAGTCAATGGAATTTGTCCTTTTCCAATTGTAAAACCTTTCTTTAATTCGAGCTTTTGGAGGTTTTTGGGTTTTTTTTTTTTCTTTTGTATTTGCACGAAAAGTTTGAGGATTTTCGGTATTAGTATTCGGATAAGTTCTACATTGTTAATTGTTTGCACTTTATATAATAGGCTGTTTTAATAAATGAAATGGAAAACACGGTTTCACAGAAAATGAACTTATTTAATGATACCTGGTGGTCTAGTTGGGCGACAGGGACACCTGCAACTCTCCCTGCTGAGAAGCCACATCCTCTTCCTGGTCCTTTTAAATCCGGTTGCATCACGTGATGTCATCACGCTGGTGTGAAATTTAAATATTTAAAGGTGCCTGGTCCAATTTCCCATTGCCCAACAAAGGTTTATTGTAGATAGTTCTTGGTTGCGTTTCTAGTCTGTTTCTCTGTCCCTTGACCTTTCCCTGTCCTTGATCACTGCTGTATCAATTTACATTTGTTACTATTCTTCTGGATCCTGACTCTGTACTGCGCTGACTGACTCAGCCTCTTTCTTCAACTACACTTAGGGGCACATTTACTTAGGGTTGAATACCGAGGGTTAATTAACCCTCGATATTTGACCGTCGAAGTAAAATCCTTCGACTTCAAATATCGAAGTTGAAGGATTTACCGCTATTCGTTTGTTCAAACGATCGTATGAAAAATCGTTCGATCAAACGATTACATCCTTCGAATCGAACAATTCGAAGGATTTTAATCCATCGATCGAACGATCGAACGATTTTCCTTTGATCAGAAATTTGTTAGAAAGCCTATGGGGACCTAACATTGATGTCGGTAGGTTTTAGATGGCGAACTAGGGGTTCGAAGTTTTTTTTAAAGAGACTATTGAATGGTCGAATAGTCGAATGATTTTTAGTTTGAATCGTTCAATTCAAAGTCGTAGTAGAAGGTCGAAGTAGCCAATTCGATGGTCGAAGAAGCCAAAAAAAAAAAACGTTCTAAATTTGAAGTATTTTTTCTTCTATTCATTCACTCGAGCTAAGTAAATGTGCCACTTAGTTCTTTCCCCATTACTCCAGTCACATGTTCCGGTTCCCTTGCTTGCCCAGAACTCTCGCCTTGGTTCTCTCACTTTAAGACCTGGCGGCATTGGAGTAGCAAAGGACTCCTCCCAACACGAAAGGCGGCTGTTATAGGCAGAAGTGTGATCCATGACAGGAACATAAGCGATGGTTCTGGGTTTGGGATACCGAACATGACAGTAAAATGTAAAATGAGAAGGTGCTAAATAGGCCTCCCCATCTTAGTACAAAGTTGAACCAGGGACAGATTAAGTTGTTGTAGCCATTGTAGAGTCAGGGAATAGCTTTCTTTCCCTTTCTCATATCAAATCGGAAAGGCTTCAGGTGGGTTGTGCCTTTCTGTGGATGAACTAGAAATTAGAAGTGATTTATATGAGCCAAACGTTGAGCTTAATGGACATGTCTTTGTTCTCACCAGAGCTGCTATGTAACTCTGCCATCTTAGACGTTCAATTGATGTTGTTCCATCTCAGGTCCGTTGCACAAAATAAATGCAAAGAATTCAAGGATAAATCCCCTCTGATCATATATAACCTTAAATTGCTCTGTGTCCTAGGGACTGGAAAAAAAACAAACTTAAAAAGCAGAAATATCAATATGTCTTCTGCTGTCTGCTTCATAGAAGAAATTGTGCTATCCATCAGCCATGATCTTTTACATGCGCTCCCTTGGCGTGACTTTTAATCATCATTTTCTCGCAGAGCAGACAGTGCACTAGGATTATCGTGACCAAGAGATCTTTAAGTGTGGTTAGAATAATAAGCCAAACACACTGCATGATGCCCTCTCCACTCCTCCACTTCTGTGCCCATATATTAAGAACAGCTTACAGTAAAATTTGGATGGTTTGAATTTTGTTATTTTCAACCCTTCCATTTGGATACAGATCTATATCAATTGATATAAAGTGGCAGAGACAGACGTGAGGGACTTGAAGCCTGTAATGTTTGCTAGAAACTCAGTGGACCTCTGACGTTTTGATACAAGTGTATTTTATTACCCATTGCTTGACTCTATCTTTATTTATTATCATGTGAAGACCCCTCTGTGGCTCTCTCCACTTGTGCAGCAGAGCATTTTCCTTTCTTTATATGTCAGTCCATTATAAGCTTTCCTTGTCTACAACAGCCTCACAAATCAACTGCAAACTCCACAGAGTAAAGCTGACTGCAAATCCTAATGGATGGACTTAGAGACATAAACTAAGGGGCCGATTCACTAAGGGTCGAATATCGAGGGTTAATTAACCCTCGATATTCGACTAGGAATTGAAATCCATCGACTTCGAAGTCGAAGGATTTAGTGCAGATAGTTCGATCAAAGGATAATTCCTTCGATCGAACGATAAAATCCTTCGAATCGAACAAAGGATTTTAATCCAACGATCAAAAAAAGTTAGGCAAGCGGTCCCATAGGCTAACATTGACTTCGGTAGCTTTTAGATGGCGAACTAGGGGGTCGAACTTTTTTTTAAAGAGACAGTACTTCGACTATCGAATGGTCGAATAGTCGAACGATTTTTAGTTAGAATCCTTCAATTCGAAGTCGTAGTCGAAGGTCGAAGTAGCCCATTCGATGGTCGAAGTAGCCCAAAAAAACCTTCAAAATCCGAAGTTTTTTTACCTTCGAATCCTTCACTCGAAGTTGGTGAATCGGCCCCTTAGTATAATCAATATTACCACATACCCCCCCAATCACCTTTTTTTTTAGATGGGACAGTCTTAAAACACAAACAGCCATAGCTGAGTCTGGAATGGTTGATTTGTGCCATTATGTAATAGGTTTTATTTAAAGTATGTGCATTTCAGTCATTTATAGATTTCCATAAAAAGTTGGTAAAATGACATACATTGTACATAAATATTCATTCATTTTGTTGTGTTACTGATCTACCCATTATCTGGAAACCCATTATCCGTAAAAGGCCATCTCCCATAAATTAAATTTTATCATAATTTTTAAAAATGATTTCCTTTTTCTCTGTAATAATAAAACAGTAGTTTGTACTTGATACAAACTTAGATATAATTATTGGAAGCAAAACCAGACTGTTGGGTGTATTTAAGGTTTACATGATTTTCTAGTAAACATGGGGTGTTATTTTTCAAAATCCGAATTTATCTCATTATTTTCTGAAATATTCACTGACATAATCCACACAGGTTATTTCCCCTTATTTATCAATACATTTCCCTAAAAAAAAATTCCAGTGCGGGAAAAAATTCAAAAAAATCGTGAAAATTGTATGAAAATTCAAACCATATGAATTTTTTAGATTTTTGCCCGAAAAAAGCAAAATCTTCGGATCTTTGCACGAAACCCAGCACAGATCAGGATATCTTCGGGACTTCTCCCTTTGACTTATTTACAACCTCGGCAGATCTGAAATGCCGGATTTTCAGATTCTAACTTTTTTCATCCTCGGGGTATGGAAAAATTAAAAATATGGATTCTATATTAAAAAAACATTTGCCTTCGGACTTTAATAAATAACCCCCTTAAGGTATGAAGAGCAAAATTACATAAAGATCTGTTGTACAGAAATCCCCAGGTCCAGAGCTTTCTTGATAACAGGTCCCATACCTGTAATAGTAGATTGGAAACCTCTGTATGAGCTCTGGTGCTCTGGAGTCATGGTTTTTTTGGTAATATTTTTGAAGTGGACATTTCAAGCTATTGTACTCCAACAAGACCCCGTTGAGTCTTGTCAGGATTTTGATCTCTGTAAAGAAAGCAACAATTTAACTTGTAGAAATAGAGATGTGGTGTGTCTGTCCCAAACAAATTCACTTGACATTTAACCCACTGGATATTTGTGTTTGATTTATTTGACATTAGATTGGTAAAGCTGAATATGGTAAGTACAGATTTTTTTGAAAGTACAAGCCTATGAGGTGTGGGGTAGTGAGATCACTGATTGCTCACATTGATATCTGCCCAGATGTGTCTTCTCTGCCATTTCTAATTATTGCTTTTCCTTTGGGAAATTTCACGTTAGTTGAGAAGCACTGACAAATAAATTGCATTTGTCATTAGAAAGCATGTGAAACTATGGTGGTCATGACTATCTTAATGAAGCACCAAATCTGAAAGGAACTCAGCGTTATTGACCTCATTTGGAACGTAATAACGTTTTCCACATCCAGTGAAATATCCTTCTACATGCTCTTGAATTTAAGACTTATCAGCTACCAACCAATTAGGAATTTCAGGCCTGAGACACCAGTTGCAGTCCACAAATTAGATGTTGAACATTATTTTAGCTGCAGAATTCTTAATGGGTGGGTAGAAATTCTACAATGATGCCTCTGTCCAAATAAGCATTTTCGAAACATAACCATGAATAGTTTCATTCATACAGGTCATGGTATTTCTAGTATAAGTAATTCTAAAACAATAAAGAACCAATAGAGACCAAAAGAGACCACTTTACAAAAATGAGCACCTTTCAAAGATTTCTATGAACAAAGTCAAAGGAACAAGTACTATAACAGTAGTTGAGTCAGGGCAACTTGATCTTCTTCTACTGAGCTTGCCACAGTTCAGGGCCCCCCTTGCCACATTGGCCACCCAGCTGCTCTGTGCTAAGGTGGGCTTGATAAAGGGACCTGCCTGAAACGTTGCCATGTTTTTGAAGTCTACAGTGAGCCAATGAAAATCACCTTTTTCATCCACTAAAATGAACAGTGTGCTACAGTGTTTTTGGATTTTGTTAAGGTGGGCAAGTAAAGTAGGCCTCACTCCGAACTCCTGCCTCCCCCGCCAAAACCCCCATGTTGTGACTTAACTTAAACCCCATAATAAGAAGCCATAATTATGATATAATTTTCCCTTTTCCCTGGCCAACTTCATGTCATACTTACTGGGACATAGCAAGCAACTGTCCCAAATTGGAGGGTAAAAGTTCCTAATAAGGAAATCTGGATCACAGAATGTAACTGCATGCCAGAAAAATCCCAAGTAGAATGAAACCACCACGGGTGAACATAGAAAGAAATGTACAGCAGAAAACATGGGAACTCCATTTCTGCAGAGGAAACAGACTGAACCAGATGAAGGGTAGAGAAAAGTGCAAATATTCTGAGTCTATACAATGACTCTGCATAGTATAGAAGTCAACTGAGCACATAAGGAATCTTATCCTGTTCCAAATGCGCTTGCACCATGCAAGAAATCAATTGGAGTAGGCTAATAACTGAGAAGAGAAGCACCATCTCTCAAAATTCATACATATCCCCTAGAGAGGGATTTCAGAAGAATACTTCAGGGAATTTAAGAACAACCACACAGGGAACCCCTGTTGGACAACCCTACAACCCAGTTTGGACTTAAAGTGAAAATCTTACTTGAAAAGAACAAGCTATAGAAAACTAGACCAAATGCTAAGGCAAAGGGAGTACAATATCTAGGCAAGCCATACAGCCAATGACGCCTACTTGCCACCAGACCTCACAGGAAGGCCAGTAAAGCACACGGATGGGGGACAGAGTATTTGCCACTGGGCAAGATATAAGCAGGCCCGGTAGGCACATGGATCAAGGACAAACAAGTGATATCATATTAACACCATAATGCCCTACCTGATCCAGTAGATGAAGAACTGTTGATTCCATATCACAAATACCAAAACCCCAGTGCTTAGGATGCTTTTTAGCCGGCTTTCCCAAGGCTAAAAAGAAAATGTGCTTCCAATGGGAGCAAAAAACTGAAGCAAAAGGATAAAAAGCCATCGGACTGGGGTTGGTGGTTGCACTTTTAAAACAACAGCAACACTAAAAAATTAAAGTGCTTTAAAGGAAGGACAATATACTGTTCTGTTGCCCTGCACTGGTAAAAACTGGTGTTTGCTTTAGAAGCGCTACTATAGTGCTATATACTACTATAAATAAGCTGCTGTGTAGCCATGGGGACAGCCATTCAAGCACAGGATACACAGTAGATAACAGATAAGTACTACTATAGTTTATATAAACAAGCTGCTGTATAGCCATGGGGCAGCTATTCAAGCACAGGATACACAGTAGATAACAGATAAGAACTACTATAGTTTATATAAACAAGCTGCTGTGTAGCCATGGGGGCAGCCATTCAAGCACAAGATACACAGTAGATAACAGATAAGTACTACTATAGTTTATATAAACAAGCTGCTGTGTAGCCATGGGGCAGCCATTCAGGCACAGGATACACAGTAGATAACAGATAAGTACTACTATAGTTTATATAAACAAGCTGCTGTGTAGCCATGGGGGCAGCCATTCAAGCATAGGATACACAGTAGATAACAGATAAGTACTACTATAGTTTATATAAACAAGCTGCTGTGTAGCCATGGGGGCAGCCATTCAAGCACAGGATACACAGTAGATAACAGATAAGTACTACTATAGCTTATATAAACAAGCTGCTGTGTAGCCATGGGGTCAGCCATTCAAGCACAGGATACACAGTAGATAACAGATAAGTACTACTATAGTTTATATAAACAAGCTTCTGTGTAGCCATGGGGGCAGCCATTCAAGCATAGGATACACAGTAGATAACAGATAAGTTCTGTTATCTACTTATCTGTTATCTGCTGTGTGTCCTGTGCCTTTTCTCGTGTTTCAGCTTTGAAAGGCTGCCCGAATGGCTAAACAGAAGCCTGGTCATATAAACTATAGTAGTACTTATCAGTTATCTACTGTGTATCCTGTGCTTGAATGGCTGCCCCCATGGCTATACACCAAATTGTTTATATCAACTATAATTGTGTTTCTGAAGCAAACGCACCAGATTTACCAGTGCAGAGCAACAGTGCATTATACTGTCATTCCTTTGTCTAACAGTTTCATTTTTTGTGTTACTGTTCCTTTAAAGCTTTGGAGAGGATCCTTCTGATGGGAGCAGTGGGGATATCCCAGTGGCCACAGATAGGGATGTAGCGAACTGTTCGCCGGCGAACTAGTTCGCGCGAACTAGTTCGCGCGAACTTCGACTGTTCGCGTCCGCCGAATGTTCGCGAACGTCGCGCGACGTTCGCCAATTGGTGTTCGCGTTCGATTCGAAGTAAAATTTCGTTCGACCATTCGACCGTTCGATCGCTAAAATCGAACGATTTCCATTCGTTCGAACGATTATAAGCATTCGATTGAATTAAAATCATTCGATCGAATAGCTTCGATCGTTCGATTCGAACGAAAATCCTTCGATCGTACGAATAAAATCCTTCGATCGTTCGATCGAACGATTTTATCGAGCGTTCGAAGTTCGCGAACTGTTCGCGAACTGTTCGCTTTTTTGCCGGTGTTCGCGAACGGCGTTCGCGAACACATTAACGGCAGTTCGCTACATCCCTAGCCACAGAGTTGCCTTAGAAAGAAAAATTGTGATAAGTATGATATCATTTTCCCTTTTTCCATTAACACTATTTATTATATTCCCTCTCTATATGCCAATGCATGAATGCTAAGAAATGTCATCCACTAATAATAAAAAAGAAATAATTCAAGCAATCAGGTCTCTTCGGTATTATATTCTGGGAAAGTAATTTGTATTAGTTGCAGGTCATTCGCATCTCAAGTTGCTTTATACAAGCAACAGGGGTGATCCTGGCCCCTCCACCGCCTGAGGCAACAGCAGTTGCTGCTGCCCCCCATCCCCCAGAAATTCGCTCTTAAAGGAAAACTATACCCCCAAAATGAATACTTAAGCAACAGATAGTTTATATCAAATTGAATGACATATTAAAGAATCTTACCAAACTGGAATATATATTTACATAAATATTGCCCTTTTACATCTCTTGCCTTGAACCACCATTTCGTGACTCTATCTGTGCTGCCTCAGAGATCACCTGACCAGAAATACTACAACACTAACTGTAACAGGAAGAAGTGAGGAAGCAAAAGGCAGAACTCTGTCTGTTAATTGGCTCATGTGACCTTACATGTGGTTTGTATGTGTGCACAGTGAATCTTACGATTTATGATTACCCAATGGCACATACTACTAGAAAAGTATATTATTATGATAATGGTTCATTTACATGAAGCAGGGTTTTACACATGAGCTGTTTTACTCAGTATCTTTTAATAGAGACCTACATTGTTTGGGGGGTATAGTTTTCCTTTAAATTACCAGGAGCAACACATGACTAAACACCTTAGGGGCCCCAAGAACAAACCCCTAACAGGTTTACATCCCACAGGTAGTGTAGTGCAAGCAGAGAATGGTACACAAGCAACACTGAGTAAGCAGAGAATGACATACCCAGAGAGGGAAGACAGAACAGAGCAGGAGAAAGGGAAAGCTATCAGTCTATTATGTACTACATACAGTGACACAGTGCTGATGCCCCATTAGTATTTTGAATAAGATGTGAACAGGTGAACAATGTGGGCAGTTTCAGTCTGGGTCTCAGGTGTGAACAGTACAGATTTTAGGATGTGAACACTAGAGGTGTCACAAGTGTGAACAATGCAGGAGGATCACAGGCGTGAACAATACAGGGGATTAGTCTGAATTGGAGGTTTAAACAATGCAGGGGCCAGTTAATCTCTGTAGTGATACAATTTAAATCTTACATATGGTAAACAAAGCCGCCAGTTGGACAGCCCTGATCTAGTTATAGCCAGGAAAACTATGGCTAGCTGCCTGGTTGGCCTTGCAAATAACTGGACAATGGATAGATTTCAATGTGAACAATGAAAATCTTTTAACCTGCCCGATCGATTTTCTGACGAATGTCGGACGAAAAATTTGTTAGATGCACGATTGTTCAATGCCCATTAACCTCAGGATGGATTTGTTGGATCACACTAAAGTCGTTAAAGGAGAAGGAAAGGCAACCTGCACTTGGGGGTGCCAAATGTTAGGCCCCCTGAAACCCCAGGCCGGTGCTCCTATCAGCAGAAAACTGTACCGGCCCGGAGTTATACCAGTGAGCTTCACTGAGTGATCCTCTTCTGTCTTCCTCTTTCTTTGCCCAGCTGCGCATGCGCAATTGAACGAAAAGCCGAAATTTAACTAAAAAGTCAACTATTTTGTCAACTATTTCCTCAACTGCGCATGCATTTGCCCCGGGAAATTTGAAGCAAGAAGGAGCTGGAAGAGAATCGCTCCTTGGTGCTCACTGGTATAACCCTGGGCCGGTGCCATTTTCTGCTGATAGGGGCACAAGCGCGGGGTTTCAGGTAACTCAATACAATCACTTGGGGGTGCTTAACATTTGGCACTCCCAAGTGCAGGATGCCTTTCCTTCTCCTTTAAGGAGAGAAAAATCTTAATGTCTATAGTGAGCTTTAGTCATCAGCTTACTGGCATAGTTAAAGGAAAACTATTCCCCCCAAACAATGTAGGTCTCTATTAAAAGATACTGAGTAAAACAGCTCATGTGTAAAACCCTGCTTCATGTAAATGAACCAATATCATAATAATATACTTTTTTAGTAGTATGTGCCATTGGGTAATCATAAATAGAAAATTGCCATTTTAAAAAATAAGGGCCGCCCCCTGAGATCGTAAGATTCACTGTGCACACATACAAACCACATGTAAGGTCACATGAGCCAATTAACAGACAGAGTTCTGCCTTTTGCTTCCTCACTTCTTCCTGTTACAGTTAGTGTTGTAGTATTTCTGGTCAGGTGATCTCTGAGGCAGCACAGATAGAGTCACGAAATGGTGGTTCAAGGCAAGAGATGTAAAAGGGCAATATTTATGTAAATATATATTCCAGTTTGGTAAGATTCTTTAATATGTCATTCAATTTGATATAAACTATCTGTTGCTTAAGTATTCATTTTGGGGGTATAGTATTCCTTTAAAGGATCAAAATGACAGCCTACCCAGCAAATATCATGGCGAGTATTAATCAGATATCTATCAGTATATACAGTATATGTCTCAGAAAATTAGAGAATCATTCCATCAATTATTTGTGGACAATTGACCTTATTAGTAATCTTTCCAAACATAAGATGGTATTACACTCCATGTTTTCTTTGGATGGACCATGGAAAACAATCCCGACCCCCAGTCATATGCTTTCTGAATTCTCGATTAATGCACCATATGAACTATGCTAAGCCAGCAGCCAGTAAAAATTCAAGATCAGGAAAGGATAGGAACTATGGTGGTCATTTATTGATTCGAAGATATTTAACAACTGATATGAAAATATCATCAAGCAAGGACCACACAGGGCCATAAATGTGGTCTGCGTAGGTACTTGGGTGTCTAGGATCTACTCAAATGGCAACCTCCCAAGTGGACTTTTAGGTGTATGGTCATGGAATAAAATACTATCAGTCACTTACATCAGCATGGTTTTACAATAGTATTAAGCCAATCTATACAGTATACAAATACACATGGCCATACACATGGAAGAAGGGAATAGATAAAAAAAAAAAGATCTTTCACTTTGTTAATATGCTTCTTATTATTATTGGAGAAGCTTGGTGAGTCTTTTGTTGAGTTCTCATGCTCTCCTCTGCATTTTCTGAATTCTGAGGCATATGTGCTGGGAGATGTTCTCCACCGATTCCTAACATAAAAGGAACATCCAGCTTAGTGTTTGAGTCAGATATTAATTCAAAGAAAGAGAAATGGTTTAATAATAGAAAAATAATATTTTGCTGTGAAGTGGGCAATCAGGTCTCTTTAGTATTATTTTCTGGGAAGGTAATTTGTGTAATAAGTCATTCTTGTTTTATATAAGAAAATCAGAAAATGATGGTACCAGTAGATGGTACATAGAGATGTAATTTTTTTTTCTTTTTAAAAAAACCCAATTCACTATATCCGAACACTGTTTTAAAGGAAACAATTTATTCCATTTGCAGTCAAACACACTCCGGCACTTCCATATGGTTGCCAATATGTCTATCCTGCCTATTTTAATGAATGCTGCATAATTGTTTAATGAATACAGCCACCTTAGAAATATCAAGGGTTGCCGCAGCGGTTTGCTGTGTCTGGTGAATTGGATACTAACGCCATTTTCAACAAGTACTAGCCACAACCTTCAACCAACTCGTGACACTGCACAAATTCAACCCCTTGAATGTTGCTTCCAGTAGCCTTAAAGAAGGTGCTTAATTTTGAATTTCCAACTTGGAGGCACGTTTTATTTGCATAAAACCCATGAGTAATACAGGCTACCAAGGTGCCACCAATAGCCACCAATCAGAACTCATATTTGGCACCCCTGGGAACTTTTTGCATTCTTGCTTTGCTCTCCAGATTTTGTTTACATTAGAATGTGGTTCACAGGAAAAAAGGTTGTAAACTCCTGATCTAGAGCTACAGTAACACTGGGCAAGTGTGTGGATGGTTTTGCTATCCCTTCACCAGAAGTGGCCATACACAGACCAATATTAACTGCCAAACCAATCACTCCAGACCAAATCAACAGCCTACTGGCCTTTATATGGGGTCATACTTACAACCAACCCAACCACTATCTATTGTCATCTTGGAAAATCCTTGGTTGTGAATGCAGTCCTGTAATGATCCTATCTTTGGACTGTAGGTCAAACATTCAGGTGAGCCTGATTTTGCCCATAGTCAGGCTGGCCAACTCAAGCAAATATCTACTGGTTTTGTGATGTCTTTAGGTGCATAGCCAGCTTAAGGAAGCCACCTGAGAAGTTGAGATAAGACTTTTAACTAATGCTATAACCAATGCTAAATTAACATTGTTTCCCAATTCCCAAGGCAGTAGGGGGGCTAGAGAACTTTGCTGGGGTAAAGGTAACATGCTCCCTCTGTACAGCTCTTTAACAAGTTAAAATGTGCTGAAGGAATAGAACTCTCCATTTGAAGATGTTCCCAAGCCACCTCAATATTTAATTAAGCACTGGTCCTCTGGAAGAGCAGAGCTGATCTATTAACTGGTTTGTTTCAGTTTTGGTATAAGGCTGAAATTTGGAGTGAGAGATAGATATGTCTCATTTTTTCCAACCTCAACAACCATGCGATTGTATTAAACACTGCCAAATATTTTGAATCCACTCGGGTTAATGTAAAAATGATGGAGAATACCTGTTTGGCAATCAGAATGACAGGTCTCTTGAATGAAGAAATACAAACGTTCAGATATGGAGCATTCTGGGAACACTACAAAATAAGCATTGCTCTTGCACGTCACTATGTGTTTAACAGAAAATAAATGGAAAATAAATCCTATTTACAAATAAATATATGTTGTGTTCAAGCTGAAAGTCATTTAATAGTATGTGCATCAGTCTTAGAATAATCTTTCTAATACTTCTGCTGAATTTTTTTGGAATGCCTTCTAGCGGTAAATATTGCTTCTGGGAACGCACACCTAAATCAGCTTACTCGACAAATTGTTTTGGATAATCTCTATGAAAACCATGCCTGCTCAGATCTAAAGCTTGTTTGTCAAACTGGTTCTCAACAGAGCAATTTCTTATAACTTGAGGGAATTTCCCAGGCATGATACCTTTAACCGTACTCCTTAGATGCTTAGCAGTTGTCAGCATTTCTAGCTGTATATATTCATTTTCCAAGTATAGTAGGGGAATGTATATTTATTGGAAGATACCCATGTGTTCATAAAACAATTTGTTGAGTAAGCTTCAGCATTTCAATAGTATGCAAAGTGCCTTTGCATTGGATGCTCCAAGCCTAAATTGTGTTGGAAGGGACATCTTTGAAGGTTTAAGAGAAACACATTTGCCCTAAACCAACAGAGAAATCTCCATCACTTTTCTGCTCATGGAATGTATGTTGTAGTCTAACTTGTATAAATGATTTAGAGGCAATTGTCTTAATGTGAGATGGTGTGCTTCATCTTCCCTTTGTGAACTGTCTCAGATGCATTGTCCATTGTGGACAGGGAAGTCCAGTGTCACTGCGATGAATATTGTACCATACCTCTTGCCCAGTAATTGTTCATAGACATTAGTGCTTGAGGACCAGCTCAAGTGAAGTGTGCAAAGGGCAATTTTGGATGTAAATAGCCGTTTTACCCAATATGTAGCATTTTCATGGGCACACTTGAATGAGTAATCAATAGATATAATAAATTCTTTATTTGTGGTAATTTAAAGATAGTATGGAATGCCTTAATATTCTAGAATAGTTTGCTAACTACTAGGCTGACACCAAAATCTTCTAACAGTCCCTAAATACTTTGCAAATATATATATATTGATATTTCAGGCCCACTTTATTCAGTTCTCAGGGTCTACCGTCCCCAACTGGCGACTGCAGATGATTTACTGTATGATGTGTATAAATAATGTACAATATTATCTTTATTGCATTTGCTTAATCGATCTCCCAACATTTTAAACATGCGACTAGGGATGAGCAAAATATTTTGCTGCGTTTCACCAAGAAAAAACACCCATAGATTAAAAATGGATAGTAAAAAAATATTGTGAGGTTTGAAAAATTTACCCACTTAATTCAATGTGTTTGGCAACTATTTTACCGTTTTTTGGAGCAACGAAAGGGGTCAGATTCGCCCATCGTTTTATGAGAGCAGTGAACATGGAAGGACAACATTTAGGGGTAAATTTATCAAAGAGTGAAGTTCTGCCACTAGAGTGAAATTCCACAGCTCTCAATTCATTTCTATGGGATTTTGAAAGGCATATTTATCAATGGGTGAAAGTCAAAGTTCACCCCATAGAAATTAATGGAGAGTGGCGGAATTTCACTCTAGTGGCGAAACTTCACTATTAACTTCACTCTTTGACAATAATACCCCCAGGTGAGGAAAACAGGAAAATCTACTGATTTATTCTTACTCCTTAGTGAAGCTTGAGTACTACTACTAGCATCATTACTCACTACCATTTGGGACCCCTGAACTCACTTCTGCAAAACAGCAGAAAACCCACATCACTGCAAAAAATAAACTACAGTGGCAAAGGTACAGACAAGAACAATGTCATAAACTACAACAGGAAAGAGGTCAGGGCAAAAATTCCAAGCTTGAGTAAGCTCTACGCAATATGTTGGCGCTATATAAATACATGTTAATAAAGAACAGAAGCCAGTTTGGCCATGGCTACAATGGTCAAAGAAAGTTTTAAACCCGACAGAGTGTAAACCTGATCTAGACAACAAAAAATTACACCACAAAACATGCCTCCAGTGTCATCACATGCACACCTGATGACAGAAAGTATGCACACTAACACAGTCAGGATCAAGCAAGTCCACAGACATGCCCTCTAAATAATGATGAACTCCTCCTTGTCTAAAAGCTTGAACAGACTGAAGGAAGGGTTTATTTATGCAGAGCTACTTATAGCCGGTTAAACATGCTCTCCTGTAGGAGCATTAGTGCTTTATAATAGAAAATATTTGTAGATGTGGATACTTATAATCTATCCTGCACAAAATGCAATGGGCTGTTGCTGATAACAGATATGTAACTGATAGGGATGGGCGAATTTGACCCATTTCGTTTCGCCAAAAAATTGCCGCCCGTGAAATGTCGCTGACACCCATTAAAGTCTATGGGCGTCAAAAAATTTTTGACGCACAATGCCATACAAGTCTATGGGCATCATTTTTGCTGCGAAACGAGAAAAAATTCACCCATCCCTAGTAACTGATACTTAGTACTTCTTGTTGTTAGTTTCATGCTCAGAACAGTACAGCCTTGCTGATGGTATTTCTATAATTAGCTTCATAAGAGCAGGATCTGATGATCACGCAGTTTGAATGTCTCCCAGAATGCTTCGCATTAGTAAAAAACAAGTAACTTGAAAGATATAATCCCTTGGAAAGAGATGCACAATCCACATGCCAATATCTTTAAGAAAAAAAAAGATATTGTAGCACAGACACACATTTATCATTATTATCTATCATCTATTTCAATAGAATGAGCCCTCTCCCATACCGACCCAAAGTATCTGTACATGATGTGAATGTAGATTCTTCTCCAGTAGCTGTAGGAACAAATCTGCCCTAATGCTCCAACAGCTCATTACGGGAAAGAATGTGAATGAGAAAAACAGACCTTTCCTTTGGGTTCAATGGGAAACTGCAGATCTTCAGCTGATGATGGAATATAAGGGTCATGGGTAATTCCTCTGCAGTAAGAATATCATTTTCACGTAACCAATCACCCCGGCTGAATGATTACCTCTCAAAAGGCATTCCAGTTCCATTTCACAAAGGCTGTCAGGTGCACAGACATATCTGATGGGTACATTCATCAGAGAATTGCCTATGAGCTATTAATGAACATTATTTAGTAGATAGTACTACTACACTTGTGGATTTATTGCCATTCCTAATGGCCGTTGTAACATTATCTCTCTAGTCCTTCAGAGCTTGTCTCTGAGCAGTTGTCATGCTGACCTTTAGCTTAAAGCCCAGAGGTTCCTTGAGTTTATTAAGATCTCTCTCTGCGATGTTCTGATATACCTCAAAGCACAAGTCTATGAGGAAATGGATAAAACAGGCCTAAAGTTTTCCAGATTTTGTTGAGCTAAAGCCTCTGGACAAATACTTTCTTGATGTTAATTGGGGCTTCAAAGAGTGGTCCTTCCCCCTAATAACAATTTGTTTTGAACAGTCTGCTACAATCTGGGATATGAAAACAAATATCTGGATTACTAAACCCTGTAAGATATAGACATCTGTACCCATCTATATTTTTTTAAGATGGATAAAATTAGGGATGCACCGAATCCACTATTTTGGATTCGGGCGAACCCCCGAATCCTTTGTGAAAGATTGGGCCGAATACCGAACCGAATCCGAACCCTAATTTGCATATGCAAATTAGGGGTGGGAAGTGAAAAATAATTTAACTTCCTTGTTTTGTGACGAAAAGTCATGCAATTTCCCTCTCCACCCCTAATTTTGCATATGCAATTTAGGATTCGGATTCGGTTCAGCCAGGCAGAAGGATTCGGGCGAATCCGAATCCTGCTGAAAAAGGCTGAATCCTGGCCGAATCCCGAACCGAATCCTGGATTCGGTGCATCCCTAGATAAAATACATTCTGCCTATAACGGAGATTTGTTTAGCTTTCACACTTATTCCTTCAACAATAATTAGTTGAAGCAGAGACATTAAACTCTGTATAAATGACCCCCTCTCATCACCTGCCTTGTGTGAATGCTTTGGCTAACAAATCAACAGAAGTCCATTGTGCAGGGGATTTATCTGTGCATTGGTCATCTGGGAACATGGCAAGAACCAGAAAGTTGGAAACATTTCAGGGATATTCCGCACAAGCCCTATACATTGCATTCATGTTGAACAAGGGTCAATGCTGCACCACTGTTCATTAAATGAGTTTATATTTTAATAACCTTTAAAAACTAGGCTTTTGCTAAAACTTGACTGTCAGAATATGCTCCCCCTCCTTTCCATATAGATACTTTCATTATTGCATGTCCTTGAAGCTTAGCTTTAAACTTTAATTCCAGAATGCTTTGAGGAAATCTCACTTATTTCAAACATATACTTCCAAGCTGGTCTTAAGGCTATATCAATCTCTGTTGGCCTCTGGCCCTGAGCCATTTTATTTGGCTAAAGACTGATGGCTCACAATAATCCCTGAATTAACTTAAGAGGACATCAAGGAAGCTACAGAGATATGTTATGGTTTATAGATTTCTTTTAGAAAACGAGCTTATGCAGTGCCAGTATACACTATGCATGAGTTAAACATGACCCCAGTAAGCCTTCAGGCCATAGGAAGAAACCCAAATGATGAATGTCCTAGTTGCAATTCTCCAGTTGCAGAGTTCTCCCATGTGCTTTGGGCAAGCCCTTAATAACTAGATACTCGAATGATACTAGACTCACTATTTGTGTTCTAACTTGCAAACTAGTTGTCCTGGATGGAATTATCTATACAGAGCTAGCCAGAAACATATTTTGCTCCTTACTATTCCATGCAAATGAAGATAACTCTTTCCTTTCCTTCCCCACTATCTCCTCCTAGGAGCTTAGAGAATAGTGGGACATTTGGGAAGCAGACCCAGCAAATGCCATTACTGTATATCCAATAATAGAAGGAAGAACTTCTGTTCGGTCAAGTGAGAGGACATGTCATTAGTGCTTTAATATCCTTTGATACACTGGTGGAAGTCATTAAAATGCAACTGAAATAATTTAACTTCAAAAAATACCTTATCTACTCCGTTGCTGGGAATTCTTTATAATTAGTAAGTTTCAACATCAACAGCAAGTGGCAAAGTTCATTCAAGTAGTAAATATTCTGACTTTGATGCTTTATAAATAGGGCTCTTAATGTAATTTATTATTTCACTGGTGCTCTAATGGAACTTAGTGCCCATTTTAATAAAGTTTGTGCTCACCTAGTGAACAGATTCTTTTATCATTCATTAATATGCTTATTTTAACTCCAAAGCAGTTCCAGTGAGAATTTCCATAAATCTAGAAGGTAAGAAGAGTTGATTTTAAGGGCACAATTTTCAAGAAGTACGGTGTATAAGAGTATAATCGAGCATGCACATGGGGGCAAGACCACCATCAGAAATCATGGGGCCCCGTATGACTAAATTTTCTGAGCCCCCCTACCCTCACAGTACAAAGGTCACATAAACATGGGCTCTAAAACAGTAAAAAACTGGTAGCCGGGGCCCCTTACAAGTAAAAAAAAAAAACATTGGTGACCAGGCCCCCTACTTATATAAAGTTCATTAGTGTACTGGGCCCCCAACAAGTTAAAAAAACATTCTTCATTCTTCTTTGGTGGCCTTCTTCATTTTTCTCCATTTGGCTTTCTTCGTTCTTTTCTGGTGGCGGCAGCAACAGCAGACGATTCTTCTTGGCTAG
Organism: Xenopus petersii; assembly: GCA_038501925.1. NCBI lineage: Eukaryota > Metazoa > Chordata > Amphibia > Anura > Pipidae > Xenopus > Xenopus petersii. The sequence continues at coordinate 10,779,529 of CM076677.1, read as the reverse complement.
GCCCTGATTGTAAGATGAACGTCACCGGGCCCAGGACAACTGTACCCCCTGTGCCGACTTACGGTGGCCATGCAAGTGGGGTGGGCTGCTGGGGAGGGCCCAAAGTGCAAATTTTCTCCCCAGGACCACCTAATTATGCCATATATATCTTATCTTAAGCTTTAAGGCTTTTGGGGCTCTATGCAATTTGTAATTGTAGGTTGCACAAAAACAATATATATATATATATATATATACATATTTTATTCTAGGATTATTGAGTGTATATTATTTGTAATTAGGAGCACCATAAAAGGTTTACTAATGAATAAAATGTGCTGGATACCAAAAAAAAGGCAGATTGCATCTAGATTAATAAATCCCCTTGAAATCACAATCCCACTGTGCACTTCATGTCAAAAATCTAATTACCACAGAGAACGGCCGGTGCAAGTTACAGTAAACAAACACAACAAAAAAAACAACCTTTATTGTCACTTAACTAAAAGCTTATAAAACACACATAAATGCTTTCATTAACAACACAAGAAACATTGGTAAAGGGTAAAATATAATATATTTAAGCTTACCAGTATTGTCCCATTTCCGGTTAAGCCCCAGAGAGGCCTTAGCGTAAATGAAAGGAAAAAATCCAATATACTTCCCGTTGATTTCATAAAGTAAGTGGCTCACCTCCCTTAATAGAACAAAACCTTTTTTCCCTGAATTGCCTTAATACTCAAGCACTTTATGTCACGTGGCAATTGCAGGAGCAAGTGTGCCGAATTGTTTCAAGGGTAACTGTATATTCATTTATATTAAATAGCATGCAATCGATGGGAGGAAAAATGGCCCAGAAGAGGGTGACATGGGTGAAAAGAAACAAGCCATGTTAGACATTTAATGCAGCCAGTGATTGAGAAACACAAATAACAATTGTTTGGTAGATTGACCAATAAAAAATTATCTGTACCAACTCTATGGTATATGCCCAATGCATCTGTTCCCTGTCCTGATATGTATCTTTTTTTCTTCCATCCCCACATAGAATTCTTTCAAGTAGTCTATGGACTACAATAGAACCCTGTCTGACTGTCATAGAAGCTCTTCGAAGTAAGTTGGGAAAGTGTAAAAGTTTATATTAGTATAAAGTAACAGATGGACTCAAGAAGAAATGGTCATCATGAATGGAGTAGCTGCCTTTGTAGCTACAGTTGTATTCAGAGAAGATACAAATATGGCACACATTGAGAATTAGATATATTACTGTAGCTATATTAGGGCAAGACAGAGACAGTAGGACAAGAAACCAATAGCTGGTCAAGTAGGGCATAGGACAGGTTGGCGAGTATAGGACAACGTTGCATCCAAGTGTTTGGTCTCTAACTTTGATAGGCCTACTTCTGTCTTTTTTCATCCTCATTTACTTAAAAAAACTATATTTAACCAGAAATATTAATGTAGAACTTTTCTTCCATGGCAAAGATGGGACTTTGCAACAGTCAAATCATATTATCAGTACAAGTGGCATGTCTAGGTTAAGGCGTTGTCACAAGGATTTAAATCAATGCTTCTGACTGGAGTCATACAGTTTGTAGATCATTTAACCTCAAGGAGACTTCTCCTTATCATAACAAATGTCTTGTTTGAGAACTGCGTATACATTATATAGGCATCCTCTTACGTTCTGTGATAGGGTATTAAATCATTTATACTCCCTGACTTTCTCAGTTATCTTGGATTCAATAGCACTAAATCAGTTCATTATTTACCTGCTTGTAACCCTACTGTGGACCTCTTGAAAGATAGAAGACCTGTCTTCCTTAAGCACCCATCTGGCCATCTGAACCTTTAAACCACACAGGGCAGTGGATTTCATGCTAGCTCCCCAAAATGTGTGGTCTTACATTAGTTCTGTGCCTTTCATACCTTATGACACAGTTGTGAATATATGAAGATGTTGCTTAGGATGATTCTGGTAATTGCCCAAGTATGCAAAACAGAAAATAAGATTTGGACCTAAATTGTATTCTAATTGTCTATTAGGGTGAGCTTTTAGGGGTATACAGGACAGGAAATAGGCATTCTCTCCAAATCTCACCATGACTGATCCCACCCATGGACTTTGGCCTCCTACTGTGGGGTGGCAGGGTCTGAATGACATGACTCTAGACAAAAAAAGGTTCCTCCATTCTTCTATAAAGGGTTCAGTGATCAGTTGTCTCAATGTAGCTCCATGATGAGTCACCATACAGATAGGAGGTGCAGCGGTTTACAGACTGGTGCAGAGCCAACAACCTGTCTCTCAATGTAGACAAAACAAAGAAGATGGTTGTTGACTTTAGGAAGACTAGGAGTGACCACCTGCCACTGTACATCGACGGCTCCAATGTGGAGATCGTCAAAAGCACAAAATACCTTGGTGTCCACCTGGCGGAGAACCTCACCTGGTCCAACAACATCAGCTACTTAGCCAAGAAAGCCCAACAGTGCCTCTACTTCCTGGGCAAGCTGAGGAAATCCCATCTCCCACCATCCATACTCAAAACCTTCTACAGAGGGATTATCAAGAGCATCCTGAGCAGCTGTATCATCCTGGGCTGGGAACGACACTGTCATGGAGCGCAAGACCCTACAGAGTATAGTGAAGATGGCAGAGAAGATCATAGGTGTCTCTCTTCCTTCCATGATGGACATTTACACCACTTTGCTGCATCCTGAAGCCACCAGCATTGTGGCTGATCCAACACACCCCTCACACTCACTGTTCACACTCGTGCCATCTGGAAAAAGGTACCGAAGCATTAGGGCCCTGACTACCAGACTGTGTAACCGTTTCTTACCCCAAGCCATAAGGCTCCTGAATACTCAGGGACTGGACAGATCTCTCTCACACACACACTCCATCTGAACTTACTATATACCACAACGTTACAAAGCCACTGTACGCCATTGTATGGATGAATAGCCATTGGATATAGTTGTTCTCTATAAACACATCAGCACTTTGTCATGTTCTTTGCCATGGTCTTGCTACGGTCAAATTACAATGATACACCCATCATGTCTGACGTTTAGCATTATTAACTTAACATATTACATCTGCTGAGTGTGCACTGTATTGTTGTGTCCCTGCACTGTGCTGTCCTGTCTTGCAGGAGTTGCATATTTTTGCACTTGCACTTTTTGTCTGTTGTCCAGTACATCTATGTTGTGTTGTGTAGCACCATAGTCTTAGAGGAACGTTGTTTCATTCCACTATGTACTGTACAAACGTACAGTATATGGATGAAATGACAATAAACTCACTCTTGACCCTCTTCACTCTTGATTCCCCTTTACTAAGAAAGCATCTCTACTTCCTCTACTTACCTACTAACACACAAAGAATAAAATGAGACTCAAAGGGAAATGGTTAGCTAAGCACAGTGGCATAATGATATAACTGTTTCACGTGACTTTCCCAATCCTTTTCCTCTCCTGAGATCATTGCTGGAAGTGCTTATGCACGTGGACTTTAAAGACTTTAGGAAGTGTTGTCTCATCTTGGCTTAACAGGGGAAAATATTTATGGATACATATCTCCTCAAATTTATATCTCTCAAACATGCTGTAGGCATATGGGACAAACAATACTGTCACTGGCAATAGACCTACCTAGAACTGCAGCCAACTGAAAGAATGCTCAGGGGGAGTGACTAGGAGGGGCCCATCAAATTGACACTGCCCCTGTCATGCATATACCTACATGTGTTCCAGAGCTCAAGTATACATTTATGATATACACATGCATGCATCCCAATAGGCATAGGTGTATACCCATGTTAGGACATACTGACCTGTCCAAGAAGAAGAAGACACCTATGTGAAATACATCTGCATAGAAAATGTGCTATAAGTATAACCTTCTATTACACTGATTACATAATTTCTGTGTGCAGTCTATGTACAGAAAAGACCCATGAATAACCTATATGCGCAGAAGATTTTAGGGGTTGTATATGAAAATCAAGGCAGAGCTGCAAACATCCATGTTCCTTGCACGTTTGCACACTGACTGGGTCTTTTTTGCAGGATTCCTACTACTTTGCACCCTAAATGCTTCTCATCTGCCCAGAGATATGAAAGCTCCACCAGAAGCTATAAAGGGCCCCCCTGCCGTCAGACTTGAATATCCAGGAGAGCAGAGAGGAAGATGGACCAGTTGAGGCACCCAAGAGATGACCAAAAGATCATTAAAACCACTTTTGGGAGCTGCCTACAATCTCCAGTAAAGCCAGTAGGTAAGCCAGTCCCAGTGAGTATTGTTACTGGCAGCATTACAGTCATGTGATTCCTGTGTGCAAACAGGCCTTTTGTTTGAGCCTGTTAGGCATGATCAGCCTCACCTAAAGAGAGACAGCGATACTCTGGGGAGGAAATTTAGTGCCAAAGACTGGACTGCGCCATTATGTTAAGTCCAACTCTTATCCAGTGGCACAATGGGGGTTATTTATAAACACTGGACAAATTTGCACCTATGCAGTAACCCATGGCAGCCAATCAGATGATTTCTTTCAGTGTTCAACCTGCAGCTGGCTGAAAAAAGCTAATCACTGATTGTATGCTATGGGTTACTGCCCCGGGCCAATTTGCTCAGTGTTTATAAATGAGCCCCAATGTGTTCCCACATTAAAGGAATAGTTCAGTGTGAAAATAAAAACTGTGTAAATGGATAGGCTGTGCAAAATAAAAAATGTTTCTAATATAGTTAGTTAGCCAAAAATGTAATATATAACAGCTGGAGTGAACAGATGTTTAATAAAACAGCCAGAATCCAACTTCCTGCTTTTCAGCTCTATAACTCTGAGTTAGTCAGCGACTTGAAGGGGGGCCACATGGTACATTTCTGTTCAGTGAGTTTGTAATTGATCCTCAGCATTCAGCTCAGATTCAAAAGCAACAGATATGACCCATGTGGCCCCCCCTCAAGTCTCTGATTGGTTACTGCCTGGTAGCCAGGGTAACCAGTCAGTGTAAACCAAGAGAGCTGAAAAGCAGGAAGTTGGGTTCTGACTGACAGGTTATACATTAATCACTCCAGCCTTTATACATTACATTTTTGGCTAACTAACTATATTAGAAACATTTTTTATTTTGCACAGCCTATCTATTTACCCAGTTTTTATTTTTACACTGAACAATTCCTTTAATTGTTATAATACATGTAGGGGATCAAACAAATCCTTCCCCTGTTTTTCTGTCTGTGACATTATCCAGCCAGTTTCAGGCTGGAGAGCCATCCGATTGGCTGGGCGCCCCAGTGCATCTTTGGGAGAGGGGGAAGTGCCTGACTTTGGAGCCAAATCAACATGGTTTCCAACAGAACTTAGAAAGGGATCCCTGCTGCAGCAGCCAGAGAGATCCAGATTTCCAGGGACAAGGAAAAGGAAAGGCTGCATTTTGTTCTGCTTTGAGGAAGTATTTGAGCATCAGGGAGAGCCAGTTTCTATCCCCTTCCTGTGGATACTTTGGCCACTATGTGTTTCCCCAGGGTGAGGACAGGTCTTGCTTGTGTACCTGCCACGTGGGAGCGGCTAGTACTTTCAAAGGGAAAGGTACCTCTGGGCAGGTGGGACTGTGCCATTGAGAGACTGTTCCAGGGGTTGATAGTCCACACAGGTTCCCCAGAGTAAAAGCTATATTGTGTGAGTTGCATTTACAGTTACTAAATACATTTTTACATACATTTTAAATTTGTTTTATTGCACACTGTGTTTTATTTTTCCTAGTGGAAATCCCTCAGTGTTCCCTAGGCGGAGGCACTGTGCTGCACTGTGCTGTAAATCCCAGTTCCCAGTACTTTTAAGATGCAAAAGGGACTCAGGGCCCTGGATTGTCATGGGTTGATTGCTATTTAAACAGTCTGTAACCAAATTAGGGCTATATACATTATATCATGTGTAGCAATATAGTTAGTTGAGTGCATCATTCTCTAACTATAAGCTCCACTCCCTATATTGTGCTCCAGATGAGACCTTAATTCTTAGGGAGTAAGCCCTTACAAATGGTGTGGAGGCAGGGTGTTCTGTGACTGTAACTTGATGCAGGGTGCAATAATTGGGCACCAGTGGTTCTTATTTGTGATCTGTGAATTTATTTGCGACGGCTGCGAATTCCCGCAATTCACGAAACCACAGCGAAAATGTGCCGGGTACCAAAAAATGGACACCAGCACAATTTCACCAAAAACGGATGTCGCGTCCAAAAAAATTGATGCTGCCATCAAAAACGGACGCTGGCGCCGTTTTGTGAATTTTTCACTGTTTTGTGAATTTCACGGGAAATTCGCAAATTTTTTCGGAGCCCCAAATTCACCCATCACTAGTTCTTATAACTTACCAAAGAACATATTTATTGTAGAAGAACATCCACAATAGAGTGTAAATAAGAGCAATCAGGATCATACAGCAACAGTACCTTTGGTCAGTAGCTGTCCCCACAGGGATGGGAGCATGTATACAGCAGCCACTCGGGGTACACCCAGCTTTCAGCCTTTTCCCTAAGTGGAACATTAAGGGAAAACTCACATCCCTAGGTCTGTACACTTAGTGCCTACTTCTGGGCAATTAGTATCCCACTCGCAATCCTTGGAGGAGCCTCAAATTGCTTGGCTAAATAGCCTAACTATCTGTCACTCCTAGAGTGACCTCTTTAGCCTATCCTTACTAGACCTGTCTAGGTTCATCTCGAGCTCTGCTTGTCTGCTCAGGCCAGAGCTAGCACAAGATGGACCCTGAGCACATGACTTCAAAGGGTTTTATACACAGTGCCATCTACTGGTCACTGTGTGAACACCATGTGGCATAGCTTTAAGCAGGAATTGAAACAGTTCCCCCTCCTAACTGTATTTTAGGACCCGGTTAGGCATCTATAACACCAGGGGACTGCTTGCTAAATAATACTGGGAGACTAATTTACCAGTCCCCTACACGTTGGCATGTTTCTTTCCTTATATAAAGTTCACATTTGTTGCTGCATCTGCGTGTGTTAGTATTTTTATTCCTAGTGAGACTCCCTAAAGTGAGGCACCATGCATTTAAGTACCAGGTTTCCCAGTCTCTCACTAGATTGCCTGATCATGCCTAAGAGAAGTATATATGTTAGCTAAATATAGGTGCATCTGTAACAGGTAATGGACATTGCTTGGCAGGCTTTCTGCATAGTGATGCTCAGAATTAGGAAAGTACCTAGAGACTCCTGAACAGCTCCAAAGCCAGGCAGGCTGAATGGGTCAGCTCTGAATTATTGTAGCTGTAATTCAGTGGAACAATTTATTTAACCCTATACATGGCAGAGAGTCTGCAGGAGGGTTGAATAAGAGGATCACTGCCGTCATGCAACACCTAGAGACAAATCAATTGTTCTGCTGAAGGAAGATTGCTATCAGTGAGGGCTGAGCTTGTTTGGAACTGTTCAGGTTCCTCCTGGTATCCTAGAGACACCCATATTTGATAGGCATGCATAAATGTTTATGTAATCCATATTTAATAATTATCCTCTCTCCCCTCATCTGCACTACAGCCTTGAATCCTTTGTTGTTTTAGAAAGGGTTAATAGTGCAAAACATGATTTGTGGAATGACAAATCTAAAATGACATTTATTGTGTCCTTTAGAGAGTCAATTAATCTTCATGTTCCTGATACTCTATTAGACCTTCCTCACATTGTGTCTCGGAGTGTTAATAGGGTTTATTAAATAAAAAGTGATTGTGTGTCTGCCAGTGATTGTGATTGCCAGCCAGGGCTTGGAATCTGCTCTCCAGGATCTGGTTCCCAAGGATCTGGTTCTCTAGGATCTGGTTTGCAGTTGCCACTGGCAAGGTCATACAGAGTCTTTATATGCCCGTAGTTAGTGTACATGCAATTCAAGGAACAACTATAGGTGCAACTTGCAAAGAGATCCCTATAGCTGTAGGATCAATTGCAAACTCACTAAACAGTTATGTGCCATGTGGCTCCCCTTCAAGTCACTGACTAACTCAGAGTTAGAGAGCTGAAAAGCAGGAAGTACCATATATACTCGAGTATAAGCCGACCAGCGTATAAGCCGAGGTACCACATTTTAGCTACGAAAACTGGGAAAACGTATTGACTCGAGTATAAGCCTAGAGACAACTACAGCCCTGTCTCCCAGCAGCGCACATTCCGCCAAAGCGACCCCCCCAGCAATCAACCGGACTTCTTTGCACAGTTGATGGTGACAGAGAATTGTCAAACAAATTACTGTGTGCATTGTCCCACTGTCCCACTACCATGTGCAGAGGGTGCTGTGTGATATTGCCATCACTGTTAATCTTTCGTATAACCAACAGAGGGCGCTGTGTGATATTGCCATCACTGTTAATCCTTCATATAACCAACAGAGGGAGCAGTGTGATATTGCAGTCACTGTTATTCTTTCATATAACCAACAGATGGCGCTGGGTGATATTGCAGTCACTGTTATTCTTTCATATAACCAACAGAGGGCGCACAATCATTCTTTTATATAACCAACAGAGGGCACTGTGTGATATTGCATTCTCTCCCCAAGCGAACTGTCGGTATAAGAATGATTACAAGTGACTGCAATCTAAGCTACTGCCCGCTGACTCGAGTATAAGCTGAGGTAGACTTTTTCAGCACATTTTGGATGTTGAAAAACTCGGCTTATACTCGAGTATATATGGTAGCAATCTGGCTATTATGTTACACATCCAGTCACTCCAGCCTTTATTCATTACATTTTTGACTAGTTAGCTATATTAGAAACTTTTTTTATTTTGCACAGCCTATCTGTTTACCCAGTTTTAATTTTTACACTAAACTGTTCCTTTAACACAATAGATTAACACTCATCTGCCCTGGGTAAAGAAGCTGTTTCATCTGGAGAATATTCTCTACTCTGATTCCACACACAGTTGAGGAGCAGGAAGCGTCTCACAGAGCTAAATCCGGACTGCTGCTCTGAGCAGTAGAATAACCATTGGCAGCGCCGTTTCGGGAAGCAATGCCACCTGAGGCGGCTCCAGTAATGCCGCCCCCCCAGCCCGATTCGATTTCCGGGGGGAGGCAGCAACGCTAGTGCGGAGAGCGCAATTGCGCTCTCTCGCCCTAGTAAAGCCGAATTTCCGGTTCAAAAACCGGAAATTCGGCTCTTAAAGGCACCAGGAGCGGCTTTTTGCCGCCCCTGGAAACCTAGCTGGCGATGCCGCCTGAGACGAGCGCCTAAGCTCGCCTCATTGGCGGATCGCCCCTGAGCATCGGGATGGACCATAATTTGAAGAGTTGCTGACTATAAGATGTAAGCCTTTTATAAGCTTATTGCAGGTTCCTCATGGTAATATTTAGAAATGTGTTCATATAAAAAAGAACAAAACAATATATTGATATATATGGCAAGAGAATATCCTTTATTATAAAGTACAAGGTTGGGGGGGCAAGTGCCTATCTGTGGATGCCCATGCATGCAGGCAATTTACATTGTAGCGTCACTGTGCATTTAAGCCCATTAAAGTAGTCTGGCTAAGCAGGTTACTGCTATTACATGGGGCTATCCCAATAATCCTGTCTGAACAAGCACATTCTGTATTAAAGAGGATAAAATTTATCTTGTGACTTGAAATTACATTTTGACACTATCTGCAACATAATCCTCTAAATAAGATATTGCAATTTGATTTATGGTGTCTAAAAAAAAACCTGGTCCCATGTGCATGTGAGATTAGATATTAAGGTTTCATTTTGACACACTGTTAAACATAAATCGTGAGACAAATCAAGGTTAAAAGATAGAAAGGCCATGTCTTTATGAATCACAAGCAAACAGCTCTGTCTGAAATCCTTGTAAATAAACCCGGTTTATTGTCTTTGCCAGTGTTTTATGTGCTGGAGACAATTAAAGAGACAGAAGGGATTTTTTTTTTATTTCAGTAGGAGCATTAAGGTTGTTATCATTATTTATTAATAAGGTTCATGACATATTCAGAGAAGCTGAGCAATGGGGAAGAGATGTTCTAGGATTTAAAAATCAAATAAAACAAACACAGATGATCCTGGCAGCAGGAGGTTTCAACTCAAGAGCAAGAACTATATATATATTTATAATACACAAAAGCCATGAATATCTTGTAAATTACAGCCTTATAAACGGTGAGTTCTGATGTCATCAGTTATAAACGGTGAGTTCTGATGTCATTTCTGTCACATGACTCACTGAAACTTGTGTATTATAATAAATAAAGTACCCCCGGTTGTAAAATATGAGGATATTAGAAGTTACCTTGGAGTTCCATGACCTGTATAAAAACACTCGGTCTTCGGCCTCGTGTTTTTATATGGTCATGAAACTCCTCGGTAACTTTTAATATCCTTATATTTTACAAGAGGGGGTACTTTATTCACTATATATTGACATGATTCTTTAGATAGCAGTTATTAAAAACCAACACTGATGAATTCCCTACAACAAGAAAGATGGAGGTAATATACATTATTATTTATCCTGCCATGTGTTCTGGGGTTGTTATACATGAAATTAACAATGTATTTATACACTATGTGTTCTGGGGTATTTATAAATGGAATTTGCTATTTGTGTACCCTGCCAACACACACACACTGTAATACAGGGGCGGAACTACCGGGGGAGCAGGGGGTGCTTTGCGGCGCATATTCCCGGGCCAGTTCCGAGTGTACGGAGGGGGGCGGGGCCCAGCTGCGCGTCCTGCGCCAGGGCCCGCCCCCCTCTAGTTCTGTTTCTGCTGTAATATGTGGGAACATTAATTGATTGAGAGAATTTGAGCCCAGATTATAGAGGTCTGGTATAAGTGTGTCAAGGATCCTCACCATTATTTATTTACACCCTTTTGGGGCCTGGGTTTTCTGGTAAGGTGAGAAACTGACCCACCCAAGGTATAAGGTTACTGGAACAATTAGGGGGTTATTTATTAGTCCGAATGCCAAGTTTTTAGTGGAAAAATATTTTCTTGGATTTTTCGAGATTTTTTTATACCCCGAGGATGGAAAAAGTACAAATCCAGCATTTCAGACTTACCAAGGCTGTATATAGGTCAAAGGGAGATGTCCCTATGTTGTTTGGAAGTTTCTGTGGTCTAGGCTGGAATAAACCTGAAAATCCATCTCTTTTTTGGGCAAAAATCTGAAAAAATCTGGCTTTTTGAGAAGAAGCTAAAGTTGAGCAATTCAGGAAAAAACTATGATAAAATCATATGATTCAGATTTTCACTCTACTTTTTCGTGTTTGTCCCGATCCGATTAAATTGTGGTTTCTTAATAATAAATAAGGTCCAATCATGGATTCTAGTTTGATCAGATATAGAAATAACCCCCTAAGGCTTGGCCCAAGGAACTACCAGAAAGGCTATGGTGGCAGACAAGGTTTCTAGAGAAAACCTACTCAAGGACAAGTAATGTTGAAGTAAGGCTTCCAGAGGACAAGGTCACTTATCTGTAATGTAGTGTAAAAAAAAATAATATATATATATATATATATATATATATATATATATATATATACACATGATGAATAATAAATGGGCAGCCAAGTATGGAGGTTTACTTTGAAAGCAGCAAGTAAGTTGCAGGTAAATCTAGTCCCTTTGTAAAATGTATAATGAAGCAATAGAATTCTTAATGAATCAGATAAAATTAAGCGTAGCACTGGCCAGATATGGGATGACTGTGACGTAGTTGTTCAGCTTAAATATATTGCAATATATGGACAAACAATCCCTGTTTTGTTTAAAGGGTAAGGCATTTTTCAGTAGCAGTATGCACAAAATGTCTCTGTCTTAAATATATTGATAATAGGTTGAGTGCAGAGGACTCTTGTAGTTGACTATATGTATTTTGTGGTCACAGCCTCATTGCACCCCCGCCTAATGGTTTTAAAAAATAGTGGAGAGCACAACTTTCCCTTGTTTGTTATATATATATATATATATATATATATATATATATATATATATATATATATATAACAAACAAGAGAAAGTTGTGCTCACCACTATTTTTTAAATCCATTAGTCGGGGGTGCAATGAGGGTGTGACCACAAAATACATATAGACACATACAAGAGTCCTCTGCACTCAACCTATTATCAATATATTTAAGACAGAGACATTTTGTGCATACTGCTACTGAAAAATGCCTTACCCTTTAAACAAAACAGGGATTGTTTGTCCATATATTGCAATATATTTAAGCTGAACAACTACGTCACAGTCATCCCATATCTGGCCAGTCCTACGCTCAATTTTATCTGATTCATTAAGAATTCTATTGCTTCATTATATATTTTACAAAGGGACTAGGTTTTTTTTTCAGTAGCAGTATGCACAAAATGTCTCTGTCTTAAATATATTGATAATGGGTTGAGTGCAGAGGACTCTTGTATGTGTCTATATGTATTTTGTGGTCACACCCTCATTGCACCCCCGACTAATAGTTTTAAAAAATAGTGGTGAGCAGAACTTTCCCTTGTTTGTTATAATTATACAGGAGCAGTGACCAGCTCCATGTTGTAGCTCCCACCCTTCCCAGCTATAGTCAGGTGATCCCACTGGTGTCTAATAAAAGGGCAGCCAAGTATGGGGGTTTACTTTGAAAGCAGCAAGTAAGTTGCAGGTAAAACCTAGTCCCTTTGTAAAATATATAATGAAGCAATAGAATTCTTAATGAATCAGATAAATTTGAGCATAGGACTGGCCAGATATGGGATGACTTTGACGTAGTTGTTCAGCTTAAATATATTGCAATATATGGACAAACAATCCCTGTTTTGTTTAAAGGGTAAGGCATTTTTCAGTAGCAGTAGCACAAAATGTCTCTGTCTTAAATATATTGATAATGGGTTGAGTGCAGAGGACTCTTGTATGTGTCTATATATATATATATATATATACAGGGTGAATATAAAGTTGAAGGCAACAGTGGTCTTTTTTTTAGGCAGTTGTTATCTATATTTGAGTGCCTATATATATATATATATATATATATATATATATATATATATATATATATGTGTGTGTGTGTGTGTTTACCAGTTTAATATTCTACACAAGAAATGTCATTGTTAGGCACCCCCAAGTGTTTGTTGAACTGACCTAACACCCAGGTGCTCCTATCAGCAAAAAACTAGGGTTCTTCCAGCGAGCACCACGGAGCGATCCTCTTCTTCGCATGAGCAGTTGAATGAAATAGCCAACTTTTTTTAACATTTGGCTTCTCACTCTAATGCGAATGCGCAGCCACGAGCTGAAAGAAGAAGCAGGAAGAAGATTGCTCCATGGTGCTCGCTGGAAGTCCCCAGGACAAGTGCAGTTTTCTGCTGATAGGAGCACTGTCCCGGAGTGTCAGGTAAGTGGAAGTGGTCACTTGGGGGTGTCTAACTTTTGGCACCCCAAAGTATAAAAAACTTTCCTTCTCCTTTAAACACTATGTAATACATTTTCCTGGGCTGCTATTAAAAGCCCAATATGCATAACGAGTGCTGTTTTTGTCACAGCGAGCAAATAAGATGATATTTCCTGGGACTAATTGCAGCAGCAGGGGAGCCACAATTTGAACATGTCTGATTGAACTGCTTATTATAGAGAGGCAAAATGAGTTTACAGGGAAATTGCCATTGTCTACAAATATATATCATGCAGTAAGCTCCTGGGTCGGGCCTCGTGTCTTGCTTTGTCCGTTTATGCCTTTTTCCATTGTTTGTAATAAGGTTGTTTGTTGCTCTGTTTATGTTCCATTCTGTTACACAGGGCTGCAGAATATTACGCCACATTATAAAAAAATTATAATAGTTATATGTAGCATATCATTTCTTTTCCTGCCCTGATATTGCTCTACCAGCGTTGGATATTACAATATGGAAAATAACACTTATTAAAATATTAAAATTTGTTTTTTTTTCCTGTGCCATAGGGCAGTAAGGAGCAGACCTTTGTACTTAATGAAAGCAAGTTAGGGAATGGGCAAGAGGAGGGATGTCTACATACCTTCCCCCAGACATCTCTTGAATGAATCCAGTGTTGCCAAATGCAGACATCAATGTATTTATGTGGGACTTAGGCCTCTGCTCTTTATTGTCATCAGTAGTGATGTGTCAGGTTGATAAAAATACAGCTTGCACCCAACCTGCACCCAACCAACCTCCATTTATAGACCTGAACCCGACCCACCCATCTCTGATGTCAAAAGGGGGGAGCGGAGCAGGATACACCTATAAATGGAGGTTGCCCAAGCTGAAAGCCAGTAAGGTCACTAATTATGTGTGGAGGATGACCCAAACCCGCTCAACCTGCTGGTAAACCCATGTTGGACCAGTCCGCACATTACTAGTGCCCAGCATCCATATTTTGTACTGTGCACCATGACTTCTAATTATTTTTGTACTTGTTCTATCTTTGTCTATCTACTGTCTGCCAGCTCCTAACTGTCAGATCAGTAATCCTTATCTAATTCAACAGCTATTACTTCTTTACATCCCAGTATCCTATGGAGATTACAAAAAAGTAATAAAAAAGGGTAGTTATTATAATAATAAAGCAGAATCTCATTACTAGAAGGAAGCAGATGTTTCTACTTGTACCAGGAATATAACAGAAGAATAGCCATAACTGTTTCAATTTTCAAAAAAAATGTTTTAACAACTCTAATTACATTTACTAAATCATTTACTGTACATGGTTTTCAGGCAAAAACAAGGGCTTTTTATAAACATGATACTATAAATTCTAGTCTGAGAATGATGGGGGTGGGATTAAAAACTATACAGGTATGGGAGCTGTTATTCAGAATACTTTGAACCTGGAGGTTTCCTGATAACAGATCTTTCCGTAATTTGGATCTTCATAACTCTACTAGAAAATCATGTAAACATTTAATAAAGCCAATAGGCTGGTTTTGCTTCTAATAAGGATTAATTATATCTTTGTTGGGATCAAGTACAAGCTACAAAAAAAAGGAAATAGTTTCTAAAAATGTTGATTATTTAATTATAATGGAGTCTATGGGAGACAGCCTTCCTATAATTCGGAGCTCTCTGGATAACGGGTTTCCGGGTAACAGATCCCATACCTGAACCGAGTTTCTAAAAAATTATCAGTTTGGAAAACATTCAAAGTACAAAAAGAGTAGAGAGATTGAAGTTGTTTTCATGCTATTCTGAGTATTCTCTGGGGATTCACTTTGTTCACGGCGGAGCAGCTCGAGAAGTGTAACACAAGGAATAAAAGAAAAGTCCAGAGAGAATTCTCAGTTTCCTTCTAAGCGAGGACAATGTGAGAATCGGCTCAGGTTTTTCCATACCTTTACGGCTGCTGTATGTAACACGTAATGTGTGAAAGCGGCAGAACATACAGTGCCAGCAGGGTAGGAGCTAAAATTATATTGTTGTTAATCAGTTGTATAATGCTGCTTTTTAAATTAACTTTTAGTATGATATAGTGGGTCATATTCTGAGACAATTGGTTTTCATTTTTTATTATTTGGGGTTTTTGAGTTATTTAGTCTTTTTATTCAGCAGCTCTCCTGTTTGAAATTTCAGCCGTCTGGTTGCTGAACCATGCATAGATTTGAATAAGAGTCTGGAGTAGGAATAGGAGACCTGAATAGAAAGTAGCAATAACAAGACATTTGTAAACTTACAGGACATTTGTTTTTTTAAATGAGGTCACTGATCCCCATTTTAAAGCTGGAAAGAGTCAAAATAAAGCAAATCATTTCAAAACGGTATTGTAACTGTAGAAATGTGCAAGTCCTCACAAACACAAGTAATAATCTGGGACTCTTCCTGCCATTGTTACATAGTAGTACTAACTACCATCTAGTTCATCCAAAGTCAGATTGTATCTCAGTCCCTTCCAACACAGGCTATATTTTGGGCTTAGTATAAATCCAAGTAGCTCCCCTAGTCCCCCCCCCCCCCATGATTTAGGCATAATTGCACCAGCCTCCAACATATATCCAGCAAAAATGGGTCAAAATGGAATCAGTTGCACTTGTGTTTTGATGCAAATCAGGAGCAAGTTGCTTTTAGTATTGTCAAAGTGTGGGTTGCATCATACCCATAGGTGAAGTTGTATACTATTCATCATCAGAAGGGGCAGGATGGTAAAATTGGTGATCCTGTGAAAGCGCAGGTTGGTATTTGGATGCATGTCCCTTAATGAATTTGTTTCTTCATTCTGTTCACTGTTAGTACCTACACCTTAGATATGTTCATAAATGACCCCTATGGTTCAAGAAACAACTTGTTTGAATTACAGTTAACAGTTTGAATTACATGTTACAGTTAATGGTAACACCAAAAAATTAAAGTATATTAAATGAAAGGCAAATTAATACACTATTGCCCTGCACTGGTACAACTGGCGTGTTTGCTTCAGACACAGAACTATAGTTAATGTAAACAAGCTGCTGTGTAGCCATGGGGGCAGCCATTTAAGCACAGGATACACAGTGCTTGAATGGCTGCCCCCATGGCTACACAGCAGCTTGTTTATATAAACTATAGTAGTACTTATCTGTTATCTACTGTGTATCCTGTGCTTGAATGGCTGCCCCCATGGCTACACAGCAGCTTGTTTATATAAACTATAGTAGTACTTATCTGTTATCTACTGTGTATCCTGTGCTTGAATGGCTGCCCCCATGGCTACACAGCAGCTTGTTTATATAAACTATAGTAGTACTTATCTGTTATCTACTGTGTATCCTGTGCTTGAATGGCTGCCCCCATGGCTACACAGCAGCTTGTTTATATAAACTATAGTAGTACTTATCTGTTTTCTTCTGTGTATCCTGTGCTTCATAGAAAAACTTGATTTTTTTCATGATTTATTAAACCCCAGTGGTGTTACAAGTCCACATAAAAAAATACTCCAACTGAAACCTGCCGAGTTCATGTAGAAGTCAATGTCAGATGTTCCAATGATATCCTGATCCGTGCTGGGTTTCCAAAAAAGTTGCAGTATTCAGGCATCAAATCCAAAAAAGTTGCGGTATTCGGGTGTCAAATCCAAAAAATTTGATTTTTACAGTCTTATTGAAACTTTTCCAGCACAATAATTTTTTTGGCGAAAATGTAATCATAAATAGGGGGGAAAGTCTGTGCAGATTTGGTCAGAAAAAAAATAGTGAGATAAATTAGGATTTTGATAAATCCTTTAATTTAAATTATGAGATCTTGTACAATAGTAATCCCCCTAGCATTCTCGGAGATGCTTTGCTTCTGAAGGAGATATGTAGGCATTGGATGGATCAGTTTAGGGAAGGAACTGGGTGGGAAAAAGTAAAAATAGAGATAAAGGGTGAAACAGGTAATAAATGAGAAAAAAAGAGAAGAATGGTAAAAGTAGAAAGAAAAGGAAGGGTTAGACTTAAACTGAACAGTAGAGTAGGATAAAATTCTAACAGAAGAAGAGAAGCGAAAATAGGAATAATGGCAGGGGGAGAGGTAAGTGGCCCCAGCATATAAGGTTTCTTTATTGGTCCAAGCACTCAATTCTGACTCTGAAGAATACTGTATAACTTTTGTTCAGGATTTGGTCATCGTAAAAAAAGCAACTGTCTATACAACTGTCAACAGACTGAGTAACTCAACCAGTATCAAAGATTAAGGTCAACGTCAAATAAAATTAAAGTTGTCTGGCATTGAAAAGATACGTTGCGCGGCTATGGAGGCTGAAAAATGAAATGCATCTATCAAGTTCAATTGATTTCCTTCAGTCTGGAAAGTCTCTTTATAAAACAAAGGAGAGCAGGAAAGTCTTAATTGCAGATGCATTTTATCTCCAAATAGCAACACTGGAATCTGCTCACAGGGAAAAAAGCAACAAAGACTTATTTATTTACCAATATAAAAACATTAAACAAACTTGTACTGTATGTGCTAGGGAAATTATACAGGGCATTACTAAGCAAAATCCCAGTCTCATGTATTTAGGGAAAAAACAGCTGCCACTTGCTATATTTTGGCGGCATATAGCTGATATTTTCTTCATGAAGGATTCATCTGGTCAAGGAGACCATCAGGATGACCAAGTCAACTGCTGAACTTGCCTTGCAAAAGAAACCATATATGACACATGCATTTTGTCCAGTGTTTTAATTGAATACTTTCTTTTCCATTTCCCATAAAACCTTGTTTGCTAAACAAAAACCAAATAATATCTTTGTTTATTTGCTTCCAGCTTCTACATGGACCAAAGGGAAGTCCTGGAAATGATAGACATCATGTTTGTTTTTCAGTGTTACTGTGAAAGCATAAAAAGGGTGTAGGGGACAGGTAAATTAGTCTCCCAGTATTATTTCACAGACAATCCCCTAGTGTTATAGACTCCTAAACTGGGTCCTAAAACAGTTAGGAGGGGGACCTGTTTCCTTATCCTGCTTAAAACTATACCCCCTGGAGTTCAATCAGTGCCCAGTAGATGGCTCTGTGCTAAAGTATAAAGTCCTGAGCAACCCTGTGCACATGGTCCATTACCTGAGCAGGCAGGAAGGGTAAAGTGGAACCTAGACGGGTCAGGTCTAGTAAGGACAGACTACTCACCTTAAAAGATCACTCTAGGAGTGACAGACAGTCAGGTTATTTAGCTGAGAAGCCCGAGGCTCCTATGAGGAGTTGGAGTGGGATTAAGATCCTGGGTACTCATTGCCTAGAGTAGGGATTAAGTGTACAGAGTTAGGGATGTACTGATAAATTTACCCCTATGTTTCATACACAAATAGGGTGGTTGTGGCAGCACTCAATTAAATAGAGTATATTTTACTAAAATGTAATAAATGTACAATGGAATTAGCTACCAACAGAAGAGAGGAAAAAGAGAAGAATTGCTCTATACATAATTCCTGGTCCCCTATTAATAGTAATATAGTATGTATACAAGTGCATATACTTTCAAAAACAGATGTGTTTAGTTACAAGTCATAAACATAACCACATCATAAACCACTTCAAAGTAAACCCCATTTGGCCCTAACTAATTACTTCTGTTGATATTTTTCATAGGCTGGGACCACTTTTAAACATTTAAGTAGATGTTCACCAAGCAGAGCTCAGTTCAGCCATCCATTATTTCTAATTTTCTCAGGCACTCATATGATCTGATATGGCGCCAAAAGGTGGGAGGAAAGGTCATGTAATCCCAACATTAAGGGCTTACAGACACAAACTGGCACTAAGAGCCTGTAAAGCTGTTGTTGGGAAATTATTTGAACATTTATAAAGAGCTCAGACTCTTTATTTGAACATTTATAAAGAGCTCAGACTCAAGATCATGTCCTGGAGAACTGCATTAAAGGTAAGAATCAGCATGGATTTATGAAGGACAGTTGGACAATGGAATAAATAGATATGGTCTACCTTTAGATTTTGCCAGGGCTTTTGACAGTACTGCATTAATGTTTTTTTTCTAAACACAAGGGGGCTCATTTACTGTATCAACTTTGCGCAGGGCAGATTGGTTCGCAATGTGAATATATTTGCCCTGTGCATGGTTACATTTATCAAGCTAAATAAGAGTGTACAAACAGAACTGAGATTTTTTTTTTTCACAATGCAAATGTCAAAAATCGCAAAATGAGTGAAAAGTTTGGAGAAAACTTTTAAGTAACGTTTAAGTTACTGTCAACGATATTTTCACGCACAACAACCTTGCACACTCACACAAACACCAGTCTCATTTGCGAAAATGTATTCGCATTGCGAATTCGCAAAAACTGGAAAGACGGGCAGAGCAGTGCAATATATTATCTTTCAGAAAAAAACATGGGCAATATAAACTATTTGTGAATAAATATGCCCTGACCCCAAGGTCTTCTAAACTTGGTGGTACTATTTGAACTGGCTGAAGGATCAGGCACAAGTCATTATCAATGGTAAATTCTCATATAAGTAAAGTAATCCATTCAACTATGTTTTTTTCAGCAATGTCAGAGACACCATATGGCTCATTCAGTGCCATCTCTTCTTGTGTGTTCTTTTTACCAGTCAACCTTCTTGCATTCGTGAACATATTGGCGCCAACTTGTACACAGTTTTCAATTGCCTTCAGTGCTAGCCCACAAAACAGCTGCATCATCATCACTGGAGTGAAGCCTAGCAGAGAGAAATATCATCCTATGATGTAAAAACACAGAGCAACTAGAAAAGCCATATAACAGGAATGGCTCTCCACCAACCCACCCTCCATGAACCTAGCAAAAAACAAGCTGCATTTCCTGGGACTGGTTGGAGGCACCTCAATAGATTCTTGGACACCTGGACCACTTTCATTTTAAGTCTTCCCACCCCCCAACATCAACCACATTTTGATATACAGTACCTCATGGTATGACCTGGAACCAACCCATAGGTTTTAGCTACAACAACCCCAACCTGACAATGAAACTCTCTGCCTCCCAGAATCCATCATCATACCGATATCCCAGATACCTATAATCAGGGCTGGCAAACAAAGGGGCATACTTGATTTCAGCCTGTTTTTTTTTTATTGTTTATGTGTTTCTAAGTAAAATAAAAATAAGTTTCACAACTGCTTTACCCAGGTGTAGCAGCACATTTCAAAAAAATGACTGCTGCTTTCCACTTCCAATGGATTTTGACCTTACTCAGCCTGTATCTTGTTATGTTTCAATTATATACTGTATATGATGGAAAAATGTACACCCAAGGTCTTTTGCATTTGTAGAAATGCCTTTATTGCTTATTTATCCTCAAAATCTTTGAAATATGTGAACCTATTACTGCATGGTTTAAACCTTATGGTTGTTAAAGGCTTTATATAAAAATACTTGGAAAAAAAACAAAGCTCTCCTCCATGCACCTCTATTATTATTATTATTATTATTATTAATAATAATAATAATAATAATGAACAATGGTGTATTTCTATAGTGTAGTTAAAATACAAAGAACATTTTACACTAAGAAAGCAAATGACAAGGTTGAGCTCACAGCCCTCCATCTTTAGTTGACAGTGCCAGTTTCCAGTAGGCGGTTTGGCCCGGCCCTGCTTACTGCCATAGGATATTTAGCCAGAAGTGTAATGGGAACTTCCAGATCTATATGTTGTAGTGTATTGTAGTATGTTTGTAAAAGAGAAATGTACACAGGGTTGTTGCAAGGACTGGCATGGGAAGGCTGAAGCACCTGGACCAGAAACAAAATAACTGCCCAACCAACATTATTCTGCAAGTGACACAGAGGTTATTTATACTCATCCTTTGCTCTATGTCTGTTCTTACCTCCCATGGGTTTCTCCATCTATGGTCAACTCTCGCTCTCCCCTCGGGGACTTCAGTGTATTGCACTCACATCATGGAGGGGGTCGGGTAGGTGACATTTATAAGAATTTACTGTCTCTCAATGGATTTTACTGCAAGAACCCATTTGAATAAATAAACAGTGCCTGAGGTGTGTGTGTTTATACTCCAGAAGCCTTAATGTGATCCCAAATATTCCAGGATTCAGGAAATCTGGTTCTCCAAAAGACGAAATGCCAGCGGAGATTGGTATTGATGAAACTGACGTTCCCTTCATTATCTTGTGAAATTGCAGCAATTCATTTACTCTGTGATGCTCATTGCTGGACGGGGAAGAGCACGTAAATGGATGGGCATCATAAAGCCTTAGAAAAAGCTTAACCCATTTTCTTTCTGATCACACAAAGTGTATTAGTGTGTCCAGTAATTAGACTTCTCCACCTGTATCCTCATAAAGTTCCTGCATATTCCAAATCTCTGTAAAGTAGAATGCTGCACAAACTATCCAGCCCAATTAATTCCATCCAGGATGTGGCACTTGCAACAGGATCTTGAAAAACTGGCAATCTGGGCAGCTAAATGGCAAATGAGATTCAATGTTGATAAATGTAAAGTCCTGCACCTGGGATGTAAGAATATCCACTTATACCCTTAATGGGACTGCACTAGGCAAATTCATTATTGAAAAGGACATTGGAGTCCTTGTAGAAGATAAACTTGTCTGTAGCAAGCAATGCCAGTCAGCAGCATCAAGGGCAAATAAGGTCTTGAGTTGTATTAAAAGGGGCATAGAGTCAAGGGAGGAGGGGGTCATTCTTCCACTGTATAGAGCACTTGTAAGGCCCCATCTAGAATATGCCGTACAGTTTTGGTCTCCATCACTCAAACAGGACATTATTGTATTAGAGAGGGTACAGAGAAGGGCAACTAAGCTGGTAAAGGGAATATCTTAGCTATGAGGAAAGACTGGCCAAATTGGGGATGTTCACGCTGGAGAAGAAGTGCTTAAGGGGTGATATGATGACTATGTAAAAATATATAAGGGGAACATATAATAATCTCTCTAATGCTTTATTTACCAGTAGGTCTTTCCAGCTGACACGAGTTCACCCATTCCGATTAGAAGAAAAGAGGTTCCGCCTAAATATTGGGAAGGGGTTTGTTACAGTGAGAGCTGTGAAGATGTGGAATTGTCTCCCTGAATCAGTGGTACAGGCTGATACATTAGATAGGTATAAGAAGGGGTTGGATGGTGTTTAGCAAGTGAGGGAATACAGGGATATGGGAGATAGCTCATAGTACAAGTTGATCCAGGGACTGGTCCGATTGCCATTTTGGAGTCAGGAAGGAATTTCTTCCCCCTCTGAGGCAAATTGGAGAGGCTTCAGATGGGTTTTTTGCCTTCCTCTGGATCAACTGGCAGTTAGGCAGATATAGAGAAAAAAACTATAAAAAAAAAAACTATACTTACTATGTTACTATGTTACCAAACAAACACAGTATAGGTAGGGGATCCGTTATCCAGAAATTCCGTTATATGGAAAGGTCGTCTCCCATAGACTCTTTTTATCCAAATAATTTAAATTTTTAAAAATGATTTTCTTTTTCTCTGTAATAATAAAACTTTACATTGTACTTGATCCCAACTACGATATAATTAATCCTTATTGGAAGAAAAAACAGCCTATTGGGATTATTTAATGTTCACATGATTTTTGAAGATCCAAATTATGAAAAAATCATTATCTGAAAAACCCCAGGACCCGAGCATTACAGATCCCATACCTGTATATTCCAATTTTGGCAGAAATAAAACAATTCTGTAACCCAGCTTTAATTTCAGGGACATGCTTAGCCTTGTGTTTGAGCAAAACCAGATATCATATGGATGGTAGGACCTCTCATTTCAGGATAAGAATGAGGTAATTTAAAAATTGCTGCATTTGGTTAAATGAAAAATGCTTTCCAAGTCATAGTAGTAAGTTTCTTTGAATTATTATTTTGGTTATTATGTATATAACAACATCATATTCTGTCATTAAAGATCTTGATTATTACTAGTGATGGGCGAATTTGCACAGTTTCGCCGGAAAATTCACGAATTTCACGCGAAATTCGCGAAATGACGAAAAATTCACGAAACGGCGCTGGCGTCTCGTTTTTGACGCCGGCGTCTGTTTTTTACTATAGGCACCAGCTCTCCCTACTATACCTGCTATCCCACAGTCACATCCCATTCCCAGAGACTATTATCCCACTGTTACTATAGGCACCATCTCTCCCTACTATACCTGCTATCCCACAGTCACACTCCCTTCCCAGAGACTATTATCCCACTGTTACTATAGACACCATCTCTCCCTACTATACCTGCTATCCCACAGTCACACTCCCTTCCCAGAGACTATTATCCACTGTTACTATAGACACCATCTCTCCCTACTATACCTGCTATCCCACAGTCACACTCCCTTCCCAGAGACTATTATCCCACTGTTACTATAGGCACCATCTCTCCCTACTATACCTGCTATCCCACAGTCATACTCCCTTCCCAGAAACTATTATCCACTGTTACTATAGACACCATCTCTCCCTACTATACCTGCTATCCCACAGTCACACTCCCTTCCCAGAGACTATTATCCCACTGTTACTATAGGCACCATCTCTCCCTACTAGACCTGCTATCCCACATACTCCCTTCCCAGAAACTATTATCCACTGTTACTATAGACACCATCTCTCCCTACTATACCTGCTATCCCACAGTCACATCCCATTCCCAGAGACTATTATCCACTGTTACTATAGGCACCATCTCTCCCTACTATACCTGCTATCCCACAGTCATACTCCCTTCCCAGAAACTATTATCCACTGTTACTATAGACACCATCTCTCCCTACTATACCTGCTATCCCACAGTCACACTCCCTTCCCAGAGACTATTATCCACTGTTACTATAGACACCATCTCTCCCTACTATACCTGCTATCCCACAGTCACACTCCCTTCCCAGAGACTATTATCCACTGTTACTATAGGCACCATCTCTCCCTACTATACCTGCTATCCCACAGTCACATCCCATTCCCAGAGACTATTATCCCACTGTTACTATAGGCACCATCTCTCCCTACTATACCTGCTATCCCACAGTCACACTCCCTTCCCAGAGACTATTATCCACTGTTACTATAGACACCATCTCTCCCTGCTATACCTGCTATCCCAGAGTCACATCCCATTACCAGAGACTATTATCCCACTGTTACTATAGACACCATCTCTCCCTACTATACCTGCTATCCCACAGTCACACTCCCTTCCCAGAGACTATTATCCACTGTTACTATAGGCACCATCTCTACCTACTATACCTGCTATCCCACAGTCACACTCCCTTCCCAGAGACTATTATCCACTGTTACTATAGACACCATCTCTCCCTACTATACCTGCTATATCATAATCTCACTCCCTTCCCAGAGCCCAGAAGCTCTCACCCTATCAACTGAGATTTCCTGTAAACTGCCATAACTATGCAAAACCCTAAAACACATGAGATAAACGATTACCCCCGTTTGGAGACCCCCAAGAGAAAGCTCCAAAAAGAGCTGTGATTCAAAGCTTAACATAATATTTTATTTATTCCCCTTTATTTCAGATAGTTGGCCAATACATTTTTCCCAGGTAATAGACTTCATTAAGCATTAAGCTTTGATATTATTCTTAGTCATCACCTTTACTAATTCATACCATGGTTTGCCCAGCATTATACTAATGAAATATCCTTAATATTCTGTTAAAATACTTCCAGAATCTGTAAATCATAACTGGCTTTCTACCTTAGGAACCTGGCTTGCTAACTGCTTTGCAGATGACACTTTCAAGGTTGCAGAAATATAAAATTATCTGTTGTTAAAGGGATACTGTCATGGGAAAAAAATTTTTTTCAAAATGAATCAGTTAATAGTGCTGCTCCAGCAGAATTCTGCACTGAAATCCATTTCTCAAAAGAGCAAACAGATTTTTTTATATTCAATTTCGAAATCTGACATGGGGCTAGACATTTTGTCAATTTCCCAGCTGCCCCATGTCATGTGACTTGTGCTCTGATAAACTTCAATCACTCTTTACTGCTGTACTGCAAATTGGAGTGATATCACCCCCTCCCTCCCCCCCAGCAGCCAAACAAAAGAACAATGGGAAGGTAACCAGATAGCAGCTCCCTAACACAAGATAACCTGGTAGATCTAAGAACAACACTTAGTAAAAACCCATGTCTCACTGAAACACATTCAGTTACATTGAGAAGGAAAAACAGCAGCCTGCCAGAAAGCATTTCTCTCCTAAAGTGCAGGCACAAGTCACATGACCAGGGGCAGCTGGGAAATTGACAAAATGTCTAGCCCCAAGTCAGATTTCAAAATTGAATATAAAAAAATCTGTGCTCTTTTGAGAAATGGATTTCAGTGCAGAATTCTGCTGGAGTAGCACTATTAACTGATGTGTTTTGAAAAAAAACATGTTTTCGGATGACAGGATCCCTTTAAGTATAATATATATATGTGTGTGTGTGTGTAAACGGACAGCATCTCTTCTCCAAAAAAAAAAGCTAATTTGTAGCTGCCCCTGTGCTCGGTATAAACTTCATACACAACTGGAACTAAAAATCAGCACCAAGGGACTTCTTGTGCAAAAAAATTCTGTATTTGTTACATTGTATGCAAAACCGACATTTCGGTCAATTTTGGGTCTTTTTCAAAAAGGGACCGAAACGTCGGTTTTGCAAACAATGTAACAAATACAGAATTTTTTTGCACAAGAAGTCTCTTGGTGCTGGTGTTTTGTTCCTGTTCTATCTATATATATATATATATACACATATAATATCAGTAGATTTTTTTAATGATAATTTTTGTAGACACATTGGAACTGTGTTAGTCTCATAGTTTTATAATGGTTACAAACACTAGTCAACAACAGTAGGAGCCTATATTATCATGGCATTTCATGTGGCGTTTCACCAAATAATTAGCTAATTTATTACTGTCATTAAACTGTACATTCTAGCATTCCACAACAGCTTAATTGCACGTATAGTAGCTGCACATGACTGTGTTTCTCTCCACACCTAAGGCAACTCTGGAGCTGAAGAACTCATAGTAACATAGTAAGTAAGGTTGAAAAAAGACACACGTCCATCAAGTTCAACATTTTAGTTTTTTCTTAACCTGCCTATTTGCCAGTTGATCCAGAGGAAGGCAAAAAACCCATCTGAAATCTCTCCAATTTGCCTCAGAGGGGGAAAAATTCCTTCCCGACTCCAAAATGGCAATGGGACCAGTCCCTGGATCAACTTGTACTATGAGCTATTTCCCATATACCTGTATTCCCTCACTTGCTAAATACCATCCAACCCCTTCTTATACCTATCTAATGTATCAGCCTGTACCACTGATTCAGGGAGACAATTCCACATCTTCACAGCTCTCACTGTAACAAACCCCTTCCCAATATTTAGCTGGAACCTCTTTTCTTCTAATCGGAATGGGTGACCTCTTGTCAGCTGAAAAGACCTACTGGTAAATAAATCATTAGAGAGATTATTATATGATCCCCTTATATATGTATACATAGTCATCATATCACCCCTTAAGTGCATCTTCTTCAGCGTGAACATCCCCAATTTGGCCAGTCTTTCCTCATAGCTAAGATTTTCCATAACTTTTACCATCTTAATTGCCCTTCTCTGTACCCTCTCTAATACAATAATGTCCTGTTTGAGTGATGGAGACCAAAACTGTACGGCATATTCTAGATGGGGCCTTACAAGTGCTCTATACAGTGGAAGAATGATCCCCTCCTCCCTTGACTCTATGCCCCTTTTAATACAGCTCAAGACCTTATTTGCCCTTGATGCTGCTGACTGGCATTGCTTGCTACAGCCAAGTTTATCATCTACAAGGACTCCAAGGTCCTTTTCAATAATGGATTTGCCTAGTGCAGTCCCATTAAGGGTAAAAGTGGCTTGAATATTTTTAAATCCCAGGTGCATGACTTTACATTTATCAACATTGAATCTCATTTGCCACTTAGCTGCCCAGATTGCCAGTTTGTCAAGATCATGTTGCAAGTGCCATATCCTGGATGGAATTAATTGGGCTGGATAGTTTTGTGTCATCTGCAAACACTGATACATTACTTACAATACCCTCCCCTAAGTCATTAATGAACAAGTTAAATAAAAGTGGACCCAATACTGAGCCCTGGGGGACCCCACTAAGAACCTTACTCCAAGTAGAGAATGTCCCATTAACAACCACCCTCTGTACCCGATCCTGTAGCCGGTTTCCTATCCGTGTGCAAACAACTTCATAAAGCCCAACAGACCTTAGTTTATAAAGCAGTCATTTGTGGGGCACAGTATCAAACGCTTTGGCAAAATCCAAATAGATCACATCTACTGCCCCCCCCCACTGTCCAGCATCTTACTTACCTCATCATAAAAAGCAAATTCAAAATCAAATTTGTCTGACATGACCTATCCTTCATAAAGCCATGCTGATTGCTGCTCATAATGCCATTCACTAGGACAAAATTTTGAATGTGATCCCTTAACAAGCCTTCAAATAATTTGCTCACCACAGATGTCAAACTTACTGGCCTATAATTGCCAGGCTGAAATCGTAATCCTTTTTAAACATTGGAATAACATCCGATTTTCTCCAATCCATAGGCACCATACCAGATGACAGTGAATCTGAGAAAATCAGAAATAGGGGCTGGTCTAAAACTGAACTAAGCTCTTAAAACCCGGGGTGTATGCCATCAGGCCCTGGAGCCTTGTTTACATTAATTTTTATTAAAGCTTTTATTAATCATATCCTGAGTCAGCCACTGACAAGATTGTGCTGAGCCTTTAGTGCAGCTATAAAGTGAGCCTGGGAACTCAGACTCCTCTATTGTATACACTGAAGAAAAGAACTGATTTAGCACATTTGCCTTTTCTGTATCTGTTACAACCAAACTGGTACCATTATTTAATGGAGCAACCCTCTCAACCTGCATCTTTTTACTATTAATATATTTAAAAGGGTTAGTTTTCACCTCCACTGCAATTAACTCTTTGTTTCCTTTCTTTGCCTTCCGTATTGCTGATTTACAACATTTATTATAGTGTTTATATTCATTAAATGCAGCTTCTGTCCCAATAGATATGTAGTTTTTAAATGTCTTTCTCTTCTTTCCTATTAACTTCTTTCCTTCTGTATTAAGCCACACAGGGTGATTCTTAGAGCTTCTACATTTACTCCTTAAGGGAATAAATTGAGAACAGTAATGATTTAATATCATTTTAAATGACAACCATTTCTGTTCTGTGTTTTTAGCTGAAAACTTAATGCCTCAATCAATACTCTGTAGGGCAGCCCCCAAGGCACTAAAATGAGCTTTTCCAAAATTCATGTTTTTTTTTGCCCCAGTATAAATTTGTTTTCAAAGGTGGTGCACAGTGGAAAGTTTTGCCTCACACCAAGCAATCAGAGCAGAAGAAAGTCAGCACCCCATTAATCAACCAGACTCTGGCCATTCCCCGCTGACATCATACCCCCAGCTGTCCTGTTCTGTTTTGGTAGATGTATAGCACGTCTACATTTTGATAGCTTGGCTGAGTTAAGAAGGGTTATAGGGTTAAAGATATCTTTGACAGGACAGAATCTTTTATGGAGCAAATTTTATAAAAAAAAAAAAAAAAAAGGGAGAGACTTGTACCTGAAATGTTGTTAAAGTTTCACCAAAATACCAAATGACTTTAAAACCATATGCTCACACTGCCTGGGATATATTGTATGAGCACTGGGGCCAGTAAAAAGAAATTCTGATGACTTAAGACTTTTAAAACATCAGATAAAAATTTTTTATGAATATCTCAAATTTTTCAAGTTTAAATGCATAAATACCTAAAATCCTTCAAGTTTATAGGCTTAAAAACCTCAATTACCTCAAACACCCCAAAATTCACACAATTTGTGAAGGTGAAAAAAAAAGCCATTGACTTTTACATTAATTCAACAGGTTTTAGGTGGAGTCTTTTCGGATTCAGACTTTTTGCAGCTTCGGTGGATAATAAATCTTGAAAAATTACAGATTTTTTTTAAATAATAAAGTTTTAATAAATAACCCATTAATCTTATAACTCTGACTTTAAAAAGAAACTATTTTGACTTTTAACAATTTTGACTATTATGAGTTTAAAGGGGTTATGTGCTAAAATCTGTTCTTTTCTGATTATTTTATTAAAACAACTTTGATCAAACTTCCATCCACCATTTTACTTTTTTTTTCAATAAGTTAACTTGAAATAACTTGACTCAATAAAATTCTGAAAAAATCTAAATTGTATGATTTCTTTGGAATTGACGCCAGAAAACTCCACCGCTGGAAAACCACAAATTGTTCGGATAATTGTATGAAATCTAGTGCAAATCAGGATATCTTCCAATTGGAAAGTGGACATCTGCTTTTGACTTCTACAAAACCTCAAACTTCTGATTCTTAAACTCATAATTCTGACTTTACATTCTGATTTTACCAGAAACAAATTCAACCTAACTCTTGTACAAGAATTTGGCTAATTTACTAATAAACTCAAAAAAATCTGATAAAAAAACTTTATGAATATCTCGAATTTTCAAGTTTAAATGCTTAAATATCTAAACAATTTCAAGTTTATAGGCTTAAACGCCTCAATCACCTTGAATTTTCAAGCAAAACCCAGTGTCAAACACCCCAAAGTTCCCAAAATTTGTGAAGGCAAAAAAGAAAAATACCATTGACTTTTACATGAATTCAACAGGTTTTAGATGGAGTCTTTTTGGATTCAGACTTTTAGCAGTTTCGGGGCATAATAAATCTTGAAAAATGAAAAATCATTTTTTTCTGATTATTTTATTAAAACAACTTTGATCAAACTTTCATCCACCATTTTACCTTATTTATCAATAAATTAACTTGAAAAAATCTGAATTTGAAGAGACTCTAAATCATTTGATTTCTTTGGATTTGACTCCTGAAAACTCCACTTTTTCAGATTATCGCCGGAAAACCACAAATTGTTCAGATAATTGTATGAAACCCAGTGCAGATCAGGATATCTTCCAATTGGAAAATGGACATCTGCTTTTGACTTCTACATAACTTCAGCAGGTTTGAGATGGAGTACTTTTTATATTTAGACTTTTAGCAGCCTTTGGGTATGATAAATCTAGAAAAATTCAAGGTTTTTTTTCTATGAAAAAATTGTGTTTTCCCCTTTAAAACTCTCACCAGAAAAAATCAGACTTCAGTAAATACCCTTAAGCCATCAGAATTTTTTCGTTTGGTGGCCTCCAGGGAGAGAGAGCTAGATGATGGATACAGTTGCAATTACACTTACATTTTTGGGGGGGAAAAGTTACTTTCTGGGTAAATAAACATGACAATTTGTGTCCAAAATTGTACTTTACACACTACACTTGCATGAGCACTTTCTCTGTCACCTTCTGAAAAGAAATTGACAGTCAGATAAATAAGTACATCTGGTAACCTCCCAGACATTTCGGTTGTCCAAATAATCCTATAGCTTCACATGAGATTGGCATTAAAAATGCACTGCAAATCTTTTACCCGTGACAGCAAATAGATCCCTTCTGGAGACATCATTTAAATTGTAATTGTCATCTTAATGGTCAGTGCAATGAGGTGGACTGGAGCCAACGAAAAAATATGGGCAGAGAGGTGGGACTTCTCTGCGGCTACAGGGCTGGAGATCAGGACAATGGCGAGGTCTCTACCACTAGTAGTATCAGTTTCTGTGTTTCAATGTTTCCTATCTCTACTGCTCCCTGTCTCAAGATTTGATTTTTATAATACGCCAGGACCATGGGGCTAAGCATTCCAGCAAATTAACGAGAAACACAGATCAATATCCTTACATCGTAAATCCTTTCAGACATGCTCCTACTAGATTGTTGTCCCTGCCAGATCAATAGCAGGAGGATTGAGAGACGAGTCAATTCTGAGATTAGAATTATTGCTGTAGATTGACTGCAACTGGTTAATGCTTATATTAACATATTTGTATTAGCAGAAAATATTAATGAAAAAAATAATATAATACATATAAATAGCAGCCTTTCTGTGTCTATAATTATTCCTGTAACTTTCAGTATCATTCCTTTTAATTCTCTCGTTTTACTGTTACTAAGCATCCTAAAATCATTTTTCCTCTATATTGTTGTTTACAAACTAAAGTTTCTGTTGCATTATTCCTGTACTACCTCTCTATAACTCCACATTAATCTATACATTATACTGTACATATTTCCTATGACTCATCCTATATAGCGCCTGCCTATAATGCCTATTATTGCTCCACAAAACCCTCCCTATAATTCCTCCTATTGCTCCATATAACCCTCCCTATAACTCCTCCTATTGCTCCATATAACCCTCCCTATAACTCCTCCTATTGCTCCATATAACCCTCCCTATAACTCCTCCTATTGCTCCATATAACCCTCCCTATAACTCCTCCTATTGCTCCATATAACCCTCCCTATAACCCCTCCTATTGATCCATATAACCCTCCTTAAAACTCATCTTATTGCTCCATATAACTCCTCCTATTGCTCCTTATAACCCCTCCCTATAACTCCTCCTATTAATCCATATAAACCTCCATAAAAATCCTCTTATTACTCCATATAACTCCTCCTATTGCTCCTTATAACCCCTCCCTATAACTCCTCCTATTGATCCATATACACCTCCATAAAAATCCTTTTATTACTTCCTATAACTCCTCCTATTGCTCCATATAACCCCTCCCTATAATCCCTATAGTCCATTCATTAGCTGTACATCCACCAATCATCCTGGGCATGAACCAGCTTACCAGCATTGGCTGAACATAACTCATGCAAGAATATCCCATAACTGGTCCATGACAGCAGCCTCTAAGAGAGCAAACTTTGGGATGAAGACAAAATTTGGATGCTATACTCAAAGACTAAATAGATTTGACATAAAAGGAAGCACGTTTTCATGACTACTGACTAGAAAGGCAAAATAAGACTCCATAATGGATCAAATTGTGCTAATTAAACCTCTATACACCCAGTATTTGTAGCCTATTGCCGTAACAATGCCAAAAGATAGTCTGCCAGGATGATGGCAAAGGGCAATCCAAAGAGAGCATGGTCCAAAAATGACCAGAACAAAAAATGAAAAGAGACCGTGGTGGTGTGAAAAAATCAGGTAGCCCCAGAATAATGCTGTGGTGTGAGGTCTTCCCTGAATGAGGATGGGTGAGTGTCCAAAGTTACTTTAAAAACAAAGTACTGTAAGTACTGGAGAAAAGGGAGATCAGGGTACAAGTAAGGGCAGAAGAATTTGTAGAAGACTGGAGAACTCCCAGATCAGGTACCAAAAGAGGTGGTGCAATGTAAGGAAGAGAGACCAGTTGGTAGACTCCATAATGGACATACAGTAATATTGTGCTCATTAAACCACTATACACATTGCTCCTATATGCACTTGCTTTTGGGTCTACTACGGAGCATGCAAGTGAGTGCATCCTGCTGGATACCTATATACAGCCTATGGTCTGGCCATTACATGTGATGCACATTCTGCTATTTGTGCACTCCAGACAGCAGGTACAAAGATCTCCTGCGGCATGCGCAATTACTCTGGAATGCTTGGAAGAAATAGTGCTATATAATTTTAAAATAATAAAAAAGATAAACTAAATATTGTTTATTCAGCCAAGTTTCGAAGCTTGTAGTAAATCTACAGGAGACAAAAAAATCTGAATGGACTCTTGTTTAAAGCTCATAAGACTATCAGTGACATTCTGCTGCCCAGTGTTGCAATTAAGAATAATGAAATGCTAACAATATGACAGTTAACATCATCTCAGTTCCTTTCAGTTC
The DNA here is from genome assembly GCA_038501925.1 of Xenopus petersii. Classification (NCBI taxonomy): domain Eukaryota; kingdom Metazoa; phylum Chordata; class Amphibia; order Anura; family Pipidae; genus Xenopus; species Xenopus petersii. The sequence goes on along the minus strand of CM076677.1, from coordinate 10,746,254 downwards.
TGTTCCATTCAGCTAAAAAGGTAATTTAAATGAGTTAAACCACTGCAGACTATAAAATTCAGCTAGGGGGAAAAAATAATGTTTTAAGGTTCGGTGAGGGAGCAGATCCATGGATGAGTCCTTGTAAGGCAGGAAAAGTTACAGTAATGCCAAAATGAGAACTTTAAAAATAATGAATGTATTTTCTTTCATGCCTTATATTTATGAGTAAAACAAGGCTCCTCTGATGTGTAGTAAGTACATTGTCAAAATAGGGGCCAAAGGCAATAACTACATTTTGGCCTTCAGTAGGCTCTTATGATCTTCAGTCCACCAAAGGGCTTGAGGGGCTTGAGGCTCTTTCCTATATATATGTATGGCATAGGGCACATTTGGCAGGGCTAGGTATTAAAAGTATTGTGTATAATAGCTCTGGCGTTCACCAAGTGGCACTTACTTTGGTGCATGATGAAGGTGAAGCAATCTCTGATGCAGGAGACACCAGCCTTGACCATGAAGTTCTAGTTATCCTTTTACATGTTACACTTATAGGTGCTCAAATGAAATGGTATTGTACCATAGGTGCTTTCAATTGCACCACTTTAAACACACACAAGTAAAGGGGATGTCACTGTAAACCAATATAGAAAAAACGCCAATACCTTAGTATGCTGCAACAGGGGTGATCCCAATTTTTTACATAGTGCTGCCAGACATTGCAGTTACAATCAAACGTTTCGGGAACACCTGTCCCTTTCCTAACGCTGTTATGCAGCTTTTATAGGAAATAAAACAGTGACCTCTATTGGTGAACAATTATAATGTCCAAAAGTATCTAATAATATCAACTAGCAATAAAAAGTCCATTTGTTTTCAGTGAATGTCGATATAAAAAGTTCATGGTGAGTTCTTCCATTTTGTGCATTATAATTCATATAAATGTATACAGAATTAGAAAAATAAAAAAATAGAAAAATAGAAAACACACAAAAAAGACTAGATTAGGACTTATATACAAAAATACATTTGCTAAAGATACTATAACAGACATACAGATGTTTTTAGCCAATAATTACTCACTGATTAGGATAAAAAGTAGGACACCTCTATCTCACTTGTACAATGCAGGACTTCATCCTTCACTGCAGCTGTGGAGGTAGAATAAATACATTAAGGTAAAATCTCTAATTAATAGAAAACAGTGTAATCCCACATTTTCATTCAGGCCCTTTGGTGGATAATGTGCCTAATTTCCAAATCCAATATGATTTCCTCTGGAGAAGTTTTCTATCATTATCAGCATACCCCAATTTGACCTCTTCCAGCATCTGCCACCGTAATTGAGATACACTATGCTTACAATCTACCCAATGCTGGCCAACGGATGTAACTTTTGATTGTGGATTGCGATTGCACTCCAATTCAAATTTAATGGTGTTATGCGTTCTATTAACATACTCTGAGAATTGCAGTAACTTCTCTTTTGTACCCTTCCAAACAAAGAAAATATCGTCCACATAACGACAGTAGCAAAAAAAGTACTGTCAGAACATCTCATTTTGTAAAATAATTTTTTCTTCAAAATTATACATAAAAATATTTGCATAATTAGGTGCCATATTTGCACCCATGCTGGTACCTTGCTTCTGTAGAAAAAACTGAGTATCAAATTGAAAAATAATTTTTAGTCAATACTGTTTGCAACAGTAAACATATAAATGAGACAAAATGAGGTTCATGTGGATGTTTTCTATGTAGATGCTGTTCAAATGCATCAAGGCCCTCACTATGGGGTATAAATGTATAAAGGCTCGAAACATTCATGGTACAAAGTAGAATTTCCTCCCCTTCCGATAATGTAATAACAAAAGTTTTTTAGCCATGCGAACATAGCAGAGTGACAGCCAAGACTCCATAAGTGGGGAGGAATACAGAAGAGGCGACAAAAAGTCAAGGAAAATGGAGGCTGATCCGGAGTTTGTCAGGTAAAATGGGAGACCTAGCATTAATTGCATGCTCTAAAAATTATGATATAATTGGTATCACTGAGACCTGGTGGGATGAAACATGTGACTGGAATGTGAATTTAAATGGTTACACCCTTCATGTGGTTCACACATGAAGAAATTCAAAAGAGACTAGAACATGTTAAGATTAACAAAGGTCCAGAGGCAGGTGGTATTCATCCCAGGGTAATTAGCGAGCTTAGCTCTGTGATTCCCAAACCTCTTTACTTAATTTTTCAGGATTCATTGAGATCTGGCATAGTGCCGAGAGACTGGTGTATGCTATAAACCACTTCGAATAAGTGTCGAGTATGAAGCCCAACTACTCTTGCAGATACAAGCGGCTTCACAGCTGGGTCAAGTTGTTTCTACGGGCGACTTCAATTATCCAGACATTAACTGGGGTAATGGGGTTGCCAAGATAGAAAAAGCTAGTAGGTTTGTAAATATGCTGAATGACAACTTTTTATTCCAGCTCGTTCAAGAACCTACTAGGAATAACTCTCTTTTGGACCTTGTAATCAGGGCCGGAACTAGGGGTAGGCAGAGTAGGCACGTGCCTAGGGCGCAAAGCTGTGAGGGCGCCAGGCACGTACTCCTCTATCGCCTACCCCAAGTCCGGTTCCTTCTCTGGCCGACTGTTCGCGCTTTATGCGCTTCTGCGCATGTGCAAATTCGCGCATGCGTACACGAGCGCAACTTCGCGCATGCGCACATGAGCGCAACTTTGCGCATGCGCGCATACTAAATAGGCGCTGCGACTGCCGGGCCTGCCTAGGGCGCCTGCCCAGCATGGCCCGGCTCTGCTTGTAATAACTAATAATACTGAACTCATCTCTAACATTTGTGTGGGTGAGTATTTAGGGAATAGTGATCATAACATGGTCTCCTTTGAGATTCTGGGCGGTATAATTCTATAAGGGAGTAACTAAAACACTAAATTTCAGACATGCAAACTTTGACAGTATAAGGGCATCTCTGCAACATATTAAATGGGAAATGCTTTTCACAGGGTTAAACACAGAACAAAAATGGGAAGTCTTTAAAATGCTGCTTAATAAATATACTTGTCAGTATATTCCACATGTAAGCAAGGAACGTCATTGCAAAGCAAAACCTTTTTAGTTCAATAGAAGTGTTGGTGTTGAGGTGGGTAGGAAAAGACGTGCTTTTAAGGCTTTCAAGTTAGCTGGGACAGCTGAATCATTTATGAAGTACAAGGAGGCCAATAAATCATGCAAATAAGCTATAAGGCAAACTAAAATTTATATGGATATTGCAGCAAGCAGTAAAAAAAATCAAAAATAATGAAGTAAAAAAATGAAGCAGGAAGGGGTGGGTCCCTTACTATCAGAGGGGGGTCAGCTGGTTGATGAAAACAAAATAAAAACACAGATTCTGAACTCATATTTTTCATCTGTCTAAACAAATGAGGAACCAGTTAAGGAAGGTTTCCTTCTTAATAGTCCCAATTCTAGTAATACAACTAATGATGCATGGTTCACACATGAAGAAATTCAAAAGAGACTAGAACATGTTAAGATTAACAAAGGTCCAGGGCCAGATGGTATTCATCCCAGGGTACTTAGCGAGTTTAGCTCTGTGATTGCCAAACCTCTTTACTTAATTTTTCAGGATTCATTGAGATCTGGCATAGTGCCGTGAGACTGGCGAATTGCTAATGTGGTGCCTCTATGCATAGAAGGATCCCGTTCTCAGCCTCAAAACTATAGGCCAGTTAGTCTGACGTCAGTGGTAGGAAAGCTTTTCGAAGGGTTAATAAAGGATAAGATACTGGACTTCATAGCAAATCATAATACTATGAGTGTGTGCCAGCCTGGTTTTATGCGTAATAAATCTTGCCAGACTAACTTAATTTCTTTTTATGAGAAGATAAGTAGAGACCTCGATTCTGGGATGACAGTGGATGTGATTTACTTAGACTTTGCTAAAGCATTTGATACAGTGCCACAATAAATGTTACTGGTTAAATTAAGGAATGTTGGCCTGGAATATAGTATTTGTACCTGGAGAGAATTGGAGAATTGGCTAAAAGATAGACTGTCGCTGTCGCCTCAGGCAGCACCCCACTAAGTACCAGGGGCAGCAAAAATGCTGCTCCTGGTACTTTAAGAGTGAATTTCCAGGGGGGGGGGCAGGAGCAACTGCTGCTGCCTCAGGCGGCGGAGGGGCCAGGATCGCCCCTTTTAGTAGAGTACTGCAGGGCTCTGTACTAGGTCCTTTGCTTTTCAACTTGTTTATTAATGACCTGGAGGTGGCCATTGAAAGTACTGTTTCTATTTTTGCAGATGATACTAAATTGTGCAGAACTATAGGTTCCATGCAGGATGCTGCCACTTTGCACAGTGATTTGTCTAAACTGGAAAACTGGGCAGCAAACTGGAAAATGAGGTTCAATGTTGATAAATGCAGGTTATGCACTTTGGCAAAAATAATATAAATGCAAGTTATACACTAAATGGCAGTGTGTTGGGAGTTTCCTTAAATGAGAAGGATCTAGGGGTTTTTGTAGATAACACTTTGGCTAATTCTGGGCAATGTCATTCTGTGGCTACTAAAGCAAATAAAGTTCTGTCTTGTACAAAAAAAGGGCATTAACTCAAGGGATGAAAACATAATTATGTCTCTTTATAGGTCCCTGGTGAGGCCTCATCTGGAGTATGGGGGCAGTTTTGGACTCCAGTCCTTAAGAGGGATATAAATGAGCTGGAGAGAGTGCAGAGACTAAGTGCAACTAAATTGGTTAGAGGGACGGAAGACTTAAATTATGAGGGGAGACTGTCAAGGTTGGGTTTGTTTTCTCTGGAAAAAAGGCGCTTGCGAGGGGACATGATTACACTTTACAAGTACATTAGAGGACATTATAGACAAATAGCAGGGGACCTTTTTACCCATAAAGTGGATCACGTACCAGAGGCCTCCCCTTTAGACTAGAAGAAAAGAACTTTCATTTGAAGCAACGTAGGGGGTTCTTCACAGTCAGGACAGTGAGGTTGTGGAATGCACTGCCGGGTGATGTTGTGATGCTGATTCAGTTAATGACTATAAGAGGGACTTGGATGATTTCTTGGACAGACATAATATCAAAGGTTTTGTGATACTAAACTCTATAGTTAGTACAGGTATGGGTGTATAGAATTTATATGAAAGTAGGGAGGGGTGTATGTATGGATGCTGGGTTTTCATTTACTTTGTCTTTTTTCAACCCAATTTAACTATGTAACTTACTATGTAACTAATCAGATGTAAAAGTATAGCATCCAATGAAATTGAATATAAGGATAAGAAAAGTAGCATTTTAAATATGTTCAAAAACAAAGGTTATCCCCGTGCAGTGCTACAGAAAGCAGAAAGGGAAGTGGTGAGATTACCAAGAGAAACATTGCTTACTACTAAAGATGAAAGAAAAAAGATTGAAAGAATATGATGTACATTCTAAGAAAGTGAGGAAGGTGATAAAGAAATACTGGGCAATTGTTATGAACGATCCCTCTACATGTAAAATGTAAGAATATCCATTGTTTGCATATAAGAGAGGAAAGAATGTGGGGGATATTCTAGTGAGGTCAGATATTAAATCCCCAAGAGTTGAGAAACAACGGTTTCTAGGGAAGACTGTAATAGGGACCCATGCTTATGCTGTCAAAACACAATAGTATTATTAAAGGGGAAACAGTGTTACATTCGACAAAAGGAACCCAAATTAAATTACAAGGCTACCACACATGTATGTCGAAAAATGTGGTGTACTATTTGAAATGCCAGTGTGGCAAAGGGTATGTAGTGTATCTCAATTACGGTGGCAGATGCTGGAAGAGGTCAAATTGGGGTATGCTGATAATGATAGAAAACTTCTCCAGAGGGAATCATATTGGATTTGGAAATTAGGCACATTATCCCCAAAGGGCCTGAATGAAAATTTGGGATTACACTGTTTTCTATAAGTTGACATTTTTCCTTAATGTATTTATTCTACCTCCACAGCTTCGGAGAAGGATGAAGTCCTGCATTGTACAAGTGAGATAGAGCTATCCTTCTCTTTATCCTAATCAGTGAGTAATTATTAGCTAAAAACATCTGTATGTCTGTTATAGTATCTTTAGCAAATATATTTTTGCATATAAGTCCTAGTCTTCTAGGTAAAAAATCTTTTTATAGTTTTTGTGTGTTTTCTATTTTTGAATCTTTCTATTTTTCGAATTCTGTATAAATTTATATGAATTATAATGCACAAAATGGAAGAACTCACCATGAACTTTTTATATGGACAATCACTGAAAACAAATGGACTTTTTATTGCTAGTTGATATTGTTGATACTTTTGGACATTATAATTTTTCACCAATAGAGGTCACTGTTTTATTTCCTATAAAAGCTGCATAGCAGCGTAATTGCACTATCACTGAGGAAGGGACCGGTGTTCCCGAAACGTTTGATTGTAACTGCAGTGTCTGGCAGCACTATGGAATAAATTGGGATCACCACTGTTGCAGCATACTAAGGTATTGGCGTTTTTTCTATATTGGACTAATTGCTGGTGTATGGCTAGGCCAGTGCCATTACCTTTCACCCCTTAAACTGAATTTTTATGTCACTGTAGACCCCTGTCCCCCCTGCATGCCTCCGTTTCTTTTGCAGATGCAAGTTGCACCCAAATGCGTGCACCTTATGAACAGGAGCTAACCTTTTCCATTACAAAATTCTTTAAATAAGTAGAAATTTTGGGAAGAAGCTTGTTGGAGGCCCTTGGAATTGCAGACGTATGGTTAAGTCAACTTGGATCCAGACAATACTGTATGTGCCTTATTTTACTCCATATATTCTGTATTTTAATAGAACAATACTGCACTGCTGCTTGTAACTTTTGTTGCCATGGCAAAGAGAGAGAAATGGTTTCTTGGGTCCCCTGGGACTGTCTGTAGCTTACAGCGTCCCTGTCCTTTTGAAGCCTGATGACTAACATGCAGAGCAGCGATGACAGTCACTCAGGCCCCTGTTGGATAATTTTCAGAACTAAATCCATTACAACCAAGTTCTACTGTTATTCATCATGTTGCTTGGAAGAAAATGATCACGGGCACGTTTAGATTAAGGCAAAACACACATTAGCAGTGAGAAGAGAGTTTTATAGAGGAGAGGCAGACCATTGTCTGCAGCAACAAACACATTGATAACTAATCACTTCAAAATAAAGAAATTTGTTAAATAAATTATTTAAAATAATCTGTTTATTATTGAGTTTGTTATAAATATAAGAAGGTGTGGATTTTTCAATGAATAATCTGAATATTTCCTGTAATATTACAAGTAATCATTGGTGTATAAACAGCAAATGCATGTTGTTTATGGGTCTTTATGATAGGCAGTTGTGTAGACCATGCAGGAGATAGGAATGCACTGAAGGTGTCCCAGAGTAGGGATGTATGGGAAAGCCTGGAACCCATGGGTCCTACAGGTTTACCCAATAGTCAGGAAGGTTTGGGCTGCAATATTGGCAGGATGTTTTGACATGACATGTTTTGATTGGGTTCAGGTCAATCTGTTTCTGCCATAAACCCAGTACCTTGAAAAACTGCTGTAGGTTTATTCCCACCTCTCTGTGATCACTAAACTTGTACATTGCCTTCCAGATGCTTTGTCTCTGACTTGCTCTGCAAAATGCCTCCACTAACCACCTAGAATATTCTGGTGACACCAGATACTACAATGTCCAAATTTTGAGGGTTAGGGTCAGGTGTAGGTTGAATTTCCTGATCTGCACATTACTAGTCTATCACCAATGGGAAGGAAAAACATATCCTGACTTTGCTATTAAGGACAATCCTTTACTCTGGTTGTGTGCAAGAACAATAGGAATCCTTTGGATGAGTGGCTTTTCATGGACTACCCTAGAAGTTGAATATTGCCATTGAGTATATCCTGACCAAATCCCATCTACAAACTGGTTTCACCCATCCTACTGTTCCTCATCAGTGGAGCCAAAGGATTTCTGAAAGCCAGTGGGATACTGGACAAGTCAAAAGATATGGCCCTGCTCTAATAATGACTACAAGAAAATTATTTAGACAATAGTTGCAAACTAGAATAGTCTGGAAGCATACTGGATACAGGGCCCAGGGTTGTCATCTTAAATTTGGGTCTCATGGAACTAATTGTATCTTGGGCAGCAGACTCTTTGTAAGTATCTCAGGGTCCCATATATTGCAATAAGCATTGGTGTCCAGCACCCCACCCCCGCTAACCCATCTAGACAAACAACTGCACAGATTGCTAGGAACATTAAATATGGTCTTATATACACATTAACAATTTAATTCCGATTATTTTTTTCTCTTTTCAGATGGGTTTCTACTGTGACCACAGTTAAATTCTGGTTTTACCGGAAGACCAATTCGATTTCTTCACTGACCTTTCTAAAGTTGCCACCATTTATGAACCAATAACTGCACAAGTTGCTATAAACACTAACACTGGCCCTATACATTCAGTTCTGAAATAAAGCAATTTCCACCCTTTAGTTTACAGATGTGTTCCCTTTCATGTGACATCAGCGTTGGATAAACATCAGGATAAACTGGATTACCATCGTTACAGCAATTAAGAGAGAGCCTGGAAGAGTGCTGATTCAAGGAGAAAGCTCATTGGAGCTCATTTTTACTTCCTTTTGGAGATTTTGTGTTTAAACTGTTTGTCTTGAGAACTTCCAAGCCCCAATGGGTCTTCTGTTTTGCTGCAATGCTTGCTCATATTGCCAACTTTATACAGAACTGCATTTAAATATTGTGCTTTTAGCATTCTGTTTAAATCCTCCTGGCTAGCGATAAGCCAATCTGTCCCATTTCCCTTTGCTGAAACTAGAGTCCTGCAGCGGGTCGGGTACCCGTGGGTTACCCGCAAAAACCTGTACTAAACGCGGGTCGGCGGTTCTGCGGGTTTGTGGGTCGCAGGTCGGGCCACGGGTCTTCTCAATAGCGATTTTTACTCCTTTTTTCTGATCACGCCTACTTCCGATGATGTCACTTTCACTTTACAATGACAGCACTTCCTGTTTTACTCCTGTTATTCTGATCATGCCTACTTCCAATGATGTCATTTCCGGTTTACAATGACAGCACTTCCTGATTCTTGATGGTCAGCGGGTCGCGGGTTGCGGATAAGGTACTTGCGGGTTGGGTAGCGGGTCCAAGCGGGTAAGAATGTGGGTTGCGGATTGCAGGTTGTGGTATGGGTCGGGTAAGGGTTCCAAATGGACCCGTGCAGGACTCTAGCTGAAACATTCTCAAAACTGCTGACAAATTTGTGAAATGGTGAAAAATTTGTGAAATGCAGTGAAGTCAATAGGTAACAATTTTTTTTACTTGCAACGATCTTTCACAGCTTTTTTTCTCACCCCAAATGCATTAAAGCCAAAGGGCATTTTTTCTTATGGCAACTTTTTTGTCTCTGCAACATTTTTGTCTTGGCTTTTTTTTTTTTTGCAGTGAATCCTTTTGTGGCAAATTTTTGCAGCAGTTTTGCGAACAATTTGCAGATGGCGAAATGTGGAATTTTCCTGGCTCTGGAGTTGGCACTTTGCAATAAGAAAAGCTTACATTGAAGGCTTTAAAATAATTATTCCTTATCCAAAAGCCAGTATTGTCCTGTATCAAAAGGGTTAAGGTTTACGTAGGGGATTATTTATCCAAAGTCGAATTTTATATTAATGTCAATTTTTTTAAACTCGAATAAATTCGATTTTATTCACAATGCAAATGGTATGTTATTTCTAAAAAGAATTCCAACTTATAAAATTCGATCAGAAATCTTTTCCGCCGAAAAAACCTCAAGGAACCTTAGCAAAAATTTGGCTTATTACTACATCTTTAAATAGTTCAAGGGACCTCTGCCATTGACTTCTACATGAACTTGGCGGGTTTTAGGATGAGAATAGTCGAATTAGAACTGTTTCCAGGGACGAGGTTTGAAAAACCTCACATTCAAATTCGAGTTGGTGGCTTTAAATTTGAATTTGTGAGTTTTGACCAAAAAAAAAATTCAAAAATTCAGATTTGAATTGACCCTTCAAACTTTAGTAAATCTGCCTCGTAGTGCTTCCAGATTTTGTCACCTTCCAATGGCGTTATTAATCATCAATGTGTGCCATTACCCTTATCTTCCCATGCCTATGTTGGAGTAACTAGATGTTACTGGGCCCAACAGTTTATTACATTTTAGGGCCCCAAATATATCCAGAGGTTATCCTGTTCTACCAATAGATATTGACATTGCTCATTATTTGGGCCTCATGGAACCCCCTAAACCTCAGGGCTTCATTGCTGGTGCTGGTTCAATATTATTGAATTAGAGAGCATCAAAAGATAGGCAACTAAGCTGATAAAGGGAAAATAAAGTCTCAGTTATGAGGCAAAGGCTGGTTAGGTTGGGGTTGTTTACGCTGGAGAAGAGGTGCTCTAGGGGGATATGATTATTTTGTAGAAATAAACCATGCAATATACTCTTGGATGCTTTATTCACCCTTTATTATTTTCTCTCATTTCCCCTTGGCTGAAAGGAGATCTCGCTGAATCGAACAATGTATTCTTTATTTGAAAATGTAACATTTATGGGGCAATGAGAAATGACAGCAGCTGACAGTCTGTTCAGATATTTAATAAGGAAAGTGCTTTATAGGCAACAGCCGGGCATAAACAATCACACACGGATCATATATATGATGGGAAAATGGCAGCAAATGTGTTTAGCAGAAACAAAAGCACAAGACCTTCCTAGTCATGTCATATGGAGATGTCATTGAGTGGAATTTTGTTAGATATCTATATATAAAACACAACAATGGATGTCCCATAATTTATGTCCTTAACAGTGCATAGTGTTATCATCTGTTATAAACATTCACATGGCTCACTAATGAAAGCTGTGAACATTTATACAGAATAATGTACCTCTGTTCTACAATATGAGGATATTGGAAGTCACCTTGGAGTTCTATCACTTGTATATATATTGGGCTGCCATGTTATTCCCACTTTATAGGTTATTCTGGTAAAATTAATCATGATTCAGTTTATACAGGACTCTATGGCAACCCTTAAAGGAGGAGTAAATCCTAAAAATGAATATGGCTAAAATCACATATTTTGCATCAGCCTAAAGTTTCAGTTTGTCAATAGCAGCAATGATCCAGGACTTCAAACTTGTCACAGGGGGTCACCATCTTGGAAAGTGTCTGTGACACTCACATGCTCAGTGGGCTCTGATTGGCTGTTGAGAAGCTAAGCTTAGGGCTCGTCACTAATTATCCAGCAGAAAATGAGCTTCCCCTGTAATATAAGCTGATGCTACAGGTTTGCTGATTATTAACTTCTGACGATAATTGCACTGGTTTCTGTGCTGCCGTGTAGTAATTATCTATATTAATTACTAATCAGCCTTATATTGTGACATTTCTATTCTATGTGTACTGTATATTGTGAGTGGGTCCCTAAGCTCAGTAAGTGACAGCAGCACAGAGCATGTGCAGTGAATCAGCAGAAAAGAAAATGGGGAGCTACTGGGGCATCTTTGGAGACACCGATCTTTACTGCTAAAGGACTGTGTAAAACACAATTTACAAAATTCCTAGTCTACTTATTTAGTTAAGCTTTAGTTCTCCTTTAATAGTCTTGTATTTAACAGCTTTTGGTAAATAAACACTTAAAATACGTTGATATGGATCAGTCGTAGATAACTACCCACAAGCAGCCCACACTTACACCGAATTTGCCCAAGGTGGATGCAGAAAGCAGTTGAGCAGAGAGAGGACAATGAAGTCTATACATAGTACAAAAGATCAGACAAGTTGAGGATCAGTCTGGTCAAAGCTCAAGGTATCCGGAATAGGATTGTGGTTAGAAACAGGCAGAAGGTTTAGTCAGGCGGCAATGAGGCAGAGTCAGAACAGGCAGGAGTCAAACCAGGAATCCATCAGTGAATAAGTAACCAGGAAACAAGCAGGAAACAGGTACATTTTATTACACAACCCCAAAGTGACTTTGTCCTGTGCTGTACTTAGTAAATGACCCTTATTTTATTGTTTTGGAATGATATTTGCATGAACCATCTCTCAGATCGAATTAGCAAACCTCTTGTTACGATGAGCTGGAAGAGTTTTTCAGCCCACTTTCTATAATAATAAAAAGGTCATACGTCTTGTTTAAGGGCAATGTGGCAGTTTCCACTCCTTCTCCTGGCAGCTAATGAGTATGTTCACACTAGAGGCTCAGCCATCATAAGGCAGTTATGTAAGAATCCAGGATTTAAGCAAAAATGTCCCATGAGCCCACCTTAGCCTTTAGCGCATGGCTCCAATACTTACCCTGTATATTCCCAAGGCATAAGAAATTATGTCATTATAGATTTAACAGATGATCTTTTTCATTGAGCTACAAAAGTAAAATATATATTTTTACAAGGAAAGAAATGGAACAGTGAGAAGAGATAAAGCTGTTACCTTTACCATTGGGAGGCTGTGCTGCATATCCCACGCTCACTTTAGCTTCTAAATGTTTATAGCTCAAGACTTACCAGTTGTTAAAGAGCTGCTATAATGGATATGTCCCCCCTGGCCCTCTCATTTTATTCTATAAAACATCTTTTATAAGAGTAGAGTAATTGCTATTAAAGCTTTACTTTACTTTTTTTAAGTTTGTACTTTTTACTGGCTTTCTATTGATTTGCACACAGCTGTGTGTTTTTTTGTCGTAGCGTGACTGTACCGTAAAGTGTTATGGAAATAACGGTATTGGCGGTAGGATGAGATTTGGGGAGAATTAGGTAAAGGTTGACGTTGCCGAACTGTAACTCTTAATTTATATACTTTATGTAAAAAAAATAGTCCAGTTGTTCTTAATCAGTTGTGCCTGGTAATGAACTGACTTGGGTCAATTCAGGGTGAGTTAAGCTTCTTTGATTAAATGGGAGGTTTGGAAATTAGGGGAAAATGTGATAGACCAATATCAAGGATGTCCAAAGATGGTCACTGGCCATACTCAAAGGCAGATGACGATTCAGGCTCAGATGACTGTGCCAGTGGCTTATCTGGCCATGAACAATTGGGCAGGTTTGAAAATCCCATAGGATGAGGCCAATGGATAATCTGATCATTGGTTCTAGAGCCAAAAATTGGATCAGCCCAACTTGGCACAGAATGTGGCTGGCCCATATTGGCTGGTCTGGTGACCTTATGAGCATAGTAGAGGTCGCCTTTAATGAACTAGGGATGTACCCAATCCAGGATTTGGTTTGGGATTCGCCCAAAATTTGGCCATTTTCAGAAGGATTGACGTGACTTTTCATCACAAGGAAGTAAAAAAAATGTTCCAAACTTTTACCTTTCCTGCCCCTAATTTGCATATGCAAATTAGGATTTGGATTTGGTACGAGATACTTTCACGAAGGATTCGGGGATTCTGCCTAATCTAAAATAGTGGATTTGGTGCATCACTAAAAGGAACAGCTCAGTGTAATAATAAAACTGGGTAAATAGATATATATTTCTAAAATAGTTAGTTAGCCACACGCTGGAGTGAACAGATATCTAACATAATAGCCTTAATAGCTCCTTTGTAGCTCTTGAACCCGTTAGACACACAGCGACTTGAAGGGGGGCAACATGGGCCATAACTGTTCAGTTAGTTTGCTTCTAATAATTAGAATTCAGGTCAGATTCAAACTAACTTAACAGTTGTGTCCCATGTAGGTCCCCTTCAAGTCACTGATTGGTTACTGACTGGTAACCGGTTAGAGAGCAGAATTTAGGCTCTTCTAGTGCACTAGTAATGTGCCCTCTCGCCCCACTCCAATGCTTCAAAAGGTAAAGGTGGGTTAGCATCAGAAAGGCCATCTCAGGGAGGCCAAGGACACAGAAATGTCCCTGAGCAAAAAAAAAAGCAAAGGTCTCTAGGGGGTGTTAAGAAGGGCAGGGGGTATTAAGAAGGAGAATCATAGAGAGAAGCACAGAGAGCAGTGTTCCTTGGGTTGTAGAAATCTAAATTCAGGCAAAGCCACCTGTTCTCCTAACTTTATATTTATAATGGGTTGGCTCTTTTATCATACGAGTATTCTCTATATTACAGAGCCAAGCTCTCCCCCCACCCTTACCTGTCCTCCTGCTCCAAATCTGGGTGCTGGTGGGGTGAGGGTGCATCTGGACTCTAAGCAGCAAAATGGCCTGAATGGACCCTGCTTGTATCCAGAGAAAAGGACAAAGCATTTAAAGAGATGCCGACAGTTCCATTAAAAAGGGCAGCAGTAAATGATTCTATTTTGTGCACAAGTAAGCCGTATGGTGGGAATAAAGCCGCGTTTATCATTGAAAAATCTTTGTGCTGCTTTAAGAGGCAGGAGCAGAGATAAAAATGACTTACAGTAGCGGCAGTGATGTCTTTTAGACTCAGCAAACACAGAATAATAAAAATAGGCTTTGACAAAAGTAAAGCAGTAAAAGCTGCAGTTTGCAGACATTATTGTAGGTTTTAGCCTAGGTAAATAAAAATGAAAGCCAGAGACTGGCAGAAAAAAAGAATGAAATGATTGCTAATCTGATTTAAATGGCAGAGCAGAAAGCCCTGTCGGGGGGGAAAAAGGTCATATTTATAGGAGGAAACGCTTACGGAGGCTTAGCCAACATACACAGAAGCGTTTTAGCAGTATAAGAATATTAAGTGTGGCAAAGAATAAATCCCCCCGCGGAGTCTCGCAGGCAGGGATAGGGTTTAAATAAAGAAAATAAACATTACAATAAAAACCCTTTCCCCAATGTCACAGAAAATGTCTCTAATCATGTTTACAGTTTAGACAAGAAATTGAAACACTTTAAGAATTCTGCCATCTGTAGCTTTTAAAATGTCAGGCAGTTGCAATCACAGCCAACATCATATTCAGAATGGAAATGCGGCTAAAAATCCTTAGACCCAGCGAACTGTGACCTCTTAATATAGATCAGATATGAAAAATGGCAAACATGGCAGTGGTAACGGCAGCACATCAGTCACTGTTGTTTGGATTCCGAGTCTCTTCCATCTTTCTTAAAGGATCAGTAAACCTTTAAAATAAGTGAATGTAAAATTGATGAGGGGGCTATTCTAAGCACTTTTGTAATTAACATTCATTATTTATTTTCTTTTTATTCCATGATATTAAGGGACAAATGTGCTGTTAATATGAATGAATTTAGTTACAACAGCGCCACCTGCTGGTCAGTTTCCCACCAGTCTGACCACCAAGTAGTCAAGGAAGTTGTCAGGAGAAAGAAAGAGGCTGCTCTGATGTTCTCCTGTTTAGAAAAGATGTGAGAATGGTTTCTAACTAGTGATGGGTGATTTTGTCCCGTTTCACTTCGCAGAAAAAAGCGTGAATTTCCCGCAAAATTCGCGAAACAGCGAAAGATTAGCGAAACGTGAATTTTGACGAAGGCATCAGAATAGACGCCAGTGACAATTCCGTCGCCAGTGACAATTCCATCGCCAGTGACAATTTGACAATCAGATGTTGAGGAATGATAGTGTTGAATGCTTAACTTAAGTCTATGAACAGCATTTGAACGTAGGTGTCTTTTTTGTCCAGATGAGAGAGGGCCAGATGGAGGGTGGTGGCTATTGCTTAGTCTGTTGAGCGATTTCGACTGTATGCGAACTGTAGGGGGTCCAGTGCTGGTAGCAGCAGGGTTTTGATGTGTTTCTTGACAAGCTTCTCAAAACACTTCACGATGATGGGGGTGAGTGCCACAGGACGGTAGTCATTGATGCAGGACACTGATGACTTCTTCGGCACAGGGAAATAGTGGTGGTTTTGAAGCACTTTGGGACAGTGGAGGTGTTCAGGGAGATGTTAAAGATATCAGTGAAAACATCTAACAGCTGATCTGCACATTCTCTTAGCACTCTGCCAGGGATATTGTCTGGTCCTGCAGCCTTCCGTTGGTTTACTCTTTCCAGAGTCATCCTCATGTCAGCCACCATCAGACGCAGTGCCTGGTCACTAGGCAGAGTGATGGTCTTCCTCATTCCTGTGTTGTTCTGTGCTTCAAATCGTGCATAGAAGTCATTCAGCGCATCTGCAACGGAGGCGTCACAGTCACAGGCAGATGGTGTTGACCTGTAGTTTGTGATAGCCTGGATGCCTTGCCACATGCGCCGTGTCGCCATTCTCCTGGAAGAAGCGGTGTAATCTCTGAGTATATGCGCACTTTGCTACTCTGATAGCATGGGAAAGTTTGGCGACTTCGCCACCTTCCCTGAAAGCAGAGTCTTGGGCCCTCAGCAAAACACGTACTCCCGCGAAAATTTGCCAGCGTCAAAAAAATTTGGACGTTTGTCCGAAAAGACGCTCGCTTCAAAATCGCAGTCCGTCAACACTATTTGGACGTCCACTGACTTTAACGTCAAAATTGATGTGAGCGACAATTTTCAAGTTTCACAAATTTTTCATGAATTTTCCACCATTTTTCTTCGGAGCAAAACGGGAGAAATTAACCCATCACTACTTGGGTGTTATACTCTGCACCTCCTTTTAAGGAAACAACTCCATTTGTGATGAATGCATTTAGCTACACAAAGCTGACCAGCACTATTAAGGGGCACATTGAAACATTTCAGTATAGTCACAGTGTCTAATTACACTGTTGTTTTCATCCTTGCGCTCACCTCCATAGAGGTATTAGATGAATGGCTGATTGGGAAAGAAACAATTCTGGTTGTATAGTGCTCTCACAAATAACAATTCTTGAACTGACTCAATAGCAGACGGGTATTGCCAGCCTAGATGATGATAAATGGAAGATACATATAACAGTAGACAAGGCCCAAATCATAATGTATGTGTATCAAATCAATTTATTAACTTTCCACCTAACATTTTCATAGCCAATACAGTTGGTGCAAATCCCCGGATAGGCATGTGTATGTATGTATGTATATGTGTATATATATATATATATATATATATATATATATATATATATATGTAGCGCTATAGTAAATTGAGTGCACCTTACTCTACTATGGGCTTCACTCCTAGTACATATGCTCCGAATGAGACCTTAAATCTTAGGGAGTGAGCCTTCGCATCGAGGTGGAAGCAGGGTAAAGCTGGCCATAGATGTTGAGATTTTAAAAAGATCCGATCCTCATTGTGAGACCACGATTTTCTCGGAACGATCGTACAATTGTACGAATTGACCATCAGCTAAAAAGACCAATTTGCCAGGAAAACAATGGGTAGCTGCCTGCTTGGCCCTGCAAACATAGATAGATTGCACTGGGACCAACAAAGATTTTTTGACCTGGCCGATCAATTTCCTGACAGATGTTGGCTGAAAAATCGTAAGATGTACGATCGTTCGAATCCCACTAACCGCACAATAATTTCGAAGGATTGGTCGGACTACCCTAAAATCGGTCAATCGGCAAGAAGAATCATCGCGTCTATTGGGAGCTTGAAACAGAATCATGGTTTGTCTTGTTGTAGCATTGTAGCCAAGGCACAGGTAGAAGGACTACAAATCCAGTTGCACTGGGAAATATTCCCTGAACATGACAGAAAAGCTAGAAAAGAACATTAGCTATGGGGTTTTATTTAAAGTGTTGGTGGAAGTAGAAGAGGCTATACAGATGGAGTCTAAATATAGGACAGTTTGAACAGTTTGAACACCTTCTCTTGGAGAAGAAGCTACATTTCTAACCAGCCCCCACACTCCAAATATGGATTAGCCTATAAGCTGATGCTGAATCCCCTGAATTTTAAGACTCGGAATCCAAACAACAGTGACTGATGTGCTGCCGTTACCACTGCCATGTTTGCCATTTTTCATATCTGATCTATATTAAGAGGATTGTTAAGGTGCTGAGTATATATTAGTTATATTCTAATATTAAAATCCTTTGCTATCTGTTTGAAATATTCTCTAGTGTACTTGTAAAGCAAAGTCATGACCCATTGCAACTGTCATTTCTCCATAGAACACAAACCCAACCTTCGCAGTTGTAACCATATCTTTTCTCAGAACTTGGTTTTAGACACTTTCTCTCAGCTGGGTCATTGCAAGGAATGAAGTGGTGTTATCGGGGCCTTGCTTTCCAAGGCACCCCAGCAGACAGCCACCCAGTTCAACAGGTGGAGGTCAAAGAGAAAGAGTCCTAGGTTCCAGTTATAGCATGAACGTTTAAAAGAATATTATCATACCCTGCTGGGCCAATGGGGACAACTATCCCACCATAGTATATAGGATACCGGTAAAGAGAGTTTACTATACTAAAATACAGTTAGGAGGGGGGACCTGTCACTATTACTTCTTAAAGCTATGCCCCTTGGTGTTCACAATAGTGACCAGTAGATGGCACTCTGCTAAAGTCCTGGGCAGCCATGCGCTTGGGATCCATATTGTGCTAGCTCTGAGCAGGCAGGCAGGGTATCCAATGGAACCTAGACAGGTCAGGTCTAGTCAGGACAGGCTACTCACCTTAAGAGGTCACCCTAAGAGTAACAGATAGTTAGGCTATTTAGCCGAGCAGCTTGAGGCTCCTCCGAGAAAAGTGAGTGGGATTATGATCCCGGAGTACTAATTGCTCAGAAGTAGGGACTATGTGTACAGATCTAGGGATATGAGTTTCCCCTTAGATTCCACTTAGGGAAAAAGCTGAAAACTAGGTGTAACCTGAGTGGCTGTTGTGTACTTTGTCCCCATCTCTGTGGGGGACAGCTACTGACCAATGGTGCTGTGAGTATATGCCTATCCATTGTTTCTGTATAATCCTGCTTGCTCTGTATGTGCATTCCTTTGAGGATTGATATTGCTCAATAAATATTTTCATTGGTTAAGTTATAAGAATTACTGGAGCCCAATTATTGCACCCTGCATCAAGATACAAACACTACACCCTGCCTCCACACTGTTTGCGAGGGCTTACTCCCTAAGATTTAAGGTTTTAATATTTAAGGAGCTCATAGTAAGAGAAAGGTGCACTCAATTTACTATAGTGCTACATTCTGTTTATTTTACCAGTCTAGTAGTACCTCTCTCCACTCTCTCCTGCACTGCATACTCAAGGCGAGGCCTTACCAGGGATCTATAAAGAGACAAAATTATGTTTTCCTTCCTCCTATGACCTTTTTAAAGTAAGACAGTACTTTATTTGCTTTAGTAGCCACAAAATGGCAAGTCTGTTATCCACAAAATGTAATAAAATTAAAGGGTGTGTGGCGGCGTGGACGGCTGCCACGCCGCTGCGCTCCTGGTCCGGTCTCCAGCGCCAGCGCCATCTTGATGCTCTACCTCTTAAAGGTACAGGCGCGCTGGCGCGTTTACGCCAGCATGCATTGGCGCGCGCATTGGCGCACGTTTTGGCGCGAAATTCAAAAGTATTTAAGGCCCATTCTTACTCCCAGCCAGTGCCCGTGATAGAACTTGTTTCTAGTGGTTTCCTGAGCCTTGTGCATCTGATCTGAATCTCGTCTGTCTGATTATCCGTGTTTGACCCAGCCTGTATCCTGACTATTCTGAACTCTGTATCCTGACCCTTGCCTGCCTACGACAACTCTTCCTGCTTAACCCCTTGATTGACAACCCAGTTTGGCCCTTGCCTGCCTGACGATTCTGATATCTGCCTGCCTCGACTCTGCCTGTCTCTACCTTCGGCCCAAAAGACTCTGCTAACAGCCGTGCCCCTTTGCCAGCCAGAACATCTTGCCTTGCACCCCTCGTTAAGTCCAGGTGGCACCCAAGTAAGCTGAGGGCTCCTCCCGAAGCCCAACGGTGGTCACACTGGTGAAGCCGAGCCAAGACCAGGGTACTTGGCATTTGTTCTGGTATCGGGTGCCGGTCGTGACTCAAAAATCCCCAAATCCTTCTCAATTAAGGATGCCACAATTTAGGTGTATTTACCAATATTCACCCTCATTTGCCAGTTTGATGTCCGGTTTAAATCATTTTGCAAAGTTACAATGCCCCGCATGGATCTTATAGCAAAAATAAAGATAATACTTGCAATTCCCAGCTTAAGGTCATTAATTAACAAATGAAAAAGCAAAGGCTCAAAGACTGGCCCATGTGGTATTTCTCCAAATGAACTGGTCCATGTAGAAAATGTTCCAGGAAATACCCTTGGCTGATGTTTGCTGCACACACCTACAGATATGGGAGTGGAGGTAGCACCAGTTAGGAGTCAGATCTTATTGGATAAAACCAGAAACGTAACTAGAGGGGGGCGGGCCCTGGCGCAGGACGCGCAGCCGGGACCCCCGCCCCCCTCCGTATGCCCGGAACTGCCCAGGAATAAGCGGCGCGCAAACTCGCACCACCTGCTTCCCCGGTAGTCCCGCCACTGGGTAAAACTGTTACCTAGTTATTGGATCAGACTATTGTTTTATTGTGTACCTTACAGTACATATGAGTTCTGTGACCCTTTGTGGGCCTAGCCACCTCTTCCTAGTAAATAAAATATAAGAAATTTGAAAAGATCTTCTCGGGAACCTTTTGCTGATGTGATGGGAAAAGTCTAATGTCATTGCACAATAATTTCTTCTGTTTCCCAGTTGCTACTCCAGACACCTGCTTCCTCGCTATTCTCACCAAGCGCAATTATTGTGTGGCTGTTCTATTCTCCATTGTTATATTTCACCCACATGTCCCATAAATTTAGCAAATAATAAGCTCCTGTCAACATGTAATATAAGTTTTTATTTTTAAAGAGCTTATGTGACATTTTTACTAAAGTTTTATGTCCTGAAAACAAATACAGGTATGGGACCTGTTATTCAGAATGCTCGGAACCTGGGGTTTTTCGGATAATGGATCTTTCTGTAATTTGGATCTTCATACCTTTAGTCTACTAGAAAGTCATGTAAAC
This sequence comes from Xenopus petersii, assembly GCA_038501925.1. Lineage (NCBI taxonomy): Eukaryota > Metazoa > Chordata > Amphibia > Anura > Pipidae > Xenopus > Xenopus petersii. Next base: position 10,725,367 of record CM076677.1, on the reverse strand, counting down.
ATTAAATAAACTCAATAGGCTGGTTTTGCTTCCAACAAGGATTAATTATATCAAGTACAACCTATTGTTTTATTATTGCAGAGAAAAAGGAAATAATATATAAATTATGGATTATTTGTTTATACTGTAATGGAGTCTATGGGAGACTGCCTTTCCGTAATTCTGAGCTTTTAATGGGCTTCCAGATAACAGATCTGTACTGTAAAAAGGCCCATTTCCCATTCATGACCTCCAGTAATTTAAAGGAGAAGGAAAGTCGTTAACCACTTAAAGGGATACTCTCATGGGGAAAGAAAAATTTTCCAAAATGAATCAGTTAATAGTGCTGCTCCAGCAGAATTCTGCACTGAAATTTATTTCTCAAAAGAGCAAACAGATTTTTTTATATTCAATTTTAAAATCTGACATGGGGCTAGACATTTTGTCAATTTCCCAGCTGCCCCAGTCATGTGACTTGTGCCTGCACTTTAGGAGAGAAATGCTTTCTGGCAGGCTGCTGTTTTTCCTTCTCAATGTAACTGAATGTGTCTCAGTGGGACATGGGATTTTACTATTGAGTGTTGTTCTTAGATCTACCAGGCAGCTGTTATCTTGTGTTAGGGAGCTGCTATCTGGTTACCTTCCCATTGTTCTTTTGTTTGGCTGCTGGGGGGAAAAGGGGAGGGGGTGATATTACTCTAACTTGCAGTACAGCAGTAAAGAGTGATTGAAGTTTATCAGAGCACAAGTCACATGACTTGGGGCAGCTGGGAAATTGACAATATGTCTAGCCCCATGTCAGATTTCAAAATTGGAGAGTAAACATAGATAAACGACTAAAGGCCATATCATTTAAGGAACAATTATTAGATATTGTCAATATCTTCTGTTCTGATTTTTTGTCTCACTGTACGTTCCTGGTCGTCTTCTCCACTCCCTTTAGAGCCACCTTTAGAGCCACCTTCTCTTCACACCAGCCACATCCACTGCCACCTCTCGTCTCAAACCGTTCTATCTTGCTGCTCCTTACCTCTGGAATTCCATCCCTGAATTTCTCCATAAGGAATCCTCTCTTAATCCCTTCCAGAAAAAAACTAAGAGTCTACCTTTGGGAGTAGTGATGGGTGAATTTGGGGCATTTCGTTATGTTGAAAATTTTGCAAAAAATTCACGAAACTGTGAAATTGCGCCGGTGGTTTTGCAAATATATTTGCCAGTGGCGAATCGCGGGAAAAATTATGCCTGGCGAATAAATTCGCTCATCACTATTTGGGAGCACTAGAACATTAGTCTAGTCCTGTGCCTACTGACTATGCCTTACCTTGTGCACTTTTTCATCTCCAATTTGTGCCTGTATGTTAGCCACCCACCCACTTAGACTGTAAGCTCTACGGGGCAGGGACCTCCTTCTCACTGTGTCTCTTACCACATAGGACTTACGCTCTTTGTCCTATGATTCTGTATATATTTATTATGTGATTTGTCTTCCCCATGTATACTTTTATAGATATTGTAATTTTATGGATTGTACAGCACTGTGACTCCTTAACAGCGCTTTATAAATAATGGTATACATCATTCATATGTATATGGCCACCAGCAGTGTTTGAATTGCAAATCCCTGCATCCCACCAACTAGTGAAGGACCCAAAAGGGAGAATAGTCTTACAGTCCAGGCACATTACATGGCATTACTGAGGGGTGGTAAACACAACAAATAAAGTGGCTTTTTAATGAGGGAACTCAAAGTCATCCTTTGTGAAAAGTAACCAGAAATGGCAGGAGTTGACTGGCAATTCTGTCTCAGTCATTATTTAAAATTACCCCCTTCTTGGATAACACATGTAAAAGAAAGCAGGCACACAACCCGACACTTGTATGAAGAAGACTCATTTAGACTGCTAGTTACTTTATCCACTTGCCGAAACACAGTCTGAGTCAAGCATATGCTTCCACGCTGTGTCTGTGGCCTTGCCTTTGATCTTGCAAGGCAAGCCGGTAGCTTTTCTCTTTGGGACTTTGGATATTCCCATCCCATATGGGTAAAGCTTAAATAGCAGACAGGCGATAATGCTGAAATTTCCACCCTGTCAATGATAGAAGATGGAAGAGCAGAAGGAGGGTGGGCCCTGGGATTTATGTAATGAAAGCAGAATTTGAAGAAGGTGCAGAATCGGACAGATCTGGGCACAATATCCAATCGCTGCAGCTGTTGGATGCAAGGTTCATGTCTGGTTGTCAGCAGCAAGGTTATTTTTATAACGAAAGGCCCGTTACCGTCTGTGAAACTTGAATAATTCACTGGCTCTCTCAGCCTACGGAACAGATGTTCCTAAAGCCATTTATTTTAGCCTAACAATGTGGAAATACAGTTCACTAATAATGATTGTACCCTTCTTGTTGTGTTTGCAGCAGGCTTTTCAGAGCAGGCAGCCAAACTACTGCATGAGGACACAGAACAGATGTTTCTAATGGAAGGCATTTACCTTAAACTTATGAAAATGCATAGTAATCATATAATTACACCTTTATTTGCTGTGCTATGTTGCTCATTTCCCTCTATAAAATTGTCCTTCTGGCTGTTTATTTGACCTGTTTCTTGATAAAGCTCTTCATATAACTGCTCCTTTCCCTATTGTTCTCTCCAGGGTTCATGTAGAGAACCACTGGGAATACATTCTGAGTGCACTAGACCAATTAAAAAGAACCTGACAGTAGGGATGTAGCGAACTGTTCGCCGGCGAACTAGTTCGCGCGAACTTCGACTGTTCGCGTCCGCCGCAAGTTCGCGAACGTCGCGCGACGTTCGCCAATAGGCGTTCGCGTCAAAATCGTTCGATCGTTCGACCATTCGACCGCTAAAATCGAAGGATTTTCGTTCGAATCGAACGATCGAAGCATTCGATCGAATGAAATCATTCGATCGAATGGCTTCGATCGTTCGATTCGAACGAAAATCCTTCGATCGAACGATTTCAATCCTTCGATCGTTCGAATCGAATGATTTTCGGATGTTCGAAGTTCGCGAACAGTTCGCGAACTGTTCGCAAATTTTGCCGGTGTTCGCGAACGGCGTTCGCGAACACATCGGCGGCAGTTCGCTACATCCCTACCTGACAGGTGCCCTCTGCCCAATCCTTCAATGCCTGCAGGAATGCTTGTGGCCATCATGCCACCTGGGACAGAAGACCGATGAGTTGGCAATGGTTTTTAAAATAGGTTGGAGGTCTCTTTCACCCAAATAGTGAACATTGGTGATGCTGACTTTGCTCTTGTTCTTGAACCAGAAGAGACTGGAAAACGTTCTTTCCTTTTAACGTGCAGCTATGCCAGGTTCTTGGACAATGAAGGGAAGGATGGTAGCAATAAAGATGGCAATAAAGCAGGGACAAACATGAAGAACTATTTGACCCTTCTCATCAATAAAGTGTTTTAAACATTTAGTAACCTCGGTATCCGTATCTAGTTCTTGATCGTATATATCCAAAAAGCTTGGTGGTCTACTGTATCAGTCTTTGTCAGAAGTATGAAGACCAAGTACAAGGGTAAATAATGCCTATGACTAGGTATCATGGATATGAAATGCGTCACAATGCTTTTAACATGTTGAAATAAAGTTCATCGCTTTTAGCATACGAGTGGACACAGAGTGCTTGTCGACATTATCTTCAAGTACAAGGGTTGCCTTTGCATTTGTAATAATCATGTGTGCAGTACCTTTGTTTGGGAATTCATCATTAGACTATTCCTTTGCTCAGAGAGCAATGATTATTTTTCCAAACCATTAGGAGAAGGGTGTCTACGTGGTGGAGGAGCACTAATCCCCCAACCTCGAAACTCATTATCTGACCCATTAAAGGGGTGTTTTCCAGGCCCCTTAAAGGGGTGGACCACCTTTAAGTGAACTTTTCTTTGTAATGAACAGACACTAAAGTGAACCAATCATATGGGAACATGTGTGGTGGGGAACCCAGTGTATACCTGTATATGGCAGAACTGAGTAAAGGTTAAGTAAATGCAGGATTTAATGTGACAAAGTAACTAAACAGGTGCATGATGAAAATATTAAGAAATATACTAGCTAAAGATAGAAAGAATCTGCAGGCATAGACTCCAGTCCAGTTATCAGGCCAAAAGGTCAGGCAGCAGGCAAACAGAGACCAAGGATAGACCAGAGGTAACAACTGGGAAATCCAATAAGGCAGGCGAGGAGCGGACAGGAGCACAGGAAGAAGGCTGGGAATCACGGATGGAGGGAGGGTCTCAGGAATAGGAATCTCAAGAACAGGAATCAGGATGACTATATCAGGATGACTATATCTGGATGACTATATCAATGGTCAGGGACAGGTTTATAAAGGGTCTTGATTAGGGGATGAGGAACACATGGAACTAATGAGGTGGGTGGAGACAAGGGAGCAAGAGAAAAGAACACAATGAATACATGAGTAGGAGGACTGGCCAGGCATAGCCATGAGAGCCTCCTGTGGTCCAATTGATAAGCATACAGTCCCAGGGACACAAACAGAGTTCATATCCTGGCTGGTCCTTACATTCATACATTATAGAATGTCGAATTCTAAGCAAATTTTCAATTGATCGTCATCATTTATTTTTTTCAGTAGTTTTTTAATTATTTGCCGCCTTCTTCTTCTGACTCTTTCCAGCTTTCACATAGGAGTTGCTGACTCCTTCTAAAAAACAAATTCTCTGTAAAGCTAAACATTTATTTTGCAAATTGTCTCAGAATATCACACTCTACATCATACTAAAGGTTAACTTAAAGGTCAACAACAAATTTACGGTCAGGGCACACTGCCCAGATTGGGGCGACTAATCTCCCCAAACTGCCCCCCCTGCCTTCCCGCCAGCTAAAATGTAAATCGCTAGCGGGATGGCAATTGGAGCGATTTGTTTTCTGCTCCAAGTGCCATATCGCCGGCAATTTACATTTTAGCCGGTGTGAAGGTGGGGGGTGGCGACTAATCTCCCCCAATCTGTCTGTGTGCCCTGACCCTAAATGACATTTTTTGTAAGTTCCCTTGTGTTTTTACGGGTTAATTAACTAGCATAGGCGCTAAATTGCAGCAATTCAGTTACCTATAGCAACCAAGCAAACCTTTGCTTTTATATTCTTATGAGTAGTTGTTTCATCAAAGATTTGTGCTGATTGGTTGCAATTATCGTTAGCAATTGGCAAACCAGCCCTACTGTTTGCTTCAATAGCAAGAACAAAAGGCTTTCCCCAGAAGGATTAAGTTGATAAAGCCCCAAAAAATAAATAAGAATTGCTTGATACCTGAAGGGATCAGTGTACTAATTTCCAATTACTATAAATTATATATTATTTTGAGCCATGAATTTAATAATTCAGTTGCTATGTGTAAATTTTAGATCTATGTTTTCTATCTTTTTTTAATATTTATATCTGTGTTTTACTGCTCCTGTACAAAGATGATTTTTTCCTTGCAAAGTCCTGACTGGCTGGTTAATGAGCTAATTAGTGTTCATACAGATATCCAATCACTACACTCAAATGAAGTGCACTGGTGGTTGTTGCTATGGAATCTCCATTCATTAGCTTCTTTCTTGTGGAAATTTGTATTTCTGTATTTCTGAAACTGTGGCTGGAGAATCTGCAAAACTTGCTCCAAATCATTCAGTGTATATATAATATATACTGGGAGTAGAATTAAAGTGCATTGCTATTCTTGAGAAGATTATGATGGCAACTTCTGTTGATCTTTTCAAGAAAGGGTTAGATGCATTAAGAGGTTAGGGGCATGTTTACTAACATTGGAGATAAATATCTGGAGAAATTTCTGGAGATGTTGCCCATAGCAACCAATCAGATCTTTGCTTTTCTTTTCTAACATAGCTGTGGCTGTTTAAATCTAATTGCTGATTGGTTGCCATGGGCAATATCTCCAGAAATCTCTCCAGATATTTATCTCCAATGTTAGTAAACATGCCCCTAAGGCTAACTCAAAAGAAGAATGTAGTAAAAGAGCATTAAACCTTTTGTCAATGCTACTTCATTCTTTTTTTCATTAGCCTTAACCTGATAATGCATCTAACCCTTTTTTGAAAATATCAACTGAATTTGCAATCATAACCTCCTCAGGAAGCGCAATGCACTTTAATTCTACTCCCAGTGCATATAAACCCAGACCATTCAATCATATATTTGTTTTTAGCACTAACTGCTTCAGGTGGCCATGGGTAATAAAATGAGAAAACAGGAAAACCAACGACCCCTCTATCTTGTTATTGCAAATCAAGAGCATCCCAGAGGAGTTTATGAGTGCTTACTTTTGTTGAGGGTTCATACTTTTGGGGCTACTGTAGCTTTGGCAGTGCTGGAGAGTCCCAAGTGCTCCCAGCAAGTGTCTGAGATACTAAAATTCCAGTATAATTACAATCTCAGCCGGGCAACTGATAAGTCTGACCTTTGTTGTGGACATTTGAAGTTTTGTTAAAGGAAAACTATACCCCCCAAACAATGTAGGTCTCTATTAAAAGATACTGAGTAAAACAGCTCATGTGTAAAACCCTGCTTCATGTAAATGAACCATTATCATAATAATATACTTTTTTAGTAGTATGTGCCATTGGGTAATCATAAATAGAAAATTGCCATTTTAAAAAATAAGGGCCGCCCCCTGAGATCTTACGATTCACTGTGCACACATACAAACCACATGTAAGGTCACATGAGCCAATTAACAGACAGAGTTCTGCCTTTTGCTTCCTCACTTCTTCCTGTTACAGTTAGTGTTGTAGTATTTCTGGTCAGGTGATCTCTGAGGCAGCACAGATAGAGTCACGAAATGGTGGTTCAAGGCAAGAGATGTAAAAGGGCAATATTTATGTAAATATATATTCCAGTTTGGTAAGATTCTTTAATATGTCATTCAATTTGATATAAACTATCTGTTGCTTTCATTTTGGGGGTATAGTTTTCCTTTAAGGGAACACATGCAAGAGTACATTGTGGAGGATGGTAAGTAGAATGGATTTATGAAGGACAGATCATGTCAAACAAATGAAATTGCTTTTTATGATGAAGTAGGTAGGAACTTAGACGCAGTAGGTGCAATCTACATGCATTTTGTCAAAGTTTTCGACACTGTTTAGTAAAGATCTCTTGATCTTGGTAATAGGGATGCACCGAATCCACTATTTTGGACTCGGCCGAATCCTAATCCTAATTTGCATTAGGTGGCGGGAAAGAAAAAATTAGTTTACTTCCTTGTTTTGTAACAAAAAGTCATGTGAAATCCCGCCCTCCCCACAATTTGCATATGCAAATTAGGATTCGAATTCTGTTCGGCCAGGCACAAGGATTCGGCCAAATCTGAATCCTGCTGAAAAAGGCCAATCTTGGCCGAATCCTGGATTCCGTGCATCCCTACTTGGTAATGTTGGCACATGTATAGTGGCTAAAACTAAAAACTGGTTAAAACATGGGTCGTTTGGTCGATCGGACAGGTTAGAAAATTTCTGTTGCCTGCCGATAATATCTCTGCGTGTATCGACGATCGTTTGACTTTCAGAGGGAGACTGTCACCAGCTTTGTCAGACATAACTATCGTACGATTGCTGTCAGGGGCAGAACATCGGCTGATCTGTTCTTTTCTACTTTATTTGATCTGAATGGTTAGTGGCAGGTCGGGAGATGGGAAAGTCCTTTCGTACATTGATTCGTACAATCGGATCTTTGAGTCTTTGGCCAGCTTTAGTAACATGTTGACCATGGGACTGGTCTGATTATCATCTTGGGTGTCAGGAAAGAAATTTCCCCCTTTTGAGGAAACGGGAAAACCACTAGATGGAGTTCTTTACCTTTGGATCAACTAACACTTGGGTAAATTTCACCAGCAGACCTAATTTTATATATAAATATATAATATATATATATTTTTTAATTTATTTATTTTTCCCACAATGCAGTGTTTTTCTCAAAATTCCAGTTTCATTGCATTCTCAATGGGGTTATTCATGCATTTGCCCTGCTTGGTGCCGCATTTCACCAATTCTTACAGTTATTTTGAATGATCTTCTTCTTGATTTTTTTATGTCTCAGTAAAGTTTCCTAGTGTCCCATGCAAATTCTTTATTGATCTTCATTCCTTTCCCATGGAGCAGATTTATGTTTAAAAATGCATACATTGGCCTTAGAGTACACTGATACAATGAGTATAGGAACACAATGAGTAGATTTAAAGTATAGGGACACTATTAGTAAACAGAATACAGGGACACAATGTGTAGACTGGGAGTATAGGGAAACTATCAGCAAACAGAGTACATGGACAAAAGGAGTAGACTGAGGATATTGGATCACAATTAGTAGACTTAGAATATAGCAAAACAATGAGTAGACAGAGTACAGGGACACCATTAGTAGACTAACTAGAGTTAGAATATAGGGACACAATGATTAAACTGAGATTATAGAGACACAATGAGTAGTGATGGGCGAATTTCTCCCGTTTTGCTTTGGTGAAAAAATTGCGTATTTCCAGAATAAATCGTGAAACAAACAATTTGAACGTTTTCACTATAAAATCGAGCAATTCTAATGTTTTCACAAAAAAAATCTAGCAATTTAAATGCCTTCACTACAAAATCGAGCAATTCAAACGTTTTCACGGAAAAATCTAGCAATTTGAACGTTTTCACAAAAAATCGAGCAATTCAAATGTTTTCAAGAAAAAATCGCAAATTGACACTGGCGAATTTTCACCGGCATTTATTCGCAGGCAGCGAAATGTGGAAATTCGCCAGGTGAATTTATTCACCCATCACTAACAATGAGTAAACTGAGTGTATAGAGACACAATGAGTAGACTGAGAGTATATGGACAAAATAAGTAGACTGAGGGTATATAGTTACAGTTAGTACAGGAACACAATGAATAGACTTAAAATATAGGGACACTATCAGTAAACAGAGACATGGACAAAAGTTGTAGACTGAGGATATTGGATAACAATTACTGTAGTAGACTGAGAATGTAACAAAACAATGAGTAGACACCGTTAGTAGACAAACTAGAGTTAGAGTACACCATGAGTAGACTGAGAGTATAGGGTCACAATTAGTATACTGAGAATATAGTGAAACAATGAGTAGACTGAGAGTATAGGGACACAATGGGTAGCAAAGTATAGGTATACAATGAACAGAGTATAGAGACAAAATGAGTAGCCTGGGAGTATAGAGATACAATAAGTAGACTAAGGGCAGATTTATCAATTGAAAATTTTAAAATGCCTTTTATTGCATATGGAGGTAAGATTTTTGGGACACAATGAGTACACCTCAGTATCTGCAATGTAACCAAAATGTAACTGATTGAAATGTTGTGGTTAAAACTCTACTTCTAGAGTCTACTGTGATCCCCAAATGTTCCTGTTATTTAACCAAATGATTAACAATGACGGCTGCCCATATCATTTTTCATGACATAATAAAACACACTGGGGGTCATTTATAAAGTTCGCGCAGCACATATTTTTCGCAAATGGTTGTATTGCGCATGTTTTTTGCTGAGCGCTAATATATTGCACTGCTCTGCCCATCTTTCCGTTTTTTGCGAATTCGCAGTGTGAATAAATTTTCGCAAATGTCGCGCAAATGAGACAGGAGTTTGCGCGAGCGCACCCATTGTGCGAGGTTGTTGTGCGTGAAAATAGCGTTAAATTCGCAGTTTGCAAAACTGTTTTGCGAATATTTTATCCGCCACCGAAGTTGTGGCGTAATTGAGTCGCAGAGTGTGCGCATAAAAATTCGCAATTTGCGAATTGTGACATATTTATAAAGCCCCTTTAGACATTCGCATTGTGAATAAAAAATTCGCAATTCTGTATGCACCCTCTTATTCAGCTTTATAAATATAACCATGCGCAGGGCAAATATATTCACTTTGCGAACCAATCTGCCCTGCATGAACTTTATAAATGACCACCACAGTTATTCAAAACAGGAGCCAATTAACACTTGAGCGTGAAGGATCAGTAGTGCAACCTTTGGTCTTCCTTGACTAAGCCGTAATCTGGAATCTAAAATAGTATAGCAGAATGCCCTTTAGAAAATTGTTTGCCCCGATCAGACCCAATATGGTCATAAAAATGAGGAGCCCCTGATTTATAGAGAGTCCAGTGATAGACCTATGCAGCAGAAGGTTCTTGCACCAGACTGTAGGCCTAGTAATGCCTGTCTAGTGAATATTACATTTCCCAAGCTTGACATCCAATGAAGTCTAATGCCTGCTAATTGGAGAATGCTTGTACCTTCACATTGTTCCACGGGAAGCAACTGCCAAACATCCAGAGCAGTGAACCAAGGCAGAAATCCGAGTAATTAACGTTATATATAAAAAGACTGTGCCAGGTTCCCACTGTGCTCAGGCTGCTGAGTTTGTAGAACTGAAAGCTCAGAAAACCCCGTCAAATTTAAAAGCTCTCTTATGGCCCAGCTAATCTGGAGGGAGGGCTTGCCTGTCTGCTACTATAGGCAGCAGAAAAGAAACAAGTTAAAAAGCCTCATTAAAGTGGAACTATCGAGAAAATGAAAAATTAATATAGGCTTCATCATACTGAAATATGAAACTTTGTAAATACAATCAATTAAATATTCAAGTTTATCTTCACTATTCCTCTCTCAGAATCTGTTTCTCTTCATTCTGTCTTCATGCAGCAGTTGGGTGTCAGATATTCATTGACAGTTAGATCCAATATATCTTATAGGGGGCTTTCTTTCCTAGCAGGTGTATTAGAGCTCACTCAACTGATTCCAGTACAAACAAAATCTAACAAAATAATTGCCTTTTGCACAAATCCTGCATGTAGAGAGACATGATGTCTGGTGAGTTTAATAGAGTGAGCTCTAATACATCTTCTAGGCAAAAGGAGCCCCCCTATAAGATATATTGGATCTAACTGTCAAGGAATATCTGACACCCAACTGCTGCATGAAGACAGAATGAAGAGAAACAGATGCTGAGAGAGGGATAGTGAAGAAAAACTTGATTATTTCAGAAACAGCACAGAATTTTTAATTGATTGAATTTAGAAAACTTCTTATTTCAGTATGATGAAGCTTATATTAAATTTTCATTTTCTCATTATGAAGAAAATATGATCCACATATTGGTTTTCTGTGAGTGATATGTAACTAGAGATATCCATTGTACTTAAACCATCTGTAGATTGCCTTTCCCTACATTTAAAGGGGTGGTTCACATATATTCTCTCTAATGCTTTATTTGCCAGTAGGTCCTTCCATCTGACAATTGGGCACCCATTCCGATTAGAAGAAAAGATGTTCCGCCTAAATATTAGGAAGGAGTTTGTTACAGTGAGAGCTGTGAAGATGTGGCATTGTCTCCCTGAATCAGTGGTACAGGCTGATACATTAGATAGCTTTAAGAAGGGGTTGGATGGTGTTTAGCAAGTGAGGGAATACAGGGTTATGGGAAATAGCTCATAGTACAAGTTGATCCAAGGACTGGTCCAATTGCCATTTTGGAGTCAGGAAGGAATTTTTTCCCCTCTGAAGCAAATTGGAGAGACTTCAGATGGGTTTTTTCGCCTTCCTCTGGATCAACTGGCAGTTAGGCAGGTTATATATAGACTTAAAAGGTTGAACCTGATGGAATTGTGTCTTTTTTTTCAACCTTACTTACTATGTTACTAAGTTAATTTTAGTATTTAATAGAATGGCCAATTCTAAGCAACTTTTCATTCAGCCATTCTACCCCTGTTCTTTGTGGTTAAGGAACATTACACTATATTATAGGGGTCTCAGAGAACTAATGACATTGACATTGAGCAGAAATGCACCAGATATTAAGCAGGGTCCATACTTTATCAATTGTGTACCATTTACTTCCTACTTTTACTCTTTTCAAATGTTAAATATTTTGCATCGTTTTATAACTAGGCCACAGCATATTTCTCTTTCCCAAGTAGATAAAAGCAGCTCTGTTTGGTGCCTCTGCTGGAAAGAGAAAGTTGCCCTTAATACTCTTCAATAGATTTTTATAGGGTCCTTGAGAGTTTCTGTAGTGGATACTTGCCGATGTCAAAAGAAAATGTCTTTTACTAGTGTGGAATACAAAAAATTAAATCCTCCGTTATCACAAACTATTATTGGTACATTTTCTGCAATAAGAGCCCGTTCTCTATTTGCTTCCTTAGCTATTGTCAGTGTGTAGCGTATTCCAATAATACACATTTATTAGGCTTTTTTAAAATTTTCTGTCCCAAATTCACAGACTCTTCCTCCTTTTCTCTGAGGCCTTTCCAGATATTGATGCAGTTTGGACATAATGTTGAATCTATTATGTTGAATCTATAAGGAACCCAGGGAGAACCAGTAGGAGTTGCTCACACTAGTCAGTAGAGGTTGTTGACACTACTATTACTACTACCACTTCTCAATGAATTGGAACACACTGTATCTGATTATACATTTATGGAATCTGGAAAACTCTTTAGCCCTGAATTATGGAAAGGCTGTTTCCCATAAACTCAATTTTATCAAAATATTCCCACTTTTTAAAAATTCCCTTTTTCTATTTAATAATAAAACACTACCTTGTACTTTATCCAAACTAGGATATAATTAATCCTTACTGGAAAAAAAAAACAGACTATAGGGTTTATTTAATAAGACTTTAGGTATAAAGAATCAAAAAGATTGGTTATCTGGAAAGCCCCAGGTCCTGAGCATTGTGGATAACCGATCCTATACCTGTACTAGATTCCCATTCAGCTGTGTAGTGTAGCATATGGCAAATATGTTTTATATAGAATAGAGTTAAGGCCACAAGAAAAAGAACTGACCAATACAATGTAGTGGTAGTATGAGGCATCAATAGAACCATGATTAAAAAAGAAGGTCACACCAGCCAATTTTTGGCATATATGAGTTGGTCACTTGCAATATATGGAACAATCTCTGTTCTGTTTTAAAGATAAGGACTAGTGATGGGCGAATTTGCACCGGCATCTCGTTTTTGACCCCAGCACCCGTTTTTTGACGCCGGCGTCCGTTTTTTCGGAATAAATTCGCCCATCACTAATAAGGACACATTTTAGTAACTTAAGGCACAAAATGTCTCAGAGTCCTTAATACATTGTATTTGTGCTGGTCACTTGGCCAGAAATTGAACACTTTGACCAAATAACTCAATCCTAAAATTACACCAATCCTATCCAATCCTATTTTTAAGCCTTAAAGGAAGAACAAACTAAATTCTAAGGAAGAGAGGAAGAGTGAGGGAGGAACAGTGCATTTTGCTTTCAAGCTGGTTGATGTCTACTAGACCAGTTCAGAATTTTTGAGCTTTCAGGGTGGTCTGTTGAAGGTTCCTGTCATGGAGCCCTGCAACAACCCTTTGTTCTGCAAAGAAACACCAAAATATCTGGCTTTAATGCTACATGTATGGACAACTCAAAAATCTAATTATCACATGAGTGCAATCTGCTCCAATAAATAAAGCAGGGTACAGCACACCCAGTGGTATATTTAGCAATGAGTGAATTTAGAGATGGTTCGTTCTAGTGAAATTCCGCCACTCTACATTTATTTCTATGGCATTTTGAAATGCTTTGACTTTCAACCATTGATAAATACTCTTTATAAAATCCCATAGAAATGAATGGAGAGTGGCGGCATTTCACTCTAGCGAACTTTAGCCATCTCTAATTTCACTTTTTAATAAATTTAACTCTTTAGTGTAGCACACCCTATAAGCTGGTTATTGGTGCCCTCTGTGCAACACATGTGTGGGTGCTAGGTGGCATAGGGGGCATAACAGAAATGCACAGTGCTCCATTCATTAAAGGGTGCTAGATACCTGTTATGCCTAGGAGAAGCCTTGCCGGGTACCACTGTGTCACTCTGTGACATGTTTTTGAGGCCAAGCAGTGCAGGGGAAGTCTTTCCATGGGTGAAACACATGCCCCTTTGGTTTTGTGCCTTAAACATAAGAGGCAGATTCAGTTTGTAGCTAGAAGCTGAGCTTCCATTAGTGTTTTGTGTTCGTTGCAGTCTAGTTACCAAGCCGATTGCAATACTCCTTATCCCACCACATTGTAATAATTCCATTTCCATTATGATGAAACAGACAGTCCTTTAATTATACAATAAATGTCTGTGTAACTGCAAAATATACTTACATCCCCCTTCATTTTATTTTAATTTTCCCTTTGAAAGCCCTTCTCAGATTATATTGATCTTCATTTTCTTTTACCAGTAGAATAGTGCTGCCTTCCCAGTGGGTAGCGTATTTTCATAGACCTTCATTCCTATTGATCAGGGTGTTGGGATGGGTGAGTTTCATTGAAGCCCATTAGCTATGGAGAAGACCAAGCAGGTGCTCTTTAAGAGGCCATTAAACTTGTCTCATTAATCTATATTGGTTGCTCCACTTTGGGAGTTCCTTGCCTCTCTTCTATTCTTCCAGATAATTTATGGATGAAGAAGAACCGTTTATCTGAGCTGCATTTATTTATCATCGCGAGTGTGGAATACATTGATTCATCTTTAATTTTTCATTATCTATTGATCATCTGGTAGGCAGTTTTTCATTATTCATCATACATAAATCATGGGATCTTCTATATTGATTTGGTCCTCAAAGATTTATGGGCAATGATTATGGTGCTCCTCTTAGTTACAGATGTAATACGTTTAATGCCTACTTTTGATTATATTCCCATTCACATTTGATTAAATTCTATTCATTTTATATGATCATCACTCATTTCCTCATTAGCACTAACACAAACATGATATTTTACATTATTTATGGCTTTTGCTTGTGGCCCTTTTTTTCAGTATTTGAATTTATGCTTTATATTAATGAGATTGCCCTCCAAGATTTATGACTTAGATAGAGGGATGAAATATTTCACTCTTAAAATTATGATTGTTTTTATTTATTTATAAGTGGTGGACGTGTCCCACAGTTAAGGAGAACTGGTAGAGATTAGAACATAACAGAGACAAGCATGGTGGTTTTGATGGTCTTCAAATGATGACATGGACATACAATATACTATTAAGGGAAGTTGTTATTTAAATATATTCAGTTGGTCATTTGTCTTCTGTGTGACCTTTGCCTTTTTCGGCTTTTAGAAACTTTAAGAATGACTATTTCATATGTAAGAAAGGTCTTCAAGATCCCTTCAAGACTCGTCAAAAATAGGATTTCGGTTTTAAGTCACAACCCAAATTATACAGTATCTTTGAAGCACAAACGTACAGGTATGGGAACTTTCTCCAGAATGCTTGATACCTTGGTAATGCTTGGTATGCTTGGTAACAGATATTTCTGTAATTTGGATCTTCATACCTTAAGTCTACTAGAAAATCATGTACACATTAAATAAACCCAATAGTCTGTTTTTGCTTCCAATAAGGATTCATTATATGTTAGTTTGGATCTTAGTGCAAGGTACTATGTTATTATTAAAAGGGGAGATGGCCTTTATGTAATTCTGAGCTTTCTGGATAAATGCTTTCCGGATAACTGATCCAATACCTGTATAAGTAAAAACAACACGAACGATCGAAGCCATTGGATCGAATGATTTCATTCAATCCAATGGCTTCGATCGTTCGATTCGAACGAAAATCGTTCGATTTTAGCGATCGAATGGTCGAACGATTTTGATGCGAACGCCTATTGGCGAACGTCGCGCGACGTTCGCGAACTTGCGGCAGACGCGAACAGTCGAAGTTCGCGCGAACTAGTTCGCCGGCGAACAGTTCGCTACATCCCTAATGATAGATAGATAGATAGATAGATGATAGATAGATAGATAGATAGATAGATAGATAGATAGATAGATAGATGATAGATAGATAGACAGACAGACAGACAGACAGATAGATAGATAGATAGATAAATAGATAGATAGATAGATAGATAGATAGATAGATAGATAGATGATAGACAGACAGACAGATAGATAGATGATAGATATAAATACTTGGTGGTACCTTTAGCAGGTCTCTCAAGGGTAGAGCACTGCTACATACGACTCCTTACAGCTGGGCCTTCACAGAAGTAGCAGAAAGCCTCTCCTGGCTTAATTATAACTCTCAACACATTTAGTTTGCAAAGAGACGTGGCTGCCAGTGGTTCTAAATAACACATATCAAAGCAGGGTTGGACTGGGCTGTCAGGATACTAGGTATAAACCCAGAGGGGCCCAAGTTTTTACGGGCCTTGCCAACCCAGTCCCACACTTGCCTGATCACAACCTAGAGTTGAGAAAGGAAGAAAGACATGTGTGGTGCTGCGGTAGTGGTTTGGTAGGGAAGCATTCCCTTTTTTCCTACTCAATGTAACTGAAGGTGTCGCAATGGGACATGGATTTTTACTATTAAGTGCTGTTCTTATATGTACCAGGGAGCTGTTATCTGGTTACTTTCCCATTGTTCTGCTGGTGGGCTGCTGGGAGGAGAAAGGGAAGGGGGCAATATCACTCCAACTTGCAGTGCAGCAGTAAAGAGCGTCTAAAGTTTATCAGAGCACATGACTGAGGGCCCCTGGGAAACTGACAATATGTCTAGCCCCATGTCAGATTTCAAAATTAAATATAAGAAAATGTTTGCTCTTTTGAAAAACGGATTTCAGTGCAGAAGTTTGCTGAAGCAGCGCTAATAACTGATGCATTTTGGGAGAAAAACATGTTTTCCCATGACAGTATCCATTTAAGGAAGTTCCTGTGCACAGTCTACTAAAGTATTATGAGTAACAGTTCAGCACTTCTTCAACCCCCTTGCCAGAGTCCAATGGAGAGAGCTGCAAGTGTAAGTGTTCTGCCTAGAGAACAGCTGGAGTAAGGTTTTACTGCCAATAAAGGTTGCACCTGTTTTACCTTTTCCCCCTAAAATCAGCAGCAGCAACAAATATTTCTTTTTTTTCTATCCTTTGCCAATTTCTGCACATTGAGTCTATTATTTGAGAAATTCTTTGCTTACCCTTATAAGGCTGGGTTGGAGCAGAACAGAGACAAGGAGGGAAACAGCAGTAAATAACAGAACAAAGCAATAAAAAAACAAGTAGGATACAGAATACATCGGTGGATGCCAAAGAAAATGTGAGGCATCTCATTCACAACAAAGCAGCTGTTTAGTTTTGTTATAAAACATTTTTTTTTCTTTGTCATATAAAATCCAAAATAATAATAAGACTGACGTTTCATACACAACATCAGAATTGTTTGCACTGTATGTAGGTGGGCAGTCTAGATGAGGAATAGTTAAAAGGATACAGATAGAGAAGAGTAGGACTAGGTTGGTGCTAACAGCAGCTGGCTAATCGAATGAGTTCTTTCTGTACCACATTTCTCAAACGTGGGCTCTTTCATACTGCAACTTTATGGCTTTTAATGAACACAGGTGCAAAAATGTATTTTCTTGTGGGTTTAATATTTAGGAAAATGAGTCAAAAAGGTGGAGAATGACTCCTTGGGCAGCTGTTATTAAAGGATAAGTAAACCTTTAAAATAAATAAATAAAATTGATGAGAGTGGTATTCTAAGCACTTTTGTAATTTACATTGGTTATTTATTTTTCTCAAGAAATCAATAGACACAGGTGCTGTTAATATGAATTTTTTTACAACAGCACCACCTGCTGGTCAGTTTCCCACCAGTCTGACCACCAAGTAGTCAAGGAAGTTGTCAGGAGAAAGAAAGAGGCTGCTCTGATGTTCTTCTGCTTAGGAAAGATGTGAGAAAGGTTTCTAATTCTTTTCCTAAGCAGAAGAACATCAGATCTTTCTTTCTCCTGACAACTTCCTTGACTACTTGCTGGTCAGACTGGTGGGAAACTGACAAGCAGGTGGCGCTGTTGTAACAAAATTCATTCATGTTAACAGCACATGTATCCCTTAATATCTTGGAATAAAAAGAAAATAAAATATGAATGTAAATTACAAAAGTGCTTAGAATAGCCCCCTCATCAATTTTACATTCACTTTCAAGATTTGCTTATCCTTTAACTAGGGTGGGACATTGACCATTACTATTGGATGTAGCAAGTGTCAATGCGCTAGGAAACACAGCATAGTGCTTCTTATAGTGCCTTGCACTTTGCACTTGTGCTACACATTTGTGCCCTTGTTGTCCAATCCACTGATAAAGGGAATGCACTGGATATGCACCAAATCCTTTTATATAGGCAAAACCTTTTTTTTTTGCATATGTAAATAACTGTAGGTAAACCCCATAAAACCCATAAAAAATGTGGCCCTTTCTGCCATCTATGATTTGGGTTCAGTTTAACTGGGCACTCAGATCTGGCTAACAATGTTACCATAAACTGTTCAACAAAATTTGACTTTCAAAGTAGCCTTACGCATTTTGTGCCTTTCTTAATAATAGATCTGGGTAAATATCTGAATTGGTACATTCGCTGCACAAATAAACCCTGCCTAGATCAATAGTTAAGCATCAGGATTTGGATGGAATGGGGTTCCATGGGGTCCTACACGTCCCCACCTCATATTGTCTGTTACATAGTGGGCACAAGCTATGGCTGCCAACGTGCCATTCACAGTCAGGTGCAAATCTTTGTAACCCACAAATGAAGTGGCAAAGGACATGGCACCTTGTGCCTTATGACCCCATCCTTAAATGACTCCTAATCTGTTTCAGTGTAATTGATCAGTCTATAGAGAATATGGAATATAGCCAAAGGCAATCAGAAGGATTCTGGGAGCTGTAGCTTGACATGTCGTAGGATTGCAGGTTGTTTGTTTCTTCTAGTTATCCTTTAAAAAATTCATGAAAGATGCTCCTTACGAAATATTTATTAGAGTGCATTTTGTTACCCATCTCCAGGATTAAACTTGGGATGCACAGAATCCGATATCCTGAAATGTTCCCACAGACCGGTCCTTGATCTCCTGCTGAGCCAGACTCCGCTCATTGTAATTCACAGCCTGTAGCCTGGTATTTCAGAGCTGAATTTTGCCATCACTCAATTTTACTAGGATTGTCTGCTTCCGAAATGCCAGCTATCCACATACTCCCCCCCCCCACACACACACACCCATAAGTAATCTGTAGAAAAATCCGATTTTGACAACGTTCGTGCCCATTAGTTACCTGGAGATTAAAAAAAAAAGGGGGGAGAGTATGTACCAATAAGTTATTGTTGCTACAAATACACAGTGTGTCCCAGCGCAATTAAATCTGGCAGGTCCAGGGGCAGATCGTGTTCAGGAAAGCCGTGTAATTTAAATGGCGGATAAAACATTGAAAACACAATTTTCTGTGTTAACGCAGATGGTGCCTTTTTTGGGGCTTATGTAATAAAAGTTAATGAAAAAGCAACATGTTTTTAATGAAAAAAAATGTTAGTTTTAAAATCAAATGCTGGCAGGAAGTACCGGTACTGGTATTTTAATAGAGTTAACATTTTTGTTGCTATTATCTGGGTGTGTGGCCATGGGAGTGACAGGGGCGCTGCTGCCATAAGTCAAATTGAGAAAGTCGCCTCAGGTGAAAGCAGCCCAGAAGTTAGTTAGCAGGGGCAGCAAAAAAGCCACTAACTTTAGGAGCCGAAATTCAGATTCCACATTCTGCACTAGCGATGTGGCCCTCCATACACCTGAAAAATGGTATGAGCGGGTGCGAGGGGAGTGGCTTCAGAAAAGCCGCCTCAACGCAGCAAGGAGCCACGAAATGTCCCTGGTAACAGGATATGGCAAATTGCTCCTAAAAGGATTCCTATAAGGTTGTACAGGTATGGGATGCATTATGCGGAAATCCAATATTCAGAAAGCTCCAAATTTTGGGAAGGCCATGTCCCGTAGACCCAAATTTTTAAAAAATTATTTGCTTTTTCTCTGTGATAATAAAACAGTAGCTTGTACTTGATCCCAACTATGATATAATTAATCCTTATTGGATGCAAGACCAGTTTATTGGGTTTATTTAATGTTTACATGATTTTATTTTAGACTTAAGGTATGAAGATCCAAATTACTTCTGTTATCAGGAAAACCCCAGGTCCCAAGCATTCTGGATAACAGGTCCCCATACCCGTACACACTTTCACGTTTGGATGTTCTAAAATGGACACAATGGAGAGCACATATTGAAATAATTAGCGATGAGCCAATTCATTTGGCAGCCATGGATTCACAATGAATTTCCGAATTTCGCCTTGTGTGAATTCTTCGCAAAGCTGTGGTGAAAATGAACTGTGGAAAAATGTGCCGCAAATAAATGCCCATTGACTAATGCATTTGGAGAAAAAAGTCACCATAAGAAAAAGCACCCAATGACTTCAATGCATTAGGAGAAAAAAAGCCACCATAGGAAAAAACATCCGTTGACTTTAATGAATTAGGAGAAGAAAGTCACCAAAGGAAAAAAAGGCCATTAACTTTAATGAATTAGGAGAAAAAAAGTTGCCATAAGAAAAGAAACGCCCATTGACTTTAATGCACTTGGGCGCAAATTCACTAAGCGCCGAAGCGCCGAACGCTAGCGTTAATTCGCTAGCGTTTGGCATTTTCGTTACTGCGCAAATTCACTAACGAACGCTGGCGTAGTTTCGCTAGTGTTACTTTGCATCCTTACGCCAGGCGAATTTTTGCTAGCGACTTAACTACGCAAATTCACTAACTTGCACAGTGTACTGAACGCTACCTTTTACGCTAGACTTCCTTCGCACCTCAGACCTGGCAAAGCGCAATAGAGTAGATAGGGATTGTTTCAAAAAAAGTCAAAACTTTTTCTAAGTCCCAAAAAACGCTGGCGTGTTTTCTACATGATGGGTGATAGGCTGAAAAAGATCAAATTTTTTTTGGGGCTCCCCTTCCTCCCCC
Organism: Xenopus petersii; assembly: GCA_038501925.1. Taxonomy (NCBI): domain Eukaryota; kingdom Metazoa; phylum Chordata; class Amphibia; order Anura; family Pipidae; genus Xenopus; species Xenopus petersii. The sequence goes on along the minus strand of CM076677.1, from coordinate 10,704,518 downwards.
CTACATTTCCTGACTCATGGCAAATTACCTAGACAGTGGGCACATGTGTAGGGCAAAATAAATTTTTTATTTGCTGATTTGAAGGTTTTCTAGGCATTTGTAGTGCTGATACGTGTTCCTCCATTGAAATTTGAATTTGGCGCCGTATGCAAATTAGCCTTCGCTAGCGTAACTTCGCTTTACATAGCGAATCAACGCTAGCGCAACTTCGCAACCTTACGCTACCCCTGTGCGCAACTTCGGATTTTAGTGAATTTGCGGAGCGCTGGCAAAACTATGCCTGGCGAAGTGAATTTGCCCCTTGGAGTGAGAAAAATTGTTGTGCGCATAAAAATTTTGCATGTAAAAACATCCATAGACATCAATGCATTTCCTGAAATTTCGCCGGTTTGATTTTTTTTCCCGCAGATTCCAGAATTTTTCGGTGAATCGAAATGGCACAGATGCGCTGATCACTAGAAATGATTCATTCAGGTACTTGTGTCCAAATACCTTTCTACACTTCCATGGTTTCCGATGTGGACATCCTGCTTCTTTTAATGAATAGTAACAACTGCGTCTATTGAAATTGAATAACCCTGGAGCTGCCACCATCCTCTTCCTGGATGAAGCTCTGGGTTTCCCACAGAAGATGCCATCAATAGGAGCATCAGGTGTAAATATTGTGGTGTGCCCTACAAAAAAGATGCAACCCTCACTGAAATGCAGATGCAACTTGCTTTTGTTTTGTGTCCATTTTCACCCATTGGGCGTTAATGTAGCTGATGTAATTTAGGGTGCAGCTGCAATTACTCTGGAATTATGGAAAAAAGGAAACACTGGAATGAACACCTGTTTGAGGAGATGGTCGTTCCAAGGTATTCTTCTCATGTTGCACCAGAGCATGCAACTGACTTGTACCTATTAAATTGCAACAGACCAAAGCAGTTCTGAACACAATGCCCAGGTGTAACCAAAGGATCGCCACATTCATGAACAAAATGCCTATAAAAAACCATAAGCTGTGGTGCTGGACCAAGGTGCACCAAAATGGACCAAGTTCAAATTTTCATTGGTAAAAATCACATGACATTTTTAAGCACTATGCACTTGTGTTATTTATATTTATGTTGCAAAGTCATCATCATTTTTTCCTAGTTGATCCAGAAAACAACTCCAGTTTCTGGAATTAAAAAAAGATGCAGTTAACTTGTGTTTTGTCCCTGTATTTTTTTTTTCTTTATTTTTGAATTTTCCCTTGAAACATTTTTTGATTTTCTATGCAATATAAATGGCAGTTGATGTGATGAGTCTGTGCTTCTGTGTCTTGGGCTCTATCTGTCTCCAGTGAATAAACAATTACAGAGCCATTAAGCCTCATGCTGATAGTACTTCAATGTCTCTGCTACAGGAGGGTTCAAGGTGTGCATAACACACTCCACATTCAAGTGTTCATAATACACATACTATAATAAATCACACAAAGTGCTGAGATGGATGTGATCTTCTCATGTTCCTCTGCAGTAGAACACTATTCATGTCAGTGAGTGTTTTTGAAAGAACAGGTGGAAATGAATAAATGTTATACCAGGACAAGACCATTTGGCAAAGTCAATAAATAAGTTTATCTCTGCCTGATTTGGCCATCCACTTTCTGACATGAGGGACAACAATAAAGTCCTACAGAGGCACACAATGCAGCCTTTAAAACAGCCTGATTGTTATTTGGGTGATTTTTGACCATTTATTGTCATCAAGCCCTCAAGTGTGTTCCATGCAAAGGTCAAAAACAGCTGACATAGTCTACTAGAGGAGCAAAGTTGGCAGCTTTTGATCAGCACTTGTATGGTCAGCTTTAAAGCTTAACCAGAAGTCTGCAAGAACAATGGATCTTTTTCTTCTCAAATTTCCTCAGTACTTGTGCAAACATAGGAGGCTGTTTCTGCTGTAATCTATAAGGGCAAAGACACAACTCTCCTCTTCTGTGGGTGACTAATCTCAGCCAAATGCTTTCTCATGATGATACAGTGATGTTCCCCATAGTTGACTTCAATGAGATCAGAAAAGCAAAGCAATGCATATGTTTTACCACTAGTGATTCACATTATCACAGGTGGGAAAGCATTTGGGGGAGATTAGTTACTTGTAGAACAGGACATTTGTGTCAGGCGACTATTCTCTTTCTCTTTATGTGTCATTGGCCATACAGGTGAATACCAATGCTGCCTTACTTTTTATATATCCATGCACAGGCTACATGCAAACTCAAGCAGATCACACATGGTCCCTTCACCGTGTATGGGCCAAATCAACAGTATCCTTAGCAGAGATGTTTCAGCAAATCTGAAGGACCCATAGACCTGTTGATGGATTCTTCTTCCAGTTGGTCTGCATATGCTCCTTGTTGGCTCCGGGCTAAACTATCAGTTGAGCCTGATTTGGCACCCAATGTTGATGGCATGCCATGGAAGCAGCAGGGTCAGCACCCATGCAACATCCATTGATATATTAAATAATCCTAATTTTGATTATGGCCTCTGGTCCCCAATATTACCTTCACAACTGCTTCTTTTCTTGGGACTCTTCCACGAAAGAATTGTTATCCTATGCAATTGAATTGCTCAGCTAGTTTGTAACTGAAAAGGTCCATTTGAAAGAAATGTTAGATCAAAGATTACAATTTGACTGCAGCAACACATTTCAAACTATAATGTACTATGGCCATTTGCAGCTAAGACTACAATTCCTCCAATGCTCTGCATGCTTCTTTAAAGGTCTGTTAATCAGCTGGCTTATATATACTATATATTTACAAGCAGCGTGTGTGAGTTCCAAATGCAGCACATAATAACATGGGCAGCATATTACAGGCATCAGGAGACCCAATAAAAATCCCTATGTAGGCAGTTGGGATAATGAGTTTGGAAAGGATGAATGTAAAGAACTGAATGCAGTATATGAATATAAATCCTCAAGTGGATATACCATGGAGGAGTAATTCAACAACAGAAAGCAAAGGAAATAACCCTGCTCTAAAAGGACATTTTATTTACCAATAATGGATAAAGAGAATAATAAATGCTTTGCTTGGGCTTCTTGTTGAGGAAACCAGGGTATTTTTATTTCTTGATGCATATATATTAAATACAGTACTGTTTGTCATGTCACTTCTTCCATTGGAGAGCATGGTATATATGCTTGGGTTGATTGAAAATTAGCATCAGTCAGGACAATGTTTACAATATAAAGACTGTACCCAGATAATGCACTGGTTGGATTTCCATACTTTTAAAATTCAAAAATTTCAAATTCACTTATTTTTTTTGGACTGGATCTCAACCATAACCACATTGATGTACTTTGTATCCCTACTTTTCATTGGATTTATGACTATCCCTCATTAAAGAGGAAGACTAGCTAGCGAGGGTATCTCTGGCACAGGAACAGAAGAGCACCTCCGGCATTTGAGGTTGTGCAGATCTTTTTCCCTATTGCTAATAATTACTTTAAGCTGAAATGTGCATACACAGTGTCACAAAGGGTTAATTGCCCCTCTGTTGTGAAGCCCCTTTTCTGTTACCTGTGACCTTTTTCAGGACACACTCGTTGGAGGTATAGCAGACCAGCTTAAAAAGAGCAGTGTTGGGTTCCAGTAGGAGTTGTAGTGGGGGTGTTAATTCTTCAAGGAGGCCACAGCCTTGAAAGGACTTACTGTAGGTTAGTGCTATCCCTGTGAGGTTTCCACTGAAGGGGATCCATGCCTAAGTAGTGAGACTAACCCTTCACATGCTGAAACTCCTAAGTGTATGGGTGTTTTAGCCACTGGCTACTATGTACCCTTCTGCCTCATTTGGAAGAACCTTTGCTGTTGTTCAATAAATTATCTATTTGTATAAGAATCATTGGGACCATATTTATTTTATAAAGTACTAAAGTGATGACAATCAAAGTTTAATTTCCTAAAATATTTTCTTCTGGCACCTTGAGAGGGCTCAGCTAAGAAAGAGGGTTGCAATGTAACAGTGTTCTGCCAGAAAAGCAACTGTAATAAGGTATTACTTCCAAGACAGGACTACATACACTCCATGTCCAAAAGTATGTGAAAACCTACATTTCACGCTAAAACCTAGGGTACTAATATAACATTTGTCCGCTCTTTGCTACTAGAACTTTACTTTCTACTCTTCTCGGAAGGTTTCCACTAGATGTTGGCACATTGTTGGTTGGATTTGCTTCCATTCAGCCACAAGAGTATAAATGAGGTTGGGCACTGATGTTGGGAATCAAGCCTGACTCACAGCCAGTTTTCCAATTCATTCTACAGGTGTTAAGTTGTGTTAAGGTCAGGGCACTATACATGTTGATCATATTCTTCCACTCTCATCTCAGCAAACCTATTCTTTATGGGCGTTACTTTGTGTGCATGGTTATTATTCTGCTTCTCCAAACAGTGGTCACAAAGCAGAAAGGACAGAATTGTCAAAAATGATGTCAATGTATTATGTAGCAGTTCCTGTGTGGGTGATAATGGCTATGGGTTGAATAGACAATTGCACTAATTACAAGGGGTGTCCACATACTGTACGTCTGGCCATACACTACTGTATATTGGCCTACGTTTTAATATCAAGAATCAGCCTCCTTTTACTGTACCACTTTTCACTCAAAAATCTAAAATCTGTATAGTTACTGGTAAAGCAAGGAAGCTGTAGCAAACAATACTGCGTCTGTTAGTGAAGCAGTGATACACAGTCATTCTGCAAATATGACATTCAGAACTATTAAACACTAAGTTTATGGGTTTCCTAAAAACTGACTACAAGAAATGACTAAGTGTTACATCTCTCTTCCTAAAAGGTGCTACCAATTAGAGGCTACATCCTTTCCTCTAGAACCTACATGACAATCAATATTTTGCTCTGTACCAGATCAGACAATAATAATCTAAAAATCCTCCTTTATTAAATTCTCACAGCTAAAAGATCAATAGGAGGGGAGATATCACATTCGCTCAGACAGCTGGAAAGCAAGTCATCATTGTAGCATTTAGCCAGTGGTTAGTCCAAATATAGTCCGAGAACTAATATGCCAATAGTCCTTGTAAAGATTTTTTTGGCATTTTCACAACACATTCCCCAGTGCTGAGAGAGCACCGGTTTAGATGGGATACGGCAGAGTCAGCATTGTACAGTTAATCTTACATAAGAAATGCCATTTACTAGACTATATGTTGAGACAAGTTCTCTTAGAACAGTGCCCTTCATCTTTTATTTGAGGAGCATATTTTGATGACTATAGCAATAAGTTATAGAGTAGATTAAGAACCATTAAAATTCTTTGGAGGACCCCATTAGGCTTGCAAGACTTCAGTTAATCCTAAAAATAGAGGCAAAAGAGTGTCTGATGAGGGTTCCTGGCTTCTCAGCTTGTCCCCAATGTGCCAAAGTTAGTTACATAGTTAAATCGGGTTGAAAAAAAGTCCATCAAGTTCAACCCCTCCAAATGAAAACCCAGCATCCATACACACACCCCTCCAGGTATTAACAGAATCAGCATCACAACATCACCCGGCAGTCCATTCCACAACCTCACTGTCCTGACTGTGATGAACCCCCTACGTTGCTTCAAATGAAAGTTCTTTTCTTCTAGTCTGAAGGGGAGGCCTCTGGTACGGTGATCCACTTTATGGGTAAAAAGGTCCCCTGCTATTTGTCTATAATGTCCTCTAATGTACTTGTAAAGTCTAATCATGTCCCCTCGCAAGCGCCTTTTTTTCCAGAGAAAACAACCCCAACCTTGACAGTCTCCCCTCATAATTTAAGTCTTCCGTCCCTCTAACCAGTTTAGTTGCACTTAGTCTCTGCACTCTCTCCAGCTCATTTATATCCCTCTTAAGGACTGGAGTCCAAAACTGCCCCCATACTCCAGATGAGGCCTCACCAGGGACCTATAAAGAGGCAGAATTATGTTTTCATCCCTTGAGTTAATGCCCTTTTTTATTCAAGACAGAACTTTATTTGCTATACAGGCTAGAAATACATATTGTATAAGTCCCTATTTACTTGTACTCGGATAGTTTAAAATAATTTCTTTGTACAGGCCGGTGGTAGTTTATATTCCTGTATAATTGTGCCTAGTAAAGGGGAATACCTATGTTGGTAAAGCTTTATGCTGTCTCTCTGTACTGTTAAGGGTATCTGTTTATACAGGCGCAGAACACACTGGAGATGTGTCTGTTGACGGTGTTCCTAGAGTTTCCTATTAACAGCTACATTTGACTTCCTAAAATCTACTGAAATCTCACCATCCCCCCTCCTCTAGCAGGTCATACCCCTGCTGACTATTTACCTGTGGGATTATCATAATTTTGAAGGGCTATTGGAGGTGCAGAAAAAGGCTGTGGCCTGCCATCCAGAGAACAATGGAGACAAGGCTATGTGAACAGCTTCATAGAAACTATTGCAAACAAAGCAACAAGGGAATAATAATACATTCCTATCTTTTATATACAAACAAGAAAGAGGATACAAATATTGCCTCAATAGAGCAATTTCTTATGTCTTAATGTATATCCACCTTAATGCTGAAATGAACGCTCATTACATTTTATAACGTTCAAGTCCATAACATGCAATGAAGAACCAAAATGTGAATAGGGAGAAAAGCTTTGACTGGTGTGGGCATTACGCAAATGGCTGATGGTTCTTGCCAGCGTTTGTCTATAAAACTATTAAATCCACTACAAACTCCTTCTAAATTAAGGATAGAAAATATATGGACCATTAAAATGAATTGGTACAAACTGACTTTGTTGTTCCTTATGTTCATTATCATCCCATTTAAATGGTGCAAAGTGGTCTTCTGAATAGACTTTACTTTGTGATACATGGACCAGTTCTTCAAATGGCTGGTATCCCGAAGCTATTGTGATGGTTGTCTCATTATATTTATCTTCTTCGTTTGGAACCTCAGGAGGATTCCAGTAGATGAGATTGCTGTGACTCAAGGTTGAAAGACGCTTCTCTTTCTCGGGTATCATATCAATGGTGTCACTAACCATGAAGAGTCACATGAAAATCAGAAAGAAAAAAAAAGAAAGCTGATGGTTGAGGCGACTACATTGCCCAAATGACAAATTATGGCTTCTCTATAGTAAAACATAGCCTATTTTTATTCTTGCCCTTAAAGGGATACTGTAGTGGGAAAACAAGTTTTTTTTTTTAATAAAATGCATTAGTTAGTAGTGCTGCTCCAGCAGACTTCTGCACTGAAATCCATTTTTCAAAGGAGCAAACAGATTTTTTATATTTAATTTTGAAATCTGACATGGGCTAGACATGTTGTCAGTTTACCAGGTGCCCCCAGTCAAGTTACATTGAGTAGGAGAAACCAGTCAGAAAGCAGTTCCATAGTGCAGCACTGGCTCTTTCTGAAAACACATGACCAGGCAAAATGACCTGAGATGGCATCTACACACCAATATTACAACTAAAAAAATACACCTGTTGGTTTAGGAATTTTACATGGTCGAGTGAATTATTTGCAGTGTAAACAATGTAATAAAAATAATGACAGCATCCCTTTAAAGGGATCTCACAAATACCAAGACACCTGATTCTGTCTCACTGGATCACAGTCAGGATAGTTAAGCCAATTCTGTTTAACTTTATACATGTAGTGGGCTGATTATTTCTTATGCCACTTGCAAGGACAAGATTATATTAATGTGATGATGTCATAGAAAGAAGTTACAATAGATGTTTGGGCAATCCTTCCCTTTCATATTCCATTAAAATCCTAGCCAGGGAAACACCAATAGCACAGGTAGGTAACTATTCTCTTGATGTATACTGATGATACAAGGTCCACTCACACTTTACTGTAGGTTTCTCAATTTTGCAATAACCCTACAAATATTTAGCATGAAAAGGATATGAGGAAGCAAACTAAATACAGTAAAGAAAAAAGAGAAGTAGTTAGAATCCTTATGAATGCTGTAGGGGGAGGGGAAGAAAAAAATAAACACAGAACTCTGCTCACTTTATTCTGCAGCTATCTGTCAGCTCCTCGTATTCGCGGTACTCAGGACAGTTTAAATTCAATTGGGACTTCTTCTGTAGGTAAACAAGTCAACAATCAAAGATGTCATTGTTATGAACCTATTCCCAGGTCAGAAATAATTTTATTTTGTAGTTAACAGACATTCTTTACCTCAATCATGTGTTTTTATAATGCCCCCCAGCCTAGAACAGGGTATATTGCTATATATATATATATATATATATATATATATATCTGCTAGGAGTTTGTGTTTGCATTTGCTTCCTCCCACATTCCAAGAACAGCAAGGTAGATTAGTTAGTTCTGATCAAACTGATCACTGTGTGTGCGTCTGATAAGAACCTTAGATTGTTATGTGGCATCAAAATAAAGATTGATACATACGGTCAACACTGACCCTACTCACGTGAAGAGGAACTGATGATTCAACTCCATGGAAATTTTGCTTTTGTATGTATCAAACCCTTTATCCTAAATGGATATTGTCAGGTGATTTTAGCCTAGTGTTCATTTATTGACTTACCCTTTTCTGTTCAAATTGAAGAATAAGGTTGCTCTTGCTGGGGTCTGGAATCATCTCTTCCCATTTACTTTTATACCTGTAAATATGATTGGGTTATATCAGAATATGCATGAGTTTGCAGCCTATAGGCTGCTTCTAGGTACAGGCCAACACTACAGGTCCTTATCCCAATAGCATCACTGATATTACTTAAATGATCACAGTCACTAGTGGAGGAAACAGACTTGGACCCACCAATTGGAACTAGAGTCCTGCAGCAGGTCGGGTACCCGCGGTTTACCAGCAAAAAAAGCGGGCAATCTGCAGGTCTCATCTAAATTTCTTATCTTATGTAATCTTGTCTATATTTTACTCCTTTTAAAGTTTTACAAAACTTGTTTCTGTCCCTGCCCACTTTTGATGATGCCACTTCCGGTTTACAACACCACCACTTCCTGTTTGATGGTGGTCGACGGGTCAGGTTGCGGATAAGGCAGTTGCAGGTCCGGAAGCTTATAAAAAGGAGGAGTTCATTTTCGTATACAGTGAAATCCCCTCACCTGTATTTATGGTAGGAGCCATACTCTACAGCACACTCACCTTCTCATACATTTATTTCCATAAATACAGAAGACGATGAGGATGATGATGCATATCGGGATCACTATGTACAGAGGCATTTGATTAGGAGCTAGAAACAAAAATCAGCGTGACATAAATTAGTGAGGCATATTAAGTACAAAAATACTTACTTATCACATCATATTTCAACATTATTTATAACAGCTGAATTAACCATTCTAAGACGATGTATATATCTCTGTGATGGCTGTATTTATACAGGCATGGCATCCGTTATCTGGAAAACGGTCATCCAGAAAGGCCATCTTCCATAGACTCCGTTTTATTCAAATTTTTAAAAATTATTTCCTTTTTCTCTGTAATAATAAAATAGTAGCTTGTACTTTATCCAAACCAGCCTATTGGGTTTATTTAAGGTTTACATGATTTTCTAGTAGAAGGTATGAAGATCCAAATTATGGAAAGATCTATTATCAGGAAAACCCCAGGTCCCAAGCATTCTGGCTAATAGGTCGCATACCTGTATACAGAGGAAGGTTCTTTTATATATTCATGTCTTTTATATGGAATAATAATCCAACCCTTTTGGGTATATACCCTCTCAGAGGAACCTTAGGAGACCCCTCAGGATGATAGGACAAGACACTTTGTAATGATTTATTGGGTTCATTGAGGTACCATATTGTTGTAGATCACTGTGTGGGACCAGTTACCTACTGTATGGCTCATTGTTATGGTTCATCACAACTGGTCACTTTTTTTTTTACCAATACTAGGACGTTACAGGCTGCTGGATGATTATGTTTGATGAATCATCTCCATCTAGACCACATCCATCTTAAGAGAAACTGGTATCTGCACCATAATCACAAACATCTACTGTAATATAACCCGTAGTGATAAGCGAATTTGCAAAGAATTTGCAAAACGCATTGAAGTCAATGGGCATCAAGCAAAAATTTCCACGCAACAATTTTTTGATGCTCTCAACAATTTTTTTGCTCCAAATGCATTAAAGTCAATGGGCGTTTTTTTCTTAAGGTGACTTTTTTGTCCAAATGCATTAAAGTCAATGAGTGTTTTTTTCTTTTTGTCGTGCAACTTTTTTGTTGCAACAAATTTTTTTCAGTCAAATTTTTGCTGCATTTTCCCGGAAGAATTTGCAGATGTAAAGAAATGCAGAATTTCACCACAAATCCATGGCTGGTGAAATAAGTCAACCCTCACTCCGTCTAATGTAGCAGATGATTTGAAAGTCAAAGACAGTTGGTGAAAGATTGTTGAAAAAGGGCAATGGGGCAGAGGTTTAAACAACAGTTCAGCTCTGTAGAAAACAATGGTTTTAGTTTTTTACACAGGACCATAGTTTTGGACATTGCTCTCTGCAGAATTGCAGAATAAATTAATTTCCTATTTGAAATTGGACAGATTTTGCCAAGACATATTTTATTTTAGGTGCAAGAAGAGCAGATACAAACTTTTGTATTTTCCCATTTTATGGTATTACTACTTGTAATACCATAATAAGTTGTTTTTTATTGCTAAATTCTGGAATATTATACGCTGTTATGTTCTTGGTGGATAATACTGATCTGTTTATCTATCATGCACACTGAGAACCATGCAAATTTAATAGCACTTTCTCTGGCAGGATAGAAGGATTAGAGTTTAAGTGGAATTAAAAGAAATAATTTGTTTTTATCTTCACTGTTTAGTGCAATTTATTCTGCGTCGCTCAGTCATGACCCTGTCTAAAAGATTTTTATTAGTAAGAGCAATGCCATATTTTGCCTACATCTTGCTTATTAATGCTGGGATCAGAGCAGCGAAGACTCACTGGAGATATTATGGCACAATCTGACTTTGCAGATTAAAAAGGGCAATAAAATCTCTCTTTGGAAAATATACAGCTAAAGCAGTGGTTCCCGAATAGTGTGGCTCAGCCCGAAGGCCAGATATGTTGAGAATTGAGGGCCATAACTATTTGCTCTTGTAGATACACCCGAAAACTCACTGAAAACTTGTATTTATATATAGGCACACATTGGGGCAAATTTGGGGGAGCAGCCCTTGGGTGCCTATATATTTGAAAGATTTTCTCAAAATAAACTAGGAAAACTAGGAAAATAAAGTTGTTAGAGACCATTCCCATTGACTTATATTGAACCTCTACAGCTTTTACAGTTTTTGTGGCAATTTTTTTTTGCTGTTCTTTAATACATATTGACTATTTAAAGCTCCGAAGAATATTCTCAAATATGTTTTTTTCTTGAATCATGAAAAAAACGTGAAATTTGACAAATCGGGCCCTTCGGTGTCAAATTCTCTTGATGGCACGGTTAGACTCATTTTGCAAAAGTACTGTGGCATCAGAGTATATAAAATTGCAATGGCCACCATGGTGTCACTACAATAGGGGCAGCCGTAAATAGAGAAAATATCACTCTGAACAAGGGAATATATCTATTAAATTGCAGAGGGATTGCTTTAAGGGACTATTAGACAATTAGCTAGGGGACAATTTACTAGTGGGGGTAAAGTCTGTAGAGAGAGTTTATTTGCTGACAGATACAATGAGTTCAATACCTGTTTTGGTTTTCCAAGTTTCGGTTTTGCTCCACTCACTCCATGGTCCACGAGGACACTTACTTTCCCCTTCCAAATTCAGGATGCGCATCCGAACCTTTATTTTGTAGGTGCTTGAGGGCGCCAGGTCTTTACCAAGGCGAAGCGCCACAACCCGGTCTTCATTCATGGATTTTTCTTTTAGCTCATACTGGCAGTCAGGAAATGTCTGGTGGCAGAGATGATGACATGATGAGGTCAAGCAATGCTCTAATGTTGCATTGCATAATATTACCTTGAGTTCATCTTACCAGTAAGTGAGAATGGAACTACCCAAATATGTAAGATAAGTGTGTATAGCACAGCCAAGCTACCTTCATTTTTGTCTTTAGTCTTGCCATGGAGATTGGCACATGAAGCTTGTTAGTTTTCTGCTGTCATGCCTCGTACTAACCATGATTTACGTATGACTCGGCCCAACACCCTCCTACTCCCAAAAAAATACTCCAGACAATAATTATGGGTGAAAAGGCAGCAGCTTGTTTTATTCCTTAACCTTATTTAAAGGGATACGGTCATCGGAAAACATGTTTTTTTCAAAACGCATCAGTTAATAGTGCTACTCCAGCAGAATTCTGCACTTAAATCCATGACTTGGGGCAGCTGGGAAATTGACAATATGTCTAGCTCCATGTCAGATTTCAAAATTGAATATAAAAATATCCGTTTGCTCTTTTGAGAAATGGATTTCAGTGCAGAATTCTGCTGGAGCCGCACTATTAACCGATTCATTTTGAAAAAAAATGTTTTTCCCATGACAGTATCCCTTTAAGCTTAGTTAAAATATCCACCAAACAAACCTCATTATTATTATCACCAAATTGAGTAACCTGCATAAAAACATTAGCTAAAGGCTGCATATAACAAAATGAATAATGTGTTGACGTGTAAAATACTGGCTACTGAAGGCTGCATATAACATTTCACAATAACTTGTAATAACTTACAGTATTCATGTTAACCAACCCTGTTCTCCAGCCTAAGGCTAAGCCTCCATTTCTTCCTTCCATGCCTGCTGTGCCTAAGCCTAGGCTCAGGTCAATCTCACCTTAGCACTACAATGCCCTTTTGGCTACCCATTAGGGAAACCCCACTACACCACAGCTGCGACTTATCTCCTTACCCTCCTTGTCAGGCAGACGGGAGGGAAACACTATTACTCCTGCTGTTCCCAAGGTAAGACTGGCTTCCCACATCTCACCCCTCTATTTATGGCCTAAGCCTAACCCCTTCAGCCCTGCTTACATTTCCTACAAACAGCATAATGCCATGTGTTCAACCCCCACTGTAGGCCTACTCGTACCTTAGTCATGCCCCTCTCTGCTTCACCTGTTCCAGGGGCGCTTTATGGGCTTCTGTAGATGGAACCATAGCTAATCGCACAACCTAACGTCAATTTCAATGTCCTTAATATATTGAAAATGGGGGTGCAGAGGACCTCTTGTATTTGTCTGAATGAATTTTGTGACAAGAAAGAAGGGAAAAGGCGCTACAGAGTGTACATAAATCCCCAAATATGACAAGAGGCCCAGTTGCACCAGCCCGAGACCCTTGGCTTCAAGAAGCGGCAATCCGAAATAAAGCAAATGAAACAAATGGGGCTATCCGGCATTCAAAGGAATCCACAGGGCGAAAAAAGTCAAAATAATATTTTTTTGTAGAAAAATTTAAATTCATACATCTCCATAGCCCCATCATGCATTTTGTGCCCTACAGGCACTTAGTCATGGACTCCATGGAGTGAGTTTCAAATTCTACAAATAGATATTATTTTTACTTAATTTTTTTGGTCCTGTGGATTCCGTTAAGTACCAGATTAGTTTAATTGCTGTTTGAATTTTGTTGTCACAGCCTCATTGCACCCCTGTTTAATAGTTTAAAAATGAGTGGTGAGCACAACTTTCCTCATCCAAAATGCCAGTCACTTCTCTGCCTCCTATAGGAGAACTGATCTCATAAAAAACAGAAAATGGTAATATTGGCTATAAGATCCCAGTTCAGTCCTATTTTCCCAATAAATATCTGACCAGGCCTCAGTGAGATATTTGGTGGAGGCCACGGTCTCAAATAAGCGGCAATATAGAGAAAGATTCTCTAATCTTTGTACAAAAGCACTGACCTTATTTTTGCGAAATTGACCTTCGCTCCAGTAGCAAACCTGATAGAGCAGTGCCAAGGAATCCTTTATTGTCTCAGTGCTCCATCTGGCTTGGTAGAGCCGGCCTTGCTCTTTTTCATGAATGGAAAGGTTAATGGGTGGTCCAAAATGAACTGGAAGAGGAAAACCAGATTCAGTTACCTTATCCAGAGTGCTGAGACAGCAGACACTTGGCAGGGACAAATTAAGGAAATCAGACTCAAAATAAATGGGATTTCAGATGTTTCTCCCCTGGCAAAGATGAAATGATAGATACTAACCATTATCACAGGCTATTATCGTTTTGACTTCTTTTTCTGGTTTTACACTTATTTGCCAGCTGGCTGGATTAAAATTCTCTGTCTTAATGCTGCAGCGACAGGAGATGTACGGAACATTGGGGACCTCCATCTGGCATGTGTGGGTACATTTTTTATCACTGTCAAACACAACACAGAAGTTAGTGCCCATTTTTAAAGGTTTATTTACTGTATCTACAGGGGATCTAAACCTCAACCCCGCATTAATCAATTATTGCTGGATTAAAAAGACTAACATACTGCCAACACACATTAACAAAGGTAAAGCTGGGAGCTTTACTACAGCAAGAATAATGCCTTGTGAAGCTTCCCCCATGTTTACAGGACTATCAGCCTCATTAAATTGAAGATGGATCCTTCAATGAGATTTGACACCTGATCTGTGTGTTTTTCTTTGTTCAGTTCTCATCTGTAACTTTGCAACATTGGCTTTTTGGTCAACTGCATTCTCATTGGTGAATCCAACTGCATCTTCAATTACATTTTTTAGATCTTTTTTAGTTTTTGGGAGCTAGAAGGCCCAGAGAAGGAGGTTTATGGAGGGCTTAGATCCCCTTTGATGCTCAGGACAGGCAATGTCTACAGAAAGATATTGGGGATGTCCCTAGTTCTCTCTTGATCCTTTTTCTTCAGTAAGTTAGTATGCCATAGTTTATGTCAGTGTTTCCTCAAACTGTGTAGCACGACCGGCTGGGTTCTTTGAATCCAGAGCCACTTTGTACTTCAGCAAATCATTGACTTTTTCTACATACGCATCCATTTTTCACACTATATCTCATTAGATATAAAAATTGTCTGTAATATAAAGAAGAACGTCCTTACTACCCCACCATTTTGTAATGTTAATCCAAATACACTGAGCAGTCAGCAACTACTGTACATCCTCTGTAGACCCCAACATACTTGTCTGACTCAGTCTCGTTGTAGAATAGTTTGAAGGACACAACATCAGCTACTTCCACCCTCACCTCCCAGGCACATAGCACTTGTCCAACAAGGTGTATGCAACGTAAGTTTTTGGGTTTGGCTTCATCTTCTGGAGAGAAAAATGAAAGAAATGTGCTTATTACTTCATCATCATCATCATCATCATTTATTTATATAGCGCCGACAAGATACGCAGTGCTTTACCTTTGTTATAACAAACAGGGAATAAATGGTGGATAACAAACAAAGGTTACAGAGTACAATAGGATTAGAGGACCCTACAAATTAGAGTTTACAAACTAAAGGTTAGGGTACAATTGAGACATTAGGATTTTAGAAACAATTTTGTGATTTATGATACGGCAATGATTGATTAATTAAGGTACATTGAATAATCTTCTTTAAACAGGTGGATCTTTAAGGAGCACTTGAAAGTTTGGAAAGAAGGAGAAAGTCTGACAGCTCGAGGCAAAGAGTTCCAGAGAAAAGCAGAAGCCAGAGAGAAGTCTTGTAGATGAGAATGGGCAGACGTGATGAGAGGAGAAGTGAGGCGAAGATCAGAAGCAGAGCGAAAGTTGTGTGAAGGAGTGTATTTGGAGATTAGAAATGAAATATTGGGAGGGGCTTCATTATTAAGGGCCTTGAATGTGTGTATTAGTAATTTGAATTTGATTCTAGAGGAGATCGGGAGCCAGTGAAGGGACATACATATGGGAGCAGCTGATGTTGAGCAGTGAGATAGATGAATGAGTCTAGCGGCCACGTTTAGAACAGATTGGAGTTGTGAAAGGTGACTTGTTGGAATACCTGTTAGGAGTAAGTTGCAGTAATCAAGGTGGGAGATGATGAGAGACTGAATCATTGTTTTAGTTGATTCTGAACTAAGATATGGACATATCAGACAGATAAGATGTAAACCATGAAAGAGCCAGCTGAGTATAGAATGTCTGGGAGGAGTGTGTGGTCAACTGTGTCAAAGGCTGCAGAGAGTTCTAAAAGGATGAAGTATGGAATAGTGTCCTTTAGACTTTGCCAGTAGAAGATCATTGGTAACTTTGGTGAGTGCAGTTTCAGTTGAGTGTGATGGACGGAAGCCAGATTGAAGGGGGTCGAGAAGGGAGTTGTGACTGAGATGCTGGACCAGGCGTTTGTAAACAAGCCTTTCTAGCAATTTGGATGCAAATGGAAGAAGGGAAACTGGGAGAGATGGGATCAAGGGAAGGTTTTTTGAGGATAGGAGTGATTAGTGCTTGTTTGTATAAGGATGGAAAAGTACCAGTTGAGAGTGAAAGATTAAATAGGTGGGTAAGTGCAGGAGAGAGTGTATCAGAGATTGGATAGAGGGGGCGAGAGGGTATGGGGTCAAGGGAACAGGTTGTGGATTTTGAGCAGGCTAGAAGTTTGCTAACTTCATCTAGTGTTGCAGGAATGAAGGAGTGCAAAGTGGATGTGAGTGGACTGCACGTTAGACTGAGATTGTTGTCAGACGGTATGCTCAGCCTAATGAGATTGATTTTTTCATTAAAGAAATGAGCAAGATCTTGGGCAGTTAAATTAATGGGTGGAGGGGGTGGAGGGGGGCATAGGAGTGAGTGAAATGTGGCAAACAGTCGCTGTGGTTTAGAGGACAGAGTGGAGATTAAAGAAGAGAAGTATTGTTCTTTAGCTAATGATAGAGCTTTATTGTAGCAGGAGAGCATGAATTTGAAGTCAGGATCAGTTTTGACTTATTCAGCCAAGTTTAATTTCCATTCTAGGTTTGCTATGGCACTACTCCTTAATCACATTAACCAGGGTCGCACAGCTACTAAGGCATTTGGGATGTCCTACATGAAGAAGCCTGCTCTAAGCAGAGCTTAGCTTGACAAATGGCTGTCCTTAAATAAAGTAGCCATGAATCTACCCATATAACAATGTAAAACTGCTCTTTTGCAATTGTACATTCTTTTTTTTGTTTTCATGATGTTAGCAGTTCACTGCTAATATAATGAATGTTTATCAGTTGCACCCCCTGCTGTTCTGTCCAGTTGGAATGCAGAACGTGACTCCTGATGCTTCACTACTTAGTTCTTTTTCTTAGTGAGACAGAATATTACTATTTTAGAGGACATTTACCACTGAAAGTGTTTCTCTTGTTAAACCAATACATAGATTTCTTCCTCAAAATAATTATTTAAAAAACAATTCCCTTTTGGAAACGAGTATCTTTTATCATATCTACAAAACCGTTTTCCCCCCTTTTAACCACATCATTGAAATCTCTGTCATTTTCTTACCTGCCGTTTTAGGTTCAAGCACAACTTCCGAGCTCCAGTTGCTCCAGTGGCCATTATTATATTTTACTCTCATTTGTGCAACATGGGATTTTCCTGCCTTTGGTTTATAAACAGCCCATACATTGATGCACTCTGCCATTGATGAATTCTGTAACCACAAAATAAATAATTAAAAAAGGCTTTATTTCTATAAAGTGTCACACTTTGAGCTTTTGCAGCTGCTGACTGGCACTGAGCTGTCTGTTGTTTAGACAATGGTCTGCAAATGTTCCAACAGCCTTTTCAAAATAAACTCTTACAGTATATATGTATCAAAAAAGAAGAAAATCTAAAATCAATGGGGATGCAGAAAGGGGTGAGGCTATGGCTGGATTTATCCATAGGTCACTTCTAGACTGGGACTAATACTCGCCCCCCTTCCCCTATCTCGCTTTTCGTTGGGTCCAGGCCATGGTGATTGGCGTGGGGGAGGTTTAAAGTGCTAGAAAATCTCCTGCATGTCCCCAGTGCTAAGGAACCCATAATGCAATGTGGCTGGATGGCATGCCGCCCCTAAAATTCTGCCGCCCTAGGCCCAGGGCCTTTTGTGGCCTTTCCATAAATATAGGCCTGGGTGTGCCTAACCAGGTAGCTGGGATTTTGGATGGATTATGGCAGCTCCTGGAATGATTGAATGGATTGTTGGTTTATATATATATATATATATATATATATATATATATATATATATATATATATTTATATATATTTATATATATATATATATATATATATATATATATATATATATATATATATATATATTACTATTACCATAGTAATGGTATATATTAATGGTGTGTAAATTCAGACTGGTGTGTAAATTCAGAGATTGAAAATAATGACATGGTGATCAGCCAATTGCTGATCACCATGTCATCAGGCCTGCCCCAACCTCACGTCCCCCGACATCATCAGTCCTGTCCCTGACATCATAGAACCACCCCTGATGTCATCCACACGCCCCCCCTGTAACATCATGCGCACCGCCACCCCCCCTGTACCTTTTCAGCAAAAAGGTGACAACCCTAGTAGACACAAACAAAAAAAATTCACCAACTGCCGGGGTCCCGAGTGGTAGTTCAACGAGCATATGCACAGCAATAACTCACAATACTTAACATTTTTATAAAAATCCTTTTTATTGTGAAATATCAACGTTTTGGTCAAATATTATATATGAAAATGTGATCGAAACATTGATTTTGCACAATAAAACAGATTTATAAATTTTTGTGAGTGCTGAGATATTGCTTATTTGTTTATATATTTATTTTAATTGTATTGTAAGGTATAAATTGAAATAAATATAATATTTATACGCTGCAATAAAACTGTGGCCAAATGATTATATCAGTGTTTAGCAAACAATGAGCTTTGAAAGGGAAATCAGTTTAGCATTGTTTGCCTTTGTGTTTTTATTGCACAAGACAAGTCATTATACAAGAATATTGTTCTCACATCCCATAACCAGTCTAGATAATGTACTACTTATTACTCTTTTTGTAATGGCGTTACAACACAACAATACAGCATGTAATATATTTTGGGAGGGTGGTTTATTTAATGTAGCTGCTACATTTTAGATTTCTCAACATTTTTACCCTCGGAGAAGTACTAAAAGCTGCTCCCTATGCTTCTAATGTAAGTAATCTAACATTCCTCTTCCTTGTAGTTTAATTATTTAGTAATGCTGGATGTGAGCCATTTGTTTTGTACTTGTCACCATGACTTTTCAAATGATCTTCAAAACTAGAGGGCTGCCCATCCAACCAGAATGTCCAGGGCAGCTGCAACTCTATAGCTCTTTTGCCCAAATGACTTGAATGTACAATTCAGGTGCAGCTCTACACCTCCAACTGCTTTGCCAAGAACTTTGAGTTTATAGTGCAACTGCAGCTGCGCTCTGCTATAACTGGTTTGTCAGCAAATGTGCACCTCTTCATTGCTTTACCCAACCAACCAGAATGTTCAGTGCAACAGTGGATACGCTCCTCTATAAATACTTTTTCCAACCAACCAGAATGATCAGTGCAACTGTGGCTGCTCTCCTCTATAAATACTTCTTCCAACCAACCAGAATGTTCAGTGCAACAGTGGATACACTCCTCTATAAATACTTCCAACCAACCAGAATTTTCAGTACAACTGTGGCTGCGCTCCTCTATAATAATTTTTCCAACCAACTAGAATGTTCAGTGCAACTGTAGCTGTGCTCCTCTATAACTGCTTAGCCCAGTCAACCAGAAACCACAGAACTACTGTTGCTTTATAGGACTCATTTGCATTATGCAAACACAGTGGGCAGCTTGTTCATTTCCCGAAAGTGAGTTGCATTTTAGGACCACTTTCATTACAGGTACTTATGTCTGTGCTAGGGTTGCCACCTGTCCAGATTTGACCCAGACAGCCTGGTTTTCAGAAGGGCTGCCCAGGTTAAGACAGGTTTTCCAAATAAGGAAAACTTGGCAGGATCCCCCCTGATTGACACGGTAATCAGCCAATCATTAATTGCCACATCATAGCCCCGCCCATAAGGTGTATCACACCCCACCCATGTGGGTAGCACGCCCCGCCTGCAACATCAATGTCCCGTCACTGTGACATCATGGCCCCACCCCCTGCCTGGATTGTGAGCCACATAAAGGTCTTCCTGCCTTCCATTTTGAAGTGAGCGCTGCTCCATCTTTTAACACACAACACTGTGTGTACTCCCTACATCCTACCATCACCTCCTTACTAGATGGTAGGTCCAGGGTTCCCTCCAGCGCCCTGTATGAATTGCCACAGAGCAGTTGCTCCTAAAGAACAGAACACAGAACACAGAATTTTTAGATGCAACTGTGATAGATTTACATAGAAATGCACATGCAGTTGTGTCTATTTGACAATTCAGACACATTTGTGCATCTGATTCAGTGCCAGCAGTGATGTCTGAATCTGGAAAAAATATATTTCTCTGCAGAGGGGTCAAAGGCAAATAATTTCCCTGGAGATTGACATCAATAACTTGCTCTTTTGTGTGAATTTTCCAGCCACAGTGAACTCATGAGTCCATGACAGGCATGGCTGGAGGGGTGTGGGGGTCAGTATACTGCAAAATGCCAAGTGTCAGTTCCTGCCTGTGCCTGGAATTGTATATTTAACCTTATGCTATGATGTGCTGAACTAGAATGCCGACATTCCCAAGGCCTTGCCTATGAATCATTGTTGCACAATATAAGTGTGAATGGTATTTTTATTAAGATCTCAATGATTGCCTATTTAAATGTTGATATAATTAGATCCGCCAAGACTTAGTACCGACTTGCATTCTCTAATGTTGGAGACATGAAATGATATATTAATGGATTTAAACCCTAATTCCTCTCAATATTCACAAGTCCCCACAGACCAAATTATCTCTGGGTAATTAAAATATTCAACAATTATATCTTTGCCATGTTCTGAAAGTTTTTTTTGTTTTAAAGCTAAAATGTTTCCAATCCCTTTCATCATTCATTTTTATTTCCTTTAGTACTGGAACATCGTATTCACAACAAGCGCGTAATTGCAGGAGTATGCAAACATCGATTTGTTTATTCCAATATCATTACAAAGGAACAATCAGGCCAGGATTTGTGGGAAGGCCATCAAGGCCCTGTCCTAGGGAGGCAGGATTTTAGGGGGGCAGCATTCTGCTCAACCACACCCATTTTTTTCCGAATAACTGGGGATGCACAGGAGATATGGTCGTTTTTTAAATCTCCCGTGCACCAATACCCATTTCTCTGGTCCCAATGACAAAAATTTGCCCGAATAAAGGGGGGGCAACGGCAGTGGGCCTAGGGGTGCCCGCTATGTTAATCTGGCCGTGGGAACAATGAATGCAAATTGGCATGTACCAGGCTGCAGGAAGAAGGCAAAAGGCAAAACTAGTTGCTAAATTGCTGTTCAATGTAGTCCTATTTAGTGAAGGACCGAATTTCTCCTGTTGCGCCGAAAAATTTGTGGAAAAGCATGAAATCGGAAAGTTCATGAAAAAATCGTAAAAATTTGAAAGTTTACACTGAAAAATCGTGCAAGTCAAACGTTTTCACTAAAACATTGTGCAATGCGAACGTTTTCTCTTAAAAATTTTGAAATTCGAACGTTATCATGACGAATTTTCATTTTCATTGGGGAATATTCGAGGGAGATTCGCAAATTTATTCGCCGGTGGCGAAACGCGAAAATTCGCCACAAATTTGTGCCAGCCAAATTTATTTTCCCATAGCTAGATATTCTTTGTTATGCCCCATGTCCATTACGTCCTTATGTCCTTGATCAGGGGTTCCCAATCTTCTTTACCCATGAGCCACATTAAAATGTAGAAAGAGTTGGGGTGCCAAATAAGTGCTCTGATTGGCTATTTGATAGTCCCTTTGTGGACTGGC
Organism: Xenopus petersii; assembly: GCA_038501925.1. Lineage (NCBI taxonomy): Eukaryota > Metazoa > Chordata > Amphibia > Anura > Pipidae > Xenopus > Xenopus petersii. The sequence goes on along the minus strand of CM076677.1, from coordinate 10,682,655 downwards.
AGCCTACAGGAGTCTCAGCTTGGCCTTAAATCTGGTATTTATGCAACTAAAACGTGTCCCTAAACCAGGAATTCAAAAATAAGCACCTGCTTTGAGGCCATTGGGAGCAGCATCCAAGGGCTTGGTGAGTCACATGTTGCTTGTGAGTCACTGGTTGGGGACCACTGTCCTAGATCCACCCATTTGCATTACATTTAGCCTACCTGGTATATCCAGTATAGATGAACTCCATCTAGGATTCAGTTTGCGATTGAGTCCAAACTGATTTTGAATCCTTTAAAAATATGTGACATTCACCCAAACAAGGAAAATTATTTTTTTTCCACCTCTTCTTATTCTAATTTGCATAGGCAAATTTGGGTTCAGTTTCAGTTCAGGGTTCAACCAAATCCTCTTTGTGAAAGATTTTTATGATTTAGCCAAAACCCAAAATATCCAGCCAAATCTCATCAGCACATCAGACCATGCCCTGATCTACCCCTAATGTCTAATGAAGGGGCATTCCTCCGAAACATTACGCCTCAATAAACACTTATTTTTGCCTTTTTATTTTATAGCATGTCACCACATTACTCCCTTTATATAACCTCCATTATTTCAGTAAAAGAGGGCAAAAAAGGCAACACATAAATCTAAAGCAAAATGGGGGATCTAGGATTAAGAAACATAAACTATGTTTAACCTTTTCATTTAATCCAAAACCTTAACTTTATGTGACTTTTAAGCTCAGAAACAGGTCAATATTATTTTCCACAACTGATTCTTTGATTTTTCTCACAATTGAATATGCAAATTATGGTTTGAATTTAGTTCGGGATTCTGAGTTTTTCAAATATTTTGTGGGGGATTCTGTAACCCAGCTAAATAAAAACGTATAGATTTGGCGATTGCCTAGTACAGGGGACCTGATTCTCAAGAAGTCCCTGGTCAGTTACCTTTATGCATGGTGAGATGGAGGTATTTCTCATTGGTACAAGTGTAGTCTCACCAACTGGGAACCTCATTGGAAGGTGAGGAACACATGCTCCGTGGCTCTACCAGAGCTATTCGCCTATTTGTCACCTAAAACCTCCTGACATTCGAGTTTTTTTTGGAGAAAAAACTCAATTTGAATTTGTATCAAGTTTTAGATTAGATTTTTTTATAAATCACCCCAATAAAATTTCAAGTAAAATCTAATTTATGTGAGTTAAAAAAACTTACATCAATTAAAATTTGGTCCATTGTTTGATTACTTTTAATACGTTGTACAGATCTTACCTCCCAGTTTTCTGAGATCTCCTTGTATCGGCTTTCACACTGTGAAATTTCCTGAGTTTGATTGTCTGGAGCATAATTAGCTTCTGACCATAGAAGGAAATACCCATCATCATTGTAGTACATAATGGGGTTGGGATTCTCTGTGAGACCAGTGCCTGTAAATAGAAATATGTACCAAAGTCATCTACAGATGGAACCCAACAGATATTCCATTTTAAGCTTTTTTTAATTTTCATTTAATAACCTAGTATTTTGGAATATATAATTCTGCTATTGTTACATAGTGCAGGTCAGTGAGGAGACATCTCTAGAGTGATGTTGACCATTCTGCAGATGATCTGAACATCTTCTAGTGAACATGACTTTATGATTGTGATCACCAGGAGGGGCAATGTTTGAGCACCAAAGATCTCAGCAATGTTTTATGCATTTATCCATCAACTCTTGCATATTACTTAGTTTACCAAACTGACAGCCAAAGAAAAAATTTAGGGGGTCATCGTGATTACTAGCTGTAGTGGTTTCTTCATCATCATTTATTTATATAGCGCCGACAAGATACGCAGTGTTTCTTATTTGCTCTCTTGTATAATTGTGGATCTATATCAATGATGAGTTCTACAGCAATGAAATTATACATGCATAAGATTAGAGGGTAATCTATTAAAGTTTGATTATTTCTCATTGGCCTTATAAATGGGAAAAACACCATTTTTCCGTGGAGAAAAAAACTAAAACTTTTCTTTATTTATTAAACCCCGAGGGTGCTAAAAGTCTGAATAAAAGAGTGCTCCAACTCAGATCTGCCCAGTTCATGACGAAGCCAATGGGTTTACGAAAAAATCACAATATTTGGGCGACAAATCCAAAAAAGTTGTGTTGTTGGTCATCAAATCCTTAGAAGTTGCGGTATTCAGCGTCAAATAAAAAAATTCTGAATTTTTCATGATTTTATCGAGTTTTTTTCCTGAACAAGTAATTTTCAGGAAAATGTATTCATAAATAAGAGGAAAAAATCCATGCCGATTTGGTCGGAGTCGTTTTCAGAAAATTTGGAGAAATTTTCGGCTTTGGATAAATAACCCCCTTAATGTAGTGGGTCACCATGTTTGCTAATTTTGGTAGATTTTCATTTGCTATCCTGTATAATTGTGGGTCTATATTAACGGTGGCTTTTACAGCAATGAAATTACAGAAAATACAGAAATGTAAGGCTTTCACTTTTTTTGGACCAGAATAAAGGGACTTGAATCCAAAAATCATAAAATCTCTTACCCAAGGTTGCTCTGTAACAAAATTGATTGTGGGGGGCAGCAACTTTTAATCCTATCGATTTGGGTGGGAAGCAACTAGCAAATTTTCAATTGGTGTATCCCTTGAAGAAACCAATGACTATTTAATGGGCTTTGTCTGAGAATGATGAGATTTGTGTTTTAGCAAAAACTGAATAGGTGCTTAGTGACCTACAGGTATACAGTATGTTTACTGAGGGGGTATCTGTAAAATGGGGAGTGGTTTATCGGAGGGTGTGTAGTGGGCATGGTCTAAAAATGTTTCTGTGGCACGCTGTGTGTGCCACCATACTTGCCCCTTCTGGTCATTTTACTTTGACTTTGTCTTTTACTTGCTTCATGAGATCTTGTAACCCCCAACTGCTCTTGATCTTCTGCAAAATTCCATAGAGAAACTTAGCACGTTTCCTCCCAGTTTGTGGGTTTATAGGGACCTGAATCTACTAGGCTGCCTGTGGGCAGCCTAGTAACCTTACCTGCTTATTGTGGTGGAAAACAAGTCATGTTACCTTTGTCTGTTAAATTAAGTTGTGTTTCCAGATTGCGGTCAGGTTGAAAGTGATACTGTTCTGTCGAGGTAATATAAATGTAATTTTCACTGAGACATGTCCAGGTGAGATTGGTCTGTGTGAGGGACTTACAAGTTGTGTTCCTGCTGTTTCTCCTGCAGGAGAAATATTACGTAAAAAAACAAGAACATGCCATCCCACAGTACTCTTCCAATGTGCTGAGAAAAGTTGTGCTTGTGATACTTTATTGAAAAGTTCCCCAAAAAATGTACTTGTATCGCCCATCTTTTTTACTTCCTGCTTTCCCTTGATGTGCAGGAGAGCCTTTGTGGATGCAAGGCTGTGATTGGCTATCTACTTCCTACTATATAAGTAAGCGGTGCATGTCCAATCACAGTCTTGCATCCACAAAGGCTCTCCTGCACATCAAGTGAAAGCAGGAAGTGAAAAAGATGGGCAATACAATTCAATATTTTTGGGAAGTTAGTAGGAGGTGGATATATAAAAAAACAAGTACTGAGTTGTGCTTTGTGATACTTTATTGAAAAGTTCCCCAAAAAATGTACTTGTATCGCCCATCTTTTTCACTTCCTGCTTTCCCTTGACATGCAGGAGAGCCTGTGTGAATACAAGACTGTGATTGGCTATCCACCTCCTACTGTGCTTCTGCCATGTACTGTTAGCACACAACCACCACTCATTAGAAATGCAGATATCATTGCCACCTTTTCACGTCATGAGCTCCGGACAGGGGGGCCGGACAGTGACATCACGAGGTGGACTGCTGTTGTCACAATGGCAGGGCTATGATGTGCTGATCGTTGATTGGCCAATTTCTACATCAATCTAGAAAAGTCATGCCTAGTTTACCTATTTTGGAAAACCAGGCAGGCAGTTTTGACCCGGATAGTTCTTCTGGCCAAAACCGGCCAGGTGGCAACCCTACATATTGACAGGGACTGATATGAACAGAAGACCAAAGGTTTTGACTTACTTTTCATATAATGTCATATTGACATAAGGTCCATAAGGTCGGTTGGCAGTCCAAGTGCAGGTGACTAATGAGTTATAATCATTATAGCACTCTAAGCTGTCCAGTAGTTTGGAACCTGTGGAAACGAAATTGCTCAGTTACATTTATTAATGGAATTGAATATGTACCCATCCACAGCCCTGATATCATAAAGAGAAAATTAAAGGGGCACTACACCCCTTTGTTTAACATGAGTGTAATGAATAGGAGCTTGTGCTGAAGATACTTTTGCTTGTTGTTTCAACCATGGAAAACAATTTTTTAGTTTTTGCTATTTCTTGATATGGATTATTGTCCTCACAAGGACCAATCATACAGTTGTTTTATTCTTCCCATATAGCTCAAAAAGTAATAATAAAATACAGTTATTGTCCTGTAAGGATTGCTTTCCAGTCTTCTGAAAACATACTATAAAATTAACACAGCATTTGAGCAATTTTGCATTAATGCGCTTGTATTTCCAAATGAGCCCCATTGCCCCCAACACTAGAACTAGCGTTAGTAGGATCGTGTCCTCACCTTGCACTTGTATAACTGCAGAAAGGAGGCACACGGCAGCATAACTGAACATCACACCAAAGCTACGCTCCATCGAGTCCATATCTGTAAATTACAGCCACATCTGAAACACACCTGTGAGAGAAGAGACAATCAAGACTGTAGGTTGCCCAGTCTGCTTTAGTGAAGGCTACAAACTGTACAAAGTGGTCTTTAGACTGAATATACAGAAAGTGGGGCATGGGAACTGCATCGTTTTCTCTTCTTTCTGTCTCAAGCCACTTCTCCATACCCGAGGGCTGTCCCCCAAAAACTGCTGCCCTAGGCACAAGTCCTCAAGGCCCTGCTCCAGGGACACATTGTCTTGCACCTAGAGGAAAAGCACCACCTAGAGGTGCAGGGAAATGCCAGTAACAGGTTTTATTGCAAATATAGGTTGCTTCTGACTCCACTAATGTTTGAATAACAGCGAAAAGAAGAAGTAATTTATTCTATTCCAAAATAATTCATCCTATCCCGAGCCAGCCTGATCCAATGGATAGGTGGGAATACAGCTTAGAGAATGTTGCCAGTGATTACCTGAGAAATCATTTAGTATAACCAGTGTATGTCCTGTGTAGAAGGATATCTCAAGATATTGAGGGTCAAGCCTTTGCTTGACCCTGTTACTGAAGTCTTAAGGTGCCCATACATGGAGAGATCCGCTCGTTAGGCGATGTCCCTCCGATATGCCCACCTTGAGGTGGGCAATATCGGGCTGATCCGATCGTGGGCCCTAGGGCCCAACGATCGGATCCTAGCAAACGCAAACGGGCGGTCGGATTGCGGGACCGCATCAACGAACAGATGCGGCCGCGATCCAACGGGATTTTTAATCCCATCCGATCGAGATCTGGCCAACTTTCAGCCAGATCTCGATCGGGGGATTCCCATCGGGGGCCCCCATACAGGTTCCAATAAGCTGCCGACTTGGTCTGTCGGCGGCTTTTATCGGCACGTGTATGGCCTTTAGCGAGAGGAGAAGCGCAATACCTGAGTCAGCAAAACTCTCAATCCTACTTGTGGCAAGGACGATATCTGTATCCCGGCAGACTTGCCATTACAGAAATATTTTTAGTTGGAAGGATTTGGTGATTAATAAAACATTGTAAAAGAGACATAAAATACTCACAGTGAGACAGGTCTCGATATGTCGCCCGTTGGGAAAGAAAACAAAATATAAAATAATTTGGGTGTAGTCCAATGTATGCAAGGCTGAGAGACCCTGGTCTCTCTTCCTGGTGAGGAGGAAAATGGAAAAAAATGTGAAATGAAAATTAAATAAAGGTACAAGACTCAATTAATCAAAATGATGGAAAAAAACATATATCAATAACATATGTTCTATGAATGGTGCAAAGAAAGAGACCAAAAAAAACCAAAAAGATATCTATGGGTAGGGATGGGTGTATTTTTTTGCCTTGTTTCGCCACGGAAATGACACCCATAGACTTGTATGGCGTCGCACGTAAAAAAAAAAAAAAATTGCAACAACATTTTTTTTTTTACGCCCATAGACTTTAATGGGCGTCAGCGACATTTCACCGGTGGTGAATTTTTGGCGAAACGAAATGAGTCAAATTTGCCCATCCCTTTCTATGGGGGGTTGTAATAAAAGGTGCAAAGTTTATAGCAGGTTTAGGAACCAATTACCATTAGGCATGTAATGGCCTGCATAAAGGAGAACTAAAACCTAAAAAAGAACAAAGTTTCCCACAGCAGATCCTGATCTCAAGTATTGGATCTTTTGCCTGTCAGTGGCACTGTACAAACTCAGTGGGCTCTGCTGCTGAGAAGCTAAGCTTAGGGGTCATTGGAAATCATAAAACCAAAACAGCAAGTAAGATCACATCTGTTATAGAAGCTAATGTCTTAGGGCTAATTACTAATCAATTACAGTGCAGGGAGCTATGGGGATATCATCAAAGTACCCTTTGCAGTACACATTATATACCTGTTGGGAAGTGAGTGAATGTTCAGAGCACATATATACTTCATTGTCTAGTAGTTCATATTCAGCATTCCCTCCCCCATATTCCTGTTTAGGAATAGCTTGGAATACCTGTAGCTTCCTATTATTAATAGTGCTGAAACCATGCTTACTTTAGAAGATTAAACCAGATTAGCAGGGCAGATTGATGGGGCTATTTTTTTTCTGTGTGTTCAGAGGCCAAAATAAAATAACTTCATAATATCATACATTGAAGTCACTGGAGTCCTTGTCATAAAAATCTCTTGGGAGGAGGCCACATCTAGCCAAGCTCTACATATTCCATGAGTGGTCCAAAGGGTACTGTATGTATGATTTCTATGTGTATAGTCATTAGGGCCAGATTTATCCATAGGGCACCTCTAGGACAGGACCACTCCTCGCCTCCTTCCCCTATCCCGCCTCTCCTTCCTTATCTCGTTGGGTCCAGAGCATGGGGATTGGCATGTGGGAGGTTTAAAGAGCTGGGACTCTCCTGCATGTCCCCAATGCTTCTGAACCAATGCTTCTGGCTGGGTGGCATGCCACCCCTAAAATTCTGCCTCCCTAGGCCCGGGCCTCTGCGGCCTTTCTACAAATCCAGGCCTGATAGTCATCAATGTATATAGAACATTGGATTAGCAGATGGATAAGCATAATTCTGTATAGACAGAGTATAACTAATAAATATTCATCTGTAGTTATAGCAACAGTAGATGTGTTATTAAAGAGGCACCATGGTGGTTACTAAGTATTATTATAAATAGAAGATTTCAACCTGATAGAGAACAACTTGTTTTTGTTGTTACATATTTGTACAACTATGTGTTCAGTCCCCATAAGAAAAAGTATGGGTGTTCAAAAAACACCCCATATATCTGAGTCCTAAATTCTTGATTCCACACAGCAGCCCTTGGTTTGACAGAAGATTTTGATTTATAGCATAATATAAATTTGCCGTCCAACTGGTTTATTCTCAGGAATGTCAGACCGATGTTCATATCTCTGTGACACCTGAAAAAATTTCTCAAGAAATATGACATATAATAATATTTAACTTAAAGTGCAACTCAAACAACCTTTTGAATTTCTGCCAGGGCTCATCTGAGCGTGGCCTGTTCATTTCCTATAATGTCAAGTGTCCTTCCCTTATCATGAAATCAAGTACCTAGGACTCATTTTGACCATCTTTTCACTTATACACAAATAAAATAGGTAGGTGGTGGATATAATGCAATATTGTCTGTAATACTTTGCTTTAGTCATAGGCTCATAGGCTGTCCACTGCCATTACCTCATTCATGGGGTACATATTCTCATTCATGGGGTACCTGCTGGTCTCCTTAGGGTCCAAAGTGGGACCTTACAATACAGGCTTCACCCCTAATTAGGTGGAGACCATATAGGAAAAGTCATGTTCCCCTTCCCATTCAATAACTTATGGACCGCAAATGGTCACGGAATCCCTGGGTCAGTTGGAGAAACCTCCCTGTTATAGGGGATAAGTAACAGACCCTGAAGATCTTGAGCAGTAGAGGAGATTATATTGATGCATATGTCTAAACATCCATGACTAGAAGCCTGTGTTGTGTATCAGAAGGGGAAGGAACTCTTGCTAATGCTTGTATTAAGCTTGTACTTCTCTATTTGTTGCATTCAATTCTTAAAATAAATGCTGGGTGTCAGCTTTTCCACCCAATATTTCCTTTAAATTTAAATTACATCCTTTAACAAATTCATGTAATTATAATTCTTCTTCTGAAATAAGAGTTCAGATAGCAGTTCTTTGGGAGTGCTGTGGTTCTTTGTTTCTGCTAGAGGTTTCTTATGAGGGCTAACATTTTTGGAGAGTATACAGCCTTGACTTGCCTTTAGTGACGGGCGAATTTGCGCCGTTTAGATTTGCCGAAAAATTCGCGAAACGGCGCCGGCGTCTCGTTTTTGACGCCAGCGCCAGTTTTTTTCCGAATTTTCGCGGGCGTTTTGCAAATTTATTTGCTGGCGGCGAATCGCGCAAATTTGCTGCAAATTCGCGCCTGGCAAATAGATTCGCCCATCACTTCTTGCCTTACTAGATTTCTCCAGTTTGGACCTAGTCTTACACATTTTAAAGATGTGTAACAGCAGGTTACAGCCTCAAGGACTAGTATACCAAACCCAAATGCAAAGGCCTTGCTTCTGGCTTTTGCTGTTTTCGTGGAAATACAGGAGATAATGAGCCACCTCAGTGAAACTCTGATGGTACCTTAAGATGTTCAGGGGCTCAACTATAATGGAATGACAGGAAGAAGAGTGGCCGACCTCCATCAGATATATTATTTACAGAAATTCCGATTCCCATTGACCAGCACCACCTCTCTGGTTAATACACAGAAATCTCGAATTATTATGTTATATAGAGTAAAAAAGTGTAACATAGTGCCTGAATCAAGCAAGTCTACTCCACCACAACTCTCAGACTATTCTTTCAGCTTTGATTGATAGTTTATCACACACAAGTCTAGAAATGACAGGAGTGATAGACAGACAGGTGAAAGAGATGCTGCTGTGAGGAACAGAGAAAATTAAAGGAATCAGTCAAAGAAGGTAGACTGCTGTGGGGAAAGGGAAGAAAGATAGAGCTTGAGAGAGGCTGCTGAAAATGCCAGGAACCCTGGAAGCATCATGGCAGATGCAACTGATACACTGCATGATCTCTTGGACAACTAGCTCTTTGAACCCTATCTCCATGTACCTTTATAGAAACCATCCCTACTCAGCCCTGTAATCCTTCTTCTCCCTTACACGCCTTTAAAGCGCCCCTGTCTCACTGCCCATAGACTATTATCTGGAGCCACATAGAACCAGATATGGCCCATTACTGGTAGACTGAAGAGAGAAAGGACACCAGCCAGCTCTCATGCTTCTTCATCCTTTATGTACTGCATTTAAAAAAAAACGTGAATTAAGAAGAAAGTCTGGTTGTTTGGCAATCAAGCTATAATTAAGGTATAATTACATTTACATTACTCTCTTCCACATTGACAATATTGCATCCAGTAATAGTCATGAAATCATTATACAAGTGATGTATACTAAAATAGACTGGAACAGAGTTATAATTTCATCACCAGAATCAAGGTGAGGGATAATAAAACAAATATAGGGGTGCCAGGTATTACCAGGTTTGTGCACCTTGGATCCTTCTAATAATGCACATATAAAATTACTGCACTTTTTATATTGTGCAGAAGTTCAAACCATTATAATCCTTGTTATGAAGAACTTTTAATTTGGAGAAAGGGTCTGATGTTGGCCAAGTATTGTTTAAAGGTGTCAGAGGGTGTCATAACACTGGGGCTGCATCACCCTTTCTGTTAGGACAATGACATGTGTTTCTCTTAGAAGATCAGTCCTGAACTACTAAAAAACGTGGGGTGAAGGCACCTCTAATCACCGCCTATGCTCTAAAGAAGTGTATATGTATATTACCATTCTGGTGTTAGAGTATGCCAATGAGGGCCTTAGATACATTCAATAAAGACATCAGGGACTCCTTGGGAGTGTACATGCAGTTTATGGCAATTGATCAACCGATAATCTAATAAACACATAAATACTGTATAACTCCCTTTACTGCCTAAATTAAAACATTAGTCAATGGCCAGTGATATGGTGTCTCGTTAACATCTTAATATTACCCTCTCAATAACTGAATTTGAGCAATTTGTAATGGCCAACTAAATCTACATTTTGTCAGATATAATGACTTTATTATAAACACCAATGCTCCATCAATAAGGGAAAATCATTAAACATCAGGGCTGATGCATAACTGTTGTATGTAATTTAACGCTTAGCTCCAGCCTTAGCAATTCTTCGCAAAGTTGCTAATCATTCTATGATATAGTAACGATTATGTAAGAGATAATATTGTGGCATGAGGTTAATGTATCTGCACACACAGGGCTCATTTATACTGGCAGTCTCCATTTGTAATATTGACCAGTCTGACAAACATGTAATTTATATGCTTAATTTTCTCTCCATGTGTTCCCTTATTCATCACGTATGTTACTGTTTCTTCCTTTGGGTGCAGTTGTAGAGTTTTCTTATGAAAATCTAATTATAGTGTCACTCTGGCTACTAGTTGTTTGCTTAGACGGATATTTGGATACATGTTAGAGCCCATTTATAATGCTGTGTATTTGTCAAAAGTGCTCAGTCACCCTACAGTATGTTCCTGGTGAAATTAATTTCTGCAGGTCCCTGTGCTCATCTATTTAAACAAAGTAGGAAGACGGAAGAGGATTGCTCAGTGGAGCTCACTGGAAGAACCCCTGGCCAGTGCAGCTTTCTGCTGATAGCACTGGCCCGGGGTTTCAGGTAAGTCAATACAATCACTTGGGGGTGCCTAATATTTGGCACCCCCAAGTGCAAGAACACTTTCCTTCTTCTTTAAAACTCCAGTCTGGGAGTCAGATCCAGTTTGGGGCAAACTATCGGATCATGATGTAAGCCTATGCAGACCCATCAAATGAGAACCACATTGACAATCTGTAATGACCTACCAAACGTAGATTGTGTCAGATACAGTGAATTCATTATAAATGTCCACATTACATCAAATCGTTAAACATTAACATTGACTCAAAACTATTGAATTTAACTTTTAGACCAAGCTTTAGGTATTCTTCAGAAGAAGATCCAGTTTAGGGTAAACTATCAGATTATAATAGGAGCCTATGCAGTCGCATCAAGAGAAGACTACATTGACAATCCATATTGACCTACTAAATGAAGATTGTGTCAGATGTAGTGAATTTATTATAAATGCTAATACTCCATCAAATGGTTAAACATTAGCACTGACACAAAACAATTGAATATAACTTTTAAACCCAGCTTTAGCTGTTCTATTAGATCTATTAGATCATGATAGGAGCCATTGCAGACCCATCAAGAGAGGACCACATTGACTCACCCATCAGGATCTTATAACCTGATATCTGAAAGATTTAGGCAGATATTGTTAGGGCAGGCATTCAGCTTGACTTCATTTTACTAAGAAAGTGAAACTGAAAATGAAACATGGTGGCACGATGTATAGCTTTCTTTTCTTCAGAACCTCTATCTTAAAAACAACAGCAATATATGAACAACAAAGTAAAAACTTTTAGATTAACTTTTCTAAAAACAATCTATCCAGACTCTTGAACAGTCATGGAACCAGCCAAGACAAGCTGCTAAATTGTACATGGCTTTAGATATAAAACAAAGACTTAATATGTTAAGCATTGAGCAAATGAGAGATAAAAGTGTATTTTTCATACAAGTAATTCAGCAGAGTTCAGGTGGGAGGTATATTTCAGAGGAACTGGAACTATTGAACAAGGAGCCATGCCCTGGAGCTCTCTGTTGGAAAGCTCAGAAGTAATATCAGAAAGGTGCTATTATACTGACAGAAAATTGGAGGTGTACAACTCATTTTAAAATTGTTAAATGTGGGATCAAAGTCAGTGGCAGCTTTAGCTAAAGGACAGTGTGAGTGATAATACAAAACCAGTGATGCATCATTGGGACCTGTTTGTTTAATCCTGATTAGCCATATTAGATACTGTATATCAAAGGAGAGGCCTTACTTTTTCCATACATGATGGAGAGCATGGACGTCAATTGTGTTTGTCTATCTATACAGAATTATAAATCACATTATTTAGAGTGATGAGTGAATCTGTCCCGTTTCGCTTGCCGAAAATTTGCGAAATGCATTGAAGTTAATAGCTATCAAAATAATTTAGACAATTTTTATACACGTGACGTGACTCTTTTGTCCAAATTTATTAAACTCAATGGGCGTCTGAATAACTTTGACAACAATATTCTTTGTTGCAGCAAATTTTTGCAGCAGTTTCACAAAAACATTCACAGTTGGCAAATCGCGGAAATTCGCCGCAAATCCATGCCTGGTGAATAAATTCGCCCATCACTAGTTATTTATACTAAAATGGAGGGACCTGAATGGCACAATAACAATTGCCATATTTTTATTATAATAAGATGTAGTTAGTATCTGTACCAAAACATAGACAATTATACCCATTTGTGCTCTCTTGTAAATTATTGTCAATTATTGAACCAGAATATCCAGAAAGTTTTTGCTGCCAATGATGTAATTTTGGAGTCTAGGATGTTATACCAATCAGTGTTCTTTCTGCATGGGGTGTGTATGTTCCTCTCATGATTTTATCAGTTTCCTCTGTGTTCCCTGGTTTCCTTACTCTGCTATGCTTTTTTTGGGCCTCATTGGCCAGGTACTTTCCCACCCAGTAGTTAAGAAATGATCAAACCACTCTTCTATAGTTCCAACTGTATGTAGGGCATCAGACTTTCATGCAGCACAATACTCTGCCTCAGGCTGGGCCCCTACCCAAGGCTTTGTGTCCTAAGCGTTCCGCAGTTTGGGAATTTTCAGCTTACAAGATTTTGGTTCTATGGATAATAAGCAAGACATGGGAAAATCAAATTATAAAGTTATGTAAAGGTTTACAAGAAAAGAATTTGGATTGAGAAGACCCAAAGCACAAGAAAACACAGTTTTGCTCCTAAAATTTTCATGGAGGGTCTCTGCTTTTCTTGTGGATCCACATCCCTGGTTCTACATACAGTATGTTGTTCACAAAACCCTGAACTACACGGATGAGTTCCAAACAAGGCAAAACTGGTCTCTATTTGGGATACAGAGAGATATACTTGAGATACTGTAATATATAAATGGAGGGAAATACTGGTGAGTCCTTGCATTGAATATTGCACTCAATTTAAGGGTGCAGTAAGGGAGGTGGCTTGAACTAGTCAACAATTAAATTCTGAGATTTCTATCAAAATATGGTGCTGAACATGGAGCTGGTTTAACAGTTCTGCTTTGTTGGGAATTAAACAAGGCACAATTTGCTGTGGTCAGAAAAAATCAGCAGCTCGATCAGATTAATGTTCTTATATTAGAGCTTGTGCAGAACACTGAGATATTGCTGTGAAGATAACTTGAAGAAATGTTGAGATAATTCAATTTTAAAATCATGGGATAGAAATTCGCTCCTCTCCGTTCCTGGCTTGTATGCTCTGCTTGTGTAAGTCTTTCTCACTGTGCACTCACCAGTCACTCTAAATAACTCTGTGATTGTCAGTAATGAAGTTATTAGTATTATATGCAGACTGCGTGCTGACAAGGGGAACGTAAATGAGTTATATAACTCATAAGTAGATAAGCAGAGAAATGTAATGTATACTGGCACTAATGCAAATATGTCACATGGAATTGCCTAATGAAGTTCCATCTTTAAGATGGTGTAGATATAGATAGAGATTATATAGATTTATAAATAAATTATACTCACAGAACTCACAGATCATACAATTATGAATGAGAATTGAACACTTTAAAAAAAAGTAATACTGAAAATCTGACTTCAGGGAGGTTATTTATCAAAATTCTATTTTTTTTTATTTTTTAAATAAAAAAAGTCTGACCAAACTAGTCCATGATTTGCCCTTATTTATCAATAAAAAAAACGCAAAAAAATTGGATCGGAACTAAACGCAACTTTTTCGGATTGTTGTGCAAAAACCCTTAATTTTTTGCATTCAAAACTCTGAAACCTCTGAACATTTAAAACATCTTCAAATGGTTAAGGGGGACATCTGCCATTGACTTCACATGAATTCAGCAGGTTTTAGATGACGTATTTTCGGATTCGGACTTGGAAAAGATTTGGGGCAGAATAAATCAATAAATTGTGTCTACTCTTTACATAGTGAATAACGTACCCCCTAGTCACAGAGGAGTTCCATGACCATTCTCATATTCAGGTCGTGGAACTCCAAGATGGCTTCTAATATCTTCATATTTTACAACCGGAGGTACATTAATCTTACATAGTTACATAGCTACATTGGGTTGATCCATACATACACCCCTCCATACACTCATATAAATTATATAAACCCATACACTAACTATAGATTTTAGTATATCTTGCTTGTCCAAGAAATCATCCAAGCCATTCTTATAGTCATTAACTGAATCAGCATCACAACATCACCCGGCAGTCCATTCCACAACCTCACTGTCCTGACTGTGAAGAACCCCCTACGTTGCTTCAAATTAAAGTTCTTTTCTTCTAGTCTGAAGGGGAGGCCTCTGGTACTGTGATCCACTTTATGGGTAAAAAGTTTCTGTTAATGACTATAAGAGGGGCTTGGATGATTTCTTGGACAGACATAATATCAAAGGCTATAGTAATACTAAAATGTACAGATAATATAGATAATGGTATATATAGTTTCAGTGGGTGTGTGTAAGTATGGATGCTGGGTTTCATTTGGAGGGGTTGAACTTGATGGACTTTGATCTTTTTTCAACCCAACTAAACTCTGTATATAAGCAGTGACCAGCTCCATGTTGTAGCTCCCACCCGTTCCAGCTACAGTCAGATAATTCCAATGGTGGCCAATAAAAGGGCAACCATGATTTGGAGTTTTAAACTTGAAAGCAAGTTCCTGTGTAAAATATATAATGAAGCAGTTGAATTCTTAATGAATCAGATAAAAGTTGAGTATAGGACTGGCCAGACCACAGGTGACGTTGATGTACTTGGCTAGCTTAAATATATTGCAATATATGGATGAACAATCTCTGTTTTGGTAAAAGGGCAGGGCATTTTTTAGTAGCTTAAGGCACAAAATGTTTTAGTGTCCTTTATATATTGATAATGGGTTGAGTGCACAGGACCTCTTGTATTAGTCTATATAAATTTTGTGGTCACAGCCTCATTGCACTCCTGCTTAATGGTTTAAACATTCTTGGTGAGCACAATTTTCCCTTGTTGTATTAGAGGCTCTATTTGGTTGCCAATGATGTCAGACATTCTCAGAGCATTGAGAACTGAAATATAAAAACATGGGGCTATGGTAACTTGAGGTTGTTGAAAGGCAGAGTAAATGACTATACAGAAAAGGACTGAGCTAGTAAAACCTTCTCAGAAACCAGAGCAGTGGTTGTCAAACATTTTCACTTCAAGCCCTACTTTGAAGGTCCAGTTTTAACCAGGAGCCACCTTGAAGATCCAACCGATGGTTAACCCCCCCCTGCTCATAAAAATGAGTATAAATGTAGGAAATTAGCAGTGTATTAATCATTCAGTCATGGTGTCAAGAATATAGAGGACAGCATATACATGTTCACCCCAAATCATACCCTTAACCTGGACTTATAGCATCACCGACCTATAGATCAATATAGGAATTCAATTCCCAGCTATAGACTTTTTCTTTAGACTTCAACAGACTGGATTGTATGTTTAACAAAGTACATGTGACTCGTCTGTTGTTTATTGTTTTAAAAGAGGACTAGGCTGTGAGTGGCAGGAACCAGTATAACAACAATGTATCTGTCAAAAAAAAGTTCTAAACATATTGGCCATTTAAGTGAGAATGTTGAAATCCATTCTAAGAACTCCATGGGTGGTAAGATACTCTTCCAGCCCAGATGGATGGATTCAGTTTTGGAGATTGCTACTTTTTATTGCTGATTCTTCTGTTCTGACTCCCTCCTGTTCATATTCCAGTCTCTTGTTAAAATCAATGCATGGTTGCTAGGGTAATTTGGGCCCTAGTTACCAGATTGCTTAAAATGCAAATTGAAGAGCTGCTGAATAAAAAGCTTAACTTAAAAACCACAAATAATAAAAAAACAAAAAACAATTGCAAATTATCTCAGAATATCACTCTCTACATTATACTTGAAGTTATCTCAAAGGTGAACAACCCCTTTAATTTGGGGAAATAATCTATAATGAATACCTTTGGTGAGCTCCATATAATATTATGACATGAAGAGCACTTTTAAGTGCAAATAATTCAATTATCTCCTCTGTAATCAGTTGCCTTCTGGAATACTTAAAGGGAACTGAGGGCATTTAAACAACATGCTTAACATGGAAAGTACAATATAATGCAAATAGAGATGTAGAATTGATTCAGTATAAAGGAGGCTTTCCTTTGTCCCTATATACATATTGAATTTCCCATGTCTGAGACATGAATATAATATAATACAATATAATAATGAGGCTTTGGTGGTTATACAACCAACGCTCAGAAAAGAAACTGTCAACACCAGTGGAAGCACAAGGGAAGATTACTTTTAAATGAAGCTTTAAAATACAGGTATGGGATCTGTTATTCGGAAAACAATAATGAACAATGCTCCGAATTATGAAAAGGCTGTCTCCTATAGACTCCATTTTATTCAAATAATCCAATTTTTTTAAAATGATTTTCTTTTTTCTGTGTAATAATAAAACAGTATCTTGTACTTGATCCAAAATAAGATATAATTAATTCTTATTGGAAGCAAACCAGCCTATTGGGTTTATTTAATGTTTACATTCTAGTAGACCTAAGGTATGAAGATCCAAATTATGGAAAGATCTGTTATCTGGAAAACCCAAGGTGCCAAGAATTCTGGATAACAGGTCCCATACCTGTAATACAAAGGGATCTATTCTAAGCAAATTACCAATTTTTCAAAGCATTTGACAGAGGAAAGAAGGAGTGCACCACACACCAACCCTTCCAGAAATGTTCAGTTCCCAGCTAAATCCCAAGTCTATTCTTAATGCTACTATAGGCACCATTTCTCCCTACTATACCTGCTATCCCACAGTCACACTCCCTTCCCAGAGACTATTATCCACTGTTACTATAGACACCATCTCTCCCTACTATACCTGCTATCCCACAGTCACACTCCCTTCCCAGAGACTATTATCCACGGTTACTATAGGCACCATCTCTCACTACTATACCTGCTATCCCACAGTCACACTCCCTTCCCAGAGACTATTATCCACTGTTACTATAGGCACCATCTCTCACTACTATACCTGCTATCCCACAGTCACACTCCCTTCCCAGAGACTATTATCCACTGTTACTATAGGCACCATCTCTCCCTACTATACCTGCTATCCCACAGTCACACTCCCTTCCCAGAGACTATTATCCACTGTTACTATAGACACCATCTCTCCCTACTATACCTGCTATCCCACAGTCACACTCCCTTCCCAGAGACTATTATCCACTGTTACTATAGGCACCATCTCTCCCTACTACAGTAACAGTGCAGTTAAGTAACTATACTTTCTTGGCCCATGCACTTATATTCTCATCCTGCTTAATGCCCTTTCCTTAACCTTTTCCCTGCTTCTGTCTATTTGTTCTCTGAATCAACACAAAGAGAAAATGTTATGAGAACCTTAATAAAATAAGATTATTGATATACATTAACACATGTTCTGCACTTTCCGAGTAGCTCTCTTTCCCCTTCACATGCAGCTGTAAAAGAGAAAATGGCATTTCATTATGGGAACAGTTAAAAGTCCCATTAATATTTCATTACCAAAGTCTGCCATGCAAATTCATGCAGCCTCTGAAATATGAATTGGCGCTTCATGCACTTTTATGAAGTGTGCTTCCTCATTTGCAGTCTTAATATAGAGAAGATCATTCTAACTTTTCATTTTTTCAATAGTGATACACTCATAGACTTTTTTTTACAAGACTGTGAGTTAAATGTAAGTTTTATGTAGGCATTGAGCAGAGTTACTAAACTTGTAAGATTTACCGTGAAGAAAGTAACTATAATCCTTATTGATTGGTTTTATACGGCCACATGCTTCCTAAACACACATGAGCAGCAATGTCTAGGGCAGTAGTTTTTCATTAAAACTTCATATTATAGACTACACTAAATCATAGGAATATCTCCTTCCCATAACAGAACAAATGTTCTGCCTGGTGCCCAGTTTACTCCTTATTAGAAACTCCTAGCCCTTTTCTGAATACAACTTTTACTTTCCTTCTGTTGGCCCCATATCAGCTTCCCACCAAACAGCCCATCCCAAGTGTATAAGAGGCTCATGTGTTCTGGTTGAGTTGCCACAGAGCACAATGTGGGGTAAAGTACATCAGGCTGCTCTGTACCTTCAGGTTCTTTAAATCTGGAGCTAATCAGAAGCTAGCAGGACTAATGGACTAATGTTTACAAGGAATTGGGGCAGGCATTTCACAATAAGATCATGGTAGACAAAGCAGCTGATGTTCGGGCAACAGTATAGGTATATAATACACAAGAGCCATGAATATCTTGTAAATTATATCCTTATAAACGGTGACTAGTGATGTCATCAGTTATAAACGGTGAGTAGTGATGTAATTTTTGTCACATGACTTGTGTATTATAATAAATAAAGTACCCCTTGTTGAAAAGTATGAGGATATTAGAAGTAACCTCGGAGTTCCATGCCCTTTATATGGTCATGGAACGCCTCGGTGACTTATAATATCCTTATATTTTACAATAGGGGCTACTTTATTCACCATATTTATATAAATCTTGAGGAAAGAGGAACAAGATCCCTTGCTTTAGCTTAAAGTAGACTCACTGTAACATAGGGTTTTCCAAGTCCAGAACAGACTCCAAGGTTCCGGTCACTGCCCACTCTTCTGCCTATAGCAGCTGCCTTTGGCTTTGGATGGAGCCCTCCACTACTCAGATGCCACCAGGTCTTAATATGGGAGAAACAGGGGGGAAGTCCTGGGCGAGCACGGGAACCAAACCTGTATGAAAGGGACAGGGGAGTAGTTAGTTGAGTCAATGAACAGCCCGGGTCAAACCAAATGGGAAATGCGGTACCAAGTTGGGCAACAGGAACAAAGCCTTGGTCACAGGCTGAGGTCATACACGGAGAAGAAGCGCAGCGTGAAATCAGAATCAGAAGAAAAGTCAAACAGGCTGGGGTCAGTGCAGGCAGTAGGATGACAGAATCAGGGACAGGCAAGGGTCAAACACTAGAAATCACAACCAGGAACAGACTCAGAATGCACCCAGGAACCTTTACAGTGGGCAATGGACAACGTGTAAAAATTGACGAGTACATAAAAATTGTTGCGCGTCAAAATAATTTTGAAGCTCATTGACTTTAATGTATTTAGACAAAAAAGTTGTAAAAATTGTGACTTGTGTAAAAATTGTCACGCGCAAATTTTTTTGGCATTTCCCGAATTTTTTTGCCAAGCAAAACAGGACAAATTCGCACATCACTACTCACGAGCACCATCTTTGGCGCTTCGGTCTTCTTCAGGAAGCGAGCACTGTATTGACGCGTGCACAGTTGGAATAGGTCTTCCGCTTCGTTACAACTGCGCATGCGCCGAAAGTGGCGGAAATTGCCAAAGGGAAGAAGACCTGGAGCATACTAAAGAGCCGGAAGTGGTGCCCATGAGCTCTGCTGAGCTGACTCTACAATGAGAGATATTTAAAGGATTAGGGGCATTTACAGGTGTTATCACCTGTGCTGGGGAGATCAGGGAAGGGAGGACTATGTAGTATAGGGGTAGGGGGTTTTATTAGGGGAGGTTAAATTAGGAACATCCTAAAGCTTAAGTCAATAATGAGTGTGATTTGGGTAAAGTGTAGGGCTTTATGAAAGAATTGCGATACAGCCATAAAAGCTTCATTACATTCAAGTTAAATACATTCAAACACATACAGGTATTCCCTCTCCATCAGTTTGCACTAGTTTGCACAGGTTGAGGTTGGGCAAGTAAAACTGCCTTTTTTTTTCAGTCCCCCTGGCAACTCTTATCCCATAATGCAATTTCCTGTGCTTCCTTTAGTTCCACTCTGTCTGCGACACTAGTTTACCAGTAATTCACATGCCCTAATTCAGTTTGGGTTTTGCTTTGTCTCTACACCACTTTACAGTTCATTTACATCCCATAATTCAATTTCCTGAGTTTTTCTATAGTATTTGGCTACTTCGCATTCTGTAATATTATTTCCCAAGTTTCATTTTATTTGTCTCTGTCATTGCTGCCCACCTGTTCAGTAACTACCTGGGAATTTGCCCCAGAAATCCAATAGGGAGAAGATTGGCTCTGTTAAAGGTAATGTGATATTAAGGAATAAAGCCTTAGGGTAACGGCAGACAAAATGATTCAGAACAATTTGTAGCTCTGTGAAGGGGGAAAAACACTTGAAATCACCCCCTTTCAAGGTAAATTGGGATCACAGTGAGACAGCAGTTAACGCTGGGTCAGGTGACCATTACATGGAAACACGGCCAATACCCTGACCCTTCCCACTGTTACATCCTCAATGGAAATAATACATCTCTGGGTAATTGTAAAGCTGAACAGCAAACATAAGTGAACAGTTAAATACAAACCAAATGAAATGTAACATGCAGATTAATGCTAATAACATAATGAAATATAACATCCAATAGTCTCCCAAGACTGCACATATCAAAACAACTCAGTTTCTACTGGAGAAGGGAGAACTGGGGACCAAACTAATTCTAATAAAATAAAACAGCTTTAAACTCTATTCTTTTTCTCCCTTCTCCTTCTCAACACACATTTAATTATGTCAGAACTGGACACACAGAGATCAATGCACTGGCTGAATAAAGATGGGCATAGATACAATTGCTCTCTATGAGCACATCTGCACTTTGTCATGTTCTTTATCATGTTCTTACTACTATCATATCACAGTGAAACACCCATCATGTCTGACGTTTAGCATTATTTACTTCTGAGTGTGCACTGTATTGTCCTGTCCCTGCAGGAGTTGCATATTTTTGCACGTGCACTTTTTGTCTATTGTCCGGTACATCTATGTTGTGTGTAGCACCATGGTCCTAGAGGAACATTGTTCCGTTTCACTGTGTACTGTACAAAAATAAATGGATGAAATGACAATAAACTCACTCTTGACTCTTGGGATGAGAAGATCCCCTTTTTTGGAAAGGTTACAAAAGGAGCTAATGTTGGTGAGGTTGTCAGACAAGCAGATCTTTGCTCATCTACACCAGGGGTCCACAACCTTGTTTACCCATTAGCCACATTCAATTGTAAAATGAGTTCGGGAGCAGCACAAGCATGAAAAAAGTTCCTGGGGTGCCAAATAAGGATGTGATTGGCTATTTGGCAGCCCCTATGTGGACTGTCAATATCAAGATGGCAGCACATCTGTTTATTGTGCAACTAAAATGTGCCTCCAAGCCTGGAATTCAAAAATAAGCTCCTGCTTTGAAACCACAGGGAGCAACATCCAAGGGGTTGGAGAGCAACATGTTGCTCATGAGCCATTGGTTGGGGACCCCTGATCTTTAAGTTGGACGGCTATGATTCTCCGTCTATTGAGGCTCATTGGGAAAGGACCACAAAAGGACCACCTCCAACTAAATTTTCTGACTTACTCGATACACAGACAGGGCATCAGAAAGACATTTAGCTCCTTTCTCTGGAGAGGCCCAGTTGGCCCATGTATGGCCTCCTATAGTTTATTTTAGGCTAATCCAATTTAGGCATTTGAAGACCACAGGAAGCCAGTGTGCAAAGTGCAAAAAAAATATGAAATGTCCATATTTTTCTGCACTTTGCACGCTGCCTTCATTGTATGGAGACATGCTACAGCTCTTTGTGCCCCGTATTAAAGTGCAGTGACCTGAGGCTACCCCCTGAACACAACTCTGCATGAATTCGGCAGAGCTGTGTTCTTGAGGGGAGAGAGGGAATGTACATAGGCACCCAACCTCCTGCCCCTTACGTGTTCCCTAACTTACCTGTCATTCAGATGCACAAGTTAGGGAGTGGCAGAGAAACCGGGCAGCAACAGGGATGCTCAATGGTAGGCGATAGGGACAGTGCTGGCTGTTCTGTGCACTTCATTTATCTAGTGCAAGATACATAGCACATCTATACCCTGGTGTGCAGAACTACGCTGTGGACAAGCACTTATTGGCATGGTCTTGAGCTGCCCAGCAAAAACATGATTGACCCTTCATACCACTTGTATGTATCAATTAATTTTTTCAAACTGTATTAATAATATTATTTTAAGCATAAATAAATCACCCCCACCTTGGACACATTGAAGCCCACTAAATTAACAGAAATTATTTTGTAGTTCCTTTGCTCTTATCTGCCTGACATTTCACAGGCAATTTTATGTTTCTCCACGCCAGAAAAGAAAATGTAGGAAAATATAAATGGGGTAAAGATGCAGAAGCTGATAAGCCCACAGCAGTGGGTCGCAATGATGACACTCTATCATTATCTGTGTAAATTAACTCATTGCCATGGAGACACTGTAGCCATAATATGGCAAGACGAGATTTCTCAGAATAAGCATTTCTCAGATAACTCTTGATGTGCAACAAGACAAGATGGCAGAAAGCATAGAACCGCTAACAAGTAATAATATAAACCCTAATTCCCATTTCTGTAGGACTGATATTTCATGGCAGCCAATCAGCAGATGTCATTTCCTGTCCTGAAACCAAACACCTGATTGGTCATAATCGGTTATGACATCCAGGCTGACAATCCAGTAGGGTCAATAGTTGATGCTTTGGGTCTTAATGCACTTCTTGCACTCCACAACCATTTCCATTAGATTCTAGGCTATGGTAAGCATGGTCTCTTTGGCTTTAGGTTACATACAGTAGATAACTAATCTTGTAGGCTTGGCCTTATTTTATGTGTCTACATCCAGTGAGGTGGCAACTACACACTTGACCATTAAGCAATCTATCAGCTGTAGCAGACATATTGGGAGTTGTCTGGAAGGTTCAGTGATTGGACAAAAAGGCAACTATCCTCGTCTATTTTTGCTACTATCTGATGTTCACTGGTGGCCTGTGGTCCCATCAACATCAGAAACTTAGAATTCCAGTAGGGACAAGTGACTGTACCTTGAACATTGTTGCCTGCACTATTCCCCTCATATGAACCTTCTTGAGGTGTTTCAATGGTACTGGCCTTATCTGTCTGTTGGCGATACTGCTTCACCCAGTCAGTCACTGCAGTGAGCTGGCCAGGACATGTTCCCGTCATACAGGACAGGTTTGTATGCTCAACTTAATTAAGCAAATGAGCGTAACTGCCTCAGGGACATGTTCTGGGGAGCATCATTGTATCTCTGTCATTATCTGATAAGCTTCCCAGTAGAGCATTTATAATGCATGCCTGTGTAGTTTCCTTGCGTCATCAGAGTTTATAACACTATACAAATGTAATCATTACAGAACAGAATAGAATCATACAGCGCTGTGTGCATATGTAAGCAGAAACACTAAACACTGCCTTAAAGGGCCACATCAATACCAGTCTAGCCTCAGGATTCATACACAGCCCTATTGCAGCTAGCAACTCCTCTGTGGCACTGGAAAAGGCTAAAGCATTAAAGGGATTGGACAAAAGGAACCTCTGAGCAGAACACAGTAGGAAAACAGGAGCACTCAAGCTATGCAGATGATCATTGCCACCTACTGTACCAAAGTACGCAACTTTGCACCCATTACCATTAAAACCAATTTTCCAGTTTGCTGCCCAGTTCTCCAGTTTTGTAAAATCACTCTGCAAAGTGGCAGCATCCTGCATGGAACTTTTTGCACAATTTCGCATCATCAGCAAAAATAGGAACAGTACTTGCAATGCCCACCTCCAGGTCATTAATAAACAAGTTAAAAAGCATCATACCAAGGACAGACCCCTGCGGTACTCCACTAACAATACTGGTCCGATTAGAAAATGTTCCATTCACTACCAATCTTTGTAATCTATCCTTCAGCCAGTTTTCTACCCACGTACAAATATTATATTCCAGGCCAATATTCCTGAACCATTAACCTCCTGTGTGGTACTGTATCAAATGCTGTAGCAAAGTATAATTCGATTACATCCACTGCCACCCCAGTCGAGTCAAGGTTCCTGCTCATCTCCTCAATTAAGTTAGTTTGGCAAGATCTGTTACACATGATGGCACAAACTCATAGTATTGTGATTTTCAATGTAGTCAAGTATCTTATGCCTTATTACCCCTTTAAAAAGAAGATCTCTCACTAATGTCAGACTAACTGGTCTATAGTTTTAAGGCTGAGAACAGGATCTGTTTTTGAATAGCTGCACCACATTAGCAATTCACCCGTCTCTTGGTTACTGTGCTGATTACTTAATACTGAATGTTGAAAAATTAAGCAAACAGGTTTGACAATCACAAAACTAAGCTCACATTGTACCCTGGGATAATTATGAGTTGGTCCTAGAACTTTGTTTACCTTCACATGTTCTAGTCACTGAATTTTACCCTGAGTGTCTCATCTATCAATATTTGTATTATTACAATTGGGTCTATTACGTGGTCTTTAGAATATTTTAGACAATGGTGAAATCTTTCAGACACATCTTTATCTATTGTTCCATGGACTAAAAATGGCAAAATTCCACAAAATTGCAAACCCTGACAAATCTTTTACTCATCTGTACTATAATAAATTGGCTCTTTCCTCAATTTCTCACTTGGCCATGCAGAATCTGAAACAGCTTCCCTTTTTTAATGCATCCTTCTTGAATTCTGTCTCCCAAAATATATATTTCCAGGGGAACTAATGACGACAACTTTGTAAATGAACAAAATCGGGTATTACCCAACTCTCACGTAGACGTCTCCTACGCTTCCTGCAGACAAATGTCTCAAAATGGACTTCTTTTTTTCTCTTCCCTTTTCTTACATAAAATCCTATCACATATGCTTCTTCTGTAATGATCATTTAAAGGAGAAAGAAAGTCAGAATT
Source organism: Xenopus petersii (assembly GCA_038501925.1). NCBI lineage: Eukaryota > Metazoa > Chordata > Amphibia > Anura > Pipidae > Xenopus > Xenopus petersii. The sequence continues at coordinate 10,657,365 of CM076677.1, read as the reverse complement.
AAGTGCCAGTTGTTAGGCAACTCCCAGTGATTTTAGTCGTTCTGTTCCTACCCATGACTGGTGATCCACTTCTTTAAAAAAAACAATGGCCTCATTAAGTATTTTATTTCTGAGGCATCCCCTGTGCCTGTTGAAGCTGTGTACATGTGTAGAACAGGCATCAGAAAGAAGGTTCTGTAATATGAATTTGCTTGCCCAATGGGGCGCAGGGAATGCTGGGAACTCTGGAACAAAATGGCAGTCAGAGGTAAAGTTTCAGAGGAAGAGGAGTGTTGTCATACACAACATTGTGTAATAGATAAAGCTAACAAAGCTCTCTTAAACAAAATCTGTTCAACCAATTTAAATAAACAGACCTTGTGCTTAATATCCATTTGCCAATACTTTTAATTAAAGAAATAGTCATGTCATGTAGAGGTAGATGATCAGTTTACAAGAGCACAGATAAACTCCATGTGTTCTGCTTATCTATAAACCAAGATTGGATATAATAAAAAGGGAACGTTTGGGGGGTTGTGTTTACAGTGCTCATTAATTCAACTGCAGTATGCCCCCTTGTCCAGCCCAAGTTTAACTGCTGTTATCTCTTGAGCTGAAAAGGGCAAACAGGGAAACTGAAGCTACTCCAAATATATTTATCTACCCGTTCATTAAAGAGCTGAAGCAGAGGCTCAAATCTCTAACTGCCTCCTAGCTATATCAAATTGGATGAACCAGCGCCACCTCAAACTCAAACTCAACGTTACAAAAACTGAACTAATCATCTTTCCACCTAAGCCTGGTCCTACTCCCCTATTTACTATCTCTATTGATGGCTCATTAATCCTGTCAACTCAGCTCGCTGTCTGGGGGGAATCTTTGACTCCTCTCTCTCTCCTTCTCTGATCACATTAACACCACTGTCAAAACCTTTCCCTTTTTCTTATGCAATATTGCCAATTTGTGTCCCTTCCTTTCACCTGCTATGGCCAAGACACTCATGCATGCTCTCATCCTATCCCGACTAGATTACTGTAACCTTCTATTAACTGTATCAGATCTCTAAGTCTATGACCACCTTAACTCCCATCTCTCCCCTCTACAGTCTGTATTATACACTTCTCCTCGTTTTTCTGTTTATGTGAATTGTATTTCTTATAATGCACTTATTGTTACTTATTAATGCAATGAACCCTTGTTTGCTACTACCAATTTCTTGTTTTGCTGTACAGTGCTTAGCCCTCAAGGAGCGCTATACAAATAAAAATATACATACTGTACCTACAAATGATTTTTTTTTTTTACAAGTTATTAGAACACAGACAAACCCTCCTGTATGGACTTTTTATAAGGTAAAATAGTAATAACAAAGCTGTGAAGGGGGTGGTGTTGTTTATACAGAGCTTAGTATCTCTAGTTACATAAATTCAGATAATTACAGTGTGGAACATTATCCCATGACTGCTTTCTATTTAAAAAATAAGATAAATTATGGATTTGTTTGATTAAAGAGTAGGCACCAGGGCCAGAAGATGTCTAAGGCGCAATCACTGCGGGGTTCACATCTTAACACAATTTATTTAAAATGATTGTTCCATTTGTTAACTTCATTCAGCAGTATTTTCAGCAGAAATTATATTTGTTTCTATTTTTATATATGTTGAACAAGGCATATATATAGGGGTTGGACTGAAGCAGCTGAAAAAAATGGTCCTAGACCTGTAAGTGCTGGAGCCCGGACCCCCAGTCCAAAGCTGTGTGCATTTCCCTTTGTGCTCTCTATTTTTTAATAATTATTATTTATCGTTTATTAAATAAATATAATAATATCCAGTAAGATAATAAAAAAAAATAATGTAAAACACTAGACTCTTCTATACTCTATTTAACGAATAAATGAAATTAGCCTGTCAATGAGATATTCAGACCAATGGGGGTTAAATGTAACGAGACGGCTGTTTCACTTGAACTTCCAACTTTTTTATTTTTGGTTTATGTAATTTGATGAGCATTCACTATTGAAATGACTCCTGATTAAATCTGATCCTCCCCCCTAATCTCTGTCTGTTGACAATATATGATGTAAATTGAGTAGAAGTGCAATACTGGTCCAGTTTTTCATCTTTGATTTTCTTTTGGGGTCAAACAAAATCATTAAAATAGAATAAAAATTGAAACAATTGTCCTGCTTCTAAATGATACTGATTAGAATCCGGTGGGAATGAGACGTCAAGCAAATGAGTCCAAAAGTTGTATCATAACCAACACATGACAAATTGGTGACATACACAATGGAGTGCGTCTCTATGTGACGTGAGTAGAAAGTAGAAACAAAATCCATACCTTTAGAGATTTGTCAGTCCCTGGGGAAAGGGATAAGTACCATTTCTTCCATTCCCATCAGGATCTATATATATATATATATATTTTAGCCTGGGTTCAGATGTAGCTTGGGAGCATCTTCCTTACTTTCTCATATGACAATGACTGTGTTTTTCAAAGAACAGAACTAGTTAGACTGCTACAATGGGAACTTGCAAAAGGAAACATAAGCTCCTCCCATATCCCGTTTCACTCTTATAATAAATATTATGATGATTTGTGGTAGAGCAGTAAGACGGCCCCTCGCTGGTATTGGCCTGACTCACCGGAGAAATCAGAATGGCTTTACTGGCCCCTGTATTTAATGTCTTTATTCTCTAATGGCTTTATCCAAGTGGATTAATTTTTATTTACTTGGTAAAATACGGATTTTTTTTTTCTTTTGCATTAAAAAATTCTGTAATTCAGATGAATAACTGAGATTGGAAAAAGAGTTTTCCTTTAATTTAGTTCTAACCTGAGTTGCTTTTATCAGCAGCTTAGGGAGGAGCTGGGCCATTTAATTGTGACCTGCCACCTCATGCCTTTATATGGTCACAGAACAACCCCTCAGTGACTTCTAATATCCTTATCATTTACAGTAGGGGTTACATTATCCCTTATAATACATAAGTGATACTCAGAGTTCCCTGTATAACTCAGCCTGCAGCCTTGTGCCTTTATATGGTCACAGAACAACCCCTCAGTGACTTCTAATATCCTTATCATTTACAGTAGGGGGTACATTATCCCTTATAATACATGAGTGATACTCAGAGTTCCCTGTATAACTCAGCCTTCAGCCTTGTGCCTTTATATGGTCACAGAACAACCCCTCAGTGACTTCTAATATCCTTATCATTTACAGTAGGGGGTACATTATCCCTTATAATACATGAGTGATACTCAGAGTTCCCTGTATAGCTCAGCCTGCAGCCTTGTGCCTTTATATGGTCACAGAACAACCCCTCAGTGACTTCTAATATCCTTATCATTTACAGTAGGGGGTACATTATCCCTTATAATACATGAGTGATACTCAGAGTTCCCTGTATAACTCAGCCTGCAGCCTTGTGCCTTTATATGGTCACAGAACAACCCCTCAGTGACTTCTAATATCCTTATCATTTACAGTAGGGGGTACATTATCCCTTATAATACATGAGTGATACTCAGAGTTCCCTGTATAACTCAGCCTGCAGCCTTGTGCCTTTATATGGTCATAGAACCCTTCAGTGACTTCTAATATCCTTATCATTTACAGTAGGGGGTACATTATCCCTTATAATACATGAGTGATACTCAGAGTTCCCTGTATAGCTCAGCCTGCAGCCTTGTGCCTTTATATGGTCACAGAACAACCCCTCAGTGACTTCTAATATCCTTATCATTTACAGTAGGGGGTACATTATCCCTTATAATACATGAGTGATACTCAGAGTTCCCTGTATAACTCAGCCTTCAGCCTTGTGCCTTTATATGGTCACAGAACAACCCCTCAGTGACTTCTAATATCCTTATCATTTACAGTAGGTGGTACATTATCCCTTATAATAAATGAGTGATACTCAGAGTTCCCTGTATAACTCAGCCTGCAGCCTTGTGCCTTTATATGGTCATAGAACCCTTCAGTGACTTCTAATATCCTTATAATTTACAGTAGGGGGTACATTATCCCTTATAATACATGAGTGATACTCAGAGTTCCCTGTATAACTCAGCCTGCAGCCTTGTGCCTTTATATGGTCACAGAACAACCCCTCAGTGACTTCTAATATCCTTATCATTTACAGTAGGGGGTACATTATCCCTTATAATACATGAGTGATACTCAGAGTTCCCCGTTTAACTCAGCCTGCAGCCTCCAGTGACTTGTATCAAAGCAATATCTTTACTTACTATTTTGAATTAGTTTTGGGTATGTTTAAAGCCACATATTTACAGTTTCTTCTTATTTGTTGCAGGATAACAAATGTAAAAAACAGGCATGGTAGGATAATTATACAGTTCATTCTTATTATTATCGGGCTGACTAAGACGGAAACACAGGGGATGCCTTTCTGGACATCAGACTTAACAAATGAATTGAGGATGTAACTGAGCCTCACAATTGAATTCGTGCAAAGTTGACAAACCTCATTGCAAAAATGACACAGTCACAAATTACATGGAATTCACTTGTAGCTGGTAACATTTCATAATAAGATTGTGTCATACAGATTTCCTGGCAAGTTCTTTAAAATGTTGCAAAGAAATTAAAGGAAATGAAAACACAAGCCCTTGCACTGAATGCCATTTAACATTTTCTAGTGCACCCCATAGTAACATAGTAAGTTAGGTTGAAAAAAGAAACACATCCCCTTTTAGCTTTTTTGAACTTGTGTGCAAGATAGTCAGCAAAAACTTGTGGAATCCTTTCTCTTTATCCGGGTGCAAGTTCTACAGTGGCCACTTACCAACAGCAAATACAGCAAAGATTCAATAGGAACAGCAGCACTTTATCTTGTTAGATTAAAAATGCCTTTATTGCAAACTTATGGGGCATTACGGCAACGTTTCAGGCCTCACATGGCCTTTTTACAAGCTAAAGTGACAATACACCACTATTTAAACTCTTATGTGCCATCTAGTGGACAATTAGCAACAAGTAACAATCATGTGAAACACATTGTTCCATCTATTGAAAAAAGTTACAATTTACAAAATGTATCCACCCGGAAGTGATTCCAACTGTGCAGGTGAATAGAGTTCATTTTTAACAGATCTGCAAAAAATCCAAAATAAAAACAGTATATAAAATCATTTAAAAAGCAGAAAATGTATCTAAAAATCGTTTTGAGGTCATATTCTTTATTTAGACCTAATGGAGTTAATGTCTCCAATCTCCTGATCCAGAAGGCCTCTCTATACAACCACCACGGCGCTTCGGCTGAACCACTTCAATAATCTGAAACCTCAACTGATTGACATTATGGGCTGTTTCAATAAAATGACCCTCAACTGCTTGTTCCTTCTTACTAGTTTTAATTGCTGACTTATATTCGCAAATACGTTCCTGGACGGCTCTCGATGTCTGTCCCCGAAGCACCATGGTTGAAATAGAATTAAAACCCTATTGTATAGAGAGGCCTTCTGGATCAGGAGATTGGAGACATTAACTCTATCAGGTCTAAATAAAGATTATGATCTCAAACCGATTTTTAGATAAATTTGCTGCTTTTTAAATGATTTTATATATTGTTTTTTTTTTTTGCAGATCTGTTACAAATGAACTCTATTCACCTGCACAGTTGGAATCACTTCTGGATGGAAACTTTGTAAATTGTTCCTTTTTTCAATATATGGAACAATGTGTTTCACATGATTGTTGCTAATTGTCCACTAGAGTTTAAATAGTGGTGTAATGATTGTCACTTTAGCTTGAAAAAACGCCATGTGAGGCCTGAAACGTTGCCGTAATGCCCCATAAGTTTGCAATAAAGGCATTTTTAATCTAACAAGTTAAAATGGTGCTGTTCCTATTGAATCTTTTTTTAACCTGCCTAACTGCCAGTTAATCCAGAAGAAGCCTCTCCAATTTGCATCAGAGGGCAATGTATCAGCCTGTACCACTGATTCAGGGAGACAATTCCACTTCTTCACAGCTCTCACTGTAACAAACCCCTTCCCAATATTTAGCTGGAACCTCTTTTCTTCTAATCGGAATGGGTGACCTTGTGTCAGCTGGAAAGACCTACTGGTAAATAAAGCATTAGAGAGATTATTATATGACCCCCTTATATACTGTATTTATACATAGTTATCATATCTCCCCTTAAGCGCCTCTTCTCCAGCGTGAACAACATAACTTGGCCAGTCTTTCCTCATAGCTAAGATTTCCCATACCTTTAGTTGCCCTTCTCTGTACCCTCTCTAATACAATAATGTCCTGTTTGAGAGATGGAGACCAAAACTGTACGGCATATTCTAGATGGGGCCTTACCAGTGCTCTATACAGTGGAACAATGACCCCCTCCTCCCTTGACTCTATGCCCCTTTTAATACAACTCAAGACCTTATTTGCCCTTGATGCTGCTGACTGGCATTGCTTGCTACAGACAAGTTTATCATCTACAAGAACTCCAAGCTCCGTCTCCATAATGGATTTGCCTAGTGCAGTCCCATTAAGGGTATAAGTGGATATTGTTACATCCCAGGTGCAGGACTTTACATTTATCAACATTGAATCTCATTTGCCACTTAGCTGCCCAGATTGCCAGTTTGTCAAGATCCTGTTGCAAGTGCCACATCCTGGATGGAATTAATTGGGCTGGATAGTTTTGTGTCATCTACAAAAACTGATACATTACTTGCAATACCCTCCCCTAAGTCATTAATGAACAAGTTAAATAAAAGTGGACCCAATACTGAGCCCTGGGGGACCCCACTAAGAACCTTACTCCAAGTAGAGAATGTCCCATTAACAACCACACTCTGTACCCAATCCTGTAACCAGTTTCCTATCCACGTGCAAACGACTTCATTAAGCCCAACAGACCTTAGTTTAGAAAGCAGTCGTTTGTGGGGCACAGTATCAAATGCTTTGCCAAAATAGATCACATCTACTGCCCCCCCCACTGTCCAGCATCTTACTTACCTCATCATAAAAAGCAATCAAATTAGTCTGACATGACCTATCCTTCATAAAGCCATGCTGATTGCTGCTCATACTGCCATTCATCAGAATAACAAATGTATAAAACAGGTATGGTGGAATAATTATAAACATAACTGTATACAGTTCATTCTTATTATTATCGGGCTGAGACGGAAACACAGGGGATGCCCTGGACAGTCTGGACATCAGACTCCACAAATGAATTGAGGATGTAACTGAGCCTCACAATTGAATTGCTGCAAACTTAAAGGGATATTGTCATGGGAAAAAACATTTTTTTGAAAATGAATCAGTTAATAGTGCAGCTCCAGCAGAATTCTGCACTGAAATCCATTTCTCAAAAGAGCACACAGATTTTTTTATATTCAATTTTGAAATCTAGACATTTTGTCAATTTCCCAGCTGCCCCTGGTCATGTGACTTGTGCTCTGATAAACTTCAATCACACTTTACTGCTGTACTGCAAGTTGGAGTGATATCACCCCCTCCCTTTCCCCCCAGCAGCCAAACAAAAGAACAATGGGAAGGTAACCAGATAACAGCTCCCTAACACAAGATAACAGCTGCCTGGTAGATCTAAGAACAACACTCAATAGTAAAAACCCATGTCCCACTGAGACACATTCAGTTACATTGAGAAGGAAAAACAGCAGCCTGCCAGAAAGCATTTCTCTCCTAAAGTGCAGGCACAAGTCACATGACCAGGGGCAGCTCGGAAATTGACAAAATGTCTAGCCCCATGTCAGATTTCAAAATTGAATATAAAAATATCTGTTTGCTCTTTTGAGAAATGGATTACAGTGCAGAATTCTGCTGGAGTAGCACCATTAACTGATGTGTTTTGAAACAAACATGTTTTCCGATGACAGGATCCCTTTAAATGCAACTTCTGTCCCAACAGACTTGTAGACTTGTAGTTAAATGCCTTTCTCTTCTTTCATATTAACTTCTTAACTTTTATATTAAGCCACCTATGGTGCTTCTTGGTGCTTCTACATTTACTGCCCATTGGCATTGGTTTTATGATGGCTGAAGAAGGCTATGGCAGGAGAATGCATAAAGAGAATGCTGTGTTTATAGACAGCTAGACAACTTCTTGGCAAGGCCACCTTCATTCACCTCCAATCTGATATTAATTAGAATTTAAAAATGCATACATTTGGTTAGTCTTTAAAATTAATACACATAAGGGAGACTTATTATAAAGCTGGCCTGAAGAAGGAGCCTCAGTCTCTGAAACTTATTTTTATTGTTAGCCAGTATCGGTATCACCCATACAATACTTTTGGATTTATAAAGCAAGTGGAAAGTTCTGAAGACCTTTCAAGTTTCAACATCTTGAAGAAAGCTTCTGAAATAACGCTATGCAACCCATTATCTTATGGGATGTTATCAGGCTTATAGATGATTATTATGCTTCTAATTAAACAATATCTTCTTTCTCTCACATACACAGTACAGAAAAGTGACCAGTAAAAGTCTAGAGTCATTTTGGGCAATAATAGTTGGAGGAGATTTGCAGGTCTCACCACTTACAGATGTAGCCTCGATCCTGGCCTTTCATCCCTAGGGGCTTTATATGACCCAGGAAATTATAGGTTTTTCTAAATATGATACAGTAAACAATGTTTTCTCAACCCAAAAAGGACCCTGGAGTTCTCCTTAGCAAAAGAAATTTAGAATTGAAAGGAATAAAGAACCTAACATAAGCCATGGCCAAGCTCCTTGCCCTAAAAAAGTGAGTGGTATTGAGATTCTTGGATCTGTTGGGGTGTTGCATCATAGATAAATAAATATAATACAAAAGAAAACAGCACTATTGGGTTCTCTTGCATAGATGTGTGTATTTAGATTTGTATATCCAGGTGCCGCGGTTCAATCCCCAGCAGGGCCTTCATCAAGGCAGCCATACATTTACAGTTTAATTGTATTTATTTATATACTGTAGCACCACAAATCTAGTGCTTAACAAGGAATAAATGCTAGGTGTCTCTGTCCCAAAGAGCTTGCAGTCTATAACAAAGAGGAGACAAACAAAATGGGCAAAGGGACGAGTGCTCTCTGTAGAAAGTGATTTTTGATGTGTTTAGAGAATAGAGTTTATTATGATGCAAAGCGGCAGATCATTTCAGAAGCCTGATATGATCATGGAGAAAGGATTTATGTGAGATTTAGCTCTTTTTGTAAACTCTATGGTCAGTAGTTTCAGAGCTGAGTGTAGGTATCTGGAAGGAGTGCATGGGAAGATGAGGGCTAGTATATAGGTTGAAGCAGTGAAATACAGGGCTCTGAAGGACACTGAGAGGAAAAGGTGGGGGAAAGAGATTTAGATGCAGGTGAGATGTTGTAGGCATCAGCAGTGAAGATGGAATGCAAAAAGTAGAGATGATGTTCTGGGAAGCCAGCTGGTAATATGTTGCACTAGTCTATACTGGAATGGATAAGGGTTCAGTGCTTGAGTAGAGGGACAGAGGAAGGGACATATTTTTTGCAAATTCCACAAGGAGTATATATAAGTTTTCTATTGATCCCTAAGGCTGCCATAAGGTGGCAAAGCATGGGCCATCATTTTCTGGTAATGGGTTCAGACTGTTCCTTATGATGATGTCATGGCCCTCTGCCATTTCTCTGGCTTTGATTGCCAACAATAGTGGCAACCTTAATATAAATAATGATAGATGATAGATAGATGATAGATAGATAGATAGATAGATAGATAGAGAGAGAGAGAGAGAGATGATAGATAGATAGATAGATAGATAGATAGATAGATAGATAGATAGATGATAGATAGATAGATAGATAGATAGATAGATAGATAGATAGATGATAGATAGATAGATGATAGATAGATAGATAGATGATAGATAGATAATAGATAGATAGATAGATAGATAGATAGATAGATAGATAGATAGATAGATAGATGATAGATAGATAGATAGATAGATAGATAAATAGATTATGTCTCCCTTGTGGGAGACAGCAGCAGATTTTGTGAATGGTCCAATAGAACTGCATTCCGAGGTTTCCAAAGCTGATTCTGTTAATGCGTTTAAGACATCATATCAAAGGCTATTGTGATACAAGCTCTATAGTTAGTACAGATATGGGTATATAGAATTTATGTGAAAGTAGGGAGGGGTGTGTGTATGGATGCTGGGTTTTCATTTGGAGGGGTTGGACTTGATGGACTTTGTCTTTATTCAATCCAACTATGTAACTATGTAACTATGTAACTAAGTAACTATGTAACTATGTAACTATGTAACTATGTTTTCTACATTACATGTGCAGCGATGACCAGGCACTAAGGTTGCTACTGTCCAAAATACCTGCCCATCTCTCTATTCACTGCCAGTTCTTTATTGGGAGAGAAGAAGAAGGCATCTTGCATAGTATGAGTGGATTAGAGAGTCAATTAATATAAGATAACAAACAATGAAACAAAAAAAGAGATTGCAGCAGCAAAAAGAGGAGACAATTAAAGTGCAAGGAATAAACAAGTGTAAATGTGGAAGTGAGGAAACAAGGTAACAATCTGTAAACACTTATGGGTCAACAGATAAAAGCAGAGTGGAAGAAGGATGAAAGAGGGAGAGCGAGCAGAAGAGCAGAGAGGACCGTGAGTGGCGCATAAAGAGCAGAATCCATTTCAAGCAGGAAAGCAGAATAAAAGGGAATGAGTAGCCCAAACTAAAAAATGATGCTGTGAAGAGGCAGTAAGGAGGGGTAATAAAACATAAAGATATGGGGCGAAAATGTATTGATCATCATCAAAATGCTGCAATTGGATATAAAAATATAAGGAGTAATAAAAGGCACAGGCGTACAACACAGGGTTTGATGGTCGTGCATTCATTTGATTAAATGGAGAAGCCCATTAGATGAATAAAAAGTCCTGTGTGTTTTATACTCGTGTTTACAAAGCAAGGCAGGGAAATAGATTAAAGTGAGACATTTACTGCTGTGCGTCCACAAGAGCCAGGGAAGCACAATTATTTACTGACCTAGAGCCGGGGTCCTTTAATACAACGCATGTAATACATTCTTAAATTCACTTTAAGTTTTTCACAAGGCTGGGCCTTCCATTCATGCCAGTGATGTTATGATAAACAGTAAGAAACAACCTCATTCATGAGTATAGTTAACCTTCCATAGATTTCCCTATTATAAAGATAATATGAGAAAGAAGAGCAGGGGAACAGCAGTGATTCTTGGTCTGAAAAGCCATTTCAATGCAAAAGGGTAAACACTAAAAACTTTGATATTTTTTTCCATTCCTTTTTTCATCTTTTCGGTCCGAGTCAGGTGCACATGCTCAGTAGTGTGTAAAGTGTTGGATGAGGAACACCAAAGGGACAACAGAAAAAAAACGGTGGGCCCCAGCCCTCTTGGGTCCCACCAACCTAGGCCTGATCAATGCCTGGAACTGTGGCTGCTCTTCTTGCTGCTGGAAAAGGTAAAAGGTACACAGGGGCTGATGGAGAAGCTTGGCAGGGAGGACTGAGGCAGGGACCCATTACTGGGGTGTGGAGGGCTACGACTGGGGGCACCTAAATTGACAGCCTCAGTGGACCGCATAAACCACAATCCAACACTGAGCATGTAAAACTGTATGCTTTGTCTTGGGGCCAAAGAGAAAAACAGAAGAAGCAGAAGAAGATTGCAACATGGTACCTTTACAGTAATGCCATGGGTTGGTGGAGTTTTCTATGAACAGGAGTACCAACTCGAGGTATCATGTAATTTATTATAATGATTTTGGCACTCGCCAGTGATTTAGCAGCACTTTAGCAAATGCCCCCCAAATGCTAGTATTGGCCAATGTTGATATTTCTCCCACTCATAATGACACTATGGCTTTATGTATAATCTTTGTTTGATACATACATTGCTATTTCTACTCTCCGAATGAACGGGATTTGCTAATGATCTTTTACATCTGTGGCAATCTTAAATTCAGAATCTCTGGAAAACAGAGATTTCATGTGAAAACCTTCCTAAGGGAAACTGCAACTGGATTCCTACATGAGGTATGTTTATTGATGGGAAAAACAGTTTGCCAAGTTCACATTCTGGGAATTCCAGTAGTCATTGACAGCCAATAAGAATTTTGGCCATCATTAGATTTCCTTCTATTCCATGATATTTGCCATCCCCCCTCTTGTGGGTTCTGACTTTAGTCAACCATCCCCCCATAGCTCATAATAAAGTTACAGATAAATGAAAACACTGGTATATTATCCATTCAGGTAAAGTTTCTGGATGCACTCGCATACCCTGGCCCTCCAAGTAATACATCTCTCCGGTTCACAGTGATGGAGGTATCGACCACCTCTTCTTCCAATATGGCACAAAGCAATCGCTGGCACACAAGGTAATGCTGGCAGGGTGAGCCCTTGCTTTAAGTTTATTGCAGCATACGACATTTCTGGGTAAGCTTGACAAAGGGTCCCCCCCCCCGAAACATTTCATACTGCAATGAACTTAAAGCAAGGGCTCACCCTGCCAGCATTACCTTGTGTGCCAGCGATTGCTTTGTGCCATATCATCCATTCAGCCAGAGTTCCAAGAATGACCAGGAAATGAAATACATGTTCACCACAATTCTCATCCTACCTGGCCTTCAAGCTGAGCTTCTCAGCCACTGCTTCAAGCTCTAGAAAGGAGGAACAATCCCATTGTTTGGGAACCACTGGCCTATACTTTTCATTTGAAGAATGTGGCTTTACATGTGCCTTGTCCTCTGCAGTCAACCAGAGGCTTGGCTGATATAAGTGTCCTTATCAGAGAGTCTGGAGTGGAGAGGTAGAGAAGCATCAGTGGAACATACCTCTATATTGATCACTTGTCCGACATCATTGAGCTACAATGAATATTTAAAAGTCTTTAACAATTTAAAATGTATTTAACAGAATCTCTGCTAATTCCTTCATTCTATTTTTTATCTATGGTAGAATCTATTGGTAGACTGTCTTTCAAGGGGCTGCCAGAGAGTTTGTCAGTCCAACACAGTGATCCAAGGGATGGTTAATGAAGCACATTGTGTGATTTGGCAGAGAACTTGGATCTTTGATCGTGTAAATAAGACTTGTCTCTGATCTTCATTGTTCAAAGCACCAGCTGTTCTTTTGGTGACAGAGATCAGTCAATGGACTAATTGCAGTAACCATGAACATCAGATACAACCGCTGTTAACTCTATCCAATATCTAAAAGCCTGCCTGACACTGTTTAGCAGAGGATCAAAAGGGAACCAGAGTTTATTTCCCAAATATTGATTTTATTAGACAGCTTTGATCCCAACAGGGATTACATACATAAAGATTTGATAATACTACTAAAGAGAGCAAGAAAGAATAAAAATAAAAACAAAAACTACCTAATGCAGGACAGTGCCATTTTAAAATGTTTCATTTTGTCTTTCTTTGTCCTTTTAATTCTGGTAATTTACCTCCTACCCCATGTACTAGGCTTTATCCCAAGGCATTCTATTGTGAGGGTGATTGGAGGACTTTGGGAAGTGATAAGAACCAAGGAATGGCCCATCAGAGTTACTAATAGCAGCAACTTGCCATGGCTGCAATAGGCAATAGTGATAATTGGCTTTCCTAAGACACTTTGGGTGTTTTAGCAGAGACAATCATAGTATTATGTATGATGTAGCTCTGTGTGTCTTCACCCTTAAGGTGGCTATAGACTTTAAGATTTTTTTCTCCCTACGACCAATTTTAATATGATAAGACCAATCTGTCAAATTGTCGTGAGGTTAGTGGGCACCAAACAGTTTTTCGTCTGACATCGATCAATCAGGTTAGAAAACTTTCATTGGTCACAGTGAAATGTATCCATTGTCCAACTGTTTTAAAGGGCTAAGCAGCTAGCCACAGTTTTCCTGGCTTTACTAGACCATATCCCTTGAAATGGTCTTTTTAGTTGATGGACAATTGTACATTTAAATGATTGTTTCCGGATATGCTTGGTCTTACATTAACAAAAAGATATTTCAAAAATCTTAACGTCTATGGCCACCTTTAGAAAATGAAGGAAAAACTCTGCACACCAAGCCTAACAAGCTTGTTCTCCTATACATTTCCATTTGTCTGTATATACAAAGGGAGACCTTAATAAATGTGCTAGTTCCCTAATTTTGGGGTTCAGGTGAATGTGTATAGCACTCTCATGTGTTGTGCATTATGTTGTCTATAAGGTTAAATATTAAAGGATGAGGAAGAGGATGAGATTCAGCCTTTCTTGTGATGGAAAGAGTAGGCTGAGTCCTGGCCCTTTGGTGAAGGTTGTGGGTGATTTATGGACATGAAGTTTGTGATGAGGTCTAGCCTATGGGCATACAAAAAATTTAAATCTGCCCCTGTCCTCCTTGGGTTTCTTTTGTTAAAAATTGTCAGGGTGTATATTATAAAACACATCAGTGTCAGAGAAATCCTGTTGGGTAAATTCAGTGTTTGAATGGTTTATAGAGGAATTTAGTAGAATAGAGCATAGTGCTAAATACATTAATGGTATAACAATAGGACTGATTAGGACACATCATCTCTAAAGAAAGAGGCTCTGTCTTGCACAAAAACACTGAAATTAGGCATCACCCAGGACCCCCAACAGGCACCCTTTAATTGAAGCCCCCCACCCTTCTAGGGTGGCTGGGAATACAACAGAGCTGTAGCTCGTGTGCAAGCTGTACTCCACCTATGTCAACCAGTGCTCCCCAGCTTGAATGACAAACAAGCCAGGGGTATTTCATGTGTCACCCATTTCCAACCATTTCTGTATGTTGTGCTGCTAATCTCAGGCAGTGCTACATACAGAGTGAATCAAAATTGTATTGAGGTAAAGCTGGCACTCAAAGTGCAGTCTTCCCAACAGACATGTCTATTGGGTATACATGGAGGCGGATTATAATTAGGTGGTTGTGAAACACAAAACGCGTAAGGCAATCTCCATGTTTTCCCAATAAACTTTTTTGGATTATACACGTCTGTTGGGAAGACTGCTCTTTGAGTGCCTGCTCTACATCAATATGGTTTTGCTTCGCTCCCCTTGCTGAAGACTCAAGGCGGTGCACCTGGGTACCTTCCAGTTTTTGTGAATCTACTTTGGAGTAGATATCAAACATGAAAAAAGAGGACTTAACCTCCAGGACTCTCTGAATGAATTGAGTTCAAAAAGATCCAAAGAATTTAAAAAGGCAATATTTATTCACAACCATGCCCCAATTCTAAGTTAAAACAAAGTTAAAAGACAAACAAGGTGCAGCAAATGGGAGGAGGGATCCCTCTGTTAGATTATTTGACCCCACCACCTGCCTTATATTAAAGCAGGTAGGAAGAGCAAATCATATAATTGGTAACTGCAAATGAGAAACAGACCACTGGGTCTATGAAAATAGTAACACTAAAGTAATAAGGCACACGTATATGCAGATAGTTATATCCAGTGATTAGTGATCACACAGCTGATAAGGCACCAAGCTGAAATAGTGAAGTTCGTGGCGGAACATGGAACTTAAGCACTGTCCAAAATGTTGTAAAATTGCAGGATTATCCCAATGTAGTAAGCACCAAGTCTTCTCTCAAAGGACAGTTCCACAATATGGATAAGTGGCACAATGTATGATGTGTATATTATAAATCTGCAGTGTGATCTGTGCACTGAAGTTGGTAATTAATAGGATTGGGAGTGCAGATGTAAAAGTCCAGCGACTTCCTTAACGATTTGACAATCGCAATCAATGTCCTGTCCTACTCCCTAATAATAAGATAAGTATACAGACCGTACTCCTGCAGTTTGCCTCGCTATGCGGGTTTAAATTGAGCTGGTGAAGTCAGCATCAATGTTCCAAGTCTGCCACTTTAAAGAGAATGAATCAATGCCGCCTCCATGCTTGCAGTGCCTGTGTCCAAAAGGTATTAGAGAGGGGCCCCTTCTCCCAAAGCGCCGCACCAGCCTCGACGACCGTTAAGGCAGGTGGTGGGGTCAAATAATCTAACAGAGGGATCCCTCCTCCCATTTGCTGCACCTTGTTTTTCTTTTAACTTTGTTTTAACTTAGAATTGGGGCATGATTGTGAATAAATATTGCCTTTTTAAATTATTTGGATCTTGTTGAACTCAATTCATTGATAGAGTCCTGGAGGTTAAGTCCTCTTTTATCATGTTTGATATTTAACTTTGCAGTTTGCGGACACTCCATGGATTCTTTTCGATGAGTATAATAACTATTATCTAATGTCTGGCTTGTTTATTTTTAATTGTATGTACTTTGGAGTAGATCTACAGAGTTATGTGAATCTTCTTTGGGGCCTTGATTATTTCTCTACTATATACAGAGTGAGACACAACAACCAGATTTCAATGGGGGAGTCAATGGGGCACTTTTCCTGACTTTTGTTAAATACAATTTATATCTCCAGCAGCCGTTATTTTGCTCTACTGAGAGACTATGGGGCACAGCTGAAAAGATTCAGGTCTAGAACCCCATAGCAACTGATGTCTCACAATAGATTGTTGTGGATTCCTGAACACATGTTCCATGCTATTATGTTCTCCTTTGTCTGTCCAGGATTTTAGCCATTCTCTGGCTCAGGCTTTGGGGGATACACTCTGCCAAGTCTTTCCCCATGGGGAGTGACTTTAATGCTGGGGAACAATTGATAGTAAAAGGCAGGCTGTGATCACTAGCAAATGAGTAGTCGGCAACAGCAGAGCTTCACTGGCAGCCACCCAACTCCACTAGATCTGGATGTTTGCCATGGCATTATATTAAAGGCAATTCAATTAGGCCGGGGAAGGGTCGTTTTGATAAATATTTGCTGAGATTGTGGACCTTGTGAAAATTATTGTGCCGCTTGGCAAGTAAAGTTTTAGGAACTAAAGAAATGTACTGCAGTGAATTACTCTTTGCCAATGTTAAGAATGGAGAAATGCTGAGCAGAATATTGGGGAGTCACTACCCAAACTATACAGTACATTAAACTAAAGCATGACAATTCTGCCTTTCTATTTAGGCAGTAGGGATGTAGCGAACTGTTCGCCGGCGAACTAGTTTGCGCGAACTTCGACTGTTCGCGTCCGCCGAATGTTCGCGAACGTCGCGCGACGTTCGCCAATTTGAGTTTGCGTTCGATTCGAATAAAAATCATTCGACCATTCGACCATTCGATTCCTTCGACCGCTAAAATCGAACGATTTCCATTCGTTCGAACGATTGTAAGCATTCGATCGAATGAAAAGCATTCGATCGAATGGCTTCGATCGTTCGATTCGAACGAAAATCCTTCGATCGAACGATTAAAATCCTTCGATCGTTCGAATCGAACGATTTTGCGGGTGTTCGAAGTTCGCGAACTGTTCGCAAACTGTTCGCATTTTTGCCGGTGTTCGCGAACGGCGTTCGCGAACACCAAAATGGCAGTTCGCTACATCCCTATTAGGCAGTTGCCCATTCTGCTCATTACTTCTGCTGCCTTCAATGACTGGTAGACTTTCCTTGTTTCTTTTTTGTCATACCTCTTTTCCCGATGCGTAGCGCTTCATTAGATTTGACTCAGCGATGGCCTCTGTATCCATGGTAACTGGTAAATCTTTTATTTGCCTATAAACACTTTATTCAGGGTTTAATCTCTATCTCTTGCTCCATACAGGCATTATTCGAACACCAAAGAGAGAAGGTACTATACAAATGATATCAATCTTACAAGTGGTGTCAAGTCACACTTTTCTATTACAGACAAAAGTCTTTAAACGAACGGAGGTGAAAGTGAATGTAGAAGGCATGCTCTTAATGTAATTAGTCTGCTGCGTCTGCCCGTATGCTAGTTCCCCCTCTACTATAACAGCAGACGTTAGGAGAAGACACAGTTGGCTCAGATGCAGTCTGTTGGCAGCCCTACTACATTTAGGGTGGTGGCACACGTGGCGTTCCATGGAGACTAGTCACCCAGCGACTAATCTCCTCTTCTTCGGGCGACTTATCTCCCCTAAATGCCTTCCCGTCGGCAAGAATGTGAATCACCGGTAGGATAGCACTCAGATCACTTCATTTTCTTAAGTCACCCGAAGTTTCCTCATGGGACAACCAAAGCGACTAATCTCCCAATGTATGTATGAGTACATATCAATTGTCCCAGAACCTTACCTTCATCCATCAGAAGAATGTGGTCATGACATCATACTCTCATCAAGGTAAGCACCAAAATTCTGACCTCACTTTTGCCAAAGCAGGGAGGTGCTATCAAATATGGGTGTGGAAATTCATACAGATTGCTCTTTGCAATAGTTTTGGTCAGATCAATACACCTACCACTATGTCCTATATTCAAATAAATGTTACGATTTTGACAGTATCTCAAGCATCATGCATTATTCTTTTTTTTGGCTATAAAGTCTCAGGAGATGTTTTCCAGCATAACTATGAAAACATTAGCCCATTTAATCTTTTCCTCCAAATGCCACTGCATAATATGAATAAGAGTGTTAGAGGACAATGTTTGGGTAGCACACAAAACCTATTGGTTTGCAAAGGGATTCCCTTTGGCTTCAGTTTGGTCAGTGACTGAGAGATTCTTTTCTAGTTCAATCCACCCTCGTAGGTTCAAGGTCCCTCTTTATCTCAAAATAAGGTTTCAGATATGGGAAACAATAATTCTATTCAAGCAATACAGCAAACACAGTTTTCATCCCAAAGGTCATCTTGGTTGACCCCCTGCCACTGCTCCAAATTTCTCAGTGGGGGAGGGGTGGATTACAAAATGAAAACTGCTCATAGAACAGGTGTCCCCAACCTTTTATACTTGTGAACCACATAGAAATTAAAAAAGAGTTGCGGAGCAACAAAAGCATGAAAAAAGTCCTCGGGGGTGCCAAATACTTGGCTATTTGGTCAGAGACATGAAACACTTGCCTGGGGTTGGGGGATGATGGAGCTGGTTTAAAAGATCCCAGGTCTACTTATTAGGCAGCTTATCAAATGTTTATCACTGAGCAGCCGAGTAGCACCTAAATAGGGTAACGAAGCACCTAAGTAGACGGAGATTTCTAAAAATGATAAATTCATATTGGCGCCCCAATTCTAAGTATAGCATCTAATATTATCCTTCTTTATAATAACAGCACTTTATTTGTGTAAAGGTTTGGCATGAGACTGCCTACTTAATTGTTTATTAATTATTAAGCATTTGAAATGAAACCCTAGCTCTTTTATACGGCCAGTAGTCACTATGCAGTACAGATATTCCATCGCAAACTGTTCATCCTACGCTTACTTGTAGCTTTGCCAGTGACCTCGAGCTTATGTGCATCAGAATTCTACCTGCATGGATGGCTGTCATAGCCTGCAAGGAGTCTGTTGAGGGCAAGAGGTGGAAGATGGATGTGTTTCAATCTGCCAAATGAATTGTCAGAATCCCATAGGGGAAGAGCAGAACCACAGGCAACTGGCGAATAGGAACAGCGAGTGTTTATCTGGGGATGTATAACAATGTATGTGTGATATCGGTCATCCGCAATGTATCCCTGAGCTCCATGCCAGAGAACTGAAGATATTCAGGGGACAGAGTGGATGATCTGATTTAGTTACATGGTGAAAAATAAGAAAATGATGAAAACAGATAGAGACAAGGGGAGTGAAATGGAAAATTAAAGATTGTTTTATGGATGGTGTAAAATCAATGGTTGGGAGGCAGAAGAAATGAGCAAATCAACTTTTTTCATTATAAACTTAGTTGGAATGATAAAAGCTGTAACTGTCACTCTGATATATGCAAATATTTTTACTTTCCAGACTGGAGTTCAATTTGCATTGATTTTCTCCTTGGATTAGCTCTTAAAGGGATCATATATCCACAAATCTGGTTGGAAGGATCCTTACGGCCCCCTATAAACCTTTGCTGTATGGGGGGGTCATGACTACATATTGGATTCTCCTGATTAAATTTGCACGCCAGTTACATAACAGGCCCCACCCACCGATATTCACTTCTAGTGAGACCACTTGGCCCCCCTTCACCAAATGCTAGAAATATTTTTTTTGCTGCTCTGCACAGTTGGGGTATTACAAGAGGGTCATGGATACAGGGGGCAATTGGAAGTTTGCAGGTTCCTGATACAGAAAATAGGGTGGTATCTAGCAGCATAGGAATATGGCTCCATTAGGTAGTCAGTATGCTCAGCAGTCAAATTTAATGACTCATGATGCAACTTACATATTAACACATATGGTTTATGTGGTGGTTGCATTTTAGTATATTCCAAACCCTATCTTTTCTTACAGAAAATATCCATGCGTTGGCTGAAAGAAAGTGAAGAGCTGCTGCAGATCCTCATCACCTCTTACTGTTCCAACTGGATCAAGTAAAATGTGGCCAAGCACATGTATGGACCCTCATTTAATATCTGTCTATTTGCTCCACAGGCTTATTGGCCAAAGTACAATTCTGCCAGTGTAGGGCCACTGACAATGATGCTGGGCTTCTGTGATTTCAGCAAACAAAGTAGAGCTGGTATTAAGTGCAGAAAGTTGGAAAGTTTATAGAATGATTCAAATCTTTCTAAATGGGTATATTCATATTGCTCTTGTCTTCTCCTGCTTGGCAGGGCTGCTTAAATACATGGAGGAAAGGGGCACAAATCAGTCATCCTATCTGCTAGAGCTTTAGCTTGAACAGTTGTAGACCTGTGAGGATTACTACTGTGGAAGGTGAGGAAAGTTCCTCCACAAATGTGGCAAGGGTATGGGGTTCAACTGCAGGGGACTAATATTGAAATACTTTCCCTGAGCCTACCAGTACTTTAAAGTGGTTCTGAGCTTAGGCTCGTGGAATACAACATCAAACAATAACAGAAGGACCATACAAAATTCATCATTCTATTTTTCACTTATTTTTTAGCCATTGGAGGCCCTCAAGAAGCTGTTTCAGCAGGAGGCCCACCAGGGCTGCCACTTCAGGGCCCCCCACCCAGTTGAGAACTCTTCAAGTCATTCCGTAGGTGTTCCCAACTCCACACAACTTGTTCCGCTGTGTAGAGGTGTTCAGTTTGCCGGCATAATCAGCATGCGGTAGCTGGGCCCCCTTGGATGACGACACAGCCGACGCGTTTCGTCTCAAACGGACTTTCTCAAGGCTTCAAAGTTGTTTCTGCGCAAGTGCGCCTTTTACTCTAACCGTTTCCGTAGCAACGGCTAAGGGATACTTCCTGTTTCTAGGCTAGTATCGGTTGTCTTGGCAACCCGTTTCTACTTGTGCAATACATATTTAAAAAACATTTTATAAAAAGCATTATCTGCTTATTGCAAGCATATATATCACATTTAAAAATTGACATACAATAACAATATACTTTATGTCACTTTACATTCATTACCCATCACCACCAATAGCAGACCCACATGACAGATCTACTATTACTTTTTTGATTGATAAAGTGTTATTGGGGCAATGATTACTAGTATTTAATTTTTAATTTTATGAATTTGGATGTAATTATACATTGATTTTTTAGTTATTATACATATAGTAGGTCACATGTATTTATTCTTGTTTTTATTTGAGGTAGTCTACTTCTGATTTATATTTATAAAAAGGCCCTTAGATTGATGTCTATATTAAGTCCCTTAGGTGAATAGGATTCTAACTTATATATTCATTTGCTCTCATTCTGTAGTGTTTTCTATGTTAGATCGCCTCCTCTCCATTGATTTTTCACTACCTCTATACCCCAATACATTAAACCTGTGGGGTTCATTTTGTATTGTTCCTTAAAATGTTTGGAGACGCTATGATTTTCTTTACCTTTTTTAATATTATTTTTATGTTCCCTAATGCGTTCCCTTAACTCTCTATTAGTTTTGCCTACATATTGTAGGCCACATGGGCATTGTAGACAATATATGACATTTTTTGTCCTACAATTAATGTCATGTTCAATTTTAAATTCTCTTTTGTTTACTGTTGAGTTGAAGGTTTTTTTTCTTGATGCCATACTTACAGGCTTTACAAAGGGAACATGGGTAGAAACCTGTCCACATACATTCTTTTATCTTATTTTTAGTTTTTTCAGTCTCACAGTAGTTTTTCACCAATTTTTGGTGTAAACAATTGGCACGTTTAAACACCACCTTTGGTTGGTCTGGGATAGAATTTGCCAAATCAGCATCACATTTTAATATACCCCAATGTTTTTTTATAATCTTTTTAACTTCGCCCGCTAGGGGGTTGTAAGTAGTTGAGAATATTATCTCAAATTTTTCTTCTTCCCCCTTTGGTGCTTTTTCCTTTAAGAGGCCACTTCTCTCTATATTATTTACTTTTTCTCTTGATTTCTGTACAATATTTTCTTTATATCCCCTTTCTTTAAATCTTTTACTCATAAAATCTGTTCCTGGTGTGTGGCCAGCCCAGTCCAACCATGTTCAGAAGTCATCTTTTTTTCATCTTTTATAGATGGAAAATGACTGATGATGCTAGGCCTGGACTGGGAGTCAAAATAGGCCCTGCCATTCCAAGTACAAAGAGGCCCAAACAGCCCCCTACCAGCCCAAATAGCCCCCTACCAGCCCACTATATGGTAACTTTCTATGGAACCATACAGCAGCCCCTCTGGCATTTGCCAGAACCCACAGATTGCCAGTCCAGGCCTGGATGATGCCTAAATATACAGTATGCTTGTTGGAGATCATCAGTTGACCATTAAGTGATGGCCAACTGTAAATCGTTCAGTAAATAATGTGTTTTGATTCAGTGCATTTAGGACTCTTTTTAAGTAATAATCAAGGATGTTTAAAGAGCCACTTGACATTTTTTCTCTTTGCGTTCTAATCTGAAGTATGATATTTTGAATTTATTAACCTTCTCTTTTTATTAATTTCTATAAATAGAAACGAGGTGGCAACAGAGAAAGGATATTAATGGAAATTATCATTTTGTACATACACTATGGGGCCGATTCACTAAGGGTCGAATATCGAGGATTAATTAACCCTCAATATTCAACTAGGAACTAAAATCCTTTGACTTCGAATATTGAAGTCGAAGGATTTAGCGCAGATAGTTTGATCGAACGATCGAAGGAATAATCCTTCGATCGAACGATTAAATCCTTCGAACCGAACGATTCGAAGGATTTAAATCCAACGATCGAAGGAATATCCTTCGATCAAAAAAAGTTAGTCAATCCTATGGGGACCTTCCCCATAGGCTAACATTGACTTCGGTAGCTTTTAGATGGCGAACTAGGGGGTCGAAGTTTTTGTTAAAGAGACAGTACTTCGACTATCGAATGGTCGAATAGTCGAACAATTTTTAGTTCCAATCCTTCGATAGTCGTAGTCGAAGTAGCCCATTCGATGGTCGAAGTAGCCCAAAAAAAACTTCGAAATTCAAAGTTTTTTAACTTTGAATCCTTCACTCGAAGTTAGTGAATCGGCCCCAAAATGTTTGTGATCAGGGCAAGATAAACATGCTTTAGTTGTATGACTATGAATATTTTCATTCATCCAGGTCATAGTATATCTAGTATAGGTAAATCTAAAAACAACTGGACTTGCTGAGTAATCAATGAAGACGTTTCACTACTCATCCGAGCAGCTTCTTCAGTTCAACTGACTGGTGTGGGAAGTTCTCGGCATATAAACTCTTCCACTAATCCAATCACAATGGCACATTGTAACTCTTCAAAGAGGTGACATCTGAAGAAATTCACAGAGGTGTCGATTCTGTGTAGTTACTGTGATAGGATTATCCAATGTGTCATGCAACTCCTAGATACAGGTGTTACTTGTGAGAGTTGCATGAATGGATGTGTGAAGTGTTCTGAAACCGCCGGGGTACAGATGTTAGAACAGCATTGTATGTAGCAGACAGGTGGTGTCGAAGGCCCCCGCCTCTGTTCAGTTGGGAACAGTGTCACACATTGTGTATTTAAAGGGATAATAGCCACCTGTGTTCAATTTGAGTTCATTGTTAAAAGCACTTTCTGACTATTGTTTCAGAAAATCTATCGGCAGTAAAGAACAGGGAAATTGAAAGTAGTTTTGTTTTCCATGGTCCTTAAAACCAGATGAGGTAGAAGAATGCAGTTTGATGTTGAAAGTAAATAGAATTCTAAGCAATGTTCAAATACATCATACAATAAACATAATTTAAAAAATGTTAACTGTATCCTAATGTAGCGATCGTACCTGTTGGTCTAGTGGGGGGACAGCAGGGACGCCTGCCTCGCCGTGCTGGTTCTTCTGAAGCCGCAGGCACCGGTTCTTAGGGCGTGCACGGCACGCCTCCTTGTAATTTAAAGGTGTGAAATTTAAAAGTATTTAAGGTACATTTTCTTTTTACACACTGCCTGTTATAGGTTTTATTACCTCGTGGTGTTTGCGTTTTGTGCTATTCTGAATCCTGATCTGATCCTGTACTTTAACCCCTGCCTGATTATCGACTATCCTCAACTCTAGAATCCTGACCCTTGCCTGAATACCGACTACGTCCTCTTTTGCTAATCCCTTCTGATTGATCACCCGGTTTGACCTTTGCCTGCCTGACTACGCTTGTATTCTGCCTGCCCAGACCCGGCCTGCCCAGACTCAGCTGATAATTCCTTCTGCCCAAAGACTTTGCTATCCGGTTGTGCCCCTCTGCTTGTCCAGAACCCCTCGCCTTGCACATCTCGTTTTAAGACTTGGCGGCATCTGAGTAACTGAGGGCTCCTCCCGAAGACAAAGGCGGCTGCTACAGGCAGAAGCATGAGCCGAGACCAGGGTGCTTGGCATCGGTTCTAGATTTAGGGTGCCAACTGTTACACCTTTAATCAAATTACCCCACCCCCAGTATAATAAACTTCTTTTCACCTGTAATCCTACTAGACTGGATTCTGCCGTGGAAGACTGTTTATGCAGAGTTCCTTATCTCTTTTTAAAAAAACTTTCCTAATTTGAGAAGGAGAAAGGGGGTTTATAAAAGTAAAAGCAAAACATAGATTGTTTAGATTAGCTCCTGCAGAACACTGCTGTATATTGCCCTTTAAATCAAATACAAGTCCAGTCTAGAGCCCCTATTATAAACCAGTCAGTCATTGTGTCAAAGCTTCAAAACAAAGCGGCCGTTATATCAGCTCTTCCTGATAAATACATTATGAAACCAACCAGAAATGCTGAAATATGAGTTAAAAGGGAAGTGTTGATTACATAGAAATTAGCAGCAGGCAAGTCATCCTCTTCACATTAATCTAAAGGGAAGTCATCAGACTATCTTATTCTTCTGGCTTTTTGATAATTAAAAGGACCAGTGTCAAGATGTACATTTATTTTATCATTTTCCCATTCACTTATCGCTAGCCTATCCATGCCAAGTTATCCACCCATGTTTGGGATCCCAGACAGGCTCTCGTAGTCTCTAAAAACTGCAACAGTCCAGAATACTTTCCATTAGATCACCTCCATCTTATTTGATTATCGCCCTGGCTCCATCCTTGGTTGGTGCACGTGCATTGTTCACTCTATTGTCCATGCCCTGGGCAGTAGAGTCCAAAGTCTGCAACTTGGGTGGCATATTGGATCTCAACCCATGAATCCATGGGAATATATTAAATTGTATTTATTTACTTGCGCTTTTGTCCCCTGACATATCATTAGAAATGTGCCACTCTGGGTTCACAATTAGTACTATATAAATAAGAATACACATACATACTGTATACATACAAATCTGTTGCTGGGCCGAGCAGATGGTACATTCTGGCCATGAAAACACATTCTTTACATTCAGATAAATAGGTACAGCAGTATGAAAGGCATCTTGTTTTTCCTACCAGTTAAACCAGCCAACTGCAAATAAAATATCTGAGCTTTCCAGCCCTTTTCCATATGCCAGCCATGTCTGCAGAGCCAACAATCCTTGATCTGCTTTTTAGCCTAGACGTCACAATCTACCAGCTACTCCCTATTCCGAATAACTCTCTTTTTTAATTGTCTGTTTCAGTTCAGAGTTTTCCAGCCACAGTATTACTTGCCCTTCATACATGTACGTTAAGAAGGTTACATATTAAAGTCCGAATGTCAAAAACTAGAAAAAGTCTAGGTTTTTCTTTTACTATAAAATCCAAATTTTTAATAAAAAAAACCCCTAAAATGTTTCTAGATTTATTATACCCAGAGGATGGAAAAAGTCAGAATCCAAAAATCCAACATCTCAGACCTACCTAGATGTTGTATATAAACCAATGGGAGGGGTCCCTATCCTATTTGGAATTTTCTGTGGTCTGCTCTGGAATTAGCCCAAAAATCCGACTATTTCGGACTTTTTGGGAAAAAAAATCTGAAAAATATTGATTGAAAATACGATTCGGTTTTTCGCTCCATTTGTTCGTGTTTGTCCCCAATCTGCTTAAATTGTGCTTTTAATTAATAAATAAGGTCCAAGGTAAGGTCATGGATTCTAGGTTGGTCTGACTTTTTTTTATTAAAATAATCACATGCTTTTAAGGCTAGAAGCTTATATTCTTTAATGAGTGATGGGAAAACCCTTAACACCCTTAGATTTAAAAAAAAACATGACTTGTGGATCCTCAATCTCCGGGTCCTTCTTCTTCCCCAATAACTGACACCAAAATATGGGTGGAAAGGCCACAGCTTAATTTATTGTACATGTTACAGTAAATAACCCCTCAATATACATTAACGATTAAACATCCATAACGATATCCATAAACCAATGCATACACAGATACATAAACCATTGCTGGCTGCATATAACCACATATAATGTAACAATCGGACAGTTACCAAACTGGAGGCTAGTTCCCAACACACCCACTTACTGTGGCACCTAACTGGACCTAGCCCCAAATGCCTATCTTTTCCGCTTAAACTACCCCCTTCCATTTTCTTTTCCCTTTTTGACTGCCCATAGCGCAGCCCACCACGCCTCCATTGTGCTAGGACAACACAACCACCAGTACCTTCTCTCCCTTTGTTCCTTGTGCTTAGCGATAATGTGAAGTGTAAACTGTTAAGATAAGCTGGTTTCTTATCTTCTTGATGGACAGACAACCCCCACCATGGTCACAGCTGGAAAAAAAAAAGTGAGGAAAAACTAATTTATGGTTTCCTTATTACAATTTTTTTAGAAACATTTCAGGAAACATGTTTTAATAATAAGCAACAGGAATAAGGAAGAAAAAAGGGGAAGATGGAAAGGAAGATGGAAAGGAATAAAAATATTGCAGTGCAATAGGGTTCTCTATTGTTACATCACTGAGGGAAGAACAGAGGAAAGTCGGATGCAAGTTAAATCAATTTAAATCGAAAGGAGGGTTTAAAAAAATTAGGGATGCACCGAATCCACTTTTTTGGATTCGGCCGAACCCCCGAATCCTTCACGAAGGATTCGGCCGAATACCGAACCGAATCCAAACCCTAATTTGCATATGCAAATTAGGGGTGGGAAGGGGAAAACATTTTTTACTTCCTTGTTTTCTGACAAAAAGTCACGCAATTTCCTTCCCTGCTCCTAATTTGCATATGCAAATTAGGATTCGGATTCAATTCGGCCGAATCCGAATCCTGCTGAAAAAGGCCGAATCCTGGCTGAATCCTGAACCGAATCCAGGATTCGGTGCATCCCTAAAAAAATGGAGGAATAAAATAAGAAAAAATGAGTGGTGGATGCTAAAAAGAGAGACATTATTTACAAGAGGCAAAGGATGAATTACTCAGTAGATAAAGTTGACAACCAGGACAAAAGATTGAAGTGGAGGAGATGGCAGGGAGTGACAATGGCAGAAGCAAAATGGGAAATGTAGAAGAGAGTAAATATAAGAAAGGGATTTAGAGGCTTGCAAGCAGACAGTCAGATGGCACACCTGCAGACCTGCGGATGTGTAATTGAGTCGGTGGATGGCATTTATCATACAGAATGCATCCCTGGACGTTTCACACTGGGAAATGAGAATGTATGGAGAGCTGCAGGCACTGACGTGATTTACATTTACTGGGACTAAACAACCGCAGGGAGGGAGGGGAGGTCTGAGAGGGAAAACTTGCAGAAGACAAGAGGGTAGGCGAATGATGAAGAGTTCAGACAGAGAGAGGAAAAGAGTCTGGAGGTTTGGGAGGGGGAGTTCAAGGAAGAATAAAAATCAAGAGAAAGATATTTTTAAAGGTTCCCCTGAGATGTTTACATTTGAATCTCACTTATAGCCAATGACTTTCTGCTAACAAGAATAAAAACACCCAACGATAAAAACCAGGAAAAGAATCCTTATATTTATTTGCAGTTCTTGGATTTAGCACTTAGGGTTCCATTTTTTTTTCACTTTTGTCTGGGCAGGGCAGATATGGAGACACAAATGGGTTTCATCTATTTGGAATATTTCTTAAATCATCCATATATATACAACAAACAACTGAATCAACAAAATCAAGAGTAGATCATATCCACAGTTTTATGTAGTCCTCCAATGGGATTTTACAACCTCCCTTACTGAAGTCCGATTAAGCCCAAAGATAAAAGTCAGGAATGAAATTATTTTTACCCATCCATGGGCCAATAAATTGCCTTAAGAGTGACAGTTAATATCAGTCTATGTATGGCAGCTTTAGAGGAATTTGTGTTCCCAAAACAGACACAACTGATTTTTCCATGATCTATAAAGTTTTCATGGGGCAGATGTGTATGTATGGGTCATACAAGTCAGGACCCCACAGCAAGATATTCCAGGAAAATAATTTATTTGCTGAATATCATCTGTGCAATTTAGGGGACATTAGGGACAAGAATGGGGACAGCAACATGCCTACCCCAACCAGATCCTCATATAATGCCAAATGTACTGTAGGTGGCGCTGTATTCATGGAGTGGCCAAAGGAAACAGCCAATTATCTAGACTTGAAGGAAGAGAGCAAAGTACATTATGGATTGTGCTAATCTTTTAAACTCTTTCTGGACCCACTTTCCATGTAGTAAATTACCCCATGCAGGTCTGGATTGAGAATTAAAATACAGGTACACAGAGGCCCAATCAGCCCACTAAATACTGACTTTCTGTGGCAATTTATAGCAGCCCCTCATTTGCCAGAGCCCAGTCTGGGCCTGACCCCATATATCTCCTGCTTAGATTAACTGGCTACTGAAATGATATAAGATTTATTTAGCTCCCCTGGGTTTGCCTGAACTAAATGAGGTCAATGACAGTGGAGAACACCCCCTCCCCCTTCATAAGATCCCCTGTATGTATCAGAGATGGGGAGTTAGCAGGATACCCACCAAATGTATTATTACTTTCTTCTAATTTTGTAATTACATTTAAAGGAGAACTAAACCCCGCAAAGATATAACAGCCCCCTTAACTGCCTTTGATCTGCCCCCTTGATCTCTCCCTCCCCGCAAAGTATATTACCTATATTAGCGCTCCTATTTGGATTCCTGAGCAGAAGAAGCAGTGCAGCACAGTGGAGTCCATCTGAGCCATCTTCTGTCCATTCCTATCCTTTTTAGGACTCTTCGGCAACACGGAGCCTGCAGGTGCATGCCCAGTTGAAGCGAATTCCTGACAAACCCCAACTGCGCATGTGCTTGCAGGTTCTGTGTCGGTGTACAGACCTGATATCAATGGACAGAAGATGGCGCAGAAGGATGCGCTGCTCTGCTTCTTGTGCTCAGGATTCCAAAGAGGAGAGCTAATATAGGTAATACACTGTGCGGGGAGGGAGAGGTAAAGGGGGCAGATTGAGGGTACTTGAGGGTTTGTTATATCTCTGGGGGTTTAGTTCTCCTTTAAATATAGATCTTTCATGCAGAGACTAGCTTTAATTGTGATCTTTGTCCTCTTGGAATTTCATGTAATGGGTCCATACCTTAGCCTGATGACAGCTTAGGAGGCCATCGGTCAGCCTACCAACTGTCAAGGGCTTTTTCAAAACATGAAGGTGCCCCTGAAACGAATCCAAAGGATTAAGTGGAAAGGACATGACTGGGAGAAAATAGGGCCCTATGGGGATGGTCGTAGATTATGGGGATTATAGTTTTGAGCCAGGGTACAGGGAGGAGGGGCAACAGAGTGTATAATAAGGTGGCATTAAAGAAATGGGGCAGATATTTTACCTGAAGGCTGGAGACAGCTGCCTGCCGCCCACCCAGGGGTTCTGGGGAACAAGGGGATGGTTGAGACAGTGATGGTTATGTAATCGCAGCAATGAGGATTCAAAAGTCATGGAAATCACACCCCAATGGGGCTGGGGTGCACAGGGTTTGTACCTTTAGGTGCTATATAATGGGATGATACAGCAGAAAGGAACTCTGGGACATGAACATGACATGTTCCTCTAAATTCAGGGTGACAGAGAGACAGACAACAGACTACAGAGTCCCATCTCACCATTAAAAGCGTTAACAGCTTTGTTATTCCTAACTAACTCCCTCCGGTACCCCCTTCATTTCCTATGCAGCCGTGCAATTACCAAAGTTAAATTGAATTATCTTGGGCCAAATAAGAGTAATTTCCTCGCTCTTGCATAATAAATGGATTTAACCCTTCCCTGCAGGAAGCAACATGACTGCGCTCCAGAACCCAGAGACGCATGGCTCCCCTCCCGCAACCAAGCAGTCAATGACAGAATCTGAATTGAAAGAGAGGGCCTTGAATAATTTAGGAGCTCTCAGCTTTTTATTCACAGAGAGACGTAATGGAGGAGGCTCAGTGTGAATGCATTTCACAATGGGTGACAGTAAAACTGGTTTATTGTTGTGCAAACTACTGAGTCAACTTAAACAGAAAGGTGAGGATAGCTTCTCTATTTGCATCAGCAAGCTCCACAACACTATTATTTCTCCATACAGTAGATATATTCAGTACCCACAGTAGCGCTTCCCAGGAGAGAGGATAGCAGCCTTTGTTTTTGCAGTTAACCAAATTTGAATGTAAAACATTTAATGATGCAATTTCATTAAAGCACAACTTCAAGCCTCTACAGTATTTTGTCTCCAATGCTTCTGTATTTTAAAGGGTAATGTAATAGACTGAGGGTGCAATGTTTGGTCTAGTGAACCATATCAGCTGGTACCATTTTTTGTTCATCTGTTTGAAAGCATATCTCTATTATATTACCCTGCTTGAGCAGGTTATAATGCTCTTTGCTTCTTGAGTTTTTGACTTTACTAAGAAAAAAAGAATTGGATTTGACCTGGTCCCAAGACAAAGCTTCCTCCATGTCAGAGAGAACATTTACATAAGATGAGTGCATCAGTGCTAGTGTTTTATTGAGCTCCCCCCAGCTCATATTAGGCTTATCAATATATGAAAATATCATAAATCCAAAAGTATCTAGGACAGTAAACAAATGTGTGCACCTAATTTCACTCTAATTGACATTAAGGCCTATAATAATATTTACGAATGAATTAGGCACTCTCCCCAAACCTAAACTTAGTGGCCTACAGGGTGCGCCACCCAAACCCTAGGGTCAACCCCACAGTTTTGCTACTGTCCAAAGCAGCTGCATGTTCCATCACAAGTCTTTCAGTGAAGATAATAAACAATCCATCAAATGGCCACATATATGAATCTCCCAATTTATGATTGCAAACCCCTGTGCTGATATTCCATGTCCATTGCCTTCCTAACCAGCCAATAGCAGTCCACATCCTTGGCACATCTCCATAAGTATATAGGAGTAGCCATGACTTTCATATAAACAATCCACACTTGTTCTTCATTGGCTTTTCTCTCACTATGACAAGGAACCTGGCTAGGCCTATGATTAAGGGAGTTTCTCCCAAACGCGTCAGGCAATGTAGTTCCTCGACCTGTTGCAATAAAGATTCTCTTATTTTATCTGATCTGTTTGAGTGTTTGCAGAACATTGTTCCACCACTCTTTGGTCACCCAGTAACCCAGCAACACTACAGATCACCACCCCACCAGTCAACAAGGAAAATGGTCATTTATGTCCTACAGTACATGGACTTGTTTCTCTTTTTCTGGCCATTTGTTTTAGTTTGATTAAGACAATTTCAATAGCTTCTAACTGACTTGAACTGCCCAAAAAAGTCTCCTTGTTGGATCTCTGTTCCACCTAGACAGTTAACCAAAATTTCCAACTAGAATGACTGACCTCCTCTATTAATTTCAGCCACTGTAGGAATTTTAAAGCTCAACCTTCTGTCCAATGTCAGTATGTTGAGCTTCTAAACCCAGCCACCATCACAAACCAATAGGGATGTAGCGAACCGCCGACAATGTGTTCACGAACGCCGTTCGCGAACACCGGCAAAAAATGCGAACAGTTCGCGAACAGTTCGCAAACTTCGAACATCCGAAAATCGTTCGATTCGAACGATCGAAGGATTTTAATCGTTCGATCGAACGATTTTCGTTCGAATCAAACGATCGAAGCCATTGGATCGAATGATTTCATTCAATCCAATGGCTTCGATCGTTCGATTCGAACGAAAATCGTTCGATTTTAGCGATCGAATGGTCGAATGGTCGAACGATTTTGACGCGAACGCCTATTGGCGAACGTCGCGCGAAGTTCGCGAACTTGCGGCGGACGCGAACAGTCGAAGTTTGCGCGAACTAGTTCGCCGGCGAACAGTTCGCTACATCCCTACAAACCAAATAAGCAGGGTTCTGTGCATGTAGACTGTACGGGCCTATATAAACTAAACTGGAAATACACTATATGATCTCACCGAATGAGCAGAGCTTTACCTGATATAGCCACCAATATTCTTGGCCTAATCAAGATAACATGATTATTGACCTGGGGGTTTAAGGAGACCCACCAATGTAGTCCTCACTGAATGGGATGTTCTAACCACTTCCAGAGGGTACCATTTTGGCAACAATGGATGTGGAATCATTATATACAAACATTCCACACAAGGATGGTATAGATGCCTGTAAAACACTTCTGAAAAAGCATGACCTACAATCCAAGCAGTTGTACAAATGATTGAGTTTACATTAACACACAACTGCTTCTTTTTTTGGCCGGGAAGTATTTCTGCAATGGATGGGAACCAGTATGGGTACATGCTTTGGACCCCAATATGCCAACCTCTTCATGGCAAAACTTTACAGTTGACATATTCATAATCTGGACAGATACTGAACAAAAATGTATTCAGTTTCACAAACAGTTTCAAGACTTTCATCCAAATGAAAAGAACTTTCATTTGAAGCAACGTAGGGGGTTCTTCACAGTCATGACAGTGAGGTTGTGGAATGCACTGCCGGGTGATGTTGTGATGGCTGATTCAGTTAATGCCTTTAAGAATGGCTTGGATGATTTTTTGGACAGACATAATATCAAAGGCTATTGTGATACTAAACTCTATAGTTAGTATAGGTATGGGTATAAAGAATTTAATTAAAAGTAGAGAGGGGTGTATGTATGGATGCTGGGTTTTCATTTGGAGGGGTTGAACTTGATGGACTTTGTCTTTTTTCAACCCAATTTAACTATGTAACTATGTAACTATTCAATTTAAAAATGAGCTACTCCCCCACTCACATCCACTTTGTGGACACAACCATTCACATCAGGGAAAATACTATTCAAAGCTCCATATATCGAAAGCCAATGGACAAACCATCATATCTTGTTGCTATGGGTGACTTCAATTATCCAGACATTGACTGGGGTAATGGGGTTGCTAAGACAGAAAAAGCT
Source organism: Xenopus petersii (assembly GCA_038501925.1). Taxonomy (NCBI): domain Eukaryota; kingdom Metazoa; phylum Chordata; class Amphibia; order Anura; family Pipidae; genus Xenopus; species Xenopus petersii. The sequence continues at coordinate 10,623,687 of CM076677.1, read as the reverse complement.
AGTAGGTTTGTAAATATGCTGAATGACAACTTTTTATTCCAGATCGTTCAAGAACCTACTAGGAATAACTCTCTTTTGGACCTTGTAATAACTAACAATACTGAACTCATCTCTAACATTTGTGTGGGTGAGCATTTAGGGAATAGTGATCATAACATGGTCTCCTTTGAGATTCTGTTGCAGAAGCAATTCTATAAGGGAGTAACTAAAACACTAAATTTCAGAGGTGCAAACTTTGACAGTATAAGGGCATCTCTGCAACATATTAAGTGGGAAATGCTTTTCTCAGGGTTAAACACAGAACAAAAATGGGAAGTCTTTAAAATGCTGCTTAATAAATATACTTGTCAGTATATTCCACTTGTAAGCAAGGAACGTCGTTGAAAAGCAAAACCTTTTTGGTTCAATAGAAGCATTGGTCTTGAGGTGGGTAAGAAAAGACGTGCTTTTAAAGCTTTCAAGTTAGCTGGTACAGCCGAATCATTTATAAGGTACAAGGAGGCCAATAAATCATGCAAAGAAGCTATAAGGCAAGCTAAAATTGCTATAGAAAAGGATATTGCAGCAAGCAGAAAAAAAATCCAAAATTATTTTCTAAATATGTTAATAGTAAAAAAATGAAGCAGGAAGGGGTGGGTCCCTTACTATCAGAGGGGGGTCAGCTGGTTGATGAAAACAAAATAAAAGCGCAGATTCTGAACTCATATTTTTCATCTGTCTACACAAATGAGGAATCAGTAAGTGAAGGTTTCCTTCTTAACAGTCCCAATTCTAGTAATACAACTAATGATGCATGGTTCACACATGATGAAATTCAAAAGAGACTAGAACATGTTAAGATTAACAAAGGTCCAGGGCCAGATGGTATTCATCCCAGGGTAATTAGCGAGCTTAGCTCTGTGATTGCCAAACCTCTTTACTTAATTTTTCAGGATTCATTGAGATCTGGCATAGTGCCGAGAGACTGGCGAATTTCTAATGTGGTGCCTCTATTCAAAAAAGTATCCCGTTCTCAGCCTCAAAACTATAGGCCAGTTAGTCTGACGTCAGTGGTAGGAAAGCTTTTCGAAGGGTTAATAAAGGATAAGATACTGGACTTCATAGCAAATCATAATACTATGAGTTTGTGCCAGCATGGTTTTATGCGTAATAGATCTTGCCAGACTAACTTAATTTCTTTTTATGAGAATGTAAGTAGAGACCTCGATTCTGGCATGGCAGTAGATGTGATTTACTTAGCTTTTGCTAAAGCATTTGATACAGTGCCACACAAAAGGTTACTGGTTAAATTAAGGAATGTTGGCCTGGAACATAGTATTTGTACCTGGATAGAGAACTGGCTAAAAGATAGACTACAAAGACTGGTGGTAAATGGAACATTTTCTAATTGGACCAGTGTTGTTAGTGGAGTACCGCAGGGCTCTGTACTAGGTCCCTTGCTTTTCAACTTGTTTATTAATGACCTGGAGGTGGGCATTGAAAGTACTGTTTCTATTTTTGATGAGACTAAATTGTGCAGAACTACAGGTTCCATGCAGGATGCTGCCACTTTGCAGAGTGATTTGTCTAAACTGGACAACTGGGCAGAAAACTGGAAAATGAGGTTCAATGTTGATAAATGCAAGGTAACGCACTTTGGCAAAAATAATATAAATGCAAGTTATACACTAAATGGCAGTGTGTTGGGAGTTTCCTTAAATGAGAAGGATCTAGGGGTCTTTGTAGATAACACGTTGTCTAATTCTGGGCAGTGTCATTCTGTGGCTACTAAAGCAAATAAAGTTCTGTCTTGCATAAAGAAGGGCATTAAAGGAAAACTATACCCCCCAAACAATGTAGGTCTCTATTAAAAGATACTGAGTAAAACTTCTCATGTGTAAAACCCTGCTTCATGTAAATGAACCATTATCATAATAATATACTTTTTTAGTAGTATGTGCCATTGGGTAATCATAAATAGAAAATTGCTATTTTAAAAAATAAGGGCCGCCCCCTGAGCACGTAAGATTCACTGTGCACACATACAAACCACATGTAAGGTCACATGAGCCAATTAACAGACAGAGTTCTGCCTTTTGCTTCCTCACTTCTTCCTGTTATAGTTAGTGTTGTAGTATTTCTGGTCAGGTGATCTCTGAGGCAGTCACGAAATGGTGGTTCAAGGCAAGAGATGTAAAAGGGCAATATTTATGTAAATATATATACCAGTTTGGTAAGATTCTTTAATATGTCATTCAATTTGATATAAACTATCTGTTGCTTAAGTATTCATTTTGGGGGTATAGTTTTCCTTTAACTCAAGGGATGAAAACATAATTCTGCCTCTTTATAGGTCCCTGGTGAGGCCTCATCTGGAGTATGGGGGCAGTTTTGGACTCCAGTCCTTAAGAGGGATATAAATGAGCTGGAGAGAGTGCAGAGACTAAGTGCAACTAAACTGGTTAGAGGGAGGGAAGAGTTAAATTATGAGGGGAGACTGTCAAGGTTGGGGTTGTTTTCTCTGGAAAAAAGGCGCTTGCGAGGGGACATGATTACACTTTACAAGTACATTAGAGGACATTATAGACCCATAAAGTGGATCACCATACCAGAGGCCTCCCCTTTAGACTAGAAGAAAAGAACTTTAATTTGAAGCAACGTAGGGGGTTCTTCACAGTCAGGACAGTGAGGTTGTGGAATGCACTGTCGGGTGATGTTGTGATGCTGATTCAGTTAATGCCTTTAAGAATGGCTTGGATGATTTTTTGGACAGACATAATATCCAAGGCTATTGTGATACTAAGCTCTATTGTTAGTATAGGTATGGGTATATAGAATTTAATTAAAAGTAGAGAGGGGTGTATGTATGGATGCTGGGTTTTCATTTGGAGGGGTTGAACTTGATGGACTTTGTCTTTTTTCAACCCAATTTAACTATGTAACTATGTAACTATGTATCTAATGTATGACAGCTTTCACCCTGACCACACTAAATACGCAATAATCTACAGTCAGGCATTGCGATACAATTGTATATGTTCGGACACTGCTGAAAGGAACCACCCCCTCAAAACACTCAAAGCAGACTTCATCGACAGGGGCTACAACCTCATGATTGTAGATCAATACATTCATGCAGTCACCTTCTACTATATAAACAAAAACCTGAAATAAATCAGGTTCCCCTAGTGGTCACATACAATCCACAACTAAGGACCCTCAGAAAAATAGACAGATATCTACAAGGTACAATTCATAAGGACGAGAGGCTCAAAAGCATATTCCCAGACCCACCACTCCTAGCATTCAGACCTAAAGCCTCCCAACCTAAAGTCTCTAATAACAAGAAGTGCCTTATTGCACCCCACCAAAAATGGAACATACCTCTGTGGCAAAAAACAATGCAAAACCTGCCCACACATCCTGACTTCAGACAAAATACCAATTTCGGGTACATTAGAGTACAGCATCCATGGCCACTACAACTGTTCTTCTTCCAATGTGGTGTACTTAATACAATGCACTAAATGCATAACAGGAGGACTGTATATAGGAGAGACTGGGCAAAGTCTGAAGAGAAATACACACCACAGATTCACTGGACAAAAAAAAAAAAAACTAGACAATTTGCAGAAAAATCATTTAATTTAAATTCACAAAAAAACACGAAAATGTCACATCTTCACGAAAAATCCCGAAAATCGGAATTTCGGTAAATGAAGTCAAAAGTCAATGGGTGTCCGAATAGTTTGACGTGTACCAATTTTGATGCGAGCGACTTTTCAGACGCACATCCAAAAAATTTTGATGGCTATATGCGGAAATTCACAGCAAATTTGCCAGATGAATTTATTTGCCCATCACTAGAGAATGAGATAAGTCAAGTGGTATTTGTGTCCAAAGCAATAGTAATTCATCCAGGATCCTGCTTATATGATCCTGCTCCCCTCACCAATGCAAATCATTCACCTGGGGTCAGTCTCTGCTTTCCTGCTCTTTTACAGTGTGAGAGTCACAAATATAACCTGAAGCAAGCAGGTAGAACAGTTGTTCATGCCGGGTTTCCTTTATTACTGTAGGTTCCTCCCAACATGTCCTCCAGTCACCTCTGCATTTAATCCCACCTGTTGATACAGTACGTGTGTAGGGATGTGTAAATAGCCACCCCTAGTATTTTGTGCAGGCAGTCCCTCCATGTTATGGACACCTAAATGGGTCCTAAAATACAGTTGGGAGGGGTACTGTTGACTCTTGTGGTTGCCCCTAGTGACCAGCAAAGGGCTGGGCTAGAGTATAAAAGGCTCTGAAGGCAGACTTCAGTGTCCATCTTGTGCTGGCTCTAGCCTGTGCAGGAGGCAGAGTTCGAGTTGGAACCTAGACAGGTCAGGTCTAGTAAGAATAGGCTACTCACATTTATAGATCACTCTAGGAGTAATAGTCAGTCAGTTTATTTAGCTGAGCAGTCTGAGGCTCCTACGAGGATTGTAGTGGGATTAAGATCCCAGGGTACTCATTGCCCAGAAGTAGGGACTAAGTGTACAGACCTAGGGTAGATAGATTCCCCTCAGGTTCCACTTAGGGAAAAGGCTGAAAACTGGGTGTACCTCCTCAAAGCTGCATGTATTGTTCCTATCTCTGAGGAGAATTATACTGACCAATGGTGTTGTGAGTACTGCCTATTCAATGTACTGTTATGAACCTGCATTGCTCTGATTTATGTACACTCCACTGAGGATTGTATACTGTGCTCAATAAATCTGTTATTTGGTTAAGTTATAAGAACCACTGGCGCCCAATTCTTTGCACCTTGGGGATTCCACTTAGGGAAAAGGCTGAAAACTGGGTGTACCTCCTCAAAGCTGCATGTATTGTTCCTATCTCTGAGGAGAATTATACTGACCAATGGTGTTGTGAGTACTGCCTATTCAATGTACTGTTATGAACCTGCATTGCTCTGATTTATGTACACTCCACTGAGGATTGTATACTGTGCTCAATAAATCTGTTATTTGGTTAAGTTATAAGAACCTCTGGCGCCCAATTCTTTGCACCTTGATTACAGTTACAGTTGCACTACACCCTGCTTCCACCTCGATGCGAAGGCTCACTCCCTAAGGTTTAAGGTCTCATCCGGAGCATATGTAATAGGAGTGAAGCCCATAGTAGAGTTAGGTGCACTCAATTTACTATAGCGCTACATTTTGGCGCCCAACGTGGGGCTCGAGAAGGGTTAAACTGTAACACCGCACTGCAGCCTAGTGTGACAGGCGCTGCAGGTGCGGACTCAATAGGAAAAAGGCCAGGAAAGAGACGGGAGACTTCTGTGGTTCTTCTCTCCCGCTCAAATATTCTGGCGCAGTCACAGTATAGTATTGAGCCATAGTGAAAATGCCTACTATACTGCCCAAAGAAATGAAGGGTCATTTCCCCTCAGTTATCCCAGGCTTGATAACTTCTGACGCAGTGTATGCCTGGGCTATTGATGAAGGAGTAAACCCTCGGCGAGCGGTGGTGATAGATGGAGTTCACCCACTCGCTCCTGTTTACTTAGCTGCATGGCCTTTAAGTATGTTCCCAAGATTTGTGGGGTACCGATTCATAGCCCGTGCTCCTTCAGAGATTCAGGACACTGTGCGGCTATTGTGGCAAGTAGAAAATGAGCTCCCTAATGATGGTGAGGGGCCCTCTATGATTTTCCCTCATGGATTGCCGGATGGTTGTCCCTGTGTTTATGCAAGCCTGCCAGCACAGTCCCACAAAAATGAGAAAACGGTGATAACCCCCTCTGCTGTGTATTTGTGGGCTTTCTTAGAGAAAATGGAGCCATGTTAGGCCGTTGTGGTTGATGGCATACCTGAGTGTTGCCCTCCAGATAGTGTGCATCAAGCTCTTATGGATAATCCGTTATTCGACGGGTTTGAATATGTTACTAAAGGGCCTTCCATGGAAAAAGGAAAGGTCAGGTTCTTATACTGGGTTCCTGATGAGCCTTACCAGGAAACTTGGCCCTCCAGAGTGTATCCCATAGGAGCCCCTGCAGAGGGTTGCCCGTGTGTTTATCAGGATTATTTTGCACCGCACATCCTTAGTGGGGCCCGTGCTTATGCCCTTTGTAACCCGCCTTCTGAAGACGAAGAGAGTGTCAGGGTTACTGAGTCCCTTGACAGAGTAGATTACCCGGAGGAGTCTGGGGTCCCCACTGATGTACTGCTGCCTGAGCCGGAGGGCCTGGTAGAGTCAAGGGAGTGTACGGGACTAATTGAATCTACTCATAGAGGGGACTGTTCAACTGAGGAGGCTTTTGCTACTGAGCGACCGTGTGAGCCGGAGAGCCCAGTAGTGTTGTTGTTAGAAGAAAGCCCTCCAATAATTGCAATTTCCCTCGCTCTTAGTGACAAGGGAGATACGAGTGATGTAGTGGCCGTGTCCCAGGAAGAGTCTGGGCCCAGTGCTAACGTGTCCCCAATTTTGGAAGTGGATTCAAATATTACTTTATTAACGACGGAGTTGTGTGCAGTGAATTTGGACAACTCTCCTGCCATAGAAGTGGCCTGTGTTAATGTGATGCCTGAATGTGCCCCTGCGGAGAATGATCCACCAGGGGGAGTTTCCGAAGAAGTTACTGCTGTGGAAATTTGTACTGCGTCACATTCCCCTTCGATACCCTGCTCAGTGAGGGTTAAGTTGAGGAGCGCGCGAAAGAGACAAAGGAGGCGTGTCGGACCCAAAAGAGGAGGTGCCTCTAGGGTCATGGCGTGCTGTCCCAGTGTAGAAGACAGTACCGCAGCCATTTTGTATCTTGCTCAAACCCTGCTGGAGTTAGCGGATGCGAAAAAACAGATGGCGGAGCCTGTTGCTGAACCAGAGGTTCGAGTGCTTGAAGAAAAGCCAGTGCCGTGCGCTCCTACTCTTGCGGAGCATGAGCGGCAGTATGTGTATCAAGGAACTTTCTCACCCAGTGCCCGGGGAATGGTTCCAGTATGCGGCCTATGTGACCTGGAAGCACCAAACGCCCTAGAGGATCCCGGTGGAGCCTGCGTGCAATGCGGCTCTCAACTATGGATGGGACCTTTCGTTCGGGCAGACCTGCCTCCATTGATTGGGATGACCAAGGATGAGGTGAGCGGCAACTCTATACTAATTTATGAGGAGATAGAGGAGGCCCCGGGAGTGTCAGCGGCTGCGGCTCCCGCACCGGAATCTCATGTACCTATCCCCCATAGTGAGGTCTGTGGTAACGAGGAATGTGCATTCCCCTCCAAAGTGGGTTCGATTGAAGGTGAGGCCCTAGAGACCGCGGCTGCGGTTAGTGAGATGACCCCATCCAGCTGGACAGATGATACGGGCGTTGCCTCTGTCCCAGCAGAGCCCGAGAGTGGGGGTGAAGTTTTGGCGTCGCCAACGCCCATGCCTTTAGTGGCGACGGTGCCGATTGCACCAGGGGGAGACGCAAATGGTGAAAATGTGTCAGAGCCTACTGCAGACTTCAGGCTTGAAGCTAATGCTGTAGTTCCCGAGGTGGAAACCCTGCCACCTGAAGTGCCTGCTGCAGTGGAAGTGGATAGAGTCCCAGAGGAGAAAAGCCCCGAGGATGACCAGGAAGATATCTCCATGATAGGTCCCAAAGAGAGCCTTTCAACCAGTGAGTTGCGGTTGAGGAATTCGGGACCGTGGGTGGATGTAACCCTTACCACGTACACTGCTCTTAACACACCGACCTGTGCTCCCGTCTTAACTCAAGCTATTGATTGGCGAAAGTTCTCATTTGGGCGAATTGGGTCTGTGTTGCCAGTGACCCCAACATTCAGAGATCCTCCATTGCTTGAGAGTCAAGTGGAGAAAGAGCTGACTTCCCTCCAAGATGAGGATGATGACTGGAAGTCAGTGTCAGAGAATGCTGCACAAATTCGGTGCAAGTGTCAAAGATCAGTGGTTAGTGAACCAGTACAGTCTTACAACCCCAAAGTGATGGTGCATGTAACCCCTAGTGAGCCAGGGGAAAGCACCCATGTATCTGAACTTTATCACGTTGAGTGGGGAAAGATATCGTTGGCCGGTGAAAAAGACTGGGTGGCGAATATCCCTAAACCTAAAGTGGATCCCACCATGGCGACTGCTCCAGGATGGGAGGAATATGATGAGGAAGGGTCAGAGTTGGATGATCAACCTGCTCCCAAAGAGTTTATGTCTCGCAGCTTCATTGCACCTCCCAGGATAGGCCCAGAGGAAGAGAAAGATTTCTGGGTTTTGCCTGGGCGAGCCGACCCCAATGTCTTTAGGTCTGTTTCCCGAGTGCAACGAGTGATAAACTTTAAAGTTTACCGAAAATGGGGCTATTTTATGCCTTATGCTCCTATGTGGGTGTATAAGAAAGTGGCTGCTTCCTATGAGGATTGGCTCATCGACGAGATCCTGAGGAAAGAGAAAATGCACCACAGTTGTCTCACCAACCCAAATGAAGTGCGGCGAAAGCAGGATTGGGAGTACCTGCGTTCTATTGAGAGAGAGTGGTGGTACGGCCGTACCATTTTGAAAAATGCTGTGAAGAGTTGTGGGAAATACAACCCCACCAAATATTTCTCCTTGGAGGTCTATGAGGGAGATGGCCAATGGGTGGACAAACCCCATCCCAAATATTACATTCCTTATGAAGACACCAAGGCCAGGTTTCTTCACATGATTTGAGTCTACTGGTGGGTGGTGGTTTGTTTTCCACTGATAATACTCCACTGGGAGTGATTTGCAGTTTGATTGAACTGTCCACATCTGTCCCTTTAAAGTGACTTGACTTTCTCAGGGAAGGATTTTTCTTCTTTTGCTCCTCTTGGAGTTAGGTCTAAGGACTGTTTTAGTTAACACCTACACGTTTGTAGGTTCATCCAATTTTCCCCTTTACCCTCTTAAGTGCATATACAAAAGGACTATGGGTTCAGGGTCTTTTATGGACTGGAATGCTAAAGTATTTGAGGAAAAACAGTATGTTTAACTTGTGCCTTTCTTTTCAGAGAGTTATTGACCAAGGGTACCTGGACAGTACCCAAGAGTGGTGTTGCTATAATGATATGAAATGTGACACTAATAAAGGCACAGTTCAGTGACAGTCCAATGTTTTTCTATGCTGTTGTTCTCTTTCAGGTATGCCATTGTTACCTGGGTACACTCAGGAGAGTGACCCCGAAGAGGTTATAAGGTAATGGCTAAATGTCACTTTTTGGTAAAGTGTTTGATATGAATGTACTAAGTCTCCAGTAGTGAGAAGACTTAGTCCACTGTCCTATGATAGAGATATATTTCTCAAAATGGTTTCTAGCAAGATGTGCCTTACTGCTTATTTTTCGTAATGGGCTTCTAGCATGATATGCCTAAACTGCTTTCTTTTCAGGTTGACCATGGTTCCCCAGTAGGCCTATGGAGAGGCTACTATGGAAATGTTAACCTTACAGTAAATGCAATACATGTGTTATTGTTGTAATGTATTCTTGCCTTGTGATTGAATATATTCCTTGCTGGGACGTAAGGAATTCACCAGGGGGAGAATGTAGGGATGTGTAAATAGCCACCCCTAGTATTTTGTGCAGGCAGTCCCTCCATGTTATGGACACCTAAATGGGTCCTAAAATACAGTTGGGAGGGGTACTGTTGACTCTTGTGGTTGCCCCTAGTGACCAGCAAAGGGCTGGGCTAGAGTATAAAAGGCTCTGAAGGCAGACTTCAGTGTCCATCTTGTGCTGGCTCTAGCCTGTGCAGGAGGCAGAGTTCGAGTTGGAACCTAGACAGGTCAGGTCTAGTAAGAATAGGCTACTCACATTTATAGATCACTCTAGGAGTGATAGTCAGTCAGTTTATTTAGCTGAGCAGTCTGAGGCTCCTACGAGGATTGTAGTGGGATTAAGATCCCAGGGTACTCATTGCCCAGAAGTAGGGACTAAGTGTACAGACCTAGGGTAGATAGATTCCCCTCAGGTTCCACTTAGGGAAAAGGCTGAAAACTGGGTGTACCTCCTCAAAGCTGCATGTATTGTTCCTATCTCTGAGGAGAATTATACTGACCAATGGTGTTGTGAGTACTGCCTATTCAATGTACTGTTATGAACCTGCATTGCTCTGATTTATGTACACTCCACTGAGGATTGTATACTGTGCTCAATAAATCTGTTATTTGGTTAAGTTATAAGAACCACTGGCGCCCAATTCTTTGCACCTTGATTACAGTTACAGTTGCACTACACCCTGCTTCCACCTCGATGCGAAGGCTCACTCCCTAAGGTTTAAGGTCTCATCCGGAGCATATGTAATAGGAGTGAAGCCCATAGTAGAGTTAGGTGCACTCAATTTACTATAGCGCTACACGTGTAACATCTCCCTTCTTCCCACAGTTACTAACAGCTCCAAGAATGTTTTAATTTAAACATTCTTTTGCAGAATGATTAATCACTTTTGCAATCATTTTGGAGAAGTCTGAACCATAAAATTAATGAAGGCTACAAATAACGAGCTGTCCAGATGGTTCATTGCTGCAATTGCCTATCATGAAATAAATAATGGATTCAAAAATTACTTTTTATTTAAAAAATGTAAGGAAAGAGCTTGGTGGCAAAATAAATTGGCTTAAAATGCACTTATTGCAGTGGTTATGAAGACATGTATAAACTTTTGATACAATTATTGACAGAATGATTTTAGAATAAATATCGGTGTTAAACTCAGAGCGGAACCAAATGCTGGGTTGCTAAAGATCAAGGCCCAGACAACCCAATATAGCTGAATGCAACATCATCTTTTTTGACATTAGCCTTATGTTTCTCATCAAAAAGTAATTTAGAAAAACATAATTTCTCCATAAGGGGCATAGAGACCTCTTATTAAGAGAAAATGAACTTCTACGAATAAGAGGATAATGAGTAACAAAGCTGACACTGTAATGTAGAAAATTAAATTAATAAAATAAAACTGGAAAAAGCTATTTATAATATTTGCCTTTTTGAAGGTTGTATTTCTTTATTATTTCTTAGTTGCTTTATATTTCTTATTTATTAAATCTTTCTTATATGTTATTTCTCATTAATTTCTAATTTTTTTTTATCTCGAATTCATTTATTTTTTAAATGTATTAATCATTTATCCATGATCATGTATTATAATTTTAAAAACTAGAGAGGTACATTTCCTGAAGAAAATGTGAGTGGTGCTTGCCGTGGCAAAACTCAGGCCCCCCATATATGTTGGGTGTCTTGCCCAGTCGCCCCTGGTGCCTAGAGAGTACACAAAGTCGGTAGAATCCGGATTAAACCGGTGAAATTTAAAGCCAACCAAATTTTACCATTGAAATCAATCCAAACAAACTGGCTATTTTTGGCTCCACTCACTTTTAAAAATTTGCAACCCAGTCACCAAATGGACCAAGTTTGAGCACTCTTACATTAACAGTGTAAGAATGACAGGAATTTAAATATTCCCATTGAATAGCGTTAGGTAAAATTTGATTGGCTGTCTTAAGCTCCGCCCATTTTTCTGAATTTTAACCCCAGTTACCTAGTCATGGTCAGTGCCAAGTTTGGGGCCTCTGGTTTTAAAACGGTGAGAACGGCGGTATTCCAAAATTTTATATTGAAGTCAATAGGTGAAAACTGATTGGCTGTTTTTGGCTCCACCCACTTGTCCTAAATTTTGACCACGGTCACCCAGTGAGTAATTGAGCCAAGTTTGGTACACCTAGCATTTAAACTGTGATAATAGCAGCAGTTTATCATTTTTCATTAAGGTCAATGGCTGAAATCTGATTGGCTGTTTGCGGCTCCGCCCACTTTTCCTACATTTTGACCGCAGTCACCCAGTGACGCACAGTGCCAAGTTTGGGAGTTCTGGCTTTGATACTGTGAGAATTACAGCTGTTTACATTTTCTCATTGAAGTCAATAGGGAACATCTGATTGGCTGTTCTTGGCTCCACCCACTTTTCCTAAATTTTGACTGCAGTTACCCAGTGAGTAATTGAGCTGAGTTTGGTACACCTAGCATTTAAACTGTGATAATAGCAGCAGTTTATCATTTTTCATTAAGGTCAATGGCTGAAATCTCATTGGCTGTTGTTGCCCCGCCCCTTTTTTTCCTAATTGTGAACCACAGTCACTCAGTGACTAACATACCAAAGTTTGGGAATGCTGTCATTTAATGTGTAAAAATGGCAGCATTTCTATTTTTTTCTATTGAAAATCAATGAATGAAATTTGATTGGTTGTTGGTGGCTCCGCCCACTTTTTCTAAACTTGAAGTGGAAACCCCCAGCGACCACATTTGTGATATTCAAGGTCCCTGACATCAATACTGAGAGAATGGCAGCCTTCTTAATTTTTCCCATTAAAACCAATCAAAGAAATCTGATTGGTTGGTTTTGGCTCCACCCACTTTTCTTAATTTTAATCCCAGTCCCCCAGTGACCAACTGTGCCAACTTTGAGGAGGCTGCCATTAACCGTCTAAGAGCGGCAGCAGTTTAAAATTTTCCTATTTAATTGAATGGCTGAAATTTGATTGGCTGTTGTAGACTCCGCCCACTTTTTGTAAATTTTGGCTGCAGTCACCCAGTGACCCACGGTGCCAAGTTTGGGAGCTCTGGCTTTATTACTGTGAGAATTACAGCTGTTTACATTTTCTCATTGAAGTCAATAGGGAAAATCTGATTGGTTGTTTGCGGCTCCGCTCACTTTTTTGGGTCCCCAAAATAGGACAGAAAAGTCACAACACCCCATTCCCGAATAAGCTGAACAGTTTGACACCTCATTCATGGGTCTGCGACAAACTAATTATTCGATAAATTCCCCATTATAAGTCAATGGGGCAAATTTGGGGACCTCTCCTGCCCCGGGGGTAAAACTTATACCCTCGTGTGGGGTATCATCTGACACAGGTCGCAAACCTCTTCAAATGTGGTAAATTTAACGTTTCTACAAGATTCCCTCTCTGCGCTAGAATCCGTCAAAAGTTGGCCTCAATGTTAATCTATGGGACTTTTCGGGGTGGTTAATTGCCCCCGCAAGGGGCAATTAACCACCCACCCCTTAGAAAAGTCATACCACCCCATTCCCGATGAAGCCGCACGATTTGACACCTCATTCATGGGTCTAGGACAAACGGTGCGGGACTAGTTACGCGCCAAACTTTCATACGGAAGAAGAATAAAAATAAGTTTGCAAGATAACAGTAGTGATGCTTTGCTTCGCAAGCACCACTAATAATTTAAAAATAACCACATTTCACTTGTTCTATAATTAATTAACTTGGCTTTTGTTGGGTATACTGTATATTTTTCTGTGTATAACCCAACAAACCAACCAACCAGCAACCAGTCAGAGCATTAGAAGGTTCATGGGCTAGACCAAGAGTCCCCAACTTTTGTAATCCATGAGCCACATTCAAATGTAAAAAAATTAGAGAGTAACATGAACATGCAAAAACTTCCTGGAGGTGTCAAATATGGGCTGTGATTGCTTTTAGTAGACTGTATGTGGACTGGCAGCCTACAGGAGGCTCTGTTTGGCAGTACACATGGTTTTTATGCAACTGAAAGAATTGAAAAATAAACACTTCTCCAAGGCCACTGGGAGAAACATCCAGTGGGTTGGTAAGCATGTATCTTGTGAGTCACTAATCACTGGAATCACTGGACTAGACCATCTTGTTGGTAGTAAGAATAATGGAGTATTCACAATTCAATTAACAACAACTTCAAAAGGTCCAGAAACTGAAATATGATGGCTACAGAATACAAATTAGGTTAGAGGACTCTGCTCAGAAGAGGTTACAATGTAATGGGATGAAGAACAGCTGACATATAATATTACTGAAATATCTGATACATACAGTAGAAACATCAGCAGCTTCAGCCCAAGAATTAAGGTGGCCATAGACACACAGATCCGATCGTACGAATCGAGGATTCATACGATTTTCGGATCGTGTGTGGCATGTGCCGACTTCTTTCGTCCGGCGGAGATCGGTCGTTTGGTCGATCGGTCAGGTTTGATTTTGACCCGACCGATCCCGCCGGAGCTCATGGCACATCGTAATCTGATCGTTCGGCCGTACGGCCGAACAATCAGATTACCCCCGATATAGCCATGCCTGTTAATGGCATATCGGGGAAAGATCCGCTCGTTTGGCAACATCGCCAAACGAGCGGATCTTTGCATCTATGGCCACCTTTAGAACGTTATTGGTGGAGTGTGGTCTACCAAGGTTACCCTCAATGTTGACCATCTAAATAGTCAATTTAAGGAGGCTTTGAGACCTTTGTTTTTCCCCAGAAAAAAATGACAGATATATTTTCAACCTTCCTGAATTTTTCTATACATCTCATACTGTATAGTCTTTAAGAATTCTGCCCACACCCAGGAGAGGAAGTGTTTACTTTGCAATTCCTGTATAGAAGGTAAAACATGCAACTTATGATTGAAGAAAAAATGTCAACTTTGGGTGTAAAATTTGGAAGAGTTCTAAACACCACAAGATCCAGGAAAAAGATTGAAAAGGGTTCTTTAACCAACAATAAGTCTGGAAGTGATATCTATTAAGATTGGGGCCTTCAAAGAGAAGGTTCATAAGAAATTTCGCATAAACTGATTAGATTCAAGGGTAGATCCCAAGACAAAGAAAGTTGGAGAATCTTAGGTCAAATCTTAGTGGTAGATTAATAAACCTTTTAAGGATAGGGTAGAAAGAAATGTATTCAGAAAAGTCAACAGTGGTGATATCTGTATTTGCGTACAACAGGTATGATAAAAAAGCAAAGGTGACTGTGGTTGGTAATGTCAATTTATTTGTATGGTAAAATGAACTCTTTTTTCTTCTTCAATTTTCCTACATGGCAGGAGATATAAAATATTACTGTGCTGTTGTATGGGGAGTAAGGGAAAGAAAGAACACAAGAGAGCTGGAAATGAAATGAGAGAGCAGTATCTTCAGATGAACTTGGTAACTTGTAGGAGGAAAATGAAGACAATCACGTTAGGAATTATCAGTCAAAGATGAATTGGATAAAGCCATTTTGGGTTTCTATCTAGATACAGGCATGCCTGTAAAAAATGGTCCTTGATACCAATGTTATAAATTGCAAAGAAAAATAACACAAATGGAGAGGCTGGAATTTTCCTGGCATCCCTACCACAATCTACCCTACCAGACAGGTGTCTTGGGAGAAAAGTACAAAAACTGGCCTGTTTAGCCAGAAAAAAACATCAACCAAGATCTGCCTTGAATCTGAGTCTCCCCTCTGATTCCATTAGTTGATGGAAGGAGCTGTCCAGGTGCCATGGGAAGAAATTGGCAACATGGAAAGAACAGTTAAATTATACTGAAGATAAGCTTCTCTAACAAGGTAGGGCAATATATATATTGCAAATCTAAAAGCCCCTGTAAAGGGCTAAACACCAATAGATTTATATATTTTTTATTCGGGCCCTAGAGTTTCTGCATTGCCAGAACCCCATTTCTGAGTTAAAGAATACAATTACAGTGCATTTTATTGTTTAGTAACATAAAACACAAATTGGCCATTACATGGCATTTATTTCTGGCCAGTAGTCACAGAGGGCCATGGATAATGGCTGGACATGCTGCATCTATCCAGCAGGCAGCGTTGAGTCCACCCCTCCTTGCCAGTGAGTTTATACACTCAATGTCAACTGTCGGAGAGGAAATTTTTTCCTGATTCCCTTTTGCCACAGGACTGCCAAATGTCTGTCTGCCTCGTGCCAGTTGCCTAGCAGCTAATCTATGGACTTCAATGGAAGTGCAGCTGAGTCACTCTGTAAATAGTGCCCCAAGGACCCGTAGACAGTTCTGTCTAAAAGCAGAAAGTAAGTGGCCCTCTGGCCAGGAATTGTTGATACAAATGGCAATAAGGACTGTGCTTCGCCTTAGGAGAGCGAGTAGCAATGCCAAGGGGTAAAATGAAACAACTTTGAAGCAATTTCTATACTTCCAGACTTATCAGTAAGCTCAGAGGAGCGCCTACAATAACACAGATGTTACACTTTGTTGAAGGACCCCCACACACATACTGTATATAGGCTCATGTGTGTACCAGCACAAACACTCATCCATACATTCTCATGCTCATGTACTTTACTGAGGAATGAGGATCTTCTCATGTATTAATTATAAATAACAGTGATGAGTTTGGACAAGGTTTTTGTTAGGTTTGTCGTTACTCTTTTGGCTTGGACCATTCCATCTCAACACAAGTCCAGTTTGTTAATTCATGCATAGAGTTTGCTAGTTCGTTAGGCTGTTTTCAATCACATCCCTTCTCTGCCAGGGCATGTAAAGCACCCTCCCTCTTCTTAGTTTTCTTGCATCCACTTGTCTAGGAAATTTGACCAAAGGAACAGAAAAATGCTGTTAGGTCATCTGTGTGGATAATCACACACTATCTGACCATTCTGCTTGTGTACGGATCAGAAAATTGTCAGATTGTCATGTCTATGATCATCTTTAGGCTGGTTATGAGACATAGTTACTGGGCCTCCACAGCCAACTTCTTAAATGACCCCTATCCTACAAACAATATAATAAAATAATCTTTTTGGGCTCAACTTGACCCTGTGCCTATCATTATGGCCCTGGTGCAGCCACCTTAACATTCTATGCACAGTGTCAGATCCCATGGGCAGAAATTAAAGCCTGCCTCCCACAGAAAACTTGGTGCTTAGACATTACTTGGTAATGATTATTC
This sequence comes from Xenopus petersii, assembly GCA_038501925.1. Lineage (NCBI taxonomy): Eukaryota > Metazoa > Chordata > Amphibia > Anura > Pipidae > Xenopus > Xenopus petersii. The sequence goes on along the minus strand of CM076677.1, from coordinate 10,606,978 downwards.
TATAGGGAAAATAAAAGAGCAGGCACTAATGGCGTCCCCCTATTTCATGTTAATTATCTAGTGCTCCCAATGCTAATTGTTTTGATGGAGAAGTGAAATTGAGATAGAGGAAAAAAAACTCCAAAAGGAAATATTTGGCAAAAGGTGAGTACAGTAACCATAGTAACTACAGTGTCTAGTAGAGAAACCCTGAAATATATTAAAATCAAGCATAGAACCGCGTAACTGCTGAAATGCAATGTCACAGATATTCTTAGAGATAACGAAGCATAGTGACTGGGTCACATTTACAACGGGGCAAAGTAGGCGTAGCCATGAACAGTACAGAGGAGATGGAAGCAAGAGATGTGACATGGGTGGGGCCTAAAGTAAAAGCCACATAGTGCCTTCCAAGAACGATTCTATCATAGCAAAACTACAGCTAATTGTCCCTATAGAATGAATTGAAGAGTGGGCTGCAGTAATGTAACCAGCCCTGCTGTGGGTGCAGGTTGTACACCTTGGCCTCCCACCCTGGGCGCATTTTTTGCAGAGGGGTCCAGCGAACTCTAGTTATGCCACTGAACCAATTGACTACTTATTTTATATGCTTTGTTCAAATGAAGGTCTTTAAGCAAATGTATCCACAGGGCCTTTTTGTGGCCCATTCTACAGTGATCTCTCCTTTCCTCTGTTTTTCCTCTTATTCTCCTTCTGTTTATAATGGAACCACACATATTGGGTATGACCCACAGTGACTCTAGTAACCTATTATGACAATTCCTATGGCCACTATAGTTCCTATATATAGTGATTGGTTAATTTCTCCAGAAATTTTCGAAACGGCAACAGCAACAGAAAAATCATGAAAACTGACAGTTTCACAAAAAAACTTGAAATTCTGACATTTTCATGAAAAAAATCATGAAAATCAACATTTTCATGAGAAATCTTGAAAATCGGAAACTGACACCCACGTCTAAGCTGACGCTGGCATTAAAGTCAATGGGCGTCAAAATAGTGTTGACACGTGTCGATTTTAATGTGAGCGTTTGTTACAAAAAAAATGTTGACGCCGAATATATTCGTCAGGGGCGAAACGTGGAAATTTGCTGCGAATTCGTGCCAGATGAATTTATTCTCCCATCGCTATTCCTATGCTTATAATGCAGAAGCCCTACATGACAGCATCTGGGGCCCACAATTGGTGTACACCTATTATTGCTCCTTTCTTGGTTCACCAACTATACTGTAATATTTTTTGTGTTGGTCCCAGAAGGCTGGTTGGATTGCTTTGCCAAAGGACTAGGGTCTATTAGATTCTATCTATCATCTGGGTCTTTTTTATGCGGTACCATTGAAACCAAGGCCAGAAAGTTGTTGTTTAACTATTATCGAGCATCTCCTAATGACTGTTTCAATTCCTGCTGTGTGCCAGCCTCTGAGACTGCATCAGGTGAAGCTTTAATGTATTTTTCAAAGGCGAGTAGAAAAGGTACACATTTTTGTAATTATGCACAACAACAGTCAAACATCAGATAACCATGTCTTCTATAGGCTGAGGGTGGGAGGCAGGGGACATTAGTAGGGAAGGTCAGAAGGGGAAAAATAAAAGAATGGAGCTTCAAGTAAACCACAAAAGAGAAAACTGCACAGATAGAACATGTTGTATAGAATTTCGGGATAAACCAGGGTCTCCAGTAGGGGGTAGCCAGGTCTGACACAGTTCAAGTATCTGAGCCTGTGTCCATTAGAGATGGCGCGAACTGTTCGCCGGCGAACTTGTTCGCGCGAACATCGGGTGTTCGCGCTCGCCGGAAGTTCGCGAACGTCGCGCGACGTTCGCCATTTTGGGTTCGCCATTGTTGGCGCTTTTTTTTGCCCTCTCACCCCAGACCAGCAGGTACATGGCAGCCAATCAGGAAGCTCTCCCCTGGACCACTCCCCTTCCCTATAAAAACCGAAGCCCTGCAGCTTTTTTTCACTCTGCCTGTGTGTGCTGAAGAGATAGTGTAGGGAGAGAGCTGCTGCCTGTTAGTGATTTCAGGGACAGTTGAAAGTTTGCTGGCTAGTAATCGTTTTGATACTGCTCTGTTATTGGAGGGACAGAAGTCTGCAGGGGTTTGAGGGACATTTAAGCTTAGGTAGCTTTGCTGGCTAGTAATCTACCTTCTACTGCAGTGCTCTGTATGTAGCTGCAGTGGGCAGCTGTCCTGCTTCTGATCTCATCTGCTGACTGCTGCAATAGCAATAGTCCTTGTAAGGACTGCTTTTATTTATTTTTTTGTTGTTTTACTACTACTACTACTACTACTACTACTACTACTATAAGAGCCCAGTGCTATTAGTCTAGCAGTGTTGGGGAGTGGGACTGGTGTGCTAATCTGCTGCTCCTAGTAGTTCAGCAGCACCAACTTTAATTTTTTTTTTTTTAATATTCATTCTTTTTTTATTTAACTTTTTTTTATTTTACTACCGCTGTAGTAGTGTATAAGTTGACCTTTTAGGCATTATTTGCCCTGTAGGCATTTTTTGCCCAGTGTGTTATTCAACCAACTGCTATCTAGCTGTGTGACCGTGTTCACATTCTGTCTAAATATCCATAATATTACCGTCTCCAGAAAAAACACCGGAGTGACTTTTTTCAAGCAGCCATAATAAATTTTACGTAATCCGTATCCATCGCTGTAGTAGTGTATAAGTTGACCTTTTAGGCATTATTTGCCCTGTAGGCATTTTTTGCCCAGTGTGTTATTCAACCAACTGCTATCTAGCTGTGTGCCCGTGTTCACATTCTGTCTAAATATCCATAATATTACCGTCTCCAGAAAAAACACCGGAGTGACTTTTTTTCAAGCAGCATTCTTATATTTTACGTAATCCGTATCCACCGCTGTGTATACGTTGACCTTGTAGGCATTATTTGCCCTGTAGGCATTTTTTGCCCAGTGTGTTATTCAACCAACTGCTATCTAGCTGTGTGCCCGTGTTCACATTCTGTCTAAATATCCATAATATTACCGTCTCCAGAAAAAACACCGGAGTGACTTTTTTTCAAGCAGCATTCTTATATTTTACGTAATCCGTATCCACCGCTGTGTATACGTTGACCTTGTAGGCATTATTTGCCCTGTAGGCATTTTTTGCCCAGTGTGTTATTCAACCAACTGCTATCTAGCTGTGTGCCCGTGTTCACATTCTGTCTAAATATCCATAATATTACCGTCTCCAGAAAAAACACCGGAGTGACTTTTTTTCAAGCAGCATTCTTATATTTTACGTAATCCGTATCCACCGCTGTGTATACGTTGACCTTGTAGGCATTATTTGCCCTGTAGGCATTTTTTGCCCAGTGTGTTATTCAACCAACTGCTATCTAGCTGTGTGCCCGTGTTCACATTCTGTCTAAATATCCATAATATTACCGTCTCCAGAAAAAACACCGGAGTGACTTTTTTTCAAGCAGCATTCTTATATTTTACGTAATCCGTATCCACCGCTGTGTATACGTTGACCTTGTAGGCATTATTTGCCCTGTAGGCATTTTTTGCCCAGTGTGTTATTCAACCAACTGCTATCTAGCTGTGTGCCCGTGTTCACATTCTGTCTAAATATCCATAATATTACCGTCTCCAGAAAAAACACCGGAGTGACTTTTTTTCAAGCAGCATTCTTATATTTTACGTAATCCGTATCCACCGCTGTGTATACGTTGACCTTGTAGGCATTATTTGCCCTGTAGGCATTTTTTGCCCAGTGTGTTATTCAACCAACTGCTATCTAGCTGTGTGACCGTGTTCACATTCTGTCTAAATATCCATAATATTACCGTCTCCAGAAAAAACACCGGAGTGACTTTTTTCAAGCAGCCATAATAAATTTTACGTAATCCGTATCCATCGCTGTAGTAGTGTATAAGTTGACCTTTTAGGCATTATTTGCCCTGTAGGCATTTTTTGCCCAGTGTGTTATTCAACCAACTGCTATCTAGCTGTGTGCCCGTGTTCACATTCTGTCTAAATATCCATAATATTACCGTCTCCAGAAAAAACACCGGAGTGACTTTTTTTCAAGCAGCATTCTTATATTTTACGTAATCCGTATCCACCGCTGTGTATACGTTGACCTTGTAGGCATTATTTGCACAGTGTTTTCTTCAAACCGCCATCTAGCTGTGTGAGCTTGTTCACATTTTGTCTAAATATTGATAATATTATCGTCTCTAGAAAAACCACTTGAGTTACTTTTTTTCAAGCAGCATTCATATATTTTACGTAATCCGTATCCACCGCTGTAGTAGTGTATACGTTGATCTTGTAGGCATTATTTGCACACTGTTTTCTTCAAACTGCCATCTAGCTGTGTGTATTATCGTTTCCAGAAAAACCAACTGAGTTTTTGTTGTTGTTGTTTTTTTAAAAATAATGCCAGGCAAAGGCAGGCCGCCACGCAGAGGCCGTGCTAGGGGCCGTGCTGCTATGCAATCCTGTGGCCCTAGCAAATTGCCCAGTTTTAAAAAGCCAATGACCCTGAACTCCCAAAATGCTGAAGAGGTAGTTGACTGGCTTACACAGCACACCCCATCCTCTACCGTTTCTAACTTTACCACAACATCCTCCTCATCCTCCACTGCTATGGCCACCCCACGTAACACTTCCTCCACCACCGGTGCCCCTTCTTCACTGGAGTCAGAGGAGTTATTTTCCCATGAGTTTCTTGAACTGAGTAATGCGCAACCATTATTGGCAGAAGAAGATGAAGGAGATGAGGACGTTACACCAGATTTAATTCTGGCAGAGAACACGACAGAGATGGACATAATGATGAGTGATGAGGAGGAGGTCCCCGCTGCTGCTTCCTTCTGTGATGTGTCAGAAGAAATTGATGCATCTGAGGAGAATGATGATGAGGAGATTGATGTTTTGTGGGTGCCTAGTAGAAGAGAGCAAGAGGAGGGTAGTTCAGATGGAGAGACGGAGAGTCAGAGAGGCAGTAGGAGAATAAGACTTAGAAGAAGCAGGGAGGACAGCCCGCAGGGATCAGTAGGGCAACAACATGTATCGGCACCTGTGTTCAGCCAGCCAACGCACCCGCCATTGCCGCCAATGCCGCCAACTTCTACTGTTACCGCCAGATCGCACACTTCCAAAAAGTCAGCAGTGTGGGATTTTTTTAATGTGTGTGCCTCTGACAAAAGCATTGTAATTTGCAATGAGTGCAGTCAGAAACTGAGCCTTGGTAAGCCCAACAGCCACATAGGTACAACTTCTATGCGAAGGCACATGAGCGGCAAGCACAAAGCACTTTGGGAGCAACACCTCAAAGGCAACAGGCAAACTAAAAGCCACACTCCTTCTGGTCCAGCATCTTACTGCTCTACCTCTGCTCTCCTTGACCCATCTGAACCACCCTCCACTCCGCCTTCCACCTTGACCACCTGTTCCCATTCCCAGTCATCTGCCACCAGCCAAGTTTCTGTGAAGGCCATGTTTGAGCGTAAGAAGCCAATGTCTGACTGTCACCCCCTTGCCCGGCGTCTGACAGCTGGCTTGTCTGCACTCTTAGCCCGCCAGCTTTTACCATACCAGCTGGTGGACTCTGAGGCCTTCCGCAAATTTGTAGCAATTGGGACACCGCAGTGGAAGGTACCCAGCCGCAATTTTTTTTCTAAAAAGGGAATACCACACCTGTACCAACATGTGCAGAGCCAAGTTACCGCATCTCTGTCACTTAGTGTTGGGCCAAAGGTCCATATGACTACTGACGCATGGTCCTCCAAGCATGGTCAGGGCAGGTATGTCACCTACACTGCCCACTGGGTGAACTTGGTAATGGCTGGGAATGGGAAGCAGGGAATGGGTAGCTCAACAACAACAACAACAGTGGAGTTGGTGTCACCGCCACGGATTGCACGCGGTTCTGCCACCACCTCTACTCCTCCATCGCTCTCTACCTCGTCTTCTTCCTCTTCTTCTTCTTACTCTGCTGCTGGGTCCTCCTTCTCCTCCTCCACACCTGTGCACCCCCAGCTCCCCCTAGGCTATTCGACGTGCCAGGTACGCCGTTGTCACGCTGTCTTGGGGATGACGTGCCTGGAAAGCAAAAACCATACCGGATCTGTACTCCTGTCATCTCTGCAGTCACAGGCCGATCGGTGGCTGACCCCACACCAACTGCAGATCGGAAAAGTGGTGTGTGACAATGGAAGCAATCTGTTGGCAGCGTTGAGACTGGGAAATTTAACACATGTGCCCTGCATGGCACATGTGTTAAATTTAATAGTCCAACGTTTTGTCTCCAAGTACCCAGGATTCCAGAACGTTCTCACCCAGTCCAGAAAGGTGTCGGCCCATTTCAGACGTTCCTACACAGCCATGGCACGCCTTGCTGACATTCAGCAGCGCTACAACATGCCAGTCAGGCGTTTGATTTCTGACAGCCAGACTCGCTGGAATTCAACGCTCCTTATGTTGGAACGTCTGCTGCAACAACAAAGGGCCGTCAACGAGTACCTTTTTGAACTGGGTGGTAGGACTGGATCTGCAGAGCTGGGGATTTTTTTCCCCCGTTACTGGGTGCTTATGCGCGATGCCTGCAGGCTCATGCGACCTTTTGAAGAGGTGACAAATATGGTCAGTCGCACCGAAGGCACCATCAGCGACCTAATACCCTTCGCTTTCTTCCTGGAGCGTGCCGTGCGACGAGTGACAGATGAGGCTGTAGACCAGCGTGACGAGGAGCTGGAAGCGCACGATTTCTGGTCGGAATCACCAGAACGAACCCAGGCACCTGCTGCAACGCAGGGAGAGGTGCCAGAAGTGGAGTCAGAGGAGGAAGGTGGCTTTGTGGAGGAGGAGGACCAACAGGAGCAGGCTTCCCAGGGGGCTAGTGGTGACCTTTTGGGGACCCCTGGTCTTGTACGTGGCTGGGGGGAGGAGACCGTGGATGATGCAGTCCTTGATAATGAGGAAGCGGAGATGGATAGCTCTGCATCCAACCTTGTGAGAATGGGGTCTTTCATGCTGTCATGCCTGTTGAAGGACCCCCGTATCAAGAGGCTTAAGGAGAAGGACCTGTACTGGGTCGCAACGCTACTAGACCCTCGGTACAAGCATAAAGTGGCAGAAATGTTACCAACATACCACAAGTCCGAAAAGATGCGGCATTTACAAACCAGCCTGCAAAACATGTTGTACAATGCTTTTAAGGGTGATGTCACTTCAGGAACTCATCAACATTCCAGGGGCAGAGGTGCCAGTAATCCTGCCACGAGCACACCTGCAAGGACAAAGCCCTTTGGCCGGTCGGTAACATCAGACATGCAAATGTTTTTCTGTCCAAGGCAGCGCCACAACCCTTCTGGATCCACCCTCAAAGAACGCCTCGACCGGCAGGTAGCGGACTACCTGGCATTAACTGCAGATATCGACACTCTGAGGAGCGATGAACCCCTGGACTACTGGGTGCGCAGGCTTGATCTGTGGCCAGAGCTGTCACAATTTGCCATGAACCTCTTGTCTTGCCCAGCCTCAAGTGTGCTCTCAGAAAGGACCTTCAGTGCAGCAGGAGGGATTGTAACTGAGAAGAGAACTCGCCTAGGTCACAAAAGTGTCGATTACCTGACCTTTATTAAAATGAATGAGGGGTGGATCTCGGAGGGTTACTGCACGCCGGAAGACTTGTTCTGACTTCTATGCAGCTGTCCTTCTCTTCAAGCCTCATGACTCCACACACAGCTGTCCTTTAGCGTCCTCCTCCCTCCGCCACCGTTACAAACTAGGGTGCAAACCCTACTGGTTTAATTTTTTCTGGCCTCAGTGGCTGCAACCAAAAAAACTGGGCAAACAATGTCTACAAGGTCAACGTATGGCGAAAAATGACTATTTTCAGCATTTATATGGCATATTTTTTCTGGCAACTGTGCTTCAGTGGCTGCGTCCAAAAAAATGCATATTTTCTGCATTTATATGGCATAATTTTTCTGGCCTCTGTGCTTCAGTGGCTGCAACCAAAAAAATGCATATTTTCTGCATTTATATGGCATAATTTTTCTGGCCTCTGTGCTTCAGTGGCTGCAACCAAAAAAATGCATATTTTGTCCATTTATATGGCATAATTTTTCTAGCCTCTGTGCTTCAGTGGCTGCAACCAAAAAAAATTATATTTTCAGCATTTATATGGCATAATTTTTCTGTCAACTGTGCTTCAGTGGCTGCGACCAAAAAAATGCATATTTTCTGCATTTATATGGCATAATTTTTCTGGCCTCTGTGCTTCAGTGGCTGCAACCAAAAAAATTTATATTTTCAGCATTTATATGGCATAATTTTTCTGGCAACTGTGCTTCAGTGGCTGCGACCAAAAAAATGACTATTTTCAGCATTTATATGGCATATTTTTTCTGGCCTCTGTGCTTCAGTGGCTGCGGCCAAAAAAACTGGGCAAACAATGCCTACAAGGTCAACGACGTTGACCTTGTAGGCATTGTTTGCCCAGTTTTTTTGGCCGCAGCCAATGAAGCACAGAGGCCAGAAAAAATATGCCACATAAATGCTGAAAATAGTCATTTTTTGCCATACGTTGACTCAACGTATATGGCAAAAAATGACTATTTTCAGCATTTATATGGCATATTTTTTCTGGCAACTGTGCTTCAGTGGCTGCAACCAAAAAAACTGGGCAAACAATGTCTACAAGGTCAACGTATGGCGAAAAATGACTATTTTCAGCATTTATATGGCATATTTTTTCTGGCAACTGTGCTTCAGTGGCTGCGTCCAAAAAAACTGGGCAAACAATGTCTACAAGGTCAACGTATGGCGAAAAATGACTATTTTCAGCATTTATATGGCATATTTTTTCTGGCAACTGTGCTTCAGTGGCTGCGTCCAAAAAAACTGGGCAAACAATGCCTACAAGGTCAATGTATGGCAGTTGTTTAAAGAGAACAGTAGATTACTAGCCAGCAAAGCTACCTAAGCTAAAATGTCCCTCAAATCCCTGCAGACTTCTGTCCCTCCAATACAGAGCAGTATCAAGCAGATTACTAGCCAGCAAACTTACTATCATCTGTCCCTGAAATCACTAACAGCTCTCCCCCTACACTATCTCTTCCAAGCACACACAGGCAGATTTTTCAGATACATTTTTGCCCTTGATCCCCCTCTGGCATGCCACTGTCCAGGTCGTTGCACCCTTTAAACAACTTTAAAATCATTTTTCTGGCCAGAAATGTCTTTTTTAGATGTTAAAGTTCGCCTTCCCATTGAAGTCTATGGGGTTCGCGAACCGTTCGCGAACCGCTCGCATTTTTGCGCAAGTTCGCGAATATGTTCGCGAACTTTTTTTCCGACGTTCGCTACATCCCTAGTGTCCATGCCATCCATAGGTTCTAGGACAGCAGTTCATTAAACAGATAATTCACCAAATTATTGGCCAAATGTGATTATTATGTGTTGCTTGCACAAGTTTGCCCCTCGATGGGAAGTTGAACTACTCAGCCACAGGGCCACCACATTCTAAAGTACATATTGCACCTCTCCCAATATCTGTGCACTGGGCAGTTAGTTGTAGTTCTGCTCAGGTAGAATAGTGCTTTGTTCTTTTGCACACCTAATGCCTCACCAAGTGAGTTGGACACTACCAAGGTACTGGCTTGGTGGCCTCAGCTCTAGTGATGGGCGAATTTGCACAAAATTTGCGAAATGGCGAGAAATTAGCGAAACTGCATCGATTTTGACGCCGGCGCCCGTTTTTGACACCGGCGTCCGTTTTTTCGAAAAAAAAATTTTGCCGCCGGTGAATTTTGAGACGCGAATTTTCACGGGCGTTTCGCTAATTTATTCGCAGGCGGCGAATCACGCAAATTTGCCGTGAATTTTGCGCCGGGGGAATAAATTCGCTCATCACTTTTTCGCTCCCATTTGCTTCATGTTCTTGGCTTGGTTACTGTTTCCATATAATACAACACATGACCCAATCATAATGCTCTCTATCTGTTTGCCATTTTGTTTCCAAATCTTGATTGCAACATCTGTGAATATTATTTATCTTCCTTTGATGTAGACATTTTGCATGTAACTCCGCTCTGCTCTTGTTTTTTTTTACATTTCCCTGTTTCTCTAGAATACACAGTGATTACTATGGTTACTGTGTTCACTTTTTGGTTGCCTTTTAATGAGGAGTAACTATCACGGGACCCCTCTGGTCTGTGATGGTGAGGTATTCTTCTATTATATGTGAACCAACCCCACATGCCTTGTTTTGGAGGCCCACAACTTACCCACTGCCAGCCCTTTACTATGTTGTACATTTGACTCTGGTTGCATTATAGAGTACCTGATGTTTTTGTCTATGCTCTCCCTGTACCTGATGAGATATTCTGTTCTGGCTGTGCTGCCCAGTCTAGAGTGCCAATGTGATCACTTGTATATTCCATAGAGTATCTTAAAAGGGGTGGGGTTTCATTGCACTCTTTGTTCATCTTTAGAAAGGTCCAAGGGAGGACTAAATGTTGGTTAAGTAAACATTTGTTTTTCTATTATTTCAGTCCCTTGAGAGAACCATTCCTTTATACAGTAGATATTTGTAAATATACCTATACACACAAAGAATCATGGTCGAACTCGGCTGGCCGGAACACCGGGAACACCTTGTGGGTCAGGAGTGGCCACAGCGAGCAATAAGGCGACTGGCGTCCCTGCTGCCCCACTAGACCATCAGGTACTCTTACGCATACGCAATAGCCAATACAATAATGATTACATTGGGAAAGCCATACCTACACTTCACTGTGCCACACCAAGTTTTGTCCAGATTGGATCCTATGTCTAACAATCATCCAAGTTCTAATTTGGCCCATTTCCATTGGGATTTCCCAACCTTCCCAATGGATATCTGCATATATATCAATCAGAAAAGTTCATTATCATAATTTATTTAAAGAGTCCTAGTGCATAGTAATAATTTATAACAAAAAGGGATAATATGATAATGCAACAAACAAGAGCTACAGAATTAAAACAGACCCCCAAATGTTGTCATTCTGCCCCAATACATTTGCTCAATAAATCTCCAGCCTGGAGTAGCAGAAAGAGCATTTCTCAGGCTGTATTATAATGTATAATATACACATATATACTGTAAGGCATAAAAATACCTTATAAGTTATTTATGTTTCACAGGCAGTAGGTTAATTGCGGCTGCAAAACTGAACATTTCGATTTATGTGCTGACCTTTTATCTTTGAAAACCTCATGATAAGTAATTGCATATAATAGCATCCACGACACTAGACACTTTAGAACACTAATTGACTGATCTAATCTAAATTATACCCCTTTACCCTGCACCAAAAAGAGTCTATCAGCTTTTGCTTTTGGTGTCCCCACCATGTTGTAACATAGAGCCATTGATGATGTACAGAATTGTATAGTACCAATGGATCAATTCCCAAAGTTCTTTATTAATCAATAAGGTGTTTTGTGGTTATTTCTGTTGGCTGGTGGCTGCTATAGCAATTAGGGTCTCAAATATTTACAGTTAGGGGAAAAAAGACGAGTCTCCCAGGGGAAGATTTCCCATGTGTCCAGGCTGGACGGTGTCAGTTGGGAAACTAAAGAGAGAGAGGCAGTGAATAGACATTGAAGAATTAGAGAATACATAGGGAGCTATTTATAGGCTTGGAGCATGACTGTGCATGTAGAAAAATGCCGTTGGAGAGGCGTGGTTGCTGGCAATCAAGTCCGGCACCCATATGGCAGGTTGGATGACTTTAGCAGAGACGATGAAGGCAACAGAGATGATTAACACAATAGTCAGAACTTGCAGGGGAATTTCATTAAGTCTTGCACCTGAGCTAAAGAAACAGAATACAAATGCACAGATGGCATATTCTTCTTATGTTTGCATTATATCAATATTCAGTAAAAAGTTTGAGGTTTGCTGTACCCCAAAGCTTTCCTGCAGAGCTCTGCTCAATATAGGTGCCTTTCTATGGGAAGGCCATGAGCAAAAGGTCCTCTGCACTCATTAGCAACATATATATATATAGCAGAGGTCCCCAACCTTTTTAAACCGTGAGCCACATTCAAATGTTAAAAGAGTTGAGGAGCAACACAAGGATGAAAAAAAGTTTCATGGGGGTGCCAAATAAAGGCTGCATTGGCTATTAAGTTTCCCTATGTGAATTGGCAGCATATAGGAGGCTCTGTTTGGCAGTACACCTGGTTTTTATGCAACCAAAACTTGACTCCAAGGCTGGAATTAAAAAATAAGCAGCTGCTTTGAGGCCACTGAGAGCATCATCCAAGGGGCTGGTGAGCAACACGGTGCTTGCGAGCCACTGAATGGGGACCACTGATATATAGGATCTTTTGTATTTGTCTATATGAATTTTGTAGTGAAAACTTCATTGCTCCTTCCCTCCCCCAATGGTTTAAAACATAGTGTTGAGCACAACTTTCCCTTTTTAGCTTAGAACAAAGTAATACCCACTGTACGTAAACAAAGTATTCAAGTGTCAATCAGTGTCAATCAGCCATAAACCCTCATCTCCCCCGTCAGCGCGTACCTGCGTGTATCAATTTCTCATAAGATCGGGAGCTCATGGAGATGGGGGTGAGGAGCACAGTCTACTGCTGGCTGTGTGGATCACATCTGGGCCAGTGGAACCCAGAAGAGCTGGAGCCCACCATTTTTTCCCCGGTCTCCCAGTTTTACCCTGGTGTCAATGTACAGGCTGAGAATATAATTTGAGGACTGTTTATGCACAATATTGGAGGTGGTAAGGGAGCTTATGGGACAGCAATGGCCTTCGGTCCTGCCCTTCCTTACGCTGGTTTGGGCCTTTATTGGGAACCAGCCCCACCAGTTTGTAAACCATTACCTGTGATGTGATCATATACACTTCACTCCCTTCCAGGTTACAATTTTATTACTATTGTAACTTTTTTTTTACTTATCTTTATCTATGCAGGCCCTCTTTTATTTATATTTATGTTCTGTCTCTTTTACAAGAAAAGGATTCTGGGTACCATTTCTCCTTTACAGGATCAGCTGTCTTAGTACACCAGCTGTTGTACCTATTAGTCTATACAGCTGTACTAGTAACATAAAATGTTGTGTGAACTAACATTAATACAATGGTACCAAGGATCTTTCCCTCTTTAGTGATGAATGTCTCATGGCACCTTCTCTTTTTTTAATTCTGGGATTGAAGAGGTTGTAATTATTTTGTTGTTCCAAAGGTAATTAGATGCACTAGAGGGGAAAGAGAACAGTGCGTGATATCTTCCTGCTATGGTGGATCTATTTTCCACTTGCTGCTTTTGTCTCTGGCCTTGGAGGAAAGTGATGTCTTGTATTTTTATCTACTGCTCATGAATAGTCATGTGTGTGTGACTTGGATAAAAGATAAAAGAGATAAAATTGCATTCCAAGTGACTTAAATACTGAGGGACCTCCAACATGTTGTTCCACGATTATCCTGCGTGAGGCATTATTATAATAAAAGTGTCGTTACTCAGTCGTTACTCAGAACATGATGAATCCAGAAAAAAAATTGGCATCATTTGCCCTGGCTTTTCCCTCACCATTCCAGTGTAATTGTGCTAGAAATTAAATTTGCCCCTTGCACTTGATTATAGGTCCCTCCATATTCTTTAACTGTATGCAGTTATGACCATAATTCTCTACTTTTATAATACATTTTTTATATATCTTTTTATTAAGATTTTCACTTTTCCCAGTACAATAGAGTACAAATGTTCTGTACTTTTACCAATAATATACAAGTAGTCAAATGAATAGTTTATACAAAGGAAAAATCAAATGGGGTGTGACTGTTGTATTTCTATAGATATATGCACTTCAAGGAGTATAAACCAACAATAAAACATTTATTTTTCCAACTCAACTTATTGCCCAGCTCTTTTTTTGCTTCTGGTACTTTCCATTTATTTATGCAACACTATCCAACTAAATAACACCCTCTAACTAATAATGAATCCACATATTTGCAGTATTTCTACTGCATATTGTTTATTCAAGACCCCGGAGACACTTTCGTTTCCTTTAGACCTGCAACCAAAACATTTATAGATAAAAATTGTCCATATCTCCACCAGTTTCAATATTGTGTTATTTATCGGATATTCACTACTGTATGATAGCCATTCACCTATGCTGAGAGAAAGGACAAATCTAATCCCGAAGTAGTAGCCCGAGAGGCCCAAGGTTGCCATATTTGTAGAAATTTACTATGAGTCCCAGATAGAATAGAGAACATTTTTTCATTTAGCCTTTATATGAGCCATTCGTTTTGGGATTGATAGAAGTGGGGAGTGCCACAGTTTAACTGCTGTAAATATAAACGTAATCAGTTTCCTGGAATTACTGTTAATGTTGGGTGATCCATTGGTTAAACAAGGCTACCCAAGGGTCCTTTCGAATATGAATATGGGTGATAGAATCGATCATACAAAGGACCCTTGACCAATATCTTTGTGCTAGAGGACATTGCCACCACATGTGGGCCATTGTTTATTCCCCCCCCCCCACAATTCCTAAAACAGGCCGAAGTTTGAGATGGAAACGTTCTGTGTAAACCTACTGGAGTCAAGTACCAATGAGTTCTTTTATAATACATATTATAATACATTTCCATATTTGCAAAGAGATAAAGACAGTATAAGAAATGGTACTGTCTCATGGAGTAGATAGTAGTGATGGGCGAATTTGGGGTGTTTCGCTTCGCCAAAAAATTCGCAAAATGGTGCTGGCATCTCATTCTTGACGCCGGCCTGTTTTTTTGACGCAGCAGTTTCGCAAATTTATTTGCCAGCAGTGAATCGTGGGAATTCACAGCGAATTCGCGCATGGTGAATGAATTTGCACATCACTAGTAGATAGTGTTTTTCAGTAAACGTATCAATGTCATCCTTATGAACAATGAAAAGACAATGGTTATATATCATACTACATGTATTTGCAATGTTAAAATTGTATTCAGTCTTTGATTTGATCAACAGATTAAATGGAAAACTTTTGTTCCCCCCTCCCCCAATTACAAGGGTTACCCAGTGTGTCCCTGTGGCTGGTAAATTACAGTTCCGGCTATGAAGAGCAATGAAAATAGTGATGTGGTCTGGCAAGGCCACCTTAGCCCATATAGGTAATGCATATTATGACATTACCTGAACAATTGCAATCAAAGATGGTTGCTCACACATAAATGATGGAGATACAGTTGAGCTAGTCTTAAATGAGACATTTTGTGTAAAAAATAAGAACGTACCAGTGAATTATACTCATTTAGATATAGAAGAATTGTGCTTTAAAATGTAGTGTTTCAGGCTGATTTATTGAATATTTCTGCAAAACCCCTAATAATCCCTCCCTTCTCTTCCACTTGCTGCTCCCTGAATTCCCAGGCTGTGCAGGGGAGCAGGCGGCTCTCAGCTCACTGCACTGTAGGACATGAACCAATCAGCAGCTAGCAGGACCTGATAGGGAACTGAAGCCTGTCTGTGTGTGACTGCAGGGCTGTGATTGGCTGTCGCCCTCCTACTGTGCTTCTGGCAGGGACCATTAGGACACGCCCACCTCTCATTTGAAACACAGACAGGGACCAGAGAACATCTATAGGGAGCTCCAATAAAGGGGCTATTTTTAAAGATAGTATTAATTTTTAGCACCATGTAAAAGCAACACCATATATTACTTATAATTGTCTACAAAATTAGGGTTATTTAATTTATTCTATATGTCTCCTTTAAATAAGAGAACTGAAAATATTCAGAAGAAGACAACATGACCTTTAGTAAAATAATGGAACTCAAGCAGGATTAAAACAAGCAGTATAAAACCTCAGTGGTGAGTAAGGCTATACGTAAGAAGTAGATACTGGCAACAAAAGCTTAATAATGAGTATTATATTTAAGCTTCACCAGATCAAAAGCTCTGTTAAGTATTCAGCCATTTCCCTGCAATATTTGAAGATCAACTACATTTGAAGCCTTCATGTTATTATTCTATGAAGGTCTGGGCAACTATAGGAAACTGTAGTTGTTCAGAGATGTTCCAGTCCTGTTGATTTACTGAAACATATCTGCTCAAGAATGATGAATTTGGTGCATCCTTATAAGGAGTATGAAAGGGAATTATAAATTCACAAGCAAGTCACTTTGCAATACACTTCACCTTTTCTATTGGCTTTTATAATTGTATGGCTTCTTTAAATGGTCTATAAAAGAAGTCGTTCTGGTAGAGTGTTTTTGAATTCCCTCTTTGGTGTGAGAGTTTGCTTCTTGTAGGCTCTTTGAATGCAGGACATCATGGATCATTGGTGGGTTCCCTCTGGTATAGCAAGAGGAACATAAGGAACAGTTGATTGTACTTTTGAAACGGAAAGCTTCACATACTTCAGATAAATGAGGCTTGAAGATGACTCTGAATTGGATAGAGGTGGTAAAGGATTTTTTTCTACAGAGCACATGTCTCCAAGTTGGAAGAATGTCCAAGTTGGAATGGAGTTCAAAAGTAAAACCAAATAGGAAAATACCCTGCAATCTTGGCATCTATATTGAAATTTCCTCAAAGGACCTTCATTTTTACCTCACCAAATATGGTAATGCAAGTTATATTTGGACCAATCATTATCATCAAAAGGAACTGCAAAAGCATGAAAGCAGTCCCTTCTGCCAGGAGCTTTTCAAACTCCCTGCAGATCCATTATATGGGAATACAGAAATGAGTGCTTAGGAAGCTATAGAGTGTTCTCTTCCACACTGATGATTATGGCATCTCTGAAGATACCATAGAACTTGGCCCAATTTAAAAATATGAGTAATTTAAAAAAAACTCATATGGCTTTCATTGTCAGTTATATGACATAGTATGGGTTTGTCTAGATAACGGTTTCCTTAATGAGGGCACCATTCTTTAAGACCAGTAAGAGATTTTAAGGTCACAAGATATATTGTATTTAAGTTTTACAACATAAGGCCAAAATAAAACACCATTCTTTGAAGAGGTAACCTCAAACAAATTTAAGATTAGCACATAAAAACGTAAAATTGTTCTTTTCTATAGCAGATAGCAAGTACTTTTAGAATGGCTTGAATAATATTGGCTGGTGTTTAAACTCCACATGCCCCTGACACGAGGCATCCCCCGAGAGTAGACAAAAAAAAGGTTTCATCCAAAGATATGGAGAATAGTCAATCTGATTTTCTTCTGTGCCTGAATCACTTGTATGCAGAGCCAAAACAAATATTAATATTTATACGTTATGGCTTGGGTAGAAATGTATAAATGCATGAAAGCAGCTCTACATAAAATGAAATAATAATCAGTGCAAATAATAAAAGTGTGTCCCTTAAATGATCCCATCGCAACTGAGGGCAGGCAGCATGAATTGAGGAAATGCACTCTGTGGGTCAGACCACCAAATATAGAGCTCACTGAATGTAACTGTATTAGGGATCTTTCTGATAAGCTGGTGTGGTCCAAGGATGCTTCAAAAATATCTCTTCTTGATTTAGAATCTCTACAGATCAGGTGATAGGTAGCTGTAACTGAGCAAGGCCACTGAGTTATACTGTCTCATGAGTAAGAAATGAAAGATAAGAAGGCTCCACCTAGCCATGGTCCCCTAGCAGTACCATGGGGTATATGTAAAGCATCCAGTTTGATAAGCCTAACAGTTCAAAAGATGAGCACCTCATAGAAAGTGGCATAAAGGACTTATCCTCGGTGGAATTAACAGTTCCAGTCATGGTCCTGCTTCTGCCTATAACAGCAGTCTTTTGCTCCGGAAGGAGCCCTCCGCTACTCGGATGCTGCCAAGTCTTAAAGTGAGAGAAGAAGGGCTCAGGTTCGTAGACCGTAGTCAAGGATCAATACATTCATAGCAGCAGAGTATCAAATCAGAATCCAAAATTGTATTTAAGAAGCAGACCATAAGATCAGGACAGGCAGCTTTTATCAGAATCAGGATCAGACACAGGTGAAACAGATCAGGAAACACTCCCAGAAGCTATTATCAAACAAAACAAATGTTGGGCAACAAAAGGAGCAAACCCCTTTATATATTTGAATTTGCACACCTGTTGAACCCTCCCGGACCCTTCAGGCAAATATATAGTGATGTAACTTTTTTACTATATAATACAATTTTTAAGCAATTGAAGCGAGTGTTGTCCATTATTAGTTTTTATATATAGTATTATGGAGGACTGACCGGAGACCTCAAGGGACATGCCCCACTGAATAAGAAATTAAGCAAGAGTGCTGTTACTATTGTTTGTATATATATATATATATATATATATATATATATATATATATATATATATATATGTATATGTGTATATATATATATATATATATATATATATACACAAACCCTCGTGAAGACGGCCTCAGTTGGAGCGCCGAAACGTTGAGCAAGAATAAGCTTTCCCTTGGCTTTTGAGACACGAAGTCCTTGAAGTGCAGTTTGTTTGTTTTCTGCTATACTAATGTGTTGACCGGCACCCAGGCATTTGAGTGCACCAGTTGTATGGGATTTATATATATATATATATATATATATATATATATATATATATATATATATATATATATAGCTGGCATAGTGAGGTTGTGATTTACACTATTCTTTCACAAGACTGAGTTAGTCTCTACTCAGCTGAACCACCTTAAAGATACTTTGTAGAAGTTGAATAATCAGGTCTAGAAAATGCATTCTCAGAGACTTTAGCCTATCCGTCATGTAACTTGTACGTATAAAACCTAGACATACGTTTGTACCAGCCGTGATGCCGCGAAGAACTGAAAGAGACAGCAACACAATGATGAGCTCGTGAGTGCATATTTCTTTTGAAATATAGATGAGAATAAGGTGAGGTGAATGGTATACATTTCATGAAAATAACGGAGTATTTTGCTTTATGATGTATTATTTATATGGAATGCTTGTGGAGCAAGCTCAGTCAGTAACAACATTCGTGTGCTGAAGAAATGAACTGTATGAAAAATAAATCATTTAGATGAGAGGTGGATGCATGCCTTAAATTAGAGATGAGAAGTTCTGGATAACGCAGGAGGGTTAGTGAAACAGTGGGGGTCATTTATAAACTTTGCGCAGGGCAGATTGGTTCGCAAAGTGAATATATTTGCCCTGCTCATGGTTATATTTATAAAGCTGAATAAGAGGGTGCATACAGAATTGCAAATTTTTTATTCACAATGCGAATGTCTTTAGGGGCTTTATAAATATGTCACAATTTGCAAATTGCGAATCTTTATGCGCACACTCTGCGACTCAATTATGCCACAACTTTGGTGGCGGATAAAATATTCGCAAAACAGTTTTGCAAACTGCGAATTTAAGTTACTGTCAACGCTATTTTCGCGCACAACAACCTCGCGCAAACCCCTGTCTCATTTGCGCGCCATTTGCGAAAATTTATTCACACTGCGAATTCGCAAAAACCGGAAAGACGGGCAGAGCAGTGCAATATATTAGCGCTCAGCAAAAAACATGCGCAATACAACCATTTGCAAAAAATATGCGCTGCGCGAACTTTATAAATGACCCCCAGTATCTTTACTATCTTTGGGAATCAGAAAAGGTGATCTAGCTTGAAGACTTTTATCCAGACTGTAGATGGATTTATGAGCCTAATTTACAATTTTCAGTATCATTGTGATCATTGCGCAATACAATTTGCCCTATGTATGATATTTTGTTTCCAATATAGATGTTCTCCTCATTATAGTGCTTTATTCGAATAAATTTGCAGTATAAGCGCAACTGTTGCCTATTTTCCATAGCCAAATCACAATCAATCCGATATCATGACGTTGGAGAATCCGGAGAAAGGTCCATTGACCAACCAATGGGCGCAACCGCAATGATGTAAATAACATGAGATTTGGGCACCATTTTGCTTTTGAGAAAGCCTTCACAGGCAAAACGACCATCAGATGTTTGCTCCACTGGGAGGTTCAGCAGTATGCGATAGAATTGGTGGGGCAACAGTATTTCAGGGGGTGGGCAAATGGCGGCAAAATACTTTTCTTGCTGAATTTAGGTAATGCCGGACACACATCATGGTCATATAGACTTATCTTGTGGGCAACCGCTCGTTTCCAGCAATTGGTGTTGCACAAGAACAAGTGACAGGGAATAGGTCATTCATTTTAATGGGTGCCTCTGAGAGGACAAAGTGGCAGTTAACCTTCATTTGCACTTGGAATTAAATGTCGGTAGTGATGCACTAAGGTGAATATTATTAATTGTTGGTCTGTCCTCCGTTCCTATTCACATTATTGTCCACCCAATCCACAATGCCACGAATACTCTCCTGATCTCCACGAAACTTGTTACAATTAATTAGAGGGCATTCAGGTTGATGTAAGATCTAGGTGGGACCAGTATATTAACTTATTATATATGCTGTAATCCCTACAATGGTGATACCAGATCACTATACATCTTTATTTTTAAATGTTTTTTAAAATTCTCAATTCCCTCTTCATTTCAAAGGAGCTATTAAATTTTATGTTTTAATTGGGTAATTGTTGATATATCAGTGGAATGCAAACTGCTTATTAGATTATTGGCACTCTACGCACTATTAGCACTTTACCAGTTGACTATTAATTATTTATTAATTGACTCTGAAAAGACACAATAACGACACTTAATTTTGGTTTTCACATAATGAATTTATTTATGGATTGAAATGATCCTGAATTAACCACATCTCATGTTATGATTTTTCACTTATACTATGTTCCAGCTATATACAATTAACTTCACACTGAATGTAATATAGATTGTGCGACACTATTAACTCTTCATAGCAGTTCCTTTCTTCTCTGTACAAATCAATTAGTGAAACTCACCACTACTATCTCAGCGAAAAGGACGGAGGTTCAATCTGTTACTCCCCAACTGTTGTTGGACCACAACTTCCAACCCTAAACCTACAACCCTTCAGCCATTGAGCATGGGATACCACTGGTATAAATGCAAAATATAAATAATATATACAACATTTCAAACATGCTATACAATAGAAACCTGTTTGTAATGATACTAAAGACTAGAAAGCAGCAAAATGATTCAGGAGAGGGACATAGCTGGTGATGACATCAGGACAACTTGGTGCACCAAGCACTCTGTACAGAAAATTATATAGGGGTATCCATTGTTGAAGTGCTGTTTTGGAGATGAAAAAACATGGATGGGGAATGGGAAATTTGCTTGTATCTTCTAATGGCATTTCTGTATGCGTTTTTTTAATATGAGGTATTTAGTACTTTATCCAGGAGGGGGAGTTGTTGGGACTCAGACTATTATGATACACATCCTTTATTACATTAACTACCTTTTTGACCATTGGTGTTTGGTCATTCATGTCTGCTTAGGTTTATGTAACCTTATATTGGATATATGCCATTTCATATTTAGTATCTATGATAAAGATTAAACAGTATGTTGTATTCTAATATGATCGAATTTGTATCTAGATATGACCCATTTAAATACTAATGAGGTGGGTGTGTACATTACCTATGCCTTTATATAGGATATGATGTCATTGTAATTACTGATGCTTGAGAAAGAAGCGGGAGCTTCAAAACATTGCATATTACTTACCTGTTTGGTAAAAATATTTTTGTTTCATGCGCAAAGTTATATAGTTGCATAGTTACATATTTGCATAGTTAAATCGGGTTGAAAAAAGACATCAAGTCCATCAAGTTCAATCCCTCCAAATGAAACCCAGCATCCATACCCACACCCCTCCCTACCTTCACATAAACGGGCAAATTCACTAAGATTCGTAGATGCGCCAGGCGTAACTTTGCCGCACTTCGCCACACTTCGCCAGGCGTAGTTTCGCCAGCACTCCGCAAATTCACTAAAATCCGAAGTTGCGCTCAGGGGTAGTGTAAGGTTGCGAAGTTGCACTAGCGTTGATTCGCTAAGCGAAGCGAAGTTCCGCTACCGATGGTTAATTTGCATACGGCGCCAAATTCAAATTTCAATGGAGGAATACGTACAATCACTACAAATGCCTGGGAAATCTTCAAAACATCAAATAATTTTTTTTTTTGCCCTACACATGTGCCCACTGTATAGTTAAGCTGCCATGAGTTAGGAAATGTAGGGGGGAAGGAGGGGAGCCCCAAAAAATTTTTCGATCTTTTTCAGCCTATCACCCATAATATAGAAAAAACGCCAGCGTTTTTTGACTTATAAAAAACTTTTTTTGAAGCAATCCCTATCTACTCTATTGCGCTTCGCCTGGTCTGAGGTGGCGAAGGAAGTCTAGCGTAAAAGGTAGCGTTCAGTACAATGCGCACGTTAGTGAATTTGCGTAGTTACGTCCGTTGCGAAAAATTCGCCAGGCGTAAGGGTGCGAAGTAACACTAGTGACTTTACGCCAGCGTTCGTTAGTGAATTTGCGAAGTAACGAAAATGACCAACGCTAGCGAATTGACGATTCGGCGCTTAGTTTATTTGCCCCAAAATATATACCCATATCTATACTAACTATAGAGTTTAGTATCACAATAGCCTTTGCTATTATGTCTGTCCAAGAAATCACCCAAGCCATTCTTATAGTCATTAACTGAATCAGCATCACAACATCACCCGGCAGTGCATTCCCCAACCTCACTGTCCTGACTGTGAAGAACCCCCTGCGTTGCTTCAAATGAAAGTTCTTTTCTTCTAGTCTGAAGGGGTGGCCTCTGGTATTGTGATAATTTTTATGAGTAAAAAAGTGCCCTGCTATTTGGCTATAAAATCCTCGAATGTACTTGTAAAGTGTAATCATGTCCCCTCGCAATGGAAAATGTTCCATTTACCACCACTCTTTGTAGTCTATCTTTTAGCCAGTTCTCTATCCAGGTACAAATCCCTTTTTGAATAGCGGCACCACATTAGCAATTGGCAAGTCTCTCTGGACCATGCCAGATGAATCCTGAATAGTTAAGTAAAAAAGTTTGACAATAACAGAGCTAAACTTGTTAAATACCCTGGGATGAATACCATCTGGCCCCGGACCTTTGTCTTTATCTTAACATGTTCTACTCTCATTTGAATTTCTTCATGTGTGAATCATGAATCATTAGTTTTATTACTAGAATTGGGATTATTAAGAAGAAAACCTTTATTAACTGATTCCTCATTTGTGTAGACAGATGAAAAACATGAGTTCAGAATCTCAGCTTTTTTTCTGTTCTCATCAACCAGCTGACCCCCCCTCTAATATTAAGGGTCCCACCCCTTCCTGCTTCATTTTTTTTACTATTTACATATAAATAGATTATTTTGGATTCTTTTTACTGCTTGCTGCAATTTCCCATTTAATATCAATTTTAGCTTGCTTTTTTGCATGATTTATTGGCCTCCTTGAACCTTATAAATGATTTGGCGGTCCCAGCTAACTGGAAAGCCTTAAAAGCATGTCTTTTCTTACCCACCTCAACACCAACACTTATATTGAACCAAAAAGGTTTTGCTTTGCAATGATGTTCCTTGCTTACAAGGGGAATATACTGACGTATATTTATGAAGCAGAATTTTCAAAACTTCCCTTTTTGTTCTATGAAAAGCGGTTTGTATGCTGCAGAGATGCCTTATACTGTCAAAGTTTGCATATCTAAAATGTTGTGTTTCAGTTACTCCCTTATAGAATTGCCTCTGCAACAGAATCTCAAAAGAGACCAAGTTATGATCACTATTCCCTAAATGCCCCTCACCCACACAAATACTAGAGGTGAGTTCAGTATTATTAGTTATTACAAGATCCAAAAGTGACTTATTCCTAGTAGGTTCTTGAACGAGCTGGAATATAAAGTTGTCATTCAGCATATTTACAAACCTACTAGCTTTTTCTGTCTTGGCAACCCCATTACCCCAGTCTGGATAATTAAAGTCACCCATAGCAACAACTTGAAGCCGCTTCACAAGTTGTCTGAACTTTTATATATATATATAATATATATATATATATATATATATATATATTTATATATATATATATATATATTAGGGATGCACCGAATCCAGGATTCGGTTCGGGATTCGGCCAGGATTCGGCCTTTTTCAGCAGGATTCGGATTCAGCCGAATCCTTCTGCCTGGCCGAACCGAATCCGAATCTGCCGAATCCAAAATAGCGGATTCGGTGCATCCCTAATATATATATATATATATATATATATATATATATATATATATATATATATATATATTTATTGTATATATGTTTATCTACTCTGTGCTCCATAATATGAATAACAAAGTCTGAATAAATGTAGAATGTTTTGCTATGCGGTGAAAAATATCTCCCAAATCAGGATGTTATCATAGTGAAGTACTAAAATGTCTAATTGCTCAAATACTCCGCTTGTAGCTGACAATCAATGCTAATTAACAGCTCTTCAATCAAGCATATTTTAATAGCGTGGTTCTAAGATGTTATTTATATATATTTCTTTTACTAATTTAAATATATTACCGAAATTGATTTATCAGTCTCTAAAATGGCAGAGAAGTGATGAGAAAACAAATTACCCTTCTCACAAAGTTCCGACTGGTGCAGCAACAGATTTATACCAGCTGGACGCTATTCTAGCTGATATATGTACAGTCTGGATGGTGCCAGCATTACTTAGTGTAAATTAATTACGCTGATTGTGTAGAATGTATTCTTTTCATGATTTGGCATATCAATTGCTTTAGTGGTCTGGTTTGGACTAATTTAGCCCTGTCATACTGTAATAAAAGCTACAAAGTTTGTACCAAGCCTTATAACACTTAATAGGAAAACTATGTTTGCTTTTAAATTAACAGCCAGTAAAAACTACCCCACCAGTTTCCATAGCTGTTGCAAAGTTTCAATCTTTTATTACATTAATTCAAAAGACTGAAAAGAAGCTTAAATATGTCCCAGTAGATCACTGTCTTCTGTTCTGCTGTTTCCCAACACATGCTCACGATATCCAGAATACATATTATATACACATGACAATACAAGATTGTATGCAGATTCAGATCACATGGAAGCTCAGAAACCAGTGCATTCTGCATCAGAATTTAATTATCAGCCCCTATAGCATCAGCTTCTATGACAGACAAACTTTGCATTTTGCTTAATGATTTCCAACAACCTCTAAACTTACAAAGTGGAATCCCAAACCCAGAACAAGCCCCAATGTTCTGGCCTCAGCTCACACTTCAGCCTATAACAACCGCCTTTCGCTTCGGAAGGAGCCCTCCGCTACTCGGATGCTGCCAGATCTTATAGTGAGAGGACCAGGGAGAGAGTTCTGGGCAGGTAAGGGAACCAAACGTTTACAGGAAGAACGGGGAACAAGAAGTGTGGTCAAGAGACAGGCCAAATTGATGTCAATCAAGCAAAACTGTACAAAATCAGGAGACACATGGGTCAAACACACCAGTAACGCAGTACCGAATCGTGATCTGAAGAATGATCAGAAATAGGCTAAGGTCAGATCAGGCAGAAAACTAGACAAGGTCAGGGACAGACAGGGTCAAGAACAGGTTAAACAGACTTAGAATCGCACTCAGGAACTATTGAAAATAGACCTACATTGGGCAAAAGCTGGTAGGTTAGGACCCCTTTAAATATTTGAATTTTGCTCTGCAAGCAATTGTGTCACACATCAACGTCAAGAATAATAAGGACATGCGTGGGCGTCAAACAGTAGGAGATGCGAGATACTGCGAGCTAGACCACCAGGTACCCTTATACGTAGGTTCTCAACTGCAGACAAGAGCACATTGAGCAATGGCCTAACAACATCCAAGATGGGGAGCTGCTGGGGACAGATTTGAAGGCCTGGATTGCTTAACGCCATTAATTTTATAGGACTGTTGAACCTCTGGGCTGGTACAGTAAGTTTAATATATAAAATACAGCACATAAAACCATAAGCTATAGTTCTCTGTTAATCATACATTGTTAACAAAAAAAAAATCATGTAGACCATGACTCAATCCATCGTTGGTCCATACCTTGATCCTCAGAACCTCCATCCACTCTCTACTAAGACCTTTCCTTTGTAGGGTATCTGATTATAGACGAAAGGAGGGTTTAGAAACATTATATTAATGAGACTCTCTGATCTAATTAGAGCCATTTAGCCATTTTGTATGAGCTTATTCATCAGAACATGGTCTATTTAAATTCTTGTTACATGGTTTAGCAGGGGTGCTTCTGGCTTGAGGCACAGTGGCAACAACTTAACAGAGGAGCCTAGTATGTTGTGTTCTTGAAAAAAGAGATTATACAATACATGGCAAATGATGCTGCGACTCAGAATTGATAGAAGAAATACAAAATGTATTCAAAGATATCCTACATCCAAAAATATCCAACAACCAAACTAAGTTTTTATATAATATATAGGGTATCAGTGCATATTTTCCACTTGTCCGCCTGCCTCTTGCTATAAATGACTCTTGCTACCTGGGAACAAAATGCTCTGTGTGGCTGCAGGCAAAACTCTAAAACACAGAATTTTTTTAATAAAAAAAAGTGATTGTGAAGATACTTTTTATTTGAAACCAGCGCCTGTGAGACACTCATTATATCTGCTGCATATATCACTAGGTAACACTTTTGCACAGATTCACACACATTACACCTATTACACTCCTCTCCTTCTACATCTATAGCCACACCTGTACTTATACTTATACTCACACACATACACACACAAGTGTGCACTTATATAGACAACTTTACTTTGCCTTCATTATAATCTCTTCATAATCACTTTTTTTTAAAAAAAATAGGCGTTGGTCTGCCCTTCAAAAGCCGCATATGCAGAAGGCAGGGAAGGATCTAGTCCACAGATTGAAAGCAAACTTTTATATTTTGATCAAAGGTAAACAATTGAGGGACCGCCGTATGGGGTTTACCATGACGTGGTATGGCGGCTTATCAATTTAATGATCATAACTTTGTAACAAAAAACCCTGTTTTTCTTTTTTTAGACAGGGGATTATTGTATTTAAATATGATTTTATATGGCCTTAGGAGTGCACCCACAACCCTCCTTTTTTGTACCTCTAATGTTAAGACCTGGGGGCATCCGAGTAGCGGAGGGCTAGACTCGAAGCCAAAGGCGGCTGTTATAGGCCGAAGAGTGAGCGGCGACTGGGTCCTTGAAGTCTGTTCTGAGTTTGGGATACCCTGCGTTACAGGAACCTTCTTTATGGGATAATAAGGAGGGGTGAATGTGGAACATATATGCCATCATTCAAACAAAGGAGAATCCTGATGACCTCCAAAAATAGTTATTGATGCTCACCAACCTGAAAGGTAATTAATAATACTAATAATTTCTCCACCAGTCCACTGTCAGCCAGCATATTTGTCAACCAACTGAATCACACCAAGATCAAGGCATGTAATACTCTAGGAGATGTCAGCGAACCTCAGGTTAAGGTTTAATGATCAACCCCTCATCTGCATTGGGGAATGTCTGTGTTCATGGGTCCACCATAACACTAAAAACACTGGCAAAGTGGAGAAAGTCACTACTATCCAATTAGAACATTGCTGTCATCTACAGTTTGCTAAAGACTACATGGATAAGACAGAAGTTCATGGACAGATGAGTCCAAAAGAGAACTTTTTGGTTTGAATGAAAAACGTTTTGTTTGTTGACAACCGTATGCCATCTGTGAAACATGGCGGTGGCATTGTCATGGTTTGGGGTTCCTTTGTCCCCTCTGGACCAGGGTGGCTTGTCATAATTGATGGAGCTATGAAAATATCAGGTTATGTGTTCATAAACTGAAGCTCAGGAGAAAGTGGGTCATGCAGAAAGACAAACAAGTCAATTTACCAAAGAAAGTTTATGTTTTGAAATTTCCATAAAATCCCTGACCTTAGTTCTTTAGAAATGTTGTGGGAGGATATAAATGAGTATATTAATGATATCCAACCAGTGGTCCACCAGCTGTGGTTGATCCTCATCTCTGAATCCACTCAGTGCTAGAAGTTGTATTTCTATAGCGATGGCTCATAGATTGAATTATAATTCCTAATTGTAAATTGTACATGATTAAAATCCAAATATTGCCTTTAAATTTTTTTTAATAAAACTCATAATATTTATATCCATTTCATTATTTTGGTTCAATGTGTTATTGGCTCGAGGTGATGCGACTGCTGGAAGAAGTAAATCTAACAACCCTGAAATAAATCCCAATAAGCACACAATGAATCCATAAAAGTGTAGGGACGGGGAACAATTACCCATAAATAACTTTGAAGGTTACAGCATTTAGTTAATTAATAGCAAGTTGTATTTATTATTAGAGTTGCTTTAATGTGTAGGTGTAAGAGATTACACATTTTATTGCTGCACATAGGGAGGCTCTGGAACTCACACTGTTTCTAGCTGTGATCTATCAATGATTCATGTTTGCATTTATTTGTTCAGCCTGCTTACACTTAGGTCCATCAATAACCATGACTGCATTCTTCTTTTCAATAAGTCACCCAGAGGTTGTAAAGCATAAAAGAAGTTGGGGCACATGTATAACAAGGGTGCACATAAATAGTATTGGCTGCTGTAGGCTGTAGGCTGCATGGAATTGTACTTTACAGACTAAAGGCTACAGTCCCTTCCCAGAGACTATAACCCCCATTTTTACCACCTCTCCCTTCTATACCTGCTATCCCACAGTCACACTCCCTTCCCAGAGACTATTATCCACTGTTACTATAGGTACCATCTCTCCCTACTATACCTGCTATCTTACAGTCACACTCCCTTCCCAGAGACTATTATCCCACTGTTACTATAGGCACCATCTCTCCCTACTATACCTCCTATCCCACAGTCACACTCCCTTCCCAGAGACTATTATCTACTGTTACTATAGGCACCATCTCTCCCTACTATACCTGCTATCCCACAGTCACACTCCCTTCCCAGAGACTATTATCCACTGTTACTATAGGCACCATCTCTCCCTACTATACCTGCTATCCCACAGTCACACTCCCTTCCCAGAGACTATTATCCACTGTTACTATAGGCACCATCTCTCCCTACTATACCTGCTATCCCACAGTCACACTCCCTTCCCAGAGACTATTATCCCACTGTTACTATAGACACCATCTCTCCCTACTATATCTGCTATCCCACAGTCACACTCCCTTCCCAGAGACTATTATCCACTGTTACTATAGGCACCATCTCTCCCTACTATACCTGCTATCCCACAGTCACACTCCCTTCCCAGAGACTATTATCTACTGTTACTATAGGCACCATCTCTCCCTACTATACCTGCTATCCCACAGTCACACTCCCTTCCCAAAGACTATTATCCCACTGTTACTATAGACACCATCTCTCCCTACTATACCTGCTATCCCACAGTCACACTCCCTTCCCAGAGACTATTATCCACTGTTACTATAGGCACCATCTCTCCCTACTATACCTGCTATCCCACAGTCACACTCCCTTCCCAGAGACTATTATCCACTGTTACTATAGGCACCATCTCTCCATACTATACCTGCTATCCCACAGTCACACTCCCTTCCCAGTGACTATTATCCCACTGTTACTATAGGCACCATCTCTCTCTACTATAAGAGCTTTGGTTGTCTATTAGGTAGCTATGTGTGGCCTAGCAGCCGACAGGAGGCTCTACTTGGCACTATACTAAGTTTTATGCAACCAAAATTTGCCTCCAAGTCTTGAATTAAAAAATAAGCACCTGCTTTGAGGCCACTGAGAGCAACATTCATGGGGTTGGTGAGCAACATGTTGGATCACTGCTATAAGCACTACTGGGGCCCTCCATGTCCGTGAGTCCTCCAGCATCCCCTCCCCTGCATCCCCTGAGCATGCTTCCCTGCCTACTGATTCCTGTGACAATATAATCTAATGCCACATTAGGAATTAATTAGGAATGCAATAGTGACAAAGCACAGCGCCGGATTTCATTTCTGGGCGCCCCTAGGCTGTGCGGTCCAACCAGGCGGCCCCGCGGTCCTAGCACCCGCCTTCCCAGCACGCCGGCAGAAAAACGCTGGCGCAGCTGGTGTAGTTGAACGGGGACGCGAACATCCCCATAATGCGGCTGGGCGGCATGCCGCCCCTATTTTTTGCCGCCCTAGGCCCGGGCCTATGAGGCCTTGCCGCAAATCCGGGCCTGACAAAGCAGAAGATAAAGACACTTTATGGGCAGAGTACCCCTCTCATAATCAATGACAAATGTGATATTAAAGAGAAGTATGTGGGCAAAAGGAAAATGGAGGCTGATCCGGAGATTATACATCGCAACAAATTTGCCAGATTGTGTGAAGATGATGGGAGTATGAACTCTGGATTGGCAATTCTAGATGGGGCTGATCTCTCTAACAGCCGGGAGACCAGTTTCTCTAGTAGTGGTGGGGGGGAGAGTAGAGTCAGGCCTAAGCAGATTGTGGTTGTAGGGGACTCAATTATTAGGAAAGTGGATAGGGTAATTTGTCGTCCGGATCGCTACAACCGAACAGTTTGCTGTCTACCTGGTGCCAGGGTTCGGCATGTGGTTGATCGGATAGACAAATTATTGGGTGGGGCTGGGCACGACCCAGCTGTCTTAGTACATATCGGTACTAATGACAAAATAAATGGTAGATGGAAGACCTTAAAGAATGATTTCAGGGATCTAGGCTCTAAGATCAAGGAAAGGTCTTCCAATGTAATCTTTTCTGAAATTTTGCCTGTGCCACGTGCAAGTTTAGGAAAACAGCGGGAGCTTAGGGAGCTTAATGCGTGGCTAAAGTCTTGGTGCAGGAAGGAAGGGTTTGGGTTCATAGAGCACTGGGCTGACTTTTCGTTGGGGTACAACTTATACAGCCGTGACGGTTTGCACCTCAATGGAAGGGGGTCCGCGGTGCTAGGGGAAAGAATGGCTAAGAGGTTGGAGGAGTGTTTAAACTAGGCAAGGGGGGGGGTGGGTGAGAGAAAGGATTATGGGGAAGCTAGTGTAGACGGGGCAGTGGGGTTAGTAAGGGGTCATGGGGGAGGAGTGAGGGGGGCATACAGTTTACCAGCTAAGGAGGTCCCTCTGTTACAAGGAAAACAGAATAATACTAACTTAACGTATAATTCTTTACCAAGTAATGCACATTTCAAAAGTAAAAGTAATAACCTCCGCTGTATGCTGGCAAATGCACGGAGTTTGTCAGGTAAAATGGGAGACCTAGAATTAATTGCATGCTCTAAAAATTATGATATAATTGGTATCACTGAGACCTGGTGGGATGAAACATGTGACTGGATTGTGAATTTAAATGGTTACACCCTTTTTAGGAGGGATAGAGGGATTAAAAAGGGTGGAGGAGTGTGTTTGTATGTAAAGCCTGAATTAAAGCCATTCGCTAAAGAAATAAAAATAGCTGGCACTGGTGAGGGTGTAGAATCACTCTGGGTAGAGATTTCGACTGGGCAAAAGGTATCAAAAAGAATTATCATTGGTGTATGCTATAAACCACCTCGTATAAGTGTCGAGTATGAAGCCGAGCTACTCTTGCAGATACAAGCGGCTTCACAGCTGGGTCAAGTTGTTGCTATGGGTGACTTCAATTATCCAGACATTGACTGGGGTAATGGGGTTGCTAAGACAGAAAAAGCTAGTAGGTTTGTAAATATGCTGAATGACAACTTTTTATTCCAGATCGTTCAAGAACCTACTAGGAATAACTCTCTTTTGGACCTTGTAATAACTAACAATACTGAACTCATCTCTAACATTTGTGTGGGTGAGCATTTAGGGAATAGTGATCATAACATGGTCTCCTTTGAGATTCTGTTGCAGAAGCAATTCTATAAGGGAGTAACTAAAACACTAAATTTCAGACGTGCAAACTTTGACAGTATAAGGGCATCTCTGCAACATATTAAGTGGGAAATGCTTTTCACAGGGTTAAACACAGAACAAAAATGGGAAGTCTTTAAAATGCTGCTTAATAAATATACTTGTCAGTATATTCCACTTGTAAGCAAGGAACGTCGTTGCAAAGCAAAACCTTTTTGGTTCAATAGAAGCGTTGGTGTTGAGGTGGGTAAGAAAAGATGTGCTTTTAAGGCTTTCAAGTTAGCTGGTACAGCCGAAACATTTATAAGGTACAAGGAGGCCAATAAATCATGCAAAGAAGCTATAAGGCAAGCTAAAATTGCTATAGAAAAGGATATTGCAGCAAGCAGTAAAAAAAATCCAAAATTATTTTTTAAATATGTCAATAGTAAAAAAATGAAGCAGGAAGGGGTGGGACCCTTACTATCAGAGGGGGGTCAGCTGGTTGATGAAAACAAAATAAAAGCGCAGATTCTGAACTCGTATTTTTCATCTGTGTACACAAATGAAGAACCAGTAAGTGAAGGTTTCCTTCTTAACACTCCCAATTCTAGTAATACAACTAATGATGCATGGTTCACACATGAAGAAATTCAAAAGAGACTTGAACATGTTAAGATTAACAAAGGTCCAGGGCCAGATGGTATTCATCCCAGGGTAATTAGCGAGCTTAGCTCTGTGATTGCCAAACCTCTTTACTTAATTTTTCAGGATTCATTGAGATCTGGCATTGTGCCGAGAGACTGGCGAATTGCTAATGTGGTGCCTCTATTCAAAAAAGGATCCCGTTCTCAGCCTCAAAACTATAGGCCAGTTAGTCTGACGTCAGTATTAGGAAAGCTTTTCGAAGGGTTAATAAAGGATAAGATACTGGACTTCATAGCAAATCATAATACTATGAGTTTGTGCCAGCATGGTTTTATGCGTAATAGATCTTGCCAGACTAACTTAATTTCTTTTTACGAGAATGTAAGTAGAGACCTCGATTCTGGGATGGCAGTGGATGTGATTTACTTAGACTTTGCTAAAGCATTTGATACAGTGCCACACAAAAGGTTACTGGTTAAATTAAGGAATGTTGGCCTGGAACATAGTATTTGTACCTGGATAGAGAACTGGCTAAAAGATAGACTACAAAGAGTGGTGGTAAATGGAACATTTTCTAATTGGACCAGTGTTGTTAGTGGAGTACCGCAGGGCTCTGTACTAGGTCCCTTGCTTTTCAACTTGTTTATTAATGACCTGGAGGTGGGCATTGAAAGTACTGTTTCTATTTTTGCAGATGATACTAAATTGTGCAGAACTATAGGTTCCATGCAGGATGCTGCCACTTTGCAGAGTGATTTGTCTAAACTGGAAAACTGGGCAGAAAACTGGAAAATGAGGTTCAACGTTGATAAATGCAAGGTTATGCACTTTGGCAAAAATAATATAAATGCAAGTTATACACTAAATGGCAGTGTGTTGGGAGTTTCCTTAAATGAAAAGGATCTAGGGGTCTTTGTAGATAACACGTTGTCTAATTCTGGGCAGTGTCATTCTGTGGCTACTAAAGCAAATAAAGTTCTGTCTTGCATAAAAAAGGGCATTAACTCAAGGGATGAAAACATAATTATGCCTCTTTATAGGTCCTTGGTGAGGCCTCATCTGGAGTATGCAGTTCAGTTTTGGACTCCAGTCCTTAAGAGGGATATAAATGAGCTGGAGAGAGTGCAGAGACGTGCAACTAAATTGGTTAGAGGGACGGAAGACTTAAATTATGAGGGTAGACTGTCAAGGTTGGGGTTGTTTTCTCTGGAAAAAAGGCGCTTGCGAGGGGACATGATTACACTTTACAAGTACATTAGAGGACATTATAGACAAATGGCAGGGGACCTTTTTACCCATAAAGTGGATCACCGTACCAGAGGCCACCCCTTTAGACTAGAAGAAAAGAACTTTCATTTGAAGCAACGTAGAGGGTTCTTCACAGTCAGGACAGTGAGGTTGTGGAATGCACTGCCGGGTGATGTTGTGATGGCTGATTCAGTTAATGCCTTTAAGAATGGCTTGGATGATTTTTTGGACAGACATAATATCCAAGGCTATTGTGATACTAAACTCTATAGTTAGTATAGGTATGGGTATAAAGAATTTTAATTAAAAGTAGAGAGGGGTGTGTGTATGGATGATGGGTTTTCATTTGGAGGGGTTGAACTTGATGGACTTTGTCTTTTTTCAACCCAATTTAACTATGTAATTATGTAACTATGTTTTTAAAGTAATAAAAGAAAATTCCCTCGCTGGGTAGATTGCTGGTTCAGTTTAATAAGCAGTCAGAAGGGCCGAAAAGTTCATGATTAATGTTGGGTAAACTTGGCAAGAAGAGCTTGAAAAAATGTATTGAAAAAACAGTGAGACAATTTGATATGCAGCAAAATAATCAATCGGCAATAAAATTAATAGGCGTAACAAGAAAATGCTGTGATTCCAATGTCTCTCCTGAGCAATCCTGCATTTATAAATATAATTCTGACCTTCAGATGGGAGAAGTGTGGCTGTAAATCCTTCTGCACATTTAAACTGAAGGATACATTTTTCTATTTTTTGTTTGTTATGGTTTTTTTTTTATATTTATTTGTTTAATTTAGTGAATGGAAGCTGAATACCAAAACTACAAGCCATCTGTTTGCCATGACTGAAATATAAACAAACCATCAAACCAAACCAGTAGCCAGACTTCTGAGAAATGAATGGGGATGTATATTGTAAGTTCTATGGGGTATATTTATCAAAGAGTGAAGTTAATAGTGAAGTTCCACCACTAGAGTGAAATTCCGCCACTTCCCATTCATTTGTATGGGGTTTTTAAAGGCGTATTTATCAAAGGGTGAAATTTCACTTCCGCCCATTGATAAATACGCCCTTCAAAATCCCATAGAAATGAATGGAGAGCTGTGGAATTTCACTCTAGTGGCGGAACTTCACTCTTTGATAAATTTACCCCATGTAAGAGAGACCTGCATTGAGTTGGATACCTGCAAATACCCAAGTGGCTGGGTTTTGGGCAGAGAATCCTAGATTGCCTGACTGGTCAAGCTGGCTGAGGGTACAGTCCTACTACTCTCTTTTAAACCTGGTTAAAGGTTGATAATCTTCCAGGTTACCCAGTTCTCAGGTTGAAATTAAGTTTAACCTATGGGTAGGGCCAAGGAGAGAGTTTGGTTTAGGGGTGATGTGACTAGGTTGGTCCGAGAGGGGTTGGAGATCAGCAGGTCCAGCTCACACATGGGTAAGCCCTACTGGCTCAATGCTGGACTCAACTCTGGATCTCATAAGGGGTCATTTAAGTTTTTCTCGAATGTTAATGCTTTGAGTGGAGATCTTTGCCCAGGTGGTACTACTCATAGCCATAGCCAACTGCAAAAGAAGTCAATGTGCTTCCAACAAGTGCATCTTCTGAGCAGGAATACTGCTCTGCTTTGCTGACTCAGTAGCCCAGATCTTCTCCTTGGCTCAAGAGTGTATAAAGGGATTAGCCTTAAGAGCCATTAGGATGATAACTAAAAAAAGTAGCAATAACAATACATTTTTAGACTTACAGAGCATTTGTTTTTTTAAGTGGCTTCATTGACCCCCATTTCAAAGCTGAAAAGAGTCAGAAGATAAAGGGCAAATAATTAAAAAACTGAAAAATAAATAATGAATGCCAATTAAAAAGTTGCTTAGAATTTGTCAATCTATTACATACTAAAAGTTAACTTAAAGGTAAGTTGTTTCTTTCAGCAATGCAATGAGATACTATGAAGGCCCAGCCCTAATTCTGAATGCCTAGTGAAACAATAGCGTCCCTTGGATATGAAACGCATAGGGCGGATGAAGATGATGCTCTTTTAATGCAACTTTTAATAAAATATTCTAGTTTTACTTTCCGTGACCCCTTGTGGAATCCCTTAGAGTGCCCAGCTGCCCCATCTGCTATTAGTCACCTTACTATAAAGCACTGCACAATTCATGGGATTTTTTGGTGGTTATATTTTGATTTGTTGGCTTTTGCTCAAAGATGACTATGTATATATTAACGTTTTGATTAGGTGGTATTAAGCCAATGTTTTGTGGAGGATCCAATAAGTCCCAAAACACTGGATTTAATATCTATTTATTTCATACTTTTGGTTTTATTTTCCATGTGATTATGAACTTGTACAGAAGCAACATTGATTGTGTCTTTGGAAGTAAAAGTATTTTGAAGAGCATCTTCGACGCATGGCTCCCCTGACGATCAATATTCCCTGAGCTCTATGCTCACTCCTTTCATGTTGACTCTGTATTGGAATACAGTTTCTACTTAAAACATCTGATTCCAGGATAACTGTGGGGTCTCTAAATATCTCGGAACCATAGGTTTGCAAATTGTGGGTGGGACTTTCCACTCCACAGTGGAAAGGGGCTCCAAAAATAAGTGCAAGGAACCTAGCTTCAATACCTGTGCAAGAATAAGATTAAATGCTTAATTTTATTTTGTAATATACTAAGGTGACTGATACAGAGGAGTCCATCCAGCCTTCCTACACTTACCTTCCTGTTTCTACAGGGTGAATCATCAGGGTAGTAACATAGTTCATGTATGTTAAGTCTACGGCATTTGCATTAAGTCTTCCCAGAGCCATCCCAGAAGAACCATGAAGGATGGACAGCTCGTGACCAAAATATCTGGTCAACTGCCTTTCCAACATCTCATTTTCAGATCAAGAGTATTAATATGAAGTTGCTTCTCCTTTTGTAACAGCCTTTACAGTTCTTATAAGGTTTTCCACTAGATTATGGATGTTGTTGATGGGATCAGCTCCCATGCAGCTACACAAGAATTGGTGAGGTTGGGCACTGAATCAGGCCTGTCTCATAATCGGGGTTCCAATTCATCCCACAGGTGTTCCGTTGAGTTGAAGCACAGGGTTCTGTGCAGGCCAAGTTCTTCCATTCTCACTGCAGAAACCCCATTTTATATGGACATGATTGTGCTAATTCAAGAAAAAGGGCCACCCACAAAGTGTTGCCACAAAGTAGTGAGCACAGAATCATCAGGAATGCCATTGCATTCTGTAACCTTAAGGTTTGCTTTTAATGGAACTAGGAGACCTAACCCAAAACATGGAAAACATCCCCAGATCAGTACAGTATTCCCTGCACCAAACTTTACCATCTGTATTATGCATTCAGGCAGGTAGAGTTCTCCTGGAATCTGCCAAACCCAGATTTTCATTCCATTGCCATTTACTACTGAAGAGGATACTGCAGAATCCAATTTTCTTTACACTACAGCCAAGATGTGGCATTACATATGGTGATGTTAGGATGTTTGTCGCTAATCTGTCTCCAGATTGTTTCTGGAGACAGTTTGAAACTCAGCATTGAGTTTTCCAACTGAGGACATTTAATTTTACATGGTAGGTCCAGATAATGTTGGCCACAAAATGTTCCTCGAAGAGCAAAAATTGTCTAGAAAACACAGATTTACAGAAAACTGCATTGTTGTCCTTCCAGTTGACCACACTGGGTGTGCAGTTTACCAAGGACTTCCCATGCTCCCAAGTCTCTACCAGAAACCTTGGATTCAGTGCTCCTTGGCTTTGCACATAAATGTGTTATTATAT
The DNA here is from genome assembly GCA_038501925.1 of Xenopus petersii. NCBI lineage: Eukaryota > Metazoa > Chordata > Amphibia > Anura > Pipidae > Xenopus > Xenopus petersii. Next base: position 10,569,431 of record CM076677.1, on the reverse strand, counting down.
GTAACTGTGCAACTATTTATACTACATATATTTATCTAGACTGTGAAAATATTTTGAGTCATAATAGAGAAGCAAATGATTTTTAGAGACTAGGAAACAAATTGAATCCTTCCATCAGGCGGTCTTTCCGAGGCAACAGGAAACGCAAAATAAATACTTGTCAGAGAAGGCTTGTGTCTGGCTGCTCGGTGTGAGCCCCCCAGCGCCCCTCTGCCTTCTTTGCTTCATTGTATTGATCCAAACCTTCACACAGAGAGCTGAGATTCCTGCATCCAAATTGCAAACGGCATTAATCTAATTCTGGCCTTTCCAGGGCAATAATATAGGATAAATAGGAGATGAGACATTTATCCATCTCTACCTTTCAGCTGTCGGGTGGAATTAAATTAGTGATGTTTTTGCTCAGAACAAAGCAGGATACTCATTAAATAGGCTTAGATGGTGATACTCATCACTGATGTGCAGCACAACATAGCCTTCACATAGTGCTGTGCAGTGACTATTAATGCAATGTACACTGAATTCTTCTGTTTATTTGATTTAAGTTATTTGGTTTCATTTTACCATCCTTGTGTCCTCCTTTCACTTTGTTCCCTTCAGTAGAGCTCCCTGATAGCACAGCAGCTGAGGTTTCCAACAAGGCAAACATAAATCAAGTTCAATCTTTTGCCCAAAAAAATTAAATTCTAGTTGATCCATGGGGCAATGCCTGAGAAACCAAAGATAAAATGATTCTGAGAAAAGAAGATTTTTATCTGCAGTAGCCATTGAAATAAATAACATTGTACACTGGATTTGGGTTCTAACGTTTTCAGTTTAGAAGTATATATTATGCTGTTTTAAATTATACATAGATCTTATAAAACCAGAAGTAGCCCATTGGATGAATACTGCCTTTCAAGGTAATTATATGACCCTCAAGATAATTGAAGGACAAGGAAATGCAGAATCACTGGAGAGGGGTTCATAGTTATTAGGCATCCTCTACTGATTTAATTTGCTTGCTTCATATCCTGGGCCAGTGTTCCTCTTCTTCCAATAGTACGTTTCTTTTAATTTTCACACTGTCAAGCACAAAAGGCCAATTAGTGTTAGATTTGAAGATAATGATCATTCTCTCTCTCCAAGACACACTGAGCTAAAAGGTCAGTTGGGGTGTGATATAGCGATAATGGCCATTGTCTCTCCAGAAACCCATGAAAGCTCATATAGAAGGCCCATTAGGGTGAGATTTAGGGATAATGGTCATTCCCTCTCCATTCTCTCTCCAAGCTAAAAAGTCAGTAAGTGTGGGATATAGGAATAATTGCCATTGTCTCTCCAAAAAAAAAACGTGAAAGCTCAGATAAAAGACCAGTTAGAGTGAGATTTGGGAAAAATAGTCATTCTCTCTCCATGATACCACAAAAGTCAAGCTAAAAGCTTAGTTAGGGTGGGATATGAGGGATAATGGCAGCTGTCTCTCTGGAAACCCCTGAAAGCTAATAGAGAAGTCCAGTTAGGGTGAGATTTTGTGATAATGGCCATTTTCTCTCCAAGATACCACTGAAAAACAAGCTGTTAAAAAAGGTTGATTAGGGTGGAATATGGGGATAATGGCCATTGTCTCTCCTGATATCCTTGAAAGCTCAGCTAGAAGGCCAGTTAGCGTGAGATTTGGAGATTTGGATCTAGATCTTCTTGGTACTATGATTGACTAGCAGATACATCATCATTTCTTCTACTACATGTGACTTTGTTATGAGCAAAGGAGGGCCCTGAAAATATATTAATTAGGGGGATAAGGGGGGGCTTGACGCAAAAATGCGCAACAGTTTTAACAAGGTCTAAGTGTTAATTAATTCTGGAGCATCTGGAAGGCTGCGTGTTGCCCACCCCTGTCTGAGAGGATGACACTTGAGGTCATTAGAAAAGAGAAGATAAACTGATTTTTCTATTGTCACTTTCATCAAATTCATTCCCTAATGCCACAGCTCAAGAATACACGTTGTTAAAAAATTAAATCTCTGAATTGGGAAAATGTATATTTTTTGGTACTGGATAGTAAAAGGTACTGTTATATCTGCTTCCTATCACTGTTGAAAATCCACTGGCACTGAGAGACAGCAGCACAGGCAAAGTTAGCATTCACCCTGTGATTGTCAAAGCAGTCACTCAGCTGTGAGCTGATCCAATCCCTAAACAGGTTCCACAGCAGGATTCCACCAGCTGTCACTGGCATAAATGACTTGTTGGTACAGACTTGGTGTATATATATATATATTTATATAGTTGTTTCAGAATAAAAGCTGTGTGCAGTGAATAAAACTCAAAATCCTGACAATGGCTTTGATTCCCATACACACAAATGCATTGGGAACACCGGACATTCTATTCCAAGTCAAAACATGAAGAAAAATGTATGAAATTTCCTGCATTCTTCTTTACAATCTCAAACATTCACTGTAGGAACTGAGGAATGTTTCTAGATTTTGCTTTCCTTTGAATGACTGAGTTAATATTGAGTTGTATAATCCGTTTTTCTGGAAACGGCTGCACATCTGTGTTACATGGAGTCCACCAACTTCCAACAACCTGTTAAATTCCACAATTCTTTTGCATTTCTTGCTTTTGCCTCAAAAAGACCATTTTTGATGTCACCCTACAAGTCTTCTATTGGATTTAGGTGCTCGAATTGGGCCACTCCATAATGTCAATCTTGTTGGTCTGGAACCAAGATGTTGCTGGTTTACTGGTGTGTTTGGGATCATTGTCTTGTTGAAACCCCCCTTTTAAGGACATTTCATCTTGGGGATAAGTCAACATGACCTCTTCAAGTATTTTGGTGTATTGAAACTGATCCATGATCCCTGGTATGTGATAAATAGTCCCAGCACTCCAGTATGAGAAACATCCCCATATAATGATGCTTGTGCCTCCGGCTTCACTCTGTACTGTGGCTTGAATCCGGCGTTTGGCTATCTGCGGCCACTAGACCCAAAAAGAACAACCTTGCTTTCATCAGTCCACTTAATGTTGGTCCATTTCTCTTTAGGCCAGACAATGTGTTCTTTGGCAAATTGTAAGCTCTTCAGAAGGTCATATTTTTTTAAACAATGGGATTTTGCAGGGGCTTCGTGCCGATAGCTTGGCTTCACAGAGACATCTTCTAATTGTAAAAGTATCACTGGTAACTTCTTTGCCATTTTGGCTATTCTTCTAACCATTCCAATGGTTGTTTTCCATTTCCTTCCACGTCTTTCAGGTTTTGGTGCCATTTTAAAGCATTTGAGTTCATATTAGCTGAGCAGCCTATATTTTCTCCTCTCCAATAAACTTTTTAATACTGTTCTTCTAAACAATGTCTGGAACAAACCATTGGAGTCAGATTTTCAGAGAGAAATACACTATAACCAGCAGGATAACATTTACTCCTTCCTTCCTTCCTTAAAGGAGAAGGAAATTCCCTGGGTGCAAAAACCCTCCCCTGTGTTGCCCCCCCCCTCCCTCATCCCCCCTGGCCTACCTGTCCCCCCGGGCAAATGCCCCTAACTTGTTACTCACCCCTCTGGGCAGGTTCTGTCCACAGAGTTCACAGGCGCCATCTTCTCCGAAGCGGTCTTCTTCCTGCTTTGACAAGTGTTTTTGGCGCATGCGCAGTAGGAGCATTTACTGGTACGGATCTACTGCGCATGCGCCAAAAGTCACAAAGTTTTCCAATTTCACTTCGTGACATTTGGCGCATGCGCAGTAGATCCGTACCGGTAAATGCCCCTACTGTGCATGCGCCAGAAGATGCCGATTAATCCAGGAAGAAGACCGCTTGGGAGAAGATGTCGCCTGTGAACTCCGTGGACAGGACCTGCGCAGAGAGGTGAGTAAAAAGTTAGGGGCATTTGCCCGGGGGGACAGGTAGGCCAGGGTGGAGGAGGGAGGGAGGGCAACACAGGGGAGGGGAGGGGGGAGGGATTTTTGCGCCCAGGAGGTTTCCTTCTTCTTTAAATGAAGGGCTTGTAATGCTATTTTGAGATATATTAGACCAATAAAGTTTAATGTGAAGCTAAACAGTAGAGTAAGGGCGACACTTGACTCTTAACACACAAAGCAGGGCCTTTGTAGTTAAACTACAACTCACATAGGCTACATAGGCTACATACACAGGGTTATACTCACATCCACAGAGGCAAGGTTCTAGCAAATGGTAATATGCCAAGCAAGTTAGGCAGAGACAACAAGATGTGGCACTATGTGGAATAATAGGGTAGTTGAAGGTGCACCTCAAGGATGAAATGCCCGGTAGTGGTCTGGATCCCATACAGTGGAATGTACAGGGAGAATGAATCTAAGCCTGATTCTCTGTCCAGCTGTGGTCCCTTCACTATAGGCAAACTCAGAGCCTAGGGCAGAGCTACTCCCTACTACAATCCTAGTAGGAGCACATGTTGCTAATGCTGATGAACCTCTCTTTCTTACTCTCCTAGAGACTACTATGAAAGGGTCAACCTGTCTCTGGCTAAGTCTCATTCACGGGGTCCCTGCTCCCCAACTTATCACTAGAGGTACAGTCCCCTCTAGGGAAACATGGCTTTACTGGGCCTTGGTGTAGGCAGGCTCCCTGGAACATATCCAGCTGGTCAGCAACCAGCAGCTAAAGAGAAAGATCCACCCCTAACCAGACACTATGTTAAAGTGTGGCAGGAAGTGGTCATAGGCCAGTAGGCCAATAAAAGAAATGTGTAAATTAGAATCTAGATACATGCGAATCTACATAAATATCTTAAAATTTCGTTTATTAGTGTGCAAACCCAGGCACACATTTGTTTCCACCAAGTGCCAATGTCCGTTCCAGAGTGCCCTAGCAGTTACTTTCCTTTTCCTTTCCTAGCAGGAGATATGGATTTGACTACAGTTAATACAAGAGAGCAAATGAAACCTTCACAAAGATATATAGAGAGGAAGGGTTGGAGATAAGATTGCTAAAAATGAAACATGGAGCTAGAAAGGCATTGGGAAGCAGAACTGAGCTTGTTTTGATGATCAGTCAGACTAAGGAAAGGAGAAGGGGACAGTATAATTACTTTGTGCTATAAGCTTGTAATGTGAATACAAATAGCACTTTATCTACAAGTAGTGATGGGCGAATTTATTCGCCAGGCGCGAATTCACGGCGAATTTGTGCGATTCGCTGTCAGCGAATAAATTCGCAAAACGCCCGCGAAAATTCGCGGAAAAAATATTTTTTTTGCGTCAAAATTTTTTTTTCGTAAAAAAACGGGCGCCGGAGTCAAAAACGAGACGCCGGCGCCGTTTCGCGAATTTTTCGCCGTTTCGCGAATTTCGCGCGAAATTCGCTAATTTTTCGGTGAAGTAAAACTGCACAAATTCGCCCATCACTATCTACAAGCAAGCTTAGGCATCCTAGGAGTAGCAGACCTGTACTTACCCAGAATGTGGTGAAATGATACAGGTTTTCTGCCCTAGCACGGTGACCCCAATGACTGGCTTCTGAACAACATGTTGCTCCCCAACCCATTGGATGTTGATCCAAGTGGCTTCCTAGCAGGTGCTAATTTTTAATTCTTGGCATGGGGCAAGTTTTGGTTGTATAAAAACCTGGTGTACTGCCAAACAGAATCTACTGTAGGCTGCCAGTCCACATAGGGGCTACCAAACAGCCCTTATTTGTTTAGTGGGACATTTTGGATGCTCATGGTGCTCCTCAACTCTTTTTACATTTGAATGTGGCTCATGGGTTAAAAAGTTCTTATAGTGCATGAAATATGTAGGGCCATTGGCACTTTTTTTAATTGAATCTAAATCATTATAAACAGTGGTTTTTACGTTATACTTGTGGCCCTGTGAATATCCTTATGTGCCTGGAGGCCCCCTTTGTGAATATTGCTAATGTTTTTTTTTGCTCACTGAGCTGAGAGTTTTGGGCTGGTGCACCTGGACCCCTACTTTTACTGGGTGAGATATTTATCCTTGTCTTCTGTGGCACCTTCCCTATTGCTTTAAATATATTAAGTCCTCCCTCACAGTTACACACAGTCACAGCCCGGCCTGGAAATCTGTAGGTGTATTGATATGTGTTATTTGTTGGGCCGATGGAGGGCTGTTTGAGACTCATATTCACAACTTTTTCAGTGTTCAAATTGAAAAGCTTGCATTCTTTAGGGTACCCTAAGATCCAAGCCGGTATGCCCTCTGGTGGGTTTTCAAGCATCAATGCTTCCTTTGGCTAAAGACACACTCCCCGGCCTTCATACTACTATGCTCTTAACCTTAACTAGTGGCATAGCCGGTACCATTAAGCCTATCCTAGCACACCAACAACAGAGTGCCACTACTTACAAATCTCGTCTGCTCTATCTATACTTAGGATCCACTTCCTTACCATGAAGTGCTGTCATCTGCTTCAGCTTGTTATCTGCTGGTCTCTCAATCACACGATGCAGCTCTGCTGAATCTGAGATGTAAGTAAAGAGTTAGGGGCATTTACCGAAGGTAAGAGCTAGGCTGGTGGGGAGCATAAATTAACATTTCTAAACTCTCTACCACTTCCTAGTGGTAAACATTAAATACTACTGTGGAAATTCAGGAACTGGAGATCACGTGAGGTGAAAAAATAAAGTATATTTGACATGAGCTCCGTGTATTCTTAACTCAGAACCGCAAACAAATGAATCACAGAGTTTTTATAGAATGGATTTACTGGTGGGAGATTTCTTTCTACAGCACAGACAAAACAAATAACTGCTCTTACAGCCAAGCAGGTGGCTCTGTCCTCAAGGCCAGGGTACAAGTGACCAAGACTAGCTGGAGAACAGAATCCATCCAAATCACTAAATATAAGCACAATTTCCTTCTTCCTTCTTCTTACATATTTCTTTCTATGATAAAAGTAATGTTTAGGTCAGATTTTGGTAGAACTAGTTTGGTAGTTAAAATTTGTTTGTGTACAGACATAGATCTAGGGTAACTATCTACTGTGTAAATACTGAGTTTTGGCTAGAAAAGATGCTTGTAACTTTATTCGATTTTAACAGACCTCTACTTCCCTCTAGAATAAATACGGTAATATGCTTATTAAATGGGTTTTCTACAAGCAAGTTGAACACATCAAAGCCCCAATATTTAAACATGAATAACCACGGCATTGTAAAATAGTCGCCTTATCATTCAGCCCACTGATAATATGTGTTGCCGGAATTGTTCTACAAATGCCCAGGATTTTTCATCAATAACCCCATTAAAGACGAATTTTCAAAGCCAGCGATGCTGATTGCATAAAAGAGTGAGACCGGACAAAACAGATCAAAGAAAATTTTCTCTGGAGGTGGCGATGGGAATTTACCTTTTCAAAGAATAACTGCACCATTAAAGGGAAACATCTCTAAGGGGAAAAAAAAGAGATGTTTTGTGAGATTGAAATGCGTTTTCCTTTTTTCCCCTGCTCTGCAGTTTTCTTTCAATTCAATAGTTTTTCTTCATCTGGAATTATATTTTTTTTCTGCTTGTTCATTAGAGTCTGGGAGCTACGTTCTGTGCAAACTGCATTCTAAATATTGATTTCCGGTGTGTGTTTTATATTAGTTCTCTATCACTGCAGCAAATTAGTATTCAGCGGCATGGGAATTTAGCCTAGAACAGTCGCTGTTCACATTTCCCAATGGAAATAGCCATAAATGTGAACTTTAAATTGATGCCTGTAGTCATATCTTTTTTTTAAGATACAGTTCAACATAACAGCAAAATACCAATAAGGGTAATAACAGAGCCGACAATTGCTTATTTGTTATGCGCTGTAACAAACAAACACAAAAACTGGAATGAAATTCTAATGGACAATGCAATGATTTTACCCCCATGAAGGCACCATTAACCGCATAATTGCACAAGACCAACCAGCAACCGGTGAAAAAATGATCTGTCTAATTGGTTGCACTCAACAAATGTGGCCACGCTGAAATAAAGTAAAAGAAATTGGTTGTTCCTGCTCTTTTGCTTTAGAAATAGAACACAAGGGTTTCAAGAAACATAACATTTAATGGCAGATAATGACTGCATTTGCTATCTAGTACTTTCCCTGCCTATATAAAACACCTGACCTTACTTAATGGCTACCAAATCTCCAGCCGTGGTTATGCTTGTTTTTCTCAAAAATGACTATTCTATCCTCCGGCTGAAGTGCAGTAACTGTGGATGTAAAAGTTGAGAAATGTAGGCTGTTCCCATTACGGAAGGCACAGAGGTAATGGGAGACCCAGCTGCAGCCATTTATAGGGGGAAAAATCTGACATTTTTATATTTTCAGCACAAAATGCGCTCTTACAAACACGGACATCCATTTATGACATGTTTTCTCCAGGATCCTGTTAAAATCTTAATTTCCTTTATTTTTATCAATACATAAAAGTTGTCAGCATTGGCACAGTTTATTAAACATCTACTGACGCGTTTTGTGCCCTATTTCCAGGCAGTTCCTCAGAGTATGACATAACTTTCACAATTTACAACTTTATTGACACCACAACATTCAGACAAATCCTTAAAGGGTAAGAGAGTAAAGTCATCTGTTGCCAGCATGTGGGACTAAATTTCAAGTGAGTAGTTTGGCCATGTCAGATCTAGTTTCCAACCAGGATTGTGTACATTACCAACCAGGACCAGCTCCCACTGGGCACGATCTTGGTTGCCAATTGCTGTCCAAGAGCTAGAAACTTTGGCAGGGCCAAAGATGGTGGCATCAATGGTGGCAGTTACAGTGCTGGTACAGGAGGACTTTTAAGGGCCGGTAACAAAGCAATTTGGTTATGGGCAGGAGGAACTTTGTGGGGGGATCAATTAAATACAGAGGGTGGGAGTTTTATATTTTTGTATTCACTTAATGGAAATGATAAGATATTGTATATAACTAGTTTCTATGGAAATGCCACTGACACTTCTAGCAGTTTCTGACTTGTATACACTTCCAGTGACCACTAACTGTCAGTTTTGATTTTATTGCTTCCTGTAGGCCTCTTGACATGTCACAATCTTCTTACAAGAAGTCAGTAAAGATCATGGCCCCATGACCAAAAGAGCATGATTTGAAATAACGGGTGGCGTGGCTGGCTGGGTTTCATTTTGGAATGAGCGGATCCACCAATTTGCATTTATAAGAAGTGTCCCAGAATTCAACCAATCTGGTAACCTTTTGGTTGGTCCAAAGTCAATACCAACTTAATTACTCCACTGTATAATTCAGCAAGCTGTTGAACACAAGACATTTTGATATCCATTTCAAGGCAGATTTTTTTCAATTATTGGTTCAGGATAAGAAATGTATTTTCCCTTTTCTTAGAGTAGGACTCCACGAACGATTTTGTCGCGATCCGATGCGTTTCGAAAAAACCCATGTGTGGTGTTGCAGTGTTGATCACATGCAAGGCAACAGCATGCAGCGTCTGCATCCGACAGTCGTGTCACGTCGGATCAACGCTGCGACACCATCCGACAATTCTATCTCTTACCTTATTTTTGTTGCATGCGTTTTGTCGCAGTGTGTCGAATCGCAACAAAATCGTTCATGGAGTCCTACCCTAATCTTGTTAAAACTCCTTGCAAGCCATAGCCCCTATTTTAGAAAATGGATTTTGGTACCCTTCCTTGCAATGTCAAAGGAATTGGTCATTATCCACACCCACTACTATAACATTTCTGAAACCTGCAGAATAACCCTAAGGATGCGCCTCGACTACACCTCACTGCTGGAATCTTTCAGAACTATGTTTGCATTTTCCAAAACACTGGCTTATTGATCCAGTTCTCTTGAGTGAAAAATAGAATTTGACAGAAGATGGATATTAAATTGACTTTTATAACCTGTTTTTGTGCTTTTTTATTGTTTTATTGCAGTGTTGGCAAAACTTTGTTTTGAACAAACAGAGAAGAAACACAAATCATGTACTTCTTCTAGTCATGCTAGAAGAAAATGTATATGGAAGAAAACCAGATAAGAGAGAGCAGATTGGGATTTGCATTGCATAGAAGTAGGTACAGTTATGATGATGAAGCTGACAAAAGAGAATGTTGTAATATTATCAGTTGGACTGGGTTGGCTGGACACCGTGAATCAACCTGGTGGGCCCTACCAACCCAGACCTGCTCCCCATCAGGAACTTACCCAACCCCTGATCACAGGCATAAGTAGAACATGGAGCACACAGGGGGAGCTGCAGGCTAGAGGCAAGTTTCAAGAGTGGAGAAGTTCGTGATTGTGGTGGGGTGGGGAGGCCCTAAGGTGGCAGCACTGGTGGGCCCCAAACACCCCAGTCTACTACTCAATCATTGCACATCCGCAGGAAGGTTATGTGATTAACAATGACTTTTATAATATCTCCAAACAACAAACAAGTCTCAAACATAGTGAAGCAGGCAGTATTTTGATTTCTTAAAATGAGGTTGGTGACACAACTGAAAAAAATTTGGTTTGGGAATATGTTTTAGAGTTGGCCCGAGACTTGCATATAGGCTGTGATATTAAAACTATGGTTAGGGGTCACCTTGTCCCAAACTGAACTGCAATTCTGTCTGCTCTTAAAAGTTCCTGGGTTTAAGGTATTAGTTTGTTGGTGAGTCCTTAAGGCAAGGAGGAGCTATTGTGACCAGTCGGGAATAGGACAGGTAAGAGCAGGACGGAGCAGTCCAAGATACAGGAACAGGCAAAAGCAGGACGGAGTGGGCAAAGAGACAGGATTAGGTTGTACAATCTCAGGAACAGGACTGGAGTGGGAACAGGAGTGGAGCAGGACCAGGTCTGGAGAAGGAACAGGAGCAAGGGCAAGGGGCACTGGGGACAAGCCACAGTGTTCAAGCTTTTAGGCCAATGTACTTAGATGTACTCTGCACTATAGCATCTAGTGCCCTTTTCCAGAGGAAATCAATGCATTAATACATATATAAATATAGCCTAGAAGAGAAAATGTGCACTAATAGCGATTTGGTAAAGGTCATAGAGCTTCTGCTCAGCTGTAATAAGGATTCATTACTGGGTCTAGATATGTTCGCTGTGTTTATTCATTGAAGTAGGTCTTGAAAGCAAAACATCAATCCTTAAACATAATATAATATACAATGTTATGGAGAGTAATGAATTCTAAGAAAGATGTGATTAGGAATTGTTGGACAAACCGGCCTATATATAGTAGAGGGCATCTAATGTACAGTTGATAATGAAAGGACTTGTGACTTTTGGACAAAGTGAAATGGGTGTATGAGACCTGAGTAGGAAAAAAGCATCTTATGATTCATGGGAAGTATTATGTTCAAGGCAGTTGGGGCCTATATATATACAATATTACATAATAATATGCAAGGTGGTCTAGAAAAATATGCCTATGGTGTTACCCTCGCGGGTGTCAAAAGAAAATAGGTGGAAGGCAGAGGGGTCCATTATTTTTGGTCTCTACTTACTTGGAGTTAGTGGATTGCAGCAAGTTTGTTGGCAATGGCAACCTTTAGAGCAGTGATCCCCGCCCAGTGGCTCGTGAGCAACCCCTTGGATGTTGCTCCCAGTGGCCTCAAAGCAGGTGCTTATTTTTGAATTTCTGGCAGTCCATATAGCCAATTACAGTCCTTATTTGGCACCCTAGGAACTTTTTTTATGCTTGTGTTGCTTTCCAACTCTTTTTAAACTTGAATGTGGCGCCCAAGTAAAAAAGGTTGGGGACCCCTGCTTTAGAGAGTAGACGTGTTCTTAGAATGATGAAGGTGGTTAGCAAATAGATGAAAATTCTGCAGAAGCTGAAGGCCCTAAAGCTGCTGGTGAGGAGGGTCCACAGAGAGAGAGAGAGAGAGAGAGAGGGGTGGGGGCCTGGCAAGGACACCTCTCATTCACCCACTCCAAACATGCCCTGTGATTCCTGCCACCCTCACATTTATATGTACTGCTGGTGCACTGGGGCAGGTGTAGGAATCTCTTGGTTTGGCCTCAACCAGTGGCTTGTGGGCAACATGTTGCTCTCTGATCCCTTGGATGTTGCTCCCAGTGGCCTCAAAGCTGGTTCTTATTTCTGAATTCGAGGCTTGGAGGCAAGTTTTAGTTGTATAAAAAACATATGTATACTGCCAAACAGAGTCTCCTATAGGCTGTCAGTCCACATAGGGGTTACTAACAACAAATCACAGCCCACTTCTGGCACCCCAGGAACTTTTGTTGCTCCCCAACACTTTTTATATTTGAATGTGGCTCACAAGTAGAAACAGTTGGGGACCCCTGGTTTAACCACTAGGTGAGCCCTGACACACAAGTAGCTGTTTACTGTTATGTGAGACACAAGGTCAAAAAGTTCTACAGGGATCTCGTTTAAAAAGCAAGTTTAATACAATTTTGAGGCCTGGCTGTCCTCTACAGGACTAACTAAAGGGGAGTTAGAGCGTGTTTTTTTTTTTTTTTTTTGGACCCTGACCTGCATGTAGTAAATGACCCCCAAAATTCTTAGCCTTTCTATTATCACCAAATGTGGCGCGAGGAACCAATCTTCGATCAGCCCCTGTAATAAGCAAATGAAACACTTGTGTCAAATTTAGGCTTTTATTGTACAGGTATGGGACCTGTTATCCAGAATGCTCAGGGGGTTTCTGGATTATACATTTTTCCATAATTCATACTTTAAAGGAACAGTAACACCAAAAAATTTAAGTGTTTTAAAGTAATGAGAATATCGTGTACTGTTGCCCTGCACTGGTAAAACGGATCTGTTTGCTTCAGAAACGATATTTTAGTTCATATAAACAAGCTGCTGTGGAGCAATGGCGGAAATTGAAAAACGGCTATATGGCACAGGTTAACTAATGGATAACAGATAACACCATTAGACAGACAGAGCTTATCTGTTATCTGCTGTGTAATTTGAGCCTTTTCTCCTTTGAATGGCTGCCCCCATTGCTACACAGCAGCTTATTTATATAAACTATATTAGTGTTTCTGAAGCAAACACATCAGTTTTACCAGTGCAGGGCAACACTGCATTATATTTTCATTACTTTAAAACACTTTTATTTTTTGACGTTACTGTTCCTTTAAGTCTATGAGAAAGTTATTTAAAAACTAAATGATCCCCATAGGCTGGTTTTGCTCCCTATAAGGGTTAATTATATCTTAATTTGGATGAAGTACACGCTACTGTTTTATTATTACAGAGAAAAAGGAAATCATTTTAAAAAATCTGGATTATTTGGATAAAATTAAGCGCCTGTGTCAACACAATGTCCAAACGCAGAGATAATATTTGAACCCAGAAGCTTTGATAACCTTGGCTCTATTATTCTGTGGCAAATTCTGGCTGAGGAGAAGGTTCCTACTCTCCCAACCTACAGTGTGTGTCTAAACCAGTATTTTAAAATGCTTAATTGAAATTTGGCCCCAAGTACCGTCATTTATATGAAAACAGTATATTACCATCAACAGCAGCCACATTTCTAACATATCATCACAACCCCAATGTGGGCAAGCAGGTGGCTAGAATTTATTCCGCTAAAAGGTCCTTGATTATAGGTCTATGCAACCAGAAAATTGCAGGGAAATCATAATGATTGAAAAGGCCAAGATCGAATTGAGATGTGCGATTATGTCTCTGTGCGGTTGGGGCAAGTCTCTGAGGCCACTTCCTCGGGACCTCGTTGCTTGTTTTATCTCCAAGGTTCAAATTTCACACATTCACGTTAATCAAAACCGAAGCAATGTGATACAGAAGCTGTTTTGGTTGATGATTCTTTATTTTTGCTTTCTGCACATCAAGTTTAGTGATACCAACATTATATGAAATAGTTTAAAGGCTGTCAAGAAATGCCTCAAAGATCTGTAGAATATTTAAGTAATATGTTCATTTGTATTATGTATTGGAAACAGCTCCTATGGATGTAAATCGCCTACAAAGGCTCTTCCCCTAATTGCTAGGCAGGAACCAATGTAGTTACGTTATCTTATTTTTATTTGTTTGTTATTGGCTCCAGGAGATAGTGACCACTGGTGGTTCCTCTTTGGCCTCCATCTTCTCACCCAGGTTGATGTGTCTGGGGAAACTGGTGTCAACATGGCACAGTAAAAAGTTCTGCCCTAAAATGACAACCATTCTAGTGAAATTCAGGGAGCGTGGACTCCATGAACAAAGATTTGATTAATACAGGACTAGCTTTGTCAGATGTATGTTCAAGGAACATAAGATTTTGAGACATAGAAAGAAACCTAAGGTAGCTCTCCCTTAGGCATAACTGAGTCCACAGTGCTGAAGGGATTTAGGCTTTAGCTTACAGCTCTCCTGGAGGAGATCCAGACCACTAGCTGGTAACCTAAATATGTCTCTTAATGGAGAAGGAAAGCTAACGAAGCAGTTTATTGCCAATAGATTAGCCACAATAGTGCAAGCTATAACACTATATTTATTCTGCAGAATGCTTTACCATACCTGAGTAAACAGTTCTAGAAGCTCTCTCTGTTTGTTTAGGATAGCAGCTGCCATATTAGCTTGTTGTGACATCACTTCCTGCTTGAGTCTCTCCCTGCTCGCTCATAGCTCTCAGATTACAGCAGGGAGGGGAGGAGGGAGAGGAGCAAACTGAGCATGCTCAAGCCCTAGCCCTGGAGATTTAAGCTGAAATGAGGAAGTCTGATAGAGAAGCCCAATAGAAGGAGAGAAATGTGGTGTTTCTTTTGACAGAGGACTCAGAGCAGCATTACTTTGAGAGTTTACTGGTGTATTTACTGTATATAGACCTTTCTGAAAAACCTTACTTAGTTTTAGCCTTTCCTTCACCTTTAACCTTCTAAGTCAATCTCCTAAGGGTTGTCACAGACACAAGTTTTGCCTGTGAATGTATCTGCCCAGTGGTGTAACTAAGTATTACTGGGCCCCACCGCAAATTATTTTTCAGGCCCTCAAAATGTCTAGAGGTTGACTTGCTTTACCAATATTTACTGAAATTGTATATGGTATGGGCCCCTATACCTCCTGGGCCCCCTGCAGCCGCAGGGTCTGCTTCCTGTTTGGCTACACCCCTGTATCCACCAGTACAAGTGGTACCTCAGTGGAATCTGTGAGTATGAACCCTGTGGTGTGGTTAAATAATACCACTTTTGTTTTGACTGAAAGAACCTCTGGCATCCTATTTTTATTTTTATCCAGCAGCAGTGAGGTGTAGTCATGTAACACCCTCTCTCTTCCATCTGGGCAATAGAGTCCATGTACATCATGGATGTACATAGTCCCTCTTTTAGTCTCCAATTGCCAATTATACCTCCTGTATAGTTACAGAAATATTATCATACAAGTCAGCCAATGAACAAGACCTTACTTATTTGCATTTTCAATCGACTTACAGGAATCAGGCAATGCCTACCAGTCCCTGCCCACCTATCCACCTCACTTTCTGACCCCTACTCCCCACCTTCAACGGCCCTCTCCCACCCCCCATCCATCCATTCTGAAAACTCCCTGCATCCTCCTTCCACTTCCCCAGAATCCCTGCTCAAAGGAGGCTGAGGAAGGAGGGAATCTTCAGAACTATAAAGGAAGAGGTGTCTATGGTCCAGGCCACAGGATCTGTTACTCCACTCAATAAGGCATCTGGCAAGTCTGCCTAATAGTGATGGACCAATTTGTCCTGAAAAATTAGTGACTTTCCTGTGAAACGGTGAAAATTTAGCAAAACGCGAATTCTGATGCCAGCATCAATTCTGACGCAGGTGTTAAAGACAATGTGCATCTGAATAATGTTGATGCATAACAGTTTAGACACAAGCAGCTTTTCAGACGTGTGTCTAAAAATTTTTGAATTTTTGCAGCAGTTTCGCCAATTTATTTTTTTTGTCGGCAAAACTTGGAAATTTGCCGCAAATTTGTGCCTTGTGAATTTATTCGCCCATCACTACTGCCTAATTAATCTACCGCTCTAGCAGGGGACCCCATGGCCTGATTAGGGGCAACAGGGTCTTGACGGGGCCTTAGGAGACAGCTATGCCCGCCCCTCCCCCTTTTTTCCTGTTGCAGGTGCTGATTGGCTGGGAGTCCCGGGCGAATGAGAAGAGGAAAGGAACAGCGGTAATACTTACCATTCGGCGCCGGGACGTGGAGGAGGAAGGTCGCAGCATCCCACCCTCCCTCCCTATTTTATGTGTGTTAGTCGCAGTTGCGGGGGGTATCTTTGCAAGGACCCCCAGGGGAATTTAAAAGGGGGGTCTGTCATAGTCAGTGGAAATAGCCTGGTAGGCCTGGGTCCTCATAGTGTGGTATGCAGCCCGGTTTAGGGTTGGGAGAAAGGAACAGGAACCTATCTTTGCAGTTTGGGTACAGATACCCCACCCCCATTCCCTCCTCCTTGGGTGGGGGAATAATATGTTAAAGGTTTAAAAGTTTGTTATACAAACGGTTGTTAAAAGGTTAAAAATGTTATACATGATTATAATTGTATTATTGGTTAAATAAACAACTGCGGCCATCTCTTTCCAAACCAGCGGTGTGTATGTCTTATTTGGGGTAGGAGATTTGTGGTGTGTGGGGGGAGGTAGAGGGATAGGTGTGGAATCGACGCTGCACCCGTCATGGAAATTCACTTGTTGTACTAGCAAAAAACAGGCACCTGTGACTCTTCATAGACATCTTTTTGTTCCCAAGGACCTGGAGCTCATTAATCTGCCTTTTCTTATAAAACCTTGAAATGTTGTGCCGCAGAAAACCATGAATATGACTTGATATACTTTGCTTGTGTTATCAATGGTTTCTAAGCAAAAAACAATAGAAAGCATTCACAGCAGTTGCTCCAAGTGTACTTCTATTTATTATGACCTATGTACATGATGCAGATGTCTAGATATATACAGAAATCCCAATCAAAGAGAGCTTTATTTGTTCTTATTGGTCTGTAAGCAGAGCAGAGACAGTGGGTGCTATAAAAGGCAACCTTGCCTTCCCAAAATTTTTTTGTATAAAGAGCAACTTGTGTTCCAGCCTGAATACACATGCAAATAACTAGTTCAGCTGCAGAGTTCTTGGCACACATAAAAAGTTCTCCTTTGCTTACTGGCAACCAATAGAGGTAGAGCATTATCTGCGGCTTTCAGTAAACCATTGCAAGGAGCTGAGGCTTAATATTACATATTATATCTGCATGTTGTATTTGCATTGCTAGTCTCCTGGATGTCTTGTTACAAAATAGAAAAAGCCAGAACACACCATATTTCAGTGCCAACACCTGATACTTATCTGCGTTATGAAGAACTAGATTGGGGGAAGTTTAAGTTGTTCATGTATAAAACTCTACTTAGTGAATGTGGTGCATCAAACAAGCTGATACCAAGCCATTTACTTCTAGAAATATGTCTATGTCCAAGAAACTACTCAACAACCATGGAGGTTGGTCCAGGAGTGTTGCTTATGGGATCTGAAGCGCTGCAAAATGGAAAGTCATGGTGGTCCATAGAGTGGATTGCAGCAAATGAACACAGCTAATAAGCAACACACTTAATGCAAAATAGGATGAAACATTGAGAAGTTTCGGGGAGACATAGGAGGAACATGAGAGAGGCCATGAGTGGAACATTCAAGATCTAAGCTGATTATTGCAGAGTGGATGCAAGGGACTATAGAGGGGCACCTTCAGCCTACAGTTGATTCCATATAAGATATGCACTCTAATACAAATAATCACAATACAGTATGTTATGTTATTTTAGGATAAGTGATTAAAGGAGAACTAAACCCTAAAAATGAATGTGGCCAAAAAGTGGCATATTTTATATAGTGAACTTATTGCACGAGGCTAAAGTTTCAGCCTGTCAATAGCAGCAATGATCCAGGACTTCAAACTTGTCACAGGGGGTCACCATCTTGGAAAGTGTCTGTGACACTCACATGCTCAGTGGGCTCTGATTGGCTGTTGAGAAGCTAAGCTTAGGGCTCGTCACTAATTATCCAGCAGAAAATGAGCTTCCCTGGCTGTAATATAAGCTGATGTTACAGGTTTGCTGATTATTAAATTCTGATGCTAATTGCACTGGTTTCTGTGCTGCCATGTAGTAATTATTTGTATTAATTACTAATCAGCCTTATATTGTGATATTTCTATTCTAGGGGGGTTATTTATCAAAGTCCGAATTTATATCAATATTTTCTGCTACAAACTTTGATCAAATCTGCTCAGGTTTTTTACGCTTATTTATTATTACATTTTTCCCAAAAATTTGCTTTGCGGGAAAAAAAAATCAGATTTTCACAATTTTTTCAGATTTTTCATCCGATTTTCACGATTTTATCGGAATTTTCAACTGAAATCTCCGAAAACTTTGAGGAATTGCACGAAACCCAGCGCACATCAAAATATCATATGAACTTCTCTCATTGACTTATATGCAACCTCGACAGGTCTGAGATATTGGATTTTCAGATTCAGACTTTTTTCATCCTTGGGGTTTAATAAATTCTGAAAAATTCATGATTTTTTTAAAAGTCAGATTTTCTAAATAAACTCACGAATTTTTCAGAGTTTAGTAAATAACCCCCTATGTGTACTGTATATTGTGAGTGGGTCCCTAAGCTCAGTAAGTGACAGCAGCACAGAGCATGTGCAGTGAATCAGCAGAAGATGAGGAGCTACTGGGGCATCTTTTGAGACACAGATATTTACTGCTAAAGGGCTGTGGTTGCCTTGGGCTGCTACTCAAGGCCAAAACATATTATACAACATTTCTAGATACTTCTTTAGTTAGGCTTTAGTTCTCCTTTAACTTTGTCATTAGAGGGCTGAGGAAGTGTAGAAGAGCCTGATGAGAAGTTTTCTCCACCATCCTGCCGTTTCAGGGGCACCACTTGGCTCCTCTTACTCCAAGATGGTTTTCATGTGCCAAGTCTGAAATAAAAAGATGCCAAGGATGCCTGAGTTCAATGCACAACTTTAGGACTTTTCTTGTCCCTGAGTGCACCTTCAATTCCTAATTCCTATTGATTTTCTGGTTCGTGACTTTCCTGCTCATCTTTGACCTGCCTGCCCTCACCTGTGCCTGAAATTTGACTAAGATACACATTAATCCTTTAGTTACATAATGTTGGACTTGTTTTGGTTCCTTCTTGGTCCTGACTTCAATCCCAGTAAGGGCTGAGTTCCTTTGATACCTTGTAGCTATGGCCTTCACACAGGCACAGATATAGGGCTGCTTCCAAAAAAAAGGGCAACTGTTATATACTGTATATATATATATATATATATATATATATATATATATATATATATATATATATATATATATATATATATATATATACTGTGTATATATATATATATATATATATATAATTCAATATTCAATGTAATTATAAGTTCTCCTTTGGAAAGCCCCTTGTTGGCAGCCTCTCCAGATCTCTAGTTTATCTTAATGCTTTTTCTTCATTATTTTTAAATGGGGTTAGCAACCCAAAAATAAACGTTTGACGTTTGGCTAATAAAATAAAATGGAATTCTGAGCAACTTTCCAAAAATACATTCATTAAACAATTTTATTGTTTTTTAAGTTATTTTTAAATGTACTTGCCATTGGATTACAAAAGGACTATAACCCCTGGGCCCTGACTATAAACACGGAATAGTTTCCCCCTTAAATCCTGCTATTTGTTCCCAGCTGTACCTTTGCAAAGCTCCAGAAAGCAATATTTAATCATTAAAGCATAAAAACATAGCACTTAATAAGCAACCAGACCCTCCTGAAAACATTAAAACAATACTTGTAAATTATTCATTACCCTGTCGCCAGCTCCATATTTAAATCTATTTCAGCAAACTGCATTCAAAATTGGCAAGCTCTTGGTAGGATTTACATTATCCCTCTGTATCCCTGATAGGTGCACTACATCTATAACTAATGGAGTAAATACAAATCCCATTACTAAGTGCAAAAAAAAATACATATCTGCAAATACCTGCAGCTCTGATAGATATGTATATAATGAGAAAATGGGGCTTATAGTAGGTTTTGATGGTGTTCATCGAGGTAAGTCAAGAGATACAACATTGAGAAGATCATAAGAAGTAAGAATAAGAGAGTAATATAATATAAAAAGGCACCTAATTTGAATGGTACTTCTAATACTGGGATCCCAGGGCCCTTGACTTGATATTCACCACATATTCATCATAGGAGAAATATATAAAGTCCTTCATCTGAAGGCAGAGGGTTCATAAAAGTTCCTTGGAGGTCCCACTTCATTTTGCCTTTGTATGGGAAACTGGTAAATCCGTTTCTGGACTTTAAGGGCTGCTCTGGTAACCAATGGCCCCTTTTCTTGATAAAACACATGTTCATCACAGGATAGATGTATATAAAGACCCTTGGACAGAAGATGAACAGGTCATAAAAGTCATTTGGGGGGGACACTCTTTTCTCTTTTGTATGGGTCCATTTGTTTTAACTTGACACTGCTAAGTCAAACCAAGCTCTGTCAGGTTTCAATAGTCTCTTTGATACTAGGAACCTAGGGCCCTACCCATAAACCAAGACTATACATAACCCTACCTGCCTCTTGCCTTCTGGAACCAAAGACATTTCATAAAAGTCATATAATTTGCACCAGGTCTAGTATTCTATAGCAACCAATTAGCGGGTAACATCTGCTAGGCACCTGTTTTAAAAAAAGATTTGATTGGCTGCCAGGGGTTACTGGACCTGGTGCGAACTGTACAACTTTTATTGCATGACTTCAATATAAAAAGTGCTTAGTCCTTTCTAAGTGTTCTGGAATTCAACTGGCAGGCTCACATGGATTCTTCAAGAGTCAACCTATTTTACCCGCCTTCACCCTGTAATCTGCACCTGAATTAAAGGGGATGTCCTGATCACTCTAGTTTCCCCCTTCTCTTTCCTGTAGAAATAATAAGGAAGTAGACGTTCAATGTAAATACCTTCTTTTAACCTTCTAAACTGGCTCCTCAGTGGTGCTTCTCAAAGGGAGTGAGGGGCTCAGGTGGGTCACATGACTTAGTGCTATCAGCCAATCAAGAAGAGGGCAAAGGGGGTTGATTACATTTGACAGATCTGAGGGTGATTTACAAGAATTATTAAAGCATATATGCCCATACAAAGAAGCAATGCAGAGTGGTCCTCCAAGGGACGTCCCCTTCTTCTGCACAGGTATGGGACCTGTTAGCCAGAATGCTTGAGACTTGGGCTTTTACGGATAAGAAGTCTTTCCGTAATTTGGATCAATATACTTTTTTTTAAACTTATAAAAAAACTATTTAATCATTAAGGGGGTTATTTATTTGTCCAAATGCCAAAAATTCGAAAAATGCTAATTGTTTTTTACTTTAAAATCAGAATTTTAGTGGAAAAAAAAAACCTTACATTTTTAGTGTTTTCTTAAAGCCTAATGCTACAAAAAAAAGTTAAAAATCCATCATCTCAGACCTACAGGGCCAGCAAGGTTGTAAATAAGTCAATGGGAGAGTCCTTATCCTATTTCGAAGTTTCTGTGGTCTGCACTGGCATTAAATTCTGACTTTGATTCAGACCAAAAAAATTGAGCAATTCGGTAAAAAAATATGAAAAAAATGTACGATTCGGATTTTCGCTCGATTGAATTGTGCTTTTTCAATAATAAATAAGGTCATATTGTGGATTCTAGTTGGTTGGACTTTTTTTAATAAACTACTTAGGATTTTAATAAAATTGAGATTTTGATAAATAAGGCCCCCATCAACCCAGAATGATTATTTTGCCTCCAATAAGGATTAATTATATCTTAGTTGGGATCAAGTACAAACTACTGTTTTATTATTACAGAGAAAAAGGAAATCATTTCTAAAAATGTGAATTATTTGATTAAAATGGAGCCTATGGAAGATGACCTTCCTATAATTCAGAGCTTTCTGGATAACGAGTTTTCAGATAACGAATCCAATACCTGTACTACTTAGATTCTGTGATGAACAAGATTTAATCAGACAATAAGCCCAGTAGGGATGTAGCGAACGTCGGAAAAAATGTTCGCGAACATATTCGCGAACTTGCGTCAAAAATGCGAACGGTTCGCGAATGTCGCGAACCCCATAGACTTCAATGGGAAGGCGAATTTTAAAAGCTAGAAAAGACATTTCTGGCCAGAAAAATGATTTTAAAGTTGTTTAAAGGGTGCAACGACCTGGACAGTGGCATGCCAGAGGGGGATCAAGGGCAAAAATGTATCTGAAAAATACATTGTTGACACAGCGCTGCGTTTTGTGCTGTAAAGGGCGGAAATCAGTATCACACTACGTCACTCAGGTGATGTTTCTGGACACGGAATGTGAAAAGACTGGGCAAACAATGCCTGCAAGGGCAACGTATACAGTAGTGGATATGGAATATATTATTGCTGCTGTAAAAACATCACTCAGGTGATGTTTACGGACACGGAATTATTATTGTTATTTAGACAGAATGTGAAAAAGCTCACACAGCTAGGTGGCACTTGCATACCTCCCAACTGTCCCTCTTTTGACCACTCAACCCCCTGTCCCTCTTTTGTACTGGAAAGTCCTTCTTTTCTCTGCACTGAACAGCCAGGAAAAAAAGCTTAATTAACTTTTGGCAGAGAGCTCAGAACAGCTAACAGGTGCAAATAAGATACTTTATAACAATTTTGACTCTGGTTGGTGCTGGTAGTGGTGAACTACTAGGAGGAGCAGCACACCAGTCCCACTCCCCAACACAGCTAGACTAATAGCACTGGGCTCTTACAGTAGCAAAGTAAAAAAAACAAAAAAGAAAATAAAAGCAGTCCTTACAAGGACTATTGGGTTATTACAGCAGTCAGCAGATGAGATCAGAAGCAGTGCCCACAGCAGCTACATACAGACAGCGCCGGATTTCTCTGAGGCGCGCCCCTAGGCCGCGCGGTCCGACCAGACGGCCGCGCGGTCCTAGCGCCCACCTCACCTCACTTTCTCAGCGCGCCGGCGAAAAAACGCCGGCGCAGCTGCTGTAAATGAATGGGGACGCACGCGTCCCCATAATGCGGCTGGGCGGCATGCCGCCCCTATTTTTTTGCCGCCCTAGGCCCGGGCCTATGCGGCCTTGCCGCAAATCCGGGCCTGCATACAGAGCACTGCAGTAGAAGGTAGATTACTACTAGTCAGCAAAGCTAACTAACCTAAACTCACTGTCCCTCAAATCCCTGCAGAGTTCTGTCCCTACAATACAGAGCAGTATCAAGTAGATTACTAGCCAGCAAACTTACTATCAACTGTCCCTCAAATCACTAAACAGCTCTCTCCCTACACTAGCTCTTGCAAGCACACACAGGCAGAATGAAAAAACGCTGCAGGGCTTCAGTTTATATATGGAAGGGGAGTGGTCCAGGGGGTGTGGGGGTGGTCCAGGAGGGAGAGCTTCCTGATTGGCTGCCATGTATCTGCTGGTCTGGGGGAGAAATGGCAAAAATAAGCGCCAGCTAAGGCGAACCCAAATTGGCGAACGTCGCGCAACGTTCGCGAACATTCGGCGGACGCGAACAGTCGATGTTCGCGCAAACTAGTTCGCGGGCGAACAGTCCGCGACATCCCTAAAGCCCAGTGCTCTGCATTACTAGGCAGGCATTTATATGGCTTCCCTGTAATAAGCCAGAATTATTGCTTCCCCTAAAAAAAAAAAAACGATATATTTTTCCAAAGCTTCTGAAAATCACTTTACATGTTCTGTTTCTAATGACAGCTTAAATATTTTCTCTTCCACCCATCCGCTCCTCTCTAAACAATTCATTGTGGAATTATTGTCGCATCAGATCTCCAGAAATATCATGATTTATTCAGCACTTGACTATTCCCCAGTGCTAACAAATACAAAAAAAAAAAAACTTCTGTGAATTCTAAAGAGAACGGGGATAGAATGGGAAACATTTGCCTTTGTTAACAACAAAAGCTGCAGCTAGACCCCTGTACAATTTCAGATATGAGGGGTGAAGGAGTTAAAGGTGCAGAGTTTTCTACAGGTCCAGGCATCTCTAGTGACCAATCACCTGCTTGCACCTGTGCAATAGCCAGCATCTTATGTGTTTATGTGTTGCTATGGGTTACTAGACCTTGGCAATATGCAAGTGGCTCTGTATTCAATAGGGCAGCTGCAGTTGTGGGTGATTTTTTGCACTATGCACACCCCCTTTCCATAACTAAATGAGTTCTATCATCTCCCCTCTGGTTGCCACCTTTTTCCCGTACAACTTTCCAGATGGGGCATGGGAGATGACATAACAGGGTGCGGGGTAATTAATGCCCAGTTTTCCTAATTTGGCAGTTCAGACCTGGGCAGTCTTTCTGAAAACTGGGCTGTTTGAGTCAAAACCGGACGGGTGACAAACCTCACCTCCCCTATTGCTCATTGTTGTTGCTGGGGTCGTTGTTGTTGGGGTCCTTCATACAAAAATATATATCTGACTGGTCCAGTAGGGGAACCTTAAAGGAGAAGGACAGGCTACAACTAAGTAATCTTTATCAGAAAGGTCTATATAAATACACTAGTAAACCCTCAAAGTAATGCTACTCCTCTGTCAAAGAGGTCCTCTGTCAAAAGAAAAACAGCATTTCTTTCCTTCTATTGTGTACTCATGGGCTTCTGTATCAGACTTCCTGTTTTCAGCTTAAACCTCCAGGGCTAGGGCTTGAGCATGCTCAGTTTGCTCCTCTGTCCCTCTCCCCCCCCCTGCTATAATCTGAGCCCAGAGCTATAAGTGAGCAGAGAGAGACTCAGGCAGGAAGTGATGTCACACAAGTAAATATGGCAGCTGCTATCCCAAAGAAACAGAGAGCTTCTTCAGCTGTTTACTCAGGTATGGTAAAACATTCTGCAGAATAAATATAGTATTCTAGCTTGTACTATTGTGGTTAATCTCTTGGCAATAAGTTGCTTCTGAGCTTTCCTTCTCCTTTAAAGCGTTACATATATTGAATGCATTGCAGCTATTAGCTAGCATGGTGCATAGGTTCATTCTTGTTGCTGGGTTTATTGTTATTGCTGGGGTCGTTGATATAGATACATATATTTATATCTGACCGGTCTAGTAGTATTTGTGCAAGGCATCTATTGCAAAGCATGGAGCAAACATATTATTATTATTTATATTGCATAAGTAATAAAGGGATATAAATACAGTTTACATATACAGGAAAATGTTTCCCCAAAAATGATTCGCGATTGCATTATTGTTAGGAGACTGTAGGGGGAGGACCCTGCTCACAAGAGCTTACATTCTAAGAGGAAGTGAGACGTATAGTGAGGGTAACAAGTGTGGCTGTAGAGTAAAGGTGGATTAGTGAAGTGATTATAAATGCAGAGTAAGAGATAAATACCAGTAGTTAATGAGTATGTGAGCAGAGGGTGGGAGATCAAGTTGCAGAGGTTATAGGTTTGTATGAAAATGTGAGTATTAAGTGACCATTTCAGAGCCTGGAGGTTCTGAGAGTCAACCCTGTGGACATGAGCAGGCACTCAATGAGCAATCCATCAGGAGGCAAATTATTGAAATCAGTGTTGGTTTATTGAGCACCCATCACAGAGGCAGCCTTACACGTTTCATGCTGGGACGTTACCCTTAGTCACAGTCTGTCTCCTGATGGACTCTTTATTGAGTGCCTGCGCATTTTCACATGGTTGATTCCGCTCCCCTAGTTGAAGGCTCAGGGTGGTCCTCCAGTTTACCTTGGTGAGTTGTGGTTTGACTGTGGTTTGAATGTTCCGATAGTGTCTGATGAAACAGGGTAAATCATTCCAAAATATTGGTGCAGCAAGTGAAGAGACCTGGATTTGAGAAGAAGTAATGAGTGAGAAGAAGAGACGACCAAAGCTTATGTCTGTGAGTATGCTTGGTGATTAGGTTGCTTTTTATATAGAGTGGTACAGCACTGGTGACCTCTAGGGATGAGCAAAATATTTTGCCGAGATTTTCCATAGACTCTACTTTATAGTTTTAAAAACTTGTGTGGTTTGAAAAAAAGTTGCAGTTTCAAAAATGTTCCCTGGAATCCACAGAGCAGTGAGTTACAGTAATCTAAGATGGACAAGACAAGGGCATGGAAGAGAATAGAGGAACATTAGTGTTCAAGCTCGTGCTCGGGGGGGGGGGGCAGGTCGGGGTGGCCGGTTGGGTTGCCTAGGGCGCCCGGTTGAGACGGCCCTGACCAGTTGTAGAGATTGAAAATAGAAGGGACCCAAGAATGGGATTATACACAACCTGCTCATTGTATATTTCCCTATGTATATGTTTAGCAGTAATATTTAAGGGAATAATTCCACCGTACATTTCCACAGATTGAGAGGAAGAGGTTAAGAAAAGATTGACATAAGACAGGCCCAGATGGTACATCACTATCCAAAGATATTTTCTACACAATTGATGTTGTTTCACTGCTAAAAAGGAGAATGAATGTGATTTGGGAATTACAGATAATGGAGTGAGGAATTACAAGAGACATTTCTGGGAGAAGCAATTGGTTGCAGGATTGAGAAAGAAAAACATCATAAAAAATCCAAGTCATCTTGGGTTTAAGGGTAGTGATGGGCAAAAAAAATTGCCAGGCGCGAATTTCTGCTTTTCACCGCCAGCGAATAAATTTGCAAAACTGGCGCAAAAAGTTCGAAATCAATTATTCGGATGCCCATTGATTTTAACGCCAGCGTCAAAATTGCAGAGAGCGTCAGAACTGATGTGGGCATCAAAATTGACGCAGGCATCAAAACTCGTGTTTCCCGAATTTCGCAGGAAGTTCGCGAATTTTTCAGCGAAGCCAACGGGACAAATTCGCTCATCACTATTTATGGGAAATGTCTCCCTGCAGGAATATGGAGGTAAAGGGTCTCCGGCATGAACAAAAACTGTCACACACTTATGTGCTGGTGGTTTATAAAAAGGAACAGAATAAAGGAAGGAACTGGTTCTATTCAGTGAATCACTGGCGTGTCCAGCCCACAGCATGCCATATCTCTCTGCCTCCAAGGGATTTTTATACACAGATATGGGACCTGTTATCTAGAATGCTCAGACCTTGGGATTTCCAGGTTTTCTTCCTGTAATTTGGATCTCCATACTTTAAGGGGGAAATGTAATAGAATTTGCAAAGAGCAAAAAAAAGAATAAAAATTCGCCTTTTATTTATATATATATATATATATATATATATATATATATACACACACACAACCTCGGCAGGTCTGAGATGGGGGATTTTCAGATTCCAACTTTTTTTATAATAAATCTTGAAAAATTCGAGGTTTTTTTCCAGTAAAAATTTTGATTTTAAAGTAAAAAAAACTAAAAATTTTTGAATTTTTGGCATTTATACTTTAATAGATAACCCCCAAAATAAAACCAATAGGATTATTTTGCCTTCATTAAGAAATACTTATATCTAACCTGGGAGCAATTACAAGATACTGGTTTACTTTTACAGAGGAAATTGGTATTGTTTTTAAAAAACATGAATTATCTGCTTAAAGGATAAGTAAACCTTTAAAATAAATACATTTAAAATTGATGAGAGTGGTATTCTAAGCACTTTTGTCATTTTCATTCATTATTTATTTTCTTTCTATTCCAAGATATTAAGGGATACATGTGCTGTTAATATGAATGAATTTTGTTACAACAGCACCACCTGCTGGTCAGTTTCCCACCAGTCTGACCACCAAGTAGTCAAGGAAGTTGTCTGGAGAAAGAAAGAGGCTGCTCTGATGTTCTTCTGCTTAGGAAAAGAATTAGAAACATTTCTCACATATTTCCTAAGCAGAAGAACATCAGAGCAGCCTCTTTCTTTCTCCTGACAACTTCCTTGACTACTTGGTGGTCAGACTTGTGAGAAAGATTGAGGAAGATGAAGCTTCATTTTAGCAGCTCGCCTGGTCTGAGGTGGCGAAGTCTAGCGAAAGAGGTAACGTTCAGTAAAATCCTCACTTTACTGAATTTGCGGATCAACGTCTGGCGATAGAGATCGAATGAATGCTAGCAACGGTCCCGTTCGCTAGCGAATTGACGTCTGTGCCTGTTAGTGAATTGGCGATGTCCCTGCTGATTGGATTGCTATCGAAAAGTCGCTAGCGTTAGCTACTTTGCCCTTTAGTGATATGCCCCATAGAGTCCATCTTTTATAAAAGTCCAGAGACTGTGGCTGATTTCAGTCTATAATACATATATGGCACATAATACAGCCAGTGTGTCCAGCCAATAGTTTAACTCCAATTATCCTTAGTTTAACTACAGAAAGTAACAAGCCCCTGACAACCAGTGCTGCCTCCTGCTCTGCATTCATTTGATTTTTCTTATTCCACCTGCTGATTTTACTTTTCAATAAAACCTTAGCACCACCATGTGGTTAAAGGCACAGAAATCAGTCCTTTAAATCTTGACTCAGCCCTTAGTTTATTCTCACTTTATGGCTGAGGACATCGCTCCTTCACCAAGACACGTAGAGGTGCATAGTTTGCAACATTTCTAGTAACTCACGGGGGGATCTACTCCAAGTATAGGATTCATTATATGGAAACCGCTGGCTGTGAAGCCGTTGCTTGCGAATTCTCGCTGCTTAATAAATTTACCCCATAGACTCGATTTTATCCAAAAAATCCAAATGTTTAAAAATGGGATTTTTTTTACCTTTTTCTCTATATAAAACAGTGCCTTGTACTTGATCCCAACTAAGATATACTTGGTCCTTATTAAAGGCAAAACAACGCATTTGGGTTTTTAAGTCATGTTTCAATCTTATTTTTATAAACTTAAGGTATGAATCCACAATATGGAAAGATCCATTATCCAGAAAACCTCAGGTGCTGAGCATCTGGATAGCAGGTTCCAAACCTGTACTATTCTGTTCAAAAGCAAGGTTCTGAGTGGTTGCTTTGTTTTACAAAACCTTAAGTAATTGTAGGCAGTAAAAACAAAAAACACAAACAGACCCCTCCAGCTCACTGTTTCAATTTCCCACTCCCTTAGCCAGGTGCTCAGTCCTCAGTGTCCCCACTGTATCCACACCCCAAAATGGGCAACTGGACGGCACTTCTGGTTAAAAAAAAACGATTACAGCAGGCTGCTGATAGGATACACCTAACGCGTTTCAGGAACAACTCCCTTAATCCCTATGATTAGAGGAGTTGTTACCGAAACGTGTTAGGTGCATCCTATCAGCAGCCTGCTGTAATCGTTTTTGTTACCAGAAGTGCCGTCCAGTTGCCCATTTTGGGATTTAAGTAATTATAGTTACTATAATCAAACTACCCCAGGAGCAATGGAACCAATTCACAGACCTATTCAAATCCCTGGCATTATTAGTATAGAAACCTCGACTGAGCATGAGTGGGACATCTTGCCCTGCCTTCTTCTATGTCAGCTAAACTATTCCTTATACCCAGCAAAATTAATTCTCTAGATATTTGAGATATGAAACGTAAAGGAGAACTAAAACGTAACTAAAGAAGTAGGTAGAAATGTTGTACATTATGTTTTGTGCTTCTGTACCAGCCCAAGGCAACCACAGCCCTTTAGCAGTAAAGATCTGTGTCTCCAAAGATGCCCCAGTAGCTCCCCATCTTCTTTTCTGCTGATTCACTGCACATGCTCTGTGCTGCTGTCACTTACTGAGCTTAGGGACCCACTCACAATATACAGTACACAGAGAATAGAAATGTCACAATATAAGGCTGATTAGTAATTAATACAGATAATTACTACATGGCAGCACAGAAACCAGTGCAATTAGCATCAGAATTTAATAATCAGCAAACCTGTAGCATCAGCTTATATTACAGCCAGGGAAGCTCATTTTCTGCTGGATAATTAGTGACGAGCCCTAAGCTTAGCTTCTCAACAGCCAATCAGAGCCCACTGAGCATGTGAGTGTCACAGACACTTTCCAAGATGGTGACCCCCTGTGACAAGTTTGAAGTCCTGGATCATTGCTGCTATTGACAAGCTGGAACTTTAGCCTCGTGCAATAAGTTTAGTATGTAAAATATGGCATTTTTAGCCATATTAATTTTTAGGGTTTAGTTGTTCTTTATAAAACAAAAGTAAACATTCTCAGGGTTCTCATCTAACATTTTGTCAAATATATAACCTCTATCCTCTATCAGTTTTTGGCCTTCTTACACCCAACAGGTCTTCTCAACTTAATTTATGCCACCGTAGGTTCAGGCTTTTGTGGCCTTGCTGCAAATCCGGGCCTACCTGGCATTACAAGAAAAAAAAGGCCCAGCGGCCCCCACCAGCCCAATAGAAAGTATCAGAATCCACAGATTACCAGTCAGGGCCAGCCTACTAGAGTCCTGTGTGGGTCTAATTTCTGATACCTGTACGGACCCATACCCGTTACCAATGACCTGCTGGAATAAATTACAATATATTTCACACTGGTTGGGTTTTCAGCGGCACTTGGCATGCGTTACATACTTTAGCAGGTACCCATTATAAATCACGGCCTTATACTACTTAGTTGACTGTGCCCACTCCTTAGGGAGCCAGGTTATTAGTGCACTGCTGAACCGGGCCTTGTGGGTTAGTGTAAGGGTACCTGGTGGTCTAGTGGGGCGGCAGGGACACCGCAGCTGACGACTTCTTCCTCTGTTTGACACGTGTGTTCTTTTCAAACTTGCCACCGCTCGGAACTTCATTGCTTGTGGTACGAAATTCAAATATTTAAAGGGGCCTTGACCAAGCAGGCGTTAGCCAATGTAGGTCTATTTCCTGATAATTTCTGGGTGCTTTTATTGTTCTGATCTCTGTTCCTTGACCTCTGATACTTCGCTGCCTGTACCAACCCCCGCCCATTTGCTGACCATTCTTTGGATCCTGATTTTGTACTGTGCTACTGTTGGTTCTGACCCCGACTATGGGGCAGATTCAGTAAAGGGTGAATTGTCGCCAGTGGCTTTAGTGAATCTCGGCGTATCGATTGTTCACCAGATTGAAAAGTCGCCTAGCGATAGAATGCGAATGAATGCTAGCGAATTGGCGATTGCGCCGTTAGTGAATTGGCGATGTCCCTGCGGGTGGCAATGCTGACGAAAAGTCGCTATCATTAGCCACTTTGCCCTTTAGTGAATCTGACCCCTTGTCTGTAATTCCTTATTTTGTTCTGCACTGCCAGATTGGTATCAAACCAGCCTGACCCTCAACTACATTCCTTGTTCCCCGTCCTTCTTGTACATGTTCTGATCCCTTGTCTCCCAGAACTCTTCCCTTTGGTTCTCTCACTTTAAGACCTGGTGGCATCTGAGTAGCAGAGGACTCCTCCTGAAGCAAAAGGTGGCTGCTTTAGGCAGAAGCATGACCGGGACCTTAGGGTTTGTTCTGTTTTTTGGGATACCCTAAGTTACAGGTGGGCTCTGCCAACTTGAATGTGACCTCATTTTTAGGTTCTGTTAATCTTGACTTTCAGAAAGTATCCATACATCCAAGCCCCTGAAAGGACTCCTGCATATATCATTGGACCCAACTGTGGGAATGTGTTTTTTTTCCTCTTCTGCTCTTTTCCCACAGTAGAAGGTGCCCGGGTTATGGCATTTCTGCACCTGTTTCCCCAGTGGTCATTTTATTCTTTATAATTTCATCTAACTCATGATTTTTTTTTATTTGTCATCTGCATCTGCCACAACTACTTCACATCTTTCAGTACTGCATGAAGGTGTCTTCTCATCATCAACCACTTTCCTATTGTGCCTCCATCTTTTTCACTCACTACCTCACTACCGGTTCTTCATGGATTCTGGCACCTTGTTCCCACTCTTCATGGATTCTGGCACCTAGTTCCCACTCTTCATGGATTGTACCACCTTGTTCCCTCCCTTCATGGATTCTGGCACCTTGTTCCCACTCTTCATGGATTCTGGCACCTAGTTTCCACTCTTCATGGATTGTAGCACCTTGTTCCCTCTCTTCATGGATTCTGGCACCTAGTTCCCACTCTTCATGGATTGTAGCACCTTGTTCCCACTCTTCATGGATTCTAGCACCTTGTTCCCACTCTTCATAACCATTCTTTATTTGCGTTTGTCTCTATAACCATTCTACAGCATGCTACAGATGAATTAAGAAATTTACTGCAAATACTGTTCTACCACATTCTCCCCTTTCCATTTCCATCAGTGCTAGAGTATGTTGGTGCTTCTGCTGCTTTACTCAGAAAATGTGGAGGGAATAACATGCTGAAAGCTTGAAAAGGAAGCTCTTTCATTAGTGTACACTTACACCATGAATTAATGGCACAAACTATGAGCAGGGGTTAAAGCACAAAGGCCATGGGCTCTAGGAAGGGTAATTTTGAACCCCTTAGTTCTGCCACATGGAAAAGGTTGGATAGAACCTCATTATTTTGTCCTTTTTAATTCCCCTGAGCCCTGTACCGCCATAACAGTTCCCTATTACACATTTTTGACTGCAAATCTATTATTTTGCCATTTGCTGTTTCCCTTATTGGTTCCCTATCAATGCTCTCAGTATTTTAATTTTATAGCAAACTCAGGGCAGGCATTCGGCTTCTGCTAATGAGCATCTAAACAAAGCAGTCTACAGCAGTTAGTAAAGGCTGTCAGGACAAATGTGCTACTTCTCCTGATGCAATTGACCAGGGAGATTATTGTTGTGAAATGTTATGACAAAAGCTTATGGCAAACATGCTAATTGTTTGTTGGGTACCAGGTCTCAGTTCCTTAAAGAATAAGGGATTATTTGCCAGGTCAGCAGTGGCGTAACTAGATATTATTGGGCCCCACAGCAATTCACTTTTTTAATTCATTTTAAATATTTTAAAATTGCTCATTAATTAGGGCCTCAATGGGCCTCCTACACTCTTGAGCCCCCATACAGGGTCTGCTTTCTCTGTACTTACACCCCTGCAGGTCGTTGTTCTCAAATGTATGTCATTCCAGCTAAATTCACGTGGACACATATACGGAACATGCAAAGGCAAAATGAAACTTGATTTTATTTAATGCAATAGGCAACAAGTAATTATTTGGCCACAGCTCTCTCTCTGACTATCCTTGGGAATTACTCTGCTCAGTCTACCCCAGGGTGCCCAGACTCTTTACCCCATCCTTTGCCTCCAGAGAGACCTTTCCCTTCTGCTAATACTGCAAGAATGGCAGACATTATGACATAATGGGGTCTCATGCTACTTATTTATCAAGACTAATAACCCAATAACCCACACTCACCTGTAGGTCCCTGGTGTTCTACAGGATAGTAGTGAACATCTGGAATTCTAGTTATTGGCTTCCTTTTATACCTTATTGGTATAGTGACAAGGCACATAGATAGTCTTACTGTCAGAAAGGTCTGACATGCATTCCATGTCCCTTTTCATTTTCCGAAGTTGCCTCATGAGGAAACTTCGGGTGATTTCAGAAAGCCGAAGAGTTCCCGCCGGCGATTTACATTATAGCTGGTGGGGAAGGCATTTAGGGGAGATTAGTTGCCTGAAGAAGAGGCGATTTGTCGCTGGGCAACCGCCCTTAAGGTGGTAGAGTTCTGACTTGTGGACCCTTAATTGGATAGAATCCCAGGAAGAATCATGTTGGAGTGTAACTAGGACTTGTGGGTGTTGAGTCAAGATTTACCATTTTGAAATGTTGGGAGTAATGAATGTGTGTTTTAAGGGTGACAAACCTCAAACATTGGTCTCAGATATACCAATCTTTCTAGCTGGGAATTGATTTCACTTCAGATATATGAAGGTTACAGAATTTTGAGCTTGTGTAAGGCCTCACCAAATAAGCACAGGGAGAACAAACATTATTTTGCTGATGAAATGACCTCAGTGTTCTGTAAGCTTTATGGACTACCATGATAGGTTCCATTTGTATGCCACTTGTGGAACTGCTAAGTAGCCCATCCATCCATATGACAAGCTGGTGACCTCTTTCAGAAAACCTTTAATCTCTCATGAAGCCAATCAGAATCAGCTACAGCAGGGTGCCTGCGGCAGGACCGAGAGTGTTGTACATGGTTATTTTTATGAACGCCTGCAGAATTTTCATTCGCGGTCAGATTTATGAGCTGCCACATGCCTGGTCCACGTTGAAGAATTTTACACTTATTCCCAAAGGAAGCAGTAACTAATGGCACATATAAATGCAAGAGCTTATGATGCCAGTCTAAAAAATGGTGTATTTAGTTTCCAGATGAACCCTTCACTGGGTCAGTTACAGATGATGCAACAAGTCCCATTACGGATGAATTATTCTCAGGGTAGTTTATGTGGTTGATTCCTAGTGGAGATATAAATCAAATCCCTTAGTCTTTGTTGTTTCAGGATTAAAAAACTTTATAATGTCAATTTCACTTTTGTGTCTTGAGTGAAAATTATGGTGAAAATCTTCTGAATCGAGAGAAGCCAGTTGGTTGACTAGTGAAACGTCTTCAAGACAAACACAGAAAGTCCAGTTGATTTTGACTTATCTCTACAGGTGGAAATGAACGTTTCACAGCAGGGACAAGCTTAATATTCCATTTCACAGCTTATTGGCAGTTTTCTTCTGTGGGGTCAAAAAGTTTCTTCAGGAGTAGAGGGGGCAGAGCTGAAGCTAGTCTCATGTACTTTTGGAATTAGGAATATCACACTATCTGTCTAATGTGTTGTAAAAAGGGTGTGAAAGATTTTAAGAAGTCAGCTTTAACACCTAACCTGTGGTACCATACCAGATCCACAAGTCCATTTTAGGTCCAAGCCCAGTGCTAGAACACAATCATGATGAATCAATCAAGCTATCCAATTGAGCTTTTTATCTCATTCACTGAAAGGCAAGGAATGTAATATTGTTCGCTATAGCAAAACTCCTTCACAATTCATTCACAATGCGAATAAATGTTCACAAAATGAAAAAAATGTGCCTTTGCGAACACTTTGCCCCTCCCACAACAGTAAGATAGCAATTGCGAACTTTATAGTTTGCAAACATTTGCACTATATGTAATAAAATTTCGCAATCACAAACCATTTTTTTCGACAAAATATTTGATGAAAATCCAGAGCAGGTGTTAAAGGTTTGCAATGCGCAATTAAGATTCACAATGCAATAAAAGCCTAACGAAGAATATTACAGAGAGTGTTAACCTCAATATCATGCCCTATTTCTTCCCACTCATACTACCTATGGTATAACTATGCACAGACTGTTTGGGCACCTTAAAGCAGTAATCTTTAGACTTACTTGGATCAAGCCTGCTTTTGAGGCCAGGCATTTTGTCAGAGACCCCTTAAGCCCATAACAAACATTTAAAAATATTGCTGTATCAGCCATTCAGTTATATAAATATATCTAGGCAATTAAACAAGTGTTCATGCTCTAAGTGGGCTTCAAGATGGGCTTCCAGGAATATCTAGGACAAAAGGCGTTCAACCCATATACGTTTCCATGTGGCTTTCAGGTTAAAAAATGGTGGGGTCTGGGACCCCCGGGGGACCAGTCACATAGTTTGACTAAGCACCCTTTACACTCAGGCTAAAACAAAGATGCACTAGAAATACAAAGTACACTTATCTTTATTTAAAGGGTTGGGTGCCAGTGACTCTTAAAGTGGACCTGTCACCCAGACACAAAAATCTGTATAATAAAAGTCAAATTAAACATGAAATCCAATTTCTATTTTTTATTAAAGCATTCATAGCTGTTGTAAGCTCATTTAAAAATCTTAGCTCTCAATCAAATATTGTCTGCCCCTCCTCTATGCCTTAGGCAATTACTTTCACTTTCCATTTAGCACTTCCTAGATGTCACTGCTCTCCTCACATTCCCCCAATTCTCTTTACCATTTAATTGTGTATGCAGGGCATTGGGATGGGCATCAGGTCCCCCATTCTGGTGCAAAAACAAGATTCTGAGATGATACAAGGCTTGTCTTAATAACAGTGTCCACAAAATGGCTCCTGCCTGCTTGTTATAATTATGAATTCCCAGACTGAAGGAAACAAGATTCAAATAATTTATATAGTGTAATTAAAGTTCATTTTGCTTGACTAATGTGATAAAATAGGATTTTGAATATTTGTTTTGGGTGACGGGTCCCCTTTAAATAAGCAATGCATTTTTATTGATCAGTTTCCCCAGTAGAAGAAAGCACAAATAAATATTTCATTTCTCAGTACCAGTGTATTATATTGACTCAGGGGATTCAAACATATGACCCTTCCCTTAGACTTTTTAGGGAATTCTCATACTCAGGGCATTTTTGTAATCATTTAGGGTGGCTGTAGAACCACTGATGTATTTAACTGATAAATACACCTTGTTGTCATCTTGGCTGTTCAGTGTACACATTCCTACCTTGTGCTGATACAACACCTTATCCAGACAACTAGCACTTCCACTGGTTAAGCCTCACTCACTCACTCACTCATAGAGTCTTCCCTAACCCAGACTTATTCATCACTGGGCCCTACATGCTCAGAATTTGGAACTACTGTACCTACCTACTGTATAATCTTCATGGTGACAGAACAATATTTAAAGACAACAAGGTGGTAGCTGATGCACCCAGGTGTGCAGGGGGCAAAGTGAGACCGAAAATGATGCTCATATTAAGATAATAGCAATTTTGACATTGGCATTTTTGGTACAGTTATGGGACCTGTCATCCAGAATTCTCGGGACCTGAGGCTTTCAGGATAAAAGATCTTTCCGTAATTTGGATCTTCATACCTTAAGTCTACTAGAAAATCATGTAAACATTAAATAACCCAATAGGCTGGTTTTGCTTCCAATAAGGATTAAAGGGGACTTGTCACCCAGACACAAAAATTTGTATAATAAAAGTCCTTTTCAAATTAAACATGCAATCCAATTTCTATTTTTTATTAAAGCATTCATAGCTGTTGTAAATTCATTTAAAAATCTCAGCTGTCAATCAAATATTGTCTGCCCCTCCTCTATGCCTTAGGCATAGAGGCGGGCAGACAATTACTTTCACTTTCCATTCAGCACTTCCCAGATGTCACTGCTCTCCTCACATTCCCCCGTTCTCTCTACTGTATAATTGTGTATCCAGGACATGGGGATGGACATCAGGTCCCCCATTCTGGTGCACAAACAAGATTCTGAGATGATACAAGGCTTGTCTTAATAACAGTGTCCACAAAATGGCTCCTGCCTGCTTGTTATAATTATGAATTCCCAGACTGAAGGAAACAAGATTCAAATAATTTATACAGTGTAATTGAAGTGCATTTTGCTTGACTAATGTGATAAAATAGGATTTTTAAATAATTTTTTTGGGTGACAGGTCCCCTTTAACTATATCTTAAGGTGGCCATACACGGATAGATCCGCTCGTTTGGCGATGTCGCCAAACGAGCGGATCTTCCTCCGATATGCCCACCTTGAGGTGGGCAATATCGGGCAGATCCGATCGTGGGCCCTAGGGCCCAACGATCGGATCCTAGCATTTACAAACGGGCGGTCGGATCGCTGGACCGCATCAACGAACAGATGCGGCCGCGATCCGACAGGATTTTTAACCCCATCCGATCGAGATCTGGCCGACTTTCGGCCAGATCTCGATCGGGGAAGCCCGTCGGTGGCCCCCATACACGGGCCAATAAGCTGCCGACACGGTCTGTCGGCAGCTTTTATCGGCCCGTGTATGGCCACCTTTAGTTGGGATCAAGGTACAATGTACTGTTTTATTATTACAGAGAAAAAGGAAATCATTTTTAAAAATTTGGATTATTTAGATAAAATAGAATCTATGGGAGATGGCTTTTCTGTAATTCAGATCTTTCTGGATAATGGGTTTCCGGGTAATGGATCCTATACTTTTATACTTTTCATACTTATATTCAATCTAATTGTAAATGTGTACACAACAACATCCCTTTGTTTTGATGTTGGGGAAAAAACGATGTGGGCAAAAATGCCAGAATAGCTACATGTGGCATATGCCTTAGGGGCAGCTCTATTGGACCTGAGAGCTGAACATCTAATTAGCCAGGATGCATAAGGACTGCTTATTATCAGTATGACAGGGGAAACCATCCATTCTGTGAGTGTCATGGAGGAATTTAAGCATGGGGAATTCATGTTTTAAATTAATTAGCAACTCCAGTCATGCTTGGATTTCAAATTCTAGCGAGTAAATTCATTATTTTTTATCATATAAAGACTAATTGCAGCTTCCCACACAAACCGACTAATTATAAAAAGGAAACATTAGGGCAGCATCTGAAACAACTCATTTACAAAGTTTTTAATATTCATTAATTTATTAATAAAATAATATGCAGTTATTTTTTGGCTTTACTTACATTTAACTAATGGAACTGTGGGGAGATGTCAGCCTGACTTACTGTATTCCCATTTAACTTGGCGCAGAAGATTATCAAAGCATTGCACACCGCTACTTCAGAGGGAAAATGTAATCAATTCTTTCATGAAACATAAAAAGTGATTTCTATTCTGTTTGTAAATTAAGGTGACACTGCACTTAACATTGGACTACTTATCAGCCCTATGATGTCCTCTAGACAACTATAATCAAGGTTGCAAAGTGACCCCTGCAGCTGTATGAACAGAATTAAGGATGGCCAATCACTGGCTTCTCTTTAGTGTTAGATTGGGTCTCATAAGACCAAGCAGTTAATCCAGGTCTAAATTAACAGCAATTAAATGTAGACAAATTATGCTAAATGTTATAGATGTTATTGAGATCTATGAGCAAAATAAGAAATAGTTGATGGACATTATTGTATGCAGAAAAGAGCCCACCAAGAAATCATCTGGTGTCCTAGCAGGGCAGCTCATCGTTGCTCCTCTCCACCTCCTTATCATGTACTGGTCAACATATTTACATCAGCCTGACTGGGATGAAGTACAACAGTTGGAGGAGTAAAGGTTGGTCATCCCTGATAGTTATACTGAAAATATCTAACAATTGTAATACAATTAAGCAAGTCCTTAATACTTCATCTACGTGTTTGCCTCTAAGAGGCTCGTTTGATGCTTTGCCCATAAAAACATCTGCCCTCTCTTCTGTACCTGACAATAAAATAGTGAGACCTGCCCACCCCTGACAGGTAATAGTCTGTATAAAGGGATATAATTTATATAATATAAAATGTCAGCTGCACCCACCAGTTCCTTAATACGCGGAGACTAACCTAAGCCAGGTGGCTGCAGGAGGGTAAATGGTGGTCCAATAAAGTAATATAAGGTTGTGCTCATATAATGTCAAGGCCCTGCTGCCAGAAGTCAAAGGGTTAACATTAGTTGGGACACGAGATAGAATTGCAGCTACAGAAA
Source organism: Xenopus petersii (assembly GCA_038501925.1). NCBI lineage: Eukaryota > Metazoa > Chordata > Amphibia > Anura > Pipidae > Xenopus > Xenopus petersii. The sequence continues at coordinate 10,530,175 of CM076677.1, read as the reverse complement.
TGCACGTACACACTCTACAGTTGGTAAAGATAGACCACAAGGCTTGCAACATTTGTGCCTAGGAAACCGTTGGATTGGGAAACATATTAACACAGTAAAATAGTAAGTTAGGTTGAAAAAAGACACACGTCCATCAAGTTCAACCTTTTAACTTTTTTTTAACCTGCCTAACTGCCAGTTGATCAAGAGGAAGGCAAAAAAGCCATCTGAAGCCTCTCCAATTTGCCTTAGAGGGGGGAAAATTCCTTCCTGACTCCAACCAGACCAGTCCCTGGACCAACTTGTACTATGAGCTATCATCCATAACCCTGTATTTCCTCACTTGCTAAACACCATCCAACCCCTTTTCCATAATGGATTTGCCTAGTGCAGTCCCATTAAGGGTATAAGTGGATATTTTTACATCCCAGGTGCATGACTTTACATTTATCAACATTGAATCTCATTTGCCACTTAGCTGCCCAGATTGCCAGTTTGTCAAGATCATGTTGCAAGTGCCACATCCTGGATGGAATTAATTGGGCTGGATAATTTTGTGTCATCTGCAAACACTGATACATTACTTACAATACCCTCCCCTAAGTCATTAATGAACAAGTTAAATAAAAGTGGACCCAATACCGAGCCCTGGGGGACCCCACTAAGAACCTTACTCCAAGTAGAGAATGTCCCATTAACAACCACCCTCTGTACCCAATCATGTAGCCAGTTTCCTATCCACGTGCAAACGACTTCATTAAGCCCAACAGACCTTAGTTTAGAAAGCAGTCGTTTGTGGGGCACAGTATCAAACTCTTTGGCAAAATCCAAATAGATCACATCTACTGCCCCCCCACTGTCCAGAATCTTACTTACCACATCATAAAAAGCAATCAAATTAGTCTGACATGACCTATCCTTCATAAAGCCATGCTGATTGTTGCTCATAATGCCATTCATTAGGACAAAATTTTGAATGTGGTCCCTTAACAAGCCTTCAAATAATTTGCCCACCACAGATGTCAAACTTACTGGCCTATAATTGCCAGGCTGAGATCGTAATCCCTTTTTAAACATTGGAATAACATCAGCTTTTCTCCAATCCATAGGCACCATACCAGATGACAGTGAATCTGAGAAAATCAGAAAATCAGAAACGTATCCCAGCAATGGTGCACTGTTTTACGGAAATCATTGTACCCCCTTTACTTACAGTAAATGCCTTGCCAAGGTTATAAATACTTGGACAAATAGGCGTGACATTTCAAGTTCTCCTTGCTAAGTGTGACATTGGGGCAAATCCACTAAAGAGCGAAGCGGCTAATGCTAGCACAAATTCGCCAGCACAACAAAAAATTTTTGGGGGTAACCTCTTTCCCCCCTACATTTCCTAAAATATGGCACCTAAACCAGTGACAGAACTAGGTGGAGGCGGGCCCTGGTGCGGGCCGTGCAGCCAGGCCCCGCCCCCACCATCGTCCGTGCGGCTGCAGTCGAATACAGTGGCGAGCGTGACTGCCGGGGGGCCCTGCGGGGGTGCGGGCCCTGGCCCAGTTGCACCCCCTGCTCCCCCGGTAGTTACTCCACTGACCTAAACTATACAGTGGGCACATGTGTAGGGCAATATAGCTTGTATAGTGTAATGTATTTGCTGCTACATATACGTCCATTGTACTTTACCTTGGCGCCGTATGCAAATTAGGCATTGCTAGTGTAACTTCGCTTTGCTTGACAAATTAAAACTTCGCATTTTAGGGAATTTGCGTAGCACTGGCGAAACTACACCTGGCGAAGTGCGTCGCCGGTGCAACTTCGGATCTTACTGAATTTGCCCCATTGTGACAAGTTTCCCAAGATTCTAATCTTTGTCTAAGGGTAGAACTCCACAAGCGTTTTTTGTCGGATCGACAGCTGCGCCAAAATGCACGCTACAAGTCAGATAGAGATGCAGGTGTCAAGATTCTAACTGAACTGAATGAAAAGTCGCAGGCAAAAACAACATTACATCCGACGCCACATGACTGTCGGATGTGGATGCAGAAAGCAGCATCTTTATCCGACAGTGGGACCGTGTAGTTGTTACCTCCGACTTTTCATACAGTGTAATTATATCTTCACGTGTGCGACTTCCATTTGACTTTTCGCCTGCGTTTTGTCAACGGGCATCGACAAAACCCTGATAAGTAATTCAGTTATTCCAAAGAACCTTGTCTTGGAGTCTTGCTTAATACTAATAAGGTTCTGGTATATTATAAATTACCAACATACCCCAAAAACAGCCTTATTTGCATGGCTTTATGGCCCAAACCATGAGATCTTTGACCTAAAATTCCATCAAAATCAATGTACCAAACGGGTGGGTATCTTAAAATTAACATGGCATTCGACCAGATAATAACACGACTTGAACAACTTTGCCTTCATCTTTAAAGATCATTACAGTATCTAGCAAAAATGCAAAGGAAAAAATATACCTGAACTGAGCATATATAGCATTAAAGAGGCCCAATGAGTATGTTATGTGCTGTATTCCCATGATTCCCTGCCAGCCAATGACAGTACGTTGCATCTAGTACATTAACCTCTAATTACACTTACAGAGCCACATTGATCATTCTCTTCTAGTTAACGGAAGTAGTAATTTTTGCACATAAACTCATAATTTAATTAACTAACAAACCCAATGCCTTGGCGTTATCATTCAATCCAATCTATTATTCACATCTCACACCAATGTCCTCACTAAGTTATTTTACGGTATATTACGAGAAAACATTCATCTCATTATCTATTCATTTTCTAAACTCCAAAAATAATGATGCGCTCACTAATCCTCTCTTGTCTCCTCCGGCCCTGGCCCCCTTTCCTCGCCCTGGGATATGATAATGAATCCATCCTACACTCAGCTGCCGCTGAATTTATAAAAATAGAGGTTTCTGTGCAAAGAAAAACTATTTCGCTTCAGATTTGCAAATCAGACCAAAACATGTGAGAAATATGAATTATGCAAATTGTGATTTGATTTTGTTATGCTTGAACTACAAAGTGCAGAATGCAACGTAATGTGTGTGTCCGGGACAGTCTGCAGCAAAAATGCATCAATCATGAATCACAATTTAGATAAAAAAATAATTGCAAATGGTTTACAAAATTAGCAATAATATTGTTATGCCCAGCGCCGGATTTCTCTGAGGCGCGCCCCTAGGCCGCGCGGTCCTAGCGCCCACCTCACCTCACTTTCTCAGCGCGCCGGCGAAAAAACGCCGGCGCAGCTGCTGTAAATGAATGGGGACGCACGCGTCCCCATAATGCGGCTGGGCGGCATGCCGCCCCTATTTTTTTGCCGCCCTAGGCCCGGGCCTATGCGGCCTTGCCGCAAATCCGGGCCTGGTTATGCCACTGATTCAAGGGCTCATTTACAACTGCCGTTGTGGTTGAGTAGAATTGGATACACTAGTTGTTCTTTGATCCACAAATGTTGCATCATGTGACTGAAAAAGTTGGGCAGTAACACTCTTATTCCTACAGGAACTTGATAAAAAACCTTCTTCCTACTCACAATGTAGACATCTGATCTTCTTCTGCTAACCGTTTGTGTTTGTTATCAGTCATTTTCATTGTGGCCTACAAAGCAGTGCTGTCCATGCAGTGGTTGAGCAAAATATTCATAAATTCTCAAAATCGATTCCACTTCTGGAGCGACACTACATTTTATTAGTGTAAGAACAAGAAGAATGCATTTTTAGCCCTAGGTTTGACAATGAAAGTGATATGGCCACAATGGACTTGTACTTGCTCTCCTTATACTTTGGGCTATTTTTCGCACCTTTTGAGACCGCCAAGGCCATTCATTAAGACAACATTAATTATGCTTGAAACATCAGAACAAATGCTGCTTGTCTTCTACATGTCTTCTGGTTATTCTTGTGACATTAGTATTGCAAGCAATAACACTTAGAGATAGGTTGACTTATCTGAGCATCATATCCCCCATTTTCTACTTTGCTGCTTTTTCTATTCTTTTTTATTCCCCGGCTGAAGATGATTATTCTGTTTGCTGCTATGCATCAATATCCAGAAAGAACATTATCAGGGCTATGCTTAAATAGCAGCAAATGCTGTCCTAACCCTTCATCTAACTGCTTGAGAGCAACTGGAGCTCTACTGGTTGGAGATGGCCCTGCAAGAGATTTTTTATGGCCACAAACATGACCAGATCTCCATAGATATAGACAATTAATTATATTGATCCAGCCCCCAAACATGTGAAATCGCAGATAAATATCACACAGCATAGACCATTTTAGACAACACTGAATTAGAAGCCTCTCTTTCTAAGACAGGGAATCCTCGACAGCAGAGAATATTTCTCTGACCTGCACCCAACCCTAACCAACGGTTGGCCAAATTTATACCCAAACCAGCCTGGGTCAACCCGCACATCACTAACAGGGATATGTCCTACAGTGAGGCCCACCAGGAGATTCACTGGTATCCAGACAGGCCAGTCCAACCCTAAATGACACCCTAAATCCACATTCGACTAGAGAAGAACAAAACACTCATTAGAGAGTTGGAGTTTAGTGATGGGTGAATTTGCGCCGTTTCGCTTTGCCGAAAAATCCGCTAAATGGCGCCGGCATCTCGTTTTTTATGCCGGCGTCCGTATTTTGGACGCCAACGCCTGTTTTTGACGCTGACGCCCATTTTTAGACGCCGGCGACAATTTTTTTTGACGCCGGCAAATTTTCGTCAGCGAATGTTTGCGCCCGTTTCGCGAATTTACTCACCGGCGGCGAATCGCGCAAATTTGTTGCTAATTCGCGCCTGGCGAATAAATTCGCCCATCACTATTGGAGTTCCCCTTTGTATCCACTCAGTCTGGGTTAGCATATGTACTACTATAACAATTAAAATGAGAATAATAATAGGGGTTAATATTTTTGTCCAGACTTTTTCCTCCCTCCTAAACCTGCACACAAGACATCTAGCAGAATCATACAGTATTTTTTTTTTTTACAAATTAATGCTTAATCTGTCCCTTGAGATGCAATGCATATTAACATAACAAGCTTTATAAATACATACAGCGTATGTACAAAATTCAATTCACTTCAACACATATTTCCGGAGAAGTCCACATCATGCCTCATAACTAAGCTGTACAGATCACTTGGGGTCCATTTCATATAAGTCTCTATTTTACACACTTCAAAGCATTCTCCGATCCTAGGGAAGATAGGAGGCGGTTTCCATGGCAACCCATTAGGATCACATCTTCTCCCTTTTCAAGGACCTGTTTCCTTTTTCACAGCTGAGTGAGGAGGAGAGCAGTAGGGCTGTTTAAACACACAAAGACTTTTTCCACCTTCTCCCCAGTCACTTTGGAAAAGGGTCAGACAGAAAGATGCCCTCACTATTAATGCTGGAGCTGCCCTTGTATGGGGATTTAATGTGGCAGGGGAAAATGTCTCCATTTACCCTCAAGGAGAGATGGATTACAGGTCCTTCCATAGGCATTTGAGACCCAGGGCACGCTTGGGCCTAAGGAGACGCATGGAAATTTCTGGCTGCAATAGTAAAGGTCAAGAACAAAGTGGTGTCTGTTAGTCAGGCCTAAGGTGTTTAACTGCAAAGCATCACTCAAGATAATAATAATAATAATAATAATAACGAGTTCTTTAGTGGACAGAAAAGCCTGTTTACCAGTAGAACAGTACTCTCAAAATATTTTTTTCATTTTTCAAAATGAATCAGTTAATAGTGCTACTCCAGCAGAATTCTGCACTGAAATCCATTTCTCAAAAGAGCAAACAGATTTTTTTATATTCAATTTTGAAATCTGACATGAGGCTAGACATTTTGTCAATTTCCCAGCTGCCCCTGGTCATGTGACTTGTGCCTGCACTTTAGGAGAGAAATGCTTTCTGGCAGGCTGCTGTTTTTCCTTCTCACTGTAACTGAATGTGTCTCAGCAGGACATGGGTTTTTACTATTCAGTGTTGTTCTTAGATCTACCAGGCAGCTGTTATCTTGTGTTAGGGAGCTGTTATCTGGTTACCTTCCCATTGTTCTTTTGTTTGGCTGCTGGGGGGGAGGGAGGGGGTGATATCACTCCAACTTGCAGTACAGCAGTAAAGAGTGATTGAAGTTTATCAGAGCACAAGTCACATGACTGGGGGCAGCTGGGAAATTGACAATATGTCTAGCCCTGTGTCAGATTTCAAAATTGAATATAAAAAATCGTTGTTCTTTTGAGAAATGGATTTCAGTGCAGAATTCTGCTGGAGCAGAACTTTTAACTGATTCATTTTGAAAAAAATTTTTTTCCCATGACAGTATCCCTTTAAGGAACTTGTGAATAAGAGATAATTCCTTCTTATAATGTGCAGACCTCAGACAGGCATAGCCACAGATAATGCAAATCCACAACAATTATCCACAACCTCCTATGACAAATTTACTTCAGGTTAATGTGATGGCCCTCACACCTGTTGGGACAATCACATGTTTTCTCTTTGTTCTTTGTTCTTATAGAGCTGGTCCTCATACTGTCCTGTACAAACCAGGTAAAGATGCTGTGATTGCCTTTAGTGTGACGTTCCAGAGGTAAACCCTGAATGCTACACAGGTGTAAGGGACTGTAAATTGGACTTCTCATATGTAAATCACTTGCATGTCACTTATGCAAAATTGGCCTCAACAGCTACACCAGCAGACGGTCATATGTAAAAGTCGAGGACTGGAAAATAGTTTTTTCATATTAACTAGCTTTTTTCTGCTTGGATCTTATCCAAAGAAACCATAACTCATGCATGAAATATCTTCCAGTGCATGACCAGCTTTAGTTTGTGTCCAGTCCGGTGAGATGACTGGTAGCTCATTCATTTTTAAATGGGAAAGGCGATCAAGTAAGTAGAATTACGTGTTGAGTAATAAAGAGCTATTTTGCAATCAGTGAGGCTGCCTTCTGTGCGGAGGATTAGACCGTGAGCTGCTAATGAATAACGGACAGCGTGAGATTATAATTTACACTGCTGGTATGAAAGAAAAATGTATTGACTGAACTATAGGGCATCACTATACTTCACAAATGCATCACTGTAATGAGTCTGACAGCCTTCTCAATAAAAATAAATGACCTTAGTATTCCCGGCAGGGCAATTGCTTTACAGTTCCACATTTGTGCTAGGCAAGTGCCCGAAACACCATATGTCGTTCAATGTTTCCAGAATCGGGTGTTGAAAGAATGAAGGGCAGGAGACTCTTCTCTTGCATCGCCAGTGGCACCAATAAAAGAGGCAATGAAAGGAACGTAGAACAGAAATAAGGGCGTTGAGACAATAAGAGAGAAGCGTAGAGGTAGAATTGATGAGACTGAGTGGAGAATTTTTTGATAGGAGACATAAACAAGGAAGAAAAGACAAATAATTGAAAGAATGTATCTTTGTACCCAGAGATGTGCAGAATGGCACATGCCATAGTATAGGTGTCGGGGCACAGCCACAAAGCTCTGCACTTAAAGGAGACCTGTCATCCAGGCATAAAAATCTGTATATGAAGTAGGGAAGCACCGAATCCATGATTCGGTTCAGGACTCGGCCAGGATTCAACCTTTTTCAGCAGGATTTGGCCGAATCCTTCTGCCCAGCTGAACCGAATCCGAACCCTAATTTGCATATGCAAATTAGTTGTAGGGAGGGAAATCGCATGACTTTTTTGTCACAAAACAAGGAAGTAAAAAATGTTTTCCCCTTCCCATCCCTAATTTGCATATGCAAATTAGGATTCGGATTTGGAATTATTTGTAAAGCACAAGAGTTCTAGATGTTGGAAACAAGCCTAATGGCAAATTGGCCTCTAACTCGACTGTGCGTGCATGTCCTCACAATGAAGGAAGGAAGAGAATCGCTCATCTGCAAGTGCCCTGGGCCAGTGCAGTTTTTTGAGAAGAGGAGCACTGGCCTGGGGTTTTAGATGAGTCATTAAAATATATGGGGGTTGCCCGAACATTTGGCACAACCCTTGGATTGGAGATTTCCTACCCCATAATGCCATCCTACATGGCTATTCTTTTGCTTTCTCTTGTCCTTGCTTTCCTTGGCCTTAGTTGTTTAACCCAACCATGGCATAATATGGGTCACCTACTGAACCTAGTTTGGAAAGACAACAAGGACCTCTCCCCCCCTCTGTTCTCCTTCAAAATATTTCCTCAAGACCTAATTCTCTGCTCTTACTCCTACTTAATTATTTCACTCTAGCTTCCTTTGTCTCATGTTTAAAGAAAATTCTTTCCTTCTCCCATTCCCACCACTTTTTTTTACCCGCTGTCCTTTTCCCCAAGGAACAGAGTCTACATCTACATCTACATCCCTCAAACATCAGGAGAGAAATACTGATCTGCAGTTTCAAGCACCACATTGTATATAATTCCCATAGCGGATTTACTTGACAATACACATTGGCTACACTGTCGGTGTATTCTATACAGTAGCGCCACCTCTGTGTATGTATGGATCATTTCCCTGAAGCGTTTGGGGTTGCACACTTAATAAAATCATCAAGTTTCCTCCATGTCTTCTTTTCATACTGAGTGCCAAATGTTATAAAGAAAAGAGCCTCAGGTGGGAAGCGGCTGTGTAAATGACATAGTGTTTGAAGCTGGCTACTAGGATGCCTGCAGGTGACAGCAGCATATTATTTGTGTCCTTAAATTGTCAGCTGAAAATATCAGATCAAGCCGCTTCTAGGAAGCACTGATTAAGACTGTCACATAGCAGTGTGCAAGTAAAGTGCAATGAATTGAAAGTACTCTGCAACATTGCGTCCTCTTTTCTGTTTGCTGTCTTTTTAACAAGCCATTGTCATTTGGTCATTTCACTTCTGCAAGTGCCTGACTGGCCATTTAACCAATTAGACATGTTCCTATTGATTCTCTATAAACTAGGAAAAGTCATCTTTTCTTTCTAAAGCAAGATCTTTTTCCCCATTAACCAATCAGTCTAGTTAGTCTATTGTTGAGGGAAGTTTTATTTGATTGGATTTTCAAAAGAACAATTAGTCTTGATCCACCACATTACTGGAGCTAAATAAAGAGAGAACCATTTTAAATCTTAAAAGCGGCCAGAATCCTGTTTTCACCACCTGGAGACTCGACCAGCCAAATTAAATAGTTTCAGAGAAGATGAGGGTGAAGAAAGACATACTTGCTCTATTAAGGTCAGGCTATTACCAAAGTTAAGCCTGCCTAATTTCTAGCTGAATCTGTCTCTGATTTGCCTCAAAAGGTGAAAAAAATCCTCAACAAATCCAAAAGGACAATTGGACCATCCCCTGCAGCATCACTGTATATAGAGTATTACTATTATTAAGTAGCCCTGTACATTGTCAATACTTTCTTAAAGGAGAAGTAAAGTCATCTTGCACTTGGGGGTGTCAAATGTTAGGCACCCCAAGTGATTGTATTTACTTACCTGAAACCCCGGCACCGGCCCTGGGTTTCAGGTAAATAAATACATTCACTTGGGGTGCCTAACATTTGGCACCCCCAAGCGCACGAAGCCTTTCCTTCTCCTTTAAAGCTATCTAATGCATCTGCATTACAACTACTTCAAGGACAGATTTCACAGCAAAAATGTTTGGTATCTTACAGCATGTATATCTGTATAACTTTATCTGTAAGGGTCTGGCCACACGGGCAGATTCAGGGAGATTAGTCGCCAGGCAACAAATCTCCTCTTCTTCGCAGCGACCGATCTGCCTTCTGACGGGTAAAATGTAAATCGCCTGGGGGCAGGCAAACATTGCCTCATGAGGAAACTTCGGGCGACTTGAGAAAACGAAGGCCTCCGTGTGCCTGCCCCCAGGCAATTTACATTTTAGCCGGCGGAAGGCAGGGGAAGGCAGATCGGGGAAATTAGTCGCCGCGAAGAATCGGAGATTTATCGCCTGGCAACTAATCTCTCTGAATCTGCCCGTGTGGCCAGACCCTTATGTGGTAAGAGACATATGGGGTAAATTTATCAAAGAGTGAAGTTCCGCCACTAGAGTGAAATTCCACAGCTCTCAGCTTTTGAAAGACGTATTTATCAATGGGGGAAAGTGAGAGTTCACCCATTGATAAATATGCCTTTATATATAATAAGTCTCATAGAAATGAATGGAGAGTGACGGAATTTCACTCTAGTGGCGGAACTTCACTATTAACTTCACTCTTTGATAAATATACCCCATAGTGGGAAGGAGGTCCCTGCTCAGTAGAGCTTACAGTGTAAGTGGGTGGGTGGCTAACATACAGGCACAAATTGGAGAGGAAAAAGTGCACAGGGTAAAGGCATTGTCCCATAGGTACCAGGACTAGACTAATGTTCTAGTGCGCCAAAAAGTAGACTTTTCATTTTTTCTTGATGAGATTGAAAGAGGATTCCTTACAGAGGAATTCAGGGATGGAATCACAGCAAGATAGAAGGGTTTGAGACGAGAGGTGGCAGTGGATGTAGATGGTGTGAAGAGTTGGCTCTGTGAAGAGCGGAGAAGGCAACCAGGAACCCATAGTGGAACAAGAGCAATAATGTAGCGAGGAGCAGAGGAGTGAAGGGCTTTGAATGTTAGTAGAAGGGTTTCATATGCTATGCTTTGCTTAATAGCACTCTGGTGAGTGCGGGTTTTTCCCTAATCGTCTATTTATACATTATAGAGTGCCGTGTGTCCAGCAATGTGGGACTTGGGGTATGTACACCCAGGTCATTATGCCTTAAGGGTGAGCATGTTTTTGTCTTGTAGAGGCTTTTCATATAATGATACAAAATTCTCATAGTGAGATTGAGACTTTCCTCAGAAGGGAATTTGTATAATTAAGATTTAAATGCCCCATATAGAAAATATTGGAGGTTATAAGGGACTCATTCCGTTTTGCAATTTGCTTAATATCCAGCCATGCTAGGGATTTTAGTTGGGGTTGAACAGGTAGTGATTTTAATTTACTTTCATTCTGTGTTTTTAACAGAAAAAATATGAATCTATAAATCTATAACCACATGGAATGATTACAAGAGAGGTGAAATGTGCTTCACTGAATGGCTGCCTTTAATGTCATTGCTATAAGATTCAGAATGGTGCCTAGCATCAAGTGGAGGATGATCATTGTTCAAAAAAATGTTTTACCTAGTTTAAGTAAATAAATATATCAATAAATAAAATGAACATGAGCCATTAAAAAATGCCGATTGTTTGCTGCCATCTTACATTTCTAGGCCAGCCCACTGTTTTGGATGATGCGCTACGTTACACCCACACTGTAGTACAGGCTGCTACAATATTACAAACCATGACTGGAATCAGGGAAAATATGAGAAAAAAACAGTAGGGATTACCTTCATTGCTGGGGCCCTGTAAACAATTAAGCCTTAGAATAGGTCAAATGGATCCTCATTTGTTCCCAAGTGTCATTACCCGTACAGCATCTCCTTCTTCAGTCAGTGATATAATCAGCAATGAGAACAGTTGTTTCAAAAGTGAAAACTAGCGATGCACCAAATCCAGGATTCCTTCTGACCGGACGAACTGAATCTGAATCCTAATTTGCATATAGTGGTTTCGGTGCATCCCTAGTGAAAACAGTGTGTCCTTTAATGCATTCAAGCGAAGAAGTAATAATTCCAGAAGACAGGGATAAACAACGTTTTCTGCTGCTAGTATGTTAGGTGATATTCTACTTTGAGAAGACAATGTAATACTGAGAACATCAGATTTTTCTCGGATAGGAGGCTGATTATTCACACCCAGCGTCTCCAATTTCCCAATGAAGTTCAGGCTCATGCTGCAAATTTCTCTGCCGTCCTTTTTTTCTGCTCTTAGGTTTTGGTTAGATCACACGGACTGTTTATCAGATGTTCTGCGCTCCATTAGTTGCTCATCCGTGACCTCTAACTCCTTTTCTCTCCTGCCACACCGCGCTTTCTGACTTCTGCTGCTTCTTATATTTAAATTCTCTTATCTGAGTTATACAAGCAGCACTCATTACAAGCACAGATCCTTGTCTTGATCACTTGTTCTACCCAGGGATCACACCATCCTTGGATTAATGTATGTCTCGGTCTCATAGGGACGGTAAGTTTGTTATGTCTGTGTGAGTACATTTACCACATAGACAGGTAGGTTTGCTGATGAGCCTTGTAGACAGGGAGATATGCTGATGTACCATGAAGACATGTAGATCTACTGAGGTACAACAGAGACATGTGGATTTGCTGATTACCCATAGAGAATGGGTAGGTGCACCACAGAGACATGTAGATATAGTGATGAGCCATGGAGACAGGAAGATAAGCTGATGTACCACAGAGACATCTAGATATGCTGATGAACCATGGAGAATTAAAGATGTGTTGATGATGGTGATAGTGATGATCCAAGGAGATTGGTAGCTATGCTAGTGTACCACAGAGACATCTAGATATGGTGATGAACCATGGAGACAGGAGGATTTGCTGATGTACCAGAGACATGTAAATCTGCTGATGAACCATAGAAAATGGGGAATCTGTAGGTGCACCACAGAGACATGTAGATATAGTGATGAGCCATGGAGAATTGGAGATGTGTTGATGATGGTGATGAGACAGGTAGACATGGTGTATGAACCATGAATACAGGAAGATGTGCTGTTAAACCACCAGGACTGGATTTACATAGAGGGCACCCCTAGGCCTGCTGACATTCCTCATCCCCTCCCTTTTATTAATGCAAATTTTCATCATCAGAACCTGAGCAATGGGGATTGGCACACTGGAAATTTTAAAAACAATTTAATCTCATGTGCATCCCCAGTGTTTTTGAACCAATGTGGGTATGGTTGGGCAGCATGCTGCCCCCTAAAATCCTGCCGCCCTAGGCCTGGGTCTTGGTGGTCTTTCCACAAATCTGGGCCTGTGTACCACAGAGACATTTAGATCTCCTAATGAACCATGGAGAATGGGAGATGTGTAGATGATGGTGATCATGATGAGCCATGGAGACAGGTAGATATCCTGATTCACCACAGAGACATCCACTGTGTATATGATGATGTATCACAGAGACATCTAGATATGCTGATGAACCATTGAGAATGGGAGATGTGTAGGTGCACCACAGAGACATGTAGATATGCTGATGAAACATAGACATGGGTGGATTTGCTAATATACCACTATAACGGGTTAATTTGCAAGTTTGAGGCAGGGTGACTTCCTTTAGATTTGTATATATGTGAATTCATATCACTGTGATGGGCAAACCTAAACGTGGATGGAAACCGATAATTTGTTTAAAGAAAAACTACACTCCCCAAACAATGTAGGTCTCTATAAAAAAGATATTGCATAAAACAGCTCAGATGTAAAACCCTGCTTCATGTAAATAAACCATTCTTATAATCATATACTTTTTTTAGTAGTATGTGCCATTGGGTAATCCTAAATAGAAAATTGCCATTTTAAAAAATATGCGCCGCCCCCTGGGATTGTAAGATTCATGGTGCACGCAAACAAACCAAACATGTTAGGTCACATGAGCCAATCAACAGACAGAGTTCTGTCTTTTGCTTTCTCATGTGAGATCCTTCACAACTGCACATCGGTGGTTCCAGGAGGACTAGTCTTGCTTGTGGCACAGACAGAGGGCATTCCGAATAATTGATATTTCCATAATTTGGATCTTCATACCGACTAGAAAATAATATAAACATTAAATAAAATCAATAGGCTGGTTTTGCTTCCAATAAGGATTAATTATATCTTAGTTGGGATCAAGTACAATGTATTGTTTTATTATTACAGAGAAAAAGGAAATCATTATAAAAAATTTGGAACATTTGGATTAAATGGAGTCTATGGGAGACAGCCACTCTATATAACAAGTTTCCGGATAACAGATCCCATACTTGTATAACCAAAGAAAAGAGGCACTAGGACACCAAAAGGAGTCAAAAAAGTGGTCCAGTTGCACCAATTCCAGACCCTCAGCAAAGGGAAAGTTTATCTGTAAACAGCCCCAAAAAATGGCAATCAGGCACTCAGGATTCTGCAAGGACCGTACAGATAAAATTCAAATGTCTTTATTTAAAGCTACTTTAAAGTCGCCATCATCTCCATTTGCCCTACAATATTTCACGCCCCAGGTGCATAGGCTATAACTAAGGGCACAAAACTAGTAGGGCAAATGGAGACTAAATCCGATAACAGTTGATTCTGGGTAATTATATGGCGAGGGAAAACAAAATTCCCGAAGTGTGCGGTTACCCAGGATCCCGTTTTTCAAACCTCTTGCGCTTGCCATATAATTATGTGATTAGACATGGTTGTGCATCTGACTGAGATGATTTTCATCACTGTTTAGTATATAAATATATATATATTTTTTTTAATCATTGTTAACAGTCGGAAAAACACGTTTCCTTTTAAGCATGATTATAGTTTGCTGACATTAATCTGATTTCACACATTGTTTAACCATTCTTGTTCAAACGTTACAATAAAATGCCAAGATTAGAGATGCACTTTAATCAGAGATTATTGGGTGAATATGTTTGAACTCCTGCTATACTGTATGTAAGTAAACAACAAGTGACTTGTGTAGGGATGGGGCTCAACTGACACTAGATGCTCATTCCCAGACTACAAGGTCCACGTGATATTTTTCTCTATCTTTCTACTGATTCAAGTTGGACCAATTAGTATTACTGTCAATCAGATGAGACTGTGTAGAATGATATAGTGCCATCTGCACCCAGTGGCTTTGATCTCAAAGTGGGGGATAATTAGAAATTGGTGACATTACGGAGATTGTTCGAGTGTAATTTGTCATGACTGGGGAAGGTAAGGTGAAGAGGTGAATAATGGGGAGCTGTATGGAGGTCCCTCATCGGCAGTTTAATATATATATAATTAGGTGGAAGCAAGTTGCTAAACCAGACTGTGATGGATCACACACTGGGGACTCACTTAACAGAGGGGACAAAGAGGTCAATAGCAATAATAAAGCAGCCCTTCAGGAACAAAATGCTAAGTGGCCCATAATGATAAAGTCTTCATGTCTCACCTTGCTAACTCACTCACTCACTCACTCACTTAGTGACCACTGTGTTATAACAAGTCACAAAGTAGACCCTGTGACTTCTGGAGGACTCAGGAGTGTATGATACTAAACCTTAGACACAGTCTCTTCCAAGAGACAATTATCCCACATCTACTATAGCCACCATTTCTCTCTACTATACCTGCTATCCCACAGTCACAGTCCCTTCCCAGAGACTATTATCCACTGTTACTATAGACATCATCTCTCGCTACTATACCTGCTATCCCACAGTCACACTCCCTTCCCAGAGACTATTATCCACTGTTACTATAGGCACCATCTCTCCCTACTATACCTGCTATACCACAGTCACACTCCCTTCCCAGAGACTATTATCCACTGTTACTATAGGCACCATCTCTCCCTACTATACCTGCTATCCCACAGACACACTCCCTTCCCAGAGACTATTATCCACTGTTACTATAGACACCATCTCTCCCTACTATACCTGCTATCCCACAGTCACACTCCCTTCCCAGAGACTATTATCCACTGTTACTATAGGCACCATCTCTCCCTACTATACCTGCTATCCCACAGTCACACTCCCTTCCCAGAGACTATTATCCACTGTTACTATAGACACCATCTCTCCCTACTATACCTGCTATCCCACAGTCACACTCCCTTCCCAGAGACTATTATCCACTGTTACTATAGGCACCATCTCTCCCTACTATACCTGTTATCCCACAGTCACACTCCCTTCCCAGAGACTATTATCCCACTGTTACTATAGACACCATCTCTCCTTACTATACCTGCTATCCCACAGTCACACTCCCTTCCCAGAGACTATTACCCACTGTTACTATAGACACCATCTCTCCCTACTATACCTGCTATCCCACAGTCACACTCCCTTCCCAGAGACTATTATCCACTGTTACTATAGACACCATCTCTCCCTACTATACCTGCTATCCCACAGTCACACTCCCTTCCCAGAGACTATTATCCACTGTTACTATAGACACCATCTCTCCCTACTATACCTGCTATCCCACAGTCACACTCCCTTCCCAGAGACTATTATCCACTGTTACTATAGGCACCATCTCTCCCTACTAAACCTGCTATCCCACAGTCACACTCCCTTCCCAGAGACTATTATCCACTGTTACTATAGGCACCATCTCTCCTTACTATACCTGCTATCCCACAGTCACACTCCCTTCCCAGAGACTATTATCCACTGTTACTATAGACACCATCTCTCACCAACTATACCTGCTATCCCACAGCCACACTCCCTTCCCAGAGACTATTATCCACTGTTACTATAGACACCATCTCTCCCTACTATACCTGCTATCCCACAGTCACACTCCCTTCCCAGAGACTATTATCCACTGTTACTATAGACACCATCTCTCCCTACTATACCTGCTATCCCACAGTTACACTCCCTTCCCAGAGACTATTATCCCACTGTTACTATAGACACCATCTCTCCCTACTATACCTGCTATCCCACAGTCACACTCCCTTCCCAGAGACTATTATCCACTGTTACTATAGGCACCATCTCTCCCTACTATACCTGCTATCCCACAGTCACATTGCCTTCCCAGAGACTATTATCCACTGTTACTATAGACACCATCTCTCCCTACTATACCTGCTATCCCACAGTCACACTCCCTTCCCAGAGACTATTGTCCACTGTTACTATAGGCACCATCTCTCCCTACTATACCTGTTATCCCACAGTCACACTCCCTTCCCAGAGACTATTATCCACTGTTACTATAGGCACCATCTCTCCTTACTATACCTGCTATCCCACAGTCACACTCCCTTCCCAGAGACTATTATCCACTGTTACTATAGACACCATCTCTCACCAACTATACCTGCTATCCCACAGCCACACTCCCTTCCCAGAGACTATTATCCACTGTTACTATAGACACCATCTCTCCCTACTATACCTGCTATCCCACAGTCACACTCCCTTCCCAGAGACTATTATCCACTGTTACTATAGACACCATCTCTCCCTACTATACCTGATATCCCACAGTCACACTCCCTTCCCAGAGACTATTATCCACTGTTACTATAGGCACCATCTCTCCCTACTATACCTGCTATCCCACAGTTACACTCCCTTCCCAGAGACTATTATCCCACTGTTACTATAGACACCATCTCTCCCTACTATACCTGCTATCCCACAGTCACACTCCCTTCCCAGAGACTATTATCCACTGTTACTATAGACACCATCTCTCCCTACTATACCTGCTATCCCACAGTCACACTCCCTTCCCAGAGACTATTATCCCACTGTTACTATAGACACCATCTCTCCCTACTATACCTGCTATCCCACAGTCACACTCCCTTCCCAGAGACTATTATCCACTGTTACTATAGGCACCATCTCTCCCTACTATACCTGCTATCCCACAGTCACACTCCCTTCCCAGAGACTATTGTCCACTGTTACTATAGGCACCATCTCTCCCTACTATACCTGTTATCCCACAGTCACACTCCCTTCCCAGAGACTATTATCCACTGTTAATATAGGCACCATCTCTCCCTACTATACCTGCTATCCCACAGCATCAGGCCTTACTGTGTATATAATCGCTGCTGGTCGCTAATGCATACATAGTGAAGATATATATTTGCAATGCCTAACTGAGTTTTCACTCTGTCTTCCTACCTACTACTAGTGCCCTGTAGGGCCCATTATTTGCAAGGTCCAGGACAGTTGCCTATTCTTGGACCCACTTTCGGGGAGACATCTTTACCAATTTGTCCAGTCACAAAATCCCTTACCTGATGCTACACAAACAGAAAATGCACAGTAAGGCAGTAAATTCTACTGAAATACAGCTTTCTCCTTTACCCCCTCCCTTTGTGCCAGTGAGCAAGAGAAGGATCAGAACCAAACAAATAATTTCCATGTCTAGAATGCAATGATTCCATGGAAATATGAACTGTGCTGCAGATATATTTGAAAAAGCAAGTTATTTATCAAGAAGGAAAAAGAAGCAAGTGTTTGCAAGGATGATGGAGGGGAATAGAAAACTGAAAAAAACAAGGCATTAGTGCTATGGGTTAGATTACATTTTCCATTCTCAGAATGGCTCAGGGGGGCTTTCATGGAGCGGGAGAGCAGACGGGTAGAGAAATGATAGGGAGGAGATGGATTGGAGTAGGTATATTTTATATAAAGTTTTAAGGAGTTTTTATGGAACAACAGAAATCAACAAACTCAAGTTAATCTTCTGAATAGTTTAAACAAAGTCTGAACCTAATAATAGGTAGAAATGTGAAAACATTACTAGAAGTCTATAATCACATTATACATGTTGTTAGAAGGGAGATGGGACAGGAGATCGCATGGGTCAAGCGTGGCTTTATTAAGAACAAGCTTGACAAGCCAGATTTAGAGAAGAGAAGAAAATAGCAGAAAACAACAGAAAACTGAATATATCTATAGAAATAAGTCAAATCAACTGGACTTTTTTCCTGGAAGATGTTTCACCAGTCATCCAACTGACTTTCTCAATTCAGAATAATTTGAATATCTTCCTTCGACAATATATATCCTCTGGAATATCTAGTATAGGTAAATCTAAAAACAACTGGACTTGCTGAGTAATCAATGAAGACGTTTCACTACTCATCCGAGCAGCTTCTTCAGTTCAACTGACTGGTGTGGGAAGTTCTCGGCATATAAACTCTTCCACTAATCCATTTACAATGGCACATTGTAACTCTTCAAAGAGGTGACATCTGAAGAAACTCATAGAGGTGTTGATTCTGTGTAGTTGTGATAGGTTTATCCAATGTGTCATGCAACTCCTAGATACAGGTGTTACTTGTGAGAGTTGCATGAATGGATGTGTGAAGTGTTCTGAATCCGCCGGGGTACAGATGTTAGAACAGCATTGTATGTAGCAGACAGGTGGTGTCGAGCCATTCACAGAGGAGATTTGAAAGCGTGTGGCTACCCAGACTGGGCCTTTGTCAAAACAGCAGCAACCAAGCCCAACAGGAACACCAATAGAAATAACCGCCCGGAGACACATAGTAGGCGAAACATAGTCATCCCATATGTAGCTGGAGTGTCAGAGAAACTCAGGAGGATTTTCAACAAACACCATGTCCCTGTGTTTTTCAAACCTAGCAACACACTGAGACAAAAACTGGTACACCCAAAGGATCCAACACCAAAAGAAAAACAAAGCAATGTGGTATACGGAGTCCAGTGTAGCGAGGAGTGCACAGATCTATACATCGGTGAGACAAAACAACTGCTCTCCAAGCGAATGGCTCAGCACAGGAGGGAGAACTCTACAGGGCAAAACTCAGCTGTCTTTCTACACTTAAGGGACAAGGGACACTCCTTTAAAGACAGCAAGGTCCAAATATTGGATAAAGAAGACCGCTGGTTTGAACGAGGCGTGAAAGGCGATTCATGTCAAGGTGGAGAGACCATCTCTGAACAGAGGTGGGGGCCTTCGACACCACCTGTCTGCTACATACAATGCTGTTCTAACATCTGTACCCTGGCGGATTCAGAACACTTCACACATCCATTCATGCAACTCTCACAAGTAACACCTGTATCTAGGAGTTGCATGACACATTGGATAATCCTATCACAACTACACAGAATCAATACATCTGTGAGTTTCTTCAGATGTCACCTCTTTGAAGAGTTACAATGTGCCATTGTAAATGGATTAGTGGAAGAGTTTATATGCCGAGAACTTCCCACACCAGTCAGTTGAACTGAAGAAGCTGCTCGGATGAGTAGTGAAACGTCTTCATTGATTACTCAGCAAGTCCAGTTGTTTTTAGATTGACCTATACTAGATATACTATGACCTGGATGAATGAAAATCTTCATAGTCATATCCTCTGGAATGTTGCTCCAATCAGCATTATCTGTTTTTCGTAATCCACATTGATGTCATTAAATTTGGTGTTGATTGTATCAGCAAGATTGGAGCTTTGATTTGTTATTAAACCTTCCAAGGAGAGGTGCAAAATCAGCAATCAACACCTAATTTAATGACATCATTGTGGATTATGATAAACAGATTAGTCTGATTGGAGCAACATTCCAGAGGATATATATTCTCGAAGGAAGAATTACAAGTTATTCTGAATTGAGAAAGCCAGTTGGATGACTGGTGAAACGTCTTCAAGGAAAAAACACAGCAAGTCCAGTTGATCTGACTTATTTCTATAGATTTGCCATGACCTGGATGAATGAGAATCTTCACTAGCAAAACTGAATATATTTGATAAAGACTGCCAAGAGGACAGGAGCACAGTATGTGATTACAAAAAATAGAAGGAAGAATCAAGTTGTGAGGACAAGAAAGATACTTTAGACAAGATTGAGAAAAATATAAAAAGAAGACACTCAGTTTCTTCTAGGAGTCAAAAGGATTCAGCCCACCCTCTCGTGGTCACATGTGGTAGGGGCCGAGTCTCCTGCTTCATGTGACTTGCACCCTCATTTTCTTTGGAGCCTCTGCTGAGGTCCTTATTGGCTCTCCCAAATTTGTCTTCATGAAGACAGACTTTGGTGAGGCTAATGGCATAATGGAAGATGTGGCTGGGACG
This sequence comes from Xenopus petersii, assembly GCA_038501925.1. Lineage (NCBI taxonomy): Eukaryota > Metazoa > Chordata > Amphibia > Anura > Pipidae > Xenopus > Xenopus petersii. The sequence continues at coordinate 10,509,475 of CM076677.1, read as the reverse complement.
TTACGGGATGCCAAGATCCACCACCGAAAAGGATGTTTAGCCAAGTCGACATCTCTGAAGAAATAGTATAGGACTTAAAATGAGAGACATTATTTATGGATCAAAAAGCCAACAAAATTGTCTGAATAGTATAGATAGATAGAATAACTGTTGGAATGGAACCCGTGTAACAAAAGATATGCAACCTGACTGTTTAGGCCTCTCGTGAGGATGCTTGATCCTATGTTGAGCTTTTTCTTTATTTTTTGTACAAGTGAGTATTTTATGGGGTTTTTTTTGGATCTGCAGACTGAAGGCTAAACAGAATATATGGACCAGTGTGTCATAGTCTTTATGGCCAATTTCTAGGACAGGAAAGGTGAAAACCATAAAGTCTAAATTGTTAAATCTTGTTTCTTTTTTTTTTTATCCAAAGTGCTTGGTTTTCTTTCAAACTAAAATCTCAGCACCAAAAGCAAATCTGTTGGATTTATAGGGAGATTTGTTTCTAAGGCTGGAGACGTGATCTGATGGTCTAAGGAGACTATCCAGAGGGAGAGACAGCCGTGTCCACGTCAATGATCGACATTACACTGCCATCTATGGGCCGCCTGTGATATCGCACCTTGCCAGTACAATGACAGAAATGAATTCCCTTAGTTCTTGTCTTCAAGGAACTCTCTGTCATGCTTGCTTTTATGGATAGACTGATTAAATGCAAGTACTCCAGTCAAAATAGTAGAAGTGCCAAGGCAGGTATAATTGAAAAGTGCAGCTGAAGTGAAACCAAGCATAAAATGGAAATAGATTGTGTGCTTGAAGCAGCCGCTGTATAAAACTCTTTCCCAACCGTCAATGATGGAGAGTGGAACATAACCAACTGGCAGTAAGTGTGTAAGCAGCAATTCTGCAATGTCTTCATTCACACAGAGCGCACTCATTCTTCCTCAACAGCACGGAGCCGAGAGTCTGTTATTTCTATTAGAGCTTATATCTCATTACTGCCTCGCGAAATACACTAATGCTGGGCTTTCCAGTAATTGTCTGAAGAGCCGCCAGTTAGAAAAAGCTTAAAAGATAAGGATTTTAGGATTTCTGAAAGAAGGAGACTTCTTTTTCTTTACTCTTTAGGGCAGAGACAAACGCTCAGATTCGGGGAGATTAGTCGCCTCTTCTTCGGGGCGGCTAATCTCCCCCAACTGCCTTCCCATCGGCTACAATTTGGGATGGCACTTGGAACGCTTCGTTTTCCAAAGTCACCGAAGTTTTTTTCGTGAGGCAACTTTGGAAAACTAAGCACACTGACGATTTACATTCTAGCTGGCGGGAGGCAGATCAGGGAGATTAGTTGCCCCAAAGAAGAGGCGATTTGTTGCTCGGCGAATAATCTCCCCGAATCTTAGCGTGTCTCTGACCTTAGAGCAAAGGTCTTTAGACTATTTTTGGTTCTGGCCCTCCTTATCTAATAGCGAGGTTGCAAATATATGAAAACATCTTCTAATTGTACCCTAACTGTCTTAAATGTCAGAACCACTGGTTTGGGGCCCCTACGGAGGCACAAATATTCAGCAGGAACACCAAAATTGTTTGCTTATACTTTGTACTGGTTCTGCAGCACCGGAGGATCCAGCTTTTGGTGGTGTACCTACAGCCTTCATGTGCTTCTTAAAGGTAAAGGAAAGGCCTATTTACTTGGGGGTGCCAAAAGTTAGGCACCCCCAAATGATTATATAAACTTACCTCACACCCTGGGCCAGTGCTCCTATCAGGAAAAACTGCACCACAATGTTATCGGCATCCGGCTTCTTCACTCGGAACCTGATCGCTCCATGTAGCGCCAGGTCAAGCACGAGGTAACTCGGCCGGCCACCGTAGCCCCCCCCATTGCAGTGTGAGCACGTATGCGCCAGAGGGGAGGCAGGGCTAGCGTGCCGGAAGGGAGGGAGGCAGGGGGAGAGTGCTGGAGGGGAGGATGACGGAGGGGAAGGAGAGCGTCAGAGGGAAAGGGAGAGTGTCGAAGCGGAGGGAGGCAGATGGAAGACCGCCGGAGAGGAGAGCAGCGAACATGGACTAGAGGTAGTCAGAAGTCAGGTACCTGCCCAACGCCCCCTTACCATTGCCCTAGACAGTTTTCTCCTGATAGGAGTACCAGACTGGGGGTTCTTCCAGCAAGCACCACGGAGTGATCGGCTTCCTTTTTCTTCTTTCTTGGTTCAGGATTCGGCTAGGATTCTGCCTTTTTTAGCAGGATTCAGATTTGGCCGAATCCTTGTGCCTGGCCAAACTGAATATGAATTTGCATATGTAAATTAGGGGCGGGTAGGGAAATCATATGACTTTCCGTGACAAAAACAAGAATTTTTTCCATTTCCTTTGCTGACCGTAATTTGCATATGCAAATTAGGATTTGGTTCGGTATTTGGCCGATTCTTTCACCAAGGAATCGGGGATTAGGCCGAATAGTGGATCCCTAGTTTGAATGTGGAACTGCGGTTACATGTGTCAGAGAAGTGGATTCTCATTCCTATATTTTTTATGTTATGCAATGTTATTCTCAAAAAAATGTGTTATATTATATAGTGTGCTTTGCTCCTTAAGCTCAGTAAGTTACAGCAGCACAGAGCAGGTGCAGTGAATCAGCAGAAAAGAAGATGGGGAGCTACTGGGGCATCTTTGGAGACAGATCTTTACTGCTAAAGGGCTGAATTATTAAGCTCAAAATATAAGCAGCATTTTTGGTCTATTTCTCTGCTGAGCTTGATCCTACCCTCTCCATAATGTTACTGCATTTGCAGGCAGGGCAGTGGCCTATGTGCAGAAAAAAATCACATCTGGCATTCGCCTTAGCTTTTCTTTCAAAGAGGAAAATAGTCTGGCGATGAGTTTCTATTACCAGATGATCAGAGCATGGTCAGAGAAAGAAAACATTAATAGCCCATATATAGGAAATAATGCACCTAATACCCTTATATTTTAATGTACCATACCTCCCAACTGTCCTGTTTTTCACAGGACAGTGCCAATTTTGACACCTCAACCCGCAGTACCGGATTGTTACTGAAATGTCCCGACTTTCTCTTTGATCTCCTGTACTGAAAAGCCAGAAAAAGATACAACGTTTGTAAAACGTAACTGGCTTCTGGCAGAGAGCCCAGAATATACACGGCAGCTGCACTTAGATACATTTGTAACAATTTAAGATAAACAAACAGTTGTAACAATTTAAGATAAGCAGGTCTCTTGTGGAGACTGTGACTTGCATTAGCAAAACTGTAATAACAAATAAAAAAACAGAGAAATGTGTTCAAACTTTCATAACCTGCCAGATTTTGTAAAATGGACATGGTAATTAGGGGTGTGGCCTCGAAAATTGCCTCACGGAGCACGGAAAATCTTTTTGTCCCTCTTTCTATTTCCAAAATGTTGGGTGGTATGATGTAGGTACCTTTTTATTTTTATTTAATTAGTTCCAACCATATGACAAAATTCACATCACTAAGCACCTTTTATAACGTAGACTCCCTTTGGGGGACCCAACACAGAGGTTAAGGACAGTATTAGTATTTCTTTACCTAGCTTCAGGGGGTTATTTATCAAAATATGATTTTTTTTAAAAATATTTAAGTCCGACCAAACTAGAATCCACGATATGACTTTACTTATTATAAAAAAAAAAGAGCACCATTTAATCGGATTGGGGACAAACGTGATAAAATTGAGCAAAAACTCAAATTGTGCGATTTTTTCCTGAATCGTACATTTTCTTTCGAGCTTTTTCCTGAAAAGCACAAATTTTTCGGATTTTTGCCTGAAAAGTCAGATTTTCTGGCTAATTCCAGCATATACCGCAGAAACTTCCAAATAGGACAGGGACCTCTCCCATCGACTTATACAACTTCGGCAGGTCTGAGTTGCCGGATTTTCGGACTCTCGGACTTTTTGCAGCATCGGACTTAATAAATCCTGAAAACTTTTAATTTTTTTCCACTAAAAATTTGCATTTTATAGTGAAAATTTTTTTAATTTTTTGAGTTTTTTTCCCCAATATATCTTATAGGGGGCTCCTTTTGCCTAGAAGATGTATTAGAGCTCATTCTATTAAACTCACCAGACATCATGTCTCTCTACATGCAGGATTTGTTACATTTTGTTTGTGCTGGAATCAGTTATTTGAGTGAGCTCTAATTCATCTGCTTGAAAATGAAGACAGCATGCTATATTTAATATATACTTATATATTTTATTTTTGCTGCCCACAAGTAAGTCATGTAAGTGCACACGGCGAGTTATTGATGCCTCTCTATTGCAGAGCAATTAAAATAAAACGCTTTTCTCTATGCAGCCGGCTTTCTCTCTGTGTCTAATTGTTTAAAAGAATAGCCGGGCTGAGGATGGACTTATCAGATCTCCATGCAATTTTGCCCGATGAATATTGCAGGGCAGAGTTTATCCTGATTGATCCGCTGTGGGTGCTGTGTCTGTGTTGCCAGCACCAGTAATAGAGATAAATTGGATAATTTCAGTGCACTTTTCGCTGGGTGCTTCATTATCTGCCCAGTCGGCTGTGGAACAAATGCTTCCATCAGAGTCTGTGGCTAAAAAGCTCTGCTCAGTGCATGGATATGATAAAAGAGATGTTTACTGGATACAAAAGATGCAGGAGAGGGCACGATCTGTTAGAGCTGGAGATAAATTAGCTTTAATACATTATATATCCCCACATTATATCACCCAACACCACACTGATGCCTCCCTATGTGAGAAAGGAAAGCCCAGCATAACATTTTGTATAATCAACCGACTTTCCAACAGACGTTCATTTAAAATGCTCAGTGAAGTCATACGTAAATGTAACTGTTACTGAAAGCAGTGTCTGTCTGTCCTTTTCTATTGTCTGTACTGCTTGCTCTGGCTACATGTGCTATTGCATTAAAGGAACAGTAACACCAAAAAATGAAAGTGTCCTAAAGGAATGGAAATACAGTATCATGTAGTGCTGACCTGCACTGGTACAACTGGAGTGTTTGCTTCAGAAACTATACTATAGTTTATACAGGTATGGAATCCATTTTCCAGAAACCCATTATCCAGAAAGGTCTGAATTACGGAAAGGTCTCCCATAGGCTCCATTTGATCCAAATTTTTTAAAATGATTTACTTTTTCTCTGTAATAATAAAACAGTAGCTTGTACTTGATCCCAACTAAGATATAATTAATCCTTATCGGAAGCAAAACCAGCCTATTAGGTTTAATGTTTATTTGATTTTCTAGTAGACTTTCTCTGCTGTGTAACCATGGGGCCAGTCATTCAAAGCTGAAAAAGGAGAAAAGGCACAGTATACACAGCAGATAACAAATAAGCTCTGTAGTATACAATGGGATTCTTCGGAATGTATCTGTTATCTACTGTGTGTCCTGTGCTTGAATGGCTGCCCCCATGGCTACACAGCAGCTTGTTTATATAAACTATAGTAGTACTTATCTGTCATCTACTGTGTGTCCTGTGCTTGAATGGCTGCCCCCTTGGCTACACAACAGCTTGTTTATATAAACTATAGTAGTACTTATCTGTTATCTACTGTGTGCCCTGTGCTTGAATGGTTGCCCCCATGGCTACACAGCAGCTTGTTTATATAAACTATAGTAGTACTTATCTGTTATCTACCGTGTGTCCTGTGCTTGAATGGCTGCCCCCATGGCTACACAGCAGCTTTTTTATATAAACTATAGTAGTACTTATCTGTTATCTACTGTGTATCCTGTGCTTGAATGGCTGCACCCCATGGCTACACAGCAGCTTGTTTATATAAACTATAGTAGTACTTATCTGTTATCTACTGTGTGCCCTGTGCTTGAATGGTTGCCCCCATGACTACACAGCAGCTTGTTTATATAAACTATAGTAGTACTTATCTGTTATCTACTGTATATCCTGTGCTTGAATGGCTGTCCCCATGGTTACACAGCAGCTTTTTTATATAAACTATAGTAGTACTTATCTGTTATCTACTGTGTGCCCTGTGCTTGAATGGTTGCCCCCATGGCTACACAGCAGCTTGTTTATATAAACTATAGTAGTACTTATCTGTTATCTACTGTGTGTCCTGTGCTTGAATGGCTGCCCCCATGGCTACACAGCAGCTTTTTTATATAAACTATGGTAGTACTTATCTGTTATCTACTGTGTATCCTGTGCTTGAATGGCTGCCCCCATGGCTACACAGCAGCTTGTTTATATAAACTATAGTAGTACTTATCTGTTATCTACTGTGTATCCTGTGCTTGAATGGCTGCCCCCATGGCTACACAGAAGCTTGTTTATATAAACTATAGTAGTACTTATCTGTTATCTACTGTGTGTCCTGTGCTTGAATGGCTGCCCCCATGGCTACACAGCAGCTTGTTTATATAAACTATAGTAGTACTTATCTGTTATCTACTGTGTGTCCTGTGCTTGAATGGCTGCCCCCTTGGCTACACAACAGCTTGTTTATATAAACTATAGTAGTACTTATCTGTTATCTACTGTGTGCCCTGTGCTTGAATGGTTGCCCCCATGGCTACACAGCAGCTTGTTTATATAAACTATAGTAGTACTTATCTGTTATCTACCGTGTGTCCTGTGCTTGAATGGCTGCCCCCATGGCTACACAGCAGCTTTTTTATATAAACTATAGTAGTACTTATCTGTTATCTACTGTGTGCCCTGTGCTTGAATGGTTGCCCCCATGGCTACACAGCAGCTTGTTTATATAAACTATAGTAGTACTTATCTGTTATCTACTGTATATCCTGTGCTTGAATGGCTGTCCCCATGGTTACACAGCAGCTTTTTTATATAAACTATAGTAGTACTTATCTGTTATCTACTGTGTGCCCTGTGCTTGAATGGTTGCCCCCATGGCTACACAGCAGCTTGTTTATATAAACTATAGTAGTACTTATCTGTTATCTACTGTGTGTCCTGTGCTTGAATGGCTGCACCCCATGGCTACACAGCAGCTTGTTTATATAAACTATAGTAGTACTTATCTGTTATCTACTGTGTGCCCTGTGCTTGAATGGTTGCCCCCATGGCTACACAGCAGCTTGTTTATATAAACTATAGTAGTACTTATCTGTTATCTACTGTATATCCTGTGCTTGAATGGCTGTCCCCATGGTTACACAGCAGCTTTTTTATATAAACTATAGTAGTACTTATCTGTTATCTACTGTGTGCCCTGTGCTTGAATGGTTGCCCCCATGGCTACACAGCAGCTTGTTTATATAAACTATAGTAGTACTTATCTGTTATCTACTGTGTGTCCTGTGCTTGAATGGCTGCCCCCATGGCTACACAGCAGCTTTTTTATATAAACTATGGTAGTACTTATCTGTTATCTACTGTGTATCCTGTGCTTGAATGGCTGCCCCCATGGCTACACAGCAGCTTGTTTATATAAACCATAGTAGTACTTATCTGTTATCTACTGTGTATCCTGTGCTTGAATGGCTGCCCCCATGGCTACACAGAAGCTTGTTTATATAAACTATAGTAGTACTTATCTGTTATCTACTGTGTGTCCTGTGCTTGAATGGCTGCCCCCATGGCTACTCAGCAGCTTGTTTATATAAACTATAGTAGTACTTATCTGTTATCTACTGTGTGCCCTGTGCTTGAATGGCTGCCCCCATGGCTACACAGCAGCTTGTTTATATAAACTATAGTAGTACTTATCTGTTATCTACTGTGTATCCTGTGCTTGAATGGCTGCCCCCATGGCTACACAGCAGCTTGTTTACATAAACTATAGTAGTACTTATCTGTTATCTACTGTGTATCCTGTGCTTGAATGGCTGCCCCCATGGCTTCACAGCAGCTTGTTTATATAAACTATAGTAGTACTTATCTGTTATCTACTGTGTATCCTGTGCTTGAATGGCTGTCCCCATGGCTACACAACAGCTTGTTTATATAAACTATAGTAGTACTTATCTGTTATCTACTGTGTGCCCTGTGCTTGAATGGTTGCCCCCATGGCTACACAGCAGCTTGTTTATATAAACTATAGTAGTACTTATCTGTTATCTACTGTGTGTCCTGTGCTTGAATGGCTGCCTCCATGGCTACACAGCAGCTTTTTTATATAAACTATAGTAGTACTTATCTGTTATCTACTGTGTATCCTGTGCTTGAATGGCTGCCCCATGGCTACACAGCAGCTTTTTTATATAAACTATAGTAGTACTTATCTGTTATCTACTGTGTATCCTGTGCGTGAATGGCTGCCCCCATGGCTACACAGCAGCTTTTTTATATAAACTATAGTAGTACTTATCTGTTATCTACTGTGTATCCTGTGCTTGAATGGCTGCACCCATGGCTACACAGCAGCTTGTTTATATAAACTATAGTAGTACTTATCTGTTATCTACTGTGTATCCTGTGCTTGAATGGCTGTCCCCATGGCTACACAGCAGCTTATTTATATAAACTATATTTGTGCCAGTGCAGGTCAACACTACATTATATTGTCACTCCTTTAAAACACTTATTTTTTGGTGCTACTGTTCCTTTAGAATTCACAATTTGACCTTATTTATTATTTAAAAAGCATGATTTAATCAGATCGGGGGGAAAACTCGATAGAATCGAGCAAAACCCCAAATTCGTATGATTTTTTGGGGCTTTTTCCTGAAAAGCCAGAATTTTTTGGAATGTTGTTGCATTAGTTGTATTTTCAGGCTAATTCCAGCACAGACCACAGAAACGTCCGAATAAGATAGGGACCTCTGCTATTGACGTATATACAACCTTGGCAGGTCTGAGATGGATTCAGACTTTTTGCAGCAGCAGGGTATAATACATTTTTTTCGACTAACAATTCAGATTTTATAGTAAAAAAAAAAAAAAACTGTTCAAGTTTTTAGCATTTAGACTTTAATAAATAACCCCCTTAATGTGGCAGTAGTCAGCTCTCCTCCAGCCAAGATTCTTTCTCCTTATTTACAAGTCTGTCAATTAAAGGGGTGGTTCACCTTTAAGGTAACTTTTATTATGTTATAGAACGGCCAATTCTAAGCAACTTTTCAATTGGGTTTCATTATTTGTTTTTTTTATAGTTTTATAATTAATTATCTTTTTCTTCTGATTCTTTGCAGATTTCAAATGGGCGTCACTGATCCCTTCTAAAAAAACAAATGCTCTGTAAGGCTACAAATGTATTGTTATTGCTACTTTTTATTACTGATCCTTCTACTCAGACTCTCTCCCATTCATATTCCAGTTTCTTATTCAAATAAATGCATGGTTGCTAGGGTAATTTGGGCCCTAGTTACCAGATTGCTTGAACTGTAAATTGAAGAGCTGCTGAATAAAAAGCTAAATAACTCAAAAACCTTCAATAATAAAAAATGAAAACAAATTGAATATTATCTCAGAATATCCCTCTCTACATCATACTAATAGTTATCTCAAAGGTGAACAACCCCTTTAAGGAACAGAAAGGGCATTGTGGGAATTTGAGTTTTAGCTGGAGTAGAGCTGAAAAATCTAGGAGGAGCAGTGATGGCGGTAGCACGGGATAGAGTCCTGCAGCTGGTCACTTCCGGTTTGCAGCAACTCCACTTCCTGTTTGATGGTGGTCAGTGGGTTGTGGGTCAGGTTGCAGATAAGGCAGCTGCGTTTCCAGGTCGGGTAGCGGATCAAAGTGGGTAAATGAGCCTGAGGCTTTCATGAACGGGGAGGGAAGGGAGAAAATTCTTAAAAAGAAATCCATAATGCAAAATGTCCATAATTAGTAGACACACACAAGAACAAATTGACATACATTGTACTGTAGTCCAATGTTTTGGTCCTCATTAGCACCGTTGGACTTTGGTACGATGTACAGTTATGGGAACCATTATCTGGAAACCCGTTATCTTGAAAGCTCCGAATTACGGAAAGGTTGTCTCCCAATGATTTCCTTTTTCTCTGTAATAATAAAACAGTAGCTTGTACTTGATCCCAACTAATATATAATTAATCCTTATTGGAAGCAAAACCAGCCTATTGGGTTTATTTCATGTTTACATGATTTTCTAGTAAACTAAAGGTATAACGATCCAAATTACAGAAAGATTCATTATCCGGAAAGACCCAGGTCCCGAGCATTCTGGATAACAGGTACCATACAGGTACATGTTCCTGAATTGAAAATAAAAAGTCAAGTTTTTAAAAGGATGTGCCGGTTAAAATATATTTTTATACATTTATTGTAACTGTGCACCCCAATATATAGTGGATAATGTACCCCCTACTGTAATTTATAAAGATATTATTAGTCACCGAGGAGTTATGTGACCATATAAAAGCACGAGGCCGCAGGCCGAGTGCTTTTATACAGGTCACATAACTACGAGGTGACTACTAATATCTGTATAAATTTAAGTAGGGGGTACATTATGCATTATAATCTGCAGTTTTGTATCCAGTGTCTTCCTTCCTATATATGTGTAGTATTTTAATGGCTTTGCCCTATGTGCTGTAAAATTACACTTTTAATGCTGTTTTCCTTTCCCCACCCCAGCCCCCCACTTAATTTTATCCCCGTAGTTACTTTTTTTTGTGTGAAAGTACCTGTTTTTGAATTCGAAGTTTTTTTCCCAATATGCCTTGTATCCTGCCCTGGGTGACGTCAGTTGCAGGGGAGGCGGGAAGGTGAGGGAAGGAAAGTGTTGGAGGACTGGAGAATGATGGGTGAAGGCGGAGCAATACCGGAGATTGTGAGGGGAGCTAAAGGAGCCGACACGGTTACAGGTTACGGAGGAGCATGAAAATGGTCGTTAAGAAGGTGGGTGGAAGGGAGGGGGACTGAGAGTGAGACGGAGAGCCACTGTGCAAACATGAGGGAGCCCATTGAGCCATCATGTGAGGGGGGAGCTAGACTAAGGAGACACGGAGGGGGCAGGACCTGAGAGTGAAGCAGCCGAGAATTAGTAAGAGGAGCGCGACAGTGTTAGAGCTGAGCCAGGGAATTAAAAGGAAGGGGGGCAGAGTGGAGGAAAAGAGCAGCAGCTGCAAGTGCTCTTTCTCTAGTTTATAAACGGCGCGTTCTGACGGAAGAACGCGCCGTTTATAAGGATATAATTTACAGTCTGGTCCCATAGGGAAATGACCAGACTGTAGATTATATAAAGAATTCTGACACTGCACATGACCATACTGTTGGACCTGCCATAAGTAAGCACTGAAATGGCAGACAAGATGGCGCCACCATGCCTACAGCTTAGTGTCTGGGGCTCTAGGTGGGAAGCTTACAAATATACCTAGAATATGCCGTACAGTTTTGATCTCCAGTGCTCAAAAAAGGCATTATTGTATTAGAGAGGGTACAGAGAAGGGCAACTAAGCTGGTAAAGGGAAAATCTTAGCTATGAGGAAAGACTGGCCAAATTGGGGATGTTCACGCTGGAGAAGAGGGGCATAAGGCTTGATATAATAAATATGTATAAATATATAAGGGGATCATATAATAATCTCTCTACTAAAAAAAGGGTTTTACTAACTTTCTTTATTAAATTGTTTTGTAACAGGACAGTACACGCAAGGATAAAATTAATCGTAGAAAAAAGGAAAGAGAAAAGAACCTTGCTTTGTGACTGCAGATTGCCTTCAACGATTAAAACCAACCCTCACCTCTATATATACCATATATTTGTTCTTCCAGCGGCCAACTTTTTAATTCGTTCAGTTAGTGAGGAGATATAAATTTATCCACTTATACCAAAAACATAAAGTGCGTTACTTAGATAAATATAACTGAAAGTATTAAATGTCACTACACCAACTCTGTATATTTTAGCAATTGTTGATTCTAATAAACACCAATATCAGTTAATTTAACAATTCCAAGTAATCAATATTGGAATTTAAAAATTATAATTCATTAATATACTTTGTAAAGTGCCTGTGCTCAAATAATTAATAAAAGGCCTCTTACATAGTTTGTATCATAATACTTGAGGTAATAGTATAAAAAGTGATTAGTGCTATTAATGAAAAAGTTGATTGAGTAGATTTTAAACAGTACTACTCAATTGCAAATTAACCCAACCGCTCCTTGAGGATAAGAGAGGAATTGTGAAAAAAGATAGTTGGTGGAGTTGCTCCCAAGATTACTAGTTATGTTTTTTCTATGTCCCTAGGAGCACCACAAAGTAGGAGAAGGCAGAAACTGAAAGGGCTGCGGTCTCGTTAGTTAATCTTTACTGTCTAAGAGGAGAGGCTATTTAACCCTAAAAAACCGCAGACCACTCAGTTCGTGGAGGGAAAACAGGTTTAAGATACAGTTAGGAAAGAGTTCCTATTCATTTAAAAAGTGCAATTTTGGTTCACCAATGTGAAGTAATTAAAACAAAAAGATCAGGAGTCAAAATCTTGCCCTGACGCGCGTTTTCGCAAGTACTTGCCTTTTGAGAAAGCTGTGGCGAAACGCGCGTCAGGGCAAGATTTTGACTCCTGATCTTTTTGTGTGCGGCGAAATTTTTTTTTGTCGCGCGTCTTTTTATTTTGACGCACAACTCCATACAAGTCTATGGGCGTCATTTTTTCGGCGAAACTAGGCGAAAAAATTCGCCCATCCCTAGTTATAGATCTTATTATTAACCCGTGCATCCATTCACAGTCTTCTGGGTATATGTAAGGTGCCATTTTTGATTTAATTATACCCTTTACTAACCAAATGCTGGATGATAGAGTCCTACAGCGAGTCGTGTACCCGCAGGTAAGTTTCGGGTGCGGGTATAGACGCAGGTCTGCAGTTCTTCTCAATATCGATTTTTACTCCTTTATTCTGATCATGCCTACTTCCAATGATGTCACTTCCAGTTTATAATGACAGCACTTCCTATTTTACTCCTTTTTTCTGATCATGCCTACTTCAGATGATGTCACTTCCGGTTTACAATGACAGCATTTCCTGATTCTTGATGGTCAGCGGGTCCGGGTTGCGGATAAGGTACTTGTGGGTCTGGTCCGATCGGGTAAGAATGCTGGTTGTGGGTACGGGTCAGGTTCCAAAAAATGGACCCGCGCAGGACTTTACTGGATGGTCTCATATTCCAAGAACCAACAGTTTCTGCCAAAATTACTAAGGAAATGTTTACGGACTATATATTGCCTTCTACAGACTTGGATTCTTGCAGATAGCTGGAAGAGTATAAAGAGTGGTTTGGGGATAAATTCAGAGATATAGTTTTATAACTGCAATGAGTATTAGGGTTGTTAGTTTGAATGTTACTCTGAATAACAGCAGAAGCCATTGTGGGCATGGACATGGTAAAACAGTATGAGACTGGCAGGTGCATTTATTGTGGGCTCTAGAGAGTCTCAGGAAGGGAAGAGCAATCAATACAGAATAGCAGCAGTCAATATGTGTCGTGATGAGAGTGAATTAGAATTCACATGATGGAATATGGTGCAATGTAGGTTGTAGTTTAGAAATATTCGTTAGGTGAAAGTGACATGATTTCATTATTGATTCAATACAAAGAGTGAAGGAGAGAGCAGAACCAAAAATAGCCCCAAAGCCTGGGGAAGGGCTGAGAGTGGAGTTCTTGATTCTACAAGTGAAAGTGTTAGAGGGGGGAAGAGGACCATATCAACATTTTGGGACAAAAAAAAATTGCTGCAAGGCAGCATTTTTTTGACCACACCCATTTTGTGGCCACACCCCCTAATTACCATGTTCATTTGACAAAATTTGGCAGGTTATGAACGTTTGAACACATTTCGGTGGTTTTTAGTTATTCCAGTTTTGCTAATGAAGGTGAATTGCCCTTTAAGCTGCAATTTAGTTTCCCGAAGAGACCTGCTTATCTTAAATTGTTACAATTGTTTCTTTGCTTATCTTAAATTGTTAGAAAAGTGCAGCTGCCACGTATTCTGGCATCTCTGCCAAAAGTCAAAAATGTTTTATCTTTTCGGCTGTTCAGTGCAGATCAAAGAGAAAGTCGTGACATTTCAGTAACAATCTGGGACTGCGGATTTAGCTGTCAAATTCGGCACTGTCCTGCGAAAATTGGAAGGTACGGAGGACTGTATCTAGACTGAGATAGGTTAAGTTTAAGGTTCTGTTAGGGAAACCTAGTAGAAACGACTGACAAACCCATATTAAGAGCTCTGGGTTCAGATCAGGAGAGAAAGAAAATTCTAAACTGTCCCCATCTTGGATCTTGTTAGGCCACCCTTTGTGTGTCAGTGGCACATCACAAATGCTATAACTACACGCTTCACCAAATCTTTTGGGTTTGTAAGTAGGCACTTTGGCCATTTAGAGAAGTTCTGTTGGCAAGGTGAATGGGACGAAACACAAGAATGTCTGCCTTATAAACTATATATTGTTAACCGCTAATCTAAATCACGGTGTAAGTGGGAAAGGTGGAATAATAGGCACCGTGCATTAAGGTCAACCAAACACTGGGTGACACCACTTTAACCAGATACTACACCATATTAGTTTTTAATTTTTGTTGCCACAGGCGCTGGTCTTGATTCATGTATTGAACCCTACTAGTCCCGCTCATCTGTTCCATTCCTGCTGCCTCCTTTCCCAGGATATGCAGGGAAGCTGGCGGGACTCAACTGCAATGTAGGATAGGAACTAGTCAGTAGCTAGGCTGAGCTGACAGAGAACAGAAGTCTGCCTTGGCTTGTGTGAGGTGCAGGGCTGTGATTGGCTGTCCCCTCCTACTATTCTTCTGGCAGGGATTTTTGAGACACTCCCACAGGGACCATAGTAGATCTAGAGGAAGCTCCAACAAAGAAGATATTTTTTAAGATATTAATTTTTAGTCAAAACTACAACCAGCACCATAAATTGCTTACAATATTAGTTTTCAGTTAACCGAAATGCCCCTTTTAAAGGGCACAACCAGGAAGGTTCTCAAATAAACCTCATATTCATATAGCAAGAAGCCCCTTGCAGTTGGAGCTAAAAGGAGCGGTGACGTCTGATCACCAGGAGCGAAGTCCTGCAGCGGGTCGGGTACGCACGGATGACCCGCAAAAAAAGCTGGCACCCCCTGGATTGAAGGGAGGATTTTCAGGTGCAGGTATAGCTGCAGGTCATGGTCGCACATCGGGTCGTATGTAATATCTATATTTGACTCCTTTTATTGTTTAACAAAACTTGTTTCTGCCCCGCCCACTTTTGATGACATCACTTCCAGGTGCAGCACCATCACTTCCTGTTTGATGGCGGTCGGCGGGTTGCAGATAAGGCAGTTGCGGGTCAGGGTCGTGTAGTGGATCAAAGAGGGTAAATACGCGGTTTCGGGTCTTAGAAAGTGGTTCAGCGCAGGACTCCACCAGGAGCAATGTCTGCACCCTTTGGTGCTAGTACATATTTTTAAGTGCTAACATTGGAAGGCAGATGATGCAGGAGCCAACTACAATTCAGAAGAAGGGGAACAGATAGTGACAGCAGCACAGCCCTAAATATTACTTACAAATACAGACTAATATAGCACTAAAGTCTTTTTATGATGAAGGCATGCCATTTGGTTCAAATTCTACAGGAAAAAAAAAATTAACATTTATAAACCACAGCACAAAATTTTGTTTTATTTTCAGAACCAAGGACGGTGTTTTGCTTAGCCTTTAGCTGTTATTTCATCCTTTACATGCTCAAGCTATTGAGAGGTTTTCAGAATTGGGCTCCATGCCCCACTTTGTGGTCCAACATTTGGTCAGTGCACCCCTCAGCTCATAAGGTTACAGATACATGAAACATACAGTTGTAACAGTCACCGTGTGTAGTTGTGGGGATATAGAAGACAGCAAAGCATTAAACTAGGGGTGTAAGTACAGTGTAAGATGCAACTGCTGGGGCCCAGCCACTGAAGCTTAAAAGAACAGTCATTATAAAAAAAAAAAAAAAACAGAATACAAAGATAGTATGTCCAAAATAAAAAATGTTTCTAATATAGCAATAGAACTATATTGAAAACATTGTTTTATTTTGCACAGCCTATTTATCCAGTTTTTACTTTTACACTGAACAATTACTTTATATATGTTATAGATAAAAGTCTTATTCTTTACATTTAGGGACCCTAAACGATCTGAAGGAACCTCTAGTTACGCTACTGCCTTAAAGGACCAGTAACAAATTGATTTTATTAAAAAATCATATTAAACTTTTAAATCGCTAAGCCTTTATTAAGAAATAAGTTACCGAAACTCTTCAGAAAATGTGATCCATCATGCGGCACTCTATTTCTCCTCCCTGCTTTCCTTATAGGAGATAGCCAGGGAGGAGAAATCGAGCGCTGCACGATGGATCGTCTTTTCTGAAGAGAAGCGCAAGTGGAGTTTCGGCAAGTTATTTCTTAATAAAGACTTAGCGATTTAAAAGTTTAATATGACTTTGTGTTTTTTGTTTTTTTTTTCTTTCTACACTATCAAATTTTTTACGCAATAAAAAAAAAAGATGTTACTGATCCTTTAAACCCATGCATCTGCCCCCATGCCAGGCTCAGCTACACTGGCTCTGGCATAAATCATGTAATAATCTTCATTACAACTGGATGAAATCACCGGTCAAATAAAGAGTAGGCCATTTTGTATGCAAGTAAATGTCCTTTTGTCAGTCTCAGAAAAGTGAATCAAGGTATTAAATTAATCTTATTTAGAGAACTGGCGCAGCATAACAAGTTAAAAACGGTTGCCCGAAGCAGCTATCCATGTACAAGAAGCACTTGCTAAATATTGTTAACTAATGACTGATTCTAAGCAACTTTTAAATTGTTCTTTAATTCTTATAGTTTTTGAACAATATCCCTTTTTTTCCTCCACTCTTACTAATTTTCAAATGGGGGTCACTGGCCCCATCTAAAAAACAAATGCTATGCAAGGCTACAAATGTATTGTTACTGCTACCTTCTATTACTCATCTTTCTATCCAAGTACTCTCCTATTTACATTTCAGTCTCTTATTCAAATAAAAGCATGGTTGCTAAGGTAATCTGGTCCCTAGCAACCAGATTGATGAAACTGCATACTGGAAAGCTGCTGAATAAAAAGCTAAATAACTCAAAAACCACAAATAATAGAAAATGGAAACAAATTGCAAATTGTCTCAGAATTCCACTCTATATGTCATTCATCCACTCTATACATCATACGAAAAGTTAATTAAAAGGTGAACAACCCTAGGAAAAGGTATAAGCATTACGTGGGAAAGGCATCAGAGACAGCGGAGGTGGGTGCAGATGCAAAATTCACTTTGATCGCTCCCTTAGGAGATTACCGAGACGTACCTTTCTGCAGTTTCCTCTGAAAGTAGTTACAAGGGGGCATGATCAATCCGGGGCCTTAAGCTTTATTTACATTGAAAGTAGCTGAAGCGGTTTTGTTTTGTAAAGGGTCTTAAAGGAAAGGCTAAAACTAAGTAAGCTTTACCAGAAAGGTCTATATAAATATACCAGTAAACCCTCAAAGTAATGCTGCTTGGGTCCCTCAAAAGAAAACCACATTTCTTTCCTTCTATTGTGTACACATGGATTTCTGTATCAGACTTCCTGTTTTCATCTTAAACCTCCAGGGCTTGGGCTTGAGCATGCTCAGTTTGCTCCCCTTTCCTCCTCCCCTAACTGCTGTAATCTGAGCCTAGAGCTACGAGAGACTCAAGGAGGAAGTGATGTCACACCAAAATGGCAGCTGCTATCTTAAACAAACAGAGAGCTTATATAGCCGTTTACTTAGGTATGGTAAAGCATTCTACAGAATAAATAAAGCATTCTAGCTTGCACTATTATGGTTAATCTATTGGCAATAAACTGCCTTGGTAGCTTTCCTTCTCCTTTAACATGCAAAATGAATTAGGTAACCCCCTATATGAAACCCTTACAAGATAGCCGCAGCCTAGCTAGAGGGAAATACAAACCTATGTTCAATATGATCCTTATATTGTCATTTTATAAGGAAGGAGAGAGAGGTCTCTGTTAAATATACATTCTTGCAGTGTGAGAGAAAGTGACACTAAGTAATTAGTCTCTCCCAGGGATTCTATATAGAATGTAGGGTATAGGTGTTACCAATCAAAAGGGCTCACATGAAAAATAAATATATATTGCCTCTAGGTCTCTGCTGCCTAATCAAGCATGTTCATTTGGCTACAGGAGAGCATGGCCTTCAGGATCTCATGCTGTTCCATTCACATTACTGCAGGAGCTAGAAAGAGAATCCTGATGGATCAGGAAGGTTCTGAGACAAGAACTAATTGTCTGGGGGAATTGGAGGTAATGAAAGAAACAACCCAAAGCCCTTCATGCACATCCCCTGCTAACGACACACAAACTTCCATAAATGAGGATACTTAAATGGCCAATAACTGATTGAACCCACTGAGCAGAACTGGGCCAATGTCTGTATTTTACTAGACTACCCCATCCCTTATCCAGCCCCCTCCTCCCCACATCTAATTCCCTTTCTTCCCTCTCTGAAGCAGCGAGAGTTCCCATTATATAAAAGTGGAATCACTCAGTGCGGAGGATAATGTGAATGCCGGACTCTGTGAAGACGGGGCCACTCATCTCTCCAGGCCTCAGAGCGAAAGAAGCATCTTCGAAGGGCTTCTGCATTGCGCCTAAAGAACAGGAGAAATGAAGTTACTGAGCCAGATGTATCCTTAGCAGAGGTTATAGATGTAGGACTAAGTCCTTTAATAATAATGAAAGGATAAGTAAACCTTCAAAATAAGTGAATGCAAAATTGATGAGTGCTATTCTAAGAACTTTTGCAATGTACATTCATTATTTACTTTTTATTCCAAGATACTAAAAGGATTCTGTCATGATTTCTATGATGTCGTTTTTATTTATAAATTACACTGCAAATAATTCACTCTACAATATAAAATTGTATTCCTGAACCAGCAAGTGTATTTTTTAGTTGTAATATTGGTGTGTAGGTGCATCGCAGGTCATTTTGCCTGATCATGTGCTTTCAGAAAAAGCCAGCACTTTAGGATGGAACTGCTTTCTGGCAGGCTGTTGTTTCTCCTACTCAATGTAACTGAATGTGTCTCAGTGGGACCTGGATTTTACTATTAAGTGCTGTTCTTAAATCTACCAGGCAGCTGTTATCTTGTGTTAGGGAGCTGCTATCTGGTTACCTTCCCATTGTTCTGTTGATCTGGGGGGGGAGGGAGGGGGGTGATATCACTCCAACTCGCAGTACAGCAGTAAAGAGTGACTGACGTTTATCAGAACACAAGTCACATGGCTGGGGGCAGCTGGGAAACTGAGAATATGTCAAGCCCCATGTCAGATTTCAAAATGAAATATAAAAAAAAAAAATCAGTTTGCTCTTATGAAAAACTGATTTCAGTGCAGAATTCTGCTGGAGCAGCACTATTAACTGACGTGTTTTGAAAAAAAAAAAATTGCTATCCCTTTAAGGGATACATGTACTGTTAATATGAATAGATTTTGGTACAACAGCGCCACCTGACCAGTATGACCACCAAGTAGTCAAGGAAGTCGTCAGGAGAAGGCAAGAGGCTGCTCTGATGTTCATTCATATTAACAGCACATGTATCCCTTAATACAGGGATCCCCAACCTTTTGAACCTGTGAGCAACATTAAAGGGATACTGTCATGGGGAAAACATTTTTTTTCAAAATGAATCAGTTAATAGTGCTGCTCCAGCAGAATTCTGCACGGAAACCCATTTCTCAAAAGAGCAAACATTTTTTTTTATATTCAATTTTGAAATGTGACATGGGGCTAGACATATTGTCAATTTCCCAGCTGCCCCAAGTCATGTGACTTGTGCTCGGATAAACTTCAATCACTCTTTACTACTGTACTGCAAGTTGGAATGATATCACCCCCCCTTCCCCGCCCCAGCAGCCAAACAAAAGAACAATGGGAAGGTAACCAGATAACAGCTCCCTAACACAAGATAACAGCTCCCTGGTAGATCTAAGAACAACACTCAATAGTAAAAACCCATGTCCCACTGAGACACATTCAGTTACATTGAGAAGGAAAAACAGCAGCCTGCCAGAAAGCATTTCTCTCCTAAAGTGCAGGCACAAGTCACATGACCAGGGGCAGCTGGGAAATTGACAAAATGTCTAGCCCCATGTCAGATTTCAAAATTGAATATAAAAAAGTCGGTTTGCTCTTTTGAGAAATGGATTTCAGTGTAGAATTCTGCTGGAGTAGCACTATTAACTGATGCGTTTTCCGATGACAGGATCCCTTTAAGAAGTAAAAAGAGTTGGGGAGCAACTCTAGCATGAAAAATGTTCCTGGGGTGCCAAATAAGGGCCATTGGCCATTTAGTAGCCCCTATGTGGATTGTCAACCAGCATTGAGGCTCTGTTAGGCAGAGCACCTGGTTTTTATGCAGCCAAAACTTGTCTCTAAGTCAGGAATTAAAAAATAAGCACCTGCTTTAAAGCCACTGGGAGCAACATTAAAGGGGTTGGAGAGCAACATGTTGCTCACAAGCTACTGGTTGGGGATCACTGCCTTAATATCTTGGAAGAGAAACAAAATAATGAATGTAAATTACAAAAGAGCTTAGAATACTCTCTGAACACTCAATTTTACAGGCTTACTTATCCTTTAACACCAACATAATCCACAGCACTGCACAAAAGAAAGGTATATACGCAAGTACAGAGGCTCCTGCTCAACTGAGCTTACACTCTATATAGTGACAGAAGCTAGTATTGTGACCTGTGATTGGCAAACTTACACCTGCACAGTAACCCTCGGCAACCAGAGTTTATAAATGAGCCCCACTATTTCCCCCCATCCAAAATGCCGGCTTTATTAGCCTACACTCTCTGGGGGAGCAATATTATATCAGGTGCCCTTTAAAGAAAGCATTCGGAACCCATGTACTATTTTTGGCCACACAAAACCCATTATACAGCAAACAGAGGTCCTTCTAATCCATCCAAACCTATTTTACTGAACAAAAAATGATATGCGTTTCTTGGAAGTGCTCCTTTAAATTGGGCTTACCTTTCCCAAAGCTGCCCAGATCACCTCCGGCCTTAGCTGAGCTGCAGTCACTGAACTGAGAAGCCAGAGATTCAAAATCCTCATCCCCCGATTTTATCTTCTGGATGTAGCCTGGACATTAAAAGACTTTGTTATATTTCTGAATAACGCTGAAACCACTGAAAAAGGTCAGATAGAATTAATCCTGGCTAGAGGCTTACATCTGCATTTCCTTTTGGTTAGAGTATTAAAAGGGCCAGGGCCCATATTGAAGATGTATAACAAACAAGGGAAAGTTGTGCTCACCACTAGTTTTTAAAACCATTAGGCGGGGGTGCAATGAGGCTGTGACCACAAAATACATATAGTCAACTACAAGAGTCCTCTGCACTCAACCCATTATCAATATATTTAAGACAGAGATATTTTGTGCTACTGCTACTGAAAAATGCCTTACCCTTTAAACAAAACAGGGATTGTTTGTCCATATATTGCAATATATTTAAGCTGAACAACTACGTCAAAGTCATCCCATATCTGGCCAGTCCTACGCTTAATTTTATCTGATTCATTAAGAATTCTATTGCTTCATTATACATTTTACAAAGGGACTAGATTTACCTGCAACTTACTTGCTGCTTTCAAAGTAAAACTCCCAAACTTGGCTGCCCTTTTATTAGACACCAGTGGGATCACCTGACTATAGGGAAGGGTGGGAGCTACAACATGGAGCTGGTCACTGCTCCTGTATAACTATAACAAACAAGGGAAAGTTCTGCTCACCACTAATTTTTAAAACCATTAGGCGGGGGTGCAATGAGGCTGTGACCACAATGAAGCAATAGAATTCTTAATGAATCAGATGAAAACTAAGTATAGAACTGGCCAGATATGGGATGACTTTGACGTAGTTGGCCAGCTTAAATATATTGCAATATATGGACAAACAATCCCTGTTTTGTTTAAAGGGTAAGGCATTTTTCAGTAGCAGTAGCACAAAATGTCTCTGTCTTAAATATATTGATAATGGGTTGAGTGCAGAGGACTCTTATATTTAACCGTATTTAAAAGGGCATGGCCCGTATTGAAAGGGACAGAGATTCGTGGCAGGAAGGGGTCATTGTTCCACTGTATAGAGACTGGTAAGGCCCCATCTAGAATATGCCGTACAGTTTTGGTCTCCATCACTCAAACAGGACATTATTGTATTAGAGAGGGGACAGAGAAGGGCAACTAAGCTGGTAAAAGGTATTGAAATCTTAGCTATGAGGAAAGACTGGCCAAGATGGGGTTGTTCACACTAGAGAAGAGGATAAAAATAAAAACTGGCAAAATAAAAAGTTTCTAATATAGTTAGTTAGCCAAAAATGTAACGTATAAAGGCTGGAGTGACTGGATGTGTAACATAATAACCAGAACACTACTTCCTGCTTTTCAACGCTCCTTGTTTCCACTGATTGGTTACCAGGCCGTTATTGAGGGGAGGGGAGCCACGTGGAACGGTTTGTTTTCAAATCGGAGCTGCACTTTAAGGATCAATTGCAAACTCACTGAACAGTTATGTCTCGCGTGAAAACGTTGGGCGACTTTGGAAAACCAAAGCAATACGTATGCCATCCTGCGGCGATTGATTCTTGGCGGCAGGAAGGCATTTGAGGAGATTAGTCATCTGCAGTAGAGAAGATTTGTCGCTGGGCGACTCATCTCCCAGTGTGCCAGCACCCGAAGGATGAAGAGTTACTAGTAGCGGCTACTTGTCACGGCTACAAAGGAAACAATAGTGATAATTGGTTTCACCAAGACATTATGGGGCAGATTTATCAAGGGTCAAAGTGAAAATACGAAGTAAAAAAATTTTGATTTTCAAGCTTTTTTTTTTGTGTAGTGAATAGTCCATATTCGCAAAGAAATTAGAAAATTTGAATACCAAATTGTATCATGTACTGTCTCTTTAAAACTTGGACCATTCGCCATCTAAAGAGCAGAGTGGCCCAAAACACAAGGCCATTCCTTACCCACCATTAATGAGTTCCAGGGCCTCGTCCTTGGTGCGTGTGATGTTGTCCTGTCTCCATGATGAAGGACGCCGCGACTGATTGTGTTTCACAAGTAGATGAGAACATCGCACTTTACCAGAGTCCCCTTGGCCATTTTTCCCACCGGCAGTGGGCCTTTCCCATTGGCTGGCATTAGTCATGTGATTGAAATAATACACACGTCCTGTGGTACATTAAAACAAAGCACATGAGAGATGTAAGAGCACATCCTGGTGTACAAATAAAACTCACAACATCGTCTCTTCTGCCAACATCCTAATGCTGTAACCAACAGGGTGTCTGGCTCCTACTACTTCCCACAAATAGAACCGACTAGTGCTAGTGAGGGCTGTATTCAAACAAACACACCAATAAGAACGCCCATACAGGAATTCATAAAGTGCCGATTGGGTTGTTTAAATTGGCTGAGCCCTGGGCCAACAAGCAGATCCTAATATGACCCTATGCAGACCCATCAGGCAAGAACATCAGCTCACTGATTAAATCCTCATCTCCAATCATCAATTATCTCTCCCTACTATACCTGCTATCCCAGTCACACACCCTTCCCAGAGACTATTATCCACTGTTACTATAGGCACCATCTCTCCCTACTATACCTGCTATCCCACAGTCACACTCCCTTCCCAGAGACTATTATCCACTGTTACTATAGGCACCATCTCTCCCTACTATACCTGCTATCCCACAGTCACACTCCCTTCCCAGAGACTATTATCCACTGTTACTATAGGCACCATCTCTCCCTACTATACCTGCTATCCCAGTCACACACCCTTCCCAGAGACTATTATCCACTGTTACTATAGGCACCATCTCTCCCTACTATACCTGCTATCCCACAGTCACACTCCCTTCCCAGAGACTATTATCCACTGTTACTATAGGCACCATCTCTCCCTACTATACCTGCTATCCCACAGTCACACTCCCTTCCCAGAGACTATTATCCACTGTTACTATAGACACCATCTCTCCCTACTATACCTGCTATCCCACAGTCACACACCCTTCCCAGAGACTATTATCCCACTGTTACTATAGACACCATCTCTCCCTACTATACCTGCTATCCCACAGTCACACTCCCTTCCCAGAGACTATTATCCACTGTTACTATAGGCACCATCTCTCCCTACTATACCTGCTATCCCACAGTCACACTCCCTTCCCAGAGACTATTATCCACTGTTACTATAGGCACCATCTCTCCCTACTATACCTGCTATCCCACAGTCACACACCCTTCCCAGAGACTATTATCCCACTGTTACTATAGACACCATCTCTCCCTACTATACCTGCTATCCCACAGTCACACTCCCTTCCCAGAGACTATTATCCACTGTTACTATAGGCACCATCTCTCCCTACTATACCTGCTATCCCACAGTCACACTCCCTTCCCAGAGACTATTATCCCACTGTTACTATAGGCACCATCTCTCCCTACTATACCTGCTATCCCACAGTCACACTCCCTTCCCAGAGACTATTATCCACTGTTACTATAGGCACCATCTCTCCCTACTATACCTGCTATCCCAGTCACACACCCTTCCCAGAGACTATTATCCCACTGTTACTATAGGCACCATCTCTCCCTACTATACCTGCTATCCCACAGTCACACACCCTTCCCAGAGACTATTATCCACTGTTACTATAGGCACCATCTCTCCCTACTATACCTGCTATCCCACAGTCACACTCCCTTCCCAGAGACTATTATCCACTGTTACTATAGGCACCATCTCTCCCTACTATACCTGCTATCCCACAGTCACACTCCCTTCCCAGAGACTATTATCCACTGTTACTATAGGCACCATCTCTCCCTACTATACCTGCTATCCCACAGTCACACTCCCTTCCCAGAGACTATTATCCACTGTTACTATAGGCACCATCTCTCCCTACTATACCTGCTATCCCACAGTCACACTCCCTTCCCAGAGACTATTATCCACTGTTACTATAGACACCATCTCTCCTTACTATACCTGCTATCCCACAGTCACACTCCCTTCCCAGAGACTATTATCCACTGTTACTATAGACACCATCTCTCCCTACTATACCTGCTATCCCACAGTCACACTCCCTTCCCAGAGACTATTATCCACTGTTACTATAGGCACCATCTCTCCCTACTATACCTGCTATCCCAGTCACACACCCTTCCCAGAGACTATTATCCCACTGTTACTATAGGCACCATCTCTCCCTACTATACCTGCTATCCCAGTCACACACCCTTCCCAGAGACTATTATCCACTGTTACTATAGGCACCATCTCTCCCTACTATACCTGCTATCCCACAGTCACACACCCTTCCCAGAGACTATTATCCCACTGTTACTATAGACACCATCTCTCCCTACTATACCTGCTATCCCACAGTCACACACCCTTCCCAGAGACTATTATCCCACTGTTACTATAGACACCATCTCTCCCTACTATACCTGCTATCCCACAGTCACACTCCCTTCCCAGAGACTATTATCCACTGTTACTATAGGCACCATCTCTCCCTACTATACCTGCTATCCCACAGTCACACTCCCTTCCCAGAGACTATTATCCACTGTTACTATAGGCACCATCTCTCCCTACTATACCTGCTATCCCACAGTCACACACCCTTCCCAGAGACTATTATCCCACTGTTACTATAGACACCATCTCTCCCTACTATACCTGCTATCCCACAGTCACACTCCCTTCCCAGAGACTATTATCCACTGTTACTATAGGCACCATCTCTCCCTACTATACCTGCTATCCCACAGTCACACTCCCTTCCCAGAGACTATTATCCACTGTTACTATAGGCACCATCTCTCCCTACTATACCTGCTATCCCAGTCACACACCCTTCCCAGAGACTATTATCCCACTGTTACTATAGGCACCATCTCTCCCTACTATACCTGCTATCCCACAGTCACACTCCCTTCCCAGAGACTATTATCCACTGTTACTATAGACACCATCTCTCCCTACTATACCTGCTATCCCACAGTCACACACCCTTCCCAGAGACTATTATCCCACTGTTACTATAGACACCATCTCTCCCTACTATACCTGCTATCCCACAGTCACACTCCCTTCCCAGAGACTATTATCCACTGTTACTATAGGCACCATCTCTCCCTACTATACCTGCTATCCCACAGTCACACTCCCTTCCCAGAGACTATTATCCACTGTTACTATAGGCACCATCTCTCCCTACTATACCTGCTATCCCACAGTCACACACCCTTCCCAGAGACTATTATCCCACTGTTACTATAGACACCATCTCTCCCTACTATACCTGCTATCCCACAGTCACACTCCCTTCCCAGAGACTATTATCCACTGTTACTATAGGCACCATCTCTCCCTACTATACCTGCTATCCCACAGTCACACTCCCTTCCCAGAGACTATTATCCCACTGTTACTATAGGCACCATCTCTCCCTACTATACCTGCTATCCCACAGTCACACTCCCTTCCCAGAGACTATTATCCACTGTTACTATAGGCACCATCTCTCCCTACTATACCTGCTATCCCAGTCACACACCCTTCCCAGAGACTATTATCCCACTGTTACTATAGGCACCATCTCTCCCTACTATACCTGCTATCCCACAGTCACACACCCTTCCCAGAGACTATTATCCACTGTTACTATAGGCACCATCTCTCCCTACTATACCTGCTATCCCACAGTCACACTCCCTTCCCAGAGACTATTATCCACTGTTACTATAGGCACCATCTCTCCCTACTATACCTGCTATCCCACAGTCACACTCCCTTCCCAGAGACTATTATCCACTGTTACTATAGGCACCATCTCTCCCTACTATACCTGCTATCCCACAGTCACACTCCCTTCCCAGAGACTATTATCCACTGTTACTATAGGCACCATCTCTCCCTACTATACCTGCTATCCCACAGTCACACTCCCTTCCCAGAGACTATTATCCACTGTTACTATAGACACCATCTCTCCTTACTATACCTGCTATCCCACAGTCACACTCCCTTCCCAGAGACTATTATCCACTGTTACTATAGACACCATCTCTCCCTACTATACCTGCTATCCCACAGTCACACTCCCTTCCCAGAGACTATTATCCACTGTTACTATAGGCACCATCTCTCCCTACTATACCTGCTATCCCAGTCACACACCCTTCCCAGAGACTATTATCCCACTGTTACTATAGGCACCATCTCTCCCTACTATACCTGCTATCCCAGTCACACACCCTTCCCAGAGACTATTATCCACTGTTACTATAGGCACCATCTCTCCCTACTATACCTGCTATCCCACAGTCACACACCCTTCCCAGAGACTATTATCCCACTGTTACTATAGACACCATCTCTCCCTACTATACCTGCTATCCCACAGTCACACACCCTTCCCAGAGACTATTATCCCACTGTTACTATAGACACCATCTCTCCCTACTATACCTGCTATCCCACAGTCACACTCCCTTCCCAGAGACTATTATCCACTGTTACTATAGGCACCATCTCTCCCTACTATACCTGCTATCCCACAGTCACACTCCCTTCCCAGAGACTATTATCCACTGTTACTATAGGCACCATCTCTCCCTACTATACCTGCTATCCCACAGTCACACACCCTTCCCAGAGACTATTATCCCACTGTTACTATAGACACCATCTCTCCCTACTATACCTGCTATCCCACAGTCACACTCCCTTCCCAGAGACTATTATCCACTGTTACTATAGGCACCATCTCTCCCTACTATACCTGCTATCCCACAGTCACACTCCCTTCCCAGAGACTATTATCCCACTGTTACTATAGGCACCATCTCTCCCTACTATACCTGCTATCCCACAGTCACACTCCCTTCCCAGAGACTATTATCCACTGTTACTATAGGCACCATCTCTCCCTACTATACCTGCTATCCCAGTCACACACCCTTCCCAGAGACTATTATCCACTGTTACTATAGGCACCATCTCTCCCTACTATACCTGCTATCCCACAGTCACACTCCCTTCCCAGAGACTATTATCCACTGTTACTATAGGCACCATCTCTCCCTACTATACCTGCTATCCCACAGTCACACTCCCTTCCCAGAGACTATTATCCCACTGTTACTATAGGCACCATCTCTCCCTACTATACCTGCTATCCCACAGTCACAGTAGACAGCAGACTCAGAGCTAGACTGTAGAACATTGCCAGTTAGAGACATACAATAGAATAGAATAGAATACAATACAATACAACAGAGAAGTAGGAGGGAGCAGGTAATTGGCAGACACAGAGGGATCAGGAGAGTCTCATCACGAGCAGGTCAGACACAGACAAATGGCAGTGAAAGGGTCTGGTAGTAGGAAAACACCACACAGGTTTCCATAAGGGCAACATAATCATATAGAAGTTATAATAAATCAATTGGACTCCTTATTCCTCAGACAAACGAGCCCGCACTATTAAACGCAAGGATATCTGGGAATTGTAGTTCTACATCCTCACAGCACCGCCTATAGCAGGTAGCGACTACAGGTGAAACAAGCACGGCACTAACTCAATAACACAACGGCGCCTCTGTATATTATGTACCAGAGCTTCGGCTCATGCGCTTCTCCCACCCGGGCGGTAGCTTTTCCTCGTCCGCCATCTTTCCTGCTGCGTCACGCCGTCACCGAAGCGCTTCCCATTGGCCAGTCCCTGCTCAGGCTTTAGCCAATGTGCGAACTAGTTTACCGAGAAAGCAGCCAATCGGAAACCCTAACACAAGGGCGAGAAATCATACGCGCGTTGGATTGGTTGTTGAGGAATAAGTCGAGTAATTCTTTTTTTTACTGAAGGGGGCGTGGGTGACAGGTTGTGCGCATTGTAAACGGTAACGCGCGTGCGCAACAGTGTGGTTGTTTGATGTTGTCGCTATTCTCATGCCCAGTGCTAGAAACTTAAGCTTCCCTGGTGGTCTAGTGGTTAGGATTCGGCGCTCTCACCGCCGCGGCTCGGGTTCGATTCCCGGTCAGGGAAAGTTGTTTTATTACTGAATTGTAAATATAAAAATGAGTCTTTCTTTTTAAAACAGTGTTCAAACTGTGTGAGTAATATAGGCTTACGATAGACCTGCTATTTTTACTGTCTGAAGTGCAAAATATTTATACATAAATAAATGACGTGTGGAGCCGCTCAATGGGGATATTCAGTCAGATGTGAAAAGCGAAACTGTTGCTAAAGCTTCTTCATTACTGACTGGCAATGGTGTGTTATTGGGTCTTTCAGCATCAGCCCGGCTAGCTCAGTCGGTAGAGCATGAGACTCTTAATCTCAGGGTCGTGGGTTCGAGCCCCACGTTGGGCGTTGCCTTTTATTTTGTAGGCTGCGAGACTTACCAGTCACACCGATATATAACATTCACAACCTAAGGAGATGCTTTACTGAACATGCGGCATTGTACATCCAGTTCCAGAAAAATAAATATCAAAATAAGACGGAAATGAAAAACAACTGCCGTGACCCGGATTCGAACCGGGGTTGCTGCGGCCACAACGCAGAGTACTAACCACTATACGATCACGGCGAGCCACATGTGCGGACCTTCAATCTGCCAGAAATAAACTGTCTAATCTTCTGGTCTATCTCTGCGTCATCTATTCCCAACTCTCCGTTTTGAGGCGGAAATGAGCAACATTACTTATTAACAGTAGGACACACAAAATGACTCAGACTGTGAATGAAAAGTTGTGAACTGTTTGTTAATAATACCGTTCAGCCTCATACACTGCCACAAGAAAGAGCAACGACACCCATAGCTCCTCAGTAATTTACAGCAGAGAATTATTAAGGGTCAAATTGAAAATTCCAATTTTTTTATGGTCAAAACTCTCAAATTCTAATTCTGAATTATCCAAACTCGATTTGAGTTTCAATTCGAATTTCAAGATTTATCATATTCTGGCCCTTTAAGAACTCAAATACGACTTTTTCCAGCTAAAATCTGCCGAATTACCATATAAGACAATGTGAGAGATGCAGTGACGAATTTGGAGTTGTTTTCGGGTTTGGTTGAATTCGATTCTAGTTTTCAAGTCGAGAATTTCGAGCAAAATCGAATTCATGCGAGTTAAAGAAAAAAAAACTCATATGAATTCGAAATTCAGCCCTTGATAAATGTGCCCCTAAGTATTTGCACAAATCAGGAAACGAACCTCCGCATAGAACAGAATAAGCCAAAAATTAATATACAAACTGAAACCCATATGAAATCGTTTTATATTTGATCTGTGACTCTTCCTCTGTTTCTGCCTTCTGGGTGTTGTAGTCCGGAGCTGCTTAAGAAGGGCCTCCCGCAAGATATTGCTACGGACATTCTGTGGGCTGTTATGTGATGTTGTTGCCCATTGAAAGTTATAAAATAAGTTATGGTGCCCCACAAACATCATTTTTTAAGGTTTCTTAAACATGAGAATGAGTATTTTTTTATTAGAACATATTATAACCAGTGATGGGCGAATTTGTCCCGATTCGCTTTGCCAAAAAATTTGTGAATTTCCTACGAAATTTGCGTAATGCGAAGCGTCAATTGGCGTCATTTTTGACGCCCGCATTAAAGTCAATGGCAATCCGAATAATGTTGGCATGCAACATTTTTGACGCGAGCGACTATTCCGTTGTGTGCCAAATTTTTTTAATGCTAGTGAATTTTCAGGAATTTATTCGCCGGCAGCAAAACGCGGAAATTTGCAGCAAATCCGTGCCTGTCGATTTTATTCGCCCATCACTATTTGTAATTTGTAACTGCTTATCAGCATTTGTAGGGTCTCATCACTCTGTAGGTACCCTCACCTCAGGGTTGCCGGGTCTAATTTTCAAAACCAGCCAAAGTCAGCCACAAAACCAGCAGAAAACTAGTCAAGGTGCACTCCAAAAGTAGCCCAAAAATAGGACAATATGTTCAGTGAGTCTAAAAATTAAATGAATATATGTGAAAAAAAAACTTTTTTCAAAGTTTTTGCATGAAGCAAAACTATACAGATTTGCCCATCACCAGGGGTGTAACTACAGAGGGGGGGCCCGGAGGTATAGGGGCCCTATAGATTCTCCTAAACTGATGCGGCAATTGGCCAATAACACCATGACATCACCCAGTCTGCCCTGCAACATCACTGGTCTGCCTAATGACATCAGAGGCCCACCCCCCAGCTCAGACTTAGCAGCCTCCAAAAGTGGCATTCCTAGGCTAAATGGATACCACATAATGGGCAATACAGCATTAGGCTGTGAAGAGGGTCAAGCTCATAGGGCCACCATACACATACTAATTTTATGTATATGCACGTATGTGACATCAGGGGCATGACTGATGATGTGGTGATCAGTGATTGGCTGATCGCCATGTCATTCACTTTGAGGATGTCCTGTCCGGATTTCCTAAAAAAACATTAGTCTCGGTGGCAACCCTGCCAGGGCCATATTTAGCTCATGAAATGAATACAGTTATAGGAAAACATTTGTTTATTCGTTCAGCCATAGTTGCAAGAGTTTCAAGGGCAGCAAATACGTATTCACCCATATCTCACCCTAATGGTACTTCAAGCTGGACTTTCAGGTTTATTTAGGAGAGAAAATTGCCATTCTCCTCAGTTCTCACCCAAATTGGTCAACAGGCTGAGCACCCCTGTCTCAAGCCCCCATAAGAGGTCCAGCCTTTGGTTAGTGCCACCCATAGCTCATAACATGGTAATAAACAGCATCCTTCATTACAAAGATGGCTCTTAATAACCTACTGCTGCAAAGAGATGATCTGTTTTGCTGTGTTAATACAGTCAGCCTGGAGTCTCACCCTGGCAGTTGCATTAGCTTTAATGTAGTATAATGTACGGGCCTATGTATGAATATACAGTATGTATATAATATACAGTATCTTTCCCTACATATGGTGCTTACCATTGATAACTACAGCAATACAGCTGTACACATTCATTTACGCATTTCTTAGTTCCTGCCTACTTCAAATGATTGTAATAATCCTTAGTCAGGTAGGAGACATCCTGAGTTTTTATGACCCAAACTCTAGTTTCTGCTTTCTTCAAAGGATTACCCATCCTGTAGTCTGATCAAATGCAAAATAAAGGTGGCCACACACAGGGAGATCTGCTCGTTTGATCTCTCCTGATATGCCCACATTGAGCTGGGTGATATCGAGCTGATCCAATCGTGGGCCCTAAGGTCCAATGATCGGATCAGAATGGAGGCGATACAGGTCGTCAGATTGTGTAACCGCAACAACTAACAGATGCAGCTGCTATCCGACTGGATTTTTTACCCTGCTCAATCTGCATTTGGTCGAATTTCGGCCAGATATCAATCAGGGACACTCAATGGATAGCCCCACACACGAGCCAATAAGCTGCCTACTTTTATTGGCCCATGTATCGGGGCCCTAAGTTAGGTCCATCTAGGATGCTCTGATTCCTAACTGATATTCTAACAGGTGGGTGGTCTAAGAACAACATACCACAAGAAACCATCTGGAGAGGGTGTTTTACATTTCAAAGAGGAACTGTTTGTACATTTGTTATTGGTATAAAGAACATCTTAAGAAATTAGCTGGTTTAACTAAAACAATAAGTTTGAGATATCTGTTCAACTTGTCATCAGCCAATCAGAACCATTCCCCATTTTGTTCGATGGGATAGAAACAGTAAAACAATGGAGCTGGTTTATCTGATTGAGAGAAGAAGTAGAGGCAGAGCCGGGCCAACCCGGGCAGGCGCCCTAGGAAACCTGGCACCGGCTGAGTGCGCGCTCGATAGCGCATGCACGAAGTTACGTTCCACCGCGCATGCACGAAGCTGCGTTCCAGCGTGCATGCGCAGAAACACATTTACACAATGGATAGAAGCGGCAGTCGGGTAGAGACGGGACTGGACATGGGGTAGGCGGCTGAGCAGGTACGTGCCCCAGCTTTGAGCCATAGGCACGTGTCTACTCTGCCTACCCCTAGTTCCGGGCCCTGAGTAGAGGAAGGAAGGAAAAAGAGAAGAAAGATAAGGGAAGGAAGGGCGAGAGAGAGAGAAAGGAGGTGGTATAAGGAAGGGCATAGGGAAAAGCTCTTTATAGATATATCCTGTGGGCACATTTTGACCTCTGTATCATTTGCTGTCTCTGGGCTGGATAATCTCGATAAATTGTTTCATCCTTTTACCTGGCTGTGGTAAATTGCGGAATCTACATTTCACACTACTATGCGGATATATACCAATCTACAAATCACACAACATTTTCGCTCGTGACTCGGATATAATTTTTAGAACAACATTTAGGAATGGAGCTTGTTAGCTGTTCTAGTCATGAGCTGCCACAATCAAGGAGGTGTTTTGTTTCCGGGCTACGGCATGAGAGCACTCCGTAATATGGTCTGTATGTGTTTTTGAATGATCGTTCTGCACAAATAGCTAACTTGTTAGCATGAGCTAAAACTGTTGTACAACACCACCGGTATGCTTATACGGAGAAGAAAGAGAAAATAAATAAAAGAGCTCAAAATAACTATGTTTAATTTCCAGTGATGTTTAAATTATAAATCCACATTAAATGTTGACTTTTTCCAGGTAAATTTCCCTTTGGAAATCACAGCACAACAGAACACAAATATATACATATGTATTTTTCCTTTGCGTGTCTATTGAATGGACATTCTGGGTGCTGATCGAGTATCTGCTGAGTGTATCTCATGCATGTTCCAGTTGAAATACTTTGCATTCTAGAAAGAACTTGTTATTTTCATGCTTGGTGGATTACGTTTCTTGCTGTGGTCTAAGAATCCCGATTGGAACTAAACAGGTGGCATGTGTTTAACTTGTTTTTTAGATGGGGCGAGTGGACCCCCATTTTAATGTTGTAAGGGCAGAGACACGCTCAGATTTGGAGAGAATATCCCCAAACTGCCTCCCTCCAGGTAGAATCTAAATCGCTGGCTGGATGGCACTTGGAGTGCTTCGTTTTCCAAAGTTGCCCACAGTTTCCTCGTGAGGCAACTTCAGGCGACTGGAAAACAAAGCGAACAGATTGCCATCCCACCAGCGATTACGTTCTAGCCGGTAGGAGGCAGTTCGGGGAGATTGGTCCCCCCGGAGAAGAGGAGATTTGTCGCTGGGCGACTAATCTCCACGAATCTCAGAGTGTCTCTCTGCCCTTCAGAAGAAGGGAAATTATTCAAACACTATACAAATAATAAAGACCAATTGAAAAGTTGTTTATAATTGGCCATTTTACAACATTCTAAAAGTTAACTTAAAGGTGAATCACCCCTTTAAGCAAAATATCTTTTTTTAAGTCCAAAACATGCGGAAAGATGTGCACCATTTTGGGGAATCTGCTCTGAACAGACTGTATTTCAATTGGATAGGTAGTATATTTACTGTAGGTGATCATTAAGGGTCCCATATTAATTCATCCGTGAAAAATACAAATGTTTAGATTATTTGTCCATGTCAAATGCCATATAAATCACTCCTCACCATTAATAATTAGTCTAATACTAACCCAGTGTGGGACTGGCCCACCGGGATACCAGGAAAACTCCCGTTGGGCCCAGGTGTCAGTGAACTATTTACTTCTAAACATTTAGCATATTTTGTGGTCATTCCCTATTTCTTTATGGGAAACAAATGCGTAATAATGGAAGAATATATTAAGTAGATAAAAAAGACTAGGATAATAAAGAGGTT
The DNA here is from genome assembly GCA_038501925.1 of Xenopus petersii. Lineage (NCBI taxonomy): Eukaryota > Metazoa > Chordata > Amphibia > Anura > Pipidae > Xenopus > Xenopus petersii. The sequence goes on along the minus strand of CM076677.1, from coordinate 10,474,678 downwards.
GAGTGAGGAGCTGAGGAATAATAGTTTGGAAAGTGAGTCCATGGTCTAAGGTGGGCTCACAGTCTAAGGTTTTCTGGTGGACCCCTGGCATCCCAGTCCAACACTGTACTAACCTTATATTCACTAGTGGGCCCTGTGTATGTGTTGAAATTTGGTTTAGTTATCTCTCCTTACAGTAAATGCACAACCACATGAACAAATGCCATATAAATCACTCCTCACCATTTAAACTGTGAATCATTTTTCATGAGAAACGAACTTGAGACTAGCAAGATTGGTTGTTTGTACTGAAGCCACTTGGGCTAGTGTGTTGGATTGACCACCTCCCTGCTGAATGTTTCCCAATGGAACTTGCTCCTTGGCAAAATCATCTGATTCATAATGATACCAAGAAAGTAATCCAAAACATAATGAGCATTCAGAGATGTTTGTTTTCATTGGTTATATGTTTCGCCCTGCTTTAAGTTTAATGTGCTCCAATAAAGGGGCCATATATAATTCATTATTGCCTACAAGGATGTTTTTACTTATCCGATATGTCTCCTTTAAGTTCAGTTATAACCCAGTAGTGGATTTACAATATACTTGAACTCGTTTTGGTATAGACTGAGGCACAGAAAGACAAATGGCTCCTTAAATCACGGATTTGTTGAACTGTAATAATGGTGTTCAACAAAAAAATGACAGTAGTACTTTCTGAGCTGAACTGGGCTCAAGTTCAGGGGACTTCACGCTATCCCTGCTCTTAAAGGAGAACTAAACCCTAAAGTTAAAAAAAACCCTACCCTACATAGACCCCCTCCCTAAGTGTTACCCCGGGCAATTGCCCCTAATGTTTTATTTACCCCTCTGGGAAGATTCAGGGATCAGAGGGCGCCATCTTCAGCCGCTTCGGTAATCTTCGGAATGAAGTTTTGTGAGTTTTGGCGCATAAGCAGTTGTCGCGAAACAGAAAATTGCTCCAACTGCGCATGTGCCACCACGCCGTCTCATTATGAAGATTTCCAAGGAGAAGAAGATGGCACCCATGAACTCCAGTGCCTGAATCTGCAATGAGGGGTAAGTAAAATGTAAATGGGCCATTTGTCCGGGGTAACTGGGGGGAGGAGGAAGGAGTGTATGTAGGGTAGGGGGGTAGGGGTTCTTTTGACATTAGAGTTTAGTTCTCCTTTAACGCACAGGTCCCATTTCCAGTTTGGAAAGAGTCAGAAGAAGGCAGAATAATTCAAAAACTATACACTATGAAGGCCATTTTAAAAGTTGCTTAGAATTACCCATTCTGTAGCATACAATGGGGCAGATTTATTAACATTTGAATGGCAAATTTTCTGGGTTGGATTTTTGGTCAAACTCATAAATTCAAGTTGGGAAAAATCCAAATTCAAATTCAAGATTTATCATACCTTGACCCTGGGAACAACTCAAATTTCGATAGTACGACACCTAAAAATCTGCTGAGTTCATGTTGAAGTTAATGGCAGAGGTGCGTTGACCCATTTGAAGATGTTGATAGCCTTCCTGACATTCGAGTTTTTTCTTAAATAAGATACCATGTGAGTCTCAAGGTCATACAAGTTTATTCAAGGTAAAAAAAAAACTCTATCATTTGACCTTTGATAAATATGCCCCTAAAAGATAACTCAAATGTGAACCACCACTTTAAAGGAGAAGGAAAGGCTACAAATAAGTAAGCTTTATCAGAAAGGTCTATATAAATATACCAGTAAACCCTCAAAGTAATGCTGCTCTGAGTCGTCTGTCAAAAGAAACACCACATTTATTTCCTTCTATTGTGTACTCATGGGCTTCTGTATCAGACTTCCTGTTTTCAGCATAAACCTCCAGGGCTAGGGCTTGAGCATGCTCAGTTTGCTCCTCTCCCACTCCCTCCTCCCATCCCTGCTGTAATCTGAGCTCAGAGCTGTGAGTGAGCAGGGAGAGACTCAGGTTGGAAGTGATGTCACACCAAGCTTATATGGCAGCTTCTATCCTAAACAAACAGAGACAGTGTCTAGAGCTGTTTACTAGGTATGGTAAAGCATTCTGCAGAATAAATATAGCGTTCTAGCTTTCACTATTGTGGCTAATCTGTTGGCAATACACTGTCTTGGAGCTTTCCTTCTCCTTTAATAGCTCTGAACATACATTTTCTCTTTACACTGTGGGATCCAGAGATGTAGCTCAACTCTTACCTTAACTTTTTATTCCTCTACCTCAGGAATGCCCATACTAATGTGAGGTCTACTTTTAGTGATGATCTATAAAAGCATTGTTGGCATTCTGTTCCATGGAAAATGTTACTTAAATATTGATTCATGAGAAAATGTATATTGCTACATTTAACAAACATCTATTTCTTATGTACCATGAACATAATAAATATCTGAATGAAAACAATGAAACAGGAGGGTGATATAGACAAGCTGTTTGTTGACAGAGGCTTGAGATCTACTGATCACCAGCTAAACGTCTACTGATAGATCCCTATCCCCTGCTCTACCTGATCACCTGACTTTTCATTACCAATTTGACTTCACTTCTGGATTAGAAACCTCGTAAGGGAAACTTGCCACATTCTTGCTTATCAGAATGTGAAGAGCAATCAGAGGGAGCCGTGTGTGTGAGGTGTTATTAGGGATGTAGCGAACTGCCGTTAATGTGTTCGCGAACGCCGTTCGCGAACACCGGCAAAAAAGCGAACAGTTCGCGAACAGTTCGCGAACTTCGAACGCTCGATAAAATCGTTCGATCGAACGATCGAAGGATTTTATTCGTACGATCGAAGGATTTTCGTTCGAATCGAACGATCGAAGCTATTCGATCGAATGATTTTAATTCAATCGAATGCTTATAATCGTTCGAACGAATGGAAATCGTTCGATTTTAGCGATCGAACGGTCGAATGGTCGAATGGTCGAACGAAATTTTACTTCGAATCGAACGCGAACACCAATTGGCGAACGTCGCGCGACGTTCGCGAACATTCGGCGGACGCGAACAGTCGAAGTTCGCGCGAACTAGTTCGCCGGCGAACAGTTCGCTACATCCCTAGGTGTTATATGCTTAGTATATATTTTTATATATGAATATATGTACTCACCATTCTCCAAGCTCCTACTGTTGTGAAGCTACAAATCCTAGCAATTCCCAGAAGTTCAGTGCTACTAAGTAACATAGTAAAATAGTAATATAGTAAGTTAGGTTGAAAAAAACTTTTTTAACCTGCCTAACTGCCAGTTGATCCAGAGGAAGTCAAAAGACCCCATCTGAAGCCTCTCCAATTTGCCTCAGAGGGAAAAAAATTCCTTCCTGACTCCAAAATGGCAATGGGACCAGTCCCTGGATCAACTTGTACTATGAGCTATCTCCCATATCCCTGTATTCCCTCACTTGCTAAACACCATCCAACCCCTTCTTATACCTATCTAATGTATCAGCCTGTACCACTGATTCAGGGAGACAATTCCACATCTTCACAGCTCTCACTGTAACAAACCCCTTCCCAATATTTAGTCGGAACCTCTTTTCTTCTAATCGGAATGGGTGACCGCGTGTCAGCTGGAAAGACCTACTGGTAAATAAATCATTTGAGAGATTATTATATGATCCCAGTGTCAGTACTATTATCTTCCTCTCCTCACTCAACTCTATTCTCCATGTCTCTTTTTTTACCTACTATAATCCTATGATCTATTATTCCATCTATTTAGCCTTGTTGTTCTCATAGAAATAGGGAATGGCCATGGAATAGGCTAAATGTTTAACAGCACGAGGGCCCACTGACACCTGAGCCCACCGGGAGTTTTCCTGGTATCCTGGTGGGCCAGTCCAACACTGTATGATCCCCTTTTATATTTATACATAGTTATCATATCACCCCTTTAAGCGCCTCTTCTCCAGCGTGAACATCCCCAATTTGGCCAGTCTTTCCTCATAGCTAAGATTTTCAATACCTTTTACCAGCTTAGTTGCCCTTCTCTGTACCCTCTCTAATACAATAATGTCCTGTTTGAGTGATGGAGACCAAAACTGTACGGCATATACTAGATGGGGCCTTACAAGTGCTCTATACAGTGGAAGAATGATCCCCTCCTCCCTTGACTCTATGCCCCTTTTAATACAGCTCAAGACCTTATTTGCCCTTGATGCTGCTGACTGGCATTGCTTGCTACAGCCAAGTTTATCATCTACAAGGACTCCAAGCTCCGTCTCCATTATGGATTTGCCTAGTGCAGTCCCATTAAGGGTATAAGTGGATATTTTTACATCCCAGGTGCAGGACTTTACATTTATCAACATTGAATCTCATTTGCCACTTAGCTGCCCAGATTGCCAGTTTGTCAAGATCATGTTGCAAGTGCCACATACTGGATGGAATTAATTGGGCTGGATAGTTTTGTGTCATCTGCAAACACTGAAACATAACTTTCCAATACCCTGCCCTAAGGCATCGTGAATACATTTTCGCAAATGAGACGGGTGTTTGCATGAGTGCGCCCACAGTGCGAGGTTGTTGTGCGCGAAAATAGCGTTGACAATAACTTAAATTCACAACTGTTTTCCCAGCCATCAAAGTTGTGGCGTAATTCAAACGCAGAGTGTGCGCATAAATATTCGCAATTTGCGATTTTTGACATATTTAAAAAGCTCTTATAGACATTTGCATTGTGAAAAAAAATTGCAATTCTCTTATTCAGCTTTATAAATATAGCCATGCACAGGGCAAATATATTCACTGTGCGAACCAATCTGCCCTGCGCAAAGTTTATAAATGAACCGCACAGAGTTGTAGGTCTGGTTTCTGATTCCAGGGTTGGTAGAAATCACGCATTCTACCCACAGTCCCGGATTGTTACTGAAATGTCCCCGACTCTCTCTTTGATCTCCTGCACTGAACAGCCAGAAAAAGATACAAAGTTTCTAACTTAATTGGCTTTTGGCAGAGAGTCCAAAATATGTGGCAGGTACACTTTTGGATACTTTTGTAACAATTTAAGATAAGCAAAGAAACAATTGTAACAATTTAAGATAAGTAAAGAAACAATAGTAACAATTTAAGATAAGCAGGTCTCTTAGGGAAACTGAGACTTGCAGCTTAAAGGGCAATTCACCTTCATTAGCAAAACTGTAATAACACATAAAAAACACAGAAATGTGTCCAAACTTTCATAATCTGCCAAACTTTGTAAAATGAACATGGTAATTATCGGTTGTGGCCACATAAAAATGGGCATGGTCAAACATTTTTCGATGCGCGGATCGTGGCAAAATGTTTTCGTCCCTCGTTCTATTTCCAAAATGTTGGGAGGTGTGTAATTATTTGCAATAGTTTAAAGGAACAGTATAACCCCTTGTTTAACCTACATTTCCCTGCAAAGTTTGGTCCTTAGGGAATGCAGCAGAGAAATCCATTTAGTCTTCCCACTGCCCACACAGATAAAGAAGAGAGAAACATGACATGATTCGCTAATTATGATGGGAGGGAAGTTGATTTTTTTCATTATGTACATTTTAATTCCAAGCAGCTTTATGCTATAAAATTATTTTTTTTTTTATTCTCATTTGGTTTTTTCAATATGGTTGCTATGGTCCCATTTACCCTACCAACAGGCAGCAACGTAACTAGAGGGGGGCGGGCCCTGGCGCAGGACGCGCAGCCGGGCCCCCGCCCCCCTCCGTACACCTGGAACTGGCCGGAATAAGTGGCGCGTGAGCTGCCGGGGGCCCTGAGGGGGTGCGGGCCCTGGCCCAATCGCACCCCCTGCTCCCCCGGTAGTTACGCCACTGCCAACAGGCAATGCTGTTAAAGCCAGCCTGTAACAAACAATAGGACATGGGCTGAATAGAAAGACAATAAAAATAATCATATTAAAGTGGACTGTATAATAAAAGTCCTTTTCAAATTAAACATGAAATCCAATTTCTATGTTTTATTAAAGCATTCATAGCTGCTGTAAACTCATTTTAAAATCTCAGCTGTCAATCAAATATTGTCTGCCCCTCCTCTATGCCTTAGGCAGACAATTACTTTCACTTTCCATTCAGCACTTCCTACATGTCACTGCTCTCCCCACATTCCCCCGTTTCTCTTCACTATTTAATTGTGCAGCCAGGGCATGGGGATGGACATCAGGTCCCACATAGTGATGGGCGAATTTGTCCTGTTTCGCCATGAAATTCGCAAAACAGGATTTTTGACAATTCGTTGGCCTCAAAATCAACATTAAAGTCAATGGACATCCGTTCAATTGTCGCCGGCGTCGGATTATTTATTTTTTTACACCGTAATTCGCAAATTTGCTGCAAATTCGCGCCAGGCGAGTAAATTCGCCCATCACTACTTCCCCATTCTGGTGCACAAACAAGATTCTGAGATGATACAAGACTTGTCTTAATAACAGTGTCCACAAAATGGCTCCTGCCTGCTTGTTATAATTATGAATTCCCAGACTGATGGAAACAAGATTCAAATCATTTTTACAATGTAATTAAAGTTCATTTTGCTTGACTAATGTAATAAAATAGGATTTGGAATATTTTTTTTTTTTGGTTGACGGGTCCCCTTTAACAATGAAGATCCAGAGTTTCAGATAGAAAGAGGCAAAAAAGAAATAAAAAAAAAATACAGAAAAAAGGTGACCAACTGCAAGCTGTCCTGAACATGAACTTCCTAAATCCCAACAAGACAAGCAGTTCTGTGGGGACAGGGCTCTGGTGTGAGTGTGACAGCAATACAAGGCAGCACATTCCTGCATATTGGGGGGGGGCTGCTTGTAGATTACAGTTCATTATACAGCAGCCGTCAATCCTATAAACAATCTCTCACTCCCTCTCTGTCTCAGTTCCATCCCAGGGAGCATCCATGGAATAAACAGATTCCTGCCTCTGCCTCTACGCAGCCACCAGGTAAGGGATTTTACTTTATATATAACATAGTTATAACAGTTTCTGATACCATACATCCTTTACCTCTACAGTACAGTTGATAAGAAATGTTAAGCGTTTTAGTCCACATAGGACTAAAGGGTCTAATAACAACATCAAGGGGGATATTTATTAAAGTCTGAATGCCAAAAACTTGGAAAATTCTATTTTTTTTTTTACTATACAATCCAAATTTTTCGTGGAAAAAAAACCTAGAATTTTTCAAGATTTATTATACCCCGATGATGGAAAAAGTCTGAATCCTCAAATCCTGCGTATCAGACCTAGCTAGGTTGTATATAAGTCAATGGGAGAGGTCCTTATACTATTTGGACGTTTATGTGGTCTGTGTTGGAATTAGCCCAAAAATCTGACTATTTTGGAATTTTACGGGAAAAAAACTGAAAACTTTCCTGGAAAAGCCTGAAAAATTGAGCGGTTCGGGAAAAAACTCGTACGATTCTGATTTTCGCTCGATTTTTCTAAGTATGTCCCTGATCTGATAAAGTTGTAATTTTTCATTAATAAATACAGTCCAATCGTGAAATTCTAGTTCGGTCTGGAATCAAATGATAAGAGAAATTGTGACTTTGATAAATAAGGCCCCTGGGTAAGAAAAAAACCTTATACTTTCCTATAGTATCATCTCTTTTGTTGTATTTAGTAATCATTTTATAGAAACTGCTAAATAATTAGACACATATACATCATATTCTAACGATAAGGTGATATGTACGCTCGGGATCGGAGAGAAAAAGGACTCCTGAGCAGTTAGGGGTTAATTTTTCATTTCACAGATCTCCGGTGCCTGTAGAGTTTCTTAACCTTGTGGTATAAACACATCGGACCCATCTGTAGCTCCTTTACCAGGCCTGCTGACTGTCACTTTATCTTCTATCTGTCATGCATCCCATGCCTTTCTGCATTTGCATTCCTTGCTAATTTGCCCTGTAATGATAGGGGTGCTGGGAATGTTGTTTATAGGAGATATATAGTATAAAAAGGAGAAATTTGTATGATAAGCCAGAACAGTGGAGTAATATTATTAAATGTATTTTTAGAGCGCCAATATGCATAGGCTGTAAAATGAATGTGTTTATACAAAGAAATCACATGAATCACATACATATAACATACAAAGTTACATACATAACAACTAGTACCGGTACAAAAGGGGAGAAAGGCCCTGTGCAAAAGAGCTTACAATCTAAAGGAATGGGATGAGACACAAGGTGTGGGAGTGGGCAAGATCAGGATAAGCAGGTGAGGGATGTAGCATATGGTATTGCATTTGATAGCTAAACATAGTGAGGAGAGGCTTCTCGAAATAAGTGTGTTTTAAGAGATCTCTTGAAAGCAGAAATGTGCAAACAGGAGAAATACAGGAAAGAAACATTTTGAAGTGTGAAGTAAAAGACAAATCAGTGTTTTCTTGGTTCTCAGCTGGTTCAATGTTGACTGAAGGGAATTTCGTGCCTTGAGCCTTGTCAATGCCTTATCCAACTGCCTTGTTTAATTGCCATTTCTAAGCACTTGTGAAATATTAGCACTTAGGAAATGTTAGCACTATTGCCATGCCCCTGACACTAGGAGGCAGATTTATAATACTCCATCATACTGAAATAAGAAACTTTGAAAACTTGAAATAATGACGTTTATCTTCACTGTCCTTCTCTCAGCATCTGTTTCTCTTCATTATGTCTTCATGCGGAAGAAAATAACTGCCTTTTGCACAAATCCTGCATGTAGAGAGACATGATGTCTGGTGAGTTTAATAGAGTGAGCTCTAATACGTCTTCTAGGCAAAAGGAGCCTTCCTATAAGATATATTGGATCTAACTGTCAATAAATATCTGACATCCAACTGCTGCATGAAGACAGAATGAAGAGAAACAGATGCTGAGAGAGGAATAGTGAAGATGAATTTGATTATTTCAGAAATGGTACAGAAATTTTAATTGAGTGTATTTAGAAAGTCTCTTATTTCAGTATGATGTAGTTTATATAGAATTAAAATTTTTGCAATAGTTCCCCTTTAAGGGTCGAAGTGAAAATTCCGATTAGAATTTTCGAAAAAATTTTCTTGGAAAAACAGATGCTGAGAGAGGTCAAGCTTCCAACTTTTGCTTAATTTCATCTTGAGCATCTCACAAATGGCCAAGGCCAGTTATTGCACATGTTAGAATTTTCCATCATTGGGGCAAATTTACTAAAGGGCAAAGTGGCCGGTACTAGCAAAAATTTGCCAGAAATCCAATCCGCAGGTACATTGCCAATTTACTAACAAGCGTAGAGGACAATTCACAAGCGCAAGAGTACATCGCTAACAAAGTTTCGCACCCTTTCGCCAGGCAAAATAATGCTCAGGCTAATGATCGTTACTTGGCAAATTTACTTAAAGAAGAATTCAACCTTTAAGAAATAAACCCGTACCCCCCACCCCACGTAGACCCCCCTCCCTCGTCCCCCCAGCCTAACTGCCCCCCCGGGGAAATGCCCAATAATATTATCTTACCCTTCGGCGCAGTTTCTGGCATCCGAGTAGCACGCAGCCATCTTCCCGGTCTTTGTCTTCTTCCGGCGCTTCGCCAATTTTCGGCGCATGCGTAGCTGTCGCAAACCGGCAAATTGCTCCAACTACGCATGCGCCGATCTCCCGTTCAGCTTACCGACGAACCGGAAGATGGCTGTGTGGAACTCGGATGCCAGAAACTGCGCCGAGGGGTAAGTTTAAGGTATGGGGCATTTCCCCAGGGGGCAGTTAGGCTGGGGGGGAGGAGGGAGGTGGGTCTACGTGGGGTGGGGGGTAAGGGTTTATTTCTTAAAGGGTTGAATTCTCCATTTAAGTGCGAATTTTCTATTACGTTACCCATTTCGCCAAAGTTTCCTTCTCCAGGTTATACCTGGCGAACTGTTAAGATGAAGCTACATCCTCCTCAATCTTATGTCAGTGACATCATATCCTGTATGCTGAAAAGTCATAAAAATGAAAAAAAAAAAAACACTGGCGTTTTTTCATATTTTAAAGTGGGATTGTGTTTAAAAGTTGTGACTGTTAAATATATTTTTTTATTACAATTTGAGGGGCATGCCACATTTGTTTTAGGGTGGGCTCATGTCTAGGACATTAGAGGATCTCTTTTCTCTTTATTTTGCTTCCTTGGACCTGTGTAATAATAAGTGGCCACTTCAAGCATTTGCACCAACATCTCTAATAAAGACATATACAGTGGTGTGCAAAACTATTTGCCCCCTTCCTGATTTCATATTCTTTTGCATGTTTGTCACACTTAAATGTTTCTGCTCATTAAAAACCGTTAACTATTAGTCAAAGATAACATAATTGAACACAAAATGCAGTTTTTAAATGAAGGTTTACGTTATTAAGGGAGAAAAAAAACTCCAAATCTACATGGGCCTGTGTGAAAAAGTGATTGCCCCCCTTGTTAAAAATAACTTAACTGTGGTTTATCACACCTGAGTTCAATTTCAAAGGTTATAAAGCCATTTCTAAAGCTTTGGGACTCCAGCGAACCACAGTGAGAGCCATTATCCACAAATGGCAAAAACTTGGAACAGTGGTGAACCTTCCCAGGAGTGGCCGGCCGACCAAAATGACCCCAAGAGTGCAGAGACAACTCATCTGAGAGGCCACAAAAGACCCCAGGACAACATCTAAAGAACTGCAGGCCTCACTTGCCTCAATTAAGGTCAGTGTTCACGACTCCACCATAAGAAAGAGACTGGGCAAAAATGGCCTGCATGGCAGATTTCCAAGGCGCAAACCACTTTTAAGCAAAAAGAACATTAAGGCTCGTCTCAATTTTGCTAAAAAACATCTCAATGATTGCGAAGACTTTTGGGAAAATACCTTGTGGACCGACGAGACCAAAGTTGAACTTTTTGGAAGGTGCGCGTCCCTTACATCTGGCGTAAAAGTAACACAGCATTTCAGAAAAAGAACATCATACCAACAGTAAAATATGGTGGTGGTAGTGTGATGGTCTGGGCTTGTTTTGCTGCTTCAGGACCTGGAAGACTTGCTGTGATAGATGGAACCATGAATTCTACTGTCTACCAAAAAATCCTGAAGGAGAATGTCCGGCCATCTGTTGGTCAACTCAAGCTGAAGCGATCTTGGGTGCTGCAGCAGGACAATGACCCAAAACACACCAGCAAATCCACCTCTGAATGGCTGAAGAAAAACAAAATGAAGACTTTGGAGTGGCCTAGTCAAAGTCCTGACCTGAATCCTATTGAGATGTTGTGGCATGACCTTAAAAAGGCGGTTCATGCTAGAAAACCCTCAAATAAAGCTGAATTACAACAATTCTGCAAAGATGAGTGGGCCAAAATTCCTCCAGAGCGATGTAAAAGACTCGTTGCAAGTTATCGCAAACGCTTGATTGCAGTTATTGCTGCTAAGGGTGGTCCAACCAGTTATTAGGTTCAGGGGGCAATTACTTTTTCACACATGAAAATGTAGATTTGGATTTCTTTTCTCCCTAAATAATAAAAACCCTCATTTAAAAACTGCATTTTGTGTTTACTTGTGTTATCTTTGACTAATAGTTAAATGTGTTTGATGATCAGAAACATTTTGTGTGACAAACATGCAAAAGAATAAGAAATCAGGAAGGGGCAAATAGTTTTGCACACCACTGTATATGACCTGTGTGTACCCTCCCTATTCAAATTGACCTAAGCGTAAGTGTACTATGAAGTTTCTCTAGGCAGAAATGAACGTTGGCGAAAGTTTGCTATGAAATGCTCGCTCTGACGAATTTACGCTACAGAAAGTTCGCCAGCGTTTGCCTTCCGAGATGTAACTTTGCATTTTGATGAATTAGCTTATGCGCTGTGAATTAACGTCTGACGAAGTGGCAACACCTTCCCAGGTGAAAATTCGCCCTTTAGTGAATTTCCCCCTATGGGTGGTAGTGACATTCCGATAGTGCTGGCAATTTATTTATTTATTTTTGCTCTACAGCCCCATTCCAATCCCAGATCTAGTTACTTGGCTCAGTGTTCCTAGTAGTGGGGTAATCAATACTGAAATAACAATCACCTAAATAAATCAACCCTCTCAATAAGTTGGCTTTAATCCTGTTCCAGTTGAGCTACATAACCTTAGCTATGGCCTTCAACCTTCAAACAAATATGGGATCAAGTTGGGGATTCCTAACTGGTGATCGACCATGTTGAGTCTCATTGGAAAAACAAGCACAGTTTGAAAAAATACCTTAAACATGATTGTTCTCAGATCCGGGAATCAAATAACCCACTCCTGGCCCTGTAACACATATTTTCCTCTGGTAGCTTATACACAGATATTATAGAGGTTCCAAAAAGCAATGTAATATTTCTAACCACAAGCACTAACCCTGACATTCTTGGATCTGACATGTTTCCACTCTCCTAAGCAAAAATTCTGCTTTCAGACATTTCTTTTTCTACTGGGAAATAGTCTTTGCTGAAACTGTAACAACACAAGAAAGTAGACACAGCTACCGATTGGCTGTAGTAAAATAAGCAACAAAATACCCCATACAGAATCTTGCTTGGGACTCTAGAAGTGCAAGAAATAAAAAGGTGGAAGGCGGAAGACCCTACCAAGGTATGTAAATATATCAATAAGTCTTCATTAATCATAAGATATAGGATTTATTGAATAGTCAACAATACAAAGAATTGTAGCAGCTTGTTTCAACAATTTCCAGTGTCCAGTGATGAATCCGTAATACAAATAAGTACAGATACTGTTCTTCAATTAAATTTAAAGAGATACTGTCATGGGAAAATTTTTTTTATCAAAATGAATCAGTTAATAGTGCTGCTCCAGCAGAATTCTGCACTGAAATCCATTTCTCAAAAGAGCAAACAGATTTTTTTATATTCAATTTTAAAATCTGACATGGGGCTAGACATTTTGTCAATTTCCCAGCTGCCCCCAGTCATGTGACTTGTGCCTGCACTTTAGGAGAGAAATGCTTTCTGGCAGGCTGCTGTTTTTCCTTCTCAATGTAACTGAATGTGTCTCAGTGAGACATGGGTTTTTACTGTTGAGTGTTGTTCTTAGATCTACCAGGCAGCTGTTATGTTGTGTTAGGGAGCTGCTATCTGGTTACCTTCCCATTGTTCTTTTGTTTGGCTGCTGGGGGGGAAAAGGGAGGGGGTGATATCACTCTAACTTGCAGTACAGCAGTAAAGAGTGATTGAAGTTTATCAGAGCACAAGTCACATGACTTGGGGCAGCTGGGAAATTGACAATATGTCTAGCATCATGTCGGATTTCAAAATTGAATATAAAAAAATCTGTTTGCTCTTTTGAGAAATGGATTTTAGTTCAGAATTCTGCTGGAGCAGCACTATGAACGGATTCATTTTGAAAAAAACATTTTTTCCCATGACAGTATCCCTTTAATGTTTTCTCCTCTCCATAGGAAGTATTTCAGCATACTCCACACACTCTCTCCATTTTTAACTCAAGCTCAAGCTGAAAAATAGTATAAAAACATAAAAAATTCTTTACCCTCACTTTATACAGAGTGCATTAAGCGACATCCTATCTATTGGAATGAAGCCACTGCAAGTAATAAGTGGGTTTGTGAGCAGAAGGTGTGGGAATATAGAGTATCTTAAAGGGGACCCGTCACGCAAAAAAACTATTCCAAATCCTATTTTATCATGTTAGTCAAGCAAAATTAACTTCAATTACACTGTATAAATTATTTGGATCTTGTTTCCATCAGTCTGGGAATTCATAATTATAACAAGCAGGCAGGAGCCATTTTGTGGACACTGTTATTAAGACAAACTTTTCATCATCTCAGAATGGGGGACCTGCTGTCCATCCCCATGCACAATTGCATGGATAAGAAAACGGGGGAATGTGGGGAGAACAGTGACATCTAGGAAGTGCTGAATGGAAAGTGAAAGTAATTGTCTTCCTAAGGCATAGAAGATGGGCAGACAATATTTGATTGACAGCTATAATTTTGAAATGAGTTTACAACAGCTATGAATGCTTTATTAAAAAAAAACATGTTTTATTTGAAAAGGACTTTTATTATACAGCTTTTTATGTCCGGGTGACATGTCCGCTTTAAGGGTCATTGTAGAGGGAAACAAAGTAACATGATGGTTGGGTCTACCCAAGCGTTCACTAAGAACACAGATACTTCAACACAAGGCTCCTCCCAGGATTTTCAGCACTAAATTGGGATTAAATATATATAATGACTTATAATATCAGTGGTGTTAGGCCACATTTTCGCTAATTTTATGGTATACACTGGTTTATCCTCCATTTATAGCATGATAACTCATAATACCCATAGTATTTAGGTTTCCAAACTGTAGGGCTCAGTTTATTGAGGGGGGAGGAAAGGAAGGACTCACACAAAGTTGTGAGTATCCAATATGTTTATATGCAGTATTCAGTCATTTTTCTGACAGTGTTGTGGACCGATTTTTGAGTTGAGTAGCCACCAACTTGCTGATCATCAACCAAGATCATTAATAAGTCTGCTGGTGGATTACGATATGAAAATTAACTGTTCCTCAGAAAGGAGAAGTGAGAATGACCATATAGATATCATCACTGTAGCACAACATATTCATTATATTCTTTTCATAAGCTTTTTTTTTCATTCATTTACAGCTGTCACATGAGATCTTCTCTACATTTCGTGCCCATCACCATTCTTAAAGAATGAACTTATTTTGGCTCCTTGTGCTGATGGTGGCACCTTTGCTCTGCCATTTTCAGCAAACCACTGAGCATTCAGAAAGCAGTGAGGTGCCTCCGTCTAAATGCACATACACATTTGTGGTACCACAGCAGAAAATAACTGGTGCTGTCTGCATAAGTACAGGGAGGCTTCCTATTTCATTGGGTGTAAACAAAAGTGAGGTGCATATTCTAAGGGAAGAGCTTAATCGCCAGCAGACTGAGATTGAGCAACTTAAAAAGTTAGCTGAAATAGACCATGACGTGGTCATGGAAATGGAACAACTCCGCAAAGAAAACAGGAATATGGATTCCAGTCTCAGCAACCTTCAAACTCAGCTTTTTCATGAGGTCTTGCAGAGAAAAAATGAGTCAACTGAAGCCTCTAAGGGGGAGGATAGTGGATTGAATGCTACTTCTGAAGTGCTAAAGTTGGCAACCAAGTACAAAGAACTTCAGGAAAAATACAACTTCCTGTCATTCCTAATTAACAATCAGAGTGCGACCATCGCTCGCCTTGAGGAACTCTGCCAGCAGAATATTCTTCAGCGACAAGCTGGCCAGGTGAGAATGGGTCAAGCGGGAACTTCTTAAAACTTTATGGTCTGTGAGCTTTTTTTAATAAAGTTATTGAAACTTGACCTTGACTATATTCACAATACATTGCTTTTTTTTTAAAAAAGAATCCTGCACATTCAGTTGTGACAAGTGGTTCCTCCAGTGGTTCGGATGTGAGACAAAAACACAGCGCTGGAATACAGGCAGATGAAATGGATATCACTTTGGACAATATGAACGTTTCTCCAGTTGCTCAAGGCCCTGCTCAGACAACCAATGTACCTGCTGTGATTGTAACAGAGGCTGCTGAGTCATTAGGTACTTACATTTAACCAAGGCTATTTAGCAAGGCTAATAAGAGAATTTGAAAAACCAAATCAAAACGTTTCATATAAAGATCTTTACACTGTATGGTCAGTATGTGGACTTATGATCGTCAAACATCTCATTCCAAAACCAAGGGTATTAATATGAAGTTTGTCCTGTATCTGCAGCTGAAACAGCTTTGCCCCCTACTATTCTTTAAAGGCCGTTAGATGTTGGAACATTGTTGGTGCAATTTGCTTTTTACGTTGGGCATATGTTGGGTAAACAGGCCTGGCTTGCATCAGCACTCTAACTCATTCCACAAGTCTTCAACTGGGTTGAGGTCAGGGCTCTGTGCAGGTCAAAGTCTTCCATGTCTGCAAACTAGTTGCTTTGCACACCAGGTAAGTATCCTGCAGAAACTGGAAAAGCACATCCAAAAATATGTCCACGTAGTAGATAGCATCAAATTGCCCAGAATATTGTATAATATGATGGCACTTGTGCTGACAATAATGGACGTGGCTTTCTCATCCACATAATTTTGGCCATATTGTGTACGATAGCTTGGCTAATCTTTATTGTTTAGAGCTAATTACAATACTAAGTTCAGTATTTTAACAAAGCAGGAGAGTTGAATATGTGAAATTAACATTAAACTGCTTTGATTAACATGGAAAATGCAATAATGACAAGGCATCTCATTGGACAGGACCGTGGACGGACTGCTATGATGCTCTGCGTGGCAATCAAAAGTCCAGTGGTATTTACCTGTTGAGGCCTCATGGAGGAAACCAAGTGATGCAAGCATGGTGTGAGCAGGAACTCTCTGGTGGAGGGTGGACTGTCATCCAAAGACGTCAAGATGGATCAACTAACTTTTTTACTAACTGGAATAGCTACAAGGTGAGTCCATTTTTGGTTGTTTTAGAGGCAGCATTGGGTAAATGGGCGCATGATTAGGTGGTTGTATGGGCCCCAGAAATCCCTGATGTCAAAAATGGATTGCTAGAACCATATTCCAGAGGGTAAGGTCTGGGATTTACTTGCAACTTTTGCTTGGGAGATAACAAGTTCTTGATATTTATTGTAATAAACCCTTAAAAGAACATTTATGTTTTGTCTATTTTTTATGGGTACCTAAACAAGATAGAGATTAGTCTTATGAGCACAAGCAGTCAATGTATTTAGAGAAGCAGCATCGAAAAATTGTATTTTAGTCTCAGATTTCTTACCTTGTGCATCTCTTTGCAGAATGGATTTGGAAACCTGAATGGAGAATACTGGTTGGGTCTGGAGAATATTTACTGGTTGGCCAGCCAAGGAAGCTTCAAGCTCCTCATCATTATGGAAGACTGGCAGGGCCGTTACGCCAAAGCTGAATATGACTACTTCCGACTGGAATCGGAGAGTGATTTTTATCGGTTGCGCTTAGGCCATTATCGTGGCAGCGCAGGGGACTCTCTCTCTTGGCACAGTGACAAACAGTTTAGCACCAACGACAAGGACAGAGATTCATACACAGGTGAGATTTAGGGTCACAATTACAGTTGGCAACTCCTCTGGAAAAAAAATACCTGACTTCCAATCCCCCAGGTCTGGACTAGGATTCACAATAGGCCCTGATATACTAAGTACACAGAGGCCCAATCAGTCCCCCACCAGCCCAATAAATAGTGACTGACTATGGCAAGCTACAGCAGCTCCTTTGGCATTTGCCAGAACCCACAGATTGCCAGTCCGAGACTGCCAGTCAGAGTTAGACAAAAATCACAGCCTGTGCAACAGAAATTCCCAACTACCTCCCCTCTCATCCCAACACACTAGAAAGACACTAAGGAGCAGATTTATAAAGGGTGGAAGTGAACATTTAGAATTTTCATATCTTTTTTAGTGGAATTCGACTAGGGAATAGTTAAAATTGATTTGAGTGTTTAAAAAATTCTAAGTAGATTTTTTGACATTCATCATGTATTTGCCCTTTAAGAATTTGACTATTTGCTGTTTTAGCCTATGGGGTCGCCCTGTGATCAATTTGGAGTTGGTTGCAGCCTTCCTGAATATCGAGTTTCTTTTGGTGAAAAACTCGAATCGAATTAGTTTGGAATTAGATTTGAATTTGATTTGAGTTTGCAGGTCAATCCCAATTTTTAAGGTTTTTTTTGTGGAATTCGACTAGGGAATAGTTAAAATTCGATTTGAGGTTTTTAAAAAAATTCTAATTAGATTTTTCAAGATTTTCCAAATTGCTGTTTTAGCCTATTGGGCACGTCCTGGGATCAATTTGGAGTTGTTTGCAGCCTTCCTGAAAATTGAGTTTCTTTGGTGAAAAAACTTGAATCAAATTCTATTTGAATTAGATTTGAATTTGATCCGAGTTTGTGGGTCGATCCCATTCACCCGAATTTGAATTTTTTTTTTCAAATTTCGAGTTCATGGGAGTTTTTACAAACTTTACAAAGTTCAACCCTTGATAAATCTATCCCTAGGAGTACTCTGCCTTGAATGGTCTAATTCAGTGATCCCCAACTACCTCGCCTCTCACTCCAACACACTAGAAACACACTAGGAGTACTCTGTTTTGAATGGTCTAATTCAGTTATCCCCAAGTACCTCCTCTCTCACCCCAACACACTAGAAAGACACTAGTAGTACTTCTGGGAGTACTCTGCCTTGAATGGTCTATTTCAGTGATCCCCAACTACCTCCCCTCTCACCCCAACAAACTAGAAAGACACTAGGGGGCAGATTTATCAAGGGTCGAACTGAATTCGAGGGAATTTTCGAAGTAAAAAATTTGAAATTCAAAGTAATTTTTTGGATACTTCAACCATCGAATAGGATACTACGACTTCGAACTTACTTCGACTCTTTAAAAAAAACTTTGACTTCAATACTTCGCCAAATTAAACCTGCCGAAGTGCTATGTTAGCCTATGGGGACCTTCTACAACCATTTTCTAAGTCTTCACACATCGAAGTAAAATCATACGATGGCCAAATTCAGTGAAAAATACTTTGACTTTGATATTTGAAGTCTTTTAATTCCAGGGTCGAATTTCGAAGTATTTCACACTTCGAAATTCGACCCTTGATAAATCTGCAAATATTTTAGTTTGTGCTGCTGCCACAATAAAAAAGTCTATAATGCCACCTCACAAAAATGATTAAATTCAAAAAGTAATGAAAACAATAAATATTAAAACACTTACAGTTCACCTCAGTCCCAAGGTGCAAAAAGCCAAGAACACTGCATCACGAGGGTGTGAGGGTTTCCAAAAAATGAAAAGTCAGGTGTAAAAAGTAAAAAGTCTTTATTAGGACATGGAGACCTAACGCATTTCGTGCCTGTGTGGGCACTTACTCATAGGCTAAATGGCACACCCCTATGCACCTGTTATATAGGGGGCTGTGACCAATCACCAAAATACAAACACATATTGCCATTATACACAATTAGCACATATATACATATATAATTTAGCAAAAAAATGGGGAAAAGGGAGGGGGGGAGGAAAGGGGAAAAAAAAGGAAGGAGGGACACCTCAAAAAACAATTACATACAAAATAATCCAAAAAAGGAAAAGAAAAAACAGACTTTAAAGCGAAAAAAATATAAAAAACTTAAATTTACAAAATGATAAGTATTCCAGATATGCCCGTCGTAAATACATATATGGTAAGTTGTATAACATACCGAATGTGTGACATACCAAATGGATTATTTATGAAGATAAGGCCTCTATTCATAGAAAAGTTGAAATATGTATAATTTATACAAACATGCTCTTCAAAAAGAAAGAAAAAATAAGAAAAGAATAGAAGAAAAAATAGTACTCAAAAAGAAAATATTCAAAATGGCTCAACACAACAAAAAGTCAAATAAACAATCAAAAGAAACATGTGACGTCATAATCGCTATTAAGAACAAAAGGTTTTCTACTCCCCAAGAAAAAAATCCATTTGGTTTCCAAACGGAGCAATTTTGGCAGGGCATCTCCCCCTCGTTTACCCTTTACTACTCTGTCAATACCCAAAACTGACAATTTAGTGATATCTCCCCCATTGCATTCCTGAAAGTGTTTTGCTACTTGGGAATCACTATGTCCCTTCCTTATGTCCAGAATATGTTCTCGAATACGGTTTTTTAAGGGACGAGAGGTTTGACCCACGTACTGAATATTGCATGCCTTACATTCTAAAAGATAAATAACAAATGAGGTGTTACAATTAATAAAACATCTGTTGGTATATTGGCGTCCTGTTATACTGGATCTAAATGTTTTTGTCTTAGTGACATGCGCACAAGTTAAACATCTAGATGCACCACACTTAAACATGCCCTTGGTGTTTAACCAGTTCATATTGGTAATGGGTGCTTGAACCAGACTAGGGGCAAGCGTGTTGCCTATTGTGCGATTACGGCGAGTGACTGTTTTATATCCTAGATCAAGTACTTGATCCAAGGCTGGGTCAGTTCTTAGAATACATAGATTTCTTTCAAATAATCTCTTTATGTGATTATATTGTAAACTAAATTCTGTAATAAAATGAACAGGATTATTGACTTGTTCTGACTGTGTAGTAATGTTAACCAATGAGTTATTATCTGTTTTTTGACTCAGGCTCTCTCGTCGCTCATTGGGACAATAATTAAGAGCTTTATTAAAAGCTTGATTTAGATGTTTTTCCGAGTAACCCCTGGCACGAAATCTTTGTCGTAATACTTCTGACTGAGATACGAATTCCTGTACGTCTGTACACAGTCTTCGTAGTCTCATAAATTGCCCTATTGGCACTGCCTTAATAACGTGTTTGGGGTGACAAGAGGATGCTTGTAGTAAGGAATTCCCAGAGTTTGGTTTTCTATAGATGGTAGACAAAATTCGTCCACCATCTTGATAGAGAGTTAAGTCAAGAAAGTTGATAGAGTCGCTATTTATAAAGTGTGTAAATTTGAGACCTATATGATTCGAATTTGTGTATTCCACAAATTGCAGAAATTGCATTTGTGTACCCCGCCAAATTACAATCAGGTCGTCAATGTACTGACCAAAAAATGCAATATATTTACTGAAGGGATTATTCATATTGTAGACAAACTCCTCTTCCCACCAACCCATCGTAAGATTGGCATATGAGGGGGCAAATTTTGCCCCCATCTCCGTGCCACGTTGTAAGTAAAATTTATTGTTATACAAAAAATAATTGTGTGTCAATAAGTATCTTATGGCATTAAGCAGAAAAGTTTGAAGATGTGGAGAATAAGTACTATATGTGGTAAGGTGGTATTTAATTGCTTCAAGACCAACATCATGAGAAATACGAGTGTACAGAGACACCACATCCAGGGAGGTCCACATGAAACCTTCTTCCCAGACAATATTGGATAATTGTGTCAAAATGTGTTAGCTATCCCTAATATAGCTTCGTAAATGTAGAACCAATGGTTGCAAATATGTATCAACTAGTTGCGCCAGAGGTTCTCCTAAGGATCCTATACCCGATATTATGGGTCTCCCTACAGGGGGACGTGTGTCTTTATGGACCTTCGGTAGATGATAAAAGATGGGAATGACTGGATGTTTTACCTTAAGAAAATCAACTTGATTCTCATTCAGTAAGTTTGTCCGCACTGATTCATCTATCAGGGTAAATAGGATCTGTTGAAAATGTATGGTTGGGTTGGAGGGAAGTGGAGCATATGAATCAACATCAGACAATTGTCGTAATGCCTCCTGGTCGTAATCGCTATAATTAAGTACGACCACCATACCCCCCTTGTCGGCTGAGCGGATGACAATAGAGTTGTCCCTTTCCAATGAGTCAAGTGCTTCCCTCTCTCCTTGAGTCAAGTTACAGAAAGATTTTTTACTTTTAACTGTTTTCTCATGTAATAGGCTCAAATCTCGTTCCATTTTCTTTTGGAAGAGATCAACTGCCGGGGTCCTTTGATGAACCGGGTAGAAATGAGACCTAGATTTAAATTGATTCAAGCGAGAGGGTAGAACTGGGATACCAGTTCTGCCAATTTCGCTATTGGTTTCACGTTGAAGGGTTTCCAGAACATTAAGACTACATACATCGGGGAACTCAACCAAATTGTCATCCACTCTACCTACTTGTACCGTTAGTAAATCATTATCAGGTTTGTTATTCAAGAAATGCTTTCTAAGAACCACCTTACGCACAAAGGAATTGATATCGACAATGGTTTGAAAAAGATTAAAGTTCTTTGTTGGACAAAAGGACAGGCCCTTAGCCAATACCTTCAGTTCATTATCTGTTAGTGTACGTCCAGATAGATTTAAAACCTTGATAAATCTGCCCCTAGGAGTACTACTGGGAGTACACTGCCATGAATGCTCTAATTCAGTGATCCCAAACCAGTGGCTCACAAGAAAGATGCTGCTCACAAGCAAAAGTCCCCTTTTTTAACACCAATGCTGCCAATAGGTTTTCCACGTGAAAAAGTTATATTTTACTATTTATGATTTTCCTGCTAGAATTTTACTTCCCTTTATCTTTCTAAAGGTAACTGTGCGTATTTCCATAAGGGCGGCTGGTGGTACAACGTGTGCGCCCATTCCAACCTCAATGGGATATGGTATCGAGGAGGCCATTACCGGAGCCGCTACCAAGATGGAGTATATTGGGCTGAATTCCGCGGGGGAGCCTACTCTCTTAAGAAGGTGTCTATGATGATCAAGCCAAATGTATGAAGGCTACAGTTATTGCTGCCACCTCACCAAGCAGAGATGTCAAGTAACCCTTTATCATGAAATGAGGTGGATCATTATCACCCTAATTACATGGGGTCATTTAACATCTCTGCTCATTCACGTTTAAAAACTATTTTTAATGGCTACATTTAGACGCCATATTGCGCTGATACAGAAAAACCATGGGAGGGTGGTGGTAATCCTAACTACACTGATCGCTCATTATCATCATACACTGGTAATTGTCATGGATGTAGCATAAATACACTGTAGGTCCGATGTATCGTAAATTCCAGTATAGCGATAAAGAATATACCACCCCCTATATTGAGCTTCTCTGACATGGAAACCACTGCCCTGTAGAATGAAGTCTTTGTATACATCGAAATAAATCCTCTATCCCAGTGATAACATTTATTTCAATATACAAAATGTATATATATCAATAAAGAATATATCAAGTACCTAGATACCACAATTGCAAAAAAATTGCCAGTGTTGCTTTGCTACAACTGTCAGGCACAACTGATGGCCATCTCAGGTCATTTTGCCTGTTCATGTGCATTCAGAAAGAGCCAACACTTTAGGATGGATTTGCTTTCTGACAGGCTATTGTTTCTCTTACTCAATGTAACTGAAGGAGTCGCAGTGGGACTTGGATTTTTACTATTGAGTGCTGTTCTTATATATCCCGGGAGCTGTTATCTGGTTACCTTCCCATTGTTCTGCTGATGGGCTGCTGGGTGGGGAGAAGGGAGGGGGTGATATCACTTCAACTTACAGTGCAGCAGTAAAGAGTGACTGAAATTTATCAGAGCACAAGTCACATTACTGGGGGCACCTGGGAAACTGACAATATGTCTAGCCCTATGTCAGATTTCAAAATTTTATATAAAAAAATCTGTTTGCTCTTTTGGAAAACGGATTTCAGTGCAGAAGTCTGCTGGCGCAGCACTATTAACTGATAATTTTTTTTAAAAAAACAGTATCCCTTCAAAGAGAAAACTTTCTATACTGATACTGAAATTGCCTTTCTTCCTCATTTACATTGAGTCAAAAATACCTGCAGTTCTATTTTGCAAGCCTTGAATATATATTATCAGTTCTTCCATGAACACAACTGACCAAGCGTGGTTGGTTTAGGCAACATATTCAAGATGACATTTTTGAGGGGGATACTACCTGTTCATTGCTCAGTTACTTTGAACTGTTACCAGTTCTTTTATATAAAGGTCATTCAACTCCTAACTGGTTAGGGTGTAAAAAAGATTCAGTATAAATTACAGAAATTCATCTCTAGTGATGATCGATAATTTTTCACCAAGTTTCACCACGAAAATGACGCCCATGGGGCAAATTCACTAAACGATGAAGCTCCTAACGCCAGCGTGAATTCACCAGCGTAGCGCATTTTCGTTATTTCACCGATTCACTAACGGACGCCGGCATAAATTCGCTAGTGTTACTTCGCACACTTATGCCTGGCGAATTTGCACAATAGACGTAACTTCGCAAATTCACTGATGCGCAAATTACCTTTTACGCCAGACTTCCTTCGCCACCTCAGACCAGGCGAAGTGCAATAGAGTAGATAGGGATTGCTTCAAAAAAAGTTAAAAGTCCCAAAAAAACGCTGGCGTTTTTTCTATATTATGGGTGATAGGCTGAAAAAGATCGAAAAAATTTTTGGGGCTCCCCTCCTTCCCCCCTACATTTCCTAACTCATGGCACCTTAACTATACAGTGGGCACATGTGTAGGGCAAAATAAACATTTTATTTGATGTTTTGAAGGTTTCCCAGGCTTGTGTAGTGATGCTACATATACCTCCATTGTAACTTCAATTTGGCGCCGTATGCAAATTAAGCATCGCTAGCGTAACTTCGCTTTGCGAATTAACGCCAGTGCAACTTCGCAGCCTTACGCTTCCCCTCAGCGCAACTTCGGATTTTAGTGAATTTGCGTAGCGCTGGCGAAAATATGCCTGGCGAAGTGCAGCGAAGCGGACGCAGGCGCAACTATGAATCTTAGTGAATTTACCACATAGACTCTACTGGGTGAAAAAATTGGTTGTGCGAAATGGGTCAGATTTGCCCATCACTATTCATCTCCTAATTTGCTTCCAAACTTTCCCTTAGACCTTAATAGAGATTCCATGTGATAAACCATGAGATATGTTTTTCAATAAAATCTCTATGAATCAGAAAAATGTTTCAAACAGGTGACATTAGGTCCAAAACATGTTTTTTATTTATTCTAAAAAATAGTTACGTTTCAGAAAACACATTAAGACCGTGAGAACATTCTTGTAATTATTTACATCTTAAAGAAACTAAAATGGAAACAACCCTTAAGGGGAAGTTAAGTGCCAATGTTTTTGTGCAGCAAGAGGCACAGACGCAGATCTGCTGAAAGCAATAAGTGCTACATTCATGCCTAACTCGGCTTCTGCTATGGATGCCTAAATGAAGTTTTGAGAAGTAGGAGGAGTTTCTTTAGCAAGACCAGAAGAGTTAACAGGGAATAAATCTAGAAATTGGTGGGGTTATATGGAGCAATAGGAGGAGTTATAGGGAGGGGTTATATGGAGCAATAGGAGGAGTTATAGGGAGGGTTATATGGAGCAATAGGAGGAGTTATAGGGAGGGGTTATATGAAACAATAGGAGGAGTTATAGGGAGGGGTTATATGGAGCAATAGGAGGAGTTATATGGAGCAATAGGAGGAGTTATAGGGAAGGTTATATGAAGCAATAGGAGGAGTTATAGGGAGGATTATATGGAGCAATAGGAGGAGTTATAGGGAGGAGTTATATGGAGCAACAGGAGGAGTTATAGGAAGGGTTATATGGAGCAATACGAGAAGTTATAGGGAGGGTTATATGGAGCAATAGGAGGAGTAATAGGGAGGAGATATCTGCAACAGTGTTTATAGGGTCAGGATACATGAAGAGCATGGAGAGCTTGCTATATGAATCAAGACAAGGCTTAGTATAAGATTATATGGATAGATACATGGAGTGGATGAAGCTTTATAACTAGTGAGTATGAAGAAGTGTAGGTGTTTATAGAAAGTGAGTTGTGTGGACCAGTTGTGTGGACCAGTTGTGGTTACTTATGGAAAAGATTAAGGCACTATGGTAACTTAGTCCTTCCAGTTCTGAGGCGATGTGACTCAGCTTTTTTCCTCACAAGCTAAAAAGATACATTTAAATAACAGGAACTGAAAGAGAAATGATTATGTTCTAATCTGCAGCCGGAACAGAGTTCAGTATCAAACAGAAGTAAACCAGTGACCTAAAAGTTATAAGGAGAGGCTCGGACAGTGTTGGCCTTTGGTCTTCCCCTGGCCAATCCCCACTGCAGTCATGCTCAGCCGAGGTGGATCCAATAAACAATGGGTGTCCTTAACTGTCGCTGTCATCAGTTTCCACATCATCTTCCTCCTCCTTGATATCGTCCAGTATGATGTCATCAATATCGTTTTCGGTCAGACTCCCTTGGCTCAGGCAGGTGGCTATTGTAGAGCCTGTGCTGATGTGCCGCTCACTAGGGTACAACACTTTGGGGAGCTGGTTCATGATTCGGCTTTTTGGATGGGGACACTGGAGGCCAGGAACGAAGGTTACTGCAAGGAGGGCATTACAGAGATCAGACCATGCACAGTGAATATCATTAGCACATTCTGTGCACATAATAAGCTAGGCCAGCTGAATACATGAGAGGTCTCCCTGTTATGGGATTTAAAAATCAGAATTTTGGCTCTTTTTAGTTACGAGGAGCAGCTTTTTGCTAGCAGGCTGCTGTGCCTGAGGCAAGATTCTCATTGGTGCAGCACCTTTTGCCCCAAGCACATTGGCCACAGTAAATGGCCATCTTAGTAGGAGGACACAATATTATTACAATGTGCTTGATAAATAAAGAGCCCCTTGCATTTTCTCTCCATCCTCCCAGGACCCCTGTGGGACCCTTCTCATCTCACCTCTTCGGTTGTAACAATTTTCAGCAAAACAGCTGTGAGTATTGCGGGTTCGAGGGCCTTGGTTCCGGCGTGGGGGGAGAATACAAGTGGAAAACACAGGATTTCTGCACACATAACATGGACTGCTGACTTCTTTCTGTCCGTATCCCCTGCGGATGAAGAAGAAGGCACAGAAGGAAATAAGAGAACTGCTATACCTATGTAGGAGTACAGAGCAGATCAGCTTCTCTCAGCCTGAAAAAAGTACACAGGCCGATAGCAGCGAAGCCAACGCTCCATGTGTCCTTGGTCTAAAGTTAGTGAGGCATGTGCAGGATTATCACAACTTTTATGCAAGGGAAATACCCTTTTTAGGTATTGAAAAGAAGACAATGGGGGGTAAAAAAGGAAATAAGAGATAAACTCCTTAAACGATAACTAAACCTTTAATATAAGTGAATGTAAAACTGATGAGAGAGTATTCCAAGCACCTTTGTAATTTACATTCATTATTTATTTTCTTTTTATTCCAAGATATTAAGGCCGTGATCCCCAGCCAGTAGCTCGTAACATGTTGCTCTCCAACCTCTTGGATGTTGCTCTCAGGGTCCTCAAAGCAGGAGCTTATTTTTGAATTCCAGGTTTGAAAGCAAGTTAAAATTTCATAAAAACAAAGTAGAGCCTCCTGCAGGCTGCCAGTCCACATAGGGGCCACCAAATAGCCAATCATAGCCCTTTTTTGGCACCCCAAAGGATTTATTCATACTTGTGTTGCTCCCCAACTCTTTTTTACATTTGAATGTGGCTCATGGTTTCAAAAGGTTGGGGACCCCTGTATTAAGGGAGACATGTGCTGTTAATATGAATGAATTTTAATACAACACCACCTGCTGGTCAGTTTCCCACCAGTCTGACCACCAAGTAGTCAAGGAAGTTGTCAGGAGAAAGAAAGAGGCTGCTCTGATGTTCTTCTGCTTAGGGAAAGAATTAGAAACCTTTCTCACATCTTTCCTAAGCAGAAGAACATCAGAGCAGCCTCTTTCTTTCTCCTGACAACTTCCTTGACTACTTGGTGGTCAGACTGGTGGGAAACTGACCAGCAGGTGGCGCTGTTTTAACAAAATTCATTCATATTTCGGCACATGTATCCCTTAATATCTTGGAATAAAAAGAAAATAAATAATGAATGTAAATTACAAAAGTACTTAGAATAGCCCCCTCATCAATTTTACATTCACTTATTTTAAAGGTTTACTTATCCTTTAAAGGAATTGTTCAGTATAAAAATATAAACTAGGAAACTATGCTGTCCAAAATAAAAAATGTTTCTAATAACTTAGTTAAAAATGTGTATAAAGGCTGGAGTGACTGGATGTCTAACATAATATCTAGAACACTACTTCCTGCTTTTCAGCTCTCTTGGTTTCCACTGATTGGTTACCAGGCAGTAACCAATCAGAGACTTGAAGGGAGGGCACATGGACCATAACTGTTGCTTTTGTATCTGAGCTGAATGCTTAGGATCAGTTGCAAACTCACCGAACAGTTATGACCCACGTGGGCCTCCCTTCAAGTCACTGACTAACTCAGAGTTAGAGAGCTGAAAAGCAGGAAGTAGTTTTCTGGCTATTATGTTACACATCCAGTCACTCCAGCCTTTATACATTACAGTTTTTATTTTCACACTGAACTGTTCCTTTCAAAAAGTCTAAATGGATGTTTTCCCATACAAACTCCCCAGTGGGGTTGAAAAAAGAAAAGAAGAAAGCTTGAACACCTCACCTTGCTTACAGAAAAATGAATATCTATTGGTAAAAGTGATCTGCATACTTATGATGATAATGAGTGCATAACTGAAATGCCTTGGGCATAATGATATGCTGGTACTGAGGCCGTTTTAGCGGTGAATTATTCACCCACAAACTTTTTCAAAACCATTAGAAGATGAGGCTACAGAGATAAGTGGAAAGGAAGAGATAAGATGAAGAGGAGTCTGTTGCCCATGCAGCTTAGAATTAAGAAGAAGGGCCACTTTACCTAAACATGCGTTTGCAGACAAGACAGTTGTACTCTGCAATCCCCCACATCTTCTTTTCGGGTACCGGGTCAAACTTCTTGCGACAACG
This sequence comes from Xenopus petersii, assembly GCA_038501925.1. Classification (NCBI taxonomy): domain Eukaryota; kingdom Metazoa; phylum Chordata; class Amphibia; order Anura; family Pipidae; genus Xenopus; species Xenopus petersii. Next base: position 10,446,352 of record CM076677.1, on the reverse strand, counting down.
ATGACATCGGGACACCTAAAATGGGACGAACGCTCAATTTCACATGCAATTGTATAAAGCTTAAAGGTTCACCTTTAAACTTTCAGAAAGTTATAGAATAGCTAATTGTAAGCAATTTTTAAATTGGTCTTCATTTCAGTTTTTGAATTATTTGCCTTCTGACTCGTTCCAACTTTCAGATTGGGATCACTGACCCCATGTTAAAAAACACAAATGCCCTGTAAGACTACAACTCTATTGGTAATGCTAAGTTTTATTACTGATCCTTCTATTCAGGCCTCTCCTATTCATAGTCCAGTCTCTTATTCAAATCAATGCATGGTTGCTAGGGTCATTTTGGCTCTAGCAACCAGACTGCTGAAACTGCAAACTAGAGAGCTGCTGAATAAACTAAAAAAACACAAATGATAAAAAATGAAAACCAATTGGAAATTGTCTCGGATCATCACTTTCTATACAATACTTTAGTTACCATTTTGATGAATAAAATATTCAGTTACTGAAGAAGAGACTGAATCTATAGTTTTCCATGCAATACCTCTGAGAGGTTCCTACAGGGCAGGCTACAAATATAACCAAGACAGCAAGTCAAAGTCTGACCTGAAACATCACCCATAGATGGAGCAAGAGAGAGAGAGCAAGTTGCAAGTTGAGAGCAAGTTGTACTTGAGTGAGCAGACACAGTCTGACCTGAAACATCACCCATAGATGGAGCAAAAGAAAGAGAAAGTGGCACCTGGGTCAGCAGAAACAGTCTGACCTGAAACATCACCCATAGATGGAGCAAAAGAAAGAGCAAGTGGCACTTGGGTGAGCAGAAACAGTCTGACCTGAAACATCACCCATAGATGGAGCAAAAGAAAGAGCAAGTGGCACTTGGGTGAGCAGAAACAGTCTGACCTGAAACATCACCCATAGATGGAGCAAGAGAAAAAGCAAGTGGCACATGGGTGAGCAGAAACAGTCTGATGTGAAACATCACCCATAGATAGAGCAAGAGAAAGTGGCACCTGGGTGAGCAGAAACAGTCTGACCTGAAACATCACCCATAGATAGAGCAAGATTAAAAGCAAGTGGCACATGGGTGAGCAGAAACAGTCTGACGTGAAACATCACCCATAGATGGAGCAAGAGAAAGAGCAAGTGGCACCTGGGTGAGCAGAAACAGATGGTTACATAAGTAATAGTGTAAATAGCAGTCTATATTTTGTTTCCAATTGTTAGGGGGGTACAGGTGTCGGCTCCCTGTCTGTATGTTCTGCCCTCCACTAGTTATACCTTAATACCCGAGGTGCAGGGCTTTATGCTTCAGAACAGATTCAGAGACACAACTCCTGGGTCATTAGGGTCAAAGTTGCTTTTTGGTGAGATGCATCAGCCATAGAATAGATCCACAATCTATGTTACTGCTACAATTGGAAAACTGGGCAGCAAACTGGAAAATGAGGTTCAATGTTGATAAATGCAGGTTATGCACTTTGGCAAAAATAATATAAATGCAAGTTATACACTAAATGGCAGTGTGTTGGGAGTTTCCTTAAATGAGAAGGATCTTGGGGTCTTTGTAGATAACAAGTTGTCTAATTCTGGGCAGTGTCATTCTGTGGCTACTAAAGCAAATAAAGTTCTGTCTTGTATAAAAAAGGGCATTAACTCAAGGGATGAAAACATAATTCTGCCTCTTTATAGGTCCCTGGTAAGGCCTCATCTGGAGTATGGGGGCAGTTTTGGACTCCAGTCCTTAAGAGGGATATAAATGAGCTGGAGAGAGTGCAGAGACTAAGTGCAACTAAATTGGTTAGAGGGAGGGAAGAGTTAAATTATGAGGGGAGACTGTCAAGGTTGGGGTTGTTTTCTCTGGAAAAAAGGCGCTTGCGAGGGGACATGATTAGACTTTACAAGTACATTAGAGGACATTATAGACAAATAGTAGGGGACCTTTTTACCCATAAAGTGGATCACCGTACCAGAGGCCTCCCCTTTAGACTAGAAGAAAAGAACTTTCATTTGAAGCAACGTAGGGGGTTCTTCACAGTCAGGACAGTGAGGTTGGGGAATGCACTGCCGGGTGATGTTGTGATGCTGATTCAGTTAATGACTATAAGAATGGATTGGATGATTTTTTGGACAGACATAATATCAAAGGCTATTGTAATACTAAACTCTATAGTTAGTATATGGGGAGAATTCACAAAAGTGATGATATTGAGACAAAATAAAAGTGGAGATAAAAATGTTGGTGTTGCTGCCCCTGACCTCAGCCTGTTACACAGACTTGTCATTGTTGCTGTCTGCCCCTGACCACTGGCCTGGTGTAAGAACCTGTATATTTTTATATGTCAATTTCATTTATTATACTGTTGTAATTTTCATTATTAAATCATTCTTCTCCATAACATGTTTACGGCCTATCAACACCTCAAATAGCCGTTTTACCCGTGTTTTACAGCCCTGGGCTCCCGCCTGCTACACACTGTGGCTCAACCTGACACATTCCGTATTGACTAGGACTGTATTTAGCATTTTAATGTTTGCATAGAACTTTGCTCACCCTAATACTACATAAAGCCCATTGTCTTCCTACATTGAGATCACATTTTAACTAGAGAGTCCTACTATGACATAAGCATTGGATCTATCTAGTCCTCTCCATGCAGCAGGGTAAATATAAGCTAAAAGGAAATTCAGGCCATCAAATCCGCACAGAGTTTTAGACTCCCCTATACCAGATTGTCTGTGTGTATCAGAGAATATACAACTTGCCCCACATGCACCTCTTTTCTCTGTGGGACTCTCCTCCACCAAATGTAATCACACTCTTTGCAGGCAAACTGTCTGTCTCGGGAGGGGATGCGATTCTCTGCGGCATCATTAAACATCTTAAGATTCTTCTCGGTCAGAGGAAGGGTGTTCATCTTATTGGCCAAATCCTAGCGGAGACCAAGAACATTTTGGAATCAATAAGCATTCCTAAACTTTAGCACCCACAGCTTATGTGTCACTGTATCACCCTGCAGTGGGAGGGACAGACTTGTGTCCCATAGTTCCCTCCTGTCTGTGTCACTGTATCACCCTGCAGTGGGAGGGACAGACTCGTGTCCCATAGCTCCCTCCTGTCTGTGTCACTGTATCACCCTGCAGTGGGAGGGGCAGACTCATGTCCCATAGTTCCCTCCTGTCTGTGTCACTGTATCACCCTGCAGTAGGAGGGACAGACTCGTGTCCCATAGTTCCCTCCTGTCTGTGTCACTGTATCACCCTGCAGTGGGAGGGGCAGACTCATGTCCCATAGTTCCCTCCTGTCTGTGTCACTGTATCACCCTGGAGTGGGAGGGACAGACTCATGTCCCATAGTTCCCTCCTGTCTGTGTCACTGTATCACCCTGCAGTGGGAGGGACAGACTCATGTCCCATAGTTCCCTCCTGTCTGTGTCACTGTATCACCCTGCAGTGGGAGGGACAGACTCGTGTCCCATAGTTCCCTCCTGTCTGTGTCACTGTATCACCCTGCAGTGGGAGGGACAGACTCATGTCCCATAGTTCCCTCCTGTCTGTGTCACTGTATCACCCTGCAGTGGGAGGGACAAGTATATGCCATTGAACCACTGCTTAATCACAAACAACCAATGCCACCTAGAACTACTGACTGCGGGACATTTGGACATTATCATGGATATGTGACAATAGAGGGAAAGTCTATTATATATAAAATGAGTCACCACTAACCTGAATATCTTTGTCTTTGGGAATCTCCTATAAAAAGAGAGAGAGAGAGAGAGAGAGAGAGAGAGAGAGAGAGAGAGAGAGAGAGATCATTAATGGTTTAATGAGCAGGATTGGTAACTTTTGTGCCACAAAATCTCTTCCATTTTACCTTTGCTTTTTGGTCATCTCTCTTAATTTTGTTGATGACATTCTGTTTGGAGAAAAGAGCAGGGGATTAATGGGAAGAGCAAAATTCACCCAACAGAGAGTTATGATCTAGGACAAAATTCTGCCCCCCCCCCCCAATCTACTGTCCCTGCTGTAAAGTATAACTACTTGTGTAACTGTCTGATGCTCTTACGCAGTGTTTCTCTCTTGTGGCCTTTTCTTACTACACAGCCCCATCTAACTCCAGCCACTCACTTCTCCCCATTCCATCCCTGGCTCCCAGATGTCTATGATGCCCCCTGATGCTTTGTGTTCACCAATCATTTTCCTGCACTGTCAGACCCCAGAGATTAACTGCTGCCCCTGACACTGTCAATTTTTCTTGCCTCTTCTGCTTCAGACTTTAGCTCTTTATACCACAACTCTCTACAGGCCCAGACCATTTCTCCTAGTTACCTCAGACACAACCCCACCTACTCTCAGACACGTCATCTACTCACTGATAACCAGGGATGCACCAAACACTTTATTTTAGGATCCGGTCAGATCCCGAATCCTTTTGTGAAAGATTTAGCCAAATAAATCAGAACCTTAATTTGCATATGTAAATCAGGGAAACAAGCAGAGAAGAGAACCTGAAAGAATCCAGAACCGAATCCTGGATAAGGTGCATCCCTACAAACAGCCTTTAACATAAGATTTTCTTACCCTTGCAACTGGGTCGTTTCTTAATTCATTTCTCACGTCAAGATCAGTATCTGAAATATAAAAAGAATCACAGTTCTGAAAGAGAAACAGTTTCTTCTACCTGGGGCAGAAACATATATCAGTTATTGTCTAGGGGAAGCCTGCGGCATCTAGAGTGTGACTGCATCTAGCAAAAGAAGTATCTAGGAGAAGCAGCCTGTATCTAGGAGAAGCACCCTATGTCTAGAGGAAGCGGCCTGTATCTAGAGGAAGCAGCCTGTATCTAGAGGGATGTTGCCTGGGATGTCTATACAGGCCTCGCACCTGCTGGTGTCATCTTGAGTGTGCGACAGCAGTAAGCTAACGGTTAGCTTACCACGGTCGCACACTCAAGAAGCCGCCAGCAGGTCAGAGGACTCTATAGATGATGTAACAGGCAAAGCCGCAAGACTGAGCCACAGCAAGCAGGATGAAGAGCCGCATGAGGCTCCGGAGGCGCGGGTTGCCTACCCTTGATCTAGAGGAAGCAGCCTGTATCTAGGAGAAGCAGCCTGTATCTAGAGGAAGCAGCCTGTATCCAGGAGAAGAAGCCTTTATCTAGAGGAAACAGCCTGTATCTAGGAGAAGCAACCTGTATCTAGGAGAAGCAGCCTGTATCTAGGAGAAGCAGCCTGTATCTAGGAGAAGCAGCCTGTGTCTAGGAGAAGCAGCCTGTATCTAGGAGAAGCAGCCTGTATCTAGAGGAAGCAGCCTGTATCTAGAGGAAGCAGCCTGTATCTAGAGGAAGCAGCCTGTAACTAGGAGAAGCAGTCTGTATCTAGAGGAAGCAGCCTGTATCTAGAGGAAGCAGCCTGTATCTAGAGGAAGCAGCCTGTATCTAGAGGAAGCAGCCTGTATCTAGAGGAAGCAGCCTGTATCTAGAGGAAGCGGCTTGTATCTAGAGGAAGCAACCTGTATCTAGAGGAAGCAGCCTGTGTCTAGAGGAAGCAGTCTGTATCTAGGAGAAGCAGCCTGTATCTAGGAGAAGCAGCCTGTATCTAGAGGAAGCAGCCTGTATCTAGGAGAAGCAGCCTGTATCTAGAGGAAGCAGCCTGTATCTAGGAGAAGCAGCCTGTATCTAGAGGAAGCAGACTGTATCTAGGAGAAGCAGCCTGTATCTAGGAGAAGCAGCCTGTATCTAGAGGAAGCAGCCTGTATCTAGAGGAAGCAGCCTGTATCTAGAGGAAGCAGCCTGTATCTAGAGGAAGCGGCTTGTATCTAGAGGAAGCAACCTGTATCTAGAGGAAGCAGCCTGTGTCTAGAGGAAGCAGTCTGTATCTAGGAGAAGCAGCCTGTATCTAGGAGAAGCAGCCTGTATCTAGAGGAAGCAGCCTGTATCTAGGAGAAGCAGCCTGTATCTAGAGGAAGCAGACTGTATCTAGGAGAAGCAGCCTGTATCTAGGAGAAGCAACCTGTATCTAGGAGAAGCAGCCTGTATCTAGGAGAAGCAGCCTGTATCTAGGAGAAGCAGCCTGTATCTAGAGGTTGCAGCCTGTATCTAGGAGAAGCAACCTGTATCTAGGAGAAGCAGCCTGTATCTAGAGGAAGCAGCCTGTGCCTAGGAGAAGCAGCCTGTATCTAGGAGAAGCAGCCTGTATCTAGGAGAAGCAGCCTGTATCTAGAGGTTGCAGCCTGTATCTAGGAGAAGCAACCTGTATCTAGGAGAAGCAGCCTGTATCTAGAGGAAGCAGCCTGTGTCTAGGAGAAGCAGCCTGTATCTAGGAGAAGCAGCCTGTATCTAGAGGGAGCTGATTGTATCTAGGAGAAGCAGCCTGTATCTAGAGGATGCAGCCTGTATCTAGGAGAAGCAGCCTGTATCTAGAGGGAGCAGACTGTGTCTAGGAGAAGCAGCCTGTATCTAGAGGATGCAGCCTGTATCTAAAGGAAGCAGCCTGTATCTAGAAGAAACAACCTGTATCTAGAGGTCGCAGCCTGTATCTAGGAAATGACACCTTTATCTAAGAGAAGCATTCTTTATAGATGCAAAACAACCTTCATCTATCAGAAGAAGCAGCCTGTATGCCCTGGGATTTAAGCAGCAGCAAATTTAGTGTCTCTGGATGCAAAAGAAGTCAGAATTAGGGCTGTAAGCCTGTAACTAAGGTTCAGCTAGAGCATCATGTTGGGAAGCAGTTGACAAAGTGTCTGAAGTGTTCAGGTTCAGGCAATGGCACATTGTGTGAATTGGCTCCATGGGCCCCCACGACTCATGGACTGAATGGCACCTGAAATCATTAGACACTTTCTTGATAGGCCCTGGATACTTGAATATGCAGCAGTGAGCGTGCCCAATTGATAATAACCTTTAAAAAAAGAGCACGAGCGGTGCCAGCATTGTATTCCTTGCCCACGGACCTATAATATTCCTAAACGCTAGAAACCACCCCAGCCTGCAGCCTGTGCATCTGGATCAGGGACAGCAGAGGAAGGTGCAACATGAGGCTCTTACCATTATCCATATACAGTATGACGTACGCACACACTTGTTTATGATTATTGGCGAACTTTCTCATCAGCGCCACGGCTGTCTCCAGCGTCACTTTACCGTGAAATTTCTCCCGAAATCTCCGGACACTTTTCTCCAACTGCAAAAGGAAAAAAGTATATGAACAAGAGAAGCCGCAAATCACAAGGTAGAGTCCTGCGGAGGGTCAAGTAAATAAAACGGGTGCCCTGTGGGATGAGGGTAGGATTTTCGAGTGCGGGTATAGATGCGGGTCTCTATATTTCTTATCTTTTGTTATATTATCTATATATCACTCCTTTTAAAATGTAAAAAAAACCTTTTTTTGTCTCCGCCCACTTTTGATTATGTCACTTCCGGTTTGCGGTAACAGCACTTCCTGTTCAATGGTGGTCAGGGGGTTGCAGATAGGGCTGCGGATAAGGCAGATGCGGTTGGGTAAATATGCGGGTTGTGGTTTTTGCCGTGGTCGGCGGGATCTGGTCTGGGTCTCAAAAACTGGTCACGTGTCAGTAGACATTAATCTTGTGTAAATGTTTTATTTCTATAAGTAGGACAACTGGAATCCAACGACTTATCTTTATCAATTCATTGGGCCCAGTGATCTAACACAGAATCGTATTCCCGAATTGCGTATAATTCGTGAGTAAAAGAATTCTGTATAAGAACAATGCGCCCCTCTGATTATGTCACTATACTTCCCATCTGGTCACCTTTTCGGCTGGATTTGTAACAGAATTACAACAATAAAGAAGAGCTCTGGACCCATATATAGAAGACTGCGCACAGGAAGAGAACAATGATTTCTTTGCAATGCTGAATCAACTAGTGATGCACCGAATCCAGGATACGGTTCGGGATTCGGCCTTTTCCAGCAGGATTCCAATCTGGCCGAATCCTTGTGCCTGGCCGAACCCAATCAGAATCCTAATTTGTTTATAGGAACGGAAATCACATAACTTTTTGTCACAAAACAAGGAAGAAAAAACATTTAACCAACTTTTTACTTTCCTGTCACTAATCTCCACATGCAGATTAGTATTCGGTTCAGTATTCGGCCGAATCTTTTATGAAGGATTTGGGGATTCGGCCGAATACCAAATAATGGATTCGGTGCATCCGTAGAATCAATGCTCCCATGCAAAAAACAAACAACAAGGGAACGAATAAAAGCAATTCCAGCTGTTTAAAGACTTCATATTACATAGTAACATAGTAAGTAACATATTAACATAGTAAATTAGTAAGTAACATAGTGGCATAGTAAGTAACATAGTAAGTAACATAGTAAGTAACATAGTGGCATAGTAAGTAACATAATAACATAGTAAGTAACATAGTGGCATAGTAAGTAACATAGTAACATAGTAAGTAACATAATAACATAGTAAGTAACATAGTAACATAGTAAGTAACATAGTGGCATAGTAAGTAACATAATAACATAGTAAGTAACATAGTAACATAGTAAGTAACATAGTGGCATAGTAAGTAACATAATAACATAGTAAGTAACATAGTAAGTAACATAGTGGCATAGTAAGTAACATAGTAAGTAAAATAGTGGCATAGTAAGTAACATAATAACATAGTAAGTAACATAGTAACATAGTAAGTAACATAGTGGCATAGTAAGTAACATAATAACATAGTAAGTAACAAAGTGGAATAGTAAGTAACATAGTAACATAGTAAGTAACATAGTAACAAACATAGTAAGTTAGTTTGAAAAAAGACACATCCATCAAGTTCAACCTTAAGTCTATATATAAGTCTAAACTGTATATAACCTGACTAACTGCCAGTTTATCCAAAGGAAGGCGAAAAACCCTGCTTGAAGCCTCTCCAATTTGGGAAAAAATCCTTCCTCACTCCAAAATGGCAATTGGTCCAGTCCTTGGACGCAGGGGATACCTGGGAAATGTGTCCAAGAATAAAGTACCCCATGTCGGGGAAATGTTTATGGGACAGATATTTACCTCCCTGGAAATGCCCAACATATTGCATTTTAACCTTTCCTTCTTTCTTTAATTCTTTTTAATAGCCATAAGGTCTCATGTACCACATTAACCCCCCCCCCCCCCGTGTCCTGGTAGGTGATCCCACCTGTAGAGGACGGAACAAACGGAGATATTTATAGTTACACCTTGTGTTTTGTTTCCTATGGGGATGAGTGATTGGCTGATTTACATCGTCACCCGTTCTGCCCTTTGTATCCAAAAGATAAATTCTACACAAACAGACTCTCTGCACTGTCAGGCTGTGTTTGCACCGACCATGACCACAATGTTTTTTTACATTTGTTCCACTGCCAAAAACATGACGGCATATTTGCATTTCACCAAGGGCACTGCACAAGCTCAATAGGAAGCGTCTCTATACGCAAATAACACCGTGCCCTGAATGCCGTAGTCACGGGCTATATATACATGATCCACTTGCTTTTTTTCAATAGTTGGTGGCCCAAATTAAACTTATTGGAACATTCAGCCCCTGGGTAAATATTATCATATCTAGGAGGCCGGCACATACAGTAGCACACAAGTTAAAAAAAAAAAACATTGGCGGCCAGGGTCCAATATAAAAGTTTTTGAAAAAAAAATTGGTGGTCAGGGACCCCCCTATGAATTAAAAAAATAATTTATTAAAATAATGCATTGGTGGCCAGGGGTTTAACAAAATTTAAAAAAAACACATAGGTGTTTAGTGGAACTTACCTTAGGCTTTGGGTCTTCAGCTTTGGCTCCTTTCATGGCTTCGGGTCTTTTCAAGGCTTCTGGACTTCAACTTCAGGTCTTTTTGCAGCTTCAGCTCCATTCTCAGCTTCAAGTCTTCGAATCTTCGGGACTTCGAATCTTTGGGACTTCGAATCTTCGGGACTTCGAATCTTCGGGACTTCGATTCTTCGGGACTTCGAATCTTCGGGACTTCGAATCTTCGGGACTTCGAATCTTCGGGTCTACATCGGTTTGGCGCATGAATTTGGCGATGTTAAGGGGGACCTGGCTAATTTGAGAAGTGCAGCACAGCCTGGCCCCCCTTTAGTTGTACCAGGCACAACAGTACCCCCTGTGCCCCACTGATGGCGGCCCTGGCTCAATGAATGATATACCAATATTCTACTATATTTATACTAATGTAACAAGCTAATGGGTTGGACCTGCAAGTGGGGCCTTGTCTATAGGTTAGACTTCAAGGAGCACCCTGGCCATAGGCTGGACATTCAAGTGTGACCCTGGCCATAGGCTGGACCTTCAAGTGGGACCCTGGCCATAGGTTGGACCTTTAAGTGGGACCCTGACCATAGGTTGGACCTTCAAGTGGGACCCTGGCCATAGGTTGGACCTTTAAGTGGGACCCTGGCCATAGGTTGGACCTTTAAGTGGGACCCTGGCCATAGGTTGGATCTTCAAGGAGGATGCTGGACATACGTTGGACCTTCATGATGGACCCTGGCCATAGGTTGGACCTTCAAAGGGGGTCCTGGCCACTGGCACCCTATATAAACTTGTGGTGGACTGGTCAGTCTTCTCTGTTTGCTATCATTTAAAAAGTCTATTTTACAGTTATACTGTGTGTTTTCTATATTTCCTTGCTCAGCTATTTGCAAAACCATATATCGATAAAAGCTAGGATGAAACCAAGAGGAACCTCTTCACAGAAACAGACTCGTGCTAAGAAGGTCACGACAGTTTGTGGTCATGCCACTCTGCACCTGTTTCCTGAAGACGACTGCTGAATTAAACCGCATAAGAGACTTTTTGTACTTTGTAACTTTCCATTTGAAGCTATATAGCTTAACCGCAAGCTTACGGGGGAGTCATAACCCCCACTTTGCCTATATAACCTTTTGTACCTTACAATAAAGTAGAACAGAGAGAAGCATTTTGTATACTGAACAGCTGTGTCAGTGTCGTTTCTTCTTATCAGCTAGCTGAACTTTCTCACCACAATTAGGAAGGGGCAGATACTCTCGGGACAAGATTCTGTCCACAACAATTGGCGCCCAACGTGTGATCAAGCCCCTAATCTGATATTATACAGAGTGCCCATCTTTACACAAGCCTACTGTCTAACCAGTCTGGTCTAATCAACCAAAAAGGCAAGAGAGAAGGTACCAAGGGCGCAAAGGAGCTAAGCATTTCTCCAGAGATAAGCTTGGTCCATACATTTAGCTAGAGGGGTTGAAGCCACTACACTGGGCGTCTCTTAGACATTCTATGGGAACTCTCCTGTTGCTGGAGAAAAGACAAGCAGCAGGCGACAGCAGCCAATCACACTGCACCATTCGGGCGTCGGCTGGAGAGCCAGTAATATACCATTCAAAGGTATCATTGTCTCACATTATATAAAATGCATGTGGCTGAGCAGGTGTGAGACAGGACAATCTCCCTAGTGTGTCAGGCTGCGGCACGTTCACAAGAAAATGCAAATCTGCAGGAAATTCTCCCCCCATGTCAGGAGTTGAGATGTCCTGGCCTCGGGTGGGGCAATTTATATGACAGCCACAGGTGCAATGGGCAGGGACGTTATGGGGTCAAACTGATTGTGACTGCATCATAACACACATGATTTAATGACTCCAGCAACTAGTGACATCACTAGGCATCAAATGACATCACAGAGAATCGTGAGTAAAGCTGTAACTCGCAGCCGTTGTGAATTCATTATTGGAATATATATATTCTGATTAAAGGGCCACTGTCTGGTCAGGGCCTGAGTGGTTTATGATGTTTAGGAAGTCTGGTTGCTATGCACTCGTACTCTAGAATGTACCCAGCAACCCAGCTCGAGTTAAGAATGGAGGTTTAGACAGCTGTACTCCAGAACCAGTATCCTGATAATAACCAATACTGGGCATGTACCAAAACTCTGACAGTAATCAATACTAGCCAGTACCAATACCCTGATAATAACAATACTGGGCAGAACCAATACCCTGATAATAACCAACCTCAACAGTAATCAATACTAGCCAGTACCAATACCCTGATAATACCCTGATAATAACCAATACTGGGCAGTACCAATACACTGATTATACCCAACTCCCAACAGTTGCCAATAATAGCCAGAACCAATACCCTGACAGTAGCCAATACTAGTCCAAAAACAATTTTTTCTTCAGCACACCACTTACTTTTTCAGGGGTACTTCAGTGTGAATTCCGCTGAAATAAAATGTTTTAAAGGCTAAGGGGCATGTTTACTAACATTGGAGATAAATATCTGGAGAGATTTCTGGAGATGTTGCCCATAGCAACCAATCAGATCTTTGCTTTTGTTTTCTAACTTGGCTGTGGCTGTTTAAATCTAATTGCTGATTGGTTGCCATGGGCAACATCTCCAGAAATCTCTCCAGATATTTATCTCCAATGTTAGTAAACATGCCCCAAAGCCTGAGGATGGTGTGGTTCATATCCTGTTATTCAAGAGTAGCCAATACTAGCCAGTACCAATCCCTAGACAGTAGCCAATACTAGCCAGTACCAATCCCTAGACAGTAGCCAATACTAGCCAGTACCAATCCCTAGACAGTAGCCAATACTAGCGATTACCAATACCCTGACAGTAGCCAATACTAGACAGCAGGACCGCCATCAGAAATCGCAGGGTCCATTACGAATAAATTTCCTGCGCCCCCTGGGCTGCACCCACTGCAAGCCCCACCTACAGGTCCGCCCTCCCCAACCCACAGGTCCGCCCCCAACCACACAGTAAAAAAACAAAAAAAATATTGGTGGTTAGGGTTCCCACATGTTAATAAAAAAATATTGGTGGTCAGCACCCCATAAAAAAACATTTGTGGCCAGGGCCCCCCCCATTAAAACATATTGGTGGCTAGGACCCCACATGAGAAAAAAAAAGTTGGTGGCCAGGCCCCCCCCACATTATGAGAAAATTGGTGGCCAGGGCCCCTTAAACATCCATGCCTTCCCGAAGTCAGCAACTCTCAGAAAGATGGGGGCCCGGCTAATCAAGTAAGTGTGGCGTGGCTGGGCCCCCCTTACCCTCGGGGCCCCCTACAACTCTCCCCCCTGATAGCTGCCCTGCTAGCCAGTACCAATACCCTGACAGTAGCCAATACTAGCCAGTACCAATCCCTAGACAGTAGCCAATGCTAGCCAGTACCAATACCCTGACAGTAGCCAATAGTAGCCAGTACCAATCCCTAGACAGTAGCCAATGCTAGCCAGTACCAATACCCTGACAGTAGCCAATAGTAGCCAGTACCAATCCCTAGACAGTAGCCAATACTAGCCAGTACCAATACCCTGACGGTAGCCAATACTAGCCAGTACCAATACCCAGACGGTAGCCAATAGTAGCCAGTACCAATCCCTTGACAGTAGCCAATAGTAGCCAGTACCAATACCCTGACAGTAGTCAATACTAGCCAGTACCAATCCCTAGACAGTAGCCAATACTAGCCAGTACCAATACCCAGACGGTAGCCAATAGTAGCCAGTACCAATCCCTTGACAGTAGCCAATAGTAGCCAGTACCAATACCCTGACAGTAGCCAATACTAGCCAGTACCAATCCCTAGACAGTAGCCAATGCTAGCCAGTACCAATACCCTGACAGTAGCCAATAGTAGCCAGTACCAATCCCTAGACAGTAGCCAATGCTAGCCAGTACCAATACCCTGACAGTAGCCAATAGTAGCCAGTACCAATCCCTAGACAGTAGCCAATACTAGCCAGTACCAATACCCTGACGGTAGCCAATACTAGCCAGTACCAATACCCAGACGGTAGCCAATAGTAGCCAGTACCAATCCCTTGACAGTAGCCAATAGTAGCCAGTACCAATACCCTGACAGTAGTCAATACTAGCCAGTACCAATCCCTAGACAGTAGCCAATACTAGCCAGTACCAATACCCAGACGGTAGCCAATAGTAGCCAGTACCAATCCCTTGACAGTAGCCAATAGTAGCCAGTACCAATACCCTGACAGTAGTCAATACTAGCCAGTACCAATACCCAGATAATAACCAACCCCAACAGTATAATATCCACCCCAGAGTTACTGTAACAGCTGGCTGGTAGCAATTCTGCTGGTCTGTGTAGGACATTAGATTGTCAGCTCTATGGGGCAGGGACTGGTGTAAACGATACATAAATACTGTACAGAGCTAAAGAATAAGGCAGCATTATATGAATAAAGAATAATCAGTAAGAACTGTGGGAGCCCAGCCTGGATTGCTGAATCCCCAGGACACACAGAATCTGACACCTGTAACATAGAAGCTCCAGGTGTTGTAGAACGACACCTCTCACCCCTATACCCCCCCCCCCAGAGGCATCAGTTGCCTGATCTTCATCCCCAGCAGCAGCATCAGCAGCACAACTGCACCTCACATCCCTCTAATGATCCCTGTCACTCGCCTCCAGCTCCTCCTGCACATTCCCCTCCATCCTGCCGCCGGCGGATCGCTTGAGCCCAGCTGCTCACAAGAGTCACGAACTGGATCGTCTCTCCAGCAGCTCTGGTCCCACGGGCCACGGACACTCTCTTTTTATCTCTTTGTTCCGGGTCCGCCTGCGAGAGGAGGGACGGAGGAGGAGAGTACGGTAACGTGCGCAGCTGATGTAGTGTTTACGGTAAGTGGAATGTGCGGTCGGATCGAGACCTGTGCAGCGCGTGATTGTACGGAAAGCAATTTAGGACTTATTGTTCAGCTGCGCTTCTCTGCGGCTGGAGGACAGGAGGCTGCTGGGTCTTCTGGGGACTCATGGGAGCTACAAGCAGGAGGGAATCAGAACTGTGCCATGATTATACTAATGCTCAGTTAATCACATCCAATCATTTCACATGGCTTTCACTTGCCTAAATTGATAGAGTTTGAGGGATGCTGGGAGTTGTAGACCAGGAGCAGGTGATTTATCTTATTCCCTGTAGTCACTCTAGAGATGGGCAAATCTGACCCTTTTCACTTCGCCAGAAATTCGTGAATGTGAAAATTTGCCAAAATGCATGGATGTTAATTTTTTGTGTGACTTAACAATTTTTTCACCCATTGGAGTCTAGGGGCGTAATTTTTGCTCATCACTAGGTGATTCCACCACCATCCTCCCAGGACCCAACTAAAGCTCTGGCTCTTGGATAGCCACCTGGCTGGTATTTTACCGTCCTGGCTCGTCGTTTCCAGAAAAGGTGGCAACCCTAGTCACGCCCCCTGATGTCATGGTCTGCTCCCACTGCGTCACAGCCCCACCCCCTGCCTGGTCTCCACTGGCTGAAAAGGCGGTAACCTTAGGTTGCCATCTGTCCCGTTTCGGCACGGATAGCCCGGTATTGTAAAGTGCTGCCCGGGTCAAAACTTCCTATCTGGTTTTCCAAATAAGAAAACTGGGCAGGATTTACCGCTTCATAGGCCCACCCCTCTATGTCACAGCCCTGCCCATCTACGTCATAGCCCCATCCCTCTACATCACGGCGCCACCCCTGCCCGATCTCCACCAGGGAAAAGGTGGCAACCCTACTCTAGTTCTGTTCTTTTTTTCTAAGGCCGGTAAAACCCAAATAATATTCTGTCCAATAAATAAAAACTCACCTCATCATGGCTTAGTTATTATCAAGTGCAGTTAATTTCCTGTTCAAATCAATCGAAAATAAAGTTTCTAAATTAGCATTTCTGTATTTCAGAGCTTTTTGGAGAACTTCTTTCTGTATAGTCTATCTCATACCTGTAATTAAAGGATTGGGCTTACCCATCAGGCAGAATACAGATAGTGTTGCCACCCATGTGGTTTTGAATTGGAAACCGAAGTCTTTTCAAGCGCTGTCCATTCAAAAATTTCTGTCTGGCATCTCAGGTCATTTTGCCTGGTCATGTGCATTCAGAAAGAGCCAGCACTTTAGGATGGAACTGCTTTCTGGCAGGATGTTGTTTCTCCTACTCAATGTAACTGAATGTGTCTCAGTGGGACCTGGATTTTACTATTGAGTGCTGTTCTTAGATCTACCAGGCAGCTGTTATCTTGTGTTAGGGAGCTGCTATCTGGTTACCTTCACATTGTTCTGTTGTTTGGCTGCTGGCGGAAAGGGAGGGGTGATATCACTCCAACTTGCAGTACAGCAGTAAAGAGTGCTGTCACATGAGCACAGGTCACATGACTGGTGGCAGCTGGGAAACTAGCCCATGTCCGAATTCAAAATTAAATATAAAAAAATCTGTTTGTTCTTTTGAGAAACGGATTTCAGTGCAGAATTCTGATGGATCAGCACTATTAACTGATGTGTTTTGATTTTTTTCCCCATGACAGTATCCCTTTAAGAAAACTAATGCCACCCACGTCATCAAGATATGGGCAATGGCTGGCTGTGGCTTTTTTAAGAGTGTGCCTATCTAACAGTCGGGCTCATTTACTGGGGTGCAAGTGATAAGGTTTTAAGCGAGGAGGGGGGTGGGGTCAGGCCAGGGGCACAACAAAAAGGAATTGCTTCCAATGCAATAATAAAGCCATGGATATGCTGAGATAGAGTGACACCTATAGTGGCCCTGCAAGTGAGAAATGAAACCATAGAAATGTCAAAAATCCATGAAGGGGGTAAAGGTTTTGCCAACCTTTATTTCAATTAGTTCCTCTGGAAGGTTTTTGCTAGCCAAGAGTTGGCCCTGATTTATGTTGGCAGGAGGAGATGTTTCTGTACCCGATTAAAATATTTCCTAGCACTTAAAGGGGATATAAAGGCAAAAAAATAAAATCCCATTCTTTAATGAAAAAGAAACCTATTTCCAATATACTTTAATTAAAAAATGTCTACTGTTTTTATAAGAAACCTGACTGTATGCAGTGAAATTCTGCCTTCATTTTACTTGCTCTGACTGCTGTAGATAGGAAACTTCAGACGGTCCCTAACTGCTCTGCAGGGAAACGATCATACTTTCAAACGGCAGGGGGGAGGGACTTCCCAGAACTCGAGCCGCTTTGTTTGTTTCCCTGTAGAGCAGCCGGCGACTGTGTAGAGATTCGTATCCACAGATCCAGTGCAGTCTGCATATTCTGATTATTAATCAGTCTTGCTGTATCTGCTTCTATGAAAGATATTATTTGACTTGTACTAATTTATGATGATCCCTAAGCTTAGCCTCCCAACAGAAGCCCAGACCACACTGAGCATGTGTGTAGTCTTGGTCTTGCAAAGTTGTTTAACATAAAGTAGTTACAAGATGACAGCCCCCTGCAGCTAACTTTGAAAGAATAAATCATTTGTTTAATTAGGCTTCTGGTGCAGTAAGTTCATGTTTATGTTTAGTATACAAAATACAGCATTTCTAGCCTTATTCTATTTTAGGCTTTAGTTCCCCTTGCTGGCCATAAGTTGTCAGGATTCCCTATTTTATAAAAGGGAAGGCACCACATGTTCTTTCTTTCTTTCTTCACCTCCACTTGCTGGAGGAGGCGCCGAAGGGCTTGGAACAGAGAAAGGTCCTAGTAGTTGATATAGAAGTGTTGATATAGTTCATTGTAGGAGGCAGTATTAGGGTAGTTAGTAGAGCAGGCAGAGGCTCCAACAGGGAGGCCAGTGAGGGTTAGTACTCTGCAGCAACAAGGAATTCACTTCTCTTTATGAGACCTCTCCCCATTTCTCATCTGTCTATAGTGACTCCTAATGTTAAATACTGCAGTGACCCACATAATGAAATACCTCCATGTTCTACGACACCAGGTCATCAGTCAGTGCAGAATTGCAGCTTGCCAAGTTTGGAACTAGGGTTAGCACCTTTTCAAAATGGTGTGAGTGTGGCTTCTGATATTGAGGCAGAGCTGTTTTTTTCATGATTGGCTGATTGCTGTACCATTAACCAGCCAAACCTATCCGATTTTCTATTGTGAAAAACCTATCCGATTTTCCTAATTTGGAAATGAGGACAGGCATTGAAAACCGGACAGGTGGCAACCCTATTTGGAACCCTTGACCAGTCTACAAATGTTGTGCATTAAAGTCAAGGGGCGTCCAAAAATTTTGACGGCCGACAATTTTTATGCGGGCGCCCAATTTTGACCCTCGCACAATTTTTTTTAGTTGTGGTGAATTTTCCACTGCAAATTTTCGCCGCCATTTCGCGAAAACATTTGTGGCCGGTGAAATGCATAAATTTGCCGCAAATCCATGTCTGGCGAATAAATTTTCCCGTCACTAAGTGCTTCTCTTACAGTGTCCCCATATCTGTGCCAGTCACATGATTCCCCCATTCCCTCCCTGCCCCATGACACCCACACTGCACCCACCTAGTTGTAGTGTTACTGGCCATTTAACAACGGTTCCAATATTAGCTACCTGTAGGAAAATGCAGTCGGAGCCAAGGAGACCCGGTGAGATTCCAGGTAGCAAGTGTCCCTTTCATGGTAACCTGAGATTGCCATGGAACACTCCCTGCCTTGTGCTGCCTGCAGACTGGTTGGGTGAGAAATGAACACAACAATATATAGCCCTGCAGCCTGCAGGGAAGAAAAACCATGAATGCAACTGGCCTCTACATGTACCTGTAATACTGACACAATTCAGTACATACTTGATTTTATGAGCACAAAAATAATTTCAGTGTCAGCATATTTATGCCAGCATAAGCCCTCTAAACATCCGTCAATATCAGAAATAGAATTGTGTAAAGAAAAGACATCTTTTGTGCCTACAAAATACATTTTGTGTAATGATATATATGAAAATTGTTTACTTTTCTGTGCTGTGCCTATAGGAGTGTTGGCTAAATTGAACACAAATGGAGTTGCCGAAGCCACATGCTCTAGATTCCCGTGAATCTAGAATGCCGTGGCTGAAATAGTGGCAAGTGGATTCTCCTTCCAAGTGGAATCTCTGCCCTCTACAGTTTGAAGGTGAACATCTCTTTGGTCCAAAGTTAGACCACATTATTTCTAAGGCAGGACAGATAGGACAGCCTGTTAAAACTGACGGATCATCTTAGAAGGAAGCTTACAGACCTGGAAGAAATTATGGTAAACATCCCTTGTGGAGGAGTCAGTTTCAGAAATAGGGCAAGAAGGACCCCAAGCAAGATAAGCCCAAATCCTGCAGATAGCGTTGAAGCCTAGAAGCCACCAGGAAAAGTGAGACTACAACATATTCAGGCTTTCTTACAAACTACGTTACGCTATCCCAACATTTAGCTTGTTTTAGGGTTCCTTCCAACAGGGTAGTGGTACCGTCAAACCAGTCAGACTTTATAAATCAACACAAATTACACTCCAGAGAACCACGTCAATCATCGTGGTTCTTCACAGTGAGGTCAGCGAGGTTGTGGAATTGCCAGGTGATGTTGTGATGGCTGATTCTGTTAATGCCTTTAATAGGGACTTGGGTGATTTCTTAGACAATCAGAATATCCAAGGCTATTGTGATACTAAAGTATGAGTATATATAGTTTATGTGAGTGTATGGAGGGGTCAGTGTGTGTATGTATGGATGGATGCTGGGTTTCATTTGGAGGGGTTGAACTTGATAGAATTTGGTCTTTTTTCAACCCAACTATGTAACTATGTAACAATTCTTATCACCAGGGCTAGAGTTTGCAAGTAAGCCTGATGCAGATGTCTTTCTAGAGTCAAGATATCCAGGAACATTGGAGGCCCAGTCAGTGATGTTGGATATCAGATCAGACCTTTTATTAAAAAAGCTAATTACAGCTGTGCCGCCAAGTCAACAACAACAAGGGGTTTATTCTCTCATTATACCGGGGGAATTTCAAGTTAAAAGTGAGGACATTCAAAATGAACACACTGAATGTAATTGTCCAAAGTCTACAGAGGAATGAAATGAAGATACATCTCCAGGACTCAGACCTTCATGTTCCGTGTGGCTCACCAAAAGTTTCTCAGGTTTTCAGTACTGGAAATTCGTTCCAGTATCAAGCACTTCCGTTTGAGTTAGCTGCTTGAGCAAGAACCTTTTAAAAGGTCCTGGCCCTGGTTTTTGCTTTGTTATGCCTGAGAGGGGTTCAGATCTTCAATTACATTGACCATTTGTTGCTGAATGTTTGCAGCATTCAGGAGATAAACTGCAACTTACATTTGACTTTGGCAGCTTTGTCAAAGCACGGGTGGCTGGTAAACCACCAGAAACCTCAGTTGTTACCTTTTCATCAGAAGTTTCTAGGGACTGAAATAGACACCCGTCGAATGCAATTCTTTGTTCCACAGGACAAGATTAGGGATATTGTCTTTCGGTTCGGAAACCTGAGAAAATCTAGTTTCACGACTGCTCAAGTTTCCAGCAGATCTTGGGTAAGTTGGTGGCAGCAAAGGAAAAGGAAGCTGTAACGTGGGCAATGATACATCTTTGACCTTTGCAATGCAAGTTCCTTCTTTAGTGGAGGAGGAAGAAATAAAATCAAATTCATTTTTTGCCTTGTCAAGTCCTCAACAGTCTGAATTAGTAGTTGGTCAGAGACAATTTGACATAGGGAACATCAATCAATGGTTCATTATGGGAAGTCATGGATAATGTAGTAGATGGATGCCAGGAGTTTTGGTTGGGGATCCCACACTTGCCATCTCTCAGTTCAGTTCAGAGTCCCTGGGCCCTGGAGGTGGCAACATGCTCATCCAACTTTAGGGAGCTGATGGCATTTTTTTAAGTAAGGGCTTCAATCGTCCTCTTCACAAAACTGCAGTCCTGGCTCAATCTGACAATCTCATCACAGGGAGATACATAGGAATCTCAGCAGAAGGCTTTTGACCTTGCAAATCTTCAAATGGGCAGAATCAATTCTTCTGGAATTGTCAGCATCTTCCATCCCAGGTAATAAGAATGTTCTGGCAGACAGACTAAGTTGGGAAGCCATTCACCCTGAGGAATGGGAGCTGTCTCAGCAAATATTCTAGTTATTGGTGGATCTCTAGGGCTTCCCCAGATAGACCTTGGCTACATCCAAGAATAGGATGTTCTGCTCTTGTTTCCTAGAAAAACAAGCTCTGTTTTGGGATGCTTTCAGCCAGAAGTGGAACTTCAAATTGGCCTAGCCAGAACATTCCTGCTGCTTAGTCATCAGGGAATCCTTACACAGGGCTAGATACAACACCCGTCTGCTCCCAAATGGGCTTTGATGGGTTGGCTCTTGATGTGGCAAGAATGAACTAAACTGGGTCTTGCATATTTCTCTATTAGAAGACTTCTGCTATCTAGAAAACCATCAACTGTGCATACACTAGGTATGGGAGGAATTTCATGAATGGTGCTCACTGTCAGGGGATTTGTTTTCTTAAGTGAGGCCTGGAGAAAGAATTAAGTTTAGCAATGCTAAATATGTCGGCTTTATCAGCTCTTACTAAAGTCAAATGGACCAAGCAACCACTAGCATCAAGATTTTTGTAGGAAGTGAAAAGTTTGAGACCACAAGTAGGTCCTGTTGTACCATCATGGGAGTTAAATCAAGTCCTTCAAGTTCTTACAAAGCCACTGTTCAAGCCTTTGCAATCTTTGCCTCTGGATGTGCTGTCTATGAAGACAGCTTTCCTTATAGCGGTAGAGTGGTTGAGATCCAAGTTGAGGGAAGAACCATATCTGAAAATGCTTCAGGACAGGGAAATTTATCCTGAAAGTGGTCTTGTCTTAGTTGTTCACCTTTGGTCGTTTCTAATAGTTTGGCAGCTAAAAATACTCCTTTTGTATGTAAAGATCTTTCTTCTGTTGTGCGTGACTTAATAAATTCAGAAAACTACCAGTTGAGTGCTTATTACTGCCGGGATATGTCCCATTAGCACCCACTGCCATGATGAAGGACAGGAGAAGGGGAAAATTGTATCCAACTTACCGCAATTTTCATTTCTTGGACTGGCTTCCATCCCTATTTGCTAATGTAATCTAACTCAGCCGCTGAAAGAGATAAGACTGAGAGGGTTATTCTGAAAGTCCCAGTGGTATAATGGGTAAGTTGCTGGCCTCCTAAGCCAGGAATTGTGGGTTCAAGTCCCATCAGGGGTGGCTTGGGATTTTGGCAACGTCTGTGCTGCATCACTGCCCTGTTTGGCGGGTTGCTGGCCTGGGGGCTAAATGATCAGATCATCCATATCTGACCAAGCGGGTTGGTGGCCAAAGATCTGTTTGGACACCAGTACTACTTGGCCCAGTTCTGCTCTTTTTATGGAGTATTGGGGCGTCCTGTCACCCCTATAAACAGGCTGGCTGGGGGCTGTGTGTGCAACTGTGTCAATGTCCCCTGTTCCAATGAACCAGAAGCATGTGCTATTGGGGACAGATGCTAATGATGCACTTTGTATGTTAAAATGCAGTTGGGTCTGAAGGCCATTAGATGGCAGAGTATCCGGTATATTGTATAGACACACACAGACACCAGAGTCATCAAAATATAAAGGAAGAGCTTGAGCCTCCCAAATTCTAGTTACACTCCTGCTCCTCGGTAATAAAGGAAAGCACAAAAGCTTTTTTTTAAATTACTCAACTCTCCCCTTCCCTATAGAGCCCATGTGGGGAAACAAGTTAATAAGAATTATAAAAATAGGTGGAAATAGGAATTTTATATAAAAATGTAAGCAGCTTTCACTTTTCAAGTTCATTACAAGCACCGTCTGGCAGTTTGTATCCTCTGCACTGCTGGCTCTGACTCCTGAAAAAGAGTTGCACTAGCCGATGAACTGACCAAGTGGAGAAGTGAATTCTGCTAGACAGGCTCTGCAACACACAGACCCAGATTTGTGGAGAGGCAGGATTTTAGGGGGCCCAACCACACCCACATTGGTTCAGAAACACTGGGGATGAGCAGGAGATACAATGTTTTTTAAATCTCCCATTCGCCAATTCCCATTGCTCCAGTCCCAATGATGAAATTTTTAGTGAATAAATGGGAGGGGACGGAATGACAGCGGGCCTAGGGGTGCCCACTATGTAAATCCGGCCCTGGAAACACACAACATGCCACATGCCTCTTTGCCCAACTGCCACTTTCTTCTCCTACTGTCTGCCTCTATATTGTAGGAAGATACTTGTTTTCTGAACTCTCCTTCTCCAGAATTACTATTCTATGGGGTCTCACTAGTTATTGCCTGCTGCACAAAACACACATATTAAGACTTGGTAGTTGGGACAGAAGGGCTGCAGTTAGATAGCAAAAGAATTGTAACACCCAACATTAGCCATTAGGTGTCAGTATTGTTCCATACTAGATTCTGAGTGGCATCTCCATAGTGTAATTTTTAACAGATTTAGTGATTTTCAGTGGGACTGTACTGACATCTAATGGCCATTGCTGGTTGTGGCAGATTTCTATTTTACATGGAGTTTAAAGCGGCCATAACAATGTCTATACCCTACTCATGCTGTAACTCATGCTGTATATATACATTTATTGGATTGGATCGTCTTGATTTGGCCCAGTGTGTGGCTGTCCAAAATGGAATTAGGATTCTCTTGGGTGTTAATGTGATTGGGCAGCTCTAGGCAAAATGGGAAGGTGCAATAACCTATAGTGGCCACTAGATGTCAGTACACTCTGTTAAAGTCAGTCCTCTTGTATAAACCCCTTAAGTGCCAAAGCTCTTTGCTCAGAACGTGCTGTTTGTCGCCCAGCAATTCAGCTCAGATCCACTGGATTACAGTTCTGTGACCCCAAATCACAAATGGGTTGTAATTTTTTTGCATAGCCAAATGGGACTTTCTGAGTACAGGGCAAAGAGATGGAGGCAGTTCCTGAAGATTCCCACCTTGAGAGTTTACTGTACTCAGGCACCACCGAACTGAGACTTCTGACCCCATTCTTCTACTGGCCCCTCCCCCTCCTCTATATATTCAGTATATTTAGTAGCGATGTGCGGGTCGAGAAAAACTCAACCCTCACCTGACCTTAAAAATATGCATCAGGTCCCCTTATGGTATTATTTTTATTGCTAGATGACATTGTTAATATTGCATGTAATTCATTCTGCCATTTAAAAATTTCTTATTGTAATATCAGTTGTAATAATGGTGTGTAGGCCGCCATCTTATGTCATGTGCTTTCAGAAAGAGCCAGCACTTCACAATGGAAATGCTTTTAGCTATTGTTTCTCTTACTCAATGTAACTGGAGGAGTCCCAGTGGGACTTGGAATGCTGTTCTCATATCTACCAGGGAGCTGTTATCTTGTTACATTCCCATTGTCCTGTTGTTAGACTGTTGGAAGGGGAGGGGTGGTTGACATCACTCTAACTTGCAGTGCAGTAATGAGTGACTATAGTTTATCAGAGCATACGTCACATAACTGGGGGCACCTAGGAAACGAACAACATGTCCGATGAAAAAATCTGTTTGCTCTTTTGAAAAACAGATTTCACTGCAGAAGTCTGTTGGAGCAGCACTATTGAGTTAAGCCAGAGTTTCTGTAAGCCCCAGTGGCCTAATGGATAAGGCACTTATAAGGTGGCAACCCTATCCACAAGACATAAGTACAGTTAAACCAAATCACCAAATTGGTTTAAAAAAACAGAACATCAATACCAGTTCCTAGTGTTCACCCCTTGCCTGTCAAATCTTTGTGATTGTTTCTCTTGGGCACCCGGTCACCTCTAACAAATTGTCACACGCTTAGATTCTGGGGAGATTAGTCGCCCAGTGACAAATCTCCTCTTCTTTGGGCGACTAATCTCCCTGAAAAGCTTTCCTCCCAGCTAGAATGTAAATGTCTCATAGTCACCAGTGGGTGTCAGTATTGTACAACATAAATGTCCTCACTGTGACTTCTATATTATGAAACAAGTGTCAGGTTGAAGCATTAGACAGGGACTGATGTTATAGACACACAATACAATAGGCTGCTGTGTAGGGAATTTAATAGGTGCAGGGCCCAATCTGCACCTACTAAACACTGTCCAAACACAAGGTGTGTCAGTCTGTCCCAGTAATGCCATTAAGCTTGTAGTGGGAAAAGCCAGGGTGTGTTGACCAGATGTTGGTTATGGGTAGTAATTAGGGCAGTGCAGAGCAAACCATTGTTCTGCTGGAGCTAGAATGGCACTTATTCCTGGGCACACCTCTAACACTGCTTTGGGTCCTCCTCAGGTCGCATAGTCTGGGAACCAGTGGTGCCAGATTAGTAGTACACTTGTCCTGAAAGAAATGTCTGGGCAATGAAAAAAAGATGGTGGCACTTCCTATCCAAGTACCCCAGGTCCATGTGTTTTTTATAGTAAAGGTCCACCAACCTAGGACAGAAAAGCAGCATTCTACGGTTTGTGCGGAAACATCATGTACAGCATCCACAATAACATTCAGTTGACTACTGCACTGCGGGTTATCCCTCATACTCGATCCTCTTGTGTCTCTTTGTCAGAATGCAATGGCACCAAGAGTGAAAAATCATTGTCTTTTATTACTTTAAATGATTAAATGTGCAAAGTTGAGCATAAGAATATATTCATTTATCTAGATAATTAAAATACAATGTATATTATATATATCTAAGCACTTCTGTAGTTTTCCAAATATTAGCAGTTTTTTATATAACAGCGCCAACTGCTGTTCATTAAGTTAGTGAGAAGGAAAATCTGGTGATGATGCTCTGCAGAAGAAGTGCCAAGAAGAGCGCTCTGAGCATTTTTACTTCCATTTTGAAGGTTTAGATGAAATTTGTATAAACAGGGGTAGGTGGCCATACACATAAATATCTACTTGTTTGACAATTTCGCCATATGAGCGGATCTCTACCAGATATGCCCACCTTGAGGTGGGCGATATCGGGCTGATCCGTTCATGGGCCCAATGATCGTATCATAATGGGTGGACAGATCGCAGGACAGCATCAATGAACAGATGCAGTCTCCAATCTGACAGGTTTTTAGCCCTGTCTGACTCTAGGCCAGATATTGATCAGGGAAGCCCGTTGGAGGGCCCCACACATGGGCTAATAAGCTGCTGACTCGGTCTGTTGGCAGCTTTTATCAGCCCATGCATGGCCACCTTTACACTGTATATATCTTGAACTTGGCCCTGTGCTCATTGAATAGTGGGTCTAGCAAGAAGGGCAGGAACTCCCCCAGGGAATGAATCCTGGGATGCACCTGGTGCAGCCTTCAAACACGGAGCACAAGTGCACATTTCTGCATGAATTGAGGTTGGCGCTAGGAGTTGCAGAAGCTTAGCATGCTGGGAAATAAACATGCAACCTGCTCCAGAAGAAACATAAATAGTTTTTAGTAAGTCATTTTGTTAAGGGTTATTAATGATTCACAATATTTTAAAAAGATTATTCTCATCATCATTTTGTCATCATGTGCTGAGGAAAAGGCTTCTATGCAGAAAGGGAGCAGAGGACAACCTTGCCTTGTTTCAACTGTAATAAAAATAACTTCAAACGACAAATGTTGCCATTAGGGAAACCATGATAAATAGGTGCTAACTGGTCACTTTTGGTGCAATGGCATCTTCACACCGGCATCACCCTCCTACGGAAGCAGTTGCAGGTGATGCACCTCAAGAAGCCGAGGCTTAAGTGGAAGAGGGTGCCGTAGTTGAAGAGTAGGTTATAGAAGGTCCGGACTGATAGATTCCCAGTGTTGTCAGCATACTTCAAGGCTGTCAAAGGGGTGTAGAGAACATTGGTTTGATGACGAAACACGGGCTGTTGCATTCCGATCACCTTAACTGTTGCCTGCAAGAAGAACATTGGTGCCATAAGAAAAGCAAGAGTCTGAGATAGACTTTTCCCCCAGGACCATATAGCTATGAAGTTATGGAGTTTGCATTTCCCAGGGCAGTATATAAGAGGAGCATGTAAGCTATAAATTACATTTAAAATCATCATTAATAATAAAGATACAAGGGTTGCAGGGGATATGACTACACCTGGGACCCAATGGTTACAATAGGAGCAAATATTTGACAGTTTATCATTGAATCCAAAGGCTGGGAAAGTTGCTTTATAGAGGGCTTAAGATTAACGCATTGCTGTAATTACTAAGGTGTTTAGGGGTGATAAAGAGGTGCCCCTGTACAAAATGTTTCAATAGGTTCCATGAGCCTATTTTTATTCCCATCAATCTTCACTCCGCCTCACACCTAGTTTCTTTTTTAATAGCCATACCGTCAGCTAATTTCAAAATATCCTCAGACAGAGAGGCATTATGTTCATCATACAATGGTCACTCAACCAAACCACTGACCTTTGCCACTGCCTCAGGTGTCTGCCCCATGCTGGAGAAGATCTCATGAGCTGAAGGGAGATAGATGTCTTTAAAGTAGCGTATGGTGTCAGCATCAGAGCCAGGGAAGTCAGAGCGGGACACCTCTTCCATCAACTTCATCTCAAACTCAGTGTTCACAGGGCCTGGTTCTATCATGGAAACACTGGACAGGCAAAAACATATTTAGTAAGTCAATTATTCTCCTTTTGCCCCCCCCCCCAGTAACTGTCCCCTTTCAAGCCATATCTGTTCTATCAAACCAGTGGTTCTGTATCAGTGAAGGTAAAACACAGCTAGCAAGAACTCCTGCATTTTGACTCAAACGTCTGCCTTTTGTTATACTTACAAAATGTTAAATTTTAACAGCTGGACGGCCAAACATTCGCAGAATCCCTCAATGGCGAATTTGGATGCAGCATAAATATCATTGAATATCACCCCTAGAGACAAGACAAGGACAGATCAGACTGAGTCAGGCTTTGCAACAGTCACCCCAAGTTAAACTGGTTAAACCAGGGGACCCCAACCTTTTTTACCCGTGAGACACATTCAGTTGTAAAAAAAAGAGTTGGGGTGCAAAACAAGCATGAAAAATTTCAGGGGGTGCCAAATAAGAGCTGTGATTGGATATTTGTTAGCCCCTATGTGGACTGGCAGCAAGTGACGGGCACATTTTTTCACCAGGCGTGAATTTGCAGCGAACTTGCACGTTTCTCCTAAGGCGAATACATTTGCAAATTTGCAGTGAAAATGTGCCACTGAAGATTCACCTGAGCCAATTTTTTTGTTTACGCTGAAGACAATTCCAGTGCCGGCGACAATTAATAGGCGCTCATTGATTAACGTGTGTAGGAATTGTCGTCGGCGCCAGAATTGTCGCGGGTGTCAAAATTCATGTTTCACGATTTTTTCGTGAATTTCACAGGAGATTTGTGAATTTTACGACAAACCGAAGCGGGAGAAATTCGCCCATCACTACTCCCAGCCTACAGGAGTCTCTGTTTGGCAGTACATCTGTTTTTATACAACCAAGCCAGGGATTCAAAAATAAGCCCCTGCTTTGAGGCTACTGGGAGCAACAGCCAAGGGATTGGTGAGCAACATGTTGCCACTGGTTGGGGATCACTGGGTTAAAAAATGGAGTAAGAATGGAAGCAATATTAGAGGAATGTGATGGGGGTTTGACACCCTACTAAAGCTGAAATGGTCATTGGGTGAAGTGGTCCTCACCTTGAAGTCCCATGATGCTGCTGATTACCACAATATGGCCACCCCCTCGCTTCTTCATCCCAGGAAGGACCTTTTTAATCAGATGCACAACCCCAAAAAAATTGGTTTCAAACACCTTCCTCATGTCCTCCATGGAAAAGCTCTCTATAGGTCCAATCTGCCCCACGCCCGCATTGTTCACTGTGAGAAGATAAAGACTGAGTGCAGTTACATATGTTGTCCAGCAATTAAAACTCAATAGAAATGGAGATATGTGCAGGGAGATTAGGTCATGCATTGGTATAGTTGCTAGAATTACATGCACATTATTTATATGAGATCATGTTGGATAAAATGACCCATGTTTTCAATTCACCTACCCAGAATGTCAACTCTCTGACCCGGAAGTTCATCCAGACATTGCTTGACTGAGTCTTCTTTGGTCACATCCAACTGTCTGATCACCAGAGTCTTGTTGAGGGCCTCTCCCACTTCTGCTTCCAGCTTGCCACTCTTCCCCAGGTCTCTCATGGTGGCTATTACTGTGGGCACAAGTCAGGATGAGCCACGGAAAAACAATACATTGGCTGAACCAAGGGGAACATTGACCTTATCCTTGACTCCTGGTGCAATATAGCCAATGAAATTCTAAGGCAATCTGTAAATGGTCTTCATTTGTATTTCTTATGGGTCTGGAATTAACTAGGTAAAGTTATATGTCACTCTCTGACTTTTTTTTCCAGGTTCGGTAACCCATAGCAACAACTCAGCACCTCTGTAAGAGAAAACATCCTCTTGGTTGCTGTGGGTTACAAGACCAATGCGGACTTTGTTACATTTTGATATGAAACTGCTATCTTGTTTTCCAATGAACCCAACTACCCAGCAGTGGTTTGAATGCCAACTATACAGGAGGGGGGTAGCCTTTTTTCTTTCTAGGGGGTCACTGACCCTACCAACCCTGACAGAGAAGAGCTTTAAAATATTAAGACCAATAACAGTTATTTTTTTTTTATTAATTAAGTTTATTAAAAGGTTAATTCCCATTTACAGCAACAGTGTATACTGTGTAACAGAAAGAGGACACTAAAGTATCCCCAACTTTTCAGCTGTAGTTGAACTACAGTTCTCACCATCGCCTTACATCACACCAAGGAGCCCTGCAGGATCCATGATTGATTGAGTTCCTATAGCGCCGAGGCAGTAGCAGTTATTATGGGCATTATAATGCAGTTACAGCCCTGGGGCACAGGCTGGAGATTAACAGTGTTCATTTCATGTGAATTTATTTATTGAATGAGAGGAGTAAAGGCTATCCCAGTTCTTTCTAAGCAACTTCCCAATATACATTCATTGCACATTTTCACTGGTTTGATAGATATATAAACTGTAAATGTAACTGATGTTGAAAGCCTGAGTCTGCCTGGTTGTTTACATTATTCTGCACTGCTGGATCTGACTTCCAAAACAAAGTAGCAGCAGCCAGCTGATTAACTGCTCTGAAGAGACTTGGCTTCTGCAACATTGTTAAAAAGATGCAAAATAAGTAATGGGGAGTAGTTTAAAGAATGGAAGATAAATTGAGATTCAATCGTGGGAGCAAAATAAGACCCATATTAATAAAAGAAATGATATATATAAATACTTATATACTACTACTATATTATATACTATTTTACTGAGATGAACAGAGAGACCCAGGAATCTTTCTAGACATTGAGACAAGTGTCAGGAGCAGTTAAAAAGTCTGATGCCTTGAATAGGTTTATAGACCCAAGACATGGGGTTCCCATAAGCCCCCCATTAATGAGTGGTTAGATCCCACCTTCAGCAGCGAATAGGAATTCATCTCACTAGAAAGAGTTCAGAGAAGGGCAAATAAGCTGATTAAGGGGATGGAAGGAAAAGCTTGTCCAATTGGAAAATAAAAGGTTTTGCATAAGAGAAAGAATAAATGCGTAGAAATAAACCCCAGGGTATTAAAGGAAATTAAGAAGAGAAGGTCTTTAGTACCAAAAAAGAGTAGTAGGTGGAAAGGAGATTTAAGCATCAGCAAAGGTAGGGGTCCTTTAGGGTCACTGATATTATTGATTTCCTTGTCAGTAAAGGAGGCAATGGGAATTATTGAATGATGGACAACATTGAATATACAGTATGTAAAGGGGGGCTATTCAACCTCACAACTTATTTCTCAATACTCCACCACAAATAATGACATTTTTTTTCAGTTGCTGTTTTTTTTTTTTACCATTCTTCTCAAATCTTGAATAAGGCAAATCTTCTGCCAAAAGCAGCTTGTGGGTTCCTAAACTGTCTCAATGTGATACATTAGTAGTGGAAGCCTTTCCAAACAGCAGCAGAAGCTTCAGCCTCAGTCTATCCCGGAGCAGCTGTTACAGTTTGATACACAAGTTGCTGATATTTCTCTGATGCTGCTGAGCCATTTATCTACTGAAGTCTCTCACTGTAACAGTCTATTACTTCTTCTGACTCTTTCCAGCTTTTAAAAGGGGGGTGACGAACCCTGTCCGCCAGAAACGATTGCTCTGCAAGGCTATCATTTTATTGTTATTGCTACTTTTAATTACGTATCTTTCTAAATAGCCCTACTTCCAGTCTCTTATTCACACCACTGCCGGTTGCTAGGGTAATTTGGACCCTAGCAATCAGATACCTGCTGCAATTCAAACTGGAGAGCTGCTGAACAAAAAAAACGAAAGAATTCAAAAGCTACATTAAATAAAAAGGGAAGACCAATTGCAAATTTTCTTAGAATATCAATCTCTACATCACACTAAGGGGCCAATTCATTAACTTTGAGTGAAGGAATAGAAGAAAAAAACTTTGAATTTCGAAGTGTTTTTTTGGCTACTTTGACCATCGAATGGGCTACTTCGACCTTCGACTACGACTTCGACTTCGAATCGAAAGGATTCAAACTAAAAATCGTTCGACTATTCAACCATTGGATAGTCGAAGTACTGTCTCTTTAAGAAAAAACTTCGACCCCCTAGTTCGCCACCTAAAAGCTACTCAACCCAATGTTAGCCAATGGGGAAGGTCCCCATATGTTTGGCTAAGTTTTTTTGGTCGAAGGATAATCCTTTGATCGTTGGATTGAAATCCTTCGATCGAACGATTATTCCTTCGATCGTTCAATCGCAGTGTTTGCGCAAAATCCTTCGACTCCGATATTCGAAGTCGAAGGATTTTCATTCCCAGTCGAATATCGAGGGTTAATTAACCCTCGATATTCGACCCTTGATGAATTTGCCCCTTAAAGTTAATTTTAAGGTGAAGAACCCCATTAAAACTTTAGTTAAAAAAAATATGGATGAAAAAAAGAAACCAGATGAAACAGTCATTATTTGTAGAATAAGAATTTGAATTCAACTATTCCCCATCTAAAACCTACCGAATTGGTGTTTTAGCCTATGGGGGACCTCCTACAATTTGGAGTCATTTGGTGGACTTTTGAAAAAAAAATATTTTTTGGGGGGTGAAAAGCCTTGAATCTAATTTGATCGAATTCGATTCGAATATGCAGCTTGATCCTATTCACTCAATTTAAAAAAAAAACAACTTTTTTTTTTAATAAATTTCAATTGGTCATTTTTTTTCGAATTTCGAATTTCGAGTTTATGGGAGTTTTTAGAAACTTCCATAAGCTCGAAATTCGACCCTTGATAAATCTGCCCCAAAGTGTAACTGATATGCTTTTGAAGTAGAACTGCCCCTTTAAAGGGGTTGTTTACCTTCAAATTAACATTTAGAATGTGATGTTCAGAGACAAATTGCAATTGGTTTTAATTTTTTATTATTTGTGCGTTTTGAGTTATTTAGCAGCAGCTCTCCAGTTTGCAATTTCAGCAATATTGTTGCTAGAGTCCAAATTACCCTAGCAACCATGCAAACAGTAACATATAAATAATGAAGACCAATTGAAAAGTTGCTTAGAATTGGCCTTTTCTATGTCATTCAAAAAGTTAACTGAAAGGTGAAACAGCCCTTTAAGGAATGATGAGGATGAGTCCAAGGATATAATTGGAGAAAAGGTCTGATTATTGATAAAGTCTAACACTGTGCATAGGGGAAAAGGGAAGGGTCTCTCTGGGAGATACATGATTATTTAGGAATTCCCCTGCAACTGTGGGTGCTCTACAATGGACACAGGCTGGCACACAGAGCCTATGCCCTCAAGGCACGAAACGCATAAGGCTTTTTTTTCTAAGATCTTTTTTCTTAAAATATAAATTAACTGCATGAGTTCTTCTGAGCTGGTCTGGTCATTTGTGCCAGCCTGTATTTGAACATTAAGGGGGTTATATATTAAAGTCAGTATGCCAAAAACTGTTTTTTATTTTACTATAATATCAGAATTTTTAATTTGAAACAAAAAAATGATTTTTTAGAGATCTATGAAACCCCAAGAATGGAAAAAGTCCAAATCTAAAAATCCGCAATCTTAGACCCACCGAGGTTGTATAAAAGTCAATGGGAGAGGTCCCTAGCCTATTTGGAAGTTTCTGTGGTCTGCACTGGAATTAGCCTGAAAATCTGATTATTTCAGACTTTTCAGGCAAAAATCTGAAAAAATCTCAAGAAAAGGACTGAAAAAATCAAGAAATTCAGGAAAAACCCGATTAGATTAATGCGTAATTTTTAAATAATAAATAAGGTCAGTGGAAGCACCATACTTGCACATACTAATTCAGATATAAATGCATTTTGAGTACACACTCCAGAAGTAATGGCTATGCAGCCAGCAGCACATATAGAAAGCCGGGGTCACTGTTGGGGGCACTATCTGGACACTTAACTAGCAGAGTATTACATTAAGGTAATTAAGGGACTAAAGGATTAGGCAAGACTCAATGGGATTTAGAAACCACTGAACAGTAGTGAGGGTGAATCTGTGCCCCGAAAACTTGGCGAATTTACAGTGAAATTTGCAAAACGGCGAAAAATTCATGAAACATATTGAAGTCAGTGTCGTCAAAATAGTTTTGACGCTTATCAATTTTGAAGCGAGCCACAACTCGCAACTATTTGGTCCAAATGCATTAAAGTTAATGGGCGTCCGAATAATTTTGTCACGTTTTTATGCACACGCCAATTTTGATGCACGCAGTGAATTTTTCGCCAAATTGTTGCCGCAGTTTTGCAAATTAATTTGCTTGTGGCGAATTGAGGAAATTCACCATATAACCCTCCCTATAACTCCTCCTATTGCTCCATATAACCCTCCCTATAACTCCTCCTATTGCTCCATATAACCCCTCCCTATAACTCCTCCTATTGCTCCATATAACCCTCCCTATAACTCCTCCTATTGCTCCATATAACCCTCCCTATAACTCCTCCTATTGCTCCATATAACCCTCCCTATAACTCCTCCTATTGCTCCATATAACCCCTCCCTATAACTCGTCCTATTGCTCCATATAACCCTCCCTATAACTCCTCCTATTGCTCCATATAACCCTCCCTATAACTCCTCCTATTGCTCCATATAACCCTCCCTATAACTCCTCCTATTGCTCCATATAACCCTCCCTATAACTCCTCCTATTGCTCCATATAACTCCTCCCTATAACTCCTCTATTGCTCCATATAACCCTCCCTATAACTCCTCCTATTGCTCAATATAACCCTCCCTATAACTCCTCCTATTGCTCCATATAACCCCTGCCTATAACTCCT
This sequence comes from Xenopus petersii, assembly GCA_038501925.1. Classification (NCBI taxonomy): domain Eukaryota; kingdom Metazoa; phylum Chordata; class Amphibia; order Anura; family Pipidae; genus Xenopus; species Xenopus petersii. Next base: position 10,412,234 of record CM076677.1, on the reverse strand, counting down.
CCTATTGCTCCATATAACCCCTGCCTATAACTCCTCCTATTGCTCCATATAACCCCTCCCTATAACTCCTCCTATTGCTCCATATAACCCCTCCCTATAACTCCTCCTATTGCTCCATATAACCCTCCCTATAACTCCTCCTATTGCTCCATATAACTCCTCCCTATAACTCCTCTATTGCTCCATATAACCCTCCCTATAACTCCTCCTATTGCTCCATATAACCCTCCCTATAACTCCTCCTATTGCTCCATATAACCCCTGCCTATAACTCCTCCTATTGCTCCATATAACCCTCCCTATAACTCCTCCTATTGCTCCATATAACCCTCCCTATAACTCCTATTCTACATGTAAATTCTTGCAATAAACCCTTTTGCTGGTCAGTGTAGCCTCAAATTTTCCAAAGGACTCTCCATATACTGTAACTCTTCCTCTGTAGCCTCTTCCTTTTCCCTTCCTTATCCCCTGTCACAATTGGTCATATTGCCCCAATAACCCACAGTGGTGGTTCCTCACCATAGTAACGTTCTTGCGGGTCCTTTGCCAGCTGAACTGCAATCTTAAGCCCAATGCCCGACGAGCACCCAGTTACGAGGACAGTTTTCTTGCTGTCACCAGCCATTGTCCCTTGTCCTCTGGGAACTGCCAGGCGCCTCTGCCAGAGATCCCAGATTAACATAACACCACGTGATGCCCATTTTATTCCCTCCTAATCCTAATGCTGCACATATTAACACCTTCACTGCCACAAAAGGTCAAGAGGTCCTGTGCCTTCTTATGCACTCAAAATTAAAAATAAACTTCACTAGTCAGTCTACTGACAGATGTACTAAAGGCTAAAATATTTCAGCATGCGGGGGCATGACTATAATAACACTTCAACAGAACTGCACCACATATACACATTCTTTATTTATTCTGCTGTGCCAATTTCTTTTATAATCTCATATATACATAATAACACGATATAGTAAAAATTCACAACCTTCAGCTTCACCCAGCTAACTCCTAGGTAATGGCTGTGGGATAGCAGGTATAGTAGGGAGAGATGGTGTCTATAGTAACAGTGGATAATAGTCTCTGGGAAGGGAGTGTGACTGTGGGATAGCAGGTATAGTAGGGGGAGATGGTGTCTATAGTAACAGTGGATAATAGTCTCTGGGAAGGGAGTGTGACTGTGGGATAGCAGGTATAGTAGGGAGAGATGGTGTCTATAGTAACAGTGGATAATAGTCTCTGGGAAGGGAGTGTGACTGTGGGATAGCAGGTATAGTAGGGAGAGATGGTGTCTATAGTAACAGTGGATAATAGTCTCTGGGAAGGGAGTGTGACTGTGGGATAGCAGGTATAGTAGGGGGAGATGGTGTCTATAGTAACAGTGGATAATAGTCTCTGGGAAGGGAGTGTGACTGTGGGATAGCAGGTATAGTAGGGAGAGGTGGTGCCTATAGTAACAGTGGATAATAGTCTCTGGGAAGGGAGTGTGACTGTGGGATAGCAGGTATAGTAGGGAGAGATGTGTCTATAGTAACAGTGGATAATAGTCTCTGGGAAGGGAGTGTGACTGTGGGATAGCAGGTATAGTAGGGAGAGATGGTGTCTATAGTAACAGTGGATAATAGTCTCTGGGAAGGGAGTGTGACTGAGGGATAGCAGGTATAGTAGGGAGAGATGGTGCCTATAGTAACAGTGGATAATAGTCTCTGGGAAGGGAGTGTGGCTGTGGGATAGCAGGTATAGTAGGGAGAGATGGTGTCTATAGTAACAGTGGATAATAGTCTCTGGGAAGGGAGTGTGACTGTGGGATAGCAGGTATAGTAGGGAGAGATGGTGCCTATAGTAACAGTGGATAATAGTCTCTGGGAAGGGAGTGTGGCTGTGGGATAGCAGGTATAGTAGGGAGAGATGGTGTCTATAGTAACAGTGGATAATAGTCTCTGGGAAGGGAGTGTGACTGTGGTATAGTTGGTATAGTAGGGAGAGATGGTGTCTATAGTAACAGTGGATAATAGTCTCTGGGAAGGGAGTGTGACTGTGGTATAGTTGGTATAGTAGGGAGAGATGGTGTCTATAGTAACAGTGGATAATAGTCTCTGGGAAGGGAGTGTGACTGTGGGATAGCAGGTATAGTAGGGAGAGATGTGTCTATAGTAACAGTGGATAATAGTCTCTGGGAAGGGAGTGTGACTGTGGGATAGCAGGTATAGTAGGGAGAGATGGTGTCTATAGTAACAGTGGATAATAGTCTCTGGGAAGGGAGTGTGACTGAGGGATAGCAGGTATAGTAGGGAGAGATGGTGCCTATAGTAACAGTGGATAATAGTCTCTGGGAAGGGAGTGTGGCTGTGGGATAGCAGGTATAGTAGGGAGAGATGGTGTCTATAGTAACAGTGGATAATAGTCTCTGGGAAGGGAGTGTGACTGTGGGATAGCAGGTATAGTAGGGAGAGATGGTGCCTATAGTAACAGTGGATAATAGTCTCTGGGAAGGGAGTGTGGCTGTGGGATAGCAGGTATAGTAGGGAGAGATGGTGTCTATAGTAACAGTGGATAATAGTCTCTGGGAAGGGAGTGTGACTGTGGTATAGTTGGTATAGTAGGGAGAGATGGTGTCTATAGTAACAGTGGATAATAGTCTCTGGGAAGGGAGTGTGACTGTGGTATAGTTGGTATAGTAGGGAGAGATGGTGTCTATAGTAACAGTGGATAATAGTCTCTGGGAAGGGAGTGTGACTGTGGGATAGCAGGTATAGTAGGGAGAGATGGTGCCTATAGTAACAGTGGATAATAGTCTCTGGGAAGGGAGTGTGACTGTGGGATAGCAGGTATAGTAGGGAGAGATGGTGTCTATAGTAACAGTGGATAATAGTCTCTGGGAAGGGAGTGTGACTGTGGGATAGCAGGTATAGTAGGGAGAGATGGTGCCTATAGTAACAGTGGATAATAGTCTCTGGGAAGGGAGTGTGACTGTGGGATAGCAGGTATAGTAGGGAGAGATGGTGCCTATAGTAACAGTGGATAATAGTCTCTGGGAAGGGAGTGTGACTGAGGGATAGCAGGTATAGTAGGGAGAGATGGTGTCTATAGTAACAGTGGGATAATAGTCTCTGGGAAGGGAGTGTGACGGTGGGATAGCAGGTATAGTAGGGAGAGATGGTGTCTATAGTAACAGTGGATAATAGTCTCTGGGAAGGGAGTGTGACTGTGGGATAGCAGGTATAGTAGGGAGAGATGGTGCCTATAGTAACAGTGGATAATAGTCTCTGGGAAGGGAGTGTGACTGTGGGATAGCAGGTATAGTAGGGAGAGATGGTGTCTATAGTAACAGTGGGATAATAGTCTCTGGGAAGGGAGTGTGACTGTGGGATAGCAGGTATAGTAGGGAGAGATGGCGCCTATAGTAACAGTGGATAATAGTCTCTGGGAAGGGAGTGTGACTGTGGGATAGCAGGTATAGTAGGGAGAGATGGTGACTATAGTAACAGTGGATAATAGTCTCTAGGAAGGGAGTGTGACTGTGGGATAGCAGGTATAGTAGGGAGAGATAGTGCCTATAGTAACAGTGGATAATAGTCTCTGGGAAGGGAGTGTGACTTTGGGATAACAGGTATAGTAGGGAGAGATGGTGTCTATAGTAACAGTGGGATAATAGTCTCTGGGAAGGGAGTGTGACTGTGGGATAGCAGGTATAGTAGGGAGAGATGGTGTCTATAGTAACAGTGGAGAATAGTCTCTGGGAAGGGAGTGTGACTGTGGGATAGCAGGTATAGTAGGGAGAGATGGTGACTATAGTAACAGTGGATAATAGTCTCTAGGAAGGGAGTGTGACTGTGGGATAGCAGGTATAGTAGGGAGAGATAGTGCCTATAGTAACAGTGGATAATAGTCTCTGGGAAGGGAGTGTGACTTTGGGATAACAGGTATAGTAGGGAGAGATGGTGTCTATAGTAACAGTGGGATAATAGTCTCTGGGAAGGGAGTGTAACTGTGGGATAGCAGGTATAGTAGGGAGAGATGGTGTCTATAGTAACAGTGGATAATAGTCTCTGGGAAGGGAGTGTGACTGTGGGATAGCAGGTATAGTAGGGAGAGATGGTGCCTATAGTAACAGTGGGATAATAGTCTCTGGGAAGGGAGTGTGACTGTGGGATAGCAGGTATAGTAGGGAGAGATGGTGTCTATAGTAACAGTGGATAATAGTCTCTGGGAAGGGAGTGTGACTGTGGGATAGCAGGTATAGTAGGGAGAGATGGTGCCTATAGTAACAGTGGATAATAGTCTCTGGGAAGGGAGTGTGACTGTGGGATAGCAGGTATAGTAGGGAGAGATGGTGCCTATAGTAACAGTGGATAATAGTCTCTGGGAAGGGAGTGTGACTGAGGGATAGCAGGTATAGTAGGGAGAGATGGTGTCTATAGTAACAGTGGGATAATAGTCTCTGGGAAGGGAGTGTGACGGTGGGATAGCAGGTATAGTAGGGAGAGATGGTGTCTATAGTAACAGTGGATAATAGTCTCTGGGAAGGGAGTGTGACTGTGGGATAGCAGGTATAGTAGGGAGAGATGGTGCCTATAGTAACAGTGGATAATAGTCTCTGGGAAGGGAGTGTGACTGTGGGATAGCAGGTATAGTAGGGAGAGATGGTGTCTATAGTAACAGTGGGATAATAGTCTCTGGGAAGGGAGTGTGACTGTGGGATAGCAGGTATAGTAGGGAGAGATGGCGCCTATAGTAACAGTGGATAATAGTCTCTGGGAAGGGAGTGTGACTGTGGGATAGCAGGTATAGTAGGGAGAGATGGTGACTATAGTAACAGTGGATAATAGTCTCTAGGAAGGGAGTGTGACTGTGGGATAGCAGGTATAGTAGGGAGAGATAGTGCCTATAGTAACAGTGGATAATAGTCTCTGGGAAGGGAGTGTGACTTTGGGATAACAGGTATAGTAGGGAGAGATGGTGTCTATAGTAACAGTGGGATAATAGTCTCTGGGAAGGGAGTGTGACTGTGGGATAGCAGGTATAGTAGGGAGAGATGGTGTCTATAGTAACAGTGGAGAATAGTCTCTGGGAAGGGAGTGTGACTGTGGGATAGCAGGTATAGTAGGGAGAGATGGTGACTATAGTAACAGTGGATAATAGTCTCTAGGAAGGGAGTGTGACTGTGGGATAGCAGGTATAGTAGGGAGAGATAGTGCCTATAGTAACAGTGGATAATAGTCTCTGGGAAGGGAGTGTGACTTTGGGATAACAGGTATAGTAGGGAGAGATGGTGTCTATAGTAACAGTGGGATAATAGTCTCTGGGAAGGGAGTGTAACTGTGGGATAGCAGGTATAGTAGGGAGAGATGGTGTCTATAGTAACAGTGGATAATAGTCTCTGGGAAGGGAGTGTGACTGTGGGATAGCAGGTATAGTAGGGAGAGATGGTGCCTATAGTAACAGTGGGATAATAGTCTCTGGGAAGGGAGTGTGACTGTGGGATAGCAGGTATAGTAGGGAGAGATGGTGTCTATAGTAACAGTGGATAATAGTCTCTGGGAAGGGAGTGTGACTGTGGGATAGCAGGTATAGTAGGGAGAGATGGTGCCTATAGTAACAGTGGATAATAGTCTCTGGGAAGGGAGTGTGACTGTGGGATAGCAGGTATAGTAGGGAGAGATGGTGTCTATAGTAACAGTGGATAATAGTCTCTGGGAAGGGAGTGTGACTGTGGGATAGCAGGTATAGTAGGGAGAGATGGTGCCTTTCATACAGTATAGAAGCAAGATTTGCTATGTTGACAATCTTAAAGGAGAAGGAAAGTCATCCTGCACTTGGGGGTGCCAAATGTTAGGCACCCCCAATTGATTGTTTATGAAAATATCTAAGTCAGTCTAAGTACGACTACGGGAAAGGAATATAAATGTAGAACTTATGTGAATTGTAAAACTGTTAATGTTATATACCTAGCCACATGTGTGTGTGGACAACAATATGTAGGGAGAATGTCCAGGCAGGCCCGAACTTTCATTTTTAATTACGAGTGTATAGCTTTAAGAAATGTAAAGAATGTATATCCAATTGTCTATAAAGCTAGGTCTCTTTGTATAACACACTTATGCCCTGAAGAAGTGACCCATGTGGTTACAAAACACATACCTCCCAACATTTTGGAAGTAAAAAGAGGGACAAAATTTTTTTTCCCACACGTAGCGTGGCATTTTTTTGACCACACCCCTTTCTGTGGCCACACCCCCTAATTACCATGTGCGTTTTACAAAATTTGGCAGGTTATGAAAGTTTGAAAATATTTCTCCTTATCTAAACTGTGTTTTTGTGTCTCAAAATTGTTACAAAGTATCTTATTTGCACCTGTTAGCTGTTCTGGGCTCTCTGCTAAAAGCCAATTAAGTGAGAAACTTTGTTTCTTTTTCTGGCTGTTCAGTGCATAGAAAAGAGGGACTTTCCAGAACAAAAGAGGGACTTTCCAGAACAAATGAGGGACTGCGGGTTGAGCTGTCAAAAGAGGGACTGTCCCTCCGAAAAAGGGACAGTTGGGAGGTATGCGAAACACATAGTGATCATGTAGCATATCACTATAAGCTTTTAATATGATGAATTAAAGAAATCCGGGCAGTGATTATTGTATATGTGTTACCCCCAATTGATTGTATTGACTTTCCTGAAACCCTGAGTAGAAAACCGCACCAGCCCGGAGTTATACCAGTGAGTACCACGGAGCGATCCTCTTCCATCTACTGTTTTCTTAGTGCAGCTGCGCATGCGCATTAGAGTGAAAAGTCGAAATTTAACTAAAAAGTCGCTATTTCGTTCTACTGCGCATGTGTCTGCCCCGGGAAATTTGAAGAAAGAAGAAGCAGGAAGAGGATCACACCATGGTGCTCACTGGTATAACTCTGAGCCGGTGCAGTTTTCTGCTGATAGGAGCACCGACCCGGGGGTTTCAGGTTAGTCAATACAATCACTTGGGGGTGCCTAACATTTGACACCTCCGTCTCCTTTAATACTGAAATATTGGATCTTCTGAATGACCTCCCAGGGCTCTGATGGGCCAAGTCAGCACATTGGGTCTATATCAGGTTACTGAGAGATGACCTGCTACTGTTAAAGATCCTTACTCTTTAGGGACAAGCCATCCGCTGGTGTTGAAGTATACCTAAAAAGGAGTGCGTGCCACTCACCTGCCATGTCACTTCTCAGTGTCACAGCATGTTCCTGCACAGGGTCGCCATCAGGGGGGAAACAAGTGTCCCGGGCCTGAAGGGGGGTCCAGCAGTGCTGCATTTTTGAAAGAGCCGGGCCCCCCTTACAAGTGCCCGGGCCGGCCATTTTGCATGTTGCCGAATGCGGAAGTGCCGAAAAGCCGAAGCCGAAGTCCAGAAGCAGCAAAAAGACCCGAAGTCACGAAAGTAGGCGAAGTTGAAGTCCTGAAGCAGTGAGTTCTACTGAACACCAGTTTGTGTTTTTTTTTTTCTTTTTCCCTGGCCACCAATGTATTATTTTAATATTCTATAGGCCCCTGCCACCAATGTTTTTTCTAAAAAAAAATTTTTGGGGCCCCAATTTTTTTTTGTAGCTTGTAAGGGGGGCCCTGGCACCATTTATTTTAAATTTTGGGGGCCCATTTTTTTTTAACTTGTAAGGGGGCCCCTGCCACCAACGTTTTGTTTTGTTTTTTTAATTTTTAAGGGGGCCCCTGCCACCAACGTTTTGTTTTGTTTTTTTAATTTTTAAAAAAAAATGTAGAAATTTTTTTTGGGGCCCTTACCAACAATGTTTTTTAAAAAAAAAAAATGTAAAAAAATTTTTTTTTAACTTGTAGGGTTGCCCCTGCCACCAATGTTTTTTTTAAAAAAAAATTTTTGGGACCCCAATATTTTTTAACTTATAAGGGGGCCCTGACCATCAATAGCTTTTTATAACTTGTGTGTGGGGGGGTTACTTTTTTAGCGCTGATGTCTGTGTGGTCTTTTAACTGTGATGTGGAGTGGGCGGGATATGGGGTGGGGCTTGAGCTTGAGGGTTGTTGCACGGTGCCCTGTGATTTCTAATGGCGGCCCTGTTCCTGCATCTTGGGGATGCCCTCTATCGATTGCAGTCTGCAAAGGTTTTTCACGATCTCAGTGCCCAAATGTCTGGTCTGTATAACAGGCAAGGGCATGTTTTCATTCCTGTTAATCACAGCCTGTGGATTTGCTTTACACTCTCAATAAACTTGGATAACGCAACTCATAAGAAAATTAGATCATCCATGAGACTATGTTACTGTCTCCCTTGGTTATCCTGTATGAAGCCATCATTTTATTGGCCTGTGTATAGGGCACAATGATGGCCTCCCTACTATAGAAGTAGCTATTCCCAGAAGAGTGCCTAGAGGGGACCTATCTGATATTCATTCCCATCAATGGCAGAATTACACAAAACATGGATTCTGTCATGATTTTTATGGTATAATTTTTATTACTAGTTCACATTGTTTACATTGCATGTAATTCATTCTGCCATTTAATTTTTTTTTATTGTAATATCACCCTCATCAATTTTACATTCACTAATTTAAAGTATAAGTAAACCTTTAAAATACGTGAATGTAAAATTGATAAGGGGGGGGTATTCTAAGCACTTTGTCATTTACATTCATTATTTATTTTGTTTTTATTCCAAGATATTAAGGTATATAGGTATGCTGTTAATATGAATGAATTGTGTTACAACAGCGCCACCTGCTGGTCATTTTCCCACCAGTCTGACCACCAAGTAGTCAAGGAAGTTGTCAGGAGAAAGAAAGAGGCTGCTCTGATGTTCTTCTGCTTAGGAAAGATGTGAGAAAGGTTTCTAATTGTTTTCCTAAATGACAAAAGTGCTTAGAATAGCACGCTCATAAATAATCCTTTAATGGGCTCAGAGGCCAAATTTGCAACCAGGTCCACTCATCCCTTTCCCCAGAACTGTCCACCAACCCTATTGCCCTCCTAGATTATTTGTCATGTTTATGAGACAGCTGATATTTGCACCTGTTTTGGCATAACTGGTAGCTAGCCATAGGTATAACGATACGGGAATTCTGTTGCATTGTGGGAATGTTTTGTAAAACTAAACCTTTGTGTTCAGGGCCAGACTGGGCCCACAGGAACTCCTGTCCAAGGCCGCTATGCCCCCTTCGGATCCCCTACTCTGATGCTGCGCAAGCACAAAAGGAGCTGCGCGGAGGTGTGAGTGGTGCAGTGCCGCAAATTTCGGGAGAGGGGGTCTGGCCCCACCGGGTTTTTTCCCGGTATCCTGCTGGACCAGTCCGACCCTGTTTGTGGTTTGCCAATAAACAGCATGAGATGTCTACTAACAATGATTATTTTGTTAGGCAAACAGACATGTGGTGAGCAGAGGATAATCCTGCTTAGTAATACCAAGAGCAGCCACTTAATTCCCATATAATTAGCTGTTGTAGTGAGCGGCAATCCTTACACACCCACACATTATACTCACTCGCTGTGAAAATGTCCCTGCCTGTCACTGTTTGTTATGTTTCTATAGAGCTGAATGAGAAACATGAAGCCTAACGCAGATTCGCTGTAGGCACTGCTCAGAAAATCTCACATAACTTGCTTTAGGGAGGGCATTTCTCATATATCTCTGTAGGGGAAAAGTGATAAACTGGAGCATTTTAAAGGAATTCTGTCATGATTTTTATGATGTCATTTTTATTTCTAAAATACACTGTTTACACTGCAAATAATTCACTCTACAATATAAAATTTCATTCCTGAACCAGCAACTGTATTTAGTTGTAATATTGGTGTGTAGGTGCATCTCAGGTCATTTTGCCTGGCCATGTGCTTTCAGAAAGAGCCAGCACTTTCGGATGGAACTGCTTTCTGGCAGGCTGTTATTTCTCCTACTCAATGTAACTGAATGTGTTGCAGTGGGACCTGGATTTTACTATTGAGTGCTGTTCTTAGATCAACCAGAGAGCTGTTATCTTGTGTTAGGGAGCTGTTATCTGGTTACCTTCCCATTGTTCTGCTGTTAGGCTGTTATATCACTCCAACCTGCAGTACAGCAGTAAATAGAGACTGTAGTTTATCAGAGCACAAGTCACATAACTGGGGGCAGCTAGTAAGTTGCAGGTAAAACTTAGTCCCTTTGTAAAATGTATAATGAAGCAATTGAATTCTTAATGAATCAGATGAAAATTAAGCGTAGGACTGGCCAGATATGGGATGACTTTGACGTAGTTGGCCAGCTTAAATATATTGCAATATATGGACAAACAATCCCTGTGTTGTTTAAAGGGTAAGGTATTTTTTAGTAGCAGTATGCACAAAATGTCTCTGTCTTAAATATATTGATAATGGGTTGAGTGCAGAGGACCTCTTGTAGTTGACATAACTGGGGGTACCTGGGAAACTGACAATATGTCTAGCCCCATGTCAGATTTTAAAATTATAAAAAAAAAATCTGTTTGCTCTTTTGAAAAAGGGATTTCAGTGCAGAATTCTGCTGGAGCAGCACTATTAACTGATGCGTTTTGAAGAAAAAAAACATGTTTTCACATGACAGTATCCCTTTAAGCCACACACTGCTATGAAAATTACAATAGGCCCTGGCATTTCAGGTACACAGAGGCCCAATCAGCCCACATAGAGGCCCAAACAGCCCCCACCAGCCCACTAAATACTGACTTTCTATGGGACCTTATAGCAGCCCCTCTGGCATTTGCCAGAAACCACAGATTGCCAGGCCGGGCCTGCTGAGGGGTAACAACGCTGGGAGCGATCAGGTTGGGGGGTAACAGTGCTGGGAGCAACAGTGCTGGGGGGTAACAGTGCTGGGAGTAAGAGTGCTGGGGGGTAACAGTGCTGGGAGCAACAGTGCTGGGGGGGTAACAGTGCTGGGAGTAAGAGTGCTGGGGGGTAACAGTGCTGGGAGCAACAGTGCCCTCCCCTACAGCCTCATACTTCTGTTTAGTATTTACCTTGCACTTTCTGACTAACTGGTGTCTTTTTTCTGTACCCCAGGCCCTTGCTTGGGTTCACTATAAGCCCTTCATTATTAGGTGAATGTCTAAGCAACAAATGATAGTTAAGGTGCTAAACAGCAGCAGCTAACTCAGTGATCCCCAACCAGTAGCTTGTGAGCATGTTGCTCTTCAAAGCCTTGAATGTTGCTCCCAGTGGCCCCAAAGCAGGGGCTTGTTTTTGAATTCCAGGATTGGAAGTAAGTTTTAATTGCATAAAAACTAACTATATTGCCAAGTATAGTCTCCTGTAAACTGCCAGTCCACATAGGGGCTACCAAATAACTATCACAGCCCTTATTTGGCACCGCAAGGGACTTTTTCATGCGTTTTACATTTGAATGTGGCTCACGGGTAAAAAAGGTTGGGGACCCCTGATCTAACTGAATGGGACCTAGGAGCAGTACAACAGTGAGCAGATCTAATCATCTAATCATCAATTAGCAGACGTCACACATCAGACCAGTTCATGTGTCGTTTAGATTAAGTTGGGGTTAAGTTACACAACAACAGATAATGGGTCACTCGCCCATCTATAACCGCAGGGACTGGTTGCACCGATACCACTGCAGACAGAATAGAAAGAGCAACCACTGCTGCTCGGCTTAGTGGTAACCAAGAGCAATTATCAGTAATAGCCCCCAAAGCAAAACATTTGTGACACCCCCATTAAGTTTTCTTTTTTTGTAAAACCAAGAGAAAAACTGCTAATTTGGTGCAGGGGCCAAGGGGCATTTACAGTATTGAGTATAAAGAGAAGATCTTTCATTTCCTTGGAATAGATGACAAGAGATAAAGAATGCAGAGAAGGACTTGATTAAAGCAATTGAATATCCAATGAGATGTAATTTCTGCTGAATTGTTCAGTGCAGACTGTGTTATGAGATTAAAGGATAAGTAAACCTTTACAATTAGTGCATTTAAAAAAACAAATAGGCTGCTCTGATGTTCTTCTGCTTAAGAAAAGAAACATTTCTCACAAATTTCCTAAGCAGAAGAAAATCAAAGCTGCCTCTTTCTCCTGACAACTTCTTTGACTACTTGGTGGTCAGACTGGTGGGAAACTGACCAGCAGGTGGCGCTGTTGGAACAAAATTCATTCAGTTTGCGCTGATTTAGAGCTGGTGAGCTAAATGTCTGATATTTGTGAAGCTGCTCACCAATTGTTGAGAAATCTTTGCTGTATTTCTTCATGTGAATACAGCCCCCGGGGATAACATCCATGTACTGAATATATTAATATAAAGATATTCTAAGATATTTGTAATGTTCACAACAAACAGTTCTCCAATTAGTAGAAAGAAAATCATCAGCAAAAGCTCCAGAGTATGAAAGGAGTTGGGTTTTGGTTTATTTATTCAGAGATTTCCTTAGGCAAAGGATACATGGTACAACATCCAGCTAGTCAAAATCAAATTGTAGTTGTTTATAAATCTTGGAGATAAGATCAGTGTTGGTTTTAGGCATAAAGTAATGCATTGACATGTTACAATTTGACTAATTAAGCTACAGAAAGCTACATTGTGTTGAAGAGCTAGTCCTGGCAGGGTAGACATTGCCTTCGCCCATTCTTCCCCCAGAAGATTTCTATTCCTCCATATAACCCTCCCTATAATTCCTCCTATTGCTCCATATAAATCTCCCTATAACTCCTCCTATTGCTCCATATAACCCTCCCTATAACTCCTCCTATTGCTCCATATAACCCTCCCTATAACTCCTCCTATTGCTCCATATAACCCTCCCTATAACTCCTCCTATTGCTCCATATAACCCTCCCTATAACTCCTCCTATTGTTCCATATAACCCTCCCTATAACTCCTCCTATTGCTCCATATAACCCTCCCTATAACTCCTCCTATTGCTCCATATAACCCCTCCCTATAACTCCTCCTATTGTTCCATATAACCCTCCCTATAACTCCTCCTATTGCTCCATATAACCCTCCCTATAACTCCTCCTATTACTCCATATAACCCTCCCTATAACTCCTCCTATTGCTCCATATAACCCTCCCTATAACTCCTCCTATTGTTCCATATAACCCTCCCTATAACTCCTCCTATTGCTCCATATAACCCTCCCTATAACTCCTCCTATTGCTCCATATAACTCCTCCCTATAACTCCTCCTATTACTCCATATAACCCTCCCTATAACTCCTCCTATTGCACCCTATTGTGTTACATTAAACCTTGATCAACTAGCAGTTAAGCAGGTTAAAAGGTTGAACTTGATGGTCGTGTGTCGTTTTGCAACCTAACTTACTATGTTTCTAGATATTATCTGTACTGGTAACTGTGTTGCATTTTTCTTTTGTTCCCCCATGAAACGTAGGTGGGAGAAATTATTTTGCCTGTAGACAATGTATTTATTAACTTGCAACAAGGGAGCAAGAGTTGCCAAGAAAATGTAAATGTTGTGCCGGAGGGGTCAGCATAAGGATCTTGGATTTAATTAAATTTCACATCTTCCTCTGGGCTGTGATGTCAGAGTTATTAATATACATCATGCTTATGGCATAATTATTCATCCAGGTGCATTGATAGATTCAATATGTATAAATATATTTATATATATGGTGCATATTGATGACATAAAGTGAAAGCGCTCATGATCCATAAATGCTACTTACCCTTAAATTGAATGAACCAGCCCCAGATGCTGCTACAGATCCACCCTCAGCACATAGTCTGCCCCATGTATATTATAGAACACAGAGTTTGTCTTTTTAAAAGATCTCCCCTAGGGCTCCCACATTTCGAGAAATAAAAAAATGGAGGCACGAAACAGAGGAGAAGTTTTCCGTGGATAATTCACCTGGGAAAAAAATTGTTGAGCTTCAAAATTGGCTTGCACACAAAAATTGTTGTGACGCCCATTGACTTTAATGCATTTAGACAAAAGTTGCGCATATATAAAATTGTCACTCGTGTCAAAATTGTCTTGCGTCAAAATTATTATTCAATGAGTCTCAGGAATTTTTCACTGTTTTTACAAATTTTTCACTGTTTCACGGATTTTTCACCGTTTCGCGAATCAAAACGGGACAGATTCGCCCATCACTATTTATAAACACTGGGCAGTAATCCATGGCAACCAATAAAATGATTGCTTTCAGTATTCAACTGCCAGCTGTTCATTCAGTCCAGCAGTTTGAAAAACCCTGACCTACAAAGTCTTGACCAAATATCTGATCTCAAAGGCTTCCCTGAACACACAAAGGCAAAAAAACCCTCTTTTCCTTTATATCTGATAGATCAGGAGCTACATTGCCCGAATGACTACAAGCTGGAGTGATGGAGCACAAGCTAGATTGACTGACAGCACACACACTAGACTGCTTGTTTACAAGCTAAACTGTAGTTTAGCTAGGAGGGATAATCTGATTAAATACCCTTTGCTTTTCTAAGGGCAGAGACAAACGTTGCTATTTCGGGAGATTAGTTGCCCATCGACAAAACAATACTTCTCTCCCCAAACTGCTGGCTAGAATGTAAATCAGCGGTGGGATGGCACTCATAACGATTCATTTTCCGAAGTCGCCCGAAGTTTCCTCGCAAGGAAACTTCTGGCGACTTCGGAAAGCCGAAACTATCCGAGTGCCATCCCGCCAGCGATTTATTACATTCTAGCCGCCGGGAAGGCAGTTTGGGGAGATTAGTCGCTCCGAAGAAGAAGTGATTTGTCGCTGGGCAACTAATCTTTCGAAATAGCAGCGTCTGTCTCTGACCTAACAATTGCTCAAAACATGGAATTAATAACAAATAGATTTAAAAAAAAAAAAGACAGAAGGCATAAAACATTTTCATAATAATCCCAATATACTGAAATCATGTTGCACCCTACACCTTAAATTAATTTTGGTGTTTCCCCATCCCCTTAACCAACAGTAAAGATATTTGACTTTGGTTACTATGGGTTACAAGAAACATTACTGCTTATGTTAATATTCTTTTGTTGGACACTGTGTGGGGTCTGAGCCCCCAGAATGCTGTGTGCCGGGTGTTTCATGGGTACAGGACAAGGACCAGCTTTGTGTAATCCTGTAACTAATGTCATTACCCAGTGTAGTTAATTTAGCAATAACCAGGCAAATCCCCCTCACTGTGACTACAATGGGGCCCTTAGTGACAGGATTATTTTCAGTGCACATTGATATTGATCTTTGATATTTCAGTGCCATTCATTAAAGTCTGTCAGATGTGCCCCCTACAACCCGCTGACATTTCTGATGTAGCGACATAAATCATGACTTGTGTGGACTTTGCTTTTCAGGAGGCTCCTGTTCTCTGCTAGGCCCATGTAGGCCGAGACCAGGCTAGAGTGATTCTGTAAGAATTTTGTGGAGGAATGTTCCTGTGGGCCTGTTTGCAGAGCCAATACAGAGCCTTATTGTTCCGCAGACATTTACTAACCCGAATGACACTCCGGCTCTCCCTCCCTTGGTCACATATTGGCCCGGAATGCAGACAGACCATTCTTTTGTCTTATTAGCCATTACAACTATCCCCCGCTGGTCTGCTGACAATGGGCAATGTGGGGACAATGTGTTAGAAACGTAAATGCGGCCAAATCCATCTTTCTTTCAGAATTTCTGTGGCCTGTGCCCTTTAGAGAAAGGCATGGAAATAGCGGTTTCACTGCACTTGTGCCTGGGGTAACCACAATACAGAGATTGACTGAGCCAGCCGTTTGGCTCCAACATTGCATGAATGCTTTAATCCTATAGCCATTGCACTGACGCTGGTCCTTTTGACTTCAGGGCTGAATGGATTCCACTGCCAACAATGCTGAACACACCAAGGGAACAGAAACAGCGGCTGAAACTACTAATGAATACACAAAAGTTGTGATTATCCTGTAAATTGTATCTTTATAAAGAGTGCTTAGCCATGGCAACAATTATAATCGGTGCTTTCTGATGCAATATTTGTCCAAACCTCCCAACATTTGAAAAATTAAAAGAGAGACAAAAACATCAGGGACGCATATCAAGGCAAATTTATTTGGACCATGCCCATTTTATGGCCACACCCCAAGTACCATGCCCATTTATAGCCACGCCCCTAATCACCATGCCCATTATATGGCCACACCCCAAGTACCATGCCCATTTATAGCCACGCCCCTAATCACCAGGCCCATTTTATGGCCACACCCCAAGTACCATGCCCATTTATAGCCACGCCCCTAATCACCAGGCCCATTTTATGGCCACACCTCCTAATTACCATGCCCATTTATAGCAACGCACCTAATTACAGTGTAAATTTTACAAAATCTGTCAGGTTATGGAATTTTGAACACATTTCTTGTATTCCAGGTCCATGTTTGACGTGTTCTAACAGTTTTGCTAATGAAGGTGAAATTGCCATTTAAGCTGTGAGTTTCAACAAGAGACTTGCTCATCTTAAACAGCTGCAATAGTTTCTTTGCTTATGTGAAATTATTACAAATGTATCTAAGTGCAGCTGCTCAATGTTCTGGTCTCTCCGCCAGAAAACCTCTTATTCTAATTAAGTTTCAGAAATGTTGTATCTTTTTCTGGCGTCAGTGCAGGAGATGAAAGAGGAGAAAAAACTTGGGACATTTCAGTAAGAACGTCGGGGCTGCAAGCTGAGCTGTCAGAATCAGCAATGTCCTGCAGCAAATGGGACAGTTGGGAGGTATGTTTGTCACATGACTCTGAAATTTCTGTATTATAACAAATATGGTGCTCCCTGATATTAGAAGTCACCTTAGAGAACCTGTAGAGAGAGATTATACGTTCACAGATTTCTTCAATGACTTCTATGCTTATAATTTACAGTAACCATTATCATTAAAATTATCCCTTAAAATACACGAATGAGACTCAGAGCCTTGCGTTTTTATATGGTCACAGAACAACCCCTCAGTGACTTCTAATATCCTTATAATTTACAGTAGGGGGCACATTATCCCTTATAATACATGAGTGATACTCAGAGTTCCCTGTATAACTCAGCCTGTAGCCTTGTGCCTTTATATGGTCACAGAACCCTTCAGTGACTTCTAATATCCTTATCATTTACAGTAGGGGGTACATTATCCCTTATAATACATGAGTGATACTCAGAGTTCCCTGTATAACTCAGCCTGCAGCCTTGTGCCTTTATATGGTCACAGAACCCCTCAGTGACTTCTAATATCCTTATCATTTACGGTAGGGGGTACATTATCCCTTATAATACATGAGTGAGACTCAGAGTTCCCTGTATAACTCAGCCTGCAGCCTTGTGCCTTTATATGGTCACAGAACAACCCCTCAGTGACTTCTAATATCCTTATCATTTACAGTAGGGGGTACATTATCCCTTATAATACATGAGTGATACTCAGAGTTCCCTGTATAACTCAGCCTGCAGCCTTGTGCCTTTATATGGTCACAGAACAACCCCTCAGTGACATCTAATATCCTTATCATTTACAGTAGGGGATACATTATCCCTTATAATACATGAGTGATACTCAGAGTTCCCTGTATAACTCAGCCTGCAGCCTTGTGCCTTTATATGGTCACAGAACCCCTCAGTGACTTCTAATATCCTTATCATTTACAGTAGGGGGTACATTATCCCTTATAATACATGAGTGAGACTCAGAGTTCCCTGTATAACTCAGCCTGCAGCCTTGTGCCTTTATATGGTCACAGAACAACCCCTCAGTGACTTCTAATATCCTTATCATTTACAGTAGGGGGTACATTATCCCTTATAATACATGAGTGATACTCAGAGTTCCCTGTATAACTCAGCCTGTAGCCTTGTGCCTTTATATGGTCACAGTGACTTCTAATATCCTTATCATTTACAGTAGGGGGTACATTATCCCTTATAATACATGAGTGATACTCAGAGTTCCCTGCATAACTCAGCCTGCAGCCTTGTGCCTTTATATGGTCACAGAACAACTCCTCAGTGACTTCTAATATCCTTATCATTTACAGTAGGGGGTACATTTTCCCTTATAATACATGAGTGATACTCAGAGTTCCCTGTATAACTCAGCCTGCAACCTTGTGCCTTTATATGGTCACAGAACCCCTCAGTGACTTCTAATATCCTTATCATTTACAGCACTGAGTACCATTACTACTACCTATGTGCAACATTCATATTTTGTAAAACTAAGGGTCAACTGGTGTTTGTCTTTGGGGTCTGATCATGCCCCATCCAACACAAAAAAGATATATATACTGTACATAATACAATAGTATGGGTTACAAGAAACATTACTGCTTATGTTAAATTGCCATTTAAGCTGTGAGTTTCAACAAGAGACTTGCTCATCTTAAACAGCTGCAATAGTTTCTTTGCTTATGTGAAATTATTACAAATGTATCTAAGTGCAGCTGCTCAATGTTCTGGTCTCTCCGCCAGAAAACCTCTTATTCTAATTAAGTTTCAGAAATGTTGTATCTTTTTCTGGCGTCAGTGCAGGAGATGAAAGAGGAGAAAAAACTTGGGACATTTCAGTAAGAACGTCGGGGCTGCAAGCTGAGCTGTCAGAATCAGCAATGTCCTGCAGCAAATGGGACAGTTGGGAGGTATGTTTGTCACATGACTCTGAAATTTCTGTATTATAACAAATATGGTGCTCCCTGATATTAGAAGTCACCTTAGAGAACCTGTAGAGAGAGATTATACGTTCACAGATTTCTTCAATGACTTCTATGCTTATAATTTACAGTAACCATTATCATTAAAATTATCCCTTAAAATACACGAATGAGACTCAGAGCCTTGCGTTTTTATATGGTCACAGAACAACCCCTCAGTGACTTCTAATATCCTTATAATTTACAGTAGGGGGCACATTATCCCTTATAATACATGAGTGATACTCAGAGTTCCCTGTATAACTCAGCCTGTAGCCTTGTGCCTTTATATGGTCACAGAACCCTTCAGTGACTTCTAATATCCTTATCATTTACAGTAGGGGGTACATTATCCCTTATAATACATGAGTGATACTCAGAGTTCCCTGTATAACTCAGCCTGCAGCCTTGTGCCTTTATATGGTCACAGAACCCCTCAGTGACTTCTAATATCCTTATCATT
Source organism: Xenopus petersii (assembly GCA_038501925.1). Taxonomy (NCBI): domain Eukaryota; kingdom Metazoa; phylum Chordata; class Amphibia; order Anura; family Pipidae; genus Xenopus; species Xenopus petersii. The sequence continues at coordinate 10,393,131 of CM076677.1, read as the reverse complement.
TACGGTAGGGGGTACATTATCCCTTATAATACATGAGTGAGACTCAGAGTTCCCTGTATAACTCAGCCTGCAGCCTTGTGCCTTTATATGGTCACAGAACAACCCCTCAGTGACTTCTAATATCCTTATCATTTACAGTAGGGGGTACATTATCCCTTATAATACATGAGTGATACTCAGAGTTCCCTGTATAACTCAGCCTGCAGCCTTGTGCCTTTATATGGTCACAGAACAACCCCTCAGTGACTTCTAATATCCTTATCATTTACAGTAGGGGGTACATTATCCCTTATAATACATGAGTGATACTCAGAGTTCCCTGTATAACTCAGCCTGTAGCCTTGTGCCTTTATATGGTCACAGTGACTTCTAATATCCTTATCATTTACAGTAGGGGGTACATTATCCCTTATAATACATGAGTGATACTCAGAGTTCCCTGCATAACTCAGCCTGCAGCCTTGTGCCTTTATATGGTCACAGAACAACTCCTCAGTGACTTCTAATATCCTTATCATTTACAGTAGGGGGTACATTTTCCCTTATAATACATGAGTGATACTCAGAGTTCCCTGTATAACTCAGCCTGCAACCTTGTGCCTTTATATGGTCACAGAACCCCTCAGTGACTTCTAATATCCTTATCATTTACAGCACTGAGTACCATTACTACTACCTATGTGCAACATTCATATTTTGTAAAACTAAGGGTCAACTGGTGTTTGTCTTTGGGGTCTGATCATGCCCCATCCAACACAAAAAAGATATATATACTGTACATAATACAATAGAAGCCCTCTTTTTCATTTTCCTGAAGAACATGAACAGTCAACATAAGTATGGAAAGAGTAAAATGCAGAGAAAAACAAACAGTGCTGTGTCAGAACAAACATAATTGGTGTCGTTTCTGGGAAACCATAATTACCGAATACATAAAAGTGGGGTTCTAGTGTATACCTCCATACTCACATCATGTCATTAGGACATAACTGAACTCGCATTCCCATCTCCCGGCATTTGGTACAAAGATCGCATTAAAAGCACAAAAAATGTGAAAAATGAATGAATATAAAGGTCAATCTGCTTTAGGCCACAGAATGTTTATAAACCTTTCACTCCTCACCTCTTCTGTACTCTGGGCATCTGTCATGTACAGTTTGAGCTGACAATGTGCCCAAGGCTATCGGCTGCACAGAGACAGAAGAGCTTGTGTGTTCCTTCACTTTAACCTTAAACTCTCTGACAGCCAATCCTGATGTTTATGTTCTATAAACATAAAATAGTATCTTTATTTTACATCCAAATAATGTGTAATAAACTTCTACACGTGCTGCTATTTTCTTCAGTTTATGGGTAGGAAGCCTTTGGATTCTAGAGGGTATATTTATCAATGGGTGAAAGTGAAACTTTATGCTTTGATAAATACGCCTTTCAAAATCCCATAGAAATGAATAGAGAGTGGTGGAATTTTACTCTAGAGGACTGTGGACGAACTTTAACTTCACTGTTTGATAAATATACCCCTAAGCATTTCCAATATTCACCTCTTGAATGGAGACAGTGGCGTAACTAGATGTTGCTGGGCCCCACAGCAAATTAATTTTAGGGCCCCCAACATATCCAGTGTTTGTCCTGTTTTACCAATATTTGTTCAAATTGTTCATCAATGAGAGCCTCATGGGGCCCCCTGTACCTCCTGGGCCCCCCTGCAGCCGCAGGGTCTGCTTCCTCTGTAGTTACGCCCTTGAATGGAGATGATGCCACGGTTCAAACTGGGCCAGCGGGACACCCAGGCTGCTGATCTCCCTCCCCTGTGGCTGTGGGATAGCAGGTATAGTAGGGAGAGATGGTGCCTATAGTAACAGTGGATAATAGTCTCTGGGAAGGGAGTGTGACTGTGGGATAGCAGGTATAGTAGAGAGAGATGGTGTCTATAGTAACAGTGGATAATAGTCTCTGGGAAGGGAGTGTGACTGTGGGATAGCAGGTATAGTAGGGAGAGATGGTGTCTATAGTAACAGTGGATAATAGTCTCTGGGAAGGAAGTGTGACTGTGGGATAGCAGGTATAGTAGGGAGAGATGGTGCCTATAGTAACAGTGGGATAATAGTCTCTGGGAAGGGAGTGTGACTGTGGGATAGCAGGTATAGTAGGGAGAGATGGTGTCTATAGTAACAGTGGGATAATAGTCTCTGGGAAGGGAGTGTGACTGTGGGATAGCAGGTATAGTAGGGAGAGATGGTGTCTATAGTAACAGTGGATAATAGTCTCTGGGAAGGGAGTGTGACTGTGGGATAGCAGGTATAGTAGGGAGAGATGGTGTCTATAGTAACAGTGGATAATAGTCTCTGGGAAGGGAGTGTGACTGTGGGATAGCAGGTATAGTAGGGAGAGATAGTGCCTATAGTAACAGTGGATAATAGTCTCTGGGAAGGGAGTGTGACTGTGGGATAGCAGGTATAGTAGGGAGAGATGGTGCCTATAGTAACAGTGGGATAATAGTCTCTGGGAAGGGAGTGTGACTGTGGGATAGCAGGTATAGTAGGGAGAGATAGTGCCTATAGTAACAGTGGATAATAGTCTCTGGGAAGGGAGTGTGACTGTGGGATAGCAGGTATAGTAGGGAGAGATGGTGTCTATAGTAACAGTGGATAATAGTCTCTGGGAAGGGAGTGTGACTGTGGGATAGCAGGTATAGTAGGGAGAGATGGTGCCTATAGTAACAGTGGGAAGGGACTGTTCATATACAGTTAGATGCCAGTACACACCATTACAGACATATATACAGTAAATAGAGTATTTAGAGTTATTCTCTTGTTCTGTTATGGACAAATTGAAAAGTCCTGTATTCACACATTAGAGCGTGTGTTTGACAGGACAGACAAGACAGACAGGAACTTACAGATCCTGACACAGACTGACACATAAAAAACACACTTGAATAAAGGAGGGACATGGTAGGTTCGTGGGTATGACAGTTGTATGAGGGATCAGATAGAGAGGGGCAATGTGTTCCAGCATGCAGTAACTCCTAGAAATGTTTGGTTGTATTTTTCCCTTTGCTTCTGGGCAAATCAGTTTTAATCACAACATTGCGGATTTCAGGTTTTTCACATGACACATAGTTCGGCCCATACAGTTTAATGGCAATTGTCAGGAATCACCAGCCCTGGCACTCAGCCTGCAACTGCCTGAAAACCCCACATTGAATGGAGGAACCTTGGGATTCCACACATTGTTGTAAAAATAAACGATGATGATTCATAGCTAGTAACATTGCTGGTATAGGTGCCTATTTATTGGCTGAGTCTCCTCGTAACATATATTCTCAAGAGACTTATTTTTCCTGCTTTATAATGGTGTTGAGTAGGTATACGAAGGGGGTTATTTATTAAAGTCAGATTTTTTTCTGATTGCACTTTTAAAGGGGAAAACCACAATTTTTTTTGTGGGAAAAAACTTAATTTTTCACGATTTATTAAACCCCAATGGCGTTAAAAGGCTGAATAAAAAAGTACTCGAACCTGCCAAGTTCATGTACAAGTCAATGTCCCGAAGAAATCCTGATTTGTGCTGGGTTTCCAAAAAATTTGCAGTATTCAGCGTCAAATCCAAAAAGTTGCTGTATTTGGGCGTCAAATCCGAGTTTTCTCCCACACAAGAAATTTTCTGAAACTGTTATTGAGAAATAGGGGGGAAAATCAGTGCAGATTTGGTCAGAGTGGTTTTCGGAAAATTGTGAGAACTTTTCAGATTTTGATAAATAACCCCTTTAAAGGACATGTAAAGCCTACATTTTCCTACCATGTATATAAGTTGAACATATGTTCCCCACCCAAGCCACATAATTTATACTGCACACACCCCCTCCAATTGCCAGTGCCATCACATTTTCTTAAAACAAATAGCGGCTTTCACCTGGCGGCCATTTTCCCTCTGACACATCATTAGTAACATTGATATGTGCAAGCAGGACATGTATGATGTATAGTCCATGCAATGCAGAATGCAGGTTTACAAAGGCACAACATACTTTGATAGAAAGTTCTGCTGGGGTTGAGCACTGTAATAGTTAAGCTGAGCTCAGGAGAGGTGGTTAGGAGAAAAAAATCGGATCAGACAACTAGAGTTTATATTGGAACCATCAATGCGATCTCTTCACTGGCTGTTAGACTGGAGGGTGTGTTTGCTAATCTGAGCTGAGAAGAACTGAGCATGCTCATAAATCAACAGCCTAAGGAAATTCCAGAGGGAGGGGGCTGAGTGGGTTAGAGGAGTAGAAGGATTTCTAAGTGAATAAGGGGATGCTGCAGCCCTACTGTTAACCTTTTAACAACCAGAGTGGCAGTTATCTAAAGATTTCAAAGAGGCTGTTCACTGATTAAATTTTTGTGAAGGGGGTTTACGTCATTTAATGTTGATTTTGTTACTATAATGTACTGAATATCTTTTAATTTCTAATGATCTGTTCGTTCTGTATAATAGGACTGAGTATCTAGATGCCACTCTGTATAATGGGACTCAGTAACTACATACCCATACTGATCTGCTTATGTATAACGGCACTAGGTTTCAAGTTCCAGTGACCAGAATAATATCAGCCCCTTTTTCCCCTCCATAAAATTCAAGATTGAGTTTTCAAGTTTTTTCTGCCTGTTTGTGTTCCGATGAAACTGGATGCGCTAACGTTGAACTCAATGCAGTAGCCAAGCCGAGCCCTGGAAGTGTTGCTCTCCAGCTCATTACTAGTTATAACATGTTTTATTTCTGGGCTATTTCATGTTTTCTGAAAGATTTGCCATAGACAGATTTCTCTCTTTAAAATGTTTATGACCTTAGCGTATCTTTCCCATACAAAGTCCAGTTGTACTCTGCTTGGGCAGTAAATCAGTCAGACATTAATTACACATCCCCTGGCGGCTCATTCTTGCACTCGCTGCCTGTGGAAGGGAAGGGTGGAAGGGAAGGGTGGAAGGGAGGGTGAGACAAAGCTGAGGTGGTGCAGATGGGAAAAGAGGTTTGGTGAAGATAAGAAGTTAAAGGGAAAAGCAAACCATGGCATACATTTAAAGATCCACACTTTTATAAAAATTGCCAATCATATATTCTGGTCGCCATTGTTGGGCTAAATTGGGCTGAATCTCCTGTATGCCCTCAAGCCAATGATGGGATTATAACAGACCTGTGAAGATCAGTCAGAAGAAGAGGACCACATCAATGGAATTTTCTAAATCTAACCTGTGATTTTGGTGTAAATATACAGTAGGTTGGTGTAAATATAGGTTGGAACAAGCATGCTCATACCATCAATATTGGACATTCCAGAAGTTTAGAGGCTAGTGGTAAAAGAGAGACAGGGTGGTAGTTGGGTCCAGTGTTGCCTTTTTCAGGATGGACTTGACAAAGGCCTGTTTGAATAACAAGGGTAAAGTAGCGGAAGTTAGTGAGGAATTCAATATATGAGTAAGTACTGGAGTGAGGACAGAAGAACACTGTTTTAGTAGAGGTGATGGGATAGGATCAAGTGAGCAAGTTGTTGATAGCAAGAATAGGAGAAGTTTAGAGACTTCAGGCTCAGATATACGATCAAAAGAGTTGAAAATGGAAATAGAAGCTTTAGGGGGAATGAGAATATTGGTATCTGAGGGTGGGAACATAGTTTGTGGATAGAGTCAACTTTGCTTTCAAAGAAGTCAGCAAAGTCCTGGGGGAAGGTTCAGGTGTGTATCATTTGTAGAGGGATGAAGTAGCTAGTTGAATATTGAAAATTAGAGCCCCCCTATCCAGGTTCCTGTCTGTAAGCCGCAGAGGAAATTCTTTGATATAAATACAGAGATTCATTTTAGATGCTTAACTTTCAAAAGCACTTATTATGAGTAGTGGAGCAAAAGCTGGATCATTATAAGGTGCTGCACCACACACAGACAGACCATACATTATACACATTCCATACCCCTAGGCAGTTATGGAACATGAATAATTACTCCACCCCATGTAATTCTTTAGATATGTTTTAAAGAAACAATATTTAAAGTTACTATCATTTATTGGAATGGGGGGGGTATAATGTGGATATACTGATTGATTGCCATTAAATAGACAGGAAGCAATGTCCTTCTGGAGGGGAATTGGCAAAAAGTGACTTGGCTTCCTGTGGATGAACGGTGCCAAAGAGGTTTGGTGTAGAGTATTGTTATATGTCTTCTGAATGAAACAACTATTCATAAATGGATCAGAATGCTGTGACACACAACCACATTCCAAAACCTCAATTTCTTTCAGTCTCTCTCCAAAACCTCACAAGTTTATCAACAAAGACTCAAGAGACTTTATTATGCAAGATAGAACATGGCAGTTACTGCTCATGCAAATTCACCTGGTAACACCTCCTCTTACCTTCCAATAGGACTCATAAGTCATTGGCAGGACAAGGTGGTGGGAGTATTAATGTCTATGAACTGGCTAAAACAGTAAGAGAAAGGCCAACTTGGAAACTAGAACCAAGTCTTACTTGTCTCTTAACCTCTGGGAGGGAAGCCTGGTTCTTTCTTTGGCGAGCTTTAGGAGCAAATTTATCAAAATCTTAAAATTCTCCTTGATCCTAGCCCAAGAAATGTCATGTATTTTTTATCCATGCTGTTGGGTAGTATATGTAATTTGTCAAAACACCCAAAAAAATGTTTTTTCATATTTCCTATAGACTTTAATACTAAAGTAATGTAAAGATTATCAAGAATGTTTCAGAATTCTTTAGTGGAAAAATAAAAGGATTTCCAGCCAAACATATGATCTTGTGCCCATTGGCTTGGACTACTGAATATTTTTTTTAGTGAAAAGACCACCAGCAAGAAGATCTGATAAAAAACCCTAAAAATAAAAAAAATTGATCTGTGGAAGAAAAAAGAAATGTAACATTTTCTTATCAATCTTGGATGTCTGTTATTAAGGGGGGCATTTAATAAAACAAGTTTTTTTCTCATTTAAAAAAAATGCGACTAAACTCCCAACCATGAATGTCCTTAATTTACTAAAAATCTGAACACGTGCAGGAAAATGGGCGACAAAATCAGGCAACAATTCGAATTGTGTAACTTTTTGAATTTGTCGCTTGAAAACCATGACTTTTTCAGACAGTTGCACAAAAACCAGCGTCAAAAAGCCCAAAACCCCTTGAAGACTATGAAGGCAAGAAACATCTTCCAATTGTATAAGGGACATCTGCCACTGACTTCTACATGACTTCGACATGTTTTAGCTGGAGTATTTTCAGAGTTGGATTTGTCGCAAAATAAAATCCTGGATTTTTTTTTTAGACAAAAAGCCCGACCAGAAAAAATTGACCTTTAATTAACGTGCCCCTAAAAGTTAATAGTTCAAATTACACAAGTTTTCGACTAATTGTTACATTTTGAGTCATTGATCAGTGGTCCCCAACTAATGGCTCATGAGAACATGTTGCACTCCAACCCCTTGGATGTTGCTCCCAGTGACCTCAAAACAGATGCTGATATTTGAATTCCTGTTTTGGGGTAAGATTTGGTTGCATAAAAACTTAGGGTGTACTAGGGATGTACTGCCAGACACCCCAGGAACTTATTGCATGTTTGTATTGATCTCAAACTTTTCTTACACTTGAATGTGGATCACAGGTAAAAAAAAAAAAGGTTAGGTTTACCCTAATTTACATGAATATATGCACACAGGTTCAATTTTTAACAGTCTATTGAACTAACATAGGACTGGGATAATTGCAAGAGGCCACCCATTAAGACCAGAGAAGAAAATACTCCAGTTTCTTCAGCGCAAGATTGGTCAATTTATGGAATTCTTCTTCCAAAAGTGATGTTAATGAGTGGTTGAATGGTGGAGTTCAAAAATACATTGATTGCCTTTGTATTAAATTACTTGAAATTTACTTATATTATTAAGATGAAGAAATATTTTAGCAGTGCCTTTATTTACCAATATATATTGCTATTCCCAAACAGATTGTTCCTGTCCTGTAACTGGCAAATAATAAAAAGACATGACTCACAGCCAGTTTTAGCCATTGCCCTCAGAAAACTACATTTCTATAGAAATCTTAAATAAGCTGAGGGGAAAAATAAAAAGGTCACATTGTCAAAGTGATTGAGTTATAATGATGGATTCCTTAACATATAAACATGTGTTTTGTTTGGTAAACTCAGTTTACTTTCCCTTTTTGTATCCCATAAAATGGCTTTAAAATTGACTTTTATTTTAACAAAGAGGTTGAGTATAAGCAAAAAAAAAAAAAAGAACTTATTAAGAGAGAGAGACAAGATGGGGAATTTTGGAAGCCAATGAAAAGGACTGAGAGGAGAAGACACTGAATGCATTGGGTCTAAGGATAAGAAATGTCCATTGAGCAATGAATAATCTATTGCCTTCTCTCTCTCACAGAATAAATGGTGATAAATCTCTTCAGTTGTTCCAGGTTATTTTCCCATGCAGAGCTGCTGGATACTTAAACAGAGGGGGGCCTTAAAGGGACAGTTTAGTGTAAAAAGAAATAGGCTGTTATGTCCAATGTGCCCCCCCCCCCCGTTAAATTGCTAATTAAGAGATTAGAGATCTGCAGAGGGAGGTAGTGTTCTGGCTATTATGTTAGATATCCATTCACTCCAGTTTTTATAATTTTTTTTGCTTTTAACGTTTTTATTAAACATAATTGGTTACAATACAAAGATAATAGAATGCAGTTTTTTTCACGATTGTGCATGAGATCATCAATAAAATGATAATGATCCCGTGTCTCCTTATTCAAGGATGGATCAGGGTGGTGTTATTAGGAGAAAGGGTCATCTGGATTTTTTCCAGTAATCAGATCCTGGGGTCATTCAAAACTATGAACCCCTGGAAGAAAAGACAAAAGTGGCAAATGAACAATTTACAATCAGAACTTAATAATCATAAAGAAAAGAGAAAAAAAAGAAAAGAACCATCAGAGAATTTGATGTGGTGCCTCCTGTAACTATCCTCCGGGTCATAGAGTTCCCCTGAAAGGGAAAGACCTTTTTTTTGCATTCACGTTTATAATTGTCTCCATTGGAGAGCACGTCATTAGGATATTGTAACGGTTGGCATCCTAAATTCAGAACCGATGTTAAGCACCCTGGTCTCGGCTCTTGCTTCCGCCTTTAACAGCCGCCTTTCACCTTGGGAGGAGCCCTCGGCTAATTGGATGCCGCCAGGTCTTATTAAGAGAGGTGCAAAGCGAGGGGTTCTGAACAAGCAAAGGGGCACAACTGTAGTACAGAGTCTTTTGGGCAGATGGCCACGGTACAAAGTGTAAACAGAATCGTAGTCAGATCAGGCTGGGTCGGGGCAGGCAGAGTACAAAACAGAGTCAGGCAGGCAAGGGTCAAACCAGGAGGTCAATCAGCAGGGATATAGGATAAGCAAAGTCGGATATCAGGCAGGGGTCAGGATATAGAAGTCAGAATCTTCCAAAAGCCAGGCAAGGGTCACAACAGGAATCAGATGCAAAATTACAGAAAGCTAATGCTCAGAAGCACCAGGAACACAATCCTATAACGGGCAATGAACTGCAACCTAAAAATCCCTTTTATACTGTATAAAAATTCGCATCACATGCCAGCGTGAATTCGCCTATAAAAGAAGCCGCTGCGCGCCACGTGCGCTTAAAGGAAACCTGGCCTAAGAAGAGGATGGGCAGCATAGCGGGCGTCCCTGCCTTCCCCCCACTAGACCACCATGGTATATTACAAATATTACCCATTCTGTATACAATATTGAATGGGGATCTAAGATGATAATCCTGCTTGACTCCTGTTTGCCTATTGGGCCATATCCCATATCCATTTATTTAGTTGGAGAGGAGGGGCACAGCTTATGTATAGATTACATTTTTGACGTAACTCTATTGAAGACATTTTTCATTTTGCACAGCCTATTTACGGTACCCAGATTCATATTTGGTGCATCCCTACAAATATGTTCAATGAATTTGCAAAAATTCACAACTATTTTTGTAAATAAAACGGGACACTATTATTGACAGCTTCAAGCAACTTTTGATCTGTTCCTAAGAAATTCATTTTTCTTCCAGGAGAATAAGGTTTAATTATACCAGGATTTGCTACTATTTATGTAATACTGTTTGTCCCTTTCAAATGCCAAATGTTTTTTTAACAATGATATAAATATTTCAATGGTTGTAACTAATCTGATATTCTCAATTAGTAGTAAGAAAAGCGTGAGGCGTGTTTTTCAAAGAATGTGCTGGAAGGTTCTGGATATTACACAGCTGTAGGTTTGTGTGTCCTTTCTTGCAAAACAAAGAATGACCTATGTGCACCCCTGAGGCTCAGTTGGATTACCCCAATATTGGCTTGTGTATGGCAGCCGTTACATTTTGATGCCACAGAAAACCAACGTAGAGTTTTACTAAGCAATTGCGTTACCCTGCCGCAATTATTCCATCCATTCTGAGCTCTTTGTGGTGAACTGAATTGCTTTAAAAATCTAAAATTGGTTACAATGAAAGGTGAATTTTTTTTGAAGTGGCAGCAAAATAAAAAAATGGACCTTGTTTCATCAAATGGATGTATTTAAAGAAAAACGCCTCAATTCCACGCCAGTTTCCCGAGCAACTAACTTGCTGCGCTCCTCTGAACATTTCATATGGCAATCAAGCCGCAGTCATTTCCCTGTTGGGTCATTCGGGATTCTTTCCTGTAAATAACAAAACACATTTTTAATAGTAATTCGTTCAATTTAAATTTTAATCGATTTACGGAATAAAAATGAATTTTAATTATCACATGTTTAAAATCGTGGAATAAATTCATTAATTATTTACAAGTGTGAGTATGAGGTTATGAAACATATTCATGTATAATACATAGAACATAATCATACTTAATTAGAAATTAATAAATTGAGGGATTTAATGACCCAAAAGAATAATATTAATTCATAATAATTCATACAATCAACTTTAAATAATTACATCTGAATATTTACAAAGATTACAAAGAAATCCCTCCTGGATTTTGGAATACAGAAGACGTACAAACTCGATAGATAGAGAACTGTGGGATCTTAACCTTCAGAAAATGCCTGGGGGAGTATGCACAGTTTGTCTCATATATTAATGTAGCGCATAATGTCCCACAAGTTCACGCGTTAGAACAGTATGGGAGTTAACTACACTTCTCGCGTGACTTTATTTGTTATATGGAACACTGAAGTTATTTAAACACGGATCGCTATGTAGCCGCCATTCGCCTTGAGAAAGCCATTTAGCGAAACGCTCGTTGGCGGAACTGCTGTGGAATAGTGATGTGCACCCGACCCTAACCCGCCCTGCTAATACCCGCGCCAGCCCGCACCTGCTTCCGGGGGTCCTTTTATAGACCCGCGCCGCCCCACCGATGATGTCACAATGACGTCACAAAAGGGTTGGGGCGAGCAGACGCAACACTATAAAACCGGAATCCAGAAATCGGATGCTGGCATTTGAAGGTGGCGGGCGGGGAGAGCAGGAGAAGAGCTCAACCCTTGACCCACCCGCCACCCACAAGGAGCACTGCAAGGTTGACCCGACCCGCATTTGGTTTAGGTGAACTCAGTCTGCTTTCTCCGCTCTAATATACCCACATTCTAATTAAAAAAGCAATATGCAAATATTTATATAAATATATAGATAGAATTCTTTTTTGTTTTGCAGCAAATCCTTATAATCAGTGGATTGGCGTAATCCTTCAACCTGTTCAGCTTTGAAACGTCTAATTACTACAATATTAAATACTAGAGCATGACCACATATCAATAGGCTCCATCACCAGGAGATGAGGTACTGATCCCACTGCCAACCTTATTTGAAATCATATCCCTTTATTGATCAAACAAAGCAGGGGAGATTTCAAATAAGGTTGGCAGTGGGATCAGTACCTTGGTGGCAGAGTCATCTCCTGGTGGTGGAGCCTATTTCCTCTCTATATTCCAGCTTACCACCTTCTATCTTGACCCTATTACCTATTACCTTTCACCCATCCTACTTCATCTATATATGCTCCAGCCCTCACTTCACTCTTTACTTTCTCTCTATCTACAGATACAAACCTATCACCAAAAAGCCTTCTTGGAACCCTTCATGCATTTCCAGTTATCAAACAACTTCCCTTCTTCCCTTTTCAGCAAAATGAGTGGAACATAGACAGTGAACTGCCCCATCAACTAACTGTCTACTAGACCCATTACAATCTGGTTTACATCCCCACCACTCCACCGAAAGAGCAGTTACAAAAATAACCTATTATCTTGTTACAGCTACATTTAAATGTCCTTACTCCCTTTTGATTCTACAGGTATGGGATGAAATATCTGGAAACCCATTTCAAGAAACCTCAGAATTACAGAAAGGCAGTCTCCAATAGACTCCATTTTATCCAAATAATTTAAATTTTTTAAAAAATTTTCCTTTTTCTCTGTAATAAAAAAACAGTACCTTGTAGTGATGAGCAAAAAAAATTTCAAAATTGTTACAGAGACAAACAAGTCGCCGTAAGAAAAAAATGTCTATTGACTTTAATGCATTAGGAAAATATAGTCGCCAACAAAACAAGTCGCAACGAGAAAGCGGCTCATTGACTTTAATAAATTTGGAATAAGAAAAAATTGATGTGCGCATGAAAAATTGTCACATGTAAAAAGATTTTGATGCCTATTGATGCCTTCAATGTGCGTTGCAAATTTTTTGCCGTTTTACGAATTCTTTGGCGAAGCAAAATAGGACAGATTCTCTGAGCCAAACTAAGATGTAATGAATCCTTATTGGAAGCAAAATCAGCCTATTGGGTTTATGTAATGTTTACACGATTTTCTAGTAGAGGATGGAGATCCAAAATTATGGAAAGATTCTTTATGCATGAAAACCCCAGGTCGAAAGCATTCTGGATAACAGGTCCCATACCTGTAGTAAATATCATTCCTACATTATTTCTTGTTATTACTCCATATTCTCTTTTCCTTTGAGGTCCAGGCACTGTCCTGTTCTGAATCTCATCCTATATCTCTTATTGAGGCTTTTGAGTCCCTCAAGCTAACTTCATCTCCTTACCCCATTCAGTTTCAGGTGGGGTCCCTCAAGGCTCTGTTGTTGGACCTACGGTTGTCAACTTTTCTAGAAAAAACATACTGGCCTTCCTATATTTATATCTTTCTGTTAGTAACATTGGTTTCAGCCAAGTGGCAACCCTACTTGGACCCTCTCCATCTATACTTCAGGTCTTCGTCAGCTGATTGGCTCAACTGGATCATTTTTCTGCAGATAATATCTCTCCTCTCCAGAAGTGCCCTCAACTTAGCGCTGTCTCAAAGCAATACCCTTTTGTTCATTCTCTCATTGCCTAAACTCAACATGGACATAATCAACTGGTTATTTTTGTACATCTGTTCTCCTGTATGAAATAACTATAAATGTTGCTAACTGCCATTTAGCCCCAGTTCTCCAGGAACCCTGCTTAGGAGCAACAACACACTTTATATATTTTATTTCATGTATGTATTTGGGGACTCGGTTACTTGTAGTTACACCATTGCATGCATCACAGGTTTATTTATGGGGATACCTGCTGTTGCCTATTTCCCTCACTACCCCTTTCTCTTTTGGGCACTGGCTTTGGGGGGAAAATAAGAATGTAATGAATTAGGGATTCGTCATTTGTCACCAAGAAATGTCATTGAATTCAGAATATCCTAGGAATTTGTGTATTGTCCTGTCAGCAGGGCCGGAGATAGCGAGCCATCTGAGAAGGGGTGGGGCCAATGGAGATGGTTTCTTTGACAATGAATTGTAGCACTCGCCTTCTGCATGTAATGTTATATATTAGTGATTTATGGCTTTACAACCTGAGCATTCCAGCCAAATTATTGTTAATGCATTCCTGTGTATGGCCTGGAGCTGCCATATTGCTTCCCAGTTATAGAGTTCTGTTGACTGACAACAATAGATCAATTTTTTGCTCATGTTCTTGCCATTCTTATGTTTACTAAAGGGCAGCTAACCCAATAAATATTAATGAGTACTTAACAATTCCATGCCAGCTGTTGGTTAGCAGGGGAAAGTAAAATGGGCTAAGCTATACCTTCTGCTTTAATTTTACTCTTTAATATAGACTGAGGTATAAATTCTGAATGTTGTATTACGGTCAGTACCATAATGACTTTTCTCTGGTCTCCATTGCTATTTCATCCTGCAATCATCTACCTACAGATCTTCCCTGTCGCTGGATGATATGCAAGAAGCAATAATATATTGGCAACAGTTGACAAGTAAGATGCTGATCCGTCTGGCACTGCAAGGAATAGACATCTGTACATGAACATAAATATTGGTAACTGCCCTACCCTCCCAACTCCTAAATATATTCCCCCGTCGACACCCAGGTGCAGAATTAACCAATACCCTCTGATACATATGCAATTGCCCCAGGGCGTTAAGGAACAGAACACGTCTCCTAATATCCTACAATCTCTCCACCCCCGCCTCTGATCCTGTGTCATATTCCCCCCCCCTACATCATATTTCATTGAGCAGCAAGGTACAGCAGGCCTTAAAAGCCCTCTAACATAGCACAGATTCCTTCTGCCTGGGGACCCCAAGGCATCAAGGGCCAACAGGTGATACTCGTGAGCTTCTAGGTGTTACCTGATTCCTCTCTCTGGGCCTCTAGTCTTGCAGCCTTTGTTATAACCTTAATTCTTTGTCAGTTGAAACTGAAGTGCACTCTATAGATACAAAATGTATCTACTATAAATCCCATCATCCCTAGTTAGCTGCTGACTGGCTAATACACCACTATTTGCTAGGCAGACCAAATAATACATTAAATCACATTTTGAAGAATAATAAATGCATTTTGCAAGCTAAGGAGAGTAGACTGACCATTTGTAAGCATGAAGGTTGGGTGACAGGGGCACAAAGGCTTTCTGAGTCTTATTTTTGATTGATTATGGGGATTTTTATGCTTCATGTGCATTTGAGTGCCTTTGACTTGTTATTCAGCCACTCACGTTCAGATAGGAGAAAGGCAGAGCTGAAGGTACTTGGTACAGGGAAGGGGTTTCTAGAGTATAGGGGCTTAGATGAGTCCTAAAATATGTGCAATTTAAGTATATATAAATATTCATTCTCCTGGGTTCATTGGGCTCTATACAGATTGTGCTGTGGGGGCATAGGGGCAGTTATACCATTGGTCAGGTGGAAGGCAAGTGGTGGAGCCTAAGCTACCTTATGGTTTAGGAAATGTGTGGCAGAAGCAGCAGGTCTGTCCAGCTGAGCAAAGAGAGAAACATGGCTTATTAACTTCACAGGGTCCTGTTAAAAAAAGCTAAATGGTCCAACATGGGCCACACAATTGCTTAGGCTGGTCAATCAAACATTGCATATAACTTCTCCCATACCTCCAACATCTAATGCTTCTTATGCTCTTTGCCTTGGCATCCTTTATGGATGTGGTTGATCACCCTATACTGTCAGAGGAATGAGCTGTTGACAGCCTGCATCAACAGGTGGAGCTCTAAGGTAAGAAGTTCATGGTTGCTGACCTTCAATATCATCAATGGCTTTTCTAGCCCCAGGCTGACTTAAGAAAAAGGCACCAGCATCCTAAAGGGACAGATACAATGGCCCACAGTTTAATTTAATTCACATACTTTGAGCTGATAGATCTGTGGTTGATTGGCTGGATATTGTCTGTTGCAGCTGCCTTTGCCCCATCATTTTCAAATATCCATACTCCGTATACTACAGAAAAAGTTATGGACATCAATCTACTGTAAGCCAAGCTCCAAGCATCCAGTTCACAGCAACTGAAGGGCCACAAGTTACTGCACATTTTTCACATACCATTTGCAACTTGGATATAATTGGTAATTTACAGTGAACATGTTGGATGCAGAGATTTACAACCTTACATATAAATCAGCTATAGGATGACATGTAGGGTGCGTATGTCAGATCAGAACTATTTTGAGAGGAAACATGTTAATTTCAAAAGGGGAAAATATTTTAAAATCGAATTTGTTAGAAAGGAGGTTCTTTCTATCAAGCAGGGGTGTAACTACAGAGGAAGCAGGCCCTGTGGCTGCAGGGGGAGCCAGGAGGTATAGGGGCCCCATGAGGCCCCAATTTAAACATATATTGGTAAAAAAAGGATAATTATGTTGGGGACCTTAACATTAATTTGCTGTGGGGCCCTGTAACATCAAGTTATGCCACTAACAAGTAGAACTATTTGAGAGGGGGGTTGTCTTTAAATCAAAGGTGCCACTTCTCTATGGTCCATCTATATATAAGGTGTGGAACCCATTGTTATCCCCCAATACTTTTTAGGCATTCACCTGTGGAAGCCATTGTTATCCGAGTGAAATCTGACAGCTCATTATACATTCTCTTTGGTTCAAAAGAAATGATATATCACAAGGAACGTCTCTTGTATATAAACACCCTAGATGACTCTACTGGTTTAACAAGATCTTTGGCTTTATTTCAATCAAGTGTCATCAGCTGATATCAGATGGAGGATTAATGATCTAAATGGCTGTAAGCTGGAGATGAGCCAGACACAGGTCTTCAGTACCTCACATCAACTCTGATATAAATAAAAGGACATGTCTTTTTCTAACCGGTGTGGGATCTTTTTACCTCTAGCCGGTAAATCTGTGGTTGGGGTTATGAATGTTCAGCAAGCCATCTTATTGTTGGTTACATGGAATCTTGCTTATCTGCATATGAGCAACAGCTGCCATGATTCCTCTGAAGAGGAAACCTGATCCAAAGACTACAATGAAACTATGTCCTCTGATGAGGACGGTGAGCCTCAAATCATGCACATATAATGTGGATTTAGGAGAAATGTCCTACCCCTACCTGTAAGGGCCCTTACACATATTGATCTTCATCCCTTTAGAGTAAGTCCACACATGGCGTTTTGGGGAGATTTGGTCGCCTGGTTCCTAATCGCCTACTTTTTGTGGCGACCAATCTCCCCAAACTCCTTCCATGAATATGTGCCGGCTAAAATGAAAAAAAAAAATGGGGACGCTAATCACACACAGCGGTTCATTTTCCGAAGTCACACGAAGTTGCCTCACGAGGAAACTTCGGGCGACTTCGGAAAACGAATTGCCGCGTGTGATTAACGCTGGCGTTTTTTCATTGTAGCTAGCGCATATTCAGGGAAGGCGTTTGGGGATATTGGTCAAAGCAAAAACGAGGTGATTAGTCGACAGGCGACCAAATCTCCCCAAAACACCCTGTGTGGCCTGACCCTTAGAGTTGCAACTATCAGGAATCTCCTGATGGTAGAATAATTAATACATGAATTAACTGGCTTGTCTCTAGAAATTAGTAACACAATATAATTTAATAGGCAATTAATTATCGATAACGCTAATTATTTTGTGCAAGACTTCTGCCTAGGGAAGAAAAACTCCTGGTATTGTCAGAACTTAATACATTCGGGAACAAAATCAGCTTAATGTTGGCATAATTGAGGTCTTGAGACAGGGTTGCTATGACATCAAAATTGCTACGGTAAGAGACATATGGAGAGGTCTGATTGCATCAAAGTGTAATCGGGTGGCTGGGTAAGAGTTAATGATAATTCCCTGCTGTATGCCTTGGGTGAATTCCTGCTCAAGACAGAACAGTTTCACATCTGCTGCATTCGTTAAATTCCCCCATAGACCCTGTGTGTATCTATGAAACCTTGCAAGATGATCTCTGCTTTTTAATGAAATAGTCATTTTTTTGTTGTGTGGTAATCAAAAGATCTGTCTTTGGGAGGAGGGCCAATCAGTAGTAACTGCTGTGGACTGAACAGACAATGGAGGCCAACAGAACAGCAGTTGTAAGAAGAAAGATGGTGGAAATACTTAGTCACTTTCTTACTGGTGACGTGTTGAGGATGAATTGTATAAAAGAGTGAGATGTCTATAGTAAAAGTAGGGGATAAAATCATCTGAGAAGAAACTGTGGATAACAGGTTGTAAATTCTCTGTGTTTTAGAGGGTTTACTCAATTAGCCACTAAACATATTCGGGCGTGTATAACCCTAGCATATGTCATGTCCAATCAAGAAAAAAAATCAACCTATGTTTGTCTTGTTTAAGGTCAGGATAGCAAATATCTCTACAGGTATGAGATCCGTTATCCGGAAAACCCATTATCCAGAAAGCTCTGAATTACTGAAAGACTTTCTTCCACAGACTCCATTCTATCCAAATAATCCAAATTTTTTCTCTGTAATAATAAAACAGTGCCTTGTACTTTATCCCAACTAAGATATAATTAATCCTTATTAAGCCTATTGGGTTTATTTCATGTTTACATGATTTTCTAGTTGACTTAAGGTATGAAGACCCAAATTACCCATTATCCGGAATAACCCAGGTCCCGAGCATTCTGCATAACAGGTCCCATACCTGTAGTATCTAGTTGGGTGGCAGTTGCTTGTTTACTCCAGAGATGACCACAATGGCATAAATGATTAATTGCAAATCCCTGCAAGGATATGAGATGGCAGGAGGCATAAATGTATATGCAATACAAAGATGGTCTAACCAGTGTCTGACTGGAACACCAGGGGCCCACCATAAAACCTTAGACCAGGGGCCCACTCTCAGTACTAATATTCTTTCTCTTCTCAATCAACCTCTATTCTCCTAGTCTGTTTTCTTTACACTCTATAATCTATTATTCCATCTATGTAGCCTCTTTTTCTTTAAAAATAGGGAATGGCCATGAAATAGTTTAGCAGCATGAGGGCCCCCTGACACGTGGGCCCACCTGGAGTTTTCCTGGTATCCCTGTGGGCCAGTCCAACACTGGGTCTAACCCTCTTTCACTCTCTTAAATGACAAATAACATTTGTTGAAAAAAATATACATACACAATGTAGGATCTTTAAGATGAACCCAAAGAAAATCACCTTCAGGCCCTTCTCACTTCAAGGGACTCAATTGAAAAATAGACTTAATGTGAGTGGAAGCAATGTCTAATATGGAGGCCTTTTAAAAAACCATGATGGGGGCCACTATTATGAATTATTTTAACAAAAATGTATCCTCACTTTAGGTAATTGCAACCTGTTGTGAATGTTGTGTTGGTGTTTCCTAGAGTTCCCACAAAAATCTGAGCAAAAATTCCAAAATATATTTATGATACTTCTGATCTTGTAGATGGTGATAAACTTTAATTTGAGAGAAAGTGGGGTCTTTTCTTTGTGGGCAGTATTCCTCCGTCACTACCTTTGGAGAGTAGTGGAGAGTTGATGGAGAATGGTTCTCAAGCAGCGATTCACTTTCTAGGGCTATTTGGAAATAGGTTCAATTATAGGGAAGCCTGCATTCCACAAGGTGTGTGACTGTGCATTTAAAGGTTTGCACCAGTGAAGACAACAGTTTCTAATCTATGAGCTTTGTTGGTATTTTACATTTTCTACAAATATTATAGGAAGTTAGTCATTTAATTTTCATGGTACAGTATTCACTGTCAGTTGGTCTATCAATAACCTAGACTAGAGGATGATAAATTATACAATACTGTTGAATAATGAAATTACTTCTATTGTTAATAGCACTTGAAAACCCTGGGGTTGATGTAATAATAACAATGTATAGGCCTAGTTCTAGTAACTCATAGCAACCATTTGTTGCTATGTACTAGGCCAACAGAAGTCACTGTTCAGGCTTTGGGTAAGGCCCAAGTCATTGATTTGAAGTAAACCAAATACAGATGTAGCAACTATTAGCCCAAAAGGGATTCACGTTGCTTTGAATTATCTCTCTCTAGTTACACCTAGGAATGTGGCTTAGAAGCAGAGATAGGGAAAGCCTAAAATATCTCTTTAGGATAATTCAGGCTACATGTCTATACACATAAATTGTGCTTCATGCTTGAGCCAGTCTGCTTTACTGTGCATTCATAGAAAAATGAATGTTAACCCGACTAATTACTATACTTCATTATTTACTTTTTAAATTGGTAACTGATGTTGAGTAACCAATTAGCCCTGCCCCAGCTCTTTCCATTAACAGATTCTATGTATTATAGAATGGAGTGTATTATAATAAAAATGATAATGTGCCTTTACCATGAATTGTAAGGATATTAGCAGTAATAGAGGGATATTAAGAAGTGATGAAGAAATGAGGGCACATGGAAAATAGAAGAATTTGAATAAATAATGGAGCAGACATGATAAAAAGTGAAAATATTTAAAATGGGTTATAGCAAAATTCAGTGAATGCAATTAGGAATACATCTATCTGTTTCTAAACCACATCATTTGTAATATTACAGTCATGGTTTCTAACAAGCAGGACAGATTATAGAATTACAAAGAGATACAGGTTCATTGCTATTCTGAAAATCTGAACAGTCAGGTCCTCGTGCCAGCCGAGCTGATAATGGCGCAGGATGTGGGTAACTGAGAGGTAGGAACATCTCAAGCGTTTTTAGATCTGGTGGGCTGGAATCAGACAAGTGTAATAAAAGAAAAGGCAGGAGGCTGCTAAGATTTGTAAAGTTGGGTAAGAACAAGGCGCAAAAGAGAAAAGATGACAGAGCAAGGCTTGTTGATACTTTGCACAATATACAGAGACAAGATCTAGCGATGGTAGTAGAAGGCACAGGTAAATTGGTGGTACAAAAAATCAAGGGAATAGAAGAGAAAATGGGATTTTGGTATAAAGGGAAGATGTTGGGTATTAAAAAGAAGGCAAGGCAGTACTACAATTACTTATATGTATGTATATATAATTATATATATACTGTATATATATTCACAGTGGAAGATAAAAAACTGTGACATGTAAATCAAGAAGCAGGTGAATAGGAGCTTTAACTAAATAAAAAAGATGGATACCATTGTATAAAATATAGGGAAAGGATGAGCATTAAAGTCAGGAAATTGAAGGATAAATGGAGAGTAGGAAAGATATAAAATATATAAAAGAAATTAATGAAGGAGACTGCAAGAGAAAATGGGAAGGGAGAGAATGGGTCAGACTGAGAGCTGAAGATGAATGGTGGAAGAAAGCAAAGATGGATATTAGTTGGTTTGGGTTATGGATGGGGAATTGGAGATGGCTGAAGTGAAGGGTAGAGGACGGATGGTCTATATGCGTTATGGGATAGAGGATAGGCTGGGGGTTCTGGAGGAAGAACAGAAGAGAGATCTTAATGGTTAAAGTAATGAATTGAAGAGAGTGAAGAGAAAAAAGAGTGGTAGTGGTCACAGCAATGGAATGAAACAGGATGGTGATTGGGGGAAACTGGAATACAGAGAAAGGGATTGGCA
This sequence comes from Xenopus petersii, assembly GCA_038501925.1. NCBI lineage: Eukaryota > Metazoa > Chordata > Amphibia > Anura > Pipidae > Xenopus > Xenopus petersii. The sequence continues at coordinate 10,371,775 of CM076677.1, read as the reverse complement.
GACTTGAGTAGGAGGAAGAATAAGGATAAGGATATAAGAATAAAGATAAGGATGACATGTTATGATGAAAAGTAATCTGAAATGGACTAATTGTGGACAGAATAGGAAACATGGACAATTTTGAAAAAATAAGAATGAAGCAAAGCACTGCGTATCTTGACAGCGCTATATAAATAAATGATGATGATGATGATGATGATGATGATGAAAGCTGATCATTGAGAAACAGGTGAACTAAAGATGTAATGTCCTGTAGCAGAAGAGTGAGAGTGTCTGAAAGAAATAGGGCAAAGAAGACATAAAGAAATATAGGAATGGGGTGAGAGGGCGAGTGAAAGAGAGAACAAGGGAGTATGAGAGTATAATATTGAGACAAAATTAGAGAAAAGGAAACAGAGACAGACAACAATGAAGGATGAGACAAAAGAGAGTTATAGTGGAGGGTACAGAATATAGAGAATAGATAGATAGATAGATAGATAGATAGATAGATAGATAGATAGATAGATAGATAGATAGATAGATAGATAGATAGATAGATCATACACAGGATTTCAGCCAGAAGATGAATAGGCAAATAATAGGAATAAATACAGAGAAGTGGAGAGGGACAACCAGAGAGAGTAGCAAGGGGTGTGGGGTAAAAACAGAAGCTGAGGGGAGAGGCGGTCTGTATGAGATGAATAGAGGAGAAAAAGTTGAGGGAGGGGGAGAAAAGAAAGACAGAGAGGGTGGGAGGGAGGGACAGACAGAATAGGAGGACACACAGCCAGACAGCACTTACAGGGAGAAAGCTGATCCCAGTGACATAGCCCAGTGACAGAACAGCACCGCTCTCCTTCCCTCTCATCATTCCACACACATTCCCTCTCATCACATGGACACATAACGGTGGGATTCAGGGACGCTCGCCCTACATGCTGTGTGTTCTACAGATACATTCTGCACTATGGCAAGGTGGATTTTATCACTGGATTGGTGGAAAGCCTCTTTATTTCTGCTATTTCTGCAAGAGCTTCACACAGTAAGAACAGGTACAGTTGGTTCTACCTTAGTCTCTGCAAGTTGGCTCTACCTTAGTCCCTGCAAATTAGTTCTACTTTAGTCCCTGCAAGTTCGCTCTATCTTAGTCCCTGCAAGTTGGTTCTACCTTAGTCTCTGCAAGTTGGTTCTACCTTAGTCTCTGCAAGTTGGTTCTACCTTAGTCCCTGCAAATTAGTTCTACTTTAGCCCTGCAAGTTGGCTCTACCGTAATCTCTGCAAATTGGTTCTACCGTAGTCCCTGCAAGTTGGTTCTACCTTAGTCTTTGCAAGTTGTTTCTACCTTAGTCTCTGCGAATTGGCTCTACCTTTGACTTTGCAAGTTATTTCTACCTTAGTCTCTGCAAGTTGGCTCTACCTTAGTCTCTGCAAATTGGCTCTACCTTTATCTTTGCAATTGTTTCTACCTTAGTCTCTGCAAGTTGGTTGTAATTTAATCTCTGCAGCCTTGGGTTCAGATCAGTCCATGCCCAATACATAGAGATATTGATGGCCAGTACATAGAGATATTAATGCATGGTACACAGACAGAGCTCATATTACTTTCTCCCCTGGCTTCTGAGTGTATTAGCATATTGGATTTGTTAATAGAATTTAAGCTCTTCTACACAGGACCTCATTGCCCTGTAATTAACTATGCAGTAAATATGTTATCCAGTGGCTCCAGTTTATGTGTTATGTGATGTACCTGTGGGTGTGGATTTATAAGGATTTTATTGTTGAGTATATTCAATTTTACTGATACACCCTGCAGTCTTGATATTAGTCAAGGTCTAGAAAGCAGCCTAGTGTTAAGGAGGACATACACTGGCAGATAAAGCTGCCGATATCGGTCGTTTAGACCAGTTTGACAGCTAATCTGCCCGTGTATGGAGGCTTCCGATGGGTCTTTCCAATCGATATCTGGACATGATATCGATCGGGAAGGTTTGATCTTATAGTGTATGGCACAAGTGTGTGTGTGGGGGGGACTGCTATCTAATGTTTTGCAGGAGTGAAAAGATCCCCAGATATACTACCAGGTGTGTGTTTGTGTGTGTGTGTGTGTGTGTGTGTGTGTGTGTGTGTGTGTGTGTGTGTGTGTGTGTGTGTGTGTGTGTGTGTGTGTGTGTGTGTGTGTGTGTGTGTGTGTGTGTGTGTGTGTGTGTGTGTGTGTGTGTGTGTGTGTGTGTGTGTGTGTGTGTGTGTGTGTGTGTGTGTGTGTGTGTGTGTGTGTGTGTGTGTGTGTGTGTGTGTGTGTGTGTGTGTGTGTGTGTGTGTGTGTGTGTGTGTGTGTGTGTGTGTATGGATGGAGAATCTGTATATACACTCGGGGGAGGCTGTGCAGAGAAAGGAAGGGGAAGAGGAGGAATTGATGGGTACCTAATCTTCTCCTGCTCCTAGTGCTCTCTCTCTAAGAACAGGAGAACAGATTAAGTAACACAACTGTCATATACAGTTTTGTGGGAGTGATTTGTCACTGATTGAGTGATCAGGAAAGATAAGAATAGAAGGGTAAAAAAAGGAATAGGCATAAAAAATAGAGGTCCACATAGCAACAGTCTATGATCATCATACTGATAAAATGACATATACTGATATACTGTAGTAGGAGCTATAGGGAGGGGTTATATGGAGCAATAGGAGGAGTTATAGGGAGGGTTATATGGAGCAATAGGAGGAGTTATAGGGAGGGTTATATGGAACAATAGGAGGAGTTATAGGGAGGGTTATATGGAGCAATAGGAGGAGTTATAGGGAGGGTTATATGGAGCAATAGGAGGAGTTATAGGGAGGGTTATATGGAGCAATAGGAGGAGTTATAGGGAGGGTTATATGGAGCAATAGGAGGAGTTATAGGGAGGGTTATATGGAGCAATAGGAGGAGTTATAGGAAGGGTTATATGGAGCAATAGGAGGAGTTATAGGGAGGGTTATATGGAGCAATAGGAGGAGTTATAGGGAGAGTTATATGGAGCAATAGGAGGAGTTAGAGGGAGGGTTATATGGAGCAATAGGAGGGGTTATATAGAGCAATAGGAGGAGTTATAGGGAGGGTTATATGGAACAATACGAGGAGTTATAGGGAGGGTTATATGGAGCAATAGGAGGAGTTATAGGGAGGGTTATATGGAGCAATAGGAGGAGTTATAGGGAGGATTATATGGAGCAATAGGAGGCATTTTGGAGGTCATGTATAACAAAATGACCAGTGTTTCATGCATTAATCATTTAATCTGCCAGATGCAGCGACTTTATTAAGGGTTGCCAGTGAGTAAATGTTGCCTGCAAAACAGTTTATTATTCGATTTCATATTTCAAAATAATTGTATGTACAGGGTTTTCATGAGAAAGGGGAAAAAATGTACTGCACTGAATAGAGACATAGCAATTATATGTACTTTCTTGTTCTGCCACTTCGTTTGGTGTGGGAATTATAATTATAAGAAATGTCATCTTGGGGAGAGGATTTAGCTCATAATTGAAAAGTAATCTAACCATATGTGGCACACATACACACACAAACACGAGGACCCCTGCACACATGCATAAACATTATATACGTATGCATGACCAAAGCAAGAACCACAAAGAATATAAGAACCACAGTCACCCAGACTAAAACCCATAAACACTTACACAGCCACACAGGTATTTATAAAAAAACAAGCACACCCTGCACGCATGCAGAAATGGTACGCTTATGTACCCACATGCAAGAGGGAGGGAGGTGCGGGTTGCGGCTGGGAAGAAGTTGTGAGTGCCCCTGAGGCTGCAGGACCGGTGGGCAAAGGCTGAGCACAAGTTGTCATGTACACACACACATATACTGCACTTGTCATGTACACACACATATACTGCACTTGTCATGTACACACACATATACTGCACTTGTCATGTACACACACAGATATACTGCACTTGTCATGTACACACACAGATATACTGCACTCTAATTAGACACTGGTTCACCGACTTGTGTTTGTATGGGATAATGATGTGCGGGCCAGCCTGATACTTGCGGGACCGCAAGTCGGGCGGGTTCGGGCCGACCTCAGCACACCACTTGCAGGTCGCAGGCTGGTTAAGGTTGAGCGCAGGTCTGTAAATATAGGGGGGGAGCAGGGTGCAGGTGGGCATGGGTTATGGTCGGATGCAGGCGTTTTTCTTGACCCCCACATCACTAGTAGGGGGATCATGCCTCCACCTTTTGACTAGGCAGCAGCTCCAAGGTTCCCTTCACTCTTGGAACACTTGTGCCTAAAGAATCAGGTGCAGATGTCACTCCCGCCGGATATGACACCAGGCAGACTTTGAAAATATTCTGCACAACTGTACAACAAAGAGCACACGCACTTGTGTCTATTTTTATTGCAAATATGGCAGGTATAGGGACAATTGCATCAAGAGAATCACCTGTTGGTGTCCACCATTCTGCCATAATTCTAGGTTAGGAATAAATTCCACCTTGTGCGGTAACAAAAAAACATGGCAATTGCAAGTGGCAGTTTGCTCAACTGTGTCTAGTTAAGTGAATGTGCCCTTCAGTGGCCCTCATTTTCCAGGAGCAGCTCTAGGTGCAAAATTGGTGTGTGGGGCAAATCACATATAGTGAACAGATGTGCCTAGGTTTTTGTGAGTGTCCTATTAGTATCCATAAACTGTAGTATTTCCCCTTTATACCTACCAAGTATATATGTGCGAGTTCTCTCTGCCCAGAGCACTAAGCTTTTTTTCTTACAGCTTCTGTGTATTCCTGTGCAATTGAAGGGTCTGACGTGATACACTCATATGTTTCCCAAATAGTCACTATTGCACCCAAATGTTGTCAGCGCAATTATGCTGAAATTCTGATAACAAATGCTGTATAGTGGCAATGCCATGTGCCGCTCAGTTCTAATCCCTCCTTGCACCACAGGAATCAATTAGCAGAGCCACACAAGCAGCAGAGAACTGACAGTCGCCTCCAAGCCCAGCGCAGCTTTTGCACTAAATTACATCCATGAACAAGATTGATTTCTGTAATGAGGATTTTACAGAGTATGTTACATCACATATATTTTTTTTTAAATATTTGTTTTCAATACGGAGAAGGCTGATGCAAAGGGGCTATTCCCATGATCACATTGTCGGTGGTACCTGGGCATATAACCAAATATGTGTCCCTTGCAGAGGTGCAGGAGAAAGAGGCAGACATTCTCCAGTATAGCATGACCAACTCCATGTTGTCTTTCCCTTGTTCTCCTCTTTCTCCTCCAAATTCTTGCCCTGCCTCTCTCTGTCACCCTGCGGGATTATTCCATCTTTTCTTTCTTTCTGTCTATACTCATTTTCTCCCCAGTCCTATTCCTTTATTCTCCCCCATTCCAATGGGGCCCTGTTTAAGCGCTGGCTCATTGCCCAGAATTCTCAACCCCACCAGCCGCATTAGATGGGCGGGTAGGATGGAGGGGCGTCGGTAGTGTCCAGTCTCTGGAGAAACCCCCCATGAGAAAGAGATGAGGGGATCCATGAGAATCATAACCTTTTAACTGCCAGGCACTGCCGGAGGAGAAACATTTAAGGCTCCTAAAGGGAAACTTGAGAAAGGGTTGATGCATATGCTGATAGGCCTGGGTGCCCCCTGTAAAAGCAATTTTTGGCAGTCAGCCCCTTTTTCACGATGTGATGCCAAGAACAGTCACAGGGATATGGCCAAGAGGTCTCCCAGTTGACGATCACCAATGTCATACAAGGCAGTGGAAGGGGTCATTGCTTAGTTTTATTGGCTTCCTATTTCACTTTAAACACCTGTAACTGGCAGGACCCCAGTGCACCCTACAACAAGGTTATTCATCCCCCAATCACCAAAGCAATATGAACATGGTGAAGCCTATGCAACATCTGCTAGCTACTGTTAGTATTTACACCAGGGTGCCCAACCTGTGCCCAACAATAACTCTGTTCTCTGGGGCTGGTGAGAGTTGTAGTTTAGTAATCTTTTATATTCTTTTCTCTGTCGGTGCTCAAATGACAGCAACAATCATTATATAGTATCCTCCTCGCTCTGGGAGAGATAGTCTGGCTAAATAATTATTTCTCCTGTCATCCAAACTCTTCATTTAGCATTATAATAATAATTGCCATTTTTGGGGGGTGAACAATTGATTTTATTTATTTTTTTTTACATGTAGGCATTAGTAAGAATACTTTTTAGTATGTATATTGTTCCTTTAACATTTCATACTATTTGTAAAAAAAAACAAACTTTTTAGTCCCAGGACAATGGAATACATGTGATTTCCCCAATATGTAGAGTATAGTTACCGTGAAAGAATTCAGAGCGTGCCGAATGGCTCCCATGAGAGTTGTAATGTTAACATGAGAAATTCTGTTACAATGGTAACATTTAACAGGAACAAATCAATCAGCACAAGTCTCCTATGCAGTGTTATCTATTTCTAATTGTTTCCATTATTGTAAACAGTTTCTATTTCAAACCCCCTGCAGGGTTTGCTGCCCAATTAATACAGGTCGTTGGCTGCTCGTGGTTTATCTCAATTAATGTTTTGTGATGCATGGAAAGGTGCAAGGTCCTGAGCAACCAATCAGCAGGTAGTATTTACTGATCAGCTGTTTGGGTTACTAGACCTCAGCAGACTAACAGTGACATTATTACTTATTGTAAATGAAGTGATGTCACAATTGTAAATAAAATGCATATAAAGGTGCAAGGTCCAGAGTAACCAATCAGCAGGTAGTATTTACTGATCAGCTGTTTGGGTTACTAGACCTCAGCAGCTTAACAGTAACATGATTTCTTATTATAAATTAAGTGATGTCACAATTGTAAATAAAATGCATGGAAAGGTGCAAGGTCCAGAGCAACCAATCAGCAGGTAGTATTTATTGAACAGCTGTTTGGGTTACTAGACCTCAGCAGCTTAACAGTAACATGATTTCATATTATAAATTAAGTGATGTCACAATTGTAAATAAAATGCATGGAAAGGTGCAAGGTCCAGAGCAACCAATCAGCAGGTAGTATTTACTGATCAGCTATTTGGGTTACTAGACCTCAGCAGATTTACAGTAACATGATTCTTTATTATAAATTAAATGATGTCACAATTGTAAATGATATTGTATAAGGCGTAACAGTTTCAGGATTCTTTATAATAAAATAAGTTTTCACAATGGTAAAAAAAAGATGTTTTTATAAGAAGTAACAGTTTCATTGTTCTTTATAATAAATACTGTAAGTGGTGTCCAGTTGCAAATAATCATGTTTTTATAAGGAATAAAAATTGCATTCTTCCTTATAATAAATAATGTCACAATTGTAAATAATTCATTAATAAGGAGTGACAGCTACATTAATCTTTATAATAAATAGGTGATGTCACAATTGTAAAAAATGTTTTTATAATAAACAGTTACATTAGTCTTTATAAGACAAAAAGTCATATTTGTAAATCCTTTTCTTTTTCTCCAGGAATAATAGCCACGGGATTCTATGTAATAAATAAGTGATGTCACAAATGCAAACAGTATGGTTTAATATGGACTGACAAGTAAATCATTTCTTCTAGTGGCCACAATTGTAATATTTTTAATAAGGAATTACAGTTATATTATTCATTATAATAAAATATGTGATGTTTCAATTATAAATCATGTTTTATAGTGTTACATTTGTGACATCACTACTGGAAGATTTCCAATATAGTAAAGGAATTTATTACAACATTCACATATAAATAGTTGAACAAGAATAGACTTTAGAGCAGGAATGACAAATCCACATTCAATGTATCCACAACATTATGGTTGTTCTAAATGTAACACCCAGAATTGTTAGTCGGCCAACTCTTTGCAAGTCAAGTAATTAAAACAAACAAATAGAAGAATAGAAAACACACAGCAGTGGTCAAGTCTATCAGACAACCAAACAAAAGATAGAGCTTGACACTGTCTCAATTGTCTGTAACCCTGAGATACCAAGCAGAATAGTCCGCACTAAAAATATGCCTACTTATTCTTCTCCGTGACAGGTAGATTGGAAAGAGAGGTTGTTAAGGCATCACAAGTTATGTCCAGGCTTTACAACTATGAGGTCATAGTGAGGAACAATAGCCACAACTGACTTATTCAACAAATGTTTTTCCTACAGGCCTTTCTCAGCTTCTCAGGACATCTGCATTAGGGTCAAGGTGCCCAGACATTCAAACAAAGAAAAAGGTCAAGGTTTCAATGCCGTCAGCCCACTGGTGGAGCATAGCGCTTGTAGTTTGGGTAGTACATGAGCCAGGAAATTAGAATTTAGTTAAATGCAGACATTTTTATGATCAGTGTGATGACTTTGCACATTGTAGAGGTTTTATCAAGTTCAGTGAAAGATATATAAACCATACACACACTGGTGAGCTTGCACATGGCACCAAGTCCAAAGATTTTTTGGGTCAAAATGACGAGATTACTTCTGTTTGAAAACCCCTGATAGAGGGAACTAAATTGATTTCTCCTCCATCACTGAGCAGCTGCTGAAATGCTGAGTTTGGAGAAAGGATCCAGATGTTGGTTGTTGATAATTTGTTAGGTCTGACAGTTCATTCCTTATGAGCTCAATAATTCTTAATGGAACAGTAATACAAAATTAAGTTGCTTATAAAGTACCCTCTATTGTAAAACATAAGGCTATTATAAGTCACCAAGGCGTTTCATGACCATATATATATATGTATATGCTTGTATAGCTTTATGGACCTTAGGGACTAGGTTATAAAGAAAAGCCTTGGGGCTCAGTTATCATAGACCAGGAGCTCCAATACATTACTAATGCGAGGTCTACTTTTAGTGATGTTGTCCCATTATGATCTACAGCCATAAAAGTATTGTTAGTATTCTGTTCCATTGAAAATACTTTTTAAATATTGATAAAATATATTATGTAACCTTAACTTAATCAATATCAATGAAAATCATGAAATAGGAGGGTGATTTAGACAACGGTCTTGAGATCTACTGATCACCAACTAAAGGTCTACTGGTAGATCCCGATCTACCTTTTGGACACCCCTGTTACAGACAGTACGGGTCACATAACGTTAACATCTTTGATTTGTCTCACTGTGCATTTAGCATTTGATTAAAGTTCCATGATTTGGTCAAGTCCTGAACTGAATGCTGGCCCTGGGCCCCCAGAACCAAGAAGCCTTCACTAAGGAGCTGATCTGAGTAGTGTCATCGCACATGATTTAAGTGGGGAATTTCTTGTGAATTCTTTCTTACTTTTTATTGCCAGTCTGTCTCCTGCCTAAACAAATGCACCTGCCTAGTGTTCCAACTCCCTCCTATGAGCAGCAGGAAACTTAAAGGAATGTTAGACCACAGAATTATACAGGTGGTGTCAAAGCCTTGTATATATCAGAAGGAGGTTTCCCAGCTTTATCTTGGAAACGGTGTTTGTTGTACAGACCTTGGGAAAGATAATAATCCCAGATGTGCATAAAGATGATTAGTGGCTACAGAACAGGAAGATCATCATTCTAAAACCATAAAACTCACCTGAGAAAAAGTGCCTGTGCGTTTCCTGCTCTTGAGGCTGGAGCCAATATGCATTTCATACAACTGTATCTCTTGTAAAGCTCTGAATCTGAGCTTTATAAAAGGTAGTAGGGTCAGGGGTTGAACAGGCTTTGCAGGATCCTATCATTAATATAAAGTAGAGCTGGCAAACCTTCTGCTATTGATGGATAAGTCCCTGTAAACCCTAAAATTAAATACACTGATCACTAGGGGGAGTAGAACTTTGATTAGTTCCTGAACTGAGTTGCAGCCCATGAGGACTATAGTAAAGTTGAAATCTGATTGGTTACTAATTAATATCTGTTTTATAAACTGTCCCTCTAATCTAGGAGTAATGGATGACTATGCCACCTCTTTCTGAGTAGTCTCATGGAATGGCTTTTCATTCTCTGCTCTAATCTTGTCCAGACTAGACTGTTGCTTTTTGTTAGTTACAGATGATTATGAAGAGTTTTGATGTTTGCTAGGCACAAGCTATACCTCAGGAATAAAATAAATATATCACAAGGGCCTGTGAGCAGCTTACAGTTTTACACAGTGGAGCCATCTTTAGTGGTAGCTGTAGACTTTGTGGAGACCCAAATGTTGCAAGGCCTCTGCTTGGACTCCCTCCATACAGAAGATCTGGATATGGCTAAAGATCCCTTGTCAAGTAAGCCATAGCTACCAATGAGCAGTTGATAAAGTACATTTAGAATGCTGAAAGCAGATGTTTGGTTGGTATGAGCAGCTGCCGAGGCATAAGCTCACGCATGGGAGGTCTAGTGATGAGGGAAGGTAAGCAGCATGCCTTTAGGGGTATATTATATGGATAGCAAGATTTTGACAATGTTAGTGTTGTAAAATGAGGAGGATAGTTCACATATTTGTTTTACTGCTTGTCTGTTGCATATATCATTCAGTCAGCACAAACATGTAATATATAACTATTTTAAACTGTAAAAGATGCAAAACTACAATGGTCAAGCCTTGCAGTAACACGTCTGGGCCTGGGGAAAAAATGGTTCACATAGGCTCACTTCTCACTTTTGGTTGCAATTTGGCTCTAGTGGCATCTGATATGGGCTGGTATATATATATGTTCCAATGTTTGCTAGGATATATGTTGGGCTAGCCTTGTGAAGGTTCTAATTCTCAGGTAGCCCTCATTCAGTGAATGTTCTAATGCTTTGGTTACATTTTGGCTTAGCTCAAGATAGGGAAATTGAGCACTAGCTTGGCAACCTCACCAGATGAGTAGATCTTACATTGTGTGTCCAACTTAACACTGTGAATCTGAATGTTCTAAAGAACTTCACCTGTCTCTGGGTAGATGTATAGCATGTGCGTTAGATGCTTATCAGCCAATCAGCATATGTTAAGGATGTAGTGACAGTTTTTCACTTGCTTGTATCCAGTTCAAGTCAACTCTGAGTTCTTTTCCCCTTAGAGGTGAATGAGGTTATTTGCAGTCCAGATAAATTAGCATTTTGAAGCCCGATATATATATATAAAGGTGAATCAGAAGCACTGAAGGTATCTAATATCCTGTGGCTTTACCTCTTCTTCTAAAATGCCATTGTGAGTTAAAACGTTGTCCCCATTGATCATTACACTGATTTTTTTTTTACTAAAGTTTCTCGCTGGACAGCTCGTTTATTGCAGGCACTGTCATTTGCCTGTAATGTATATACTGCTCCAGGGTGTAAATACTTCTCTCCTTGCAGGTCTGCACAGCACACAAATATTTCAATGCATTTTTCCTTCTAAAGCTTTAAAACAACTTTATGCGTCTCCCTTTTTGCCCTTTAGTATCCCATCAGTCTTCTGATATTGTTCGAAGCATATAATAAGAGTGCAATGAGAAACACTTTGATCTGCTCTGTGTTCCACAGGATCAGATAAGGTGGAAATGAATTCCACTGAATCACAGAACGTGTTTTGATTATACTGGAGATCAGCAGGATCTGGTGTCAGACTAAACCACAAGGGCCCACCAGAGAATCTGACATCTGACCCACACTTATGGCTATTAGAATTAAAATATACTAATGGGTATGGTGTATATGTAATAAAGAAGTGTGAGGAATTATCCTACAGAAGGTTCCACTATAGCCTTGGCCCACTAGGAGATTCTCTTGTCTCCTGACCGGCCAGTCCAACCATGACAGGACCTCCCAGTGATCCCTGGCCTTTGTGGGCCTCAGCCATGGATCTAAACAATTCCTATAACATTTAGGGGCCGATTCACCAAGGGTCGAATATCGAGGGTTAATTAACCCTCGATATTCGACTAGGAATTAAAATCCTTCGACTTAGAATATTAAAGTCGAAGGATTTAGCGCAGATAGTTCGATCAAACGATCGAAGGATAATTCCTTCGATCACACGATTAGATCCTTCAAATCGAGCGATTCAAAGGATTTAAATTCAACGATCAAAGGAATATCCTTCGATCAAAAAAAGTTAGCCAAGCCTATGGGGACCTTCCCCATAGGCTAACATTGACTTTGGTAGCTTTTAGATGGCGAACTAGGGGGTCGAAGTTTTTTTTAAAGAGACAGTACTTCGACTATCGAATGGTCGTACGATTTTTACTTCGAATCCTTCGATTCGAAGTCGTAGTCGAAGATCGAAGTAGCCCATTCAATGGTCGAAGTAGCCCACAAAAAACTTCGAAATTCAAAGTTTTTTAACTTCGAATCCTTCACTCGAAGTTAGTGAATCGGCCCCTAAGCACTATCTACCTCTATTTGTTGTGTATGCTGCCCTGCAAATCTGGTTCTCAGGTGGTCTATAGGAGACCCAGTCCCATTCTAAAAACCAGAGATAAGCAATGCACCAACTCCAGAATTTTAAGTACAAAAAAGGAGGGTTGTGGGTGCACTCATAATTCCAGATAAAAACATATTTAAGTACAGGTATAGAATCCCTTATCCGGAAACCCGATATCCAGAAAGCTCAGGCTGTCTCCCATAGACTCCATTTTATCCAAATAATCCAAATTTTAAAAATGATTTCCTTTTTCTGTGTAATAATAAAACAGTAGCTTGTACTTGATCCCAACTAAGATATAATTAATCCTTATTGGAAGCAAAACCAGCCTATTGGGTTTATTTAATGTTTACATGATTTTCTAGTAGACTTAAGGCATGAAGACCCAAATTATGGAAAGATCCATTATCTGGAAAACCCCAGGTCCGAGCATTCTGGATAACAGGTCCCATACCTGTACAATAATCCCATGTCTAAATAATTCAATGAATATACAAGTGCATGTATTTTGTTACAAAGTTATGATCATAAAGTTGATAAGCCATCATTCCACATCAAGGTAAACCCATACGGTGGTCCTTAACTTGTTTACCTGTGATCAAAATATAAAAGGTCATATACCTCCAGAATTTTAGGCCAAATCTTTTGTGGTGGATTTGGTATATGGCTGAATTCTAAAGTTGATGATTCTGTGCAATCCCTATCTCTGACTCTGCAGAACTTGACTACCATGTTGTTGGGATGGGTAGCCAATGTCATCTTCCCTTACAACCTGTACTTTTTGTATAAAGGTAATTAAAATGATGAGTCATAAATTATCTTTGCAAGCATCAAAATTATTATTAAGCCACGGAAAATCAGTAAATCTGTTTCAGCAGCAATGTTGTCAGAATCCAGGCCTCAAGGATGCTAATGGGCCAGGTGTTAGGTTTGCTCTCAGTTATGGAGAGTGAAAATGACTAATGAGCCATAAATGACCTTTCCTGTAGCCAAAAGGGGCCGTATTAAATGGATTTTAACTATGGCCTAAGGCCCTAATGGTCTGCTCTGAAATTGGACACGTGCAGATTACAGGGAACTGTGATACCTGAGCTATAGATGGAGACCTCAGATTCTACCTCTTTAGGGTCATGTCATTAAGTCAATAATAAACACTGGGAGAGAAATATAATTGAAGAATGAACTGAAGGGTAATGAGAGCCACATACCAGTTATGGCAAATGGGAACCTGCACATTGGGTCTGCCCTATGTCCCATAAAAGTTACACTTCTTATAGGATACGGCTCTTGGTTTGTCTTGCTCTTCTCTACTCTTCAAAGGATGAAACCCAAGTGCCATTAGTTTAAAGATGTTCTATAATTGGATATGACTATGGATTTTGCCATTTCTGGTAGTCTCAATGGAACGGTAGTCTTGAGTAATAACTATAAGGGTCTGGCCACACGGGCAGATTTGGGAAGAATAGTTGCCAGGCAACAAATCTCCTCTTCTTCACAGCGACTAATCTCCCTGATCTACCTTCCCCTGCCTTACGTCGGCTCAAATGTAAATCGCCTGGGGGTAGGCACATGGAGCGCTTCGTTTTCTGAAGTCGCCCAAAGTTCCCTCATGAGGCAAGTACGGGCGACTTCAGAAAACTAAGCACTCCGTGTGCCTGCCCCCAGGCGATTTTTACTCTGCTTTCAGGGGAAAGCAGATCGGGGAGATAAGTGTCCGCAAAGTAGAGGAGATTTGTCGTCTGGCAACTAATCTCCCCGAATCTGCCCGTGTGGCCAGACCCTAAACTGGACCTGGTAGTTTAAGAAAGAACTGTACAACACATTTATCTGTTTCATTGATCTGAAAACCTCATAAGCCATTGCTGAAAAAGGCTCCTGGGAGCTGAAGATTAGTGATAATTGTGAGGCCAGGGCTGGGCTGTTTTTGTCCTTACAAATGGGCCCATTGGCACTTTCTTTCAGAATTCTTCTAGTTCCCACTTGCTCAGCACTGTCGCTGAGCTCTAACAAATGCCCTTTGTCTGCCCAAACTCGTTGTCTGATTGACAGTGGCGTCTGCATTGATCAATGCGTCATTTCTTTAATCGGTCTTGGAAAAGTTCTCCTGACATCCAAGAAAGTGTCCAGGAAGGGTGTTGAAATGTGTTTTGTCGCTGAGAAGCCTTATCTGCATACCTCCCAACTGTAACATTTTTCGCAGGACAGTCCAGATTTTGACAGCTCAACCCACTGTCCCGGGTGTGTTACTGAAATGTCCTGACTTTCTCTTTGATCTCCAGCACTGAACAGCCAGAAAAAGATACAAAGTTGCTAAAACTTAATTGGCTTTTGGCAGAGAGCCCAGAATACATGGCAGGTGCACTTTGTTACATTTGTAGCAATTTAAGATTCACTCTCACTGCAGGGTGATACAGTGACAAACTAGTCAGATTACATATAGCTGCCCTGCTATTTAGTATTATTTAGAATTAGTATTACAGTAGTCGTATTATTTAGGCAGGCTTAAAGGAGAACTAACCCCTAAAAATGAATGTGGCTAAAAATGGCATATTTTATATAGTGAACCTACTGCACGAGGCTAAAGTTTCAGCTTGTCAATAGCAGCAATGATCCAGGACTTCAAACTTGTCACAGGGGGTCACCATCTTGGAAAGTGTCTGTGACACTCACATGCTCAGTGGGCTCTGATTGGCTGTTGAGAAGCTAAGCTTAGGGCTCGTCACTAATTATCCAGCAGAAAATGAGCTTCCCTGGCTGTAATATAAGCTGATGCTACAGGTTTGCTGATTATTAAATTCTGATGCTAATTGCACTGGTTTCTGTGCTGCCATGTAGTAATTATCTGTATTAATTACTAATCATCCTTATATTGTGACATTTCTATTCTATGTGTACTGTATATTGTGAGTGGCTCCCTAAGCTCAGTAAGTGACAGCAGCACAGAGCATGTGCAGTGAATCAGCAGAAAAGAAGACGGGGAGCTACTGGGGCATCTTTGGAGACACAGATCTGGCTATTTTTTTAAAATGTAGTTCTCCTTCAGTCATGTGACATAACTAAGTTATTATCACTAATTATTAGTTATAAAATCATTAAGTGCATGGGTTACTGATGGCTTTTGCATATGATGGGCTAATAATGAATGCAGAGTGCTGTATAGTGAGGGTGAGTACTGAGTATGTCTGGACAAGTCCTCTGATCTGTTAGGACCCGCTCTGGTTAATGTGCATCGTGGTGGGGAGAAGGTTTCATTCTGTAGGGCTGTAGGGTATATGCTCTCTTGTATCTGGTGCCGAGTCCAAGTCACTGCTATCAGCACTAGCTTTGCATGGCTGTCAGGGGTGATAGATTGGGGAGGTGCTATATAACTGATTACAGCCCCTCTTAACCCCACAATGCAACATGCCGTGGTGCAAATCCTGCAACTGAATGCAATGTACCAATATGGATGCAAATTAGTGTCCGTTTCGCTTCACCACAAAATTCACTAAACTGCGGAAAATGTCAATGGGCTGCAATTTTTTTTTAAGCACAACAAATTTTTATGCACGCAACAATTTTTTCTCACTTGAAATGCATTAAAGTCTATGGCTGTTTATCTTGCAGCGACTTTTTTGTATGGGCGATTTTTTCTGCCCAACTGCATTAAGGTCAAGGGGCGTTTTTTTCTTATGTCGACTTTTTTGTGTCAGCGACGATTTTGTCTTGGCTACATTTTTGTTGCTGGGAAATTTTTCGTGGTGGATTTTGGTGGCGTATATAGTGAAAAAATTAGCAGATGGCGAAATTCAGAAATTGCCAGAATCCATGCCCGGAAAAAAAAATGTGTTCATCACTAGTTTTAGTACATTGGCTGCATTCATTGTTAAAAACACAAAAGCTAGGAATCCATAGAGCATAAATGGCACTTAGTGATGTCACAAGTAGCAATCAGTGCTTAGTGATGTCACAAGTAACGATCAGTGCTTAGTGATGTCGCATGACTTAAAGAAGCCTGCCTTAATAACACTACTAATATAATACTATTGATTAATCATCTCACAGCATCAGTAATGGCCTTAGCATCACATTCACTCTCACTGCAGGGTGATACAGTGACAAACTAGTCAGATTATATATACTGTAGCTAAAATACTGCCCTTCCTATCTTTGTAGCTGCAGGTATAATTCAAGCATTAGTCTATTCCAACAGAGCATTAATGCATAAAGGGCAACGCATTCCTAGTTTTTGGGGAAATTTAGTACCATTTTAAACCCACTACTCATCCACAACTCATTGTGAAACCCATACAATAAGAGAATGAAAGGGGTAAATAAGTTGGTGCATTAGTGGGGAGATGAAGGAAACAAGAGATGCAGCTATTGAATATAGAGCAGTGTGGGCTCAGGTATAGTTTTCAGCTCTAAATAAGACGAGTGCTGCAGACAAGTGAGTGCTTCCATGCAGAGTGCATCGAAATTCATGTTAGCCAATAAGCATGTAGAGTATGTGTGTCTGCTTCTACTTAGTTTCCATGGAAAGTTCATGTTCATACCTCTTCCTCTGCAATAAACATAATTATTTAGGAATTTTATGTAGAGAAAATAAACAGCACCTGTAAGCAATACAATAAGTGCTGAAAAATATAATTTACCTAAAGGGAAACTGCATTCACAGTTACAAATCTATAAAAACGGAATGGTGTTAACTAGAAAATGATATTTGTTTGTTGTTGATAGTTACTAAATAATTGTAAATCAGCCCCTTAAGCCTCATTTATAAGACACCGAGTAGGGTACACAAGGGGCATTATTTCCATTATTTTGCACTTTGCAATTTGCATCTTAAGCCAGAATTCTTTGTAGTCTCAGAGTGGAGAGCAGCATTGCTGAAGTGGCTGAAGAAGTAGGATGGACTGGATCGGCTGAAGAAGTAGGATGGACTGGATCGGCTGAAGAAGTAGGACAGACTGGAGTAGCTGAAGAAGTAGGACAGACTGAAGTGGGTAAAGAAGTAGGACAGACTGAAGTGGGTAAAGAAGTAGGACAGACTGGAGTAGCTGAAGAAGTAGGACAGACTGAAGTGGGTAAAGAAGTAGGACAGACTGAAGTGGGTAAAGAAGTAGGACAGACTGGAGTAGCTGAAGAAGTAGGATGGACTGGATCGGCTGAAGATGTAGGACAGACTGGAGTAGCTGAAGAAGTAGGACAGACTGAAGTGGGTAAAGAAGTAGGACAGACTGAAGTGGGTAAAGAAGTAGGACAGACTGGAGTAGCTGAAGAAGTAGGATGGACTGGAGTGGGTAAAGAAGTAGGACCGACTGGAGTGGCTGAAGAAGAAGTATGGACTGGATCGGCTGAAGAAGTAGGACAGCCAATAAAGGGTCCAAATCCCAGGAGTCTGCTTTTCAGGCAGGAAATAAGTATTGGGGTCCCTTGTGCCGTACAGTGTTGTGCTTCTCACCTTGCAACAAATATAGTGCAAAGTGCAGCTAGCACTGAAATCCCATGGGTGCAAATGCCCTGATGATGAGGCCTAAGATGTGCAATTTGTCTTGGATTTGTAAACAAGACCTAGAGTCTATTTCCTTTTTGTATGATGTTGTATATGTAAATAAGCCCATAGTGTTATCATAAGATAAATCATAGCAGTTCTGACATCCAGAAAATCTCTTGCCTGCAAGAAGATGAATTGATTAATTTGGTCTGGCTCCCAGAGAAGTGTGCATCCCAAAGCCTGGCTCCCCCCATTATTGCGAATGCATTCCCCAAATTCTGATTGTTTATTCATCATGGAATCTGAAGTTCCTTGGGTCAAAATCTGTGCTGCTTTTATACTGTATATATATCATGATCTCCACTGCCAAAGGGCACGTGTAGTTCCTGAAACATTTAATCCTTGTGCAAATAAAACATTTGGGCCAAGGATTCTTTGGGATTGAAATATATTCAGGATAAGCCCAGAGTACAGAGGGAGAAGAAGAAGGGAAGACATAGTACGTGAGGGATGGAATTGAAAAATAAAGAGGATTTCAGAGAATTTAGAACACAAGTTGGTTGTATAAGCCATAGGGATGTTGGACTTTACATCTTGCCCTCTGCCCCTTTGGTGCTCAAGAACTTCTGCCTGTTGATAAACAAATTGACATATTCTTTAAGAAGGAGCATCACACATTTCTTCTAATTGGATGTAGGCCTCACGCTCATTCCCCAGGAAGTAAGGGCAACTGCCATGATCATCAAACTGCCATTAAACTTTCTGTTCCACCTTTAAATGCATCACTTTTTGCTTTTCAATAAATCCAATGGGGCAGATTTACAAAGTGGCCATCGCTAGAGAAAATTCGCCAGAAATCTCATCCGCAGGGACATCGCTAATTTACTAACAGGTGTAGAGGACAATTCACTAGAGAAAGAGACTATCGCTAGTTTAGTTTTGCGCCCTATCGCCAGGCGGCTTTTTGCTCAGGTGAACGACCATCACTCCGCCAATTTACTAAAGTTCAAATGTTCCATTGTGGTAGCGAATTTGCGCCTGGCAAAGTGGCACAGAGTGTGTGGCGAAGCCTTCGCATGTGAAAATTCACCCTTTAGTGAATTTGCCCCAGTGTCTAAATCTTTTTCTGGGCTTAAAAAGAATATCAACAGATGAGGGGGGGTGGGAATAATACAAAAAAATTTCTAAGAAAGTAAATGAATAAATGCAAAGAATCTTCTCAGCTGTTAAGCTCCAACAGGTTTAGGCTCGTTAACATTAACGTCTTTAAGGAAAAGGTTTTCATATATCCCGAGGCAAAGGCAAACTAAAATCTGCTGGTTATTAAATAAAGCTTTCCTTACATAAATTCTCTTTTACCTGATGATGAAGTTATTCTCCTACTGAACGCTGTGAAATACCTGCTCTGTCTCCTTTTTTTTATACGTTGTGTTCACTCAAAGATGGAGTTATTTCACTCCATAGCAAACAATGAAATGAAATGAGTTTGGATTGGTCCATTGAAAACAAAGTTCTGGGGCTTAACTTTTATTCTGTATGGATTTCGGATCTACATAATGGATATGGATAAGTATCCAGTCCCCCTTAATATTTAAACCACAGCAATGTTATTGAGTTATTAAGAAATAACTTGTATATGAATTCCATTGAATTACTTTTCTTTCTCAGTATTTGTTTATTAGTGTTACTAAGTTTAAAGTGGAAGTATTACTGGGAAACAAGTGTTTCTCAAAACATTTCCTAGTTTGAAAGATCCCTCAGTCCCTGGGGTAGCACAATAATCAGTCATATGAATGCGTTACTCCGACAGCCTGGGCACCATGGGAGACATCTGTTAGCTTCTGCTCAGTTGGCTTGATGTTCCTTGTTTTCGTGTTTTTTTTTTTTTGCTGTCTTGGCTGGAAGGTCTTTATCAGTAACTCAACTGGACTTAGCTGATCTTCCTGCAGCAGCAGTGTAGAAGTCATGGTAGCCCCATGGCTAGTGTGTTGCCCAGAAACAAGTTGGTGACGGTTTCCAAATAATAACAATTGTGGCACTTTGCCTTGTAATGAACTGGAACTGACACACGGCAATGGGTATTAGTCAGGGAGGAGAGTTCATAATCTGCCATCTGCCTAGAGACTTTTCTTATGGTAAGGTAGAATCTCCGGCACTCTAGAGCTTGTAGGCCCCAGAGTCATAACTCTTGTATCCCTGTGGACAAGTCCACCATTGAGTAGTAAATCCATATTTTCAGTCAATCTGAAACTGTTGGTTTACTTTATTTGGGGCTTTATTTTTTTGAGATGATGTTACTACTCTATGGGGGCTCACTAGATGTAATCTGGCAAAGATCCTCTCGTGTGGTACGTTACCAAAGTACCAGATGTCACCATGTAAGGTTATATCTTCTATTAAACTACAAGTGACATCAACAGGAGGCAGAGGTACCGGCCACACGAAAGAGCTGCTTAGAAATAAACCAATGGAACGACAGCTGTTTTGGATTGCTCTTCAACAAGCCCCTAATTTTTTTAATTTTTCCCAAAACCAAACCAAAGAGTATTTGCTGACATTATACTGACAATTATGGATTAATGGAATATGTTTTGTGGGGATTTTTATTGCTAAATAAAACATTGTTTACTTTTTGGGTGGGAATACATGGGCCTTTTTTTTCCATTGCAGAGGTTCCCTTAGTCAAGGGTTTTTGTGTGTCAGTTGCTGCTGACAACTAAAAAACACTACATTTGCTTCAAATTGTATAATTACTAGGCATAAACGGTATTAGACTTCACATTGCCTCAACGTACTACCACTGTTGAAAATAATTTTTGTAATCATGGATATTCTGGTTGCTAACTTCTTTTTCTGAAAATACACCTGCTCAAGTAGACTTCCCAAGTGACCTGTAGGAAAGGATCACCAGGCCATTCATCTGGTTCTCTTTGCCCATTGGTCTTGTACCTAAGCAGCCAGAGCATATCTGATTTTCCATAAAAATAGATTATTTTATTGAAAACTTAGACTAACATGTCAGCCAATAACATTACACTCAAGAGAGAGACCATTACAAGGGATTCCGCAAATACCAGAGATTTTGTCTATAGAAGCATAAAGATTTGAAACCTGAACTGAGATGAACTTCATTCTTAAATATTTGTTCCACTTGGATGGACTTAGGGGAAGGGAGTAGAGCCAGATTCAGCATGGTGTAAACAAAAAGGAAAAAAACTAATTTGGGCTGGAGTTACATGCTGAATTTCACTGCACTGAATTGTGAGCAGTGAATTTGTACTGGATCCCAGGGTCGGAACTAGGGGTAAGCAGAAGTGGCACATGCCTAGGGCACAACACTGTAGGGGTGTTGGACACGTACCTCCTATGTTGGCCTCTTGGGTGATCCTGGCCCCTCCACCACCTGAGGCAACTTGCTGCTGCTGTCACCCCTCCCCCGCACACTCACCTTTATGCACTGGAGGGAGCTGAGGGAGGGGTTTACAACTTCGGCAGAGGGGTCCAGGAGGCTAGGCTAGTTTGTAAACTGGAAATTTGGCTCTTAAAATTACAGGTAACTAGTGGGGCACTAGGTAACAGGTAACTAGGTAACAGGTCTACCCCTAGACCAGACCCCTGTTTCTCTACTCCAGGTAGTTGCCACACACTCCTGTCCATCCTCATGACTTCTCTGAACGCACATGAGATGAGGAAGGCAAGGGGGTAGGCCAAGTGTCCAAGGGCACCCTAGGTCTCTGCTGTGTCCACCTAGGCCTGGGACAGAATGATCCTAAAACTATTTATAGTTTTACTTATATATGTATAAACTAGGTTACTTGTGTCTCTAATTCCATTGGAATGATAATATTTTTGCTGTTAATATCCCTTCTGGAAAGTATCATTCTTCTTGAAGAAGACTGAGGTCTAGGATCTCCATTACTCATTGTATTTTATGTTTGCATGCTTTGTCCTCTTGTTCTCCTGCATTTTCTTCATCTTCCTTTTCTTCTGCTGCTTTAAAGCCATTGCTATGTTTCTTTTATAAACCTTATTTTAGCAAGTTTCTACACTTTCATTGTTTTTTCTCTCCTCTCCCCTTCTCTTTCATGCTGTCCCTTTTGGCTACTTTCTGTTCTGCCATTTTTATTTTCCAATTCCATTCTCATTTATCCGTTTGCTATACCATCGATTTCTGTTTTCCACTTCGGGTGACTGGTGTTGGTGTGATGAGGAGTTATACATTTGGAATATGAGAAGTGGCCGTTTTTTTTATTGATGAGTTGTCTTTATATTTATTATTGCTCAGCTTTATTTTCCAGCAGGGTTTTATTAAATCCAATACATTCATTTCCAGTGATGAAGCATCAGATACCAAACCTCTAGGGCCTTGTGTCATAGCAGCTTTAGTTTTGTTTATACAATGTTGATATGGGGAAAAGACGAAAATATTTTTGATATCTCCAATATATGGTATATCCCTGGGGCCAGCTATGCTTGTTAATCACTCCGCCTCCACCCAACACCACTTAGTGTCTATTCAATCCCAACACAATGGCACATTAATACTGCACTGGAGCATAGTGATTCGTTATGTCAGTAATTCATAGTGCAAACAAGCAGAACAGAACTAGCGCCCCCACCTCCCACTTTCATTATCCTTATTTATATTTTTAACAGGACACGTTGTAACTCTTCTGAACCTTGACTCCAAACAACATCCTTTTGTTAGAGAAAGAAAAGACAGAGGGAGCTCACCCTTCTTAGCCAGTACAGGGAAACTATTGTTACTGACTCCCAGCTAACGTCTCCACTTCTTTACCACTTTAAAAGGCAAATCTAAAAATGGGTGAAATTACACTGAAAATGTTTCATATGCACGGAACATGGTGCAAAATTGAATTATAGCAAATCACCCTGTTTATTTTGTTAGCAGCTGATTTGTAAGTCAAGGAGGGGGATTTCTTTCAAGCTTTAGAGGCAGGAGACCCCAGCAAGCTCAGTATCTGCTTCCTCTATTGTTACGTCACTGGGTAATACCACCAGAATTAGGCATATAGCACTGTATATGTGTTATACCTGCCTCTCTGCTTATGCCAGTATTATGTAGTTATTGTAAGGCAATTTGATTTATGATGTGTGTGGTGTAGCTACTACGGGTGCAGGTGGTGCGATGGTACCCAGCCCCAATGGTGAGCAAGATTGATGCTGTGTAAGATATTCATGCTGGGGTTGATGCAACAGTGCAGGATTGATGCTGGAACCAAATGTGTATGCCTGGATGGGGTGGGGTGGTGGTGCCATGGGAGGGGGTAGGAAGGTGGTGCCATGGGAGAGGGTGGGGTGGTGGTGCCATGGGAGGAGGTGGGTGGTGGTGTCATGGGAGGGGATGGCGTGGTGGTGCCATTGGAGAGGCTGGTGGTGCCATGGGAAAGGTTGGGTTGGTGGTGTCATGAAAGGGGTGGGGTGGTGGTGCCATGAGAGGGGGGGTGGTGCCATGGGAGGGGGTGGGTTGTGGTGCCATGGGAGAGGTTGGGTTGGTGATGTCATGGAAGGGGGTGGGGTGGTGGTGCCATGGGAGGGGATGGGGTGGTGGTGCCATGGGAAAAGGTGGGGTGTTATGTCATGGAAGGGGGGTGGGTGGTGGTGCCATGGGAGATGTTGGGGTGGTGGTGTAATAGAAGAGGGTGGTGGTTCCATGGGAGGGAGCCCTGGTGCAAACAGAATCAGCAAGTCCTCGGCTATCCCAGGCAATAAGAACAGTGCCCAGTGCAGGCTGAGATCACATCATGCCATAACTAAATGATGCTTACTTGCCTTCCCCACCTGCCCCTGATGGATACAGTGGCAGCTCTATATTCATAGGGGTGCTCTGGTCTCTGCATTCTGTCTTGGAGCAGTAAGACCTGGAGCACCTAGTATGTAGGACAGGATGCAAATACTTTGCCCATTTTTGCACCCTTCAAAGCCTGCCTTGCACGTTGCAAATGACCCCATGCTTATATGATCCAGATGCTGCCCTGGGACACACAGGGAAAACCCTGCATTTTCTCCAGCAGACTCTATGGAAACCCATTTTTTCACATGACTTTGTAGCATTTGGAAACTGATAAATAACCTTTCTTTTGTCTAGGCCATAAAATGAAGGCATGAGCCTGGTCATTGCAATTTGTTCTGCAAACGTTTATTAAAGAGAAGCTCTTTCTGTTGGTCAGTCAGCTGGACATGTTCACGCACACATGAAATTCATCAAATAAACTCTGTGTTAATTGAAAAAAACAAAACAGCTGCTCCTTTTTCCGAAACATCGGTATAGAAATTCCACAACAGGGCTATGTCTCATATTAAATCAATGCAGATTGTGCTCGGCCTCTTCCTTAAGGCCATATATAGACTGCAGGGTGACACATGGCTGGCATTTTACTAAAAACGATGCTTGATACCAATGTTATTAAAGGGGTTTACCTTGAAGTAATACACAATGGCTAATTCTAAGCAGCTTTTCAATTAGCCTTTTGTATAGTTTTTGAATTATTTGCCTTCTTTTTCTGACTCTGACTCCAGTTTTTAAATGGGATCACTGACCCCCATCTAACTGACCCCATCTAACAAAAACAAATGCTCTGTAAGACTACAAATTTATTTTTGCTAGTTACCTATGTTACCAGTATCTCACCTTTCTCTTTTTTCACTTTATAGCTTCTCATGTGAATATTCTAGAAGCTCTGGAACTCCGAGAAGGCAGCAGAGGAGTAACACTTGCGTCAGGACTTTGCACACAGCGGCAGGGGATCGAGGAGACGGATATTGCTTACCGATTAGAGAATAGAACACACTTCAGTGCTCCCACCAAGCAGCTATTCCCAGGTGTGTACTATTTATGTACTATTTAGTCTGATTAACCTGGAATATTGGAATAGTCAAATTTTCAAAACTTCAACATTGTGTCACCATTTTTTACCTTACTCTTGACTTCATATGTTTATACAGTTCTTTGCAGAATTTATTATCCACACTGTTACTATAGACACCATCTTTCCCTACTATACCTGCTATCCCACAGTCACACTCCCTTCCCAGAGACTATTATCCACTGTTACTATAGGCACCATCTCTCCCTACTATACCTGCTATCCTACAGTCACACTCCCTTCCCAGAGACTATTATCCACTGTTACTATAGACCATCTCTCCCTACTATACCTGCTATCCCACAGTCACACTCCCTTCCCATAGACTATTATCCACTGTTACTATAGACACCATCTCTCCCTACTATACCTGCTATCCCACAGTCACACTCCCTTCCCAGAGACTATTATCCACTGTTACTATAGACACCACCTCTCCCTACTATACCTGCTATCCCACAGTCACACTCCCTTCCCAGAGACTATTATCCCACTGTTACTATAGACACCATCTCTCCCTACTATACCTGCTATCCCACAGTCACACTCCCTTCCCATAGACTATTATCCACTGTTACTATAGACACCATCTCTCCCTACTATACCTGCTATCCCACAGTCACACTCCCTTCCCAGAGACTATTATCCACTGTTACTATAGACACCACCTCTCCCTACTATACCTGCTATCCCACAGTCACACTCCCTTCCCAGAGACTATTATCCCACTGTTACTATAGACACCATCTCTCCCTACTATACCTGCTGATCCTGACTTCAGGATAGATAAGAATTTTCTCCTGAATATATTATTATATCACTCCACAGATGGAACTTTCCCTGAGGACTTCTCTATACTCATCACTCTGAGGGCCAAAAAAGGAGCTCAGTTCTTCATATTCTCTATTTATAATGAGCATGGAGTCCAGCAGCTTGGTGTGGAGATAGGGCGTTCCCCTGTGTTTTTATATGAAGACCAAAATGGCAAACCAAGCCCCGAAAACTACCCTTTCTTCAAAAAGATCAACTTGGCTGATGGCAAGTGAGTAACAAACCAAGGGACATCTTTTCTTTGGGGATAGTGTTTGTGTTCTTTAAATGAAAATGGTTATAATGCAGTTAATGAACTCTGCACACACCTTTGGCACCGAGGCCTTGGAGTGGAAGCAGCATTAAAGGGCAAGACACGCAAAGTTGCCTTATTTCTTAAATTATATTTAAAGGCCTGTGTATAGTATAGCCAGGCTCTGGAAGAGAAGAATGTTTTGCAATTGATTTGGAGTAATTGTGGAGTCACAGTGTGGGTCATTTATAAACATTGGGCAAATTTACACCTGGGCAGGGTTGGACTGGGCTGGGAACCTGGTGGGCCCCACTGGCCCAGACCCCCTCCCTATGTGAAGCCATTAGCGTTGCTTCCTCCCTCCCTCCCTGGCCCTCCATGCACCTTCAAGAAGGAGAAGGCAGGCAAGGGAATGCCAGAGGTGGTTGAGGCTTGGGCAGGGGGTCATGCTTTGTGGCTGTGGCAGGGGGCCCAGCGGAATGTGGTGGGCCTAGGGTTGCTACCTGGCCAGTATTTCACTGGCTTAACTTAGGGCTGCCCTCCACCTGATGCTGCCCCTGGGCAGTAACTGATGGCAACCAATGAAACATTTGCTTCCATTGTTCTACCTGCAGCTGGCTGAAGAAATCTTATCAGGGATTGGTTGGTATGGGTTACTGCCCAGTTGCATATTTGCCCAGTGTGTTTATAAATGAGTGAATAAAATAATTAAAAATTAATTTGCGTTTTGCATCTGGAGCTGAAACTGCTTGAATGACTGATATGAATCTAATAACAATCTCTAATAATAAATAACAAGGTGCCCTGTTGGTCGTCCTTTCCAGGTGGCACCGGATAGCATTTAGCGTGGAAGGGAAAAACATGACGATGATTATTGACTGTGACAAGATGCAGAGCCACACGCTGGACCGGAGCACTAATCCCATCATCAGCACAGAAGGAGTGACTCTCTTAGGGACCAGACTGCTCGACGAAGAAGTGTTTGAGGTGACAACGACCATAATTTCGTAATATTTCTAATTTGTATTACCTTGTTATCATGTCAATCTTACTGCACAGCTAGACTCGACACATTCACCTTTACATTAACATAAGATGTAGATATTTCATCAGACTTGTCACTATTTGTCATTATTTGATGTGCAGCTCTTCAGTCTGGAAAAATAAAATGTTTTATAATTATGGTTTATAAATGATCCTAGCAACCAGGTCAGGTTTAAGGGACAGACTGGAAGATGAATCCAAGAGAAGGAAAAGTATCAGAGAAAGTCCAGATGAAAAGTTATAGAATAAGTTATATTATAACATAGTATAGGGGTCATGTTTGCAGTTGCTGCATAAATAAAAGCAGTGGTGGGCCCAGAGGCAGCAACCCCGGTGGACCCCTGGAACCCCAGTCTGACGCTGGTCCTGCCTCCTGTTACAAATTAGGCAGAGAGCACCTATTGAAATGGGGTGATGGCAGCGATGGTGAAAAATTTGCCAAACGGTGAAAAAATTAACAAAAACAGGGAATAATTTGTGAAATGCATTGAAGTCAATGGGCGTCAAAATAATTTTGCCATGCGACAATTTTGACGCAAAGGAAAATTTTTATAAACTATTTTGCCCAAATCCATTATAGTCAATTGCCACCATTTTGTAAAAACATTCTCAGACGTTAAAACTTGGAAATTCGCCTCAAATCCATGCCTGGCAAATAAGTTTACCCATCACTAGTCAGTAGAGTTGCACCTTAAAAATCAGGAGCACACATCATTTTGATAGTGAGCACTGGAAATGACACTAATAATGCTGGAATTGTGTAGGAAAACGATGCGTTGTGGTTAAAAAAAATATGGTTGCTTGAAAATGACCCCTTTAAGCATTATAAAGGTGAACTTCCTCTTTAAGCATTTTCAGTGGTTTATAGGGGCGGTTCATCTTTATGCACACTCGAAGGGGCAAATTTACTAAAGAGCGAAGAAACTAACACGTGCAACAATTCGCCAGCGTGACGTCATTTCGGTACTTCACCGATATACTATCGGTTGCTGGCGTAACTTCGCTAGTGAAGGAGATAGACTCTAGCGGTACTTCGCTCCCTAACGCCTGGCAGTTTGCGCTCTGGTGAATGGACGTAACTACCCAAATTCACTAAGATGCGGATTTTACTGAACGTTATCTCTTGTGTCAGACATGCCTTCGCCTCCTCAGACCAGTGCAATAAAGTAGATAGGAGTTCCTCAAAAAATAGTTGACAATTTTCCCAAAAAGCGCTGGCGAATTTTCCTTTTACAGGGTGATAGGCTGAAAAATAGTGTAAGATTATTTTGGGGTAACCAGGTTCCCCCCTACATTTCCTAACATATGGCACATAAACTATACACTGGGCTCATGTGTAGGGCAATATAACAACTCCAGCGTTCGTCGCCCTAGCCGCAACTATGGATTTTAGTGAATTAGCGTTGTCCTGGCAAATCTATGCCTGGCGAAGTGTTGCGCTGTGAGCGAAGCCGTTGCTGGTGAATTTTCGGAGCTTAGTGAATTTGCCCCTTAGTATGTTACAAAATGTACAGTACAGCACAGCAGAAACTCACACGTCTATCAGAGGAAGCAGCAAAAACTGGCCTCAAGATCAACACTAACAAAACAGAAACCATGAGGATTAACAACCAGCAGCAAGACCAAATCCAGCTGCAAGGAGTTGACATTAAGGACGTGGACAAGTTTGTCTACCTGGGCAGCGTAGTAAGCAAGGATGGAGGAGCAGATGACATCAGGAGCCGCATCAACAAAGCCAGGCATGCATTCAACACCTTACGTCCCATCTGGAACTCCACTGCCCTTTCACAACAAACCAAAATTCATATTTTTAACACCAATGTGAAAGCAGTCTTGCTTTATGGTTCGGAAACCTGGAGACTGACCATGACAACCACAAGTAAGCTCCAAACCTTCATCAACCGCTGCCTACGACACAT
This sequence comes from Xenopus petersii, assembly GCA_038501925.1. Lineage (NCBI taxonomy): Eukaryota > Metazoa > Chordata > Amphibia > Anura > Pipidae > Xenopus > Xenopus petersii. The sequence goes on along the minus strand of CM076677.1, from coordinate 10,343,044 downwards.
CCTGCACATCAGATGGCCAGAGAAAACTTCCAACATCAGCCTATGGAAAAGATCAAAACAGATCCCCATCGACCGAGAAATCAGAAGAAGAAAGTGGGACTGGATAGGCCACACCCTCAGAAAGAGTTCTGACAACATCACAAGGCAAGCCCTTGAGTGGAACCCACAAGGAAAAAGAAAAGTTGGCCGACCAAGACAGACATGGAGGAGGTACATGGAGGCTGAAATGAAGGCAGCCGGATGGGCTCAGCTGAAGAAGACCGCTGCGAACCGAGTTCGTTGGAGGAGTGTCGTTGAGGCCCTATGCTCCCCGCTGGGGCAAACGGACTAAGAGAGATATACAAAATGGCTAATCCTAAGCAACTTTTCAATTGGCCTACATTTTTTTCCCTTTTCTTCTGACTCTTTCCAGCTTTCAAATTAGGGTTCACTGACCCCATCTAAAAAAAAACCCAAAAGCGGCTACAAATGTATTATTATTGCTACTATTTATTACTACTCTTTTTATTCAGTGCCTCCCCTATTCATATTCCAGTCTCTTATTTAAATCAATGCATGGCTGCTAGGTTTATTTGGACCCTGAAATTGCAAACTGGAGAGCTGCCGTACAAAAAAACTCAAAAACCACAAATAATAAAAAATTAAAACCAATTGCAAATTGTCTCAGAATATCACTCAGTATAACGTACTTAAATTGAATTTAAAGGTGAGCAATCCCTATGATGTTATTTATAAATGTAATTGCAATTGAAAGCAGAAACTTCTTGACAAATTTGTTACTTATCTGGTTTCCTGCTACATTGTTTTAGAAGTCAGAACCACCAGGGCTTAGAACAGAAAGGGACAGACAGATACTGCAGTTATAATTGGGTTATATTATATATAATAGTGTATAAAACATGAGAAGTAATGGAAGACTAAGCCCTAAATATCCATCCATTGAACATCCAACATTCCAGGAATGTCTGCAGTCCCTCTCACAAGTCATACTCAGCAGTATTTTGTAGCGTTGAATTCCCAGGCAACGTCAGAAGGGCAAAAAGGGATCTTTCCCATGAGTTGAACCTTTTGTTGTGGTTGAAACAATGTTCTCTGCAGTGATGAGGGCCGTCCCGGGGGAAGCCGTGTGGGATGGGAGATTTACATGGACATCTGCCTGAGGGGAATTTTATAGGTTGTGATGGGGAAGATAATGATCGGTGAAGGGGGGGAAGATAATGATCGTGGAAGGAGGAAAGAGGTGTGTGAGAGAGGAAAAAAAGGGAAAAGATTCCATATTCACAATTTAATCGTCTTACTACTGAACTTTCTGCTACTGACCATAGTGTGTGTGATAGGGACCTTAGATTGTAAGCTCCATGGGGCAGGGACTGATGGGAATGAAGGATCTCTGTTAGCACTATATAAATAAAGATGTAGTGATGGGGGAATGTTATAATGTAGAGGATACATGGCGGACATTATGGTAGATGAGTTTTCTTCATTGAGATGATCATGACACCTACAGTTGTTCTTCTAGAGATACAATATTGTGTGTCTGGGCCAAGGCAGCACTTTACTGTGTGTCTCTTGCAGCAGATTCCTTTTGGCTAAGTCCAGTGTTTACTTGTGCCTGGGACCAGTCCAGGGAAGAGAGAGTTTTATGTTCATTGAATTGTGTCAAAGAGGGAAAGTGTGTAACCAGCTGGAGCGCTGACCTACAACCTTGGAGATGCTCAGGATCCTGGCCAAAAAAACTCATCCGAACTCTGCCAACTTCAATAATTCTTTTTGGGAAGGACAGGAATTACATTTAATGGATGAGGCTTATACAGTCATCTAATAGGGGGAAAGGTTTGTTGGGAAAGTCAAAGAAAAAAACATGTGATTTTTCCATTACAGCAAATGATAGGGGGTTATATAGAGAAATAGGGGGACATGTAGTCGGAACACTTACAGAGAGTTGAACTGATCAATAAGGGTATATGGGGCAAGAAAAGAATTTAGAAAGAGGAGTTATATGGAGCAGTAGGAGGAGTTATAGGGAGGGTTATATGGAGCAATAGGAGGAGTTATAGGGAGGGTTATATGGAGCAGTAGGAGGAGTTATAGGGAGGGTTATATGGAGCAATAGGAGGAGTTATAGGGAGGGTTATATGGAGCAATAGGAGGAGTTATAGGGAGGGTTATATGGAGCAATAGGAGGAGTTATAGGGAGGAGTTATATGGAGCAATAGGAGTAGATATAGGGAGGTTTATATGGAGCAATAGGAGGAGATATAGTTATATGGAGCAATAGGAGGAGATATAGGGAGGGTTATATGGAGCAATAGGAGCAGATATAGGGAGGGTTATATGAAATAATAGGAGGAGTTTTAGGGAGGGGTTATATGAAGTAATAGGAGGAGTTTTAGGGAGGGGTTATATGAAGTAATAGGAGGAGTTTTAGGTAAGGGGTTATATGGAGCAATAGGATTTTATAAGGAGGGGTTATGTCCCCAGAAAAGTTGATGAGCAAGTACTCACAATAAAAATGGTAAGCTCCCCGCTTGAAACATGATGTCTGTGCAACTCTCTTAAGTTTCTTACATCGTGGATTTAAATGGAAGAGTCAGGGTGCTAAATTAGGAGAAAAAGTACCGTAAATGCTTCTGTTTGGCTATAATTTGGGCTATCAGGGGTGTAACTGGAAAAGAAGCAGTCTGACGTTATGAAAATGTCATTGCCAAGTTTAGGGGAGCCCAAAATTATTTTTTCTGTGGGGCCCAGTAACTTTTAGTTACACCACTGGGCGAAGCTTTTGATGAATTGAGTTACCATTACAGTCAAAACATTATTAGGAACAACCCTCTAAACTGTCCCATAGTCTGTACAATAAAAAACAACAATATACCATTCATACCCCTTCATAGAGGCCCTTTAATATTAGGGAGCAGTATCCACCCAACCATGTAGTGTAGCAACAGCTGAAGATAGAAGAAAGCTGTGTGTAATTATGTGAAACCAAATGTATATTGCAACTGATTACGCTTTATTCCTCCAATGGAAATATCAGGAAATTACATTCACCCTTTAGACATGCTTTATTATTTTGGCATTGCTTTAACTGTAATCTTTTCTCACGCTCAGCATGTATGAACTCATATAGTTACAGACAACCACATGCAGTTTTATGTTCCAAGTTAGCAACCCTATATAATAACAATATATATATATATATATATTTATATATATATATATATATATATATAGTGATCTGCAAAGCCCCAGTCTCCTCAAAGTCTGCTTTTCTGTAGTTCTCCCTCCCTGCCCCTTTTTCCTACATATTTCAGTTCACCAGGGAGAAAGAAATTGTTTAGAGTGCCAGAAATCTCAAATGCCTTGACAGCGTGAAGCCAGGAAAGAGGGTGGGGAGTCAGATGAGGGGACTAAACACAGCTACACCCCAATTAAGAACAACTTGATTCTAAATTTATCTCAGAATACTGTCTTTTCTGTCCCCTTTCTTGCTAAAGGAACGCAAAGGAGATTATAAAACATCAACCATAATAACCATAAACATTACCATTAAACTGTGTTTAGCAAAAGAATATTTCTCCTTTGTCATTGCTCTGCAGTTTATGCCTCTCTATAATGTACTCTGTCCTGTGCTCTCTGTATTAAAACATGTCGACATTGTAACACAATAGGGTGGGTGATAAATAATAACGGACAACCTGACCGTGGAAGCTTATGCAAGGCTTTAAGATGAGTCAGTAACAACTTTACAAAAGGGCCCAAAAATCAAACTAATAATAATAAATTAGAAATTAATTTTAAACTATAAACTTTAGAGAAATAAAGAGGCATTGCTGGTTCTCAGGCCGAACACTATGACATTGCTTATCCGTTGGCAGGCCTCTGGCACCTATGATTAAATGCCGGAGGGTACCATGTGGGGTATGTGGGGTCAGTATGTATCCAATTTTTAACATGTCTTTGAATAAATAATTTATTTTTACTATTGAAAAGCCTTGGGACATATATCTTTTGATATTAATGGTTTTGCATAAGGCCTCTGGCACACACAAGAATAGAGATGATGTAACTCTTAGGTGTGAATAAATGAGTGGTCACAGGATCTCTCTCTTTTAAAATAGAAATGTGTAGTGTTTTGGTAAGTAGCAACTCCATAAATAAGTCTTAAGATAGGGCCTTTATGCTCAGATATTGCTCCTTTGAATGGATAATCTTCCACTTCCCTATGTCCATGAAGAAGTGTCATCACTAGTCAATAAGTACTACAGACCTAACAAGGTTACAGATATATAGAAACATCGGGGTAACAGTCACCCTGCTATAGTTCCAGGGGTACCCAGGGTACAAATAAGCTCTCACCCCACATCTCCCCCTAACTGGCCTTCACACTGGACCCCCTTAGCTCATAACAAGGTTACAGATATATAGAAACATTGGGGTAACAGTCACCCTGCTATAGTTCCAGGGGTACCCAGGGTACAAATAAACACTCACCCCAAACTTCCCCCTAACTGACCTTCAGACTGGGCCCCCTTAGCTCATAACAAGGTTACAGATATATAGAAACATTGGGGTAACAGTCACCCTGCTATAGTTCCAGGGGTACCCAGGGTACAAATAAACACTCACCCCAAATCTCCCCCTAACTGACCTTCAGACTGGGCCCCCTTAGCTTATAACAAGGTTACAGATGTATAGAAACATTGGGGTAACAGTCACCCTGCTATAGTTCCAGGGGTACCAAGGGGACAAATAAACACTCACCCCAAATCTCCCCCTAACTGGCCTTCAGGCTGGGCCCCCTTAGCTCATAACAAGGTTACAGATATATAGAAACATTGGGGTAACAGTCACCCTGCTATAGTTCCAGGGGTACCCAGGGTACAAATAAACACTCACCCCAAATCTCCCCCTAACTGACCTTCAGACTGGGCCCCCTTAGCTTATAACAAGGTTACAGATGTATAGAAACATTGGGGTAACAGTCACCCTGCTATAGTTCCAGGGGTACCAAGGGGACAAATAAACACTCACCCCAAATGTCCCCCTAACTGGCCTTCAGGCTGGGCCCCCTTAGCTCATAACAATGTTACAGATATATAGAAACACTGGGGTAACAGTCACCCTGCTATAGATCCTGGGGAACCCAGGGCAGAAATAACCATTACACCCAAATCCCCCCAACTGGACTTCGGGTTGAGCCCCCTTAGCTAATAACAAGGTTACAGATATATAGAAACATTGGGGTGTCACCCTTCTATAGTTCCAGGGGTACCCAGGGTACAAATAAACACTCACCCCAAATCTCCCCCTAACTGGCATTTAAACATTGGGGTAACAGTCACCTACTATAGTTCCAGGGATCTTTTTAACTTTGACAGTCTTTGTTGGGTTATAGAATGTTGGATGTTATTTAGAACTGTTCCGTCATTCAATGTCTCTCTTGTCTCTGCTAAATCTCTACATTCCATGTCTTTTGGGGCACTCCCATAGAATGTGGATATCTTTCACTTTTTCCATACCCTACTGTCCATAATGTGTATGACACAGCTGGATACTTGGACCATTACCGTATTGCTACCAAGGTCAATCAAGTTCTTCCAGTCAATTACAAACCATGACATCATGTGGGATTCCATGCTGGCTTTTTAATCGTTTGTGTTGGAAGTTTTACATGAGATCATTACAGTGAATTGACTTATTCAATGCAGTCTCTTTATTCAGTTCAGATAACTGATTGGATGCACTAACAGGACCTTAGAGAAACACTTTCTCTAATTTCCCACCAAAGCTTCATTGTATATACTGCTATATGTTATTTTAAAGGGTTGATTAATTATTTTTACAGATTCATATAGGCATAAATCTTTCAATGCCTGTGCAATTAAACAAACTCTGTGCCTTAATTATGCTCAATTCCTGGTCAACAGGTGTCATATAAATTTCATGCTTGTAATCAACATTATAAATATTTTATTTGGTATGAAAGTTGGGCCAAAAGTTGTGCCCAGTATTTTAAATGCATTATTGAGTAATGACATTGCCCAGTAATTAGCAACATTAACAGAATTTGGATGGTGTTGCTCATACCTGATACATGTCATTACTCGATAATGCGTTTAAATAAGCGATAACTTTTGGCATAGGCAGCTGGTCAACCCATAAGCCATTTGGTCAGACTATTTTTAATGTGGTCAGACACAGATGCCACAAGGGAGGTGGAACATATTTTCTCTGTGGGTCAGAGGATCAAAACTGCCTAAACATGGGCCCAAGTGTAGAAAAACGGTCAAGTCAATATGGCTATAGTCAATATGACCCAAACTGTGGGGGTTGTGTCAGTAGGGGCTCAGTGCAGTGGGATTTTGGACAGCTTGAATGAGTGTCAGGGGTTTTTTTTTTTGATTCTTTGTGTATTTTGGCTATATATATATATATATATATATATATATATATATATATATATATATATATATATATTGAATTTCTGGTTTAGATCTGAAGAAACACAACTGAGGAACATATAAATGTATAACAAGAAGACTGCAGAAGGACCACACAGTTAAATAATACCAATCAGAGCTGGGTGAGCAGATGAGCACACAACAGGCTTCCTATCCTGATGCAAAGTCACTAGTTCAACTTCATGACCTCCCCCCCCATCCTCCTCTTTACTCCTCGGACCTCCCACTGTGTTTCCACAGGAAGGGTTCCAACATCCATAGTTGTGACCATTATTGTTGTACTCCTGGGAGCAGCTGTCCCTATTATCCTTTCCCACACTATTTCAGTCATTCTGTACTGTACTGAGTACTGAGGAGCCTAGAATCTACAAAGCCCAAGGAGAATAGATTGCATAGACTTTATCTCCATGAGAGAAGTATGGGTAGGGCAAAAGTTAGGGATGTACCGAATCCAGGATTCGGTTCGGAATTCGCCATGGATTTGGCCTTTTTCAGCAGGATTTGGCCAAATCCTTGTGCCCAGCTGAATCGAATCCTAATTTGCATTTGTAAATTAGGAGTGGGAAGGGAAATCACATGACTTTTCGTCACAAGACAATGAAGTAAAAAAAAAATGTCACTTTTTCCTTTCCCGTCCTTAATGTGCATATGAAAATTATGATTTGAATTTAGTTTGGTGTTCAGCCAAATCTTTCACAGAGGATACAGGGATTTACCCGCATCCCAAATAGTGGATTTGGTGCATCCCTATCAAAAGTGCAATCCAGGTTTTTCTCTAAAAATTGTGTTTGTAGATTATGAGCAGTAGGACCCGCCTTAACTTCCTTTCCAAAGATAGTTACATTGTACAGTTTGTCTCACTTTCCTGTATACTAGAAAGTGCACAGAATATATACTTCCTTAGCCCATAAAATATTATACTGTTACATGTGCAACTTGGCACATGTATAGATGCCTTGGAAATTAAGGCAGAGGCCAACCATACCATAGTTTGGCCAATACATTCCATACATGTGCTGATGGAGAGGGTAGTCAACAAATTAGTTTCCATGTTTTGAGTATCACTGCTTGAGCAGTTTAATCATGTACGAGCCCAACTCATGGTCAATGGTCTACCAGCTTGGTGTGAAAGAATTTACAGGTGTCCTTATCTGTGAAACCAGTGATATCACGTTTCCAAGGGGGTTTCCGGGGTTGGCAAGCAAACTGTTGCCCCCAATCACTATGGGGCAAATTTACTAAAGGGCGAAGTGACTAACGCTGGTGAAAAGTCACTAACGAAGAAGATAGACTCTAGCGCTACTTCACACTCTAATGCCAGACGAATTTGCACGTTACCTCTTGCGCCAGACTTCACTTCGCCACCTCAGACCAGGCGAAGTGAAATAGAGTAGATAGGAATTCCTCAAAAAACACTGGCGACTTTACAGTTTTTCAGGGTGATAGGCTGCAAAAGATCGTAAATATTTTAGGGTTTCTCGGTTTCCCCCCTGCATTTCCTAACATATGGCACATACATGATACACTGGGCTCATGTGTAGGGCAATATAACAACTCTATTTTATTTTAATAATGTTCCCTGGGCTTGTGTAGTGTGATGTATTTGCTGCAACGTATACGTCCATTGTACTTTAACTTCCCGTCGTATGCAAAATTAGCCAACGTTAGCGCAACTTTGCTTTGCTTGCCGAATTAACGGTAGCAAAACTTCGCCATCGTTAGGTTCAATCGGCTAAGGATAGTCTTGGTTATAAAAACAAACCCTTGAGATCTGGTTCCACTCCCAGCGTATCTGGCACTGAGGATGGCACACCAGCAGCTGGTAAACTCTTACTTACTCATATATTCTATACTACTGGTTGTCTGGGACCTGACTTCTGACACTGTAGAATTTATGTCACAAGGTTATCCTTAGACCCATCCTTGTAGCAAATTAACTAAAGGGTGAATTTTTGCGAGCGATTTCGGCACACTTTGGTCACTTCACCAAGCGCAAATTCATTACAACTATGCTAATTCACTAGAATGCAAAGTTGTGTCTCAGCAGCCGAACGCTGCCGAATTTACGTTATCGTTACATTGGCTGGGCGAGCATTTCATAGTGAATTTTCGTTAGCGTTCATTCCTAGAGAAACTTTGCTAGCACTCTTTGGTACAAAACCTTGAAGTGGCCACTTTTTATTACAAATGTCCAAGGACGGCTTCGTTCGCTAGCAAAATCTCCTCTACGCCTGTTAGTGAATTGATGATGTCCCTGCGGATGGGATTTCTATTGAAATCACGTTAGCGTCGGCCACTTCGCACTTTAGTGAATCTGCCACCTTGTCTAGCAAGATATAAAGAGCCCCTACAATGAAGGGGTTAGAGATAGCCACAAGGCCCTTTACACTATTTTGTATCCATACTGTCTGTGTATTCCCCCCTATTTTAAAGGGTCAAGGCTAGTGTTTGAGACCTTACCATTAAACAACAAAGAGAAAAATAGTGTTACATACTGTAGACTCCTTACATCTGTGCTAAAAGTAGCAGGACTCTCTATGGAACCCAATTGGCAGAGCACCCAGGACTGTTTCCTTCTGGCAAGTTGCAGGATTTATTATCAGTTGTTCCTGTGACTCAGAACCAGATCGATCCATGGGCTCCCTTCATATTTTGCTTGATTTCTGCCCACTATGAATCTGTGCTGAATGTGTGTCATCTGCAGCTGTGCTGTGTGTGTGGGAACGGGAAACTGCAAGCTCTGTGTAGCAGAAGACAGAAGGTTCCCTAGTGAAATGAAGCTGAAACCCTATAGCAATATATGCACCCTGGTGCTCAGCAGAGGAGTTGTTATGCTGACCCTGTAGGACACCACTAATGGAGAAGGTTGAACACAGCATGGAATATCATTTGGCATAACCGGGGGGGGGTCCTTGAGAGAGAGAATAAATATGGCGCTCCATGTACATTCTTGTAGAAAAATGATCCCCTTGTATAAGGATCAACAGCTGTGACGCTTGCCCTCTCCCATACCTCCCAACATTTTGGAAATAGAAAGAGGAATAAAAAGATTTGCAGTGCAGAGTGTGGGGAACATTTTTTGACCACGTCCATTTTTTCCTAATTTCCATGTCTATTTTACAATACCTGCCAGGTTATGAACGTTTGAACACATTTCTGTGGTTTTTATGTTAATACAATTTTGCTAATGACGGCGAATTGCCCTTTAAGATGCAAATGCGTTTCCCCAAGAGACCTGCGTAAATTTTTCTTTGCTTATCTTAAATTGTTACAAAATTATCTAAGTATCTATTCTGGGTTCTCTGCCAAAAGCCAATTAAGTTAGAAACATCTTTTTCTGGATCTTCAGTGCAGGTGATCAAAGAGAAAGTTGGGACATTTCAGTAACAAACCTAGGTTGAGCTGTCAAAATCAGGACTGTCCCGCATAAAAATGGGACAGTTAGGAGGCATGCCCTCTCCTTTTTTTACCTTATTCTCAGGCTGGTTTAGGATCATACAGGGAAGCAATCAGAAATCCCAGGACCTGGCTTACAAGAGCTTACAATTTAGCTCACATATTTGTAAATGTGCCCCTTTCTGCAAAGACAATGCACTGGGACATGATGATAAAGTTGTGTGGACAATGCATATGTGCAGGAGATATTATAGGGATCTCCATCTATATGACTATTAATGGAAGGGAGTTGTGATACTGCTTAACTGAGCCATTATCAGAGCCACTATGGAGCACTATTTCCTGGTTTTCTATGCAGAATGGCTCCAGTGTGTCTGTATTTAAATATGCACAATAAGTATCAGCAATAAGCAATATATAATATTTGTTATAAACCTCATAGGATGGAAGCACTATATTTTCTTTATTATGCAGACCATGAAATAGCCGTCCTTTGGGACCTCATGAGAAACATGGCTGATGTTTGTTGGTGCTCAAGTAATGTCAGGCGGCAGAAATATGGATCCAGAGGGAAACCTGATACAGCTTAAATTATTGCAAAACATGCTGGATTTAAAAAAACAATGATTTGTTTTTTTTTTTCATAAGAAAAGAAAATGACAACTGGAACTGGTAACGTGACATATTGCACACATATTCTAAACTAAACATATCTTTGCAGGGGGATATCCAACAATTAATGGTGGTGCCAGACCCCAGAGCTGCCTTTGACTATTGCACCCATTACATGCCCAGCTGTGATTCTGCCCTGATCTACGCCATACATGCTGAAGACCCTGTATTTCCTGAAGAGGTAAGACCACCAGGGGGCAGGAGAGAATCATAGTAGACAGGGTGATAAGTACTCACTGCCATTTATTTCTCTAACACATGATTTGGTACCCACCGAGAAGCAATGATTCCCAGCATACTAGACAGGCGTGAAATTATTGGATTTTGGCAGAGGTTTTGCTGAATACCGGGCCGGCTCACTCAGCAGATGGAAAGTCAAGGGATGTCCCAGCTGAAATGGTAACAGCTGTCTCCCAGGGCTGGGACTTGTCTGTCTCATTCACATGAACATGACTCAGGACAATGGTATCCATGGCTGGGAGGCAGCAAGGAAATCCGGGGGCCGTTTGTGTGTCATCAAAACCCAAGAGAAAAGCCCCCTTGCCTTGCACATCAGCACATTATGTTTTGGCCATTGGATCGTCAATATCTCTGCTTGGCATCAGTTAGTGTTTATATGCAAAACAAATAAGTGTATTGTCGGTATTTTTGGCATGGACTATAACAAGGTAGGCCAACAGGTAGCAGAGAGAGAAGAACTATGAGGTACAAAGGCAGAGAATGTTATAGAAACACACAGACGAGTTCCCACAGTTATTCACGTGTACTGTAAGTTCATGGGCCCGAGCCGTAAAAATCTGTTACATTCTGCCAGAAACAGCTTCATTCTCTCTCTCTCTCTCTCTCTGCACCTGCTGGGTATGATGGTCCACGGGGCACAAGGATTCTCAGCGTAGCAGCTTCTAAAAACCCTCTAGGGACCACCCTGTGCCAAAACAAATCAAAGGCCAGTGCTAAAGAGGCAAAGGCGTCAAATATCCTCTCTGATGCTCCTGCAGATCTGGAAAAGATGAGTAGGTCCAACAGAGAAAACAGCCACTGTTTTTCCTAAAATCCAGAAAACATGTCCCGTTTTTATCTCATGGAAAGCATTACCCCCATCACCCCTATGAATCTATATTTACAAAAAATAAAGTCTTGGGCTGCCATTACTATTGCTCCAAATAACTTCTTGCTATCCCTACTTTAATGGTCACTCCCAACTGCTTTATTTATATATTTAATCCTTTTCCCAAATTGCTCCATTCACACAAAAAACTTCCATTTGTTTCAAAACTCTTGCCTTTAACCCTTTCCAATCACTTATCAATTAATAAATAACCATGTTAGCCTATACAACCCTCTCTATAACGCCTCCTATTGCTACATATACCCCCTCCATAAAACTCTCCCTGTAACTCCTCCTTTTGCTCCATATAACCCTCCCTATATATCCTCCTATTGCTCCATATAACCCTCCCTATAACTCCTCCTATTGCTCCATATAACCCCACCCTCTAACTCCTCCTATTGCTCCATATAACCCTCACTCTAACTCCTCCTATTGCTCCATATAACCCCTCCCTATAACTCCTCCTATTGCTCCATATAACCCTCCCTATAACTCCTCCTATTGCTACATATAACCCTCCCTATAACTCTCCCTGTAACTCCTCCTTTTGCTCCATATAACTTCTCCCTATATATCCTCCTATTGCTCCATATAACCCCTCCCTATAACTCCTCCTATTGGTCCATATAACCCTCCCTCTAACTCCTCCTATTGGTCCATATAACCCTCCCTATAACTCCTCATATTGTTCCATATAACTCCTCCCTATAACTCCTCCTATTGCTCCATATAACCCTCCCTCTAACTCCTCCTATTGGTCCATATAACCCCTCCCTATAACTCCGCCTATTGCTCCATATAACCCTCCCTATAACTCCTCATATTGTTCCATATAACTCCTCCCTATAACTCCTCCTATTGCTCCATATAACTCCTCCCTATAACTCCTCCTATTGCTCCATATACCTCTCCCTATAACTCCTTATATTGCTCCATATAACCCTCCCTATAACTCCTCATATTGTTCCATATAACTCCTCCCTATAACTCCTCCTATTGCTCCATATACCTCTCCCTATAACTCCTTATATTGCTCCATATAACCCTCCCTTTAACTTCTCCTATCGCTCTATATAACCCCTTCTTATAATTCCTCCTATTGCTACATATACCCCATATATATATATATATATATATATATATATATATATATATATATATATATAATTTTCGAAGAGCCATAGGATTACTATTAAAACCCTACATAAGGTTGTTCGCTCCCCATAACTCCTCTACTTACATAATATAACACCTGCCTATAGTTCCTAGTGTAAGCTCCCAATGATAGTTGTTATTTATATCTCCTCCTCTAAAGTTCTTCCTTACACTGAACTTACAATTTCTCCTTTCTGATTGGGTGGGTGATGGTTTCTTAAGGTCTACTGTTAATTGCAGTCATACTGTACTGTTCTATTTTTTAACATTCCTCTGGGTGTTTCATTTGGTTTCTCTGCACTGTCTTCTTGCTGATGCTTTCTTGGCCCCACAGAGCAATCAAGAAACTAAGCCAAGAAAAAAAGGCAAGAAAGGGAAAGGCAAAAAAAAGGACAGGAAGGGCAAAAAGAAGAAGAGAAAATCTGTCGTTGAGGAGACAGAACCCACTCTCAGCACTATCATGGCTGTTACACAAGGATATACTACCTCATCAATTACACCAGCAGTCACTATCGTCACGGTAACGATACTTCAAATAAGCCATCCTCATGCCACCATGCTTGCTTAAACTAGTTTCCTGGATATTTTCAGTAACATCATACAATAACAGTGTGCTATTCGCTCATCATCTATTATTCTACGTAGTACTAACATCATGCATTTTAGCGTGTGTATCATCTATATAAGCAATATTTGCAGAAAATTGTTGGGTATGGAAGTTTTAAAACTGTTTTGACATATTTGCAGCCATATTTTGCAGTGGCATCGGGATGGGGATGGATAGGTGCAGGTTGGATGGGCACCAGACCTCCATTTCCTTTAAACGTAATCACGCTGGGTTTTATTCAAGACTTTTTGGCGAGCCATTAAGTTTGAAAAGCTGGTCATAAGTATGAATTTGAGTTCAACATTAAGAAGTTAAAATACATAGTGCTGAAAGAAATAACTTGTCAGTAATTTATCGAGCCATTTGCTAAATGGAAGTCATAACATTGTTTTCCGCAAGACATCTGTTTTCCACCATCTCATCCTGGCACTAACCCTTCTAAACAAGCATGTGAAATCTCTTGTCAGAAAGCCAACATCTATTTCATCTCCTTTCACTGCTTGTGCCATATGCAGGGTTGAGATGTTTCAACAAGGAGATTGTTGCTAGGAACAAATCAATGGACACCGCAGCTAAAGGCTGTTGAGCAATTGCTGCATCTGGGTTGTCTAAATATTTCCTGATAGCCACAGCAGAAATGTCTGCCAGAAAAGTAATACAAGTAACAATACTGAACTACAATGTATATTCATTGTAAACTAGTCATGTGCAACATGTCCTGGAAATCCAAAGAATGAATGTTACTGCTATACATTGTAATAACAAGCTAATAGTTTGCTCAAGGTCTGGAAACTAATAGATGCCAAATGGTTTTGAACACTAACCCAGCAAATGCTACCTGCTAATCTAACCAGGCTGAAATGGAACCAGTAGTGCTGGAAACAGCCACTCATACACCTTTCAAGGTTTTCCTTTAGAAAAGCAAGTCTGTAAAGAACAGGAACGGAAATATATAGAGGCATACCGGGGATCACCTTAGGGTTAAAACCAAAACTGAAAAAGGCATCTGTTTTGCGGTGGATTGAATAGAATTGGTTTTAGCAGCTTCTTCCATAAGGAGGAGAGTTGTCCAGTTATCTTTAATGAGCTGGAGAAACATCTCAAATACTGCTAAAGTTTCATCTATCCTCTCAAGCTGTCCATTCCACTGTGGATGACAACCAGAAGACAAAGACATGTTGATTAGATGTCCATTCCAAAAAGGCTCTCAAAAACTACAGTCAGAGACAATGGCTGCATGCAGACACATAACCTCCCTACCTTCTTGGAATCCATGTAGATTCCTTTAGTAGAGATGTCAAAACCCAAAAAATGTATTGGTGTTCTCAAATTAACATTTCTCAGCCTTTACTAGTTTTAGTTTTAGAAAAACCTATTTCATTTGCTTCCAGTGTTCATTTATAAGTAGAAAAGGCTAGAGTATCAGCCAAATACAGCCCTAAAAATGTCATTAATGAAATGTTGAAAAGTGTCTGGAATGTTAGAGAAACCAAATAACTACAGTATGTATTTAAAATGTCCATACCATGCTTGAATGCTGTCTTCCACTCTTCATGGTACAACCATTAACAAAAAAGTTCTCAGGGGCATGTAAATAGTTTCTCTAGTTTCTCTTACAGTTCCAGACCACTTGACTGCTTTTTTTTCTATAAAACCCAGGATTTAGAATGGTAAACAGACTAATGCGGGTATCATAATCTAATTTTTATTAGATGAACCTCAGTCAAGGGCCCACCACTTGTTTGAGAAAAATAGTGCCCCATTTAATGATATGGGGACCATGATTCAAGCCATGGCAACTCCATAAGGTGGTTCACAATGTCCTGTGACCACTGGCTCAAGGTCACAGCCCAATTAATGATTAAAGTGCAGAATTACGCAGGTGGGCAGTGGATACTTTGTTGTTGAAGATCTGGCTTGAACTTGATTTGAACTGTTATCAGATTTGATTGCCTAGTTTTCTAAAGGATGTACTGGATAGGGATTTCTGTAACAATCGGTATTGTTTGTTTAGAGCCTGTCATCTGAGGAACAGTTACATAGACAACATCTAAATCACTGCTGGTGTTACGGCCTCTCTGGTCTTTAGCTCAGAAATGTTCCTACCCATCCTGGTGGTCAGTCACATGTCTGTTCTGATAAAGATATAATTCCCATTTGAGATGCCAATCATCCACGTTTCTTTATTGCTTTCTTTTACAGTGAGGTGGAAGTCTCCTGCAGGTTCCAGCAATCCTTGATTCAGGGGCAAACAGTTACTTCATAGACTCTTTCTTTATCAAGACTCAAGACATTCCTCTTTTCCCTATGTCACAGCCCAAAATCATTACAATGGCTCATGGTTCGCCAATCATATTCTGGACCCATGTCCTTTGAGACTCAACTTCTGCATGAAACAATTAATGGTGCTAAATTTGAATTTATGTTGTTTAGATTGGTTGAAGGCCCACATTCTATTATTGACTGATCTGAGGATTGGTCATCTTTTCATTCAAATATTGCGTCTGTAGCAGAGTGTTCTACCACATTAGCCATAGATCAAAACTGGTAAGCGATACCTTTTATTGGCTAACTTAGTGTGAAGAAACACTGAAGAATTGAAGTTTTGAAGAACTTTAAGTTCTGGTTCAGAGAGAGGACAGATTTGACAGACAGAATGGGTGCTTCAGGCAAGACATTTGTTGGACAGACGTACTCCATATCATATGAAAGTATATCCACAACCTTTTCATTAAGCCTGTCTGCAAGTTCATTGCACTGTATGTGGAAGGTACAACAAAAAAAGTTATTGATCTCTTTTGGAAGTATAATCTGAGGTATAGGCATAAGAAGCATCAGAAGGAAGACAAAACTGTAAAATACAGGGTAAGTGATGCCTTTTATTCAGGGATGGGTGAATTTGAACCGTTTTGTTTCAATTAGCCGCCGGCGAAATGTTGCAGACACACATTAAAGTCTATGGGCGTCAAAAAAATTTTTTCACGCGCCGAGATTATTTTGTTGCGCGTCTTTTTTTTTGACGCACGTCTCCATACAAGTCTATGGGCGTCATTTTTTCGGCGAAACAAGGCGAAAAAATTCACCCATCCCTACTTTTATTGGATAACGTAGTAAATTATATGATACAAGCTATTGGGGCAACTTAAGATCCTTCTTCAAGCATGGTACAATGCAGTAACTGAAAAATCATGACATTTATACACACTACCTCAGGGTAATTTTTTTTTTTTTTTTAAAACTGAAATGTATGTGTAAAATCCATTTCTGTACAGATACTGATTAGCCTCCCTCAGTTGGAATGCCTCTATAGAGGTTAATATAATAAACACCTATTTGTAAGGTGATTGCAGTCCTGAGGCAAGGATCTTCAGAAATGTACCATCTTCTTCTAAAAGATGCCCACTAGGTGCAGAACTCAAACCCCCCTTACAGCATCAGGGATACATATCTGGATACAAATTTCTATCCCTCTTATTGTGTCATTCGAGTATGTTGACATTCTGCTTGAATTCATATTCCAACTCATTTTGCTCCTGACGTATTTTAAAGTTACCCGTTATTATCATGACTTGGAGCTCATCAATACTGTGGTCACTGATGCAGAAATAAGCTGTTGCTTGGAGAGCTGTTTTTCCACAATTGATATGGTGTCAGTGGGGTGTCATTCATCTCATTAATTTCATCTATATATAGCCTTGTAGTTTGGCATTTTGCACACAGGATAAAATAGAACTAGGGTTGCCACCTTAGAATTACCAATGTTCCATATGGGGAGGGGGTAGAGTGGGTGACATCAGGGACAGAGTTTATGGCATTGAGGGTAGTCCAATGACATTTAGAGGCAGGTCATTGACTTCAGGGACAGGTCGATGACAAATGGCCCATGACTGGCCACACTGTGCGTTATTCAGAAGAAAGTCCTGTTTGGGTTTCAGACTTCTGAAATATGATCTGTAAGTTTTGAACTGGACAGCCTGTGTACAAACCGGACAGTCTATTTCAAAACCAGAAAAGTAGCAACCATAGATAGACCACACTGGATCGCCTGCAGCTGAATAAACCCTTTATTATTTGTTCCAATGTGGTATAGGTACCCCCTCCTGTAGTGTAAACGTGGGTGAACATTTCACACGTGACTTACAAGCAGGAAGATATGCCACTTTCTGCTGGGTCACTTGTGGAGCTTCACACAATTAGTTTTTTTATTATTTTGCAGCCGTCATCAAAGTACTTGATGGGTTGGAGTTTGCCTAAGGTGTCAAGGGATGAATTATAAGTGATGAAAAGAGAGCACGGTTATTGTTTGTGGTTTGGTTAAACTGGAGTAGATTGTGCCTGGGTATGGCAATAGCTCTCTTGATTTGGTATCTATTGTGCTAGTGTTATAGCCTTGCTTCATTCTCTCAGATGTTTATCCCTGTCAACAGGGTCTGAGTATATACGATTTTATACAATATCGTGGTGCTTGGATGTACAGTAAATTATTGACTCTCTTATATGTCTGGAGTGGAAATTGTGATTTCTGGAGAATGTGCATCTACTGTATCTGGAGGCTTTTTGTAAGTAGAAGTCATGAGTTAATTGCCATATAGTGGTGTCTAGCAAATGAATTGTGTAGACTCTACAAGTGACCATGCAGAAAGTGGCACATCTGCCTGCCAGTGTAAAACATGTACCCACATTTACACAACAGGATGGGAGCCTGTACCAGATTGCCTTCAGGAACACATAATAACAAGGGATTGTTCTGCAGAAGTCATTAAATGTGGTCTACTTTATACTGTGTGTGAAATACACAACTAAAGGGCTATATGTGGGCAAAACTAGGTACACATTAAACCAGCAGATGTTCTTCCAGAGACCCAATATCCATTGTGAAGAACAGGTCTCCCAGTAGCAACTCATTTCTGCATCAGTGACAACTGTATTTGGGTCACAATACTAATGGACAACTTTAAAACACAACAGGAGAGAAAGGAGTGGCAATACATATAAGTGCAGAACTTCAATACCCTACAATGGAGCTTTAACAAGGATAGAAGCCTTGTGTCCAGATATAAATGTCACTAATATTACCCTGATGCTGCTAGGGGGACTTCTACACCTAGTGGGCATCATTTAGAAGAAGTTGGTACATTTCTGAAGATCCTTGCCTCAGGACTGCCATTGCCTCACAGCTGAGGGATGATCAATATCTGTACAAGAATGGATTTTACACATGTCAGATTTAGAAAAAAATTTTACTTTGTGCTAGTGTGTATAAATGTAATGATGTTTTAGTTGCTGAATTATATTATGCCCGAAGAAGGGACCTAAGTTGTCCTGAAAGCTAATATTTTATAATCTTCTAAGTTATCCAACAAAAGGTATCACTTAACCTGTATTTTCCAGCTGTGTCTTCCAACACTTCAAAAAGAGATCAATAACTTTCACTCTTTGTTCCTTCTATTTACCATCGATTTATAGACGTGCCTAATGGAAAGGATGCAGGTACTCTTCCCTATTATATAATGTATGCCTGCTCAACTGATCCCTTGCCTGGAGTACCCATTTTGTTTAATCAAATCTTTCTTTAGAACTTCTGTTCTTCAGTGTTTCTTTGCACTGTATCATCTGCTAAGTTAGCCAAAAATATATCAACACTGCTGCAAAAGGAAGACAATATTGGCAATATTTCAATGAAAAGATGAGCAATCATCAAACCAATCAAAGCGCAGATTCTGAACTCATATTTTTCATCTGTCTACACAAATGAGGAACCAGTAAGTGAAGGTTTCCTTCTTAACAGTCCCAATTCTAGTAATACAACTAATGATGCATGGTTCACACATGAAGAAATTCAAAAGAGACTAGAACTTGTTAAGATTAACAAAGGTCCAGGGCCAGATGGTATTCATCCCAGGGTAATTAGCGAGCTTAGCTCTGTGATTGCCAAACCTCTTTACTTAATTTTTCAGGATTCATTGAGATCTGGCATAGTGCAGAGAGACTGGCGAATTGCTAATGTGGTGCCTCTATTCAAAAAAGGATCCCGTTCTCAGCCTCAAAACTATAGGCCAGTTAGTCTGACGTCAGTGGTAGGAAAGCTTTTCGAAGGGTTAATAAAGGATAAGATACTGGACTTCATAGCAAATCATAATACTATGAGTTTGTGCCAGCATGGTTTTATGCGTAATAGATCTTGCCAGACTAACTTAATTTCTTTTTATGAGAATGTAAGTAGAGACCTCGATTCTGGGATGGCAGTGGATGTGATTTACTTAGACTTTGCTAAAGCATTTGATACAGTGCCACACAAAAGGTTACTGGTTAAATTAAGGAATGTTGGCCTGGAACATAGTATTTGTACCTGGATAGAGAACTGGCTAAAAGATAGACTACAAAGAGTGGTGGTAAATGGAACATTTTCTAATTGGAGCAGTGTTGTTAGTGGAGTACCGCAGGGCTCTGTACAAGGTCCCTTGCTTTTCAACTTGTTTATTAATGACCTGGAGGTGGGCATTGAAAGTACTGTTTCTATTTTTGCAGATGATACTAAATTGTGCAGAACTATAGGTTCCATGCAGGATGCTGCCACTTTGCAGAGTGATTTGTCTAAATTGGAAAACTGGGCAGCAAACTGGAAAATGAGGTTCAATGTTGATAAATGCAAGGTTATGCACTTTGGCAAAAATAATATAAATGCAAGTTATACACTAAATGGCAGTGTGTTGGGAGTTTCCTTAAATGAGAAGGATCTAGGGGTCTTTGTAGATAACACATTGTCTAATTCTGGGCAGTGTCATTCTGTGGCTACTAAAGCAAATAAAGTTCTGTCTTGTATAAAAAAGGGCATTAACTCAAGGGATGAAAACATAATTATGCCTCTTTATAGGTCCCTGGTAAGGCCTCATCTGGAGTATGCAGTTCAGTTTTGGACTCCAGTCCTTAAGAGGGATATAAATGAGCTAGAGAGAGTGCAGAGACTAAGTGCAACTAAATTGGTTAGAGGGACGGAAGACTTAATTTATGAGGGTAGACTGTCAAGGTTGGGGTTGTTTTCTCTGGAAAAAAGGCGCTTGTGAGGGGACATGATTACACTTTACAAGTACATTAGAGGACATTATAGACAAATGGCAGGGGACCTTTTTACCCATAAAGTGGATCACCGTACCAGAGGCCACCCCTTTAGACTAGAAGAAAAGAACTTTCATTTGAAGCAACGTAGGGGGTTCTTCACAGTCAGGACAGTGAGGTTGTGGAATGCACTGCCGGGTGATGTTTGATTCAGTTAATGTCTTTAAGAATGGATTGGATGATTTTTTGGACAGATATGATATCAAAGGCTATTCTTATACTAAGCTCTATAGTTAGTATAGGTATGTGTATATAGAATTTAATTAAAAGTAGGGATGGGTGTATGTATGGATGCTGGGTTTTCATTTGGAGGGGTTGAACTTGATGGACAATTTAACTATGTAAATGTTAGAAGTGGGCCTTCAACCAGGTTAAACAACATAAAGTCCAAGTGAGCACCATTAATTGTTTCATGAAGAAGTTGAGAAGAAGTCTCAAAGGGCATGGGTCTTGAGCCTTGATAAAGGCAGAGTTCATGAATAAACTGCTTGCCCCTGAATCAAGGATTGCTGGAACCTGCAGTAGACTTCTACCTCACTGTAAAGAAATGTGGATGTTTGGTATCTCAAAGGGAATTATATGTTTATCAGACCAGACATATGATTGACCATCAGGACAGGTAGGGCAATTTCTGAGCTAATGACTAGAGAGGCCATAATACCAGCAGTGATTAATATGTTGTCTCTGTAGCTGTTCCTCGTGCAACAGGCTCCAAAAAATACCAACTGTAACAGTTGCAACAGTTACAATTCTCTCAATGAAGTGGCTGAGGGAACTGGTGGTGGTGCTTCAAGCATAACCCAAGAAACCTGATGTTTAATTTCTGGCCAAGATCTCAATTGGGGAGGTTTGTATTTTCTGGCGATAGAGGAATGAATTGGCTAGTAGATGTGGTCCTCATCCCGTTGGTGCGCAGTCTCTTAGTTGTGATAGAAAAACCTCTCTGGAAGCTAAGCAAAATAAAAGGCAGACAGACAGTCTCTGTGGTGTAGCTTTCTTACACAGCTATCAACAACAACTTTATTATAACAGAACACAGCAGACACAGGGAACTTGTATGTCATATGACTATCCCTCACAACACTGCCATCTGCTGACAATAAAGTATAGCAGATGTTACATTGATATGGTTGTTGCTAATACATACAAACCTGTATTCCAACACCCCCACTCAACAACTACTATCTATGTCAGTCCCATATCTGATCTAAGATCCACTAATCTATTTCTAGCGAGTGGCTTTGTCATGGCATCAGCAATCATTTTTTCAGACTCACAATATATCAATACAATCACTTTCTGATTAACTAAGTCATGAATGTAATGATGTCTGACGTCGATGTGCTTGGTTCTTGCATTCATCTTCTCACTTGTTGCAAGCTTAATGCATGCCTGATTGTCCTCAAATAACACAGTAGGTTCTGATGTCGGCTTTCCAAGATCCTTGATTAATTGCTGTAACCATACAACTTCTTGACAAGCAAAAGCTGCTGATATGTATTCAGCTTCTGTAGAAGACAATGCCACTGACATCTGTCTCTTGCTTGACCAGGATATAGGACTGTTTCCCAAGTAACCACTTGTGGATTTGCGTGTACTGTGATCACCGGCCCAATCAGAGTCCACATATCCTGTGAGGTTCAAGTCATCACTTGCTAAAAGTTTCAAACTTAAGTCCTTTGTCTGTTTCAAGTATCTCATAACTCTTTTGATTGCATTCCAGTCTCTTTGACGTGGTTTATCAACTCGTCTGCAAAGAAGAGACATGGCGGCTGCAATGTCTGGACGAGTAGTGGTTGCAATGTAGAGAAGTGCCCCCACTGCTTGTCTGTACTCTTCATTGGATGTGAGAAGATCATCTTCTCCTTCTAACCTTGGGTAGGCTGTATCCATAGGTGTACTTGCTCCTTTGGCTTCTGTCATGTTGAATTGCTGGAGAATTGATTCAATTTTTGCACTCTGGTTTAACAGGAAACTTCCATCTTTTTCACGCTGGATGTCAATTCCAAGATAATATGTCACTTCTCCAAGATCTTTGGTTTCAAAGTGCTCATTGAGTATTCCTGTTAACTTTGCAATGTTATTGTTGCTTTTGTGAACAATAATCAAGTCATCTACATAAACTAGCAGATACATCCATTCAGCATCTATTTGTTTAGAGTATAGACATGGGTCAGCTTTGCTTCTTGTAAATCCCTCATTCAATAGAACTTGGTTTATCTTTAAGTTCCATGCTCGGGCTGATTGTTTAAGGCCGTAAAGAGATTTTTGCAATTTGCATACAAGATGCTCTTGTCCCTTTTTAACATATCCTTCTGGCTGAGACATGTAAATTTCTTCTTCTATATCACCATTAAGAAAAGCTGTCTTAATATCGTGATGTTTCACAATCATCTTATGCATGGCAGCCACCGTCAAAAGTGTTCTAAAAGTACTTTGTTTAGCAACAGGAGCAAAAGTAGCATCATAGTCCTCACCAAACTTTTGTGAGTAACCTTTATCAACCAACCTTGCCTTGTAACGACAGATCTTTCCTTCAGAGTTGCATTTGGCTTTAAAAACCCATTTACATCCTATGGCATGTTTACCTTGAGGTAGCTCTGAAAGTGTCCATGTCTGGAGATCATGAAGTGATGTCATCTCTTCATCAGCAGCTTCATTCCATTTTTGCTTTTCATGCTGAGGCAGTTGTTGCATTTCTTTCCATGAACCAGGTTCGGTTTGGACAGCTCTGCGAGCCATGTAGGATAAACGTTCAGCTGGAACACTTTTATTGATTCTGGTTGATCTTCTGACTGAAGGTTCCTCTGGTTCATTTACAGTTTTTGAATTTTCTGCTGTTATCTCTATTTCTGTGTCACTTTCTTTGTTTTCTTCAGTGATTGCTGTAAATTCTTTCTCAGTTTGGGCAGATACTGTTGGTTGTTCAAACTTTAAAAGCACAGAACTTTCATCAATAATGACGCTTCTGCTGACTGTAACCTTGTTTGTGTCTTGATGCAGAATTCTTTCTGAGATTCACTGTAACCCATAAGAATTCCTTCTTTTGCACATGCATCCCATTTTGTATGTTTTTCTTTTGGAATGTGTACATAGGCTTTACTTCCAAAAATTTTGATATGTCTTGGATGATTTTTTGGACAGACATAATATCAAAGGCTATTGTGATACTAAGCTCTATAGTTAGTATGGGTATATAGAATTTAATTAAAAGTAGAGGGGTGTATGTATGGATGCTGGGTTTTCATTTGGAGGGGTTGAACTTGATGGACTTTGTCTTTTTTCAACCCAATTTAACTATGTAACTATGTAACTATGTCTTAAATCTGGTTTCTTTTTGTTCCACAGTTCATATGGAGTTTTTGTTGTTGCTTTTCCTGGCAAACGATACTGAAGATAACATGCAGTCATAATAGTTTCTCCCCAGTATGTTGTTGGTATATCAGCATCAAATAGCATGCTCCTCCCACTTTCACACAATGTGCGGTTCATCCGCTCTGCAACTCCATTTTGCTCTGGGTTATATGGAACAGTTGTCTGGAACATAATTCCATGTTTTCTGAGACTGGCTTGTGTTTTACCACTTGTATATTCCGAGCCATTGTCTGTTCTTAGTACTCTGGGCATTCTGCCAAATGTATTACTTACTTGACCAAGATACTCCTCTATTTTCTCTGGAACTTCATCCTTACTGTAAAGTAGGAACACTGTGGTATATCTAGAATAATCATCAATGAAAGTAAGAAGGTACCTTTTCTTTCCTTGAGTTATAGTTTTCATTGGACCACAAAGATCTGAATGAATTAAGTCCAGAGGTTTATGAGCTTTACTGCTGCTCTGCTTTGGAAAAGGTTTCCTTGTCATTTTCCCCTTAATGCAGCTGGTACAGGTCATTGTCTGATCACATGGATTGATCTGAATACCACTTGCATACTTGTTCTCAACTATTTTCTTTGTTATGTCAGGACTTCTGTGCCCGAGGCATCTGTGCCAAGTGTGGATGCAGTTGGAATGTCTATCTTCTTTGGCAATATTAACCATTTCACTGCAATTCAGCTGATATAGTTCATCTGTAATTTTAGCCTTTGCGAGTAAGCAGTCCCCTTGTGTGATGACACAACTATCACCATGAAATGTGACTATGTTGCCTTGGTTAGTGAGTTTCTTCACTGACAAAAGGTTGCTTTCAAGATCTGGCACATACAGAACATTCCTCATATGGATCTTTCTGGTGATATCTGGAGAGATAGGACAGTACAGAACCCCGTCTCCTATTCCCTCTGATTTCATTAATTGTTCATTAGCTGTAGTTATATTTTCTGATTTGCTTTCATCGAGCTGAGTGAAGAAATAGCACCAGAGTCCACACACCATGCTTGCATAGAGGTAACATTATTTCTAGAATGAAATGCATACTCCTGTGTTTCAGTGGCATTCTTAGCTTGTTACAATCCACTTTGCTTTTGCATTCTAGCTTTCCAGATTCTGCAATCTGCCTTTAGGTGTCCTGGCTTTCTGCACACAAAGCATTCCCGCTTTTCTAGCTGCACATTGCTGTTTTTAGTTTTATTTTTCATCTTTAAAGCAGTCTCTGAGCTGGACACACTTGCATTCCTTATGCTCTCTGTTTTGCGCTTGTATTCATCCACAAGCTTGCCTTTAACATATTCCAGTGTCAGTTCATCATCAGGACGTGCATCTAGTGCTGTGACAAGGGTCTCATAACTTTCAGGAAGGCCACTCAATAATAGAGCTGCAATATAAAAGTAGGTATGGGTGAATGTATGGATGCTGGGTTTTCATTTGGAGGGGTTGAACTTGATGGACTTTGTCTTTTTTCAACCAATTTAACTATGTAAATCTTAGAAGCGGGCCTTCAACCAGGGTAAACAACATAAAGTCCAAGTGAGCACCATTAATTGTTTCATGAAGAAGTTGAGAAGAAGAAGTCTCAAAGGGCATGGGTCCCGAATTTTTTGGTGAACTATTAGCCATTGTAATGACCACAGGCTGTGAGAAAAGAGGAATGTCTTGAGCCTTGATAAAGGCAGAGTTCATGAAGAAACTGTTTGCCCCTGAATCAAGGATTGCTGGAAACTGCAGTAGACTTCTACCTCACTGTAAAGAAATGTGGATGTTTGGTATCTCAAAGGGAATTATATGTTTATCAGATCAGACATGTGATTGACCATCAGGACAGGTAGGGCAATTTCTGAGCTAATGACTAGAGAGGCCATAATACCAGCAGTGATTAAGATGTTGTCTCTGTAGCTGTTCCTCGTGCAACAGGCTCCAAAAAATACCAACTGTAACAGTTGCAACAGTAACAATTCTCTCAATGAAGTGGCTGAGGGAACTGGTGGTGGTGCTTCAAGCATAACCCAAGAAACCTGATGTTTAATTTCTGGCCAAGATCTCAATTGGGGAGGTTTGTATTTTCTGGTGATAGAGGAATGAATTGGCTAGTAGATGTGGTCCTCATCCCGTTGGTGCGCAGTCTCTTAGTTGTGATAGAAAAACCTCTCTGGAAGCTAAGCAAAATAAAAGACAGACAGACAGTCTCTATGGTGTAGCTTTCTTACACAGCTATCAACAACAACTTTATTATAACTGAACACAGCAGACACAGGGAACTTGTATGTCACATGACTATCCCTCACAACACTGCCATCTACTGACAATAAAGTATAACAGATGTTACATTGATATGGTTGTTGCTAATACATACAAACCTGTATTCCAACAAGTTGTAATCCGATATTGCCCTGCCATTGGTGGGCATATCAGGGACAGATCTGCTCATTTGGCGACCTCGCCAAACAAGCAGATCTTATCGGGTATGGCCACCTTTAGATGATGATCTAACTGGTTTGGGATTGGAATCAATTCCTCCAAAAAGTCTGGAGCAGAAATTCCTAGCCAGTTCATCCTTTAGCAAACTAGACAATCCAATCTGATAACAGTGCTTCAGACCCAGTTCATTCTGCAAAGTATCCACAGCCCATCTGTGCAATTCTGCAGTATAATCTTTAATGGGGCAGTGACCTTGAGCCAGTGGTCACAAGATAATGTGAATCATCTTATGCAGTTGCTATGGTTTGAATGATGGGCCCCATATCATTAAACAGGGGGCTCTTTTCTGTAACAGCTGGGGCCCTGTGACTGAGGTTTACCTAATAAAAGTGTGATTATGACACCCACCTTAGTCTGTTCATCAGCATAAATTCTGGGTCTTAATAATAAAAGCAGACTGCAACTGCAACAGGAACAACCAAATCTGTTGCCAGAACTTTTCTGGCAGTAGTAGGTACTTTTGTTACCTTGAAATTTCTGAAGAGCACAAGGAACAACCAAAATCTGTTGTATGAGAGTCTCCAATGCCAAATTCTCTCCAGTGGTGTCCATATCTGGCTCTAATATATTGTGAGGTTTACTGGGTTGAAATGGATTATGTAGTGCTGGAAATGGCCACTCCTTCACACAGCACACTCTTGAATTTAGTGGTAGAGGGTAAACTGGTGATAGAGTATTAGGAGATCCTAATAGTTTCAACAACAGGTCACAGGAGCAGATGAAGTATGCAATATCAGTCAGGCTGTGGCGAAGGGCAGGCGGCAGGAAGGCAAAACAAATAGACAACCTGGGTCAAATAATGCAATAAGAACCAGACAAAGTTCCAAAGGAAGATATGAAGAGAGAACTGAATGTAGCCAGTAGACTTCTATCTCACTGTAAAGAAATGTGGATGTTTGGTATCTCAAAAGGAATTATATCTTTATCAGACCAGACATGTGATTGACCATCAGGACAGGTAGGGCGATTTCTGAGCTAATGACTAGAGAGGCCATAATACCAGCAGTGATTGAGATGTTGTCTCTGTAGCTGTTTCTCATGCAACAGTGGCTGAGGGAACAGAAGTAATAAGTGTGTCAATGACGTACTGTTAGCAATACCTAACCAATACACCAGAACTGACATGACGCCACTATATGCGAGTGGCCGGGCATAGTCCCTGGTACATGACGAAAAATGAAGACATCCCATCCAGCAGGCGGTAAGTGTGGACCTGACACTACCTGTTGGCTGTTTGATCTAATTGACTAAACCTAAAACAAATCTTGAACCAGGTATTACACACACGCCCATGTTCTAAAATTCCAAGCATTCCATTCTAGGAAAGGAAAGTAGCAATGATCTCTCTCCAACCATTTCATATGACCTAAGCCTACTACTACAGTATGTTTAATGAGGTGGAGCTGTGGTGTCCTGGCAAACACATGGGGCAATATAATGACAGGCACAAAGCTTGCTCCAAGTCTAGCATCCCAATGCAACCAGTTAGACAAGTGAGAGCTGCCTGCTTTTGGTCACTATAGATTAGTAGAAACGTCCCATGTTTTATTACACTACTCCCTTTTTTTGTCTTCATTGCAAATAACTAACATTCTCTCAATATTATATTCACCAAAGACAGAGACAAGAAAAAATACCCGTATCAGAGAAGAGGACCCTTTATCTGATTACGATGACTATTACTATACTCCATCGCCTGAAGATGTCACAGTATCAACAGTTATAGCAAACTTCACTGATATGGATAATGAGGTGATGAACAGTAAGAAAAGCAGAAATGCTGGAGTACCATTCGGGGACGTCGAGAGACTGATTTGGCTCTCATTTTTTTATATAGGAAATGTCAGAGATGTATATTTTTGGAGGAGAAGAGGAGAACAACACAAGAGGGAATGACTATGAGTTCAGCGAGTATGACGATGATGATTATGAAGAAAGGCGGAGGAGATATGGACCTGT
Source organism: Xenopus petersii (assembly GCA_038501925.1). Taxonomy (NCBI): domain Eukaryota; kingdom Metazoa; phylum Chordata; class Amphibia; order Anura; family Pipidae; genus Xenopus; species Xenopus petersii. The sequence goes on along the minus strand of CM076677.1, from coordinate 10,314,714 downwards.
AGAACGTGGTGAAGTGGACACTCAAGAAACTAAACCACAGGTGAGGCCATATTAAAAAATCTATTCCTTCTTGCTGTGCTCAAGCACATTGTAGTAATTTGTAACAGAATGTAGTTATAGGGTGAGCTCCTAGAGAACAATAAAAGGGCTTTGATATTATAGAGAGACGGCATATTGACAAAAACAAGGTATTGGGATTGTAGAAATAACTTGTAAGGGTTACATTCTTATGAGGGTTATAGGGCAGTTCTAGGGGAGCAATAGGTGGAGTTAGAGAATTGACTCCAAGAAACAACATGTAGAACTTTATTGATGGGTTATATTGAGAATATGGAGCATATAGAAATGGTTTTATGGGACAATAGGAGGGGTTTTATGGGGTAGTTAAATGGAGCTACTGTATATATGGCTTACAGGGAGCAAAACCAACAGTTTAAGTGGATTATATGGATCTGAACTCCAATAAGTAATAGGAGACATTTTCAAATCATGAAAAATCTGACTTTAAAAAAACAAATCATTAATTTTTTCGGAATTTATTAAACCCGCGTATGTGCGCTGTGACGCGTGCACTCAACCAATGTTTTTCCCGATAAAAAGAACCTTCCGAATTTCGGATCTGGGCCGGCTGGGCCCACAAGAGCCAGGGCCCACCGGGTTTTTTCCTGGTGTCCTGCCAGCCCAGTCTCACCCTGAATGTAGAGATTATAGACAAGGGTTATATTGACCAATGGGGTTTTTGCAAGCAATGGAAAGCCTTTTACAGCCAAGTGATATGGAAATATTAGGGAATTAATGGCAGACTTTATATATATTATATAAATTCTGTAGTACATCACTATCCAACTTTTTTAAGACTTTTTCACTATACACTATATTTTCGAGGACTGCAATACATAAATATGATGAGACCAAATACAAGTCTATTAGACGCTGCTGTTCTGGAAATACCTTTTTATAAAGAATATATTTATTTTCAGTTAAAATTCTTATTCAGCATATGACATGCTTGTCCACCCCTTACTTCAAACAATTAAAGGCATAGTTACACCGAAAAAATTTAGTTTTTTAAAGTAACAAAAATATAATGTACTGTTGCCCTGCACTGGTAAAACTGGTGTGTTTGCTTCAAAAACTCTACTATAGTTTATATAAACACGCTGCTGTGTAGCCATGGGGGCAGCCATTCAAGCACAGGATACACAGTAGATAACAGATAAGTACTACTATAGTTTATATAAACAACCTGCTGTGTAGCCATGGGGGCAGCCATTCAAGCACAGGATACACAGTAGATAATAGATAAGTACTACTATAGTTTATATAAACAACCTGCTGTGTAGCCATGGGGGCAGCCATTCCAGCACAGGATACACAGTAGATAACAGATAAGTACTACTATAGTTTATATAAAAAAGCTGCTGTGTAGCCATGGGGGCAGCCATTCAAGCACAGGATACACAGTAGATAACAGATAAGTACTACTATAGTTTATATAAACACGCTGCTGTGTAGCCATGGGGGCAGCCATTCAAGCACAGGATACACAGTAGATAACAGATAAGTACTACTATAGTTTATATAAACAAGCTGCTGTGTAGCCATGGGGGCAGCCATTCAAGCACAGGATACACAGTAGATAACAGATAAGTACTACTATAGTTTATATAAACAAGCTGCTGGATAACCAAAGGGGAAGCTATTCAAAGCTGAAAAGCTAGAAAAGGCGCCGGATGCACAGCAGATAACAGTTCTGTAGTATAAAATGGGATTCTTCAGAACTTATCTGTTATCTACTGTGTAACCTGTGCTTGAATGGCTGCCCCCATGGCTACACAGCAGCTTGTTTATATAAACTATAGTAGTACTTATCTGTTATCTACTGTGTATCCTGTGCTTGAATGGCTGCCCCCATGGCTACACAGCAGCTTGTTTATATAAACTATAGTAGTACTTATCTGTTATCTACTGTGTATCCTGTGCTTGAATGGCTGCCCCTATGGCTACACAGCAGCTTGTTTATATAAACTATAGTAGTACTTATCTGTTATCTACTGTGTATCCTGTGCTTGAATGGCTGCCCCCATGGCTACACAGCAGCTTGTTTATATCAACTATAGTAGTACTTATCTGTTATCTACTGTGTATCCTGTGCTTGAATGGCTGCCCCCATGGCTACACAGCAGCTTGTTTATATAAACTATAGTAGTACTTATCTGTTATCTACTGTGTATCCTGTGCTTGAATGGCTGCCCCCATGGCTACACAGCAGGGGAAGATTTTACAGCGCTTGTGCCAGAATAGCAGTTCCTTTAAACCATTTACTAATGAGTTTACTAATGAGTTTAGTAAAACTCTATGCTTGTGCCTTAACTTGTGCCCTAATTTCTTTTTTCCCCCTGTTTTAGGAAGTGAGCTTGAAAGGAGAAAAAGGAGAACCAGCCATCTTGGAACCTGTGAGTATCAAGATGCAGTGACTTCACTAGAGGAAAGTGTCGCTCTCTCTATGGTTAATGAAGGGCAACATTTTTTGTTTTACAGGGAACTCTGATTCAAGGGCCACGTGGAAACCCAGGTTACCCGGTAGGTAGATAACTTCCAGATAAACATAGATCAATTACTTGAGGTGGCATCTCACACCCCACTGCACATGTTTAAGAATATATTTTATATTCAATGTGGGCTCCTGGTATCCACAGAATAGGCAGAACTCACATATACCCCTTGTCATACAATCAGAGGGTACCAATGATATCTACTCTACTGCTGTGTACTGATATGGGCTTATTTATAGCCAGAGAGCCACCCTCCATGTTTTTTCCACCACTAGGCACAAGAATCCCTTAAAAGATGTTACTTTTCCAACATATATGGACTATTATTATATTATCAATTATTAAGTAGATAAAAACTCCAGTTCTCCCAAGTGCATATAAAAGCCACATCTCCAAACCCACAGAAACCAGCACAGTCCCAGGCCACAAGCTCTACTCTCTACAGTGGGAGCTAACCGGAAACTAGTATCCATGGCACCGGCAATGATGTCAATATTAGGCAACATTTAATATGTACAAGTAAATGCTTATACTTATATGGATGCACTTAGCTTTCATCTGAAGAAGATACCAAGAGCAACAAATCTGTTCCTTCAATGTCCCTTATTTAGGTGTCTCAGAATCTCGTGCTCTAATATTATTTTTTTCATGTTTTATTTTTCTTTAGGGAGATCCAGGGACTGCTGGGCCAGTTGGGCCCCCTGGGCCACGTGGAGATCCAGGTGAGAGGGTAAGTCCAATTTCTTCACTCAATACAGAGTTGCACCAAATTATATAGTCATTTTTTCTATGTCAGGGCACCGGTTGACTGATATTAGATAGGAATTTCGGTTGGATTAGGAATGTTATCTAAGAAATAACAAACTTCAACGGCAGAATGCAGGTAGATTTGTAGATGTGTGCTGCTCCCCAAACAGCTATTATCCTGGGAAAAATGTGTCATGGTTAATAGCCTCTGGAAGAGACTGCAGCAGGCAGGTCTAGTAGGGAGAGATGGTGCTTATAGTAACTCTGGGAAGGGAGTGTGACTGTGGGATAGCAGGTATAGTAGGGAGAGATGGTGCCTATAGTAACAGTGGGATAATAGTCTCTGGGAAGGGAGTGTGACTGTGGGATAGCAGGTATAGTAGGGAGAGATGGTGTCTATAGTAACAGTGGAATAATAGTCTCTGGGAAGGGAGTGTGACTGTGGGATAGCAGGTATAGTAGGGAGAGATGGTGTCTATAGTAACAGTGGGATAATAGTCTCTGGGAAGGGAGTGTGACTGTGGGATAGCAGGTATAGTAGGGAGAGATGGTGCCTATAGTAACAGTGGATAATAGTCTCTGGGAAGGGAGTATGACTGTGGGATAGCAGGTATAGTAGGGAGAGATGGTGCCTATAGTAACAGTGGGATAATAGTCTCTGGGAAGGGAGTGTGACTGTGGGATAGCAGGTATAGTAGGGAGAGATGGTGCCTATAGTAACAGTGGGATAATAGTCTCTGGGAAGGGAGTGTGACTGTGGGATAGCAGGTATAGTAGGGAGAGATAGTGCCTATAGTAACAGTGGATAATAGTCTCTGGGAAGGGAGTGTGACTGTGGGATAGCAGGTATAGTAGGGAGAGATGGTGCCTATAGTAACAGTGGATAATAGTCTCTGGGAAGGGAGTGTGACTGTGGGATAGCAGGTATAGTAGGGAGAGATGGTGCCTATAGTAACAGTGGGATAATAGTCTCTGGGAAGGGAGTGTGACTGTGGGATAGCAGGTATAGTAGGGAGAGATGTGTCTATAGTAACAGTGGGATAATAGTCTCTGGGAAGGGAGTGTGACTGTGGGATAGCAGGTATAGTAGGGAGAGATGGTGTCTATAGTAACAGTGGATAATAGTCTCTGGGAAGGGAGTGTGACTGTGGGATAGCAGGTATAGTAGGGAGAGATGGTGCCTATAGTAACAGTGGATAATAGTCTCTGGGAAGGGAGTGTGGCTGTGGGATAGCAGGTATAGTAGGGAGAGATGGTGTCTATAGTAACAGTGGATAATAGTCTCTGGGAAGGGAGTGTGACTGTGGGATAGCAGGTATAGTAGGGAGAGATGGTGTCTATAGTAACAGTGGGATAATAGTCTCTGGGAAGGGAGTGTGACTGTGGGATAGCAGGTATAGTAGGGAGAGATGGTGTCTATAGTAACAGTGGATAATAGTCTCTGGGAAGGGAGTGTGACTGTGGGATAGCAGGTATAGTAGGGAGAGATGGTGCCTATAGTAACAGTGGATAATAGTCTCTGGGAAGGGAGTGTGGCTGTGGGATAGCAGGTATAGTAGGGAGAGATGGTGCCTATAGTATCAACAAGTAAACACTATTTACGTATACTACATTTTCCTTAACTTTGCTATGATTCTGGCTTCCCTAATAATCTTTACTTATCTTTTAAACTAAAGCTTTTTGAGCACAACCATCTCTGTCAGAAAATGATGTGGTTTTTCTGTTGATTTCAAAAAAGTGGAATCCATTTATTAGGATGTAACATTTCTAAAGGACTTAGCAACATGTACTACAGGGACATTTCATTAGCTATTTAAGATTTGTTTTGTAGCCTCCTTTAAAAAAAAAACCCTATTTGGAACATGCACTTGTTCATAGGCTCTTGATAAAAGCTTCTTTATAATTCATAAAATCATTTAGATCAGCACTATAACTGCTCACAGTGTAACTTTAACAATGTGTAACAATATTATTAGTGCCGTCATGTTCCCTACCTGCTCCCAGTCACTCAATATGGTATGTAACTTCAATTAGATGTTTGCTTTCAAATAGGAGGCCATAAGATTCTACTTGTGATTGCTAACTACTGATTGCTAGCTCCAGAGCCAACCTTTGGGCCAGTATCCCAATAATCAGTTTGATTCCTGCCTTGTTGTATATTAGCTCTTGTATCGGCTTTTCTGTGGACCCAATATTATATTTGTTAGATTATAACCTCCTTGGGTCATGTGTATTTAGGCATAAATAATTCATTTAGTAGCTTGTTTAGGGTGTGGCCATATACAGTATCTCAGATACCACTAATATAGACTATACCAAAGATATAGTCTATAAACATAGCTTAGTAAAGTCATCTGGGCTTAGTAGTGCCACATGATCCCTTGATGTGTGTATTAGAAGAATAAAGTGCCCCCTACTGTAAAATATAAGGGTATAATAAGACTCCTCATCATCTGTAAATATGGACATGGAATGATCTCTAATATCAATAATGTTACAGTTGCACCAACTTCTTGAAGTTCATTAGAAGGGAGTCAATGAGAAGACATTGCTATAATGACGCTTCTTTTAATATTCCTTGGAGGAGAGCTCAGTATGCTATGTACATAAGGGCACGTTTGCATTCACATAGAAGCCAATTAGCCGTTACATCCGAGTACAAGCACGCAGGTATGGCAGGTTGACATGATGCCTGACTCTCACGCGGGAGATAGGAATCTACTATGTGATGTAATGAAACGTGAGGAGCTCCAGACATCACTTCCCCTGCAGCACAATTGTACAGTGAGCATGTCATTGCATGAGCGTGGATGCCTTAACACTTTGGGATTGACATAACTCTTCTTTCTATAATGTCTTTTTAGGGGCCTCCTGGGAGACCTGGTCTTAATGGAGCTGATGGTATCCGAGGACCTCCAGGGAACACTGTGATGCTCCCTGTAAGTTGATGGTGACCATGTAACATAGTAACATAGTAAGTTAGGTTGAAAAAAGATACATGTCCATCAAGTTAAACCTTATTTTTTTTTTTAATCTGCCTAACTGTTAGTTGATCCAGAGGAAGGCAAAAAACCCCATCATAGGGGAAAAAAATTCTTCCTGACTCCAAAATGGCAATTAGACCAGTCCTAAAAAGCAATCCAACCCCTTTTTAAAGCTATCTAATGTATCAGCCATTACAACTGATTATGGTGGACTGATATTGTGGGTAAGCACTGAAGCCTATATTAACTTTATGGAGACCTAAAATATACTAATCGTATCAAAATTGCTGAATCCAGGATTCCCCTTATCGCTTATTAATTAATATTCCATTTGACATTTCTTTCTTAGCGAAACAGCTTATTACCGTTATAGTGCTACACCTCTCCTATGGATTTTAAATTCCAACCACCCCGATGCATAGCACCCCAACCCTACTGCAATAGCCATACTACCTAAAAGTCAATTGTTCCCCTGAACCGGCTGTTGAACTGGGGACTGGCAGCCACCATGTTTGTTCACTCCACTTCCAGTGCCAGATGCATGGTGGTGATTAGCAATCAAGAGCATGCACTCTGAAATCTGACCCATGGACCTGGCTCCGGCACTGGTTACCATTCAGTGATCACTGCCATAGAGCATGGGGCCAAAAGTTAGATAGCCCATGTTTTGGAGTCATTTTGTTTTAGTAAGAGCATCGCAAGGTGCTTGGCTGTCTGACAACATTGAGTGTGTGCCATTGTGTATTCAACCTTACCTTCGTATTTTTATTTCCCTACTTTCTCTCTCTAAAGTTCCAGTTTGGAGGGGACTCAGGCCTACAGACAGTGTCTTTCCAGGAAGCACAGGCACAGTCCATCTTACAGCAAGCAAAAGTAATACTTTTTTTTATAATTCTTAAAAGAGCGTAAAATGTGTAAAAATGTAAAGAAATCATCATGAAAAAAATACCCCACACCTGAGATTCCCATGCTACTCTTTAGGAATATGATTGTAGGTTATGGCATGAAGGAGGCTTTAAAAATATAAAGCAAATCTTTCCTGGAAATACCTTGACTATTGTATTGATAAGCCAGACTCTATATAAAGAACAGCCAACCTCTATCATTGCAGTTATATCTTTGGAATTTACCAGTCCATTATGATGTCCCAAACAGAGAAAGCCATATTTAGGGTTCATGCACATGACATAACATTGCCCTGTACATGCTTGAGTATCCCATGTCCTTCCATGGTGAATGAACTCCATGCTGACACCTCCTGTGATCATCAGGTGACTACTTGATCCAGTGATCACAATTTAGTTACTAGTTCTTGTGATCACCAGTTGGTTATTAGCACCAGTAATCATTTGTATCATAATAAGACACAATCGTTTCTTTATTGCATGGAGTATAGCATTAGCAACATTACATATTGGTCTGGGTTGGAGGTATAGTTTTCCGCTACTGGGCACATCACATTTGCTCATGTTTCCTTTGTGTTTTGCTAGTATTGCATATATATCAATCCCCTTGCATGAGAACAAGTACAGGATAAGAAATCCTAAAGTAGGCTTCATCCTACAACCATAGTCCCCAGCTACTGTATGTCGTGTAGTTCATTTTTAATACTACATGTGAAATGTTGTCTTTCTATTTCCAGTTGGCTATGAAAGGACCCCCTGGTCCAACTGGGATGACAGGACGTTCAGGCCCACTCGTAAGTACAGTATCTGTCACAGTATCACTAATTTAGGTCAAACCAAAGACAACTAGAAACATCTCACTAGAGGCATGACCAGAGATAGCAGAGTCTGCAACTTCAATGGTATTCAAGTAAACAACTGAATTAAATAATGTCTTGTTGGATAATGGCCTAATTATATGTAATTTTTTATCTTCATTTCAGGGTCCTCCTGGAGCACAAGGTCCAAAGGGTGACTATGGCGATCCAGGACCTCCAGTAAGTACTTTTGTACATGTTTTCCAACCATTTTCTGGCTCATAGCTCTCCTGTTCCCCTGACACTGTGTAATTTTACAGTGGGAGGGCAAGACTCTCTGTTTCAGAACTCCTCCTACCCGTGTCACTTTGTCACACTAGCGTGCGCGGAACAGAATTTAAGTCCCAGTTTACTCCTGTCTGTGTCGCCGAGTCCCTTTATTGCTGGAGGGAAAGTCTTCATGTCCCACATCTTGCTCCTGTCTGTGTTACTGTGACCCCCTACAGTTGGAGGAACAGACTTCATACTCCACAGCTCCCTCCTGTCTGTATTATTGTAGGAGGGACAAACATGATGTTCCATAGCTCATAGCTCCTCCTTTGTTTGTTACATACAGTAGATCTCTAATTTTTTTCGTCTCACTGTGAAACTTTTATTTCAGGGTGCTCGGGGCTTCCAAGGTATCCCAGGATCTCCCGGAAAGCTTGGCAAAAGAGTAAGTAGGCCAAATACAGTGTCTATACTCTACTGGAACTGACCGGGATATACTGTATATTGTTTGATTGCAATCTGTGGACTTTCTTGTGTAATGGTTTATTTATAGCCCAAATCTTTCTTTAAACTTTAACCTTTAAAGATCATCCTATGATCAAACAGAATAGCATAAGAGAGAGGGCACATAGCAGGTTTGAAAAGCAATATCACAGCTTATTGTGCCCACAATACTTCCTCTCTTTTTCTATTGTATCCTAATGTGCGATGAGACTACCTAGTCTTTACTTCCCTTTTGCATTCTCCTTCTTCTATCTCTTTTACCTTCTGTTTTCTTCATCTTTTCAGTCGTTACTTTAACTTGTAGACCTGCCATGTACAGCAGTTGCTTTCTCTTGCTTTCCTTTCATCCTTCCTTTCTTTGCCATCTTGCTTTTCCCCCTGCTGCCCAAAGTTCACTTTGTTGCATTTTCTCCTTTCTTCCTTTTGTACAATTGTATGTTTTTCCATTCAACGGTCTTACTGATTTTTTTTGTTAGTTATTTCATCAATTTTACAAATTCCTACTTTAATGTTCTTCTCATGCATCTCATTAGGGGCGCTCTGGAGCAGATGGTGCTCGTGGTGTTCCAGGAGAAACTGGAATGAAGGTATGTCTTGCTACTATCAGTGTTTTGGCAAGAGTTTGGGCTGAAGGCTTCATTAAATGTTAGATTAAAAGTGTTAGTTACATAAAACACATTAATTATCCTTTCATTATGCTTTCAATTATATCAGCGATCTTTCAAATTTCAGAAAGGGGCAGGCATGTCAGATACTGCAGAATGAACTGAATAAATTAACTTACCCTTGAGCTGCTTTAAAACAAATGTGCTGGTCCATTAAAATTATTACATGATATTATAATTGATTTTGCAGCCGTGCATCAATACCGGTGCAGAATAAAACTGATCTTGTTGATGAGTAGATATTAGCATCGAATTTCATTTGACTTTTTATAGGGTGATCGGGGTTTTGATGGTTTGCCAGGACTCCCAGGAGAAAATGGTCACAAGGTAAGAACTTTCTCTTCGGAGGAGGCCTGGGTCAGTTTATTTTCCATTTGAATTACGCATGACTTTTCCAAGGTGTGTAGACCCCACTCATATTTTAAAGTTTAGAGAATGTTCTGCATACTATAAGTTATACCCTTGCATTATTTCTATGAATCAATTTAATTGCTATATAGTCAATGAAGATGAATGAAGCCACTAGATAAATACTCATCAAATTTCCAAGAGCAACTTTGCCCTGTCTATATTTATCCTTTATAATCAACCACTCTAGTCTCTTGTAGTCCTTAGTCAGACTGCCTGGCCATTGTTTCGAATGTAAAGCCCTCATCCAATCATTGGGTTGTGACCGTGGCACCTTACCATTGGATCATAGTTGGTGACTTCAAATAGAAAGTTCTGTTGGCCAAGACTTCTGCAAATAAGAGGTTATGCTCTAACCTTATTAAAAGAAGTTTGGTCAACACTCTTTTTCAAGGGTTCTTTAAATTGAATTCATGCCAATGATTTAATGTGTCATATCTAATTATCTGGGGAACAAATCAAATACTATAGATGCAAGGATTTGCCTGCTTTATGCAGGGCCTCTTAATAACAGGGCCAGTTTCTCTCAAGTAAAGTAACCTCTTATCATTTTGACCAGGGAGAAGTAGGTGGCCAAGGTCCTGCTGGTCCTCATGGAAAGGATGGGGAAAAGGTAAGCCAATGTACCACACAACATTTACAATTTAATAGCTTAGTCAGTTTATATAGTAGCCACATCCTCAGCCTGCCTTATAGATCCAACCATGCCTAAATACACCCAAACTGTCCTTACAGGTTAGGGCACTTCTACTCCACAATACATAGGTGCTCATTTGTAGAGGTGGCTAAGATGAAAAAGGTGAATGGGGGGTGCATATTGACTATACAAACATAGGTCAGACAATGGGTAAAAATAATAATATAAATATCTTAGAAGTGCCTCTTTTTAAGGAGCATAGGTGGTCATTCCTCTGTAACACCTATGGAACCTGAAAGGCAAAAAATGTAGCTTGCTGTTCTATTGGAAATGATCCATCTTCTGAGTGCTAAAACAGGTTCTTAATTGCACCAGTGTACAAGAGCAGAGCACCCAATAAGATCAGTACTTTCATTTTCTGACTGCTACTTGGGCTAACTACTTCTGTTCATAAATGAGCCCTCCAGTAAGACTGACGGAGACCTAAATGCTGGTTGGTTGGAGTAAAATTGAACAAGTGATTTCTCCCATATACAGTCAATCAATTCCACGTTGTACCTTAAAGCAAGAGTTTCCCAGCTGCCGGATGCTATTAATGCAATGTGCTATTAATCACCCACAAGAACAGAATGTGCTGAACACATTGTCTTTCACTGCAGAGGGAATCACAATAAAATATTTACATTTTAGTTCACATCTGTGCTCGGTGAAGGGGAGATTCTTTTCCTATACTGGAAACAGTACCCATTCCCAAATCCCCGTCTGTAAGAAAGTTAAATTAGGAAAGAATAATCACTCTCATCTTCCGGAGATTCGTTTAACAGACGATAAGTATAAAAATGGTTGTAAAAGGGATTGTAGAAACCCCAGATTAGGAATCACCCAAGGACTGGTGCATCTGTAAATGATTCCCAACTATTATTCTTGCTGCATTTCCATTCCATCAACTCAACAGATGGACAGATCAGCAGAAAATTAAGGGCAACGTACTAGGGTGATCAAGCAGGAGATTAGTTCATTAGAACATTATGTTGGCAACCTACAGAGGAAATCTTTGAAGCAGAGGGCGACATTAGAACATTGTGATGGCAGAATAGTCTGATGCCACTTAGGACTGAATCTCAGCTCACGTTTCAGCATCAGAATCCACAGTGTGTGTCTGCATTCAGCTAACAAAGTGTTTCTGAGTGCAGGAAAGGTGAAAGGCTGATGTAAGCATAGGGAGTAATGCAGGCCAAAATTCAGCCCTATGTGGCATCAACCTTACTAGAGGATTATGCAAGACAAGGGGAACAGGGATGCTGCAGTGCATCCTAATGGGAGGCAGGGATTGTTTAAAACTTTTTTTTTTACCCATGAGCCACATTCAAATGTAAATAAGAGTTTGGGAGAATACAAGCAAGGAAAAAGTCCCTGGTGATGCCAAATAAGGGCTTTGTTTAGTTATTTAGTAGCCCCTATGTGGTCTAGCCACCCATAGGAGGCTCTACTTGGCAGTACACATAGAGCAATATGTTGCTTGCGAGCTACTGGTTGCGGTCACTGCTTTAAGTCATGCAATGGACAAGACTATATGACATTGATTGCAACCACCTAAAGGTGGAAGGGATAGTTGAAATCATACAATGCGTAAGCTTAGAACATTCTGTTGGCATGTAATATGGGTAAGGGCAGGGTTTCTTTCATGTGGTGAGAATGACTTAATGACAGATGAAATGGGGAGGGCAGGAATAGTTTATATTTGAGTCCTGCACGGGTCTATTTTCTTATTTTCTACCCAACCCATACCCGCTACCCACTACCCAGTCCCACAAACCTCTAATTTTTCCCCCCACTGATCCGTTACTCAAGCCGAAATGTAATAGGCCAACTAACCATCTGACCTGAAAACACACGAAACTGGCGTCACTTTGGACGGGACATGACGTCACTGCACAAAAATAGAAAAAAATCTAACAGAACCACAGGGGAGGGTGGCATTGATCAAGCCCACACCTTTGTTGGATACCCAGCCAGATCACTCACGGACCACTCACACACCCAGGGAATCAGGGTATTATTCCCAAAACTGGCCACTTTTATATAAAGCAGTTGGGAAACCCAGAATAGAGAACCCAGAATTCCTAGAAAACCCAGAATTCAGCAAACATGGCAAAGAAAAAAGTGCATAAAATGGTGTCTAACATATTTTCATAGATCAATGTCTGTAGGTGGTTTTAAACTCAGGGAGTCTTACCTAAGGTATTCTTTAGGTATTTAGCAGAAGGGAAAAAATCGGATTATTTGGATAATCAACACGATTATACCTGGTGCCTACAACATACTTGTGCCAAAGCACAACTCTGTACATAAACCTTCTGATTATGTATTGCTTTCATTTTCTTATGGTATTTTGTATTTTTTTTTCTTAGGGTTCTGCTGGACCACCGGGGCCTGCGGGTTCTCCAGGAGAAGCAGTAAGTTATAGTGCTGGTTATAATAAGAATGGAATGATACTTAAAGGACAAGGAATCAAAATAAAAAAACAAGAGATAACTATTGATTCCTGTTTGTTAGTGAAGCACCCAACACAGGCAGCCCCCTTGCCACTGCTTTGGGCATTTGAATGTAATGCAACTTGTACAGATCTTCTACTGTAGCTGGAAATGTTGACTTATCCATGATGTCTCACATGGTCTACTGACCTTACACCAGAGCCTATGAAATGTCCAGTCTGAACAAAGACTGTTCTCTAAGAACCACAACCAAGTCTCTGAATTGGCAATCGTCCACAATAGGCCAATAGGCAAACCTAGTTGGTTGAGCTTCCATGAGGCCAATTAAGGAACAATGCAACTTTTGGGTCTGATAAACCACAAGACTTGAAGTCGACTGCATATTTATAAAGCACCGTCTTACAATGTTGGTCTACACGTGTTTGTAGCTACAACATTTCTACTCATTCCATGCAATCCATACATTTTTACAGGTTACATGTTTTTACTTTGCTTGTCTGTGTTTTAACTGGATTGCTACTTATGTGCATTTTTAAAGGAGAACTAAACCCTAGAAATTAATATGGTTAAAATGCCATATTTTAAATACTAAACGTATTGCACCAGCCCAAAGTTTCATCCTCTCAATAAGCAGCAATTATCCAGGACTTAAAACTTGTCCCAGGGGGTCAACATCTTGGAAAGTGTCTGTGACACTCACATGCTCAGTGGGCTCTGATTGGCTGTTGAGAAGCTAAACTTAGGGGTCATCACTAATTATCCAGCAGAAAATGAAGTTGGTCTGTAATATAAGCTGATGCTACAGGACTGATTATTAAATTCTGATGCTAATTGCACTGGTTTCTGTGCTGCCATGTAGTAATTATCTGTATTAATTACTAATCAGCCTTATATTGTGACATTTCTATTCTATGTGTACTGTATATTGTGAGTGGGTCCCTAAGCTCAGTAAGTGACAGCAGCACAGAGCATGTGCAGTGAATCAGCAGAAAAGAAGACGGGGAGCTACTGGGGCATCTTTGGAGACACAGATCTTTACTGCTAACAGGCTGAGGTTGCCTTGGGCTGGTACAGAAGCTCAAAGCATCATGTGCAACATTTCTATCCTACTTCTTTAGTTAAGCTTTAGTTCTTCTTTAAACACAGCTTTAGAATCAGGCAGTTAAGCTGGGAAGGAATACTAAGGTCTGGTTCTTTTATGTGGCCTAGTTCTATAAGTGAGCAAGTTAACCTTGGAACAGATGGCCTGGCCTGGTGTTTTCTATTCCCTGCGTGCGACTGCAATTGTAAATTGCTGGGATCTACACATGGTTTTGATTTTACACCCAGGATTCTAAATAAACGGGAACATTAACATTTAATAAGTCACAGTTTCTGCCTTAACAATTTATGAGTCAATTCAATGGGGGGAATTCACAAAAGTGTCGGGAATGAAAAAATGTCTTTAAAATGTCGTAGAAAGTGTCGTAGCAACAGCCGACAAATTCACAGAGCATTTCTCCGCCAATTTTCCGACATGTACGACACTTTTGAATTAGTGTCGTTAAAAGTGGGCGTGGTTTTTTCGGCGCCACTTTTCCCGACATTTTTATGAATTACTCGTAAACTCATTTTTTTTACCGACAATTTTTCAGACACTTTAGGCTCTCCAAAATGAAAATGTCAGACAAATTGTCGTTTAAAAAGTCTTGGTAAATGTCGTTTGTACGATGAAAAGATATACGACATTTTAGAAAATTGTCAGACTTACGAGACATTCAGAGATGGTAACATCTGCCTTTGTGAATTTGCCGTTCATACGACATTTTACAAATTTGACGACGGCCACTTCTGGGTTACTTCTTTTACCGACACTTTTGTGAATTCCCCCCAAGGAGTCTTGAATGCATTAATAAAGTCAAAAAGTTCAATAGATCTTAATAGTTTTTTTGGCATCAGTTGTATTTATATTACTGGAGGGGACAGAGCAAGGATGTGTTCAGGGTGTAACTGGGTGTAGTCAGGTACAACAGAGCATGATTGGGGAGTAGCAGGACAGTGTCAGATCATCCCATGGATGTTGGCTTTGAAGATTGGCTTCTCTGCATGGGCAAAATGGACAAACAGCTCCTGCTAGATGTAAATCACCACTAGGAATTTGCTGAGAGCCAGAAAGTCATACACAATGGAGTCTTGATCCATCCTCCACTTTCCAGTGATATTACTAGAAGGCTAGAGGCTACAGGAAAAAAATTGCAACTTGACAACCACATCACCCATCTACACACCACCCATGACTGGCAACTTACCACCACAAGGCCAGAGGGACATAATTAAAACAATGATATGTTTGTGGCTAACAGGAATTTTATCCATTTTTTCTTCAGGGTGCTCGAGGTTTGGTTGGCCCCCGTGGGTCCCTTGGACCTCCTGGTCAGCAAGGAGTGAATGGAATTGATGGTGCTCAAGGCCCAAAAGGAAATCAGGCAAGTAGACATGTTAAAAACATGCCTTTTGGTGGTTTGTATAGTGTATTCTGTCATTAAAAGTGAGCTTTAAGTTAGGCATTATTTTAATATAAAATAGTAAAATACAGGCTTTAGTAATGATGCCCCTTTTACACTTGGACCATAAACTGATCACCAGCATTTCTATAATTGTTATTCTTTCCCAACAGGGTGTCCAAGGAGAGGCAGGACCTAATGGGCAGCAAGGAACTCCAGGACCCCATGTAGGTATCCACATGAAAAGTATAGAAATGTTCTGATTTTTGGACCATGTTAAACACACAGGTTCCTGGTGTTTAACTTGAGAGTAGAGCCCTCTCTGAAAACCATAGGTCCTCGTAGTGAGTAGGCTTTTAGCTAAACACTGAAGTATAGACAACAGCATGTGAACCTTCCTCTACTGAACTCTACTGATAAGAATGGCAGGTAACCATGCATTAAACACTGAGGTCTATCCAATGGTGCTCATGTCCATAAAGAATAATGACTTTGACATTAACACGAAAGACAACCTGGGTGCCTTTATGTGCTTATGGGTGATTTTATATTTGATTATATATATTATGTACATAATTTACATACGACAATGGGGAGATAGCCATGAACTGAAAACCTATTCCAGTGGAATACCTATGCCTATGGTATATGTGTTATCTCTCCTGCAGGCTATTTAAAGGATAAGTAAACCTTTACAATAAGTGAATGTAAAATCGATGAGGGTACTATTCTAAGAAATGTTGCGATATACATTCATTATTTATTTTGTTTTTATTCCAAGATATTAAGGGATACATGTGCTGTTAATATGAATTCATTTTGTTACAAAAGCGCCACCTGCTGGTCAGTTTCCCACCAGTCTGACCACCAAGTAGTCAAGGAAGTTGTCAGGAGAAAGAAAGAGGCTGCTCTGATGTTCTTCTGCTTAGGAAAGATGTGAGAAAGGTTTCTAATTCTTTTCCTAAGCAGAAGAACAGCAGAGCAGCCTCTTTCTTTCTCCTGACAACTTCCTTGACTACTTGGTGGTCAGACTGGTGGGAAACTGACCAGCATGTGGTGCTGTTGTAACAAAATTCATTCATATTATCAGCACATGTATCTTTTAATATCTGGAATAAAAACAAAAAAAAATAATGAATGTATATTGCAAAATTTCTTAGAATAGCACACTCATCAATTTTACATTTGCAACATTTACTTATCCTTTAAAGAAAACTATGGTGTTATAACTGCCATGGAGTGTTCCATTTATAACCCTTTATCAAGCCCTTCAGACCCCCAGTTATGTCAGAACATGTCCCAAATGCCTACCATACCTTAACTCTTCTAGCTGTTTGTTAGAGGATTATAACATAATAAAACAACTATGGGAGGTTGTGTGCAGACAGTCTAAGGCAATTGACAAGTCTAAAACTGCAATCTGAGTCATGAACAACTTCATAAAAACTAGTGGCAACAGCAAAATAAAATAATTAGGCTCCTCTCAATATTTCTAATATTTTTTCTAGAATTTCTAAAAAAAACTACAAAGTGAAACCAAACATTACATCATAGTGAGCCTTTAATGAGTTCATGCATTTGTAGATCTTGGCTGATGATCTGGCCTTTTCTTGCCATTGGCTTGTGCTTGGGATAAAAACAATTAACTCTATCTGGTGTGGATTGGACAGATACCATACTGGCTCCTTTACAGATGAAGTACATTGTGATTGATCGCCTAGAAGATATTTTCAATGGTCATTAAAGCTTGTCTCCTGATATATGAAAACACAAGAGGCTTATTGAATGGAATTTGTTTTCTAATGTGTTCAGAATTTGTTTATAATTATTATTCATATGTTCATGGAATGAGTATTAAATCTATACCTGTCTTTGGTCTTAGGGCCTGCCCGGACCTCAAGGTTCCATTGGATTGCCTGGGGAGAAGGTAAATGGGACTGTCCAAAAGATTTGACATAAAAATACTTATTGTCCTAATACTGCGTAGATCAGAATGAGGGGGGGGACTGACTCCTACAATCACTAACACTAGTACGTAAAAACTTTCTAAACACTGCACACACTTATCCCATCCCTCTATCCTATCCCTATCGAACAAGTATGAATATTGAAGCATTAAAATAATTTACACCATCTTTTAACCTGTCAAAACCCAAACAGGTGTAGATTGTGACATCCATACTATGACATATCTCTTACTCATGAGTTTCCACCACAGTCGTTCTGTATCCACCTCTTACTGAACAGAAGCTCAGCCGTTTGGTAACCTCTTACTATAGATTGCAGAATGTAGACATCGATACCAATACAGTACACCTCAACTATCCACCTCTTACCGAACAGGTGCTCAGTATAAATGAGCCTACACAACACATGCATCCTGTCTACTTCTTACTCCACCTCATACTGAATAGACGGTCAGCCATTTGGAATCCACCTCTTACTTGATTGTATCCTGTAGATTGTGACATCCATACAAATACAGAACACCTCTATTATCCACCTCCTACTGTACTGGTGCTCAACCATTTACTATGGATGAACTTACAGCACATGAATACTGTCTACCTCTTACTCAACAGTATCCACCTCATACTGAACAGTCGGTCAGCCATTCTGTATCCACCTCCCACTAAACCGGTGCTCAACCATTCGCTATCCACCTCATACTGAACAGGTGGTCAATCATTTGGTCTCCACCTCACACTGATCTGTGGTCACTGGTCAGCCATTCTGTATCCACTTCATAGACGTTCAGTCATTTGTTATAGATTGGTATTACCATGAAAATAGTCAATCTGTACATCTCTCATATCATCCTGTAACTTCCACAATCCAACATGGTGTAAATTGTGACATTCTTAGCAATGGCAATTCACAAAAAATCACATGTATACTGTGCCTCTTTTACTGAACCACGGTCAGCCGTTTGGTATGGATAGAGATCGACATTAAAGCATAGTACATAGTACAACACATTTCTGCCATTTGAGAACCTGTCATAGATATTCTAGTCTATAATTTTTCTATTCTACGGAACAGGCAGTCAGCCATTTGGTCTCCTCCTCATACTGAACAGGAGGTCGGACATTCGGATTCCACCTCATGCTGAACAGGCGTTTGAATATACCATGAAAGCACTGTCAACCTGTACATGTCTTATATCATTCTGTAAACTACAATGGTATAAGTTGTAAATTGTGACATCGTCAGCAATCTATACACTATCCACACCTGCTAAACAGGAGGTTAGCCACTAATATGAATAAGCATAGAGCATGCACATCCCATCCACATCTCCCTCTCATCTGTACATCTCTTATACCATGCCGTAGGATAGGGTAGGCTGCAACATCCTTAGTAAAACTAGTTTCCATAAACTTCTCAATTATATCAAGTGGTCAGCCCTTTGGAATACATGGGATTTATCATGAATGGATACTTTATGTAAATTATATATGTAATCATGACATTTCTTAAAATCCCATATATAGACAGTGACAGCCACACTATACCATTTCACAAAAACTTTTTAAAAAATATATCATCTATATACTATCCATGTCCTACTGATTAGGCAACAAAAACAGTAGCACTCAGTGCTCTCTCTTATAAAAAATCCTTTATTCATTTTATTAAAATCAAGGAAACTTCGGAAACATATCAATGACCACACGCTTGACACGTTTTGTAGCTACCAGCCAGCTTTTAAGAAAGTGGCTGGTAGCTATGAAACGCATCAAACGTGTGGTCTATGATATGTTTCTGAAGTCTCCTTGATTTTAATGAAATTAATAAAGGATTATTTTTAATAGACTGTTGCTCCGTGCTAAACACATTCCTACTGAATAGGCAGTCAGCCAGTTAGTATGAACTGGGATTACTGTTAAAATACGGCCCATCTGTAAATCCTGTAAACTGGCAAAATCCAAGCAGATGTAGATTGTGACATCCTTACAATACTATTTCAAAAACACTTTTAAATTACAGTCCATGGAGATTATCCATCTGTTACTGGACAGGCATTCAGCCTTGTGCTGTGACCTGGGATTACTCTGAAAGCATTGTCTGTTTGTAAATTATACCATCCTGTACACCATGCAGGTGTACATTGTGACATCATTAATAACAATATTTGATATCTAAAATATTCATTTAATATTTACTTCCATTTAATTTATTTTCATATATTTACTGTCCACCTCTTACTGAACAGGCTATCAGCTATTTGGTATGAATGAAGGATTATCATCCTTCTCTAAACCTTTTATACCATTGTGCAAACTGCCAAAATCCAGGCAATTTTAATTGTGACGTCCTTAATGTTATGTCACAAAAATTCAGTACATCTATGCCATCAACATCTCACTCAGTTTGGTATGGACATGGATTATCATGAAATTGCCTTCATCTGTAAATCTCTTCAATCCATCCTATAAACTAATAAAATAACATAGAATAATGTTTTTATTTCTTTCGTCGCATAAGATGCTCTGTTTCTGCTTACTTGAATAAGTTTACTTCCTGCTTATGTAAATATGACCCACTAATCCAAGCAAGCCACCGCTTTCCTAAATATTCACAGATAACATGAAAAAACTCCTGATTATACTGTGATCTATGGCTGGAAAATACCACTCATAGTGCCGAACCCTGACTCAATATTCTGAACCTTCTGTTTTCAAACAGGGCCCTCCAGGAAAGTCAGGAATCCCAGGACTGGCTGGATCAGATGGGCCACCTGTGAGTATAATGAACTTCTATAAGATAATTAAGGAAGGGCTTAATAAAATTAATAATGCGCATTTCAGATATGTAATAAAGGTTTTATGATCCTGTTCTACCTTCTCTGCTAGTAGGCATTGAGCTTATGTTTATAGTTGGCTCCAGCTTACAGTATGTAAAAAATGGGGTATAGGCAATAACATTCGTAAAGTCATCATCATTAAAGGAAAGTAATGGCAACCAGACAGATGTTTCATTGTGAATTGTATTATTCTAAATGTGCTAGGTCAGTAAAAAGTACCAGCTGGTTGCAGCAGAGTTCTCAACTGAAAATGTTACTCTTGTTACCACTTGAAGGACAACTAAAGCCAAAAAAAAAGACTGTACCATAGTATTGTTTGTCCCCCTGTAACTTCAAATTCTAGTCTTACTAGGTTTAAAAGCATGCCTTCTATCCTGTACATTTTGAATTATAATGGACTACTGTGCCACCATCTTGGAAAATGGTAGAACATTATCTTTTGTCTAAATCATGAGCTAACCATTGAACAAACTTTTAACCTGAGATGTCATTGAGCCACTGAGCTACATACAGTTGAAATCAATGCATTGCATGCTAGAATTAATAGTAGATTGGATTGTACATTTCAATAGTCTAGGGCAGCTGAAAAATACAGTTATTAATACAGTGTTTGTATGTGGTTGCAGGGGCATCCAGGAAGGGAAGGGCCGGCTGGTGAGAAGGGAATTCAGGTGAGTACTAGGGAGGATATACAATAAAGCAGTAATAGAAATGTATTTGGGAGGTAGCACTAAAATAAGCTGTGGCATAGTAAAGAAATTCTATACAATAACCCAAAAAAATCCTGAATGACCATGACAATGGAGATTCAGAATATAAGAATTCTGTATATGTTTCTTAAAGTTATTGATTGATCTTGACTGATTTTAGGGTCCACCAGGCGCCCCAGGCCCAATAGGTTACCCTGGCACACGTGGCGTTAAGGTAAGTAGTAATATAATTTTCACTAACAAGTAAAACAAGAAAAATGTCTTTATTTGGCATTATTTGAAGAGATGCAAGTAATTTAGCCGTTTTGACTGGATGAGAATGCCATCTGTGCAGTCTTTGAACTGACTTTTGAAAACTCTTGCATTTAATATTAATTATATATTAATTAATTTGATATCCTTCAAGTAAAGGAATAAGTAGTTCCCAGGCCCGAGTAGAGGCAGTGCAACACAGGACCGCTGCACCCCTCTGGGCACATATTTTGCAGTTGATTTGCAACAATGCGAGCAGCCGGGGGGCCCTGAGGGGGTACAGACCCTGGTGCAATTGCACCCTTCATACCCCTGGTAATTCCGCCCTTGTGTCCTTCTTTCCAGGATTGGATAAATGGAGCAAATAAAGCTCCAGGTGCCATTGCAAAATTTTGCCCATCAGACCTCAGTTTAGCATAGAATATAGGGAAACCCTAAAGTAACCAGTATTGTTGCTCAAGGTAATGCTACTTGAACCTAACCACCACATTTTTAACCCTCACCTCTTGCTCACACACTCCACCGTCCAACCACTTACTGCCAGCTCAGTTCATCCCCCACCTGATCCATTTGTCATACCATGCTGGTCTCTGGTCTCTCCATTCTCGTTGATCACTTCCATATGCCCCCATTTCTGTTCTGCCTACTCCTAGTTCCAACCCTGGTAGGAACACATAATTTAAGTAAGCAATGGTTAGTCTGTGCTAATGGATTGATTGTGTAATAAAGGAGGAACCTCTGTGACTCCAAATCTAAATATGCAGGAAAAAGCTGTTCTGTTCTCTGTAACCAGAATGTTTCATAAAAAAGTAGAAAATATGAAACTGGTTACACTCATTTTGATGAAGCTACACTTGTATTTGCAGATTTGATTCATTAAATGGCAACTGACTTACAACTCTTGGTTCAATCAATACACCTGAGCTGTAATGGACGTGTCATTTTTTCACAAATACATTTTTAATATTTATTCTGATTTTTGTTTTGTCTTTTTGAGATGGGTTTATTCATCTGCTCCCTCAGTCATGATGGTTTGCAGCTGGGCATTCCAAATCCATGACTTATGATGGAATTTGTTTGTTACACCCGAGAAATTGCCAACTGTCATTGTTCTTTTAAAAGTAATCACTTTCACCAGGTGCATCCAGTTGCTCTTCTAATCAGTTTAGGGCTGCACAAGACACTTTAGGCTAAAATGGCAGACTAATTAAATTTCAAAGCTATAAATCATTAAAGTTTGTAGCAGATATCTCCAGTGTAGCTACTACAGACAGCAACAGGTTCCCTGTAAGAGAGGGGGACACCAAAGCAACTTGTCATTATATGAATTTTGTTTCAACAGGGAGCCTTTGGCGTAAGAGGGCCAAAGGGAAGCAAAGGGGAGAAGGTAAGTGGTTTTTAATCTATTTTAACTCGCCACAAGTTGAGTCAATCCAATCTTTAATAGAGCAATTTAGTGTACCACTCTCCACTAGAGACCCCCTCTCTGATATGATTTACCATTAAGTTGTATGATTTTATGACAGTGTCCTTGGTAAGGTCCTCTTACTGTAAAGTCATCATGATGGCACCGGATTCTGTATAGACCATCATTATGGCCTACATATGAATGTCCATCATTGTTTCTAGATATGTCAATAACAAATGACATTATAGACATCACAATAAATTATGGGTTGGAAAGCAATAACGTAAAATAAAAAAAGTAAATTGGGAGGGCCAATTCAGCATATGATGCTAACCATTACTGCTTTGTCCCTAACAGGGCGAAGATGGATTTCCAGGTGTTAAAGGAGACATGGGAATCAAAGGAGACAGGGTAAGTTGAACATTTTAGGAAGCACAAACAAGTGGGATACTAATGTATTTACAAGATAACTAAATGCTTGAATAAGGGGGCTGTTATATTGAGAGGCCATTCATTTATCTCAAACCCCTCCAGGTGTAACCCATTCTGACATTACTAAGTCCTAAGTGAGGGGGTTATTTATGAAAAGCTGAAATAGACAGTTTTTCACTCAAGTTTACTTTTTCACATTTAATTTGTATAATTTTTTTTACTGAAATGTTTAATTTTAAGGTGTTTTTGTTGAGACTATTTTGACCAAAGGATCAACCATGAGAGCCATTTTATGATTTTGACTCACAGCGTTTCAATTCCAATGCAGTCACAGGGAGCCAAGCAGCTGGTGCATTACAGATCTCTAGGGCTTCATGCATTAGACCAGCAATCCATAAACCATGAAGTTGATACATGGGGCCTAGAGCAGTGGCTGGAGCATAAAATCTGTGTTTGAGGAAGTTTTCAATAGATGGCTTTTCATGGGAGAACTTATAACTGTACATTTATCTACGTTAGTTTGTTGGTTTTTAGGGGTCGATTTGTCCCCTATGCCAGTCTGGAGGCTGTTATAGCTAATATAGTGATTTGCAGGCAATGCTCTGTAACTTGAAATTCACATATTACCACTTTTGCAACTTTTTAGGGGGACCCTGGTCCTCTTGGAGTACGTGGAGAGGATGGTCCTGAGGGGCCAAAAGGGCAGGCTGGACCCCTTGGTGAAATAGGACAATTGGGGGTACCTGGCGATAAGGTATGTGGCTTTACATAAGATTCAGGCTATAGACAATATTTTAGCTATTTTGGCTATTCTATACAAGTTTTATATGTCATACAAATGAACCCTATTGTCCTAAAATACTTGTCCTTTATGCCATCAGGGAAAGCTGGGTGTACCAGGACTTCCCGGATATCCAGGCCGTCAGGGTGCCAAGGTAATACTATAAAAGTATGGGACAAGGGACAAAGGGGCGATGTCTTGGTGAACACAAATTCTTCTTGCCAATGGCTTTTACCACAAGAAGAGTAATGTATTTAAGTGCTAGAGATGCCACGTAGTGGACATTCTCCTTCCTCATCATTGTTTCAGGTATCTCGAGTGTTTGGGACAGATTCAATTCAGTAAGAAAAAGTTCACAGTTTAGGGCAGATTGATAATTGAGAAAAGCTTATCTCACTGTTTATCATGTGAAAACTCTGTTGTAGTCTATGCGAAGAAACTGGAACTGAATTAGGAGAAAAGTTTTTCTTCTCTTCGATTTTAGTCTCCTCCATGAGTTTTTACATGATAAGGGCAGAGACACACGTTGCTATTTCGGGAGATAAGTCGCCCATTGACAAATCGCTTCTTCTTCGGACGACTAATCTTGTTGAACTGCCTGGCCGCCGGCTAGAATGTAAATCACCGTCGGGATGGCACTCGGATCGCTTTGGCTTTCTGAAGTCGCCCAAAGTTTCATCGTGAAGCAACTTTGGGCGACTTCGGAAACCGAAGCATTCCGAGTGCCATCCCGCCGGAGATTTACATTCTAGCTCTAATACATCTGCTAGGTAAGGGAGCCTATAAGATATATTGGATCATTCATCTGACACCCAACTGCTGCATGAAGAGAGAATGAAGAGAAACAGATGCTGAGAGAGGGATAGTGAAGATCAACTTGATTATTTCAGAAACCATGCAGAATATTTAATTGATTGTATTTACAAAGTTTCTTATTTCAATATGAGGAAGTTTATATTAAATTTTCATGTTTGCGATAGTTCCCCTTTAACTTACAAAGTTTTGAAGCACATCAACTTAAAAGGATCCATGGCACAGGAACATCAAAATCAAAAGAGGTGCTAAACACAAGTCTGCTTGGTCCTTATAGTGATAAACTATTTAATATCTGGAGATGTAACAGGGACACTAGGTACAGGTATCTTCCATTTATTTAAAAAAAAAATATGTTTTATATAATAAATAGGGTCTTGCCACTCTCTGGCCTCAGGAGGTCATCACATATCCTTACTAAAGTTTCCTATGAACCACCTTTCAGCATTATCTATGAAGCAGGAAGCTAAGGAGATATGAAGTCAATCACTCACCATATCGTCTAATCACACTAATAAAATACAACAACTTCTCTTTACAGGGTTCTACTGGCTTTGCAGGACCATTGGGAACAATTGGAGAGAAAGGCAAGAGGGTAAGTTTCATTGTGTTTGGAACTATATTATTTATTATTTAAATAATTCGATTGGGGATTTCTATTGTTGATATAGAGATATAAAGGAAGGAAACTAAAGGTCCATTTTGTCTCCCTATATCATTAATGTCCCAGGCATTTGCTTTTCCAAAGTTTCACCATATTCTTATTCCATTTGGCTCTTGGAACAATTATATGATCTAGATCGTCTGCTTTAAATTTGTTCCAAGCATTTGCCCCATTGCAGTAAAGCAGAACACAACGTCCCTTTTGAACTTCTCACTTCAGAGCTTTAGGGTATGGACTTTCCCTTAATTGATTTCATATTTCCCACTCGCATATTAAAAAACTTCAGATCAGATATGTTGAAACATGTAGATTATATTGAGCTGATTCTGTGCTTTTATAGGAACACGGGATGGGATCAGCTGCACTGTTAATGTATATCATATGGAATGTTTTGTTGCCACTTTTAATATCATTTACTGGCAATACTTTAGTATTTTTATGTCTTTAGCCTTGTATGCTTTTTACTGAAGTATGCAGGGCCAGAGACATATGTGATCTAACTAGATTAGTTCTTCTTTGTTGGCCTGCCAACTGTCAGTTGCTTTTCTCTGTCTAGTTCCTGTCACCATGGTTTCCATTTGTATCTGTTAAAGGATAAGTAAATCTTTAAAATAAGTGAATGTAAAATTGATGAGGGGGGTTTTTCTAAGCACTTTTGTCATGTACATTCATTATTTATTAGAATTAGAAACCTTTCTCACATCTTTCCTAAGCAGAAGAACATCAGAGCAGCCTCTTTCTTTCTCCAGACAACTTCCTTGACTACTTGGTGGTCAGACTGGTGGGAAACTGACCAGCAGGTGGCGCTGTTGTAACAAAATTCATTCATATTAACACCACATGTATCCCTTAATATCTTGGAATAAAAAGAAAATAAATAATGAATGTAAATTACAAAAGTGCTTAGAATAACCCCCCTCATCAATTTTACATTCACTCATTTTAAAGGTTTACTTATCCTAAAAATGCCCTTATCTTCTTTGACAATGCCTGGTCTCTTTATCCTTTCCTAACTCTTCTCTCTTCATTGACCCTGTCTGAAAACATTTCCACGTCCTTATCTTGTTCTTGCTTCTTCCATGTTATCCCGTGGCTGTTTAATGCCTGTTTAATATATCCTTGTCCTATCATGGCTGCACTGTTTATTTTCCCTTCAGGCTTGCTTCTTCACCATGGCCATATCTAGATCTTGTCTTTCATCGCCTCGCTTTGTCCCCAATGTCGTATGATGTCTGTCTCAAACCAGTCTTTTTTACCTGTTGCTTTTTCCACTGAACACCAAATCCTCATGATATTATGTTCCAAAATTCTGAATAGCTTGGAAACTCTACAACTCCTTTTGATCAAAACTAGTGATAGGAGTTTATCTTAGATAATTTACTGTGATACTGTGATGGCCTTTTTTGTGAATGCGTATGGGCTAAATAAATCACTTATTTCATTAAGCAACATTTTTGGTGTGCTTCTGGGTTTTGTCTACAATTTACTGTGATATTGAGAATCCATGGCTCTACCACAAAACAGAGTATCACAATGTATTGCATCTATGTTTACTAATCCACATTGAATGTATGTTTCTTCAGGGGAGAGCTGGACAAGCTGGACCACCAGGTCAACGAGGCCCTACAGTAAGTTACCTTGTGTATTCACACTACACATCTCATAGGAAACATAGATACTGTATGTTCATGAGGAAGGGTATTATCTTACAGGTAGGGCTGTCTTCATTTGTAGTGAGACATGGGGCAAATCAAAGGGGCTGACTTATCAATAAAGGGCAGATCTATCAATCAGTATCTTTCTATGGCTGCTATGACTGCAGATCTTTTTCTTATTTTGCAGTTTATTTTCTATTCTGAATGTGTTTTTCTATCATTGAAAATTCTGGCCCAAAACCTTCTTCTGTGATACAGGTTGTATGCAAGGAGCAAGGATTTGGGGTTAGTGTTCCGCACTGCTCCTGAGCAGCACTTAGCACTAACTCCATCTGAAAATGAATGAAAAAAGAGCATTGATCGAAGAAATCTCTTATTAAAATAGCACTAGTACAATTTTTGGTCATACTTGAACTTTCAGCCTCCAGGACCTCATGAAGTCCACTAAGCATTCATTGTTTTCTCTTAGGGCATTCGTGGAGAGCGAGGTCAAAGAGGACCAACGGGAAAACCAGGTCCTAAAGTAAGTTACTTCCTTTCTATTGTATTTGTCTAAGAGCACAATGTTTTAATTTAATGAACCATGTAGGCTAGACTAGAGTTATAAAACAGTGGTAAACAAAATACCAAACTGATGTTGAAGTTTTGTCTATGGTAGAACTTATCACTCCGGCTTTTAGACCACTCTGAAGTTGTACAAACAGTCATTTGAACCAGTGGTATTAGAGCAAGTATTAAATAATTTGCAGTTCCCACTTATTTTTTTCAATGGCATTCTGGTAACACGTATTTGAAGCACTAACGTTGGCTGTTGTTTTAATTTGCACAGGGGGACAGTGGCAATGATGGAGTTCCTGGCAGTATGGGTGAAAAGGTAAGTCTTGTTCTGTGGTGCACATGGTGTATAGGGTGACGGTGTATATGTCAGATTAATGATAGCTTCTGGCTTAGTGGAACCAAGGTACACAGGGGCGTAACTACAGAGGAAGCAGACCCTGCAGTTGCAGGGGGGCCTAGGAGGTATAGGGGCCCCATAATGCCCTAATTTATATATCATTTCAATAAATGTTGGTAAAAAAAAGTTCAACCTCTAGATATTTTAGGAGCCTGAAAAATTATTTTCTGTGGGGCCCAGTAATCTAGATACGCCACTGAAGGTACATAATAAAAACAAGGGGTCCTGGTTGCAAGAGCTTACAGTCTGAAGGCATTATCAGTTGACAGATTGTAATAACAACCTTTGGAACACTGCCATTCCCATTCACGTGCAGACTCACTTACTAATGACAAACCCTATGTCTTGGTTATAAGCAATGTAACCCATTAACAAGTTGGTGTCACCTTACTGATGCCTTTCTAAGCTTTCAACCACTCATTTCGGTGAATCCAAGCAAGGTGACTCCTTCCAAACAGGAGAGAACAGAATAATAATTAGAGGAAATTTTTACACTCATCAAGCAAGAAAAAGACGTTGAACCACACAAATCTTATGTCTGTGGTTTTGAGGTTCTCATTATTTAAAAAGCTGAATCATGATGTGGTTTCCAGAAGAACATCTAACTAACTAGTTCAGTAGCTTACGTGAACATATTACTTGCTTGGCTTGAAGTTTAACATTGCCTAGGCTGCCATTGTCTACCAGGCCGGCTGGATGTAATCTTGCTTATCACTTCCCCCTAGGGTTTCTGCAGTCTTATAATTTCCCTACAACAATACAGGAAGGGCATGATCTGGAAGCACTTGGAGTGTGGCCAGCTAAACAAGGCTGTAAATAGCAGGGACAACATCCTAACCTGCAAAGTTTCAATAGAATTATGCCATCAAATGTACAGTATCACCCTTTATACTTCTGCAAGGAAGTTCATGGTCATTGCTGCCCTTACATATGAACTGTCACTCATCCAGCAAGCAGTATCAGTCATTAGCAGCCTGTGAAATAATGTAGTAATGTGTATTTCCACTAATTATTAAACCATGTCATCTAATGGCAGGACATTTTAGTAAGAGTTTCCATTCATTTAGAGGATTGAAAAAAACACCCGGACATTTAAAGTAGGAATATAAGTAATGAGTCATTTCTGTCTCCAGCCAATGGTTATGTCAAGTTAAATATGACATATTGCAGTTGGGGTACAATGGACAACCTATACAGCCCCCCCCCCGAAGTGATGATGAAGAACATCAAGATCAATTTCAATGCAGTTTGTACACTATATTGAATAATAAATTAATGTATTTACAAAGGATATTCTTTTTATTCAAGGGACCTTCAGGTCCTCAGGGGCCTACTGGTTTTGCAGGACCCAAAGGGCCTCCGGTAAGTAAAAATGCTTTATTCCATGTATATTAATTATTATAACATTATATTTTATACTATGCATGAATAATTTAGTAATCGTCTTTTTATTATCTATGCATAGGGACCATCTGGGAAGGATGGGTTACCTGGACATGCTGGGCAGCGAGGAGAGCCAGTAAGTTATCCCATGACACTCTTGGTTCTTTTTAATTTTAGGCAGTTTATGGCCATTGTGGCGCACACACAAGTACACAGACCTTAAGTTTAAATTTTCAAATGAAATGATGCACAAAATCCTTTTCCATTTGCTCAGTGAGTCTTTTGAGTAGTTCATATACAGCATAGTGTTATATGTAAATTAGGAAAAATGAAGGCCGAGGATATCTGAAGTAATCATAAATTGTATCTTTTTCCTTTTGGACTAAACTGGGTTATGTCTTTGAATTCTTTTAGGGATTTCAAGGCAAAACAGGACTTCCAGGGCCAGTTGGAGTTGTGGGGCCACAGGTATGTGTGATATTTAACAACTAAGATGAACCCATGGCCGTGCCATCGACTTTTGTTCCAACATTCTTTCTAAAAGTTTATACTGAACAGACTTTTCACCTTCTTTTCTTAGGGCAAATCTGGAGAAATAGGGCCTATGGGTGAGAGAGGCCACCCAGGAGCTCCAGGATCACCAGGGGAACATGGATTGCCTGGGGCAGCTGGAAGGGAAGGGGCAAAGGTAAGTATGTCCGTGAGAAAAAAAACTATAGCCTGGAGCTTACAGAGTTTTGGTGCCTTGGAAATATTGAGATTAGTTGAAGACCAAGATCACAAGTTTTGTAAACACAAATCAAACTCATGTCATCCTGTTAATGGGTCCAGGATAATACTGGTTCAGTAGGAGAGCAACAGCATCTTTTACTTTCCTTTAAAAACATGTTTTTATCATTTTTTTCAGGGAGACCCTGGTCCAACTGGTATTCCAGGAAAAAATGGACCACAAGGATTAAGAGGGTTTCCAGGTTCCAGAGGTGTTGCAGGAGAAGCTGTAAGTATTGTGCCCACAATGCCATGATATGAGTTTACCTTTATCACACTATGTATGAAGAAAAATCTCAGCTGACAGTACCTAATGTCCTTTTAGCACTAAACCATGGGACAGCCTTTTACTATCTTTTAGTAGTGTGTATAGTATATTACATGGACTTTTTAAAATAATTTTATTTCTTTTTTTGTCAGGGTCCAGCTGGATTGAAAGGAGGGGAAGGGCCACCTGGAGCATCGGGTGCAACGGTCAGTACAGTATAACTTGTTCTGGACGTTTGTTAGTAGTTCTTACCCTAACTGCTATAAAGTTACTTCTGTTTCTTACAATTTCTGGTTATTGCTCCATATATTTTTTTCCTTTAACTCTTTTACTTGCTGGCTTACTTGACTTGAGTATGATTCCTGCATTGAATGAAAAGGAAAGCAAAGACTCACTCCATACAACCCCTCCCAGTAACTCCTCCTATTGTTCCATATAACCCTCACTATAATTCCTCCTATTGCTCCATATAACCCTCCCTATAACCCCTCCTATTGCTCCATATAACCCTCCCTATAACTCCTCCTATTGCTCCATATAACCCTCCCTATAACTCCTCCTATTGCTCCATATAACCCTCCCTATAACTTCTCCTATTGTTCCATATAACCCTCCCTATAACTCCTCCTATTGCTCCATATAACCCTCCCTATAACTCCTCCTATTGCGCCATATATCCCTCCCTATAACTCCTCCTATTGCTCTATATAACTCTCCCTATAACTCCTCCTTTTGCTCCATATAACCCCTCCCTATAACTCCTCCTATTGCTCCATATAACCCTCCCTATAACTTCTCCTATTGTTCCATATAACCCTCCCTATAACTCCTCCCATTTCTCCATATAACCCTCACTATAACTCCTCCTATTGCTCCATATTACCCCTCCCTATAACTTCTCCTATTGCTCCATATAACCCTCCCTATAACTCCTCCTATTGCTCCATATAACCCTCCCTATAACTCCTCCTATTGCTCCGTATAACCCTCCGTATAACTCCTCCTATTGCTCCATATAACCCTCCCTATAACTCCTCCTATTGCTCCATATAACCCTCCCTATAACTCCTCCTATTGCTCCATATAACCCTCCCTATAACTCCTCCTATTGCTCCATATAACCCTCCCTATAACTCCTCCTACTGCTCCATATAACCCTCCCTATAACTCCTCCTATTGCTCCATATAACCCTCCCTATAACTCCTCCTATTGCTCCATATAACCCTCCCTATAACTCCTCCTATTGCTCCATATAACCCTCCCTATAACTCCTCCTATTGCTCCATATAGCCCTCAATATAATTCCTCCTATTGATGTAGATAAGACACAAACTTCTTCTTCTATTGCTCCTTATAAACCTTCTGTGTAATTATGTATTCTATTACATTATATAGCCTCTCCCTGTAATTCAGTTCTCCAGTATAAAACATCTGCTACCAAATTCCTGTGAGCAGTCCCTTTATGTAAAACTATATCACTCCACATTTGCTATAATGCTTATTTTCATCATTCTTAGGGGCCCACAGGTGAACGTGGTCCTTCTGGACCAGCAGGTGGCATTGGGCTTCCAGGTCGGCCAGGAGGCCAGGGACCATCAGGACCAGCTGGTGAAAAAGGGAACCCAGTAAGTTACAAGTATAGATTGGGAAAATCAGTACTGGAGTTTCAGCCTTGATATGAGGTCCATTCCATGGTCGGATCTCAGTTATGGAATATTTAATCTATATAGTCTATAGAAAGTTGACAGTCTGTCTATAAGAAGTCAACAGTGTGTAAATATGGTTCGAATGACAGAACCAAGGTTTAGTAAAATGTTGACTCTAGATTTTGACTCAAGTTGACCAGTAAATGGTCATTAGTATACATTTATTACACATTAATGCATCTACTGTTTTACAGGGAGAGAAAGGGCCTATGGGACCAGCAGGACATGATGGAGGACAGGGCAGCATTGGACCTCCAGGATCTGCTGGCCCCCCTGGGCCTGCAGGTGACGATGGAGACAAGGTAAAGGGAGGGGGTCTTTCTTCTACAGCCCTATAAGCGCTACTCATGAGCTCAAGAGCCAATCAATAAAAGTGGCATTGATTTTGTCTTAAAGTAATTTCTCAATCATTCAATATTTTATAATAGGTCTACAGATATTTCCTTTTATAACAATGAATTCAATGCCATTCATAGGAAACCAACCTGCTAGTTTTTACTGCTGTTAGGTGTTGTAGCCCTTTCTTTAGCGTAAAACACCTACTGTGCCCATTAGCCTAATGGTCTAGTATCTTTATTGACATTGCCTGTCACCTTAAATGTAATCATTTCTTATGTATACTGTACATAACTACACATAAATCAGCTTTCTTATAACCTACTGCACAATAATGTGACCTCTTTAGGGTGAATTGGGAGGACCTGGACAGAAAGGAAGCAAAGGAGATAAGGGTGACCATGTAAGTATGAACTGCTATTTAGCCACTCATGGGGAAGGGATAAAAAATACTATTTATGTCATAAAATTGCAGAATGGGGATTTGACAAGAAAGTATGGACTATGTGATCCACCAGTTTTGCTCAACACACTCTACCCTACAGTTGCTTTTCCTAAACCTGACACAATTTTAGCTTTTTATACAGACTATAAAAAGTAAAAAGTTACAGCCCCCCTCCCTTTCTACCTCTACAAATGTTGCTCTGCAGTACCTCCCCCACCCCCCAAAAAATGTTCCAGGGGTGGTCAACTCTGTTTGTATCACCCAAGATAGCTCTAAACAAATGCATGTAACATACTAACCCAACTGCATTTGGCCAACCTTTGCTAGGAAATTAAGCTGGGCAGGTAGAATGGGTAATAAAACAGTGTCTGGTTACATAGGTTAAAACAAGATGAGGCCAAAGCCAAATCCCAGGTACTTACTAACTGTTACAGTCATATATATTGTCGTTAGTTTGATCCAAAGTCAAAATAATCATTTGCCTTCCTTATCTACACAGGGACCTCCAGGACCAATTGGAATTCAGGGACCAATAGGACACCCTGGACAAGCAGTAAGTAGCATGAAGCAGCATTCTGGGAAATACGTTCATTTTAAACAGAGTGGTTTCCAACAGAGGACAGGCTTGCAGAATGAAGAATAGTTTTGCCTGAATCTACATTTTACACAATACTCAATAGTGTGTTCTTCAGTACTTGAAAGGAAGTCTATTATACTGTATATGCAGTCCAGCCAAAATTTATTATATAAAATGATTTCTGTATTACTCTTACTGTAAAATAAATTAATGAGGATATGTTACTGAATTGTTGTTTGATTGTAGGGTCAAGATGGAGAACCTGGCAAGAGAGGTCAGCAAGGAATGTATGGACAGAAAGGGGATGAAGGCTACAGAGGGTTTCCTGGTGTGGCAGGTCCAAGAGGACTTCAGGTGAGTGACATCATAACAAGTATACATGATCTCTGCACCACCAATCGATGCACCAAAAGCACGAAAGACTTGCGCATTAGATAAATGGTCTCATTGCAAGGCTGATAGATAAATTAAATGTGGATTGTGTCCATTCTCTGTTTGTATAGGGCATGCCTGGGCCACCAGGAGAAAAGGGAGAGAGTGGACATGTTGGACCAATGGTAAGTGTCTATCAGAAGAAGAAATGTCTCTCTTAAATACTTGTGAGTTGATAAACCCTTTGTAACAGAAAGTCATCAAACTCACAATGGTTCCTAAGACATTTAGTCTTTCTTTCTACTTCTGTATCTTCATATAGTGACCCATGTGACTTGTCCACTACATAGAGCAACCTAAAAGAACATCATTTCCTTTTTCCTATATAAATCATGTACATGAAGTAGAATATAGCTTTGGAATGTACCCTTTATCTTCTGTATAGTAGGAAACTATACAGAATATCATATATAAGATCTTCAGGACATGGGCAAAATACATAGCTAATAAATACTGTCCAAAACAGAAATATTCATGTCTAATATGGATTTAAAAAAGTTACAACTGAACTGGGATGTGCTGCAAAGTCTTGTTGCACATACATCAAGCTTTGTTTAACCTTGTTTTTAATGTATTCATTTTAGGGCCCACCAGGTACTTCAGGTCCTAGAGGGCCACAAGGTCCTAGTGGTGGTGAGGTAAGTGCATGCCAATGCTTTTACATGGCATAGAACTGATATGCAGAGAATCTGAATGCTTTGTGTCTGGTGTTCTAGGGAGTTCAAGGATTGGCTGGCGGAACAGGACAGCCTGGAGCCGTGGGAGAAAAGGTGAATTTATCAGCCCGTCAAACCTGAAAAAAAGGCAACCAACAGGGGTTATGTATATCATCAAAATAAAGAAGATCCCAATAACCTGTAAAATATAAACTTATTATTAATGGAGCTAATTGATAACATCATTTACAGTGCTTAGAGGTGTCCCTTGTACCATGATCTTAACTGAAACTTGTATACGATCTACTTTACTACCTGAGGATATCAGAAGTCATCTAATATATATATAATATATATTTTACAATATTGAGTACAATATTCCCTGTAATAAATAGTAACCTTTATAAGGGGGATTAAACAGATACAGAAATCTGTGCAAGGTTCTTCAAAAAGTCAACATTCTCTGGACTGAAACATTTTTTTTGCTTTCATAAAATATATACTTTATATATGACAAGTCTTAAAATGGGTACCGTATATACTCGCGTATAAGCCGAGTTTTTCAGCACCCAAAATGTGCTGAAAAACTCGACCTCGGCTTATACGCGGGTCATACGCCAATCCCTCACCGGATCCCTCACCTCCCTCTCCCATAGCGCATCAGGACTCTGTGACTGACTGTCACGATCGCCGCCCGGAGCAGGTCCAGGAGCTCCGGGCGGCGCGTCCTTCCCTGCCGGCGTCCTTCCAAAATGGCGGCGCCCATGGCCGCCACGTGGGTAGAGGCGCCGGCGCCGCTACCCACGTGGCGGCCATGGGCGCCGCCATTTTAGGAGCGACGCCGGCAGGGAAGGACGCGCCGCCCGGAGCTCCTGGACCTGCTCCGGGCGGCGATCGTGACAGTCAGTCAGAGAGTCCTGATGCGCTATGGGAGAGGGAGGTGAGGGATCCGGTGAGGGATTGGCGTATATAAGGTATTTGAAAGAAAATAACCCCTACTTTCAGCACCTGGGTGTGTCATTAGTAACTCCTCACTTCATTGATATTCATAGGCTCACAAAATGGGGTGTGGGGACCAGGGCCCTTTTGTATAAAGTGTTGTGTTATTTCCCAGCACCCACTGCTAGCCCTGTATTCTATATGGATTATCTTCTCCCTACAGGAACCAGCATGGCAGCACCAACTGCTAAACAGGGGCTTATTTATAATAATGGGATTATTGGAACCCCTTCCCCCATCCAGGCCATATTCTCCTAGAAGAGTTTGTGACCAAAATAAGCAGAGGAATTTCAAAGCTCTTGCTGCGGACTGTAAACATTTACATGTGTCCTGCACACTGTTGGGGCCGCAGAAGGAGCCTCGTATGTAGTTGCTGCATCTCTCCATCTCTCTGCCCCTGGTTGAGTTATAAGTTATTTTACTGTGACTGGTGTGCTTACAATTTTTTTTTTTTAAACTGTGGGCAGGCCTACCTTTCATTGTTATTCAGTGGGTGCAGGTACAGATTGATTTTCAATCAGCCCCTAGGCTTATACACGAGTCAATAAATTTTTCCAGTTTTCTTAGGTAAATTAGGTACCTCGGCTTATACACGGGTCGGCTTATACACGAGTATATACGGTATATGAAACTTCTTCGGATTCTAAATATTTTAAAGGTGTATGTTAGAAAGTAATATGCGGCCTTTATATGTAGAATTAACACTTGACAGAAGGACACCATCAGGCCAGGTAAGCCACTGAATGTCTGGACCTTTCCATCTCACATTGTCCCTTTCTGTCTTATCAAAGGGAGAAGCAGGGGAATCTGGAGACCCAGGCCAAACTGGAGAACAAGGACCTCCTGTGAGTTGTTTTTCTTTTTTATAAAGGGAAATTGAACAGAATGTGAGCTAGGAGGGGATAGTTTGAGAAAGATACAACCATAGTACAACAAAGGTCTCGAAATTAACAAGAAAATTATAACATTTCTAAATTACA
Source organism: Xenopus petersii (assembly GCA_038501925.1). Lineage (NCBI taxonomy): Eukaryota > Metazoa > Chordata > Amphibia > Anura > Pipidae > Xenopus > Xenopus petersii. The sequence goes on along the minus strand of CM076677.1, from coordinate 10,278,236 downwards.
AAAAGATTTGGAGAGGTTGGAAAAAAGTAAATTAAATGCCACTTCCATAAATAAAAGTGATACAATTCTTTATTGCGCTCATTAAAAGTAGGCACAAAAGAAGATATAAGGGGTCACCTTCTACATGTTGTGTCATGTGTCCCTTCATCCGCAGCTATTATATTCAGTTTATGGCCTTGACTCCATGGGGCAAATTCACTAAGATGCGAAGTTGCACCAGGCGCAACTTTGCCGCACTTCGCCACACTTCGCCAGGCGTATTTTCACTAAAATCTGAAGTTGCGCACAGGGGTAGCGTAAGTTTTCGAAGTTTTGCTAGCGTTAATTCGCCAAGCGAAGCGAAGTTTCGCTAGCGATGGTTCATTTGCATACCGCGCAAAATTCAAATTTCAATGGAGGAACACGTATCACCACTTCAAATGCCTAGAAAACCTTCAAATCAACAAATATAAATTTTATTTTGCCCTACACATGTGCCCACTGTCTAGGTAAGTTGCCATGAGTCAGGAAATGTAGGGGGAAGGAGGGGAGCCCCAAAAAATTTTTCAATCTTTTTCAGCCTATCACCCATCATGTAGAAAACACGCCAGCGTTTTTTGGGACTTAGAAAAAAATTTGACTTTTTTGGGAAACAATCCCTATCTACTCCATGCGCTTCGCCAGGTCTGAGGTGGCGAAGGAAGTCTAGCGTAAAAGGTAGCGTTCAGTACACTGCGCAAGTTAGTGAATTTGCGTAGTTACATCGCTAGCGAAAATTCGCCTGGCGTAAGTGTGCGAAGTAACACTAGCAAATTTACGCCAGCGTTCGTTAGTGAATTTGCGAAGTACCGAAAATGCCAAACGCTAGCGAATTTACGCTAGCGTTCGGCACTTCGCATCTTAGTGAATTTGCCCCCATGAGTGTGTAACTCATAGAAATGCATAAAAAAATTAAAGAGTAGACAAATTCATTCTGTGAGGAAAGACTTTCTAAATGTGTTTGTAGTCATAATAAAAGTATGAGCTTTAGCATGTAAGGCCATGGCAGAAAGGAAAATGCAAATTATCAAACACCCTGACAAGTCATACCATGTTCTAATTTGTTTTCCCTGCAGGGAGCCAAAGGTGATGTTGGAGAAAAGGGAGAATCAGGGCCTTCAGGGGCAGCTGGGGCTCCTGGAAAGAAAGGCCGCCCAGGAGAAGATGGACCCAAAGGAAACATGGTGAGATAGTGTGGATTGGTTGATGCAAGGTACTAGGGAGCTCCCTTGCATTTGACAGTGATGTTCATTGTAAATAAGCCTTCTGAAGTACTTGCAACCAATGTGTTTTGCCTTTACTAAATACATGTATCACATTGTTGTTCTTGTACACTATAAATCATATAACAATATTTCCCAATTTAGGGACCTATTGGCTTTCCTGGAGACTCAGGACAACGGGGAGAAGCTGGCGTACCGGTTAGTAATCCATATTTTATAGACTATTGAACTATCTTTGTTGTGTTAGAACGTGCATGCAATTTTGCATACCCATGTACTGATGATGAACTGATCTTAATTCTAGGGTGTGGATGGGGTGCCTGGAGAAAAAGGGGATGCTGGAGAAAGTGGAAATGCTGTGAGTATTGGCAAGAGAATCTCAGGAGCAACTCTATACATATATATATACTATGCAGAGTCTTTATTGTATTTCAGCAGAAGACTGAAAATATTAAATGTTCTTTAAGGCTCTCCTCATATTGGAGGAACATTGGTAAATAAAAACGGTGGTATAATCACTATTTCTTTTCACCAAAGGGTCCTTCTGGGCCATCGGGAGAACCTGGGCCCACAGGTCCACCAGGTCGAAGGGTGAGTGACAAAAGTGTGTGTGTTTTGTGTGTGTAGACGTTTCATTAAAGAAATGTGTTTAACACAACTTTTTTTTGCCAGGGGCCACTTGGACCAGCTGGAAAAGAAGGCAGACAGGGTGAAAAGGGAACAAAGGTAAGTATATCATGATGGCTGTCAAGTAAAGGCATAAAAACAGTGCACTTTACGTTTAATAGAACAGTCACTTCACATATTGTCGTTCGCAGGGAGAAGTTGGAGGAGAAGGACAGCCTGGAAAGACAGGACCAGTGGGGGCACAAGGATCTCCTGGAAAACCAGGATCAGAAGGTCTGAGGGGCATTCCAGGACCTGCTGTAAGTTACTTATCTCCTATAATATATTAATTATGCTTTCAGTGTATATAAAGTATAGCCCTACTGTTAAGTTTATGTTAACTTACCAGGACCACCTTTTTACTCTTCCATTATTGCTTTTGTCATTGTTTTCCTGTCTTTTGTATAGTTCTATGGAAAAAATGAGTGTTAAAACTAGAAGCAAGTGCAGTCCTTTACATCTCTCAGTCTACAAGGGATGTCAAATCTCAATCCATTAAGTGCCACCTGCAATGCCATCAACTTGGGAAAAAAGACCCTGGATAGATGCACACGCATGTAGCAAAAGAGTTTATTAGTCCAAAATACACTTACAACAATACATATTAACAATAAAAACCTATGAGGTCCCCTGAAAACACCAGGCTGAGAGGCCCAATCATAGAGTGGCAAGGGTACAAGGCACTTCCAATATATGTCAACAACTATGCATAAAAGTAAGAATTTACAACCAAAAAGCCAGACATATACAAAATGATGTGTCCTTAGCATCAAAAATGTGTCTCTATATTAGGGCTATTCCACACGGGGAGATAGCGACGCGTTTGCGGTCGCGGCGACAAAGCGCCGCGACAGTCGCCGCGACCGGCGCAGGCGACAGTTTTGTATGGGCGCCTATGTAAAAACGCCTGTGCTAACCACACGAGGCGATGCGCTTTTCAACAGTCGCCTGAAAAAGCCTGGCGAGGCTATCTCCCCGTGTGGACTAGCCCTTAAGGCCCAAACAATCCCAGAGAATAGATTTGAAAGTTCTTGTCCAAACTATAATATTAGTAACAATGCAATGATTGCATATGCCTTTAGTTTTAGTTGAAGTTCAGTTCCCTGAATTATTTAATATATATTTGGAGATTCGTGACCAGCAGAATTAGCTTAAAAGTGCATTGTTTATTAAAAAATGTAAAAAGCTAATAGAACATTCAAATGACCATTCACATATATCTGGAATGCTGCTAATCTGAAAATATATCATCTGGCCATAGAGTAAGTTAACCAGCCTTCGTCAAGGCAAATCTCTTTGGAAAGCATAGTGATTCTTATTTGTTGAACAACCTTATTTCTCAATGTTTCATAGGGTGAACCAGGACTGTTGGGACCACCTGGACAGACCGGACCACCTGGACCCATGGTAGGTTCACTTCATTTAAAAAAAATGAGACTGTGAGAATTAGATTTAAATAAGGCCTTATATTTCTTATATTGCTTTCGAGCTGGGGTTGGTTTAAGTCAGCGATCCCCAACCAGTAGCTCATGAGCAACATGTTGCTCACCAACCCATTGGATGTTGCTCCCAGTGGCCTCAAAGCAGGAGCTTATTTTTGAATTCCAGGCTTGGAGGCAAGTTTTGGTTGCACATCCATTTGACATCCCCATGGACTTTTTCATGCTTGTGTTGCTCTCCAACTCTTTTTTACATTTAAATGTGGCTCACGAGTAAAAAAAGGTTGGGGACCCCTGGTTTAAGTGGAACCTTCAGTGGGGTTGGTTTAAGTTATGAGCCATAAGGACTCAGCTACTGATGTAGCTTCTAATTTGTTGACATTTCATGAATGGCTTCATGAAGAATCAATAATGTGTTTCTTATAGATGAGCTTGTTAGAAATAGGACCTTCAGAATGTGCTGCAGGTCTTGTTTGCTACAAGTGCCTACTTGCTACAACTACTGGTTCTATGCTGAGTCAAAGATGGTTGTGTTTGGGTTATGGAACCTTTGCATTAGCTAGAGTCAGCTGGTAAAGCACAGAAAACAGTGTGTGGATTACACAAAAAGTTTAGGTCTTTGTATCTAAAGCTTCTGTAAAAAGATGGAAACACAGTTGGTGGCCAACTAGCTTTTAGGTCTTTGTACCTAAAGGTAATAAATGTCATAGCAGCTTCTGTGAATAGAAGGAAACAAAGTCGGTGCATATATAATTATATATTTATATATACAAATGCGTATGTTATTATTTTATATAAACTTCACATTCAAACATATCTAATCTTTTGTTTTCAAGGGACCTGCAGGATTACCAGGCCTTAAAGGAGATCCAGGTTTTAAGGGTGATAAGGTGCGTTCTTTCTCTCCTGCATTTCCATTCTATTTGTGTATTTCATCTCACACTTCATATCCATATCCATAACAAAATGCATGGTCTGTAATGCTGCACTTTTGTTGAGGGAAACTACCAGATTGACTCCTTCATGACTTCTCACTACCTGTGCTCTGCTTCTAACCTTTGCCTTTCTTCTCTCCTTATTACACTGCGACATTCTTCACAGCAAGATATACCACAGACTTCTTCCTCTGGAATTCCTTTCCTTGGCCTATCAGACTCTTTCCTTTCTTGCAAATCTTCAAACTCTCCCTGAAGACCTACGTAATTAAAGATACCTACTGTATCTACACCCTTTTGAATGTACAAAGTTACTGTGCCATGGACAATGGCTATTTTTTCCATCCTTATGTTTTCAGTTGTTCCCAGATCTATAGATAATAAGCTCTTGTGAGCAGGGCTACTTAACCCTATTGCTTCCTGTCTGTTAGTTCATTTTAATGTCTCTGTTTGATATGAAACTACATTTAGTTACTTTTTGAAGATAAAAAATATGACCCATGTTGGCCAACAGTGTTATAGGCAGTGATTACTGGTTTAAGCAGCTCTGTAAAATTTGTGGCTTTAGCACCTTATGGATCTATAGGACTAGCCTTGAGCTGCTAGAATACATGTTCTTGTTTTTTTCTCCACCTAGGGTCATGCTGGATTGATCGGTTTAATTGGACCTCCAGGTGAAATGGGAGAGAAAGGAGACAAAGGACCACCTGGAATCCAGGGAGTACCAGGTCCCAAAGGTGACTCTGTAAGTATTGTGTATTTTTTGAAAACTGATGACATAAGTCCATAAAGGAAATATCTCAAAAAGTCTAGTTGAGTAGGAGCAAAGTAATTCTTTTTTTCTTTGCTTTTTTAAGGGGCCTACTGGACCTGCAGGACCAAATGGACCACCAGGACTTAGTGGCTTATTGGTATGATCAAATAAAGTGGTGTGGGCTTGGGAAGTACAAAAAGTGAGATGTCACCACGAAATAGAAAGGGATACTGGAAGAATATTATAGAATGCCAATGTGTCAACTAAGGAAAGTTGGAGACTGCTGGTGTAGGGTGGGTCAGTGTTGGCTTCTCATATGTGACCGATTGGGTCGAAGATACACATGCATGTTTTATGTGTCACTTTTCATACTAATTGTAACAATTATCAAGGGTATTGTTCTACAATTTATATTGGGAGGCATATAGGAAGGATGTTAGGATACTTAAAGAGTAGTAGTGATGTCACTGTATCGTAAGAGTGAATTGTTTTATACAGAAACAGAACAGAATCCGTTCACTAATTTCTGTCATTTGCTTCTAGGGCCCTTCAGGCCAGAAAGGCTCAAAAGGAGCTCCGGTAAGTTCCCACCATGTTGGATTCTCTATGTAATAAAAGGTTTTCAGTTTGGTACTTGTCCAGTAACCAGTAGCAACCAATCAGCAGGTAGGAATAACTTTCCAGCTGTTTCAACACAAACATCTGATTGGTTGCTATAGGTGTGGACAAAATTTAGAAATGTATTATATTGCCCTATGTTATGTACCAAATATTTTCCCTTTAAAAGGGCAGCACTCAGGGTAACTGCTTCCAAGACGTAAGTTTAGAATCTTTCCACAAACGACAGCACCCTGGTGGTTACCAGGGACGGTGTATTGATGTTTGTGTTAAAGGATAAGTAGACCTTTAAACTAAGTGAATGTAAAATTGATGCGAGTGTTATTCTTAGCACTTTTGTAATTTACATTCATTATTTATTTTCTTTCTATTACAAGATACTAAGGCAGTGATCTCCAATCAGTGGTTCGTGAGCAGCATGTTGCTCACCAGCCCTTTGGATGTTGCTCCCAATGGCCTTATGCAGGTGCTTATTTCTTGGCATGAAGGCAAGCTTTAATTGCATAAAAAGGTGTACTGTCAAATATATCTTTATTTAGGCTGCCAGTCCTCATATGAGCTACCAATAGCCAATCACAGCCCATATTTGGCACCCCAAGGAATTATTTGCATGTTTATGCTGCTCTCCTACATTTTTGCATTCAAATGTGGCTCATGGGTAAAAAAGGTTGGGAACCCCTGTACTAAGGGATACATGTGCTGTTAATATGAATGAATTGTGTTACAACAGCGCCACCTGCTGGTCAGTTTCCCACCAGTCTGACCAGCAAGTAGTCAAGGAAGTTGTCAGGAGAAAGAAAGAGGCTGCTCTGATGTTCTTCTGCTTAGGAAATGAATTAGAAACCTTTCTCAAATCTTTCCTAAGCAGAAGAACATCAGAGCAGCCTCTTTCTTTCTCCTGACAACTTCCTTGACTACTTGGTGGTCAGACTGATGGGAAACTGACCAGCTGGTGGCGCTGTTGTACCAAAATTCATTCATATTAACAGCACATGTATCCCTTAATATCTTGGAATAGAAAGAAAATAAATAATGAATGTAAATTACAAAAGTGCTTAAAACATCCCCTCATCAATTTTACATTCACTTATATTAAATATTTAATTATTCTTTAAAATATGAATATGAAAAAAAAAATCTGTTTTCAAAAAATCTTCTTTTAACAGGGCCCACTGGGACTAAAGGGAGATCCAGGACCAGCAGGACCTGCTGGGCCCCCAGTAAGACCACTAGTTTGTTATCTGTCATAATAGTTCTCAGAGCCGAATATCTAGAGCTACCTGGCTTCAAATGTCTGTCTTTTGTTCCTCCTTGCAGGGTTCACCTGCTCAATTCATTCAGCCTCTGCCATACGAGGGAACTAGGAAAAGGCGTAGACAGTCAGAGGGAGAACAGGCAGATGAGGGCCTCGCTGATTACATGAATGATGAGGTAGAGGAGGTAGAAGCTGCAATAGTTTCCATAAAAAGAGACTTAGAACACATGAGGCGGCCTGTAGGATCCAAGGAGAGCCCTGCAAGAACCTGCAAGGAACTTCAGATGTGCCACTCAAATTTGAAGGATGGTGAGTTCTGCAGTAACATAATACAGACCAAGTTACAATTAATGTGAAATGGGACAAATTTCTCCTCTTTCTGTCTTCATCTTTAGGAGAATACTGGATTGATCCAAACCAGGGATGTAACCGTGATGCCTTCAGAGTGTTCTGCAATTTCACAGCAGGAGGAGAAACCTGTCTCTATCCAGACAAAAAGTTCGAGTCGGTGAGTAAAATATTGGTAACACATTAGCGCTCCCTTCTTTAACCCATTCACTATAGAAGCTTTATTGGTTTTAGTTGTTGATTTTTTTCATTCACGTGTTTTAAAAATGGAGAAGGAAAGGTTAAAACTAAGTAAGCTTTATCAGAAAGGCCCACCTAAATATACCAGTAAACTCTCAAAGTAATGCTGCTCTGAGTCCTCTGTCAAAAGAAACACTGCATTTCTTTCCTTCTATTGTGTACTCATGGGCTTCTGTATCAGACTTCCTGTTTTCAGCTAAAAGCTCCAGGGCTAGGGCTTGAGCATGCTCAGTTTGCTCCTCTCTCCGACTCCCTTTCCCCACCTCCCCTCTCTGCTGTAATCTGAGCCCAGAGCTATAAGTGAGCAGGGAGAGACTCAGGCAGGAAATTATGTCACACCAAGCTAATACTGCAGCTGCTATCCTAAACAAACAGAGAGCTTCTAGAGCTATTTACTCAGATGTGGTAAAACATTCTACAGAATAAATATAACATTCTAGCTTGCACTATTGCAGCTAAAAGCTTTCCTTTTCCTTTAAGATTTTTTTCAGTTGAGGCATTTTGACAATTCCATTTGGTTCAGGATTTGTCCAAAACTTTAATATTTAGCTGAATCCAACAATCATGGATTTAGTGCATCCCAAGAAAAGACTGGATACTTCTTGGTTCCAAGTTGCACATGGGGTGGTGTTGCAGCCCAGAAATATAATGTATTGGGATCATTGATAATAATAACTTTAATAATCACATAACCAGAAATCTTATGTTAGTAAAATGTCATTCTGTTGCACTTTATTCCTTAAATGGTTAATAAATGTTAGATTATATTCATTGTAAAGCAATAATAATAATATTCACTCTTTCTATGTAGGTGAAAATTGCAGCGTGGAATAAAGAATCCCCAGGAGAATGGTACAGCTCCTTTAAACGAGGAAAGAAGGTAAATTTATTTATTTCCCAGCTTTAGGCACTTTACAGTCATCAAGATATTCCCTGAGGCTGAGTAACTGTGGGTCAGTTCATTTAGGAGTGATTTTCCAGTTGCAATCTTGTAATCTTTTACAATTATTGCATGCCGCCGACCAGGCCCGGACTGGCAATCTCTGGGTTCTGGCAAATGCCAGAGGGGCTGCTGTATGGTTCAATAGAAAGTTCCCATATAGTGGGCTGGTAGTGGTCTGTTTGGGCTGGTAGAGGGCTGTTTGGAACTCTGTGTATTTGGAATGGCAGGGCTTATTTTGACTCCCAGTCCAGGCCTGCCGCCGACCCGCATCCAAATACGAGCACTGGAGACTTGTGTACGGGAGATTTGAAAATCTCCCACATGTCTCCAGTGCAGTTCTACCAGTGCATGTGTGCAGAAGCGCATGTAAAGGAAGTGGACGGGTAGGAGATGTAGAGGGGAAGGGGAGGAGAAGAAGACAGGGAAGGGGTGGGGACGGAGAGGAGACAGGGAAGAGGAGGGGATGGAAATGAGAAGGATACTGGGAAGGGGAGGGGGACGAGGAGGAAAAGGAGACTGGGAAGGGGTGGGGACAGGGAGGAGAAGGAGACAGGGAAGGGGTGGGGACAAGGAGGAGAAAGAGGAGAAGGAGACAGAAGGGGAGGGGACAGGGAGGAGAAGGAGACAGGGAAGGGGTGGGGACAAGGAGGAGAAAGAGGAGAAGGAGACAGAAGGGGAGGGGACAGGGAGGAGAAGGAGACAGGGAATGGGAGAGGACAGGGAGGAGAAGGAGACAGGGAAGGGGAGGGGACAGGGAGGAGAAGGAGACAGAAGGGGAGGGGACAGGGAGGAGAAGGAGACAGAGAAGGGGAGAGGACAGGGAGGAGAAGGAGACGACAGAGAGACGACAGGGAGGAGAGGGGGAAGGGGAGAGGATTGGGAGGAGCAGGAAACAGGGGAGGAGAAGGAGACAGGGTCAAGTGGAGCTGGCTTAGGGTGCCTGGATAGTAAATCAAACCCTGAAATTCTATGGAATTTCCAGAGAGGGGGGCAAGTCTGATTATATAAGGGACATGTCAATGATGTCAAGAGTAATGCTATTACATTAATCGTGTTCTGTCTGGGTTTCAGCAATCTGAAATACAAACTGGAAATTTTTAACTAGACAGCCCATGTTAAGACCAGAATCAAGTGGCAGCCCTACATTAAGGGCAGATGCCAAGATGTGGTGTGTACCACATCTAAACAGCTTGTTGCAGGCCACACCCAGTTACCCATCAATTTAGTTTAAATTGGATTAATTTTTAAAAACATGTTACTTATTCATGAAGGTCCATTAAGCAAAACAAACATTAAGGTGATCCCCCAATTCTGCTCAAGAGGCAGAGAACAGCCTGCACAATACAAATATTGTATTCTCATAGCTCACACTGTTGTACAGAAACAGAGAATAAGTCCATGATCAGCTATCATGGCCTCCACTATAGTTTAACCTGAGATTGCTAGGGTGGCCTGGGAAAATAGGCATGCTGGGAGATAATTCATAAAGTACAAATATGGGTCTCAAGTATAAACTAGATATGCCATTGTACTTTATGCTTTAGCTCCAAAGGATGTCTGTCCGTCCAGGCACAACTCAGCCACACTGAGGTCCTTGTTTATGGACGTCTTCTGTCTCTGGGATAGAACAGTACAAAATCAGAAATAATCAATTCGATTTCAGATAAGTAATAAGCCAGGAAGAGATGGACCATATGCAATAGAGCCTGAAGTCACTATTTTCCCTGATATAAAGCCGCCTTACTTTATTTCAGCAAAACCACAGCACAGTATCGACTACACACTCAAAGTCCTGATATATATATAATTAGAACAGTTCATTAGTTCAGTAAATCTACTATGCATAGAAATTTGGCATCCTAGAGTAATTCGAATTTTAATTTTATTTCCGTTCTTTGTAACCTCCTCTAGTTCCACTACATTGATGCCGATGGAAACCCTGTACATGTAGTGCAGATGACCTTCCTCAAGCTGCTCAGTGCTGTAGGACGGCAACAGTTTGTGTATAATTGCCAGCAATCTGCTGCATGGTTTGACATGTCACAGGGAAACCACAACAGGGCAATGAAGTTCAAAGCAGACAATGACGAGGAGCTAACACACAGTCGCACACCACAACTCAGGGCAATATATGATGGGTGCATGGTAAGGAATAAATTATATCATTGGATATCTGCTAGCAGGCTCTGTTTCCCATTTACTACACATTAGGATAGGGAAAATGTGAAAAGTGTTGAACAGACCCACCAGAGTATTCTGACACACACACCTTCACACGCTACAGCCTCCTACTAATTCTCATGGTCTCCCGTGTAGCTATTCTACATATAGTTCTCCATTAACCTTTCAGGGGCAAAGCAAGTTTTCCTTTACAACTGAAGCCTGAGGTTGACCAGGCCATTTTCTGGCGACTTTAAATGGTCACAGAACCCCTCAGTGATTGCTAATATCCTAATAATTTAATATAGGGGGTACATTATTCTTTATAATACATGATTGTCACTCAAAGTTCCCTTTATAACTCAGCCAGCAGCCTTGTGCCTTTATATGGTCACAGAAACCCTCAGTGACTTGTAATATACCTATCATTCACAGTAGGGGGTTATCTCTTATATTACACAAGTGATACTCAGAGTTCCCTGTATAACTCAGCCTGCAGCCTTGTGCCTTTATATGGTCACAGAACAACCCCTCAGTGACTTCTAATATCCTTATCATTTACAGTAGGGGGTACATTATCCCTTATAATACATGAGTGATACTCAGAGTTCCCTGTATAACTCAGCCTGCAGCCTTGTGCCTTTATATGGTCACAGAACAACCCCTCAGTGACTTCTAATATCCTTATCATTTACAGTAGGGGGTACATTATCCCTTATAATACATGAGTGATACTCAGAGTTCCCTGTATAACCCATGAGTGATACTGAGTGTTCCCTGACCTGTGTAAGTTTTGAAATAATTCTCCCCTCTAAACCAACAGTTTCGGAAAGGCATTGAAAGGACCATGCTGGAGATAAACACCTTCAAAGTGGAACAATTACCCCTCAGGGATGTGGCTGTCAGTGACTTCGGAGACAATAACCAAAAGTTTGGCTTTGAATTAGGGCCTGTCTGCTTTAATGGTTAATCCTTTTGACTCCAAAAATAAAACCACCTCTTGACAAGCAAGAGCAGCCGATTTTGTTTTTCTCGCCAAATGGACCAAAAGAAAATTCCACCACTTCATTGGCAAGGATTTAGCTTGACAATTTTTCCTTCTTTTTATTTTGTATCATATATTTTATGTTTGGACATCTGCATAAGACCACAAATTTGTCTTTAGCAAAAGGTCCACTTTTTCCCCCCCTAAACACGGATATAACACAAGCCAAGTGCCCTTATATGCTTTATATTGTTTATGTAAGGAGGGGATCAGATTGTGGCATGGAGATCAATAGACAAGGCTGATTCTAGGTCATAAATGGGATATATGGAATTCTCCGATCCCTAAAAGCATCCCTGGTTTGTGCACTGGAGCGTAATCGACCAATCACTGATGCCTCACACAAGGAACTTAAAGAAGCAAAGTGATCTGATTGGCTCTGGCCATTAGCAATCATACACTGAAGTCAGCTCTGCAAAGGCCTCCTGATTAACCCTGATTTATAAGGGGTTGGTTTATTAGTGATGCCTTTCTAACACGGAATACAGAGGTGACACCATACTCGCCTGTTGTGTTTGAGACCCCTCAAATGGTGACACAAATATTAACTTATATCCTAAATGTACTGTATATTTTCTGTGTATAGATTATCTAACACTGTTTAAATTGGCATCTGGTTCTGTGTATTAAAGTAACGTATTCGGTAATACCGTATTAGAGCTTTCTCTATTAAGGATATTTTCATTTTATTGGCACATCCCTGATCACTTAATTTAATACACAGATCTTTTATAATCATACTTGGTCCCAGCAGAAACTCGATTATTCCATGAGCTTCTTCTGTTAAAGGAACAGTAACACCAAAAATGAAAGTGTTTTAAAGGAATGACAATATCTTGTACTGTTGCCCTGCACTGGTAAAACTGCTGTGTTTGCTTCTGAAACGCAACTATAGTTGATATAAACAAGCTGCTGTGTAGCCATGGGGGCAGCCATTCAAGCACAGGATACACAGTAGATAATAGATAAGTACTACTATAGTTTATATAAACAAGCTGCTGTGTAGCCATCGGGGCAGCCATTCAAGCACAGGAAACACGGTAGATAACAGATAAGTACTACTATAGTTTATATAAACAAGCTGCTGTGTAGCCATTGGGGCAGCCATTCAAGCCCAGGATACACAGTAGATAACAGATAAGTACTACTATAGTTTATATAAACAAGCTGCTGTGTAGCCATGGGGGCAGTCATTCAAGCACAGGATACACAGTAGATAACAGATAAGTACTACTATAGTGTATATAAACAAGCTGCTGTGTAGCCATGGGGGCAGCCATTCAAGCCCAGGATACACAGTAGATAACAGATAAGTACTACTATAGTTTATATAAACAAGATGCTGTGTAGCCATGGGGGCAGTCATTCAAGCCCAGGATACACAGTAGATAACAGATAAGTACTACTATAGTTTATATAAACAAGCTGCTGTGTAGCCATGGGGCAGTCATTCAAGCACAGGATACACAGTAGATAACAGATAAGTACTACTATAGTTTATATAAACAATCTGCTGTGTAGTCATGGGGGCAGCCATTCAAGCACAGGATACACAGTAGATAACAGATAAGTACTACTATAGTTTATATAAACAAGCTGCTGTGTAGCCATGGGGGCAGCCATTCAAGCACAGGATACACAGTAGATAACAGATAAGTTCTGAAGAATCCCATTGTATACTACAGAGCTTATCTGTTATATGTTGTATATCCTGTGCCTTTTCTCCTGTTTCAGCTTTGAATGGCTGTCCCCATGGTTACACAGCAGCATGTATAGTAGTAGCACTCTACCAGTGCAGTAAAACATTACATTATATTCTCATTACTGAAACACTTTCATTTTTTATTCATTACTGTTCCTTTATAGAAAAATGAAACCCATTAGGGCTCATTTACGCTGGTGCTTTGTGGCTTGATACCTTTGTTGAGACATTAGATCCGAGGCGCAGTGCAGAGCACAAGGCAGCCCTATACTCTGGGAGTTATTTATCAAAGTCCGAATGCCAAAGACTCAAGAAAATTGAGGTTTTTTTAACTATTAAATCCGAATTTTTGTGGAAACAAAACTTGAAATTTTTCAGGATATATTAAACTCCCTAGGCTACAAAAAGTCAGATTCCGAACATCCGGCATCTCCGACCAAGGTTGTATATAAATCAATGGGAGAGGTCCCTATCCTTTTTGGAAGTTTCTGTGGTCTGCGCTGGAATAAGCCTGAAAATCCAACTATTTCAGACTTTTTAAGACAAAAATCAGACAAAATCGAGCGATTCTGGAAAAAACTCTGAAAAAATGGTACGATTCGGATTTTCGCTCGATTTTTTCACATTTGTCCCTGATCTAATTAAATCGTGCTTTTTTTTAATAATAAATAAGGTCCAATTGTGGATTCTAGTTTGGTCTCACTTTTTTTATTTAAATAGTCAGAAAAATTCGGATTTTGATAAATAAGGCCCTTAATGTCTGCTTTTGGTGATTTAAGCCTGTGTGTCGCCCCTTCCACTTTGATAAGTGAAACCTGTCGTCTCAAATTCATATTCATGCCATGATTTTGCACATGAAAAACAGTCGAATTTAAGTGTATATTTTCTTGTTTTGCTATTGTTGTCAGTCCAGGAACCTCATAACTGACTGGGCGGCTCTTTAGCTCTTTAAATTGGGTAGCTCTTGCAGGTTTGATTTTTAAAAGAAACTTGTTTTTTGAGAATTTTGGGGACTCCAAGTTCATCTTGATCTGCATCATGCTAGTCAATTACTAGTCAGGAATTAGTCAGTTGTCAGGCATTACGTAAACATCTTCATATCAAACTCAACTGCACTGAATATAGTTAATTGGCAGGCTAAATCTGTGTCCTCATTACAGCCGGCTTTCTGAATTACTGAGCATGCTCCATTTCTTCAAAAAATTGTATTTTACTATCGTTACTGAAAAGGACTACTACTTATGGGTGCTATGTTGTGCTATGCCAAATTCCAACTCTGACCAAAATAAAACATGATCAAGCATGCTCACTTGTACGGTCTTCACAAATCTTTCCAACAGAAGAGAACATGCTGGGGCCATTAGACAAAGTACTTGATAGCACTGTCCAACTGTTGTCACCAAGCAAGTAGAGAGACGAGCAAAGCAAAGACACATATATAACAAAATGCTAAATCAAACCAAATCTGCAGTTTACAGTGAGTGTAAATTAGGTGCTAAAAATGGAGGCAGCAGGAACTTTGTATTGCCAGTTATAAGCCCTTTTTACCAAAGGCAACTTACCCAACTGGTCCTCATGAAACGTGACATTGAGATTTCTTCATAAGAAAGAGAACTTGAATTTACTCGTGGTGCTAAGCTTTACGAAGAAAATATTGGTGTCATTGTTTTTTTCCGTTCTGTGGTGCTAGAACTTGGAGGACATGCTCTTACATATGAAGAATATTATTCATCAAGGAAAGGCTCTTTTGCTATTCTATTGAGTACCCCCATCAAGGTGCCTGCAAAATCTATTCAGAAGAAACCAAATAAAATAACATTTTGTTGATTGGTCTGTCTCTATGTCAAAAATCCTGCTCTAAAGGTGCGATTGCATGCCCAAAAAACAGTACAACATTATGCAAAGTAGAAGGAAACATAATCATTAGAATGTTGACATTCTTCATCATACACATTTAATGTGGTCCCTGGCCAATATGGTCTGTTGAAACTTCAGCATTTGTAAGTCCTTATTGACCTAGACATGTTTTGTGCCTAGATTTGCAGACCATTCATTTTCCTGAGGACTCAACAAATGGCTGTGTTGCCCAGTTTGGTTGTCTATGTATGTGTAGTCTTAAGTAACACTACTCACATTCATTTCATTTAAGGTATTTAGACAATTGTATTGAGCCACAGACTGGCTTGTGATGGAGATTAACATGTTAAGGGAAAACTTTGCCTTTGTTCCTGTTGTTACTCAGCCAGAAAAACCAAGTAGCATGAGCACTACTAAACTTTTGGAAGATTTTTCAGCCAGTTCACTCGTTTGCCTTTGGTTCTAAAGAGCTTATTATTATAAAAATTATTAATAAAGTCACTAATGGTCTTGGGAAGTGCTAACTCATAAGCTGACATCTTCATCAATAAAATTGTCCCATTTATTCATAAAACATGTACTACCATTATTTCATCTTGCTCTCTGGTTAGACTGCTAGGTTGGGCCATTTATGGGTCCCGTTTCAGTACATCTCGCAGATTTTCTATTTTTTTGTCTAAAAAGTAATTTGCAGATTTACTTATAAACTATACTTTACTGATAAATGGCCAATTGAGTAAGAATTCAAGTGAAAATGATGTATTATTGGTGTCCTTTCACTACTAACAAACTGATGAATTGCCAAGGAAAAAGATGTATTGAGTATTTCTGTGTGCAAATTGGGTGATGATGCGAAATGTGTACATTTTGCAGTAGAGTAGAGTAAGTGTGTAAATGGTGGAAGGGCCAGCCTGCTTGGGGATTTGAAGGGTGGAAGAGGAGCAGGTCTAAAAAAGTATGAAATGGTAGGAGGATGGAGGATCATAATAAGGCAGTCACCAAGTCACAGTCATATGGAGAGGAGGAAGAGGAAAAACCTTTTGGTGAAGGCTTGATGTGCAATAGAACAAGTTAGGCATTACAGGGACAAAGTAAACATGAATAAAAGCCACAATGCCTGGGGTGGAAAGGATGAAGAAGTGCTAAGAACAAGAGAGAGGGAGAATAAAGAAAAGGACAGAAAATTGACAGATACAGGAGGGTGAGGATAGAAATAGAGTGAATAGGTACAAGGGTAAGGCATTGAGAGCTACAAGTGATTAGGACAGGGGAGAAAGGGCAGATAGGAAGGTAAGGGAGAAAAGGGTTTAGTGATAGGGGCGGGAACAGGCTAAAGACAAGTGTACAGATACAGAAGATGCGGAGAAGGACAGGAAAGAAAGGGACAAATGTAGATGGTACAGGGACAAGAATCTTTCTGAGGATAAGAACAGTATCGGGGAGGGTCAAGCATGAAGTAGAGGTAGAGAATACAGTTGGCACATGTCATCCTTGGAAGAAGAACTAAGTGTATGTCCCACAATGAGAGCCTGAGTTATCTTAGGTTATATATCATTTGAGTGCTGGAAAACATTATATGGGTCTTAATCCCAGTCAACCCAACTGGCCCACAAAGCCAGACTGTGGAAGGATACTAAACAGACAACACCGTCAGCCTATACAGGTGCCATTGGCCTGTGTATCACACAAGTACAAGGAGGTACATTAGAAAAAATATATGAACCCATCATAGAAATGCCAGTAAAACTGAGGAGGATCTCTCCAAAAACTATGGCTTAAAGGCTATTGGTCTGTAAGTGAAAAATTATTGAGTATAAGAATACAATAACACTGATCAGTAGGTGAGTAATATTGCAAACATTATGTTCCAAGTTGTTCTTAAAATCAAATATTTTTACAAGATTTTCCAGCTATTTTTCCAGATTACAGTAAAAATGTCCACAGCTTTGAGGCATCCATCAGGCTATGGAGGGAATCTTCAGCCAGAGGGTTAGTTGCAAGAGTAAATAGATTCCCTAATGTGTTTCAGCTAATTGTTTGGGGCTCATTTCTTTTAGAAAAAATATTTTCCCTCTAAAGATGTCTAAAATGGAATGTCTTAACCACTCCAATAACATCAACATAAGGATATATTTATATTTAATAGAACTATGCTAATATAACATTTCTCAACTGGTGTTGCCAAATTAGATTCATGGCCAGAGACAGATATTAGGTGCATTTTGCAATTTTTTACCCCCCATCACCCATTGTTGAGAGAGAGAGAGAGCGTTAGTAATGTGCAAGTAATGATTAAAAAAAATTAAATTCATTATCTGAATAAATTATTTCCTTACAAGTTCTACTGAGGTTAATACCAAAATTAGGAACTTAGGTTCCTTGTTATAAACTCAATAGAAATTATACATTTACACTATTTGGTTTCCATGTAGATGAATCTGTAAGCCAATTGGAAGGGTCTCTTTTGACCTTGGAGGTAGAAAAAGCTGCAGCAGTGCTCAAGGTTTCAAAATCAGAGGTCCCTCAAGTATCAACCTTATTTGTCTACATGATCCTCAAAACCACACATATATTGAGTTCCAGCACTGTCTAGAAGACCTCTACCACTGTTGAATGAAGACAGGTAAAAAACCCCATCCATGTTCCTAGGAAAATGCATGCAAATTTGGGCTTTAGGGCTATAAAGTAAATTCCACGATGTTCTCACTTCCTTCAGCAGCTTCTAGAATGGAATTAACCTTATATGAAGAACCCATACAAATCAGAAAATGAAGGATTGAGCCTTGGCTGGTAATGTCATCAGAGCTTGGCCCTCGGTCCCTTTAAGGATGCCACTAAATGTCCTTTATAAGAGCAGATGTTATGATGTAAACAAACAAGGTTCTGATGGACCCTCTAGCACCGTTGTCCTTGTTGCAAAGCTATCTCTGCCACTGCAGGCAGGTTTTATGGTAGTCAAAAGAGATCACATGCCCATAGCGTTCTAGCTAAGAATCTCCCATTCATCCAGGTCATCAGCATAAGTTTCATTTGTATGTGTTTACATCATCTTGTACATCTCTCATGCTTTCATGGATCTTCGTGTAGATCTTCATCGTACATTGCCTGCCCAGTTTAATTTGCAAAAACCTGATTGCCAAATAGATATCCCAACCTTTCTATTAACATCATACAGAGAAAATCGAATACCACATTCTCCTTATTAATCGGTGCTTGTCTACTATATAATGAATGAATTTTGTTACAACAGCGCCACCTGCTGGTCAGTTTCCCACCAGTCTGACCACCAAGTAGTCAAGGAAGTTGTCAGGAGAAAGAAAGAGGTTGCTCTGATGTTCTTCTGCTTAGGAAAGATGTGAGAAAGGTTTCTAATTCTTTTCCTAAGCAGAAGAACATCAGAGCAGCCTCTTTCTTTCTCCTGACAACTTCCTTGACTACTTGGTGGTCAGACTGGTGGGAAAATGACCAGCAGGTGGTGCTGTTGTAACAAAATTCATTCATATTAACAGTACACATATCCCTTAATATCTTGGAATAGAAAGAAAATAAATAATCAATGTAAATTACAAAAGTGCTTAGAATAACCCCCTCATCAATTTTGTGAGCAACTGGTGAGCGAGCAGGGGGTTGGTCTCTAGCAGACAGAGCGCCAGTTGTGGGTTGAATTGGTGGCAGTTGGCAGATGGCAGTGAGCAAGCAGGGTGCAGGGCCACCTAGTATTACTAGTAATACTATTTACTCGGTTGTGCGTGCACATTCTTTTATACATTATATACAGAAAACTGAAAAATGCACTTTTTTGAAAGTTTCAAAATCCACACTATTTAGCTATAAATAGACAGTTTGATGTACAATATATGATATGTGATGATGAAGGCTGTAATAGGCACCCAGACCACAAACTTTATGGCACACAGGACTGAATTCCATTTTCATTAATAGTGGATTTATAACTGAGAATTCCTACTTTGGGAACTTAGGCCAACTTCATCCCCACCCATAACTGCCCCCCATGATCATATCTGTAATGAGAAAAAGCAATTTACAAGCAGGTATTTTTTTGAAAAAAAAGAAACATAACCATTGGGAGGGGTAATATTGGGCAATGCAGCGAACATGTGGCTATTGGTCCAGCTAATATGGCACCACTGGTTTGGTTTATTTTACATTAACAAAAAAAAAATCATGAACTCCCCCAAAACTTATTAGTATAGTCCATGTGAATACCAATTCCATGCTGTTATATTACAGTTAGAAGAGTTCTATTTTAGACATCATTAAAGGGCCAGAACAATATTTTTGCTAGAAGAAATGTTCCAAGAAATTTTTTTTTTAAATATTTACAGTTGAAACTGCAATACATTTACTTCTGTAAACTAGCCGGCCGGCTGAAGATCCAGCATTATCCTCATGAGTAGTGTCATCCTCATGCTCTTTTCATGGGTTGAAAGATGTCAATACCAGGTGGTACAGGTACAATATCTATAGAGATTTCTGGCTGTAATGAGAGTTTAAAAAATACTCTTGAGCTGCAAAACGAAGATGTTCATTGAGAGAAGGAGTAAAATGTGTTTGCTTAAATACTCACCAGGATTGTCTGTGTGTCTTCCTACTCTCCTTGTCCATTTATCAGTACCTTGGCAATGACATGCTGGTATCTTCATTGTAATGTAGCTCCTATCTGAAACACCAGCCAATAGTGACAGTACAGGGTGATTCACTGTCTGACATTGTAGCTCTGCTGTGCATGCTGGGACGGCATCATTTCTCCAAGCACTGAACTGAAAGATTATCTAATGCAGCGTTCTGTACTTGCCTTCAGATTCTCCCAGCTCTCCAACTATTGATCTCCAGTGGGATCTTCTTCCAATAAGCAGAATGAACAAGATGACCATTCCACTCTCTCCTTTTCAAAGTCTGATCCTGCCCCCACCATGATTATCCTCACCTAGATCACTTACCTTTGCCTTTTATCCCTTTTCACAATCCCCATGTCCTTGTTTGTCTCTCTCCTGTCCCTCACCCCCCCCATGCCATAGCCTATCCAATTACAGCCCCCATACCTTTATCTCACCCTTCTGCCCCCTTCACCAGACTAGATTGTATTCATGTCACCCCTGTCCCTCTGTTGCTGGTCTTGTCATGTCAATCTCCAACCTTCCTTTATCCTTTTAGACCTGATCCACTTTGCACATCCAACAGGCTCAACACTTGCCTCCACTCTACATTCCCATCTTACTGCTCTTCTCCCCAGTAGCTCTTCAGCAAGAATTCTGTTTGACAGTAACTAAGAATACATATGGGATCAAACAATATATTAATTGCTGTAGTAAAGGGATTGTTTACCTCATTACTTGTACTAGATGTGGCAAACAATATGTGGGGTGCACTACCAGATAATTGATCACTAGACATTTCACAGAATGTAATGAGATTAATTTAAAATATTTGTCCATACAAGGGATAGAACAGATTAGACTAGGTACTAGAGCAGGAGATTTTCTGACAAAATTGCGTAAAAGAGAAGTATACTGGATATTCCATTTACAAATCAGGTTGCCACTTGGATTAAATTATACCTTTGATGTAACTTGCTATACATAAGATTTTAAGACTTTTTTATGACTTTGTATAACTTATACTGTTTTCTACAATTCCCTGTAACATGGATTATACAATATACAAACCATGTGATGTTAAACAACTGACAAATTGAGCCAATAACCCGGCTTTGAACAATTGTTAGATGTAACATGTGTGTTGAACTGTGATTGGTTTTATTGTGGGGAGGGCTCTTGTGAGCAGCTATTTAAGGAACAGAAGAAGTTAGTTTGTTAGAGATTGCCTATGACTAAGTGCTAGGTAAGCATGAAACGCGTTAGGCGGTATAATGGGGTAATTTTTGACTTTTAATATGTGAAATAAACGTATACTTTTTAAGTGCTCTTCCGTAGATTTCTCTTTGCTCTTTTTGAGTTTTGGAATTTATGTCTTAATATGCTCCCAATAGTTATAATAATGAGGTGTTTTAAACTGATTGATTGTGGAGAAGACTTCAGTGAATTCCATGTTTGGTCATGGTTCCTTTTCCCAAATCTAAATGTATTTTTCCTTTCCTAAAAAAACCCAAAATGAATTGATATTTGGAGAACTTGGCACCCCGCGGAAACAGATTTCTCTTAAATCAGAACATGAAGAGATTGTTTTTTACTCTTCAGGATTGATCCTGCCACTGTTGAGGTGAAACTGAGGCTTCTACTAGATATTTTAAACCCTGTTTCATGAGATATAAGTCTCTGGTTACTACTTTATAAAAACCTGAAGAAACACAAAGAATGAAGTCCTGGTGGACTTCCCTTTTTACAAGGATATTTGCCATGAAGTTGCCCCTTTGAAAGATTTATTTAATGACATTTTCCCAGTGGAAAATATCTTCAATCAAGCCTTAAATTTACTGTCAAACTCATTCCCAAAGATCCTTTGTTACCTTATTGACCAATTTTGCTGATAAATCAGGGATTTACAATCTTTACAAAAGTTCTGGCATATAGGTTGGCAGAGCTCCAAGGTTCTGGTCACAGCTCATGCTTCTGCCTATAACAGCTGCCTTCCACTCCAGGAGGAGCCCTCTGCTTCATGGATGCCAGCAGGTCTTAAAGTTCAGCCAGGCCGAATCCTTCTGCCTGGCCGAACCGAATCTGAATTCTAATTTGCATATGTAAATTAGGGGCGGGTAAGGAAATCACATGACTTCCCGTCACAAAAGAAGATTTTTTTTCTACTTTTTCCTTTCCTGACTCTAATTTGCATATGCAAATTAGGATTTGGTTCGGTATTCAGCCGAATCTTTCACCAAGGATTCGGGGATTTGGCTAAATCCCAAATAGTGGATTCGGTGCATCCCTAGTCAAAACCAATCAGTAACACAGTATAAAGTCAGGATCCGGAAGAATGTTCAGTAGCAGGCAAAGGTCGGTACAGGCAGCAAATAAGCAGAGGTCAGGGACAGACAAGGGTCAAGAGCAGGAAACCAGGCAATTATCACATACTGGAACTATCTAACAATAGACCTATGTTAGGTTATAGCGACCCAACATTTGAGAAATGGAAAGAGGGACAAAAAAGATGTGCAGCGCGAAAATTTTTTGGACCATGACCATTTTATGGCCACACCCCCTAATTACCATGTCCATTTTACAAAATTTGGCAGGTTATGAAAGTTTGAACACATTTCTGGGAGATTTAGTGCCATGTTTTATGTTTTATTAATTAAGATGAAATTGCTCATGAAGCTGTGAGTCTCAGTTCCCCCAAGAGACCTGCTTTTATTAAATCGTTACAATTCTATCTTTGCTTATCTGAAATCGTTATAATTGTATCTAGTTGGCGAGTTCATGCGGAAGTGAATGGGAGTGAATTTTTAATTTTCGAATTGAATTTAAAATTTGGCAAAACCATTGAAAATAATAGGTAAACCGTGATTTTACTGCGATTTTACTGTGTTGTTTTTACTCAAATTTTAAAATTTTAACTCAACTGGGTTTTTGAAAGTATTTTCATAAATAAGCATGCATTCAAGAATTTAAGATATTAAGGAATACATGTGCTGTTAATATGAATTAATTTTTTTTTTACAACAGCACCACCTGCTGGTCAGTTTCCCACCAGTCTGACCACCAAGTAGTCAAGGAAGTTGTCAGGAGAAAGAAAGAGGCTGCTCTGATGTTCTTCTGCTTAGGAAAAGAATTAGAAACCTTTCTCACATCTTTCCTAAGCAGAAGAACATGAGAGCAGCCTCTTTCTTTCTCCTGACAACTTCCTTGACTACTTGGTGGTCAGACTGGTGGGAAACTGACCAGCAGGTGGCGCTGTTGTAACTAAATTCATTCATATTAACAGTACATGTATCCCTTAATATCTTGGAATAGATATAAAATAAACAATGAATGTAAATTACAAAAGTGCTTAGAATAGCCCCCTCATCAATTTTACATTCACTTATTTCAAAGGTTTACTTATACTTTTCTTTTTTGTTGGGGTTTTTATTTTTGCCTCCTAGCAAAATGTATTTTCTCATGAATATCTGACCTGTTTTTTAACAACTGGGTGTGTAATATATTTATTCCACATTATAATAAATTTAACTGAAAAAGAAAGAAAAGAAAAATAAGGTTTCGGGTGGAGAAGTCTCCCTCCGTCAGATAACATGCATAAAGAAGCAGTATATCAATGAGCATTTGTGTAAAACCTGTATGCCAACACATTGTCATTTGGAATTGTTTGCAAATTGTGTTGAAGAAAAAATTACGTTAAATTCAGTGACCAATACAGTACAGCCTTTAAAATGTATGGGGCGATTATGGCTCTTGCTTATGCAAATATATTTGGGCACAGACTGGAACACACCTACATAGACTTTGTGGAGTCTCTAGATATGCCATAAACTTTACCCATATGTGGAATAGTAAATAAGATTTGTCTGATAAAAGGATATAACATTTTACACTAATTTATATCCCAAATCAGATGACAAAAATAAAGCATTATTGTGTTCCAGTTTTCATCCACTAGATGTCACTATGGATCTGTACTGACTATCTGCATGGATAATTCCCTTTATGGACCTGCACATTTATTACCTATAGTCACTGAAATGTGGTCCTCATCCAAAACTAAGGGGCCAATTCATTAACTTCAAATGAAGGAATAGAAGAAAAAAAACGTCGAATTTCGAAGTGTTTTTTTGGCTACTTCGACCATCGAATGGGCTACTTCGACCTCGAATCTAAGGATTCAAACTAAAAATCGTTCGATTATTCGACCATTCGATAGTCGAAGTACTGTCTCTTTAAGAAAAAACTTCGACCCCCTAGTTCGCCACCTAAAAGCTACCGAACCCAATGTTAGCCTATGGGGAAGGTCCCCATAGGCTTGGCTAACTTTTTTTGGTCGAAGGATAATCCTTCGATCGTTGGATTAAAATCCTTCGAAACGTTCAATCGAATGATTATTCCTTCGATCGTTCGATCACAGTATTTGCGCAAAATCCTTCGACTTCGATATTCGAAGTCAAAGGATTTTCATAACCCTCGATATTCGACCCTGGATGAATTTGCCCCTAAGTGTTGGGAATACATTTATATATCTGTTCACTTTTGTTACAAGTTAACTAATAACTTGTACACGCATCTGATTCCTGGCTCTAACGCTGCGCCTGCCATTGGATTCCTGGCTGTAACCATAAGCCCTCCATCTGATTCCTGGCTCTTAAGATGGTCATAGACGTGCAGATTTACCTTCATATCGGACGAACGATCGTTCTGTGCCATCTCCAGACCTGCCACTAACCATTCCGATCAAATAAAGTAGTAAAAAAACAGATCAGCCGATGTTCTGCCCCTGACAGCAATCGTACGAAAGTTATGTCAGACCAAAGCTGGTGACAGTCTCCCTCTGATATCGTCAGATCGGCAATACACACAGAGATATTATCGGCAGCCGACAGAAATTTTATAACCTGTCCAATTGTCTGAACGACCGATCGGCATGCCACGAAAAATGTGTGGTACACTCCACACACAGCACAGGAAATCATACGAAACAGAGATTTATATAATCAAATCATTGTGTCTATGGCCAGCTTAACTCTGCCCCTGCCATTTGATTCATGACTGTAACCATAAGCCCTCCATCTGATTCCTGGCTCTAACGCTAAGTCTGCCATCTGATTCCTGGCTCTAACCCTAGGCCACCATTCAATTCCTGGCTCTAACCCTAGGGCTGTCATCCGATTCCTGATTTTAACCCTAGGCTTGCCATTCGATTCCTAGCTCTAGCCCTGCCACCTGATATCCTGGCTCCAACCCTAGGCCTGCCATCAGATAGCCTGGCTTTAACTCTAGGCCTGCCATCCGATTCCTTATTCTAACCCTAGCCCTGCCAGCTGATATCCTGGCTCTAACTCTGGGCCTTCCATTCCATTCTTGGCTGGAACTCTAGGCTTGACATCTGGCTCCTAGCTCTAACCCTATGGGGTTATGACATTTGGGGCATGTTTGTGCCTCATGTTGGCGATACTTTGAAAACAGGCAGTTGTGACCTGAAAAGCCCTTAGGAAAGCCAAATTGCTTGGGTCAAAAATGAACAGGCGGCACTCCTAAACCCTAGGTATACCATCTGATTCCTGACTTTAACCCTGCGCCTGCCATCTGATTCCTGTTTCTAATACTAGGCTTACCTTCTCCTCACTTCTGAAGTGTAAATGTCTGATATGGCCCATCACTTGAAAAAGCTTCCCCCACCATGTTGAGGTTAGGGGAAAAAAATACCGGCCTTCCTGTATATTTATATTTTTTGCCTAGGGTTGCCACCTGGCCGGTATTTTACTGGCCTGGCCGATAAAAATGATGGTTGATCCCAATGTTATTAATAGGGAAAAAAGATAAATATATAGGAAGGCTGGTATTTTTTTCTGGAAAAGTTGTGAACCCTACTTATTCCTATACCTCAGTCAGTGGGAAAATGACTTTATATGACAGGTGCCCTTTAATAATATCTCAAAGTCCTCAGTGAGTGAGACAAAGATGAGGTGCCCAGACATGAGTAAACGATGTCATGAAATAAACCACTTAGAAAAGGCAGAGATCGTCAGTAGGAAATTTTAAAATACATATATATTCTCAAATCCACCACTAGAACTGACAGACACCACGAGGAGTTCCTCCTCCCCAGCCCTGCCCACCAGCGGAACCCAAGCTCCGGCCATTTGTTTCCTTACGGACAGCAGGAGCGCGCGCGCGGCGGAAGCGGAAGCGGTTCGCTGTTCCACGTGGGTGCCGGAGAAGGTCTTCTGGCAACATGGGGAAAGATAAGGTAAGGGAATCGGGAAGCTCGGGAATGTATCAATTAAGGCGGGGATTGCCGAGATGCAGCCCCGGGATCTTCCGGAATGTGCCGAGTGTGGTGTTACACAGCAGTGTCCGGCCAGCAGCCCCTCTGAGACCCTTTAGATCTGCAGGGAGACGGGCTTAGTGTGAAAGCTATTGATTGAAAGGGGCGGCTCACCTTTGAGTTAACTTTTAGTATATTATAGAATGGCCAGTTCTAAGCAACTTTTCAATTGGCCTTCATTATTTTTTTTTTTTTATAGTTTATAATTATTTGCCTTTTTCTTCTGACTCCTTTCAGCTTTCAAATGGGGGTCACTGACTCCATCTAAAAAAAAAAACAAACACTCTGTAAGGCTACAAATGTACTGATATTGTTACTTTTTATTACTACTCTTTCTATTCAGGCCTCTCCTATTCATATTCCAGCCCTTTATTCAAATCAGTGCATGGTTACTAGGGAATTTGTCCCCTAGCAACCAGATTGCTTAAAATGACAATTGAAGAGCTGCTGATTAAAACGCTAAATAAAAAAAATGAAAACCAATTGCAAATTGTCTCAGAATATCCCTCGCTACGTCATATTAAAAGTTAACGCAAAGGTGAACAACCCCTTTAAATGATCTGTTGCATACAAACTGTGCAGAAATTAAAGGGTAACTAAACCTGATGTGGAGAGAGCTGCAAAGCTGTATTACTAGTGGGTTTCACGCTCTGTAGCCTTCGCTTACATTAACTACAGGGTGTGGATTTATTATGTGTCCAGGTTTAAAGGGGTGACCCAGGTCTGGGCAACTGGTGGCCCCCGAGATGTTTTTAATCTTCAATTCCCTGAGTCCTCTGACAGCTGTAGGGGGAATAGTATTATATCATTAGGGGAATTCTAGTATATCAGTAAGTGGAGCAGGTTCCTGTGCCTGGCCCAGTCCTTGTGTAGGTGAGTAAATACAGTGTCTGCCTCTCGCCCCATACAGACCAAGAACCAGAAGAAGCAGAGGGCAGCAGCCAATCACAACGCAGAGGAAGATTTTAACGTTGTGCCGCACTCTTTTGTCTTCCACCGAGGGCAGATTGGAAAGAATGTGCAGCAGTTGATCACTGATGTCCGGAGAGCCATGGAGCCCTTTACTGCCCGGTCTCTAAAGGTGAATCTTGGAACATGTGACACACAAAGATATTTAGCGTTGAGTTTGGAGAGCGCCGAGATGCACAGAGGAGCTTGGGACACACAGACAGAAGCCCCATGTTGTGCAGGATTTTAGTGCAGTCTGGCGACCCACATGAATAACTAATCTGCTGATCTGGAAGGAGCCCCATCAAATAATTATTGACCGTTCTTGTTAGGCAGCCAATCAGTCAGTAGAGGGATCTGTGTTGTCTAATGCAATTATGTGACCTGGCTTATGTATAGATCTGATCATTTATCAGATTTGTCACCCCAAGAACTAGACAAGTCTCTAAATGATTACACCCCAAGCCAACTGTCGTATTGCAAGGTAATCTGGCAGTCGCGGTTTCACCGCCGCGTGTGTCAGACGCCACGTTCTCCATGGACATCAGTCTTGTTTAGCTACTTTGTATTCCCCTCGCATAGTTTTTAGCTTCTTTTTACCTTCCCCCCTGCAGGTTCGGAAGAAGAACACACTGAAAGACTTTGTGGCAGTGGCGGGGCCCCTAGGAGTTACCCATTTCCTGATCTTCACCAAAACCTCAACCAATGTCAATTTTGTAAGTGTTGCCCTTTGAGAAAGGAACAGCGGGTAATTGTGGTTTTGAGCCTAACGCTATTCTCTGTTCTTCTGCAGAAATTTGTCCGCTTGCCCAAAGGACCTACACTAAGCTTCAAAGTGACCCAGGTAAGTGTGTATATGATGAGTATATTGGGTTAAAGGTGTATTCAGGGCCACCATCAGAATTAGCTGGGCCCCCCTACAAGTTAAAAAAAAAAAAAAACCTGTTGCCAGGGCCCCCCCAAATAAAAAAATCAGCTGCCAGCCCCCCTCCCCCCCATCAAGTTAAAAAAAAACATCATCATCCAAGGCCCCAAGTAAAAAAAAAAAATCAGATGCCAGGGCCTCGAAGTTTAAAAAAAAATGTTTGGCATGGCTTCTTTTTCGGCGCAACTCGGCTCCTTTTTCGACCCAACTCGACTCCTTTTCCGGGCAACTCGGCTCCTTCTTTTTTTTTTTTTAAAGGTTTTTATTTTGCATTTTAAACAAAAAACAAACAATAAACAGCACATATATGCTTTACACTTATTCAGCTCAGTTAACAAGTACTTATAGTTATAGCGATGGTTTGAAGAAATAAATATCCAATAACCTCAATTACAGCAGAGTACCTCTCATAAATCAATCATCCGGAAGGGAAGGGTGGATCCAAGGGTCCCATATTTTCCCAAATTTCCCAGGTGTCCCCCTAGCATTGTACGTCAGTTTAATTAAGGGTAATGTACCATTGATCAAGTCAATCCATTGCTGCAGTGAGGGGGGGGGTTAGGGCTCATCCATTTCATAATTACCAGTTCGACCTCAGAAGTGCTCTGGATTTCTGTAAGGGCACTACCTCATCTATGACACCTAACAGACAAAACTCCAGAGGGACTTGATTCCTGGGAAGGAGAGGAAGACATTGGTGTATTGTATAACTTCTGCCCAGTATTCTGCTACTTGAGGACAGTCCCATATCAAATGGAGGAAACCAGCTTCCACCCTGCCACATTTTACACAGGTGGCTCCGTCTAGTTTACCCATGGCTTTGAGCCTCAATGGGGTAATATAAAGTTGGTGAATCATTTTAAATTGAATCATTCTGTCTCTGAGTGAGATTAAACATGGGTATAGGTTATCTATAGCCGCTTCCCATTGGTCCTCCTCTAGAGAAGGAATAAGTGACTGCCATTTTTGTTTGGTCTTGTTGAATGGGGGAAGTTGAGAGGATTGAATCGTATTGTAGAGCTGAGATAGCAGCTTGTTGGGGTCTGGAGTCCAAAGTCTGGCTTCCCACCCCAACAATGTGAGTGTAATTTGAAAAGAACTGAACTGTGCCTGAAATGCATGTCTCAGTTGAAAGTATCGAAAGAATTGTATATCTTGACGATTCAGTTTGGCGTTCAATTGCTCCAGGGAGACAAAACTATCCTCTACAATCAAATCCTCAAAGTGTCTTATACCCATATGTGGCCAGTAACTAAAGTCTGTTAGATTTTTCAGGTGGGGAAAGTTAGAATTTCTCCAAAGAGGAGTTTTGCCAGAAACATTACGTATCGGGGTACCCACTTTCTGTCGTAGCCGTGCCCATACTTTAATGGGGGTAGTAATTACTCCTGGTAACTGAGGGAGGTCACACAGTCGCCTATAGGGAGAGTTACGTATAGCCTCTAGAGATCCCAGGATTGAGGCATGTACAGTAGTTAAAGAGTTACTGTCATCAGGGTTAAACCAGTTGTGAATGTAGGATAATTGGGAGGCAAAATAATAATGCTGCAAATGAGGGAGGGCGAGCCCTCCTTTGTCTGTAGGAGCAGTTAGAGTAGACCATGACATTCTAGCAGTTTTGTTGGCCCATATAAAGGAGATATAGGTTAGTGATATAGAGAGGAGCGTTCCATAGCGGGTACAGGAATCTAGGTAAATACAGCATTTTAAAGAGATTGACTCTACCCCACAAAGTTAGTGGTAGTTTAATCCAGTGTGGAATTGCTGTTTTGAACCTTGTTAGGATGGGTTCCAAATTTTCAGCTACATATAGGGAGGTGTCTGATGTAATAATGATACCCAAGTAGCGGAATTTAGTCACCACAGTGAGTGTCAAGGTCTCCTCCCTAACAACCTGATTCCCCAGGGGAAATAGTATCGATTTGTTCTCATTCACCTGTAGGCCACTTATTGCACCAAATCTTACTAACACTTCTAGTGCTGCCCTCAAAGAAGGGTCAGCATCCGCAAGGAACAGTAGTACATCATCTGCATACAAGGCCACTTTTTAACTCGGCTCCTTCTTTGGCGCAACTTGGCTCCTTCTTTGGCGCAACTCGGCTCCTTCTTCGGCGCAACTCGGCTCCTTCTTCGGCGCAACTCGGCTCCTTTTTCGACGCAACTCGGCTCCTTCTTCGGTGCAACTCGGCTCCTTCTTCGGCGCAAATCGGCTCCTTCTTTGGCGCAACTCGGCTCCTTCTTTGGCGCAACTCTGCTCCTTCTTTGGCGCAACTCGGCTCCTTCTTTGGCGCAACTCGGCTCCTACTTCAGCAGCCCAGCTAATCCAGTCCAGCTAATTCAGGAAACCTGGAGGCCCACCTTAACATATAGAAGCCATCAGACCTGGAACAATTGTCCCCCCAGTGCCCCTCTGATGGTGGTCCAAAGCATACAGACATAAGTGCTGCCATATTGTTTTGGAGACGTAAACATGGAATGGCATAAGTATCCAGTAGCTCAGAAAATAAACCCAATTTATTTTCTGTGATTAAAATGAAAGTAAGAAGTAATTTCAGCACAAGCTTTATTCATTGTATTTATGCTGAACTGGGAGTACTGGCCATTTATCTTCCAGCCTCCCAAGATTCCAGCATTGAATGTAACCATTCAAAAGTAACATGTTAGCTTCTCTCCTTGTCCTGGTGCTAGCCTCTACCATGGTTTCCTCTGTTCTTCCAGTACTCTCTTGTGAAGGACGTGGTCTCCTCTCTGAAGAAGCACCGGATGCACGAAGAGCAGTTCACTCACCCTCCCCTACTGGTGCTCAATAACTTTGGCACGCAGGGAATGCACGTCAAGCTTATGGCCACCATGTTCCAGAATATGTTTCCCTCCATTAATGTGCACAAGGTGAGCTAAAGTCATTACTATGTAGATAATACCTGGAGTAATCACATTGCTTCCCTGTTGGATGCACATGATGAAGCTGTATAGTCTGCTGAGGGCTATCCATGATCCTTTGCAAAGTAAACACACTGATCCATCCAGCAGGGGAAGCTGTGAAATGTTTTGCTCCATTAAAGGCAAAATGATAACGTAAAATCGTTTGTTATAAACCTGCAGCATCTGCACATTTACTCTACATACCTGGGGTATAGAAAAATGCACAGATTCCCCTTCCATCTTGTAAGTGACGTCTCATTTTAATATTCTAGGTCACCCTAAACACCATCAGGAGGTGCATCCTTATTAACTACAATGATGAAACACAGGAGTTGGAGTTCAGGCATTAGTAAGTATCGCAGCTGTTGCTTGTTGAATGGAGACAGCCGGGATGTCTGTGGATTGTGGGAATATCTAGAGCTTTGCTGCTTCTTAGTGTCCATTTTATATTTGAGTGAGCGTTTGTGTATTTACGTGGATCTGCCTGTGATTTGCAGCAGCCTGAAGGTGGTACCTGTTGGGATGAGTAAAGGAATGAAGAAACTCCTCCAGGAGAAATTTCCCAACATGAGCCGCTGGGAGGACATCAGTGAACTCCTGGTAAAGTGAGTATAGGGGGAACACATTGAGAAAGCACTTGTGGTGGATATTTAAAGTTTGTTTTTTGGTTTAAAGAGTTACCTGCCTTTTAACCGACAGTCACGATTGCTTAAAATAATGCCTATACGATTCTGCTGGTTGTGTTTGATGATCTGTTGCATTGTGGGATATGTCTGGTTTCTTGCAGAGGAGCCAATCTCTCGGAGAGTGAAGCTGAGCAAGATGGAGACCACAACATAACAGAACTGCCGCAGGCGTGCGCTGGGCGCGGGAACATGAAGGCTCAGCAGAGCGCTGTAAGACTGACAGAGGTCAGTGACCCCCTAGCCATTATTGTCATGTTACTGCACTCTAGTGTCTCTGCTGGGACTGACAACATATCCCTTGTTTCCCAACAGATTGGCCCCCGCATGACTTTGCAGCTGGTGAAGATAGAAGAGGGTCTAAGCGATGGCAAAGTGTTACATCACAACTTCAGTAAGTGGCTCCGGCCTATGGCCACTCTGGGGTAAAACTCCTTTGTTGGTGGCCTTCTAATTTAATGGAGTCTCTGCTTCAGTCTTATGGGTCTTTCTTTTACCTTCCATCCCTCTTCCTGTGCTTTCAGTTCAGAAGACAGAAGAGGAGATCAAGGCCTTATTGGAAAGCAGGGAAAAGAAAGTCCGACAGAAGAAGGAGAGAAAGAAGAAGCAAGAGGGAGATGTGGAACGCAAGAAGAAGCAGAAGGAGGAGAATAAGTGAGTAGGCGACTGCCAGAGTAGAACAGGGAAGCGATTATTGGACACTTCCTGAGCATATCACTGACCTATACAGTGAATAGTATAGTGAATAGGACAGTGAATAGGACAGTGAATAGGACAGTGAACTGGACAGTGAACTGGACAGTGAACTGGACAGTGAACTGGACAGTGAACTGGACAGTGATTAGTATTAGTATAGTGATTAGTATTGTGAATACCTATGTTGCTATACAGGCTATGAGAGAACCTAGGGAGCAGTTGTCCCTGCAATGGAGCGTTCCATTTGCCGCCCTGTTTGACAGTCTTCAACCCCAGTGGAATCACGTCACATCTTCTGGCTTCTTGTACAGGGATATAACATAATAGGAGGACTCTGGCGATGGACAGAATGGTTGCGCTCACAGCTGGGGATTAATCCAGGTATTTGTTTTTCTAAAAATGTTTTTTTACCCACAGGAAGCGCAGTTTAGCAGGAATGAAGAGGAAGCACGGGGATGAGGAGGGCAGTGACAGTGAAGTGGAGGATCCTGGGACATTGGGAGAGCAGAATCCAGCTGACCAATCAGAAGATGACGATGCAGAGTATTACAGACAGGAAGTCGGAGAGGAACCAGATAAAGGTAAATTAAACTGCAGGATTGGTTTATTTTCTCTTGGGATGTGTCCATTAGTGGGTCAGTCTTACAATAATTGGTTGGCCAAGGGGATAGGGGCCATAAGCAGGTTGAAGGCTTCTATTTATGGAACATTTACAGTCCGTACAGGGCACCGCAGCTGAATGTAACAAGTATGGCAGCCTCTGTGCCTGGAAAGACAGGCTGCTAGCCAACGAATATTTAGTGCGGCTTTTCATCACCTCCGGATTAAAATTGCCATTAGGTTGCTAGGTAATGGCTAGCAATGATTTGTGTTGCAGTATGTCGCATTCATATTGTCTCTCCTCCCCTCTCTTCCTGCAGATCTCTTCCTCCACTCCAAGAAAAAGTCCAGCTACAGATCAGGGCCCCCCAGAAAGAAATTCAAAGGGTCCGGAAGAGAGAAGCTTAAATCCGACAGACGAGGGGAGCACGACAGGCCTCATGGCAGTAAATCACCCTTCAAGAAACATGGCGCCAGTGTGGGAGGGAAAGAATTCAAATCTGCTGTCAAACTAAAAGGACAAAAATTCCAAGGTAAAGGAACCGAGCACAAAGCCCAACATGGTGGAAAAAAGTTCTCCGGCAATAAAAAGGAGTTTGGGTCGAAGAGCCCCAGGCCGGGGTTCTCCAGCAGTAAAAAAGGTTCTGGATTTAACAGTCCCAGGCCAGGGTTCTCCGGCAGTAAAAAAGGATCTGGATTTAACAGTCCCAGGCCAGGGTTCTCCGGCAGTAAAAAAGGTTCTGGATTTAACAGTCCCAGGCCAGGGTTCTCCGGCAGTAAAAAAGGATCTGGATTTAACAGTCCCAGGCCAGGGTTCTCCGGCAATAAAAAAGGTTCTGGATTTAATAGTCCCAGGCCAGGGTTCTCCGGCAGTAAAAAAGGTTTTGGATCCAAGAGCCCCAGGCCAGGGCAGAAACCCAAAGGGCCAGGGCATAAGTCGTCGGAGAAGAGAGGCAAACCCTTCAAGCAGAGGAGAAAGTAACCTGATTAGAACAAACTGATAGACTCCTTGTAAATAAGAGTGTAATTAAATGCCCACTCCTTGTATTATGTGATAGAGCTCTGGAATAAAACGTCTTCACTGTTGTTAAGTCTAATGGAGCTGCTGCTGACGACTGTGTGGCTGGCTCCTCTTAAGTTAGTTAAGAAGCCAGTTTTGGGCGGCCAAGTTTTCTTTTCATTTGCCAGTGCTTTAAAAGACAAGAAAAGTAAAAAAAATACTGGAGGTGGCAATTGGTTAGGCACCTCCCACTCCAGTGATTTGGGATCTAATCAGCAAACTACATGTTTAAATTTGTTTATAGTGTAGATATGATAAAAGACAAGCAGACACAGGAGGAAGGAGCTGGGCTCAAGTACCAACCTTCAACCTGGACAATAACCTGTGGCAGCCAATGGGTGATTGGCCTTGTTAGGCCCGCTACAATAAAGTAATGCAAGTGAAGTTGCAATTGGTTGGCAAAGGTACAGATTTGCTTAGTGTTGCTACGTAAGCTCCCCACAGTGCCATTAAGTTCTCCATAGCAGAAACCAGAATCATCCCTGTTCATTTTTTATTACTATAAAAAATGTGCTTGGGGTAAAAACCCTGTGGCCTACACAGATGTTGGTGCTCTTAGTGCAGAGACTTCTGAACTGTGGGTCTATAGTCACTTGTGGCCAGAGGTTGGGGGCCAGACTAAAGGTGGCCATAGATGTAGAGATCGCCAAACGAGCGGATCTCTCCCAGATATGCTCACATTGAAGTGGGCGATATCGGGCTGATTCAATCGTGGGCCCTAGGGCCTCGGATGATAATGCATCCAATACCGGCGGTCAGATCGAGGGGTCGCATAAACGAACACAGATGTGGTCGCGATCCGACCCGTCGGACCGATGACTCAGCCTGTCGGCAGCCTTTATCGGCCCATGTATGGGGCATTGAGGGCCAGTTAGAAAAGTCTCCATCACTTTGCGGTGTCAATAGTTAGACGCCCCCAAGGGATTGTAATCACCTGATACCCCAGACCAGTTTTTCTGTTAGTAGAGAACTGACCCGGAGTTTTTCTCCTTGAGCACCACAGAACGATCCTCTTTATCCGATTCTTCTTCCCAGGGCACATGAGCAATAAAGTGAAAAGGGTTAAGGTTCAGCTTATCACTCAATGCACATGTGCAAGTAAACAAGGAGCAGGAAGAGGATTGTGGTGTTCATCTGGGCTGGGACAGTTTTCTGCTGATAAGAGCACCACGCCTGGGGTATCCGGTAAATCAGTGCTGTGCAATTTCTGTGGTACTGAGGGCCTGAATTTTTCTGGCCTACATGGTGGTGTGTCAATAATTGTTAACCATGCCCTGTTTTAAAACCACAACCACTTTAAACCACACCCATGTTACCACAAGACCATGTCCAAGTGGTGGACCTCGAGGATATACGTGCAAGGGGAATACCTGAGGTCGGCTGGAGGAGCTTGAGGCCTACTTCATGGACTTGGTCTGTAACATACTACCGGATACACCACAAATAGAGCTGATAGATCATATCCATAGAGTCCCCAAGACCAAAACTGCACCAGGAGCTGCCGAACGAGACGTCCTTACCTCCATTATTTTGAGAACAAGGAAAAAAATCCTACAGCTTGAGCTATTCAACGACATTTCTATGGCAGCCTTGGTGAAAATGAGATGGTTTCAAGATGTAACTAGGGTTGCTACCTTTTGATAAAATTTCTACCGGCCGGTGGTGGGGGTGGGAACAAAAGAGGCGGGCTGTGACATAAAAAGGAGGGCTGTGAAGTGAAAGGGGTGGAGCCACGTCACACAATGGCTAGAAGGCAGGTCTAGGAGTTTAGAGTGGATTGGGGCAGGCCAGGGGCTTTTGTTAAGGGTATTACAAATTTACAGGCAACAATAGTGGCAACCCTAGATGTGACTAAAGCCCTCAGAGAGCACAAAATTCCTTACAGAGGGGCATACTCTACAAATCTAGTAGTTATGAGAACCGGAGCCCCCTATGCATTCACCACCCTGGAGGACGCCAAAAAAACAATGGCTGAGCAACAGATCTGACCACAGTGATAACCAAGAGATCATCTCCTACCCGCTTGGAAACCGAATGGAAAAACCACATGAAACTCTTATCTACCTACCATTTTAAATGGATAACCTACCCACTACCTATCCCATTCACACCTTATTGGGGAATCTCAATGCAAGACAGAGATGACGGAGTCTTGCAGCTTTTAACCCCCACTTTACTTGTTTAGTGAACAGGACCCCTGTGGTGCAGAAAGCAATGCAACTGCTTCATGACGCAGCCTACAAACCCCCAGCTAGGAGGTTACAGTTAACTACTTCAGGTTATCTTTTTGCTTTGCTCATATTATTTTTATATTTTATAATAGGAACTATCCACATAATTCCCATGCATGTGCATCCACAAAACCAAAATTTTAATTTCTAGACATATTACATTTGACTCTTTTACAACAGATTGTGGAGGCTGAAATGTGGTGGTGATCTGCTCGCTCAATGGACGACTGTACTGACAACGTAATCATAGTCAATATGTACCTAATGATAACCAAGACAAATTTATAAGTAAAATACTTAATATGATACAGGCTATTAAGAAGGGACGCCTAGTGGTTGCAGGAGACTTCAAGATTTTATTAGACCAATCAGTAGATGCCTTGATAGTAGTGATGGGCGAATTTATTCGCCAGGTGCGAATTCACGGCGAATTTGCACGATTTGTCGCCGTTGAAAAAATTAGCGAAACACCCGCCAAAAAAATTGTCAAAAACGGACGCCGGCGTCAAAAACGAGACACAGACGCTGTTTCGTGAATTTTTCACCTTTTTGCGAATTTTGCGGGAAATTAGCGAATTTTTTGGCGACTTCGCCCATCACTACGATAGATTTGTGGTGCTCGCTGGCACACAATCACATCTTGACAGAGTACACATATTACTCTCCAATACATAACTCTTACTCAAGAATTGACCTGATTCTGACCGACCCTCAAACAACAGGATCACTTACAAACATATTTATAACAAACTAGATCGTGGTCAGACCATGTCCCGGTCATGGCAGATATCTAAACAAGAAATCACAAGAAGTATGGCGGATCAATGACTCCCTACAAACCAGAACACAAACAAAAGATGGAGCAACACCTACAACGATATTTCCAAACTAACATAAATGCCGAAACAAATCCACAAACAATATGGCTAAAAAAAATAGAGGCCTCCCATCTCTCTACACCCACCACCGAAAAGATGAAAACTATACACAAACAAGCAGATGAAATCAGAGGGCAACTTAACCAGGTAATGTTAGCCAGAACAGAATACAGACTCAAATAACAAATTAAAATATTATACCAAAAGCAATAAAGCAGATAAAGTGCTGGCAAACAAATTAAAAGATGTGCAAGCTCAAACCAGAATCAAATTTTCAAACTATAAAGTGGAACATATAACGAATCCAGCGGAAATTGCAACACCCTTTGCAGAATACTATACAGGGCTCTATAACCTGTCACGCCTGCCCTTCAAACATAACCCTGCACCGCAGGAAATCAATGATTTCCTGACCACAGTAAAACTCCCCTCCATAACACAACCACAGCTAGAATCACTTAAAGGAGAAGGAATATCATTTTCTACTTGAGCGTGCCAAAAGTTAGGCAACCCCAAGCGACTGCTTTTACTTACCTGACAACACTGGCTGGTGTTCCTATCAGCAGAAACCTTCGTCGGCCCAGGTTTCTTCTAGCGAGCACCACAGAGCAATCCTCATTCCTAGTGTTGGACTGGGGAGTCCGGTGCCCACCTGGGCTGCTGCCTGGGGGACCCCCACCCCAGTTGCAAGTGCCACCACCACCCCCAGCACATACCTTGTGTGTGCCGAATTTATACTCACCGGCTCACACGCATGTGCGGGGGAGGGACTATACAAGATCGCCGCACTTCCTATAGAAGTTTCCAGCAGCGGACCTGGGTTGGCGGGGCCCATGTCTACTGTGCATGCGTCTGTCCCGGATAATTTAAAAAACGTAGAAGCAGGAAGAGGATCCGTGGTGCTCGCTAGAGGAACAGTTTTCTGCTGATAGGAGCACCAGCCGGGGTGTCAGGTAAGTAAAAGTAGTCACTTGGGGGTGCCTAACTTTTGGCACCCCCAAGTAGAAAATGGTATTCCT
Source organism: Xenopus petersii (assembly GCA_038501925.1). Classification (NCBI taxonomy): domain Eukaryota; kingdom Metazoa; phylum Chordata; class Amphibia; order Anura; family Pipidae; genus Xenopus; species Xenopus petersii. The sequence goes on along the minus strand of CM076677.1, from coordinate 10,240,121 downwards.
TCTCCTTTAATGACCCTATTGCAGAGGAGGAGGTGGCAGCCACAATTAAAGACCTAAAGGTAATCAAATCCCCGGAACGAGACTGTTACTCAAACAACTACTACAAGGTATTCTCCACCATCTTAACACCCAAGTTTGCCAAAGTGTTTAACTTCTGGGTAATGGAAAATAAAATAAACCCAGAATTCCTATTAAACCATATTGTTACCATCCCAAAAAACAGAGAAGGCACTAGACAGCTGCACTAACTATAGGCCGATTGCAGTCTTAAACACAGACATCAACATTTATGCCAAGACATTAGCCAATGGACTAGTCCCGCTCCTCTTTAAACTAGTCCAGAATGACCAGGTTGGGTTTCTTATGGGCAGACAGGCTCCCAACAACACCAGAAAACGGGTCCCTGATACATATGGCTGAGAAGGAAGCATCTCCCTTTTTGATCTTATCATTGGATGCCAAAAAGATGGTTGACAGGGTGAACTAGCTGTATATATAATGCGTCTATACACCTCGCCATCCGTAAAAGTGTAAGTCCCGGGTGCCCTGTCGAACGCCTTTAGCATTACCAGTGGGTTCAGGCAGGGGTGACGGCCGTTGTCCATCATTTTTGCACCAACAGTAGAACCCCTCGCAGGGAGAATACGCTCCCACCAGGTATAGAGAGAACTAGAGCAGTGGACGAACACCACAAGATTGGATTGTTCGCAGATGATATTGTCCCGACCATAACAAACTCAATCTCATCACTAACTAACACAGTGACAGAGCTAACTGCCTTCCAAAAATATCACACTATAAGATAAACACAAGCCCTCTCAATAGGCCTTAACCATAATACAGTCAACCAACTAAAACAAATGTATCAATTTGACTGGAGAGACACTTTTATAACCCACCTCGGAGTCAAGATTCCCAAAACCCTTAGTTTGTGTACAAACGAAATTATCTTCCATATACAATAAATGGCAAAAACTGGAATTATCTTGGCTAGGCAGGATAGCAACCACTAAAATGACAATTCTGCCACGGACCCTTTTTTTTATTTAGAACATTACAGATACGCATACCCCCAAACTTCCTTAAAGAAATCCAAAAAATAATACTACAAACCTTTATCTGGAAGGGTAAGAAACCCAGATTAGCCCTCAAAACACTACAATTCCCCACACAAGTAGGCAGACTGGCAATACCAAACGTCTTCCTTTACCACAAGGCATCCATTATCGAAAATGTGATAAGAATGCACAGTGCCATGGGCATAAAAAATGGGTATATATAGAAACTCACTATTTGACAGGCCATACAATGGCTGATATCCTATTACCCACAAATCACGGCCACCATTACCAGTCGCCCTACCAACGGCTACACTACTCCTTCAAAGCTGGGACAGTTGCCGCAAACAACACAACACCAACTCTCACCCCTATAACTGCCTTCAAAATCCTGATCCCAAAGATTAACTGAACTGCTCAGCAAAGGTATAGGTACCTTAGGAGACTTATACTTTGCCAATACATGGAGACCCTTCGAAGACCTCCAAAGGAAATGTCAGACAACGCAAGATACTCATTGATGCAGATAGTCCATCTACTACAATCACACCTTCTGACGACAAAACTATCAAGAGCATTACTTTACATAGTAACATAGTAAGTTAGGTTGAAAAAAACCACACGCCCATCAACTATTTAACTCGATTTTAACCTGCCTAACTGCTTATTGATCCAGTGGAAGGCAAAAAAAACCCATCTGAAGCCTCTCCATGGAAAACATTCCTTCCTGACTCCAAAATGGCAAAAATGGAATTTCGCTGTAGGGAAAGCAGGTATGGAAAAGGAGTACTCTCAGATTGCTATAAACTACTTATGCCGAGACCCTGAGCAAAAAAACTTATACCAGCTAAGATGGGAAAAATACCTAAATGCCCAACTGACACCACATCAATGGGATAAAGTATTTACAGCACCCAAGGGAGCCACTAGATGCACAAACCATATTGTATGTAGGATAAGTAAACCTTTAAAATAAGTAGATGTACAATTGATGAGGGGGCTATTCTAAGCACTTTTGTCATTTACATTCATTATATATTTTTTTTTATTCTAAGATATTAAGGGATACATGTGCTGTTAATATGAATGAATTGTGTTACAACAGCGCCACCTGCTGATCAGTTTCCCACCAGTCTGACCACCAAGTAGTCAAGGAAGTTGTCAGGAGAAAGAAAGAGGCTGCTCTGATGTTCTTCTGCTTAGGGAAAAAACCTAAATATAAATATAAACCTTTCTCACATCTTTCCTAAGCAGAAGAACATCAGAGCAGCCTCTTTCTCTCTCCTGACAACTTCCTTGACTACTTTTTGGTCAGACTGGTGGGAAACTGACCAGCAGGTGGTGCTGTTGTAAAAAAAATCATTGCCATTCCAATGGCACTTGACACCAGCCAAAATACACTATATTGACCCTTCTTATAACAACAAATGCAGAAGAGGCTGTGAATTTGTGGGCACCCTGCTCCACATGTGGTGGGAATGCCCCCAGGTGAATAGAGTTTCCATATTCACCTTCCTGCGAACCAACTTAGAATGGTCAATCCCCTTTAAACCAGAGATAGCCCTTTTAAACATTCCTCTACCTAACAGAAAAACCTTTCAATCACAAATTTTATTCCAAATTTTTACTGCAGCCGCCATACTAATAACTAGAAAATGGAAGCTGAAAACAGACTACTCCTTACTGGAACTGTTCACACTACTTTCCACCCACGAACAGATGGAAGAGACGGCAGCCTCCATGGAAAACAGGAGAGACGCTGATGAAAAATTATTGTTGCCATTGCAACGTACTACTAGCGTTTAGCTACACTTTCTCTGGCTCTTTCCTGCCTTTCCTCTTGCCCCTTTCCCTTAGACTGGCGTGTTTTCTCTTATTTCTTAATTTGGAACCATAAGGAGCTCAGAATCCTTGTTCATTGGTGTCACATAGAAAGTCCTGGGCTTAGTAGATAAGAGAGGATGGGGTGAAACCAAAGGCACATTTACACAACAACTGTGATTTCAGTGGTATTTGCACAAAGAAACCTCCATCACAGCTTATCGGCTTATAGGAGGTTCTGCAGTGTCAATATGGAGACACAAATTGGCCAGATATCAATTGGGCAGGGTTCAAAATCCATCAGTTGAGGAGCACGTCCGTGTGTCCCTGTGGTCTCCTCCTCACAGGTCTCCATAGGCCCCTGTTTGACTTGTTGTGTTGGTGGCCAAGTTGGGTAAATATCTTCTTATTTGGTGATCTTGCCCAGGTTTGGACTCAGCCTGTGACACCAGGAGAAAACCTGTGACTTGGGTGAAGGCGATGGGCCCTTAAGATGACAGCCTTGGTGAGCATGGACACCCCACTGATCTCCCCTAATGAGCAGATCTTACCACCTAACGTATGTGGGCAGCTTTAGCCTCAATAATATACAGTCTGCTGAAACTAATGACACGGACACTGGTACTTCTTATCAGTAGTGAACTCAATGTCCTACTCACAGTTGGAGTTGGAAATATTATGTATGTTCTGAGTACCCTCTATTAGCAGCAACAACTTCCACCTTGTGTTTCCTGTAACTACTCATCAGTCTTGTGCAACTACTCAGGGGATTTTATTCCTCCTTACAAGTCAGGTCATTTGTGTCAGTGATTAATGAAAAATAGCAGAGGGTCTGAAAAAAATGGACAAAGGAATGGAATATAAGAATAAAACTGAAACCGTGTGTTTTTCAGTTGCTGGAGTCAGTGACCCTGACAAACCACAGTTTCAGAGTGTAGTCCATAGATTTTATGTTTTTTTGAGTTTAACAAAAACTATATTCTAGATAAAATGTGTGTGTGGACTCTAACGCCAGGAAATGGTAATTTATCCTATTCCTAATGCATCCGTCTTGGCTCCGTAATCAAAGACTCAGGAAATGGGCACAATTGAAGGACAATATCATGGAATGTGCTGCAGACATGGCTTTTCTGATAACTCCGTGTCCTGCCAGATAAGAGATGGTTTCCTGCAGGCTGTGGGGCAATTGATCATTCTGAGGTTTTGTTTAAGTTAGGACCCTGTTGTGCCCTCTGCAACTGCAGGGTTTGTATCCCTTATTGTTACAGGTGTGGTACCTGTTATCCAGAATCCTCGGGACCTGGGATTTTCCGGATAACAAATCTTTCTGTAATTTGGATCTTCATACCTTAAGGCTACTAGAAAATCATGTAAACATGAAATAAACCCAATAGGCTGGTTGTTCTTCCAATAAGAGAAAATTATATCTTAGTTGGCATCAAGTACAAGGTAATGTTTTATTATTACAGAGAAAAAGGAAATCGTTTAAAAAAAATTTGGATTATTTTATAACACTGATTTTATGGGAGACGGCCTTTCCATAATTCAGACCTTTTTGGATAACGAGTTTCCGGATTACAGTTCCTATACCTGTACCTCCCTTTATATAACGGCCCTGCTGATCTTCAGTTTCAGACCAAGGTAGTTGGGTTAAGGGCAAAGCCACAATTGGCTTTAAGTGGCCTCTATGGGGATACCCAGGACTATGGAACAGGGCCAATGGCCAGTAAGCGTAACTACCATGGGGTAGGGCTTGCAATTGCACAAGCACCTCTCCCGAGGAAGGCAAAAACCCTAAGCAAAGTTATCTCCAATTGGCTTCAGAGGGAAACAAATTCCTTCCAAGAGGGACAATCAGTCAGTCAACATAGTCACGTAGAAGTTTATTAATTCCCTCTTACTAGGAAGGCATCCGACCCTTTCTTGAGACTACCCAGTTAATGTGATAGTACAACCGCTTCACCTCCCTGTCGGACTCACTTGCACCTTCTCTGCAACATTTTCATGAAGAAATTTATGAGGGTCTTCTCTGTAGCTTCTGTCTTGGTTCTGTGTGTTTACAACTCTACTTTGGCTCTTCAACTGAGCAGATGTGTGAGACATTGTGGACGGGTCTCAAGGGGGAACAGTACACCGCAGCAGCTCTCATAGGGGTTCATATGGGAGAGTTTCACCACCTCCTCATGTGGATTTGCTGTGGGATCCAGCCTGTGCTGTTTTTATTGGGTTTTGTTTTGCTGAAAATCAGCTTGAGGTCTGGATATAATTGTATAACAAAGCCAGTAGGAACATGGGTAGATCCTGTACTCTCCCCTTGCACTGATTCTGCAGATCATAGAAGAAAGGCTCATGGAACTGGCTCACCTTGTATCCCCCAGTGTATGGCGGGTGTCCATGTTTAACAACCAGTTCTGGGGGTTTTGCCAGGGACATAGACCTTCTTTCATTTTTCCTTTTACTTTATTTGATCTAAGTGGAGGCAAAGCAGGTCGGTGCTTCCCGCTGTATATTCTGTGATTAAGATTATATAAATGTATTTGTTGGAGTTCACGTTCATAAGGCCGAGCCCCTGATGCTTCTAACTTCCCCTTGAATGAGTGTTAACTTTCTGCAATTGCAATTCCCGTATTCTTACTACTCAGCTTGAGATGCAGGAAATGTGTACGTTTTAAAGTGGTCACAAAAGGCAACGTGATGATGAAACATTAAATACACGCGTTAGAAATTATATAAAGGTGCTAAAATGTGTAGGAGGAAAGTGAGGCAACCAGAAGCGCTGAGTTGCTTTTCTTATAAAAGCGTTCTGCAAGTAATATATATATACCGGTATATACACAACAGCCTGGCAATCTGTGGGTTCTGGCAAATGCCAGAGGGGCTGCTTTAAGATTCCATAGACAGTCACTATATATTGGGCTGGTGTGTAGACTATTTGGGCCTTTGGGTAGTGAAATTTCAGGGCATATTTTTAATCCCAGTCCAGACCTGATACACAAATGTATACTGGGCCATATATATACTGTATATATATATCATATCATATATCAAGTATGGCCATGGTCTCCCATACCTGATCATAAAGTCAGAGTAGTGAGGCAGAGTTGGTGGCCGCTTCATATTCTGTGCCTGAATCTTTGGAAGCAATGAGTAACCAGTCATGAGCTTCAGCTTCAACTGCACATGGTCCTGGTCAGCAGCCACCAACGGAGAGGCAGGGATTCCTCCCCAAATCAACACCAATGACTTCTTACTGCACAAGGGATGGAAGAATTACACTGAAGGGGGCCTTTTACCCAATGAACCCCAGGCTTGGGTGGTGGATGCCCACCAGGAGACCATTAAAGGACAACGAATCACCTCTTGTCTTTCTATTCATGTTCTTCTTCTCTTTTTACTCCAGCAGCCATGGGGGCAGCCATTCAAGCACAGGATACACAGTAGATAACAGATAAGTACTACTATAGTTTATATAAACAAGCTGCTGTGTAGCCATGGGGGCAGCCATTCAAGCACAGGATACACAGTAGATAACAGATAAGTACTACTATAGTTTATATAAACAAGCTGCTGTGTAGCCATGGGGGCAGCCATTCAAGCACAGGATACACAGTAGATAACAGATAAGTACTACTATAGTTTATATAAACAAGCTGTGTAGCCATGGGGGCAGTCATTCAAGCACAGGATACACAGTAGATAACAGATAAGTACTACTATAGTTTATATAAACAAGCTGCTGTGTAGCCATGGGGGCAGCCATTCAAGCACAGGATACATAGTAGATAACAGATAAGTGCTACTATAGTTTATATAAACAAGCTGTGTAGCCATGGGGGCAGCCATTCAAGCACAGGATACACAGTAGATAGCAGATAAGTACTACTATAGTTTATATAAACAAGCTGTGTAGCCATGGGGGCAGTCATTCAAGCACAGGATACACAGTAGATAGCAGATAAGTACTACTTTAGTTTATAGAAACAAGCTTCTGTAGTATATAATGAGATTCTCCATAACTTATCTGCTATCTACTGTGTATCCTGTGCTTGAATGGCTGCCCCCATGGCTACACAGCAGCTTGTTTATATAAACTATAGTAGTACTTATCTGTTATCTACTGTGTATCCTGTGCTTGAATGGCTGCCCCCATGGCTACACAGCAGCTTGTTTATATAAACTATAGTAGAGTTTCAGAAGCAAACACACAAGTTTCCCCAAGCAGTGCAACATAACATTATATTTCCATTACTTTAAAACAATTTCTTCTTTGGTGTTACTGTTCCTTTAAGGCAATGGGATGATTGAGACCTTTTTGATACTTGTGCAAGTTTCAGTTTAACAGATGTGGTAAAAACCCCTCTTTGAGCAGAATGGTAATTGCCTGGACCTAATTCAACAGTCAGGTTAGTATCACTCACAGACACAAGGCAGTGAGTCTTCCTGACCAGCAATTGCCTGCCCTGCATGTGGACTGTGACCTGAGTGCCACTGCCCTTAAAGGAGAGAAAGCTCAGGTAGAGACCTCTTTGACTGAAGACCATTCAGAAGAAGCAAGCGCCTGAGATGCCCAACTCAGATCTTGGAGGGCTTGCACCAGGTGAAGGAGCTATTAGGCTTAGTAGGTGTGTTATTATAGCTTGTCATAGTAGCAAGAGGCAGTCATGACAGTGAGTAAAGGCATATCTAGCCAAGCAAGGAGTAACAGGTTATTGCCCCCATGGGTTCCACAACAGTAAGGTTCCAAGTATGTAGTAGGGGTAAAAATGCACCAAAAGTACTATTGACAGCCTCCAACCTGTGTCTCTGGGTCACTCACACCAGAAGAGAAGATATCATGCCAGTTACCTACCCAGGAGATGCTTATAGGCTGGCACAAGCAGGAATGATCAGCCCTGTCCTGCTATTTGGGTGCCCACGGATCAGCAAATGTTGGAGTATAATCTCCACATATGGTGTATTTTGCCATAAGCAGGTACAAAATAGAAAATGCTTCTGCAGCAGAGCATATACTGTATGGTTCATACCAAGTTGTTAACCAACGAGAAGGACAGTCATTTAGATCTGCTGGGAAGATGTGTAAGGTACCAGTTTGCTGTGCTGAGTGCAGCCTTTCTGGAATTGTGTGGTTTGTCAGAAAGTATGATGTTTCCGTTTCAACTGCCATGTGTTTAACACAAAATGTAAATGTGACATAACAGATGGAAGGAACAGGTTGGAGGAAAGCAATGTCACCCCCTAACGCTGTATGGCTACGGGCAAGACTTGAGAAGAAGCTATTGGGTTTGGTTGGGGCTAGACTTGTCTATGTGTAACATTTCATGGCAGGGGGTTGGCTGTTGTTAAAACATGACTATAGTGTGAAATGCTTCTCATAGAAATCACACGTTGATTAACTCATGGCTGTCCAACTGGCGTCAGATGTGGCCCTCCAAAAATGTTCAATGGTCCTCAGCATGCCCAGGATTTCTAAAGAAGTCTTTGTGTGGCATCACTGCTTTGGCATTTAGCCCCCAAAGAGCATGGACAATCTTAGATACCGCTGGTCTATGTACTGTACTTGTTAGGGTCAATATGCCAGAAGGCATGAATTTGTGGATCACATAATGTGTTTAAGTATAGTAAAGGAAGGGCCTAGAATTGTACTTTGATGACAGTTGTCAATGTTCCCTAACACATATTTTCAGGCCAGTGCACACAACAGATATTGGTGAAAACACAAAATGTATGAATTCTGACCTAAGCACATAGTTTTTAAAAACACAAAAGTTTAAAATGTCCCAACAAAATCATTTTTTTTTGCTCACATAGCCGAGAAGGAATTCGAGGGAACATTGGTGGTCGTCACCTTTTCTCCTGTACAAACAGTGAAAAGGAGCTGGATGGTGATGTATGGGAGGGAGCAGGGGCCAGAAGAGGTGGAGCAGAGGTGAGATGGAGAAGGGACAGATTAGGAGAGATTTAGTGGCATGTGCATTGCCGGCAAATTTGTAATACTGGCAGCTGGTCCTGGCCTTTGCTGGTGTTTTATTGGCTAGGCTGGTCAAATACCAGCCAGATGGCAATCCTAAGTGTGATGGACCGCTACAATTTTTTTGCATCTTAGTACCTGGCAGCAAAACAAACCCCTGTGCTACTAGGCCATACTATCTTTTGGCTTCCTGTAAAGAGATTATAACACAGTAGGATGACTATAGGAGGTAATAAGAAAGGTTCTGGTTTGGAGCATGAGTAATAATGGTAGGCATGGCACCTAATAAGGGCCGCCCCCTGGGATCCTACCATTCACAGTGCACACAAACAAACCAAGGTCACATGAGCCAATTAACAGGCAAAATTCTGTTCACACTTCTTCCTGTTCCAGTTAGAGCTGCAGTATATCTGGTCATGTGATCTCTGAGGCAGCACAAAATGGTGGGCCAAGGTATGAGATGTGAAAGGACAATATTTACTGATATCTATATTCCAGTTTGGTAGGATTGATAGGCTGCGTAATATGATATAAACTGTTGGTTAAGTATTTGTTCTGGGAGTAAAGTTTTCCTTTAATGCCTTTAAGAGGGGCCGTTTGACTTCTTGAACAAGCATAATATCCAAAGCTATTGTGATCTTAAGATCTACAGTTAGTATAGCTATTGGTGTAATTAGTTTATATATGTGAGAGAATAAATAGGTCTGTTTGTATAACCAGTATGTGCACTGGGGTTCGTTTGCAGGCCCGGATTTGTGGGAAGGCTACCTAGGCCCAGCCTAGGGAGGCAGGATTTTATGGGGGCGGAATGCTGCCCAACCACACCCTTATTGGTCCAGGTGATGACAATTTGCACGAACAAAGGGGAGGGGACAGGGGTGACAAATGGCAGTGGGCCTAGGGGCGCCCACTATGTAAATCTGACCCTGTTTGTTTGACGGGGTTCAACTTGATGGACTTTTTGGCCTTTTTTCAACACCAATTAACTTTAACTCTAATTAACAATTATTTAATTAACAATTAACTATAGTCACTGGTGGATCCTACCAGCAGATCCACCAGTGGTTACTGATATGCAAGGAGACTTGGCTGCAAGATCATATATATATATTAACCAGTCTGTTCCATTGTTTACTTTCACATTTGGCCCGACCCTTCAGAACAAAAGCATGTGCAGTGAACGTTCATTTAACGATGATTACCTGATTGTGCCATCCACTAAAATGTCTAAACCTGTCCAGACTATTGGGACAATGTGGTTGGAAAGTTCTTAAATTTTATAATCGTTTGCACCCAATCACCTACAAGCAGTCGTTTCACATGACAAAATCTTGCTGTGTATGGCCACCTCGTTGGAGCCTGTCATGCCAGGGCCACCTTGCACTGGCATTTTAAAAGTTAATACTTAATTACTCAGTCTCAGGCTCACACAGAGACCCTTTATTGTATATCTCACCAGGGGGCTGTGGAAAGGTGACATCCATATCTGTCATCTGAGACGGTCTGGAGCCACACCATTTGGGCAAGGAAGCTGGGCCAGTCTGTTCTTTGATCGGCTGATCAAAGAACAGAGCTGTGGACCTAGAGCAGCAGGGGGAGATAGCTAGTAGAAAATTATGGATTATAGGAAAGTATCCATATCTCCTGTGTCATAGGATTCACAACCTCATAACTTACATATTGGTTATGAGGAGGTCACATGCTTCCTAACAATACCAAACAGGGCTAGCCTATACCCACCTGTTAGGAGGGCTGGTTCCTAGGGGACTGGAAAGTGGGAACCTATTAGTGTTTGGTATTGTTCTTCTTGCCCACATATGAAGCACAGCCTGCCCATGTTTTTATTATAGTATTGGGTACTGGCAAGTACCAATATTATATTAAGGGATATTGGGGAATATTGCCTGAGAGTAGCAAACCCCCTGCAGGGGGTCGTAAACGACATGTTCCTGGGCACTCCTACCTCATGCATAAGGTAATGAGGGGAGTGTCCCAGCAGGAAATAAAAAGGTGACATTCCCAATATCACATTGTCATACAAGGAGGCTCCATTTTTTCAGTGGATTGTATGTCCAGCTTCCAACTCGTGCCTCAGAGGAAATACACTGACAACTTCAAAACTTGGTAAAGTAAGGGTTTTCTTTGTGTTTTTACTCCCTTTTATTTTATTTACTGTATTTGCAACTGTCATCTTTGTAATATCATTTTTATATATATACATATGCACTGTTTCTTTTAAATATTAAAAATCATTTAATACGTTAGTCCTTGTGCTCTAAACGAACTCATTGCCCATATGAATGCTTGTGCCTACGTGTATGAACTCCTCGTATGTGTGGAAAGGGAAAGTTGCCTATTTGTATGTTGGATAATTAGTACGGCTAGCAGGAAAGTGTGTTTGAATGTAGATTAACCCTTTGGCTGCTGGAGTGCTTGTTAGACTAGTAGGATCTTACCCTGAGTAACTACCATAGGAGAGAGTGTTTGATATATTGTGTAGTGTGAGTTATTACCTGTTATAGAGGGCAGGGGAATAGTCACATTAGGTTTCTATCGCCTGTTAATGATAGATGGTGGCAGCGAATGAACTTTGTGGGTGTTGGTGTGTTTTTGGGGTGTCTGTTGTTAGTCTAACCTGTGTGTAAGGTGATTGAGAGACTGATTGTAACCCCTTGTAGACAAACCCAAGAGTTAAGTGTGGTTGAGTGAGTCGTTTTTGTGACAATTGGTTGGCAGCGGTGGCATAATTGAATTTTTTATTAGAGCATTAGTGCTTGGATTAAGTGTTTAACCCTTGCACTAAAGGACTGTACATCCTTGCGAGGAATATACAGTCTTCAAGGACAAACGCAGTGCATAGTCTAGAAAAGACATACTTGCAAACAGTAGTGCCCTTCCCTTCTTTTTTCTTTCCTATCTTTTATTTGGCAATTGTCCTCTGAGATGGCATCCTACAAGAGGCAGAGCAAGGAACAGCTGTCCAGACTCTGTGAGGAGAGAGGGATTGCAGTAGCAAATCAGACCAAGGAATGGCTTATTGCATCCCTGGTTGAAAGTGACCAAGAGTCCAGCACTGGGCAAGTGGGCCAAACCATGGACATTGCTATTGGCCAGTACCACTCTGATGAGAGTGGCAGCAACAGTTCGCAGAGTGGTACAGGATCTTCTCTGCAACTGGTTTTGCAGCAGCTGGGCTCATCGGACCCTAACTTACGGCTACAACTTATACTACAATACCAGCAGGCCGAGGCTGCAGCAGCAGAACGCCAGGCCGCAGCAGAGAGGGAGGCAGCTGAGCGCCAAGCCGAGAGGGAAGCAGCAGCAGCAGCAGCAGAGAGGGAGGCTGCTGAGCGCCAAGCAGAACGACAATTCCAGCTGGAGATGGCACGGCTCCAAAAAGGTACTGCCCCACCTCACAGCAGTGACTCCAGGGAGGCCAATGTCTTCAAACCCCGTCTGGAGAATTTTCCCGTGATGGAGAAGGATGGGGATCTGGACACTTTTCTGAGGGGGTTTGAAAAAACCTGCAGGCAATTTCATTTACCCCGTGAGCAGTGGGCAAGTTTCCTGACCCCAGGGCTTAAGGGCAAAGCTCTGGAAGTTTTTGCGGACCTTCCACCAGAATATGATGGGGACTATGATGAAATAAAAAAAACTTTAATTAGGCACTTTAACCTCACCCCAGAGGTGCACCACAAGAAATTCAGGAGTCTACAGCGTGGGGCCCACGACAGCTACACTGATGTGGTTGGGAGGCTGAGAATCACCTTCCATCAGTGGGTGCAGGGTCGCAGTGTCTCAACATTTGCAGAATTGGAGGACCTGATGATACTGGACCAGTTCCTGTGTATCTGTCCAGTGGAAGTCCAGCAGTTTGTCCTTGACCGTGAGCCCAAAACTGCTGATCAGGCAGCACAAATTGCAGATGCATATACTGCAAACCGGATGCCAGCAGCCAGGAAGCCTATTCCAAACCCAGGGTCCCATAGCTGGAAAGGAGGAAAGTCAGGAGGAAGCCCCTCCTTCCCTTCTCACAAACCGGGGGGATCTGCAGCTGCTCCTGCAGGAAGCCCAGGGGTAAGGCCGGGGCAGGTGGATGCACGCCGCTGTTTTATATGTAATAAGGTGGGCCACCTTAGTCATGTCTGCCCTGACAAAAGGAAACCTACACCACCTGGAAAACCCCCTGGTCCATCTCCTTCTGTTTTGTTTGTTGCTGGGACTGAGGGGAGCCACAAGGACAATCTGCAGCCGGTTACCGTGGGCACTCAGGTAACTGTGGGACTCAGAGACACAGGAGCAGAGGTGACTTTAGTGCGCCCAGAGCTAGTAAACTGTGAGGATATTATTCCCGGGAAGACTATGGCTGTCACAGGATTTGGGGGAGTCCATCCTTCAGTGCCCATGGCACGGGTTTACCTGGATTGGGGAGCAGGGAGGGGGTTGCGGGAGGTAGGGGTGTCGGATACCATCCCTACTAATGTGTTACTGGGTACTGACTTGGGCAGGTTGGTGTCACAGTATGTGCCCGCAGGGGACCCTCTGGAGCCAGCAGAGCCCTACGTGAATCCTGCTCATCTACAGGTATCTGATAATGATGTTGATTGTGATGGGGGCTGGGAGGGAAATCAGGATGTGGTTGCATGCAATTCTGTATTAGAGCCAGCTGAATCCCCATGCATAGACCTGGGGGGAGGGGAAGTGTATGTCCCATCTCTATCTCGGGGGGAGAACAATTTCGCAGGGAGTGTAGGGGGATTCCCAGTAGCAAGCCACTGTGATGTGGGAGGGGGGAACCTCCCCTGTGTTGCAGCAGTAACCCAGCAGCAGTCTGTAAGGGCAAGCCAGTATCAGACTGGGGGTACAGGGCTGGAGGGTCTGTCACTGAGTGGGGAGGGGGGCCCCTCTGAAGGAAGTCCCCTGCCTGTAGCGTTGCTGTGTCCTGACCCAGAGGACAGGGGGGTTCCAGCTTCTGGGGCCCTGCTCACACTCACACCAGATCCCAGGTTTGAGGCAAGCAGTCGGGAATTTGAGGCAGCCCTCCTGACCGATGCCAGCCTCGAAAAGATGAGAGGCCTTGCAGCCCAACCCCCTGCTGAGACTGATAAAGAAAGAATATACTGGCATGAAAATAGGTTGTACAGGGAATCCATGCCTACAACTACACAAGAGAAGTGGGTAAGTGACCAGCAACTAGTGGTGCCTTTGCAATTTAGGGAACAGCTTCTAAGAATAGCTCATGAAATCCCCTTAGCTGGGCATTTAGGGGTACAGAAAACCAAGGCCCGTTTAGTACATAATTTCTATTGGCCTAACATGGGTACAGACATTGCCAATTACTGTCGTTCGTGCCAGACTTGTCAGCGAGTGGGGAAAAATAGAGATATGGGAAGGGCCCCATTAGTTCCGTTACCAATTATTGATGAACCCTTCCAAAGGGTAGCTGTGGATCTCATAGGGCCCTTAGCTATACCCAGCAGTTCAGGGAAACGGTTTATTCTCACTGTGGTAGACTATGCTACCCGGTACCCAGAAGCAGTAGCCCTATCCTCCATCCGGGCAGACAAGGTTGCTGATGCCCTCTTAAGCATATTTTCAAGAGTGGGATTTCCCAAAGAAATGCTCACTGATCAGGGGACTCAATTCATGTCTAACCTGATGCAGTGCCTGTGTAAGAAAATACAGGTGAACCACCTAATTGCCAGCCCTTACCACCCCCAGACTAACGGCCTGTGTGAACGTTTTAATGGCACCCTAAAGCATATGCTAAAGACCTTTGTAGAATCCCAAGGGAAGGACTGGGAGCGTTATCTCCCACACCTCCTATTTGCCTACAGAGAAGTACCACAGGCATCCACTGGCTTTTCCCCATTTGAACTGTTATATGGACGGAGGGTACGTGGCCCCTTAGATCTGGTAAGGGAGGCATGGGAAGGCAAGCTAGATACTCCTGAGGTGTCAGTCGTTGAATATGTAATAAGATTCCGGGAAAAGATGGAGGCATTGACGGGATTGGCACATAACCATGTAACCCAGGCACAGGCCTACCAGAAACAATGGTATGATCGCCATGCCAGAGAAAGAGTTTATGAAACGGGACAGAAGGTGTGGGTCCTGGTGCCAATGCGTCAGAATAAGCTACAGGCTGCCTGGGAAGGCCCATACACTATTCTAGAACGGGCTAATGATGTGAATTACGTAATTGCCCTAGATGAAGATGGAAAAAGAAGAAAGGTCTATCATGTAAACATGATCAAGGCCCATTATGAGCGGGAGGTCTCTGTAATGCCGGTTTGTGGTATGGCTGAGGAATCAGATTCTTTACTAGATTTAGTTGCGATGGCCCAGGGAACAGAGGGCATAGGAGGGTCACAGGTCAGCAGCATGTTCACCGTTGACCAAAGAACTCAGGTGATGGGGTTACCAAACTCTTATGTCAGTACGTACTTTCCAGACAGGGAGACTGTGCTGAGCTAGTGGGCACAGGGGAAGGCCGATAGGCCATCCTCTGTACCCATTCCTGAGGGGGGAGGTGTCATGCCAGGGCCACCTTGCACTGGCATTTTAAAAGTTAATACTTAATTACTCAGTCTCAGGCTCACACAGAGACCCTTTATTGTATATCTCACCAGGGGGCTGTGGAAAGGTGACATCCATATCTGTCATCTGAGACGGTCTGGAGCCACACCATTTGGGCAAGGAAGCTGGGCCAGTCTGTTCTTTGATCGGCTGATCAAAGAACAGAGCTGTGGACCTAGAGCAGCAGGGGGAGATAGCTAGTAGAAAATTATGGATTATAGGAAAGTATCCATATCTCCTGTGTCATAGGATTCACAACCTCATAACTTACATATTGGTTATGAGGAGGTCACATGCTTCCTAACAATACCAAACAGGGCTAGCCTATACCCACCTGTTAGGAGGGCTGGTTCCTAGGGGACTGGAAAGTGGGAACCTATTAGTGTTTGGTATTGTTCTTCTTGCCCACATATGAAGCACAGCCTGCCCATGTTTTTATTATAGTATTGGGTACTGGCAAGTACCAATATTATATTAAGGGATATTGGGGAATATTGCCTGAGAGTAGCAAACCCCCTGCAGGGGGTCGTAAACGACATGTTCCTGGGCACTCCTACCTCATGCATAAGGTAATGAGGGGAGTGTCCCAGCAGGAAATAAAAAGGTGACATTCCCAATATCACATTGTCATACAAGGAGGCTCCATTTTTTCAGTGGATTGTATGTCCAGCTTCCAACTCGTGCCTCAGAGGAAATACACTGACAACTTCAAAACTTGGTAAAGTAAGGGTTTTCTTTGTGTTTTTACTCCCTTTTATTTTATTTACTGTATTTGCAACTGTCATCTTTGTAATATCATTTTTATATATATACATATGCACTGTTTCTTTTAAATATTAAAAATCATTTAATACGTTAGTCCTTGTGCTCTAAACGAACTCATTGCCCATATGAATGCTTGTGCCTACGTGTATGAACTCCTCGTATGTGTGGAAAGGGAAAGTTGCCTATTTGTATGTTGGATAATTAGTACGGCTAGCAGGAAAGTGTGTTTGAATGTAGATTAACCCTTTGGCTGCTGGAGTGCTTGTTAGACTAGTAGGATCTTACCCTGAGTAACTACCATAGGAGAGAGTGTTTGATATATTGTGTAGTGTGAGTTATTACCTGTTATAGAGGGCAGGGGAATAGTCACATTAGGTTTCTATCGCCTGTTAATGATAGATGGTGGCAGCGAATGAACTTTGTGGGTGTTGGTGTGTTTTTGGGGTGTCTGTTGTTAGTCTAACCTGTGTGTAAGGTGATTGAGAGACTGATTGTAACCCCTTGTAGACAAACCCAAGAGTTAAGTGTGGTTGAGTGAGTCGTTTTTGTGACAGAGCCTCTAGCTGCTCTGCTAACTAGGGATGCACCGAACCCTGCTAATTCTCTTCCCTGGATTCAGGCAGATACCAAACTGAATCCAAATCCTGGTGTGTCCAGAAATTGATTGAGGCAAGCTAAAATTGTTGATGAATAAGTGATGGACTCCAGACAATTGAATTCGGCCAAAGCCAAATCCTGATAAAAAGAGGCTCAAATTCGGCCAAATCCCAAATGGAATCCTGGATTCAGTGCATCCCTACCACTAACTATCCATTTTGCAAGGATTGCATTGGAGTGTTGTTGTGGTCTTCGTCTGATAGGTCCCCAATCAAATTGTTGACCCACGGGCACCTATGCAGGCCCTGTTATGGGCCCTCTCTCTATCTCAGGTGCTACAGATATTAATGTAAATGTATTTACAGTAAATGTAAATAATATAGTGAATAAAATCCCTTCTATTATAAAATATAAGTATAGAGAGAGAGAGAGAGAGAGAGAGAGAGAGATATTGAGACATCCTACACAAGGCGTACCAATAAAGGTTAAACATTTTGCTACATGTGACACAACAAATGTCATTTATTTGCTTAAATGTCCTTGCGGTATGGGATACGTTGGCCAGACATTAAAGGAGAAGGAAAGGCTACAATTAAGTAAGCTTTATCAGAAAGGTCTATATAAATACACCAGTAAACCCTCAAAGTAATGCTGCTCTGAGTCCTCTGTCAAAAGAAACATCACATTTCTTTGCTTTTATTGTGTACTCATGGACTTCTGTATCAGACTTCCTATTTTCAGCTTAAACCTCCAGGGCACGGCCTTGAGCATGCTCAGTTTGCTCCTCTCCCCCTCCCTCCTCCCATCCCTGCTGTAATCTGAGCTCAGAGCTGTTAGTGAGCAGGGAGAGATTCAGGCAGGAAGTGATGTCACACCAAGCTTATATGGCAGCTTCTATCCTAAACAAACAGAGACAGTGTCTAGAGCTGTTTACTCAGGTATGGTAAAGCATTCTGCAGAATAAATATAGTGTTATAGCTTGCACTATTGTGGCTATTTTATTTGCAATAAACTGTCTTGGAGCTTTCCTTCTCCTTTAAGATCAGTTAAAACCCGTATAAAAGAACACAGAGGTAGTATACCGAATTTTAAGCAAGGAACTACCACAGATACTACTGTCTCACGACATTTCAATACCTCTAACCATAATCTTTCCCAGCTGAAGTGGACAGTACTGGAGGTTATAAAACCCCTTACAAAAGGAGGAGACATGCTTGAATATCGTTTGCAAAGAGAAGCTTTTTGAATTAAGAAATTGGATACTTTGCAACCAAAAGGTTTAAATGATAGAGGGAGTATTAAATGTTTTATGGGGTAATTCAACAATAAGGGACTAACATATGTGTTTTCTTCCCCTACAGATAAAGTTATATATCTATATGCCCATACTTTACAAGCATGACATTTTCGAATATTACTGTAAGTTACCAGTCAAGATAATGGTAAGATTCGGGCATTCCTTCCTATTGTTTATTCGAAGTATTGTTATATCATGTCATTGGTAGGCCCTTGAGTCCAGGGTTTCTGTATTTCATTTTTTTACATTTCTCTGAATTTTTTTGTAATATTGATTTACATGTGAAGATACACTACGGTGGATTTAATGGACGGATATGCTAATGGACTATTTACCACTCCCACTCTGTGGATGACATCATATCCTGTTTTCACTATAAAATTGATAAAGGGCCTGTGTGCCCTAAACATGTCGTTGGAATAAACACTTTTGCAGCAAGTACTGCTTTATTGGCTCATTCACAGTTCCTGGTTTCCTAATGCATAAAAATTACATCACTAAGCTCCATTTATAACTGATGACATCACTGATTATGAAGATATAATTAACAGAATATTCTTTTTTCTTCTTTTATGTATTAAATAGCAATAAACTTCCTAGCAAGGACCTGAAGTAGTAAAGAGCCACCTCGACAATGTAAATTCTTCACTGCCCTTTCCAAAATCATTCTCTATACCAGCAGCCTCTCACCTACAGCTCCAAGTCAATGGGGCAAAATGAGGATTTTGGGAATGGTAGTTGTGCAACATCTGGAGAATAAAGTAGCTGTCAGGGAGTGTTTTGTTAGTCACCTCCGTGTAGTACAAAACAGCTGTGACCTGGGAGGAGGCACAGAAGAGCAAATAGCTATGGGGTGTATAAAGGGAGGCATGCAGAAAATTCTATCCCCTGGGGCAGGTCCATGAGTAAGATCTTCTTCTCTGCGCTAGAACGGACCTCTATATAAGGGCATTGTGTGTGTCTCAATTAAACAACTCACTAAGGAAATGGCAAGAGGGATATGGGTGTTTGTTTCCTTTGTTGATATCCATTTCCTGAGTATTAATCACAATTCCTGCTCTGGCACTGACGTTTGATTGCAGCTGCGAGGGTGAGTGGGTGCCCAGGGAGCTGGGACAGATACAAGACTATGGGTTTATCCTGTTGCAGGGAACTCATAGGTGCAGATACGAGACAGTGGGGTTATCCTGCTGCAAGGAGATGAAAGGGGTAGATACAAGACAGTTGGGTTATCCTGCTGCAAGGAGATGAAAGGGGCAGATACAAGACAGTTGGGTTATCCTGCTGCAAGGAGATGAAAGGGGCAGATACAAGACAGTTGGGTTATCCTGCTGCAAGGAGATGAAAGGGGTAGATACAAGACAGTTGGGTTATCCTGCTGCAAGGAGATGAAAGGGGCAGATACGAGACTGTGGGGTTATCCTGCTGCAAGGAGATGGTAGGGGCAGATACGAGACTGTGGGGTTATCCTGCTGCAAGGAGATGAAAGGGGTAGATACAAGACAGTTGGGTTATCCTGCTGCAAGGAGATGAAAGGGGCAGATACGAGACTGTGGGGTTATCCTGCTGCAAGGACATGGTAGGGGCAGATATGAGATTGTGGGGTAATTCTGCAAACTGATAATATGAAACTGGGGGGTTATCCTGCTACAGGAGGATGATAGAGAGGGGCAAAATGGAGACAGAGATTAATCTACTGCAGGGAAATGCAGTGTGGAAGTAGATAGATAATCCTGTTGAATGAGATGGGCAGCTATGGGTGGGCTTCATTCTGACAATGGAGAGAGGAGCTAACTGCACTGGGCTACAGGACTATAGGGTATAGGAAACATAATAGAGTAGCACAAAGCACATAGAATATACATGTATAATGTTGGGTCTGCCAGTTCTCGGGGGGAGGGGTGATGTCCCTTTAACCTATTTATTAAAGGGCAACTCCACCCAAAAACAATATTTGTGTCTTATAAAAGAAAACATCACACTAAGCAACTTCCCAATATACATCCATTCCACATTTTCACTGGTTTTAAAGGTTTTCTGTAAATACAACTGAAAGGCGTTTAGGCTTCTCCTTAATTCCCTCCTCCTCTTTCCCTGACTACTCCCACCATTGCAACACTGTCTCCTCACCCAGCTCTCCTCCAGCCAAGACTCCAATTCCCACAATGCCTTGCATGCTCTGGGACAAACAGTACCAAGCAGGAGAACAACAGAAGTGCGCAAGGCCTCGTGGGACTTGGTGGAGAACCGGCCGCCGCCGCGTTGTTTTTATGTCGAATAATGAACGTATATTGGGAATGTGCTTAGAATCACAGTTTCTTTCATTTATGGAAACCCATGCTCTTTTATGATAAATTTTGTGTCTTCATCCTTAAGCTGTTTTGTGTCTATGGCCAGCTTTAGGGCAGAGACACATGGGAAGATTCAGGGAGATCTTCTCCTCTTCTTTGGGCAACTAAACTCCCTGAAAAGCCTTCCCGTTGGCTAGAATCTAAATTTCCAGCAAGATGGCACTCGGAGCACTTTGTTTTCTAAAGTTGTCTGACAAGGAAACTTTGGTTGACTTAGGAAAACAAAGCGATCCGAGTGCCATCCCGCCAGCGATTTCGATTCTAGCCAGCGGGAAGGCTTTTCAGGGAAATTAGTCACCTGAAGAAGTGGCGATTAGTCACCGGGAGACTAAATCTCCCTGAACCGTGTGTCTCTGCCCTTATGGTCCCTGGACATGTGATTACAGGCAAGACAGGGGGGCTTGTAAGCAGAAAGGTCAGCAGGAAACCACAAATATGTTACGTTTCCCCCCTCAAAACCATAATGAGCAGCTCTCAGATATCCATTAAGTTAATAAACCTCTCGTAGTGCTGCTGTGTGATTTCTAATGACACCTTAGTGCCACTTCCCCTTTAGAAGAAGCTGAATGGAGGGTTTAGACTGGGTGTGCGGAACACTCCCATTTGCACTGACTAATACACTGTGAGGCTACAAGTCTCTCATTCTCACATTCCAGTCCTCACGGGGGATCAACCCTTTCCAGAAGTGCCTTTACATATGCTAAGGTGGGGGGAGGCCTGAGTGCTCGGGGGCAGGCAGCAAATATCCTCAGCACAACGTGGGGCTACTAACTGCCAGCAAATATCCTCAGCACAACGTGGGGCTACTAACTGCCAGCAAATATCCTCAGCACAACGTGGGGCTACTAACTGCCAGCAAATATCCTCAGCACAACGTGGGGCTACTAACTGCCAGCAAATATCCTCAGCACAACGTGGGGCTACTAACTGCCAGCAAATATCCTCAGCACAACGTGGGGCTACTAACTGCCAGCAAATATCCTCAGCACAACGTGGGGCTACTAACTGCCAGCAAATATCCTCAGCACAACGTGGGGCTACTAACTGCCAGCAAATATCCTCAGCACAACTTGGGGCTACTAACTGCCAGCAAATATCCTCAGCACAACGTGGGGCTACTAACTGCCAGCAAATATCCTCAGCACAACGTGGGGCTACTAACTGCCAGCAAATATCCTCAGCACAACGTGGGGCTACTAACTGCCAGCAAATATCCTCAGCACAACGTGGGGCTACTAACTGCCAGCCTGCTCCTCCTGTGCCCACAAAGGACCTGAGCTGGAGGCAGCAGAAAGGGCAGATAGAGTGGGTAAGTGCAAGATCTTTGTGCTTGTGATTCAATGTAAATGCCCTGGGGAGGGCTCCTCTCTCCAAGTAAATGTGTCTGTCTCAGTGCTCAGGAATGTGTCTCTATGTTCATGGACTCATTTAGACCCTCGACAGGCTGCAGGGGGTCGCACAACGCAGAGGAGTAGATCCATAATGCAGAGTGCAAGACAACGCACTATTAGGCAACTTTCATAATGCATGCATATAATTGCTTCTCTGGTTCTAAAGTCACTTGTAAATGTAATTGGCTTTGTGTAGTCTCTGCACTGCTGCTTTTGACTCCAAAAACCATGTGGCGAGGCAGCTCATTAACATACCTGAAGGAGAACTGACTCCTGTTACACTGCTTTAAGTTAAGAGAACATAAAGGATAAACCAAAAGTGATGCGCGCATTTCCATTAGCGAAACAGCGGGAAACTCACGAAAAGCATTGAAGTCAATGGGCATCAAAATTATTTTGACGCGCGTCAATTTAGACGCCCACGACAATTTTTATACGTGCGCCTATTTTGTACAAATGCATTAAAGTTTTTAAATCAGAAATTATTATGCGACTATTCTGACGTACAGCCAAATTCTTTTGATGCGCCGGATTTTTCACAGGCAGAATTTCCGCTGCTGTTTCGTGAATTTATTCACCAGCGGCGAAACTCGGAAATTCACAGCGAATTCGCCCCCTGGTTAGTTTATTCGCCCATCACTATAAACCAACACTGCTGTGAATAGAAATTTAATTTACACATAAACCAGAATTGTGCAACGGATACATACTGGCTTAAAATGCTTTCTAATGCAATTAGTAGTCATATTTATTGTCATCTCCTCTGCATACAAAAAAGAAATACATATATAATGAGACGAAATTGCAATGTCCCTATCCCGCCCCAGACCACATACATATTACATATACTGCCAAACAAACATATACTGTGTTAAAAAATCCAAAACATATTTCAGTGTACACTTTCAAGCCAAGAATATATAGATAAAATACAAAAAAAGAAGAAAACCCATTTTTCTAACTCTTACTCCCACATTTTTAACACACAAGTATTTCTTTATTTTTGTTGTGCCATTTATTTGTGCAATCACAACTTATCTCAAATCTACTACCGACCTTACTATAAAGTAGGGATGCGCCGAATCCAGGATTTGGTTCGGGATTCGGCCAGGATTCGATTTTTTTTCAGCAGGATTCGGATACAGCCGAATCCGAGAGCCTGGCCGAACCGAATCCTAATTTGCATATGTAAATGAGGGGGCGGGTAGGGACATCACGTGACTTTTCGTCACAAAAGAAGAATTTTTTCCACTTTTTCCTTTCCTGCCCTTAATTTGCATGTGCAAATTAGGATTCAGTTCGGTATTTGGCCGAATCTTTCACCAAGGATTCAGCCGAATCCCAATTAGTGGATTCGGTGCATCCCTACTATAAAGTACAATAACAATGCCTGATTGTACCTAATATAAGGTACTATTTTTGTGCCTATAACCATAATTCACATACTATTTTATTCACATCTATTTTTTATTTCCATCACAATGTTGTACAATAAAGTGCATATCTGTCACCTCCTCTCTCAACCAATAATAAAGTGCATTTATTGTGCACAACCCACAGTATGTGCAATGTAAGCAAACCCATCCCTAATGATCCACCTTCAACTCCCATGTGCAACCCCTTTATATCTAGTCTATGAGGCACAGGATTAAAAACAGAAACCTAAAAACATTGAATTCCTATAAAAAGACCCGCAAGTTACCTGCAATTTTAAGAGAGCAATTGCTCATTTAAAACTCTTACAGCTTGAGGGAGAACACTGTTATTATTTATTTATAATTGGGTGAAGCATGGGTGCCTGCAGAAAATGTTTCAGGGGGTGGGGGTAGGTAAGCTAATATCACATAGGGAAGCATCTCATTGAAGATGAACCAATTCATGATAATGCAGATAACCTGATTAAGGCTTGCCTTGGGGTGGGAAGTATAAAAAAGCATTTGCATTGTTGGGAATTCAATTTACCTGCAATTTCTTGGAACTAGCAAATCAGGGTGGGGCAATTGCCCTCTCTTGCCCCCTTCTGCAGACACCCATGGGGTGAAGATACCCTTTAATTACTGCTATGGCATAGGGCTCAGGGGCTGCATATAGGGCAGTGGTCCCCAACCAGAGGCTCATGAGCAACACGTTGGTCACCAACCCCTTGGATGTTGAGCTTATTTTATTTTCTTTTATTGGGGGCAAATTGTGTTTGCATAAAAAACTACTGCTAAAAGGAGCCTCCTGTAGGCCGCCAGTCAATATAGGGGCTACCAAATAGCCAATCACCGCCCTTATTTGGCACACTTGTTGCATTTCTTTTATGCTTATGTTTCTCCCCAACACTTTTTACATTTGAATCTGGCTCACGGATACAAAAAAAGTTGGGGACCTCTGTTCAAGGGCATCAAGCACCCTGTGATAATCCTGGACTTGGAGGGGTAGGGGCTTACTGGAGGAAAAGCTGAAGGTAAGATATGGTTGGACAGGGGGTCTGGGTGTGAGCACTTTTATTAGGGGCTGGATTTCACTTCAGTTAAGTTTTACTCCTGGTATCTACCATAAAGCTGCTAAAGTGCTAAGATGATTGGTTTATTGCAGGCCACAAACATCCCATAACCCCAGCAGAAAGCAACAAAGCACTTATTGGAGGGAGAGAGTTATTGAAGAAGTGTCACTCGGTGCCCATATTTACACAGAGGGGGCAATTATCTCATCATGTTAATCTGGCCCCATGTCTTTAAGGACTGGCTTCTCGTTCTCCTCCTGGGAGAATTCTAGTATTTGCCTATAGATTTCTAGCCACGTGCACATGGGGGGGGCAGAGAACAAATAGGTGCTGGCACCCATATAGAGGCATCTTCAAAAGAATATAGACAGGATGAGTGTGGGTGTGGGGCTCACAAAGAAAAACTTTCCAAATGGGTAAAATGTTTCCACGTTTATTTAGTTGTTTAGAAGCAGATTTCAACCCCAAAATAAATTTTTGCCCAGGATAGAAAATCTAATTTTAAGCAACTTTCCGGTTAACATTCATTGAAAATGGTCGGTGTTGTTATTGGAATCAGCGCCTGTCCCTTTCTGTCCTGACTCTTGAACCAATGTAACAGAATTCGGCTTTGTTTGCTTCTTCATGGGTCTGATAATCAGCCGGCTTCTGCTTTATTGTCTCAAAACAAGGGACAGCTATTATCAGCAGCTACAGTATTATCTGTACATCATAGGTTTATTTTGCTGTCGCTTGGGTTTTCTCAGCTCTCTCAGTTTATTTCCCACCACACAATACTTATCTGATATATTGGTGACCTAACTAGAGACTTACACGCTCTGATTAAAAATTTCCAAACAACGTCACTGAACCACATAGACAACTCCCTGTTGCAGCAATAGGCTTCTGATAAGGAAAGGAACTGATGCAGCAGCACCCCAGCACCTACAATACTTGTGTGTGGTGTTTGAACCTGAACTTCTACGGAACTGTATGTGCCTGTTTCATCTTATGTTGGGGCCACACAAGCAAATAAGATAAAAGAGCATGTGTGTGATATGTGGACGTGGTGAAAATAGTGAGGGCTCTGGGTCAAGTAGTTTTGCCTTGGGTGCCATGGTTTCCTTGGGAAATGTTTTGGTAACTAGTTGTTCACTTTTCTCATCACCAGTGTAACTAAGTAAGGAATACCATTCTCAACAAGATCAAGAATTAGGCCTTGTGACCATGTCCATGAGTTCCAAATATCTCTGCATCCATAGAGCAAGCACATCATCAATGTATTTGTACCAATATCTGTTGT
This sequence comes from Xenopus petersii, assembly GCA_038501925.1. Lineage (NCBI taxonomy): Eukaryota > Metazoa > Chordata > Amphibia > Anura > Pipidae > Xenopus > Xenopus petersii. Next base: position 10,214,524 of record CM076677.1, on the reverse strand, counting down.
GCTTACCCAATGACCCATCTTAGTACAGTAGAACTCCAATTTTACGTACCCTTATTTTACATTTTCCCAGAATTAAGCTTTGTGATCATGTCCATGAGGTCCAAACATCGCTCCCTCCATAGAGCAAGCACATCATCAATGTATCCGTAGATCAAGCAAATCATCAATGTATCCGTATCAAGATCTGCTGTGCTTACCCAATGACTCATCTTCATACAGTAGAACCCCAATTTTACACACCCTTATTTTACATTTTCCCAGATTTTACATTTTTCCACAGTCCATTCGTGTTCTAATACATTTCAATAGGAGTATTTCTCAGGTTTTAAGTTTTCCTGCATTTTAAGTCACTTTATCACCCTTCTCCCTTGCCAATTTCTCTATTTCTTAAAGCAGACCTGTCACCTACACGTACAAAGCTGAATAATGAAAGTTCTTTGCAAATTAAACATCAAACCTAAATAATTCTCTTCATTAAAACATCCATAACGGTTATAAAGGTGTTCAAATATCCGAGCTGTCAATCAAAAAATACCTGCCCCACCTCTATGTCTGAGGCACAGAGGTGGAGCAATCAATTACTTTCACTTTCCATTTAGCAATTACAAGATGTCATTCCCCACATTCCCCATTCCCTCCCCACATTACTTCCCTCATTCTGGAGCATACACAAGACACAAGATTCAGAAAACTGAAGGAAACGAAATTTAAATAAATATAGTGTTGGTAAAGTTTTTTTTGCTCAACTAACATTATAGAAAATAATTTGGAATTATTTCTTAGGGTGACAGGTCCCCTTTAAGCAAAAACCCTTTTACTTTTTGTGTTTAGACTTTTGAAACTTGTGACAAGGTTTCTGCAGGAACCGGCAAGAATGAGTTAGGGTCTGGGGCACAAGACTAAATCCGGAGAGGCAGACTTTCAAATAACTGTCCCCCATAGATGTCAGACTTGCAAGTGTATAACTGCCAGACTGTAATCTGTTTTTAAATATTGGAATACAATCAGCTTTCCTCCAATCCATAGGTACCATAATAGATAAAAGTGAGTCTAAAAGTGTCTAAAACTGAACCAAGCCCTCTATGTACCCAGGGATAAATTTGATCATGCCCCAGGCCCTTGTTTTCATTAACTTTCCTTTAAAGGAGAAGGAAAGGTTAAAATTAAGAAAGCCTTATCAGAAAGGTCCATCTAAATATACCAGTAAACCCCCAAAGTAGTGCTGCTCTGAGTCCCCTGTCAAAAGAAACACTGAATTTCTTTCCTTCTATTGTGTACACATGGGCTTCTGTATCAGACTTCCTGCCTTCAGCTTAAACCTCATTGCCCTGGGCAAGAGCATGCTCAGTTTGATCCTCTTCCCCACCCCTCCCTTCTCTACTGTAATCTGAGCCCAGAGCAGAGAGAGACTCAGGCAGGAAGTGATGTCACACCACATTAATACTGCAGCTCCTATCCTAAACAAACAGAGTTTCTAGAGCTTTTTACTCAGGTATGGTAAAACATTCTACAGAATAAATATAGCATTTTATCTTGCACTATTGCAGCTAATCTATTGGTAATAAAATGCCTCCGTAGCTTTCCTTCTCCTTTAACATTTAAAGGGATTCTGTCATTATTTTCATGGTGTGTGTCTTTATTTCTCAATTCCACTGTTTACAATAATTCACTCTACCATGTAAAATGTCATTCCTAACCCTACAAGTTTATTTTTTAGTTGTAATATTGGTGTGTAGTCATCTCAGGTCAGTGGGACATATTTCTTTTGTACTATTGAGTGTTGTTCTATCTACCAGGGAACTATTCCTATTGTTTTGCTGATGGGCTGCTGGGGGGGATATCACTCCAACTTGCAGTACAGCAGTAAAGAGTGACTGAAGTTTAGCAGAGCACAAGTCACATGACTGGGGGCACCTGGGAAACTGACAATATGTCTAGATTTCAAAATTAAATACAAAAAAATATTAATTATTAACTGCTGCATTTTGAAAAAAATCAAAAACATGTTTTTCCATCTCCCACGTGCAGCACGAATAATTATGGAGGTTTCTGATAGTTGTAGTTTAGAAAAATGTGTCAATCCAAGGTTAGGAAACTGGAGGGAGAATGTAAGTAGTCTAAGCACAAAACCAGCAAGTAGGGCAGGAAAGTAGTGATGGAAGCACATATGTATGGAAGCCAGCTCTGTTTAGCTTACTCACTAAGCATCCTAAAGGGTGCCAGCTCTAATACCTCAAATAAACATAAATTCTTCCAATGAATTATTATCCTAACATCTTATTTCTGAATGCAGGAACAAGCATCATCCACCAAGCCCTCACCAAAATAACTTGAAGAATGGCTTCCATCACCTGCAACAATTCCTTTGCTGATGTCCAGACTAAGTTTCTTGCTCCAATGTATGGAGTGGAGTTTGTGGTGTCCATGATTGGTAATAGCCTTGCCATCTGGCTCCTTGGGCCTGGGGGCTCAAAGAATCGCCACGCAGGCATTATCTTCTCTCTGAACCTTGCAGTGAGCGACCTCTTCTATTCCCTGTCCCTGCCACTGCTGGTGGCTTACTATATCATGAACAAGAAATGGGTGTTTGGTTCTGCCATGTGCAAAGTGGAACGTTTCATCTTCAACTGCAATCTGTATGGAAGTATCTTCTTCATCACCTGCATCAGTGCCAACCGCTGCCTAGGAATTGTCTTCCCATTTTATACCAGAGGTAGAGTGAAGAGCAAGCATGCCAAGCTGGTCAGTGTGGGAATATGGGTGCTGGTAGCTTCCATCTCTGCCCCTGTCTTCTTCTTCTCAAAGTTGCAAGGGGAACATGACAATACAGAATGTATAGGAACAGCGGTTCATACTGAGCTGCCCTCTTACTTTCCTTATAGCCTCTTCCTGGCTGGCTTTGGTTGTGCTCTTCCATTCCTGATCACCTTCTTGTCCTACATTGGAATAGCCAAGGCTGTATGGAAAAGCCATGGGTTAGAACCCCGAGAGAAAAGAAAAGTGGTGACTCTGGTGTGTGTGGTTGTGCTACTCTACGCCATCTCCTTTGTGCCCTATCACATTCTGAGGAATCTCAACTTGAGGAACCGCATGGCCCCATCAGATTGCAAGTGGTCTCTAAAGATTCATTCTGCCTTCCAGGTGGCTAAAGCTCTTGTTTCTTTGAATCCCTGTATCCACCCACTGCTCTACACAGCTGTGATAGACAATGTCAGGGCCAAACTTGGCTGCTATACGGAGAGCCAAGATATGAAGACCCAAGAAGAAACTAGACTTTCAACCCTATGAAGTCCATATAAAAACATGATACAACACAGTGCCTAAAATTATAGACTGAATAGATGAAGAACATGCGAGACCCATTGTACAGAACAGGAAATAGCTCTGCTGAAATTGCAGAACTTTCAGGACTCCATTGGGAAATGTCCTTCAGAACCCAAGGGCAGAACTGGAAGAGTTCAGTAACTGTCAAATGTTTACAAACTGGCAAAAGAGTAAAAACTCACATGGACTCTAATGTATAAATGTGTATATTATCTATATTCGAATGTGCTGTGTGTTATTCTTTCTGTAGCTTTTTTTGAATATTATAGAATTTTGTATTTCCTTTGTTATGTCCTTGTATCAAACTGGTCCTCTTGATGTTTTCTTTGCATAGAAATTTACATCTAAAATTCATTGCAACCAATCACTTTGGGCCATTGATGAGCTGACCTATTGGTGAGATATTTAAACTGTTCTGCGCGGCTTCCACCCAAATTGTACAAAGAATATTCCAGGGTAATAAAGAAGGATGGGGATCTTCTTACATCTAAGGTCAACATCCTTTTGGATAACAGGCGCCTATAAAATGCTCTTGCCACTAGGATGATATTGTACCACCCTGACCTGGCTGAGAATATTGATGGTTGATGTTGTTTATACGAAGGAGACATCAAGATGACATTAACCCAACTCTTAAGAACCCCTGGTCATTCCCAACTATCTGCTCCAATTTCTTGCCTAGGACTCTCCATCTCCTTTTCACAGTTGTGGTCAAGGCTGCTCACTTAGTTACTAATTTCCCCCAAATTAAAAACTGACATTTTGGCCACGCCCTATTCTGCTCAATCAAGCTCACCCAAAAAGCGTTGCAGACATGTATTCCCATATAAGATATCTCTGCCCTTTTAGTCTGTTAAAGTGGACCTGAAACCCAGACATAAACAGCTGTATAATGAAAGTCCTTTGCAAATTAAACATGAAACCCAAATTCTTTTTTTCAATAAAACATCCATACCTGTTATAAAGGAGTTGAAATATCTGAGCTGTCAATCATATATTGCCTGCCCTGCCTCTATGCCTCAGGCACAGATGCGGGATAGGCAGTTACTTTCACTTTAAATTAATCACTTACATAGGGGCAGATTTATCAAGGGTCGAATAGTAAATTCAAATGAGACTTTTCGAGTTTCAAATTTCCCACATTCAAATTTTAATTCCCCTATTCGTAAATTTGAATGTGAGAATTAGAACAGTACTAATTCAAATATTCACCACCTAAAACTTGCCGAGTTCATGTACAAGTCAATGGCAGAGGTCCGTTGAACCATTTGGAGATGTTAATAGCCTTCCCGACATTCAAGTTTTTTTTTCGGGAGAAAAACAAAATTAGTTTGAATCGAATACGAATCACATTTTTGGGTCAGAACCATTAAAAACAGTGTCTACAAAATGGCACCTGGCTGCTTAATTCCAAGACTGATGGAAACTAAACTTAAACAATAGAAAAAGGAAAGGTTGTGGGAGAACTCCTTGGCCAAATAAGAATGTACTAAAATATAATGGAGGTGCTACTGATCCGGCCAAATTAACTGCAGACATAGAGAAAATATATTATATATTAAACAATATATAAAGTGTAAGTAAAGTTTATTTTGCTCAACTAACATGAAGATTTGGAATAATTCCTAAAAGGTCTCCTTTAAAGATGTTAACTTTGAGTATGTTATAGAATGGTGAATTCTAAGCAATTTTTCAATTGGTTTTCATTTATTCTTTTCTATAGTTTTTAAATTATTTGCATTCTTCTTCTTCTTCTGACCCTTTCCAGCTTTCAAATGGGGGTCACTGACCCCCCCCCATCTAACAAACAAATACTCTGTAAGGCTACACATTGATAGTTATTGCTACTTTTTATTACTGGTCTTTCTATTCAGGCCTCTCCTATTCATATTCCAGTCTCTCCCAAGTACATGGTTGCTAGGTTAATTTGAACCCCAGCAACCATACTGCTGAAATTGCAAACAGGAGAGCTGCGGACTAAAAATCGAAATAACCCTAAAACCTAAAAAAATGAACACTGAATGAAATAGTCTCAGTATATTACTCTCTACATCAGTGATCCCCAACCAGTAGCTCGTGAGTAACATGTTGCTCCCCAACCCCTTGGATGTTGCTCCCAGTGGCCCCAAAGCAGGAGCTTATTTTTGAATTCCAGGCTTGGAGGCAAGTTTTGGTTGTATAAAAACCAGATTTACTTCCAAACACAGCCTCAGTGTAGGTTGACAATCCACATAGGGGCTACTAAATGGCCAATCACAGCACTTATTTGACACCCCAAGAACTGTTTCATGCTCATGTTGCTCCCCAACTCCTTTTACTTCTGAATGTTGCTCACGGGTTCAAAAGGTTGGCGATCCCTGCTCTATATCATACTAAATGTTAATTTAAAGGGAAACAATTTCTTTAATTCTTGTAGCTTTACTGGAGTGTCCATGGTATGATGAGGATAGAGCTAATTGCCCTCTCTCATGTGTATTAAAGGAGAACTAGAGAAGTAGGTAGAAATGTTGTACATGATGTTTTGTGCTTCTGTACCAGCCCAAGGCAACCACAGCCCTTTAGCAGTAAAGATCTGTGTCTCCAAAGATGCCCCAGTAGCTCCCCATCTTCTTTTCTGCTGATTCACTGCACATGCTCTGTGCTGCTGTCACTTACTGAGCTTAGGGAGCCACTCACAATATACAGTACACATAGAATAGAAATGTCACAATATAATTTACTGGAATATATGACATATGGCAACATAGTATTTAATACTTCAACATGAAGTGCAAAGAGAGCTCATATTGGACCATTTTCCACCCCTCCTCCTGAACATCTGCACATTATATGACTTAATCCCAGCTCTGCAACTTGTAATGAGATCCCTTAGATTGCACCAAACCTTGTTTGTGTTTAAATCACAGCAGGGTTTCATGCAACTAGGGTTGCCACCTTTTCTAGTAAAAAAAAAACGGTCTTAGCCCCGCCCAAAGACCCACCCCCAATCCCACCCAAGGCCACACCCCCAATTCCACCCAAAGCCTAGCTGTGGGCTGTGCTGTCAGTTTGCCAGGCAATTCCAAGACCGCACAGTCCCCTGCTCTTCTGCTGCTTATGTCAGCACGGTAACTCCGCCCACAAATTGCTGCACGTGCGGTTGTGACGTCACAACATCACGTAAGCGCAGTGACGTCCCAGGCGCCACAACAAGCTTAGCTGGGGAGGAGGGAGCAGCAAAGCTGCTATGGCCATTTCTCCCTTCAGAATTTTATCAGCCTTGTAATTGTCGGTATTTCTTCAATACTGCCTTGAAACCTGTTTATCCGGCTGGGCCAGTTAAATACCGGCTGGGTGGCAACCCTACATGCAACCCACTCTAATCTTACACCCCCAAGCTGGCCATAGACGTGCAGATTTTAGCCTCTTATCTTAAGGCCCCATCTCCAGACCTGCCACTAACCATTCAGATTCAAGGGAAACTATCACGAAAATGTAATAAAAGCTTCAGCATACTGAAATAAGAAACTTTCTAAATATAATGAATTAAATATTCATTATTTCTCGAATAATCAGGTTTATCTTCACTATCCCTCTCTCAGTATCTGTTTCTCTTCATTCTGTCTTCATGCAGCAGTTGGGTGTCAGATATTCATTGACAGTTAGATCCAATATATCTTATAGGGGGGCTCCTTTCCTAGCAGATATATCAGAGTTCACTCAAATAACTGATTCCAGTACAAACAAAATCTAACAAAACAACTGCCTTTTGCACAAATCCTGCATGTAGAGAGACATGATGTCTGAGCTCTAATACAAAAGGAGCCCCCCTATAAGATATATTGGATCTAAAGCTGGCCAGACATGAAGAGATCCAAATCCGGATCTTTCACTGACATGGCTACTTACGTCAGGGCTATATCAAGGTAATCGCACATTCACACAATCAGATGATGTTATGCTCGTGACAGCAATCGTACGCAAGTGATATCCGACAAATAGTAGCGACAGTCTCCCATTGATATTGTCACACAGGCAATACCCGTAGAGAAATTATCATTAGCCATCAGAAATCTTCTAACCTGTCCCATCGACTAAACGACCGATCACTACAGTATAAAAAATATCAATCCACATGTGGTGCCTATTGTCTCATTCATTTGAAATCCCCAAATAGTGGCACCTACTCACTTCCTTTCAGCCAACCAATGAAAATTCTCCATCAGCCGCTCTTTTCCTCAATCCACTGCACTGGCCGCACAAGCCCAAAATGGTCAGGTAGCAAGTGGCCAAATCTGAGCCTGCATAGCCACCTTCATGTCTCACTTCAAAAAGCTTCTACAAGAAGTGCACAATATGCTGGAACTTGTTCTAAAGAACGGTCAAAATATATGTTGCTTAAAGTGACAAAGCTGGAAAAAAAGTAAATTGTTGGAAAAAGAATGTGCACCAATAACGACAGGCCTTCTGTCTTACACCTGATACACCATATTTACCTGAAACAACCAAAATATAGACCTGGAGGAATCCATAGGACATTCCTAAAAAAAATAGCAGAAAATTGATGTTACATCTGTCCTAGAACTAAAGCAATAAAAACAATGCGATATATGCGGTTTTATAACAGTAATGATCGAGGCCCACAGCAGTTCCCATCTTTTGATTTTGTCAGGCATCTTTTGAGTGTCAGCGACACTGCACATGCTCTGAGCTGCTGATGAGAAGCTGAGCTATATATATATATATATATATATATATATATATATATATATATAACAAGGGAAAGTTGTGCTCACCACTAATTTTTAAACCCATTAGGCGGGGGTGCAATGAGGCTGTGACCACAAAATACATATAGTCAAATACAAGAAAGGAAGGGAAGGAACTGATGAAGGTTCTGAGTAGGGATGCACCGAATCCACTATTTTGGATTCGGCCGAACCCCAATCCTAAGCAAAGGATTCGGCCGAATACCGAACCGAATCCAACACCCTAATTTGCATATGCAAATTAGGGGTGGGAAGGGGAAATTTGTTTTTACTTCCTTGTTTTGTGACAAAGTCACGCGATTTCCCTCTCCACCCCTAATTTGCATATGCAAATTAGGATTCGGTTCGGCCAGGCACAAGGATTCTGCCGAATCCGAATCCTGTTGAAAAAGGCCGAATCCTGGCCGAATCCCAAACCGAATCCTGGATTCAGTGCATCCCTAGTTCTGAGATAGAATCGAAACGTTGGATTAATAAACCTGCTTTAGTTTATCAATTTTGTTTGATATACTATACTGGGAGTGCTGTCACCAGAATATTTTTACATATATATATATATATATATATTTTTTTTTTTTTACACGTATAGTGATACAACAAAATGTAATACATACAATTCATTGTGTCGATGGTGGTAGTGTTCAGATGAAACAAAAGTGTCCATTCAAGAAGTATTAATGAACAATCTGCAAAATGATACAAATGTATTATTATGTTGCTAGTTTCAGGCAAATACAAAAAATACAAATTTAACTCATGTTCAATGATATTGCATTAATGCTAAATGTCTATGTTCAACAAAAAGTTGCTGCATACACAATAAAAACTTTTTTAATGTACAACCGCTCGTTGCAATGTGCAGGCCCGGATTTGTGGCAAGGCCACATGGGCCCGGGCCTAGGGCGGCGCAATTTCAGGGGCGGCCCAGGCGCATCAGTAACTAACACTGGAGACTCATGGCAGTCTCCAGTGCTGTTCCCAAGTGTTACACACTGAGAGGGAAAAGGACGGCACCTGGAAGGGGAGGGACATCGCTGCACAGGGGGAAGCGGAAGGGGAGGGACATCGCTGGACAGGGGGAAGCGAAGGGGAGGGCACAGTGCTGTTCTAGAGTGATAAACTATGCGCATGCACAGAAAGCGGAAGGCCCTGGAAGACAAGGGGACATCACCAGGGATGGGCGACTTTGACCCGTTTCGTTTCGCCGCCGGCGAAATGTCGCAGACGGCCATTAAAGTCTATGGGCGTCAAGAAAAATTTGTCGCGCGGCGAAATTATTTTGTCGCGCGTCTTTTTTTTTGACGCATGTCTCCATACAAGACTATGGGCGTTATTTTTTCGGCGAAACGAGGCGAAAAAATTTGCCCATACCTAGACATCACTGGACAGGGGGAAACCGGAAGTAACAGTGCTGGACAGGGGAAGCGAAGGGGACGGCACTGGCAGGGGCGATGAGTAGAGCCGGCCTAGGGGTGGAAAGTTTGTAATTCCGGGCCTTGCTATGTGTCTATTTTCTATTTGCCTAGGCACGATGGTAACAGGAGAGACCTATTTAGGTAAGGAAACAGCCGAGTACCAATTGTCCATTAAGACCTTTAGGTGCCACACAGTCCAGCTCGTGTATCCAAAAGACTTCTCTTTGCAAGAACGATTTATTGTTATCCCCCCTCTTGCTCTGGCCGGTACCTGCTCAATTGGCACCTGAATGCTGCTGGGCTAAGTTTTACTTCTGCCCAGGGCCGGGCCACTAACTCTTGGGCAATGTCCTGCTTTTTACCTTTTGCTTTGTCTTCCCTTTCTGGGTCTAATGCAGCCCTGATACTTGCCCTATGCTTGTCTATTCACTCAGCATTCTGACAGTCGTGCCACAGTAGATTAGCCCACAGGGACATTTAAGCATATAAACCACAAACGTGGTCGTGCTTGTCAGCCTGTGCCTAATGCCCTATCGTTTTCCTGTGCGTGGGGTGCAACAAATGATCACCCAGAATGAGGCTGCTGCACATCCCACATCCGGAGCATTTATACACATCTGGTCGTGGCGAAAGAAAATGTTGCGTTTGTGTGTTGGAATATTTATCTACCGGATAAATAAAGTTTTTATTGTGTATGCAGCAACTTTTTGTTGAACATGGACATTTAGCATTAATGCAATATGATTGAACATGAGTTAAATTTGTATTTGCCTGAAACTAGCAACATAATAATACATTTGTATCATTTTGCAGATTGTTCACAAATACTTCTTGAATGGACACTTTTTTTGTTTCATTTGAACACTACCACCATCAACACAATGGTGACACCCAGTGGTGAATTGTATGTATTACATTTTGTTGTATTTACCACTATATGAGGAATGTTTAGAGAGTTTACTATGGGGTTTTTCCTATCTATGATGTCATACTTGCAGGCCTGGATTTGTGGAAAGGCCCCCCAAGGACTGGGCCTAGGGTGACAGGATTTTAGGGGGCGGCATGCTGCCCAACCACACCCACATTGGTTCAAAAACACTGGGGATGTGCTGGAGATACAATCATATTTTACATTTCCCATGTGCCAATCCCCAAGGGCAGGGGTCAGGGACGATGAATGGCAATGGGACTAGGGGTGGCCACTATGTAAATCCAGCCCTGCATACTTGGCGCCAATTTCAAAAGGGATTTAACCACTTGTCTGTACACTTGCCATTTATCCTTGAAAAAGGTCCCAGTGTGGAGCGAAATGTTGGATATGCATCTGTGAATAACGTTTATCACTTTTCTTCACGAAAACACTGGAGTGCGGGCCCATTTACTACTGTGTATATAAAAACTTGACCAACGCACCCACTACTTAAGAAATCCGGTAAGAGTGCGCTCACCAAATTCACTATATATATATATATATATAAATAAATAAAAGTCTGTTGTGTGTATGCACTCTTACCAGCTTTTTAGTTACTTTGGGTGCGTTGGTCAATTTTCGTTATATAACAAGATAGATGGATTCGCACACCATTTTTCAGTGAATAAAACTGTTATTTTATTCTTGGTTGCATTTCCAAAGTTTCGGCCCCCATTTAGGCCTTTATCAAAGATACTTGATAAAGGCCCAAATAGGGGCCCCTGGGTGCCAGCATGGGAAATAAGCAGTGAAAAAGGATTGTGGCACTCACAGGGTTTTAGTGAAAAAACAAAAAAAAAGTTTTATTAAGCCTCAACGTTTCAATTCCTCACAGTGAGATAGATTATATATATATATATATATATATATATATTATATAGACATTTAGACTGTAAGCCCTACAGGGTAGGGTCCTCTAGCCTTTTGTTTCCTTGACACTGAGCACTTAATCTGTAATGTTATTATATTTTTTATATTTATGTGAATTGTATTTCTAATAATGCACTTATTGTTACTTTTTATTCCAAAGACCCCTTGTTTGTTACTACTAATTTATTTTTTTGTTGTACAGTGCTTTGACCTCAAGGAGCGCTTTAAAAATAAAAATATACAGTATATACATACATACATACATATACATATATATACACATACATATATATATAGTGTATTGTCACTCAGCCCCAAAGATCAGGTAACTGACAGCAGCCCAGATCTACAGAAAAGAAAACGGGGAGCTACAGTATGCATTTTTTGCCCAATTCTTTACCTTTAGTTCTCCTTTATTGTTTCTACTGTAAAAAAAAAAAAAAAAAGGAAGGAAAGGAAAATGATCCAACAAAGCAGAAGAGACTCCAGAATTAAAAATAGACCAGCCATGATTTAATTTTCAGTTCTTTTATTTGCTCTGCAATTGGACACAAGCCTATAAAATCCTCTGCCGCACAAGAAACTGCTCCCCATCAGTTGGTCGAGGGCCTGAGAATGACAAAAACACAGGTCAGCTGTTCGGAAGTGCGTGAGATCATAATGCCAAACATGTCGACTTCACTTATGAATCCCTGTACAGTATTTTAGGGATAGAGTAGAATTTAGGGAAAGTGCACACAGTAGATTAGGTGGCTCTCCTCCAAGGCCACATTTGTTTGTACCAGGAGTTGATTGAAGCTCCTCAGTCTCAAAGGAACTGAAGTTATGAAGTCACTTTCTAACCCCACCTCATTATACAGCTAACAGTCAAAAGCAATTTTGGAGTCAGTCGCCAAAAATGTACCGTTTGCGACTTCTAATAACTTTAAAGGAACAGTTCCGTGTAACAATAAACCGGGTAAATAGATAGACATGCAAAATAAATAATGTTTCTAATATAGTTAGTTAGGCAAAAATGTAATGTATAAAGGCTGGATGTGTAACATAATAGCCAGAACACTACTTCCTGCTTTTCAGCTCTCTTGCTTTTCACTGATTAGTTAACAGGCAGTAACCAGTAATCAGAGACTTGAGGGGGGGGCCACATGGGTCATAACTATTGGTTTTGAATCTGAGCTGAATGCGGAGGGTCAATTGCAAACTCACTGAACAGTTATGTCCCATGTGATGTCTATGGCCACCTTAAGGACAATACTTTAGTTAATTTTGGATCTATGGCACTTAAGTGTTGAGCATAAATAGGCCCCCATCACCCCTCCTTTCTTACATGTGCCTTCTGCTGCAAGTAAGATCTGGAGCATAAAGCCTCACCTTCTTACCCTCAGCAGAGAAGGAGGGACATCGTCAATAGCCAACAAGAATGAGTCAGAGCATGGGAGATAATGCCAAAACAGGCTCAGAGTTTACTGAAACCCATAGTAACCAATCAGATATTTGCTTTGACTGTACATGTGACCTGCTGATTGGCTGCTATGGATAACAAGAAGCGGAGCAAGCTGATTACAGGTCTACATTATCACACGTGGAGTCAGTGCAGTCAGAATACACTTACTTGGCCCATTCCACATTGAGAATAAGGTGATCGTAACCAAAGCCAGAGACTCCTGCAATGGCGCGAGCAGCATCCTCTCTGCGGTGGAAACTGATGAAGGCAAAACCCTGGGAGAAAATAAAAAGATAAAGAGATTGAAGTTCAGTGGGACATCTATAACTCTATAACTATAAAATGTGCCCCTGGGCCGACTTTAAACAGCTGAAAACGCAACCAGGAAGGCAGAAAAAAAATGGAAGCTGAACAGTTTGAAGGTCAAACGGATCTCAAGGAAGCTTTGGCGGAAGAAGTCTCAATAACTCACAAACTCACAAGGCTTAACATAGTAACGACTATTGGATAAACATAAGAAACATCCACTATCATTTGCTGGCTTTTTTAGAACAATAATAGTTCCTGTAATAAATATATATATTTCGGGGATGCCCCGAAATCCACTATTTTGGATTCTGCCATATCCCAGAATCCTTTGTGAAAGATTCGACCGAATACCAAACTGAATCTGAACCCTTATTTGCAAATGTAACTTAGGGGTATTAAAGGAAAAAGTGATTTTTTTTTTTTGTGACAAAGTCAAGTGATTTCCCTTCCCATCCCTAATTTGCATATGCCGTTTCAGCAAGGCACAAGGATTCGGCCTGAATCCTCCTTGAAAAGGCCAAATACCGAACAGAATCCTGGATTCGGTGAATCCCTAGTTTTAATAGGCTTCTGCGCTTATACAAGATAACTGTCCCACAAGATTTAAAGATTTCTGTCTTCATTTTGAATTGTTTATTAGATTTCCAAGTAAAATATCGGCTCACTTGACATGGTGCATGTGATGTAAACTAGATTGGCATGGTGCATGTGATGTAAACTAGATTGGCATGGTGCATGTGATGTAAACTAGATTGGCATGGTGCATGTAATGCAGATTAGATTGGCATGGTGCAGGTAATGCAGACTAGATTGGCATGGTGCATGTAATGCAGATTAGATTGGCATGGTGCATGTAATGCAGATTAGATACTCATGGAGTAACAAGGGAGAGCCAATCAGCAATAAGAACCAGCTTGTACCTTTGACTGGCCTGTGGTCTTGTCTTTAGCCAAGTAGATTCGAGATATTGATCCAAATGGTCTAAAAAGCTCCTGCAGATCTGTCTCCCTCGTGTCTTCAGACAAATTTGTGACACGGATTGTGGCATTGTCGTCAGCTGTAGAGGAAAGAGATAAAGCGACACGTCTAATAGTGCAATACATTTACAGCTTTTCTCAATATCCAACTCTGTCCCATCACCCCCAGGTCCTTCACTAGTGGCCCCTGGTGACATCATTTGCAGGTCAGACTCTCACAAGTGGCAAGTGAAGCTGTATCTACAACAAGCCACCAAGTGCCAGCTGTGCTCCATTCTGTGCTCCATTCTGTGCTCCATTCTGTGCTCCATTCTGTGCTCCATTCTGTGCTCCATTCTGTGCTCCATTCTGTGCTCCATTCTGTGCTCCATTCTGTGCTCCATTCTGTGCTGAGCCATGTGTATGTGAGTGGATTCTGTGCCACAAGGCTAGTAAGCACAAGTATTGGCAAAACCAAGTCCATGCATTTATTTTAACTTATACAGTCAGTAATATTGCATTAGGGAATAAAGGCCTGTTTGATGTGTATTCATCTAAACTTGGTGCTACATATTCTGTACCACATAAAGCTTTGTACCTCTGCGATTAGGCTGCATAGACTCCCCTCTTCTGCTTCCTCCGTCTCTCAGGCTGGGGGGGACATATTTTCCAGTCTTACTCACAGGTGCCTGGGCTGGCTCTGGCTCTAAGATGACAAAAATAGTAGATCATCATTTATTTATATAGCGCCGACAAGATACGCAGTGCTTTATCTTAGTTATAACAAACAGGGAATAAATGGTGGATAAAATACAAGGGTTACAGAGTACAATAGGATTAGAGGGCCCTACAAATTAGAGTTTACAAACTAAAGGTTAGGGTACAATTGAAACATTAGGATTTTAGAAACAATTTTGTGATTTATGATACGGCAATGATTGATTAATTAAGGTACATTGAATAAGCTGGGTCTTTAAGGAGCGCTTGAAAGTTTGGAAGGAAGGAGAAAGTCTGACAGTTTGTGGCAGAGAGTTCCAGAGAAAAGCAGAAGCCCGAGAGAAGTCTTATAGACGAGAATGGGCAGAAGTGATCAGAGGAGAAGTGAGGCGAAGATCAGAAGCAGAGCGTAGGTTTCGGGAAAGAGAGTATTTGGAGATTAGAGATGAAATATAGGGAGGGGTTTCATTATTAAGGGAGTGTTAGTAATTTGATTCTAGAAGAGATTGGGAGCCAGTGAAGGGACATATACATATGGGAGCAGCTGATGTTGAGCGGTGAGATAGATGAATAAGTCTAGCGGCCGCGTTTAGAACAGATTGGAGTTGTGAAAGGTGACTTGTTGGAATACCTGTGAGGAGTCAGTTGCAGTAATCAAAGTGGGAGATGATGAGAGACTGAATCAATGAACTGAGATAGGGTCGTATTTGAGCAATGTTGCGCAATTGAATACGGCAAGAATTTGCAAGTGTTTGAATGTGTGGTGAAAAAGACAGATGAGAGTCTAAGATGACTCCTAGGCAGCCTGTGTGGTGGAATGAAAGGTGGTGTTGTTTACTGTGAGTGATACCTGAGGGACAGGGGAAGATCTTGGAGGAAATATAATGAGTTCTGTTTTAGAAAGGTTCAGTTTCAGGTGGCGCTGTGACATCCAGGAGGAGACAGCAGAGAGACAGTCTGTGACTTGGGAAAGGACAGAATTAGAAAGATCAGGAGTAGACAAGTAGAGTTGGGTGTCATCAGCATAAAGGTGATACTGAAGTCCAAATGACTGAATGAGTTTTCCTAGTGAAGGTGTATAGAGCGAGAACAGCAGGGGGCCAAGAACAGAGCCTTGAGGAACTCTGAGTGGAAAGTAGTAGAAGTAGAGTTAGAGAAGGAAACTTTAAAGGAACGGTCAGACAGATAAGATGTAAACCATGAAAGAGCAGTGTCCCGAATGGCAGCTGAGTGTAGAATTAGTAGATTCAGTTAAATACATATATAAATACGGTATAGAGGCAGCTGTTTTTCTTTTACGGTTTGTGGACAGTAAAACATACACATGGTACAAATACAATACTCAGGGACTGAATGCAAACTGGAGAGTGAAGTGGGCTCTTACCTGCACCCGGCGCCTTCTCCTTGTCTCCTGTGGACAATCCCAGCTGCTCTGCCAGTTCTTTCTGCATGGGACCCAAAGTATCTTTATAGGGGCACCTTGTGGTCCAATGGTCACCCTTACAGATCCGACAAGACACAATCTTTTGGCCCTTCAGCTTATTCATGGGATCCTCCTCTTCCTGGTTATTCAGATCCTGCAGGAAGAAAATCCTCCCTATTACAACTGTTTACTGAAAGCGAGGGGTGTCAAGGCAAGTAAAGGAAGGGAAATTGTTTTTGCCACAAAACAAGGAAATAAAAAATGTTTTCCCCTTCCCATCCCTAATTTGCATATGCATAATAGGATTTGGATTCAGATAAATCTTTTCCAAAATTGTGGATTCGGTACACACCTAATATATATATATATATATATATATATATATATATATATATATATATATATATATATATATATATATATATATATATAGACACACACACACACACACACACACACACACACACACACACACACACACATATACATATATACATATATATATACACACACACACACACACACACATACATTATATATACGAAAAGGAGCAAAGTTCACCTAGACCACATGGTGAAAGTGTGTTTGATTTTTTTATCCAAAAAACATCCCATTGTATTAATACTTTAGACCGGTCACCAACTCTAGGGAGAGGTGTAATGTGATCTATGGCAATATATTTAAATGTTGGGAGTCTGTGGCCAATCTCTAAAAAATGTTTTGCCACTGATTTTTGGGTCTTACCATCCCTGAAGGCTGTACTTATAGCTACATCCATCCATTCTCGGCTGCAATGTGTGTGTATATGTATATATATATATGTGTGTATGTATATATATATATATATATATATATATATATATATATATATATCTCTATCAAATGGTAGGAATAAAGGGGAAGTGTGCAACACAAACAAATTCACATTAGATGAACCAGATATCAATAACAGGACATAAGTAAAAAATCTATTGCAGGGAATGATCAATACGGACCTCTTTGTTGGTGATAAACGTCATCAGGACATCGTCGCTGACTGTGGTGGTGGCCACATTTGGACCAGGAGGATCATATTCAGAATTTCCAAATTTCTTCCAATTCTGGAAATCAAAACACAGGAGTATAAAGATCTTCATATTCAGCCTCATCATTTTCTACATAAACTATATAAATCCCAGATTCTGTTGCTCCCCAAAAGACCTCAAACAACTATATTAACCTTTTCCCACATCCCAACAACTGCCACATCCCAATTAAACCCCCTTTTCCCACATCCCAACAACTGCCACATCCCAATTAAACCCACTTTTCCCACATCCAAACTAATTGGATCCAAATCCCAATTAAACCCCCTTTTCCCACATCCCAACAACTGCCACATCCCAATTAAACCCCCTTTTCCCACATCCCAACAACTGCCACATCCCAATTAAACCCCCTTTTCCCACATCCCAAAAACTGACATCCCAATTAAACCCCCTTTTCCCACATCCCAACAACTGCCACATTCCAATTAAACCCCCTTTTCTCTACAAACACCCCCTGTGCTCTCACCTTCCTCTGAGCAACAACTTTGGATGCTTTCACTGTTTCTATTTTAAAAGTGCGAACAATCTGCAAAGAAACCGTAAAGTTTATATATTAATAAAGAACGTTGAACTATACATGTGTGCACAGGCAATTCAACAAGAGGTGCCTTGAAGGTTCAGGCACTTCATCTTCTAATATATACAAGCCATTCTGCAGTGAGCTTTATGCTGTGCTAGGAAAGACTGAATTTAGAAATATTAATAAACGACCCATATATGTTGCCGTATAAAAAAGATTTTCAAAGAAAACAAATGTAGAATTGCTCAGGGCACTTTTCTAAGCGCTTCTCACATATCAATGCTATTAAGCTTTAGTTGGAAGAACTGACCAGCAGGGGGCGATGTTATTATGAATTTCCTATCACTGGCAGTTTATAAACGGCTTACAATGAAAAAATAATGATTGTAACTAGTAACAGCTCCCTGATCAATATTATATGTATATTTTTAGGGTTTGGATGGAATTCCTGGGTACTAATGAATACCACGATAACCTCTCATGAATAATAGGAGTGATGTGCTGCTGCCGGACAGACAAATATCTATAGATACAATATTATATCCAGCAGAGCACTTAAAGGACCACTAACAAGTGTATAATAAATAACCTTTTCAAAGAACAATTTTGATTTATCTAAAATTCAAAAACAATAATTATGCTCCAGATGTAAGAATGCGTTGCTACTTAAAGGGGATGTTCACCTTCCAATACTTTTTTCATTTCAGTTTGTTTCAGATTGTTCACCAGAAATAAAGTCTTTTTTCCAATTACTTTCTATTTTATATTTGTGATCGTTTTTCTAATATTGGAGTGTAAAGTGTCATTTTTCATAGCAGCTCCGGGAGGGGGGGCATGACCCTTTAACTGTTCTAAATTGACACATTTAGTAGATACATTTCTTATGTTTGTTCCTGCTGTGGGTTTCATTAAAGGCAGCTGTTAGAATTGATACAATAGTTGCTGATATCCCACAGATACTGCTGAGAAATGGAGCAACTAAATGGAGCAAATTGTAACAGAATATCCTCCTGGATCACTGAGCTGCCAGACTGAAACACCAGAGACAGGGACATTCAACTTCAAAGGGGAACTAAGGCTGCCAAAACAAAATTTGATAAAGAGTCCCACATAACACAGAAACATCTAATATACCCATCACAGTTGCCTGTTTCTTCAAAAAGTATAAATAAATGCAATTTTCTATGCTGAAATCCAGTTCTCTTTCTGCATCATTTGAAATTCAAGAATGCAGGAACTACATAACCCACAATGCATTGCACTATGATGTTCCCTTCCTTATTGAAGTCACATGAGCAGGGAATTGTGGGGTTTGGAGGATGCAGACTAAGGACAGATGGCTGTAGATACAAAGAACCAGTAGTCAGACAGATCAGCAGGAGAGCAGGGGGCTAGGCTTAGGGAATTGTTCCAAACCATTAAAAATCATGAAAAGTCTGCATATTGTTTAATTGTTGTATATTGCAAAGTTGCTTGAAATTATGTTTACATTTTAAAAAGCACACGTTTTGTCTATGTGGAGTTCCCCTTTAACCTTCCATCTTGAAAAAATGGAAAGTAATTGAAAGTCTTTATTTCTAAAACCCAACTGAACTGAAACAAGTGGTTGGAAGGTGAACAACCCTTTTAAGTACATTAGAGCAAACCAAAAATTAGGGATGCACCGAATCCAGGAATTGGTTCAGGGTTCGGCCTTTTTCAGCAGGATTCGGACAAATCCTTCTGCCTATTGGGATTTGGACTGGGATTCAGTATTCGGCCGAATCTTTCACGAAGGATTCGGGGGTTCGTCTGAATCCAAAATAGATGGATTAGGCGCATCCCTACCAAAAAGTAACCCCAAAGCACATAATGTGGGGACAGCAACAATCCCAGTGTTGAGAAATTCTAACCTGATCATCTCCCAATGGTTCCTTGGACATCACAAACACCAGCCCCTTGTCTGGTTTGTGCAGAACAGTCACAGGGAGTCAGTGTTATCACAAGTATGTACCAGAGGCACAATTGCTAGTAAGCCCAGCACTACCCTTCTCTAGCCATACACTAGCCCAGGGGAGCCCAAAAAGTAGATAGGGATCTACCAGTAGACCTTTAGCTGGTGATCAGTAGATCTCAAGCCTCTGTCAACAAACAGCTTGTCTCAATCACCCTCCTTCATTGTTTTCATTCAGATATTTATTAAGTTATGGTTACATAAGAAATAGTTGTATGTTAAATATAGCAATAAACACGTCCTCATAAATGAATATAATATGTAAGTAAGATTTTCCATGGAACAGAATGCTAACAATGCTTTTATGGATGTAGATCATAATGGGACAACATCACCAAAAGTAGTAGGTTCAGGATTCAGCCTTTTTCAGCAGGATTCCGATTGGGCTGAATCCTGTGCCCGGCCAAACCAAATCCGCATCTGCAAATTAGGGGCGGGGAGGGAAATCACATGAAAAGGAACACAAAACAAGGAAGTAAAAAATGTTTTCCCCTTCCAACCCTTAATTTGCATATGCAAATTAGGATTTGGTTCGGTATTCGGCCGAATCTTTAGCGAAGAATTCGGTGCATCCCTAAAAACAAGACCCCGCATTTGTATGGGCACTCCTGTACTAGCCAAACCTCTACTGTATCCAACCAGTCAGAATGCAAGAGGAGTGAATGGAGACTGTACAACAGGCCATTCATTGGCTGCTTCTCAAGCACCTGCCAAATATCAGTGTGAATGATCAGGATCGGCAGTCGGGGGCCGGACCAACCAGTATTGGCTTGGGCATCAATAATACTTATATTCAGCTCTGCTGCTTTAGCCTGCAACTGCCAGTTTCTCAATGAACCAGCCACTATTATTCTGCCATACTGGTCACATGCTAAGTAAGTCATACAGTGATATAACCTTATGTATAATGCTAATAAATGAACCTGCAGCTCTACTATGTGGAAGGCAACACATACAAATCTACAGATTTTGGGACCCAATACACAGTAATGTCATTGAAAAAACAAATGAAGCAGAAACCAGAACAAACAGAAGGATCTTCCAATTTACAGGGGAAACTCCTGTTCAAAGCAACTTTATGTTTTCTAGTTGCTAGGGAAAGCAAAAAAAGCAACCAGACAGCATTTGAAATCCAGAGTAGAGAATAAAATGGCAGTGTAGCTTATACTTACTGCTTTATATGTGTATAAACATTCACAGGAGCACTGAATGATACAATGCAGGGGTTTAAGTAGGACATTATCAGTGAAGGACATTGCAGAAAAGTGCTGTCCCTACCTTGACTGTCTTGTCATCATCATTCAGTTTGTATTCTGTGATGGTTTTGATGTTGCCATTGATGACCTCTCGGGGAGTGTCCAGAACAACTGGGGGGGGTAAAATCAATTAATAATCAACACAATCTCCTGACAAACATATTCACAGAAATATTTATATCCAACCAGCAAATACTGTTGGGAGTGACAGAGGAGATCTCTTCTGCCTCTTCATAAATCTCTTTATATATCTCACATAAATATGTGGGTAACCCTAGTGTAGGTTTGTATAGGGAAACTCACAGCTGACTGGATCCGGTTTCCTGATTTGCGGACTTAGGGGTTCTCCATCTATTCCTTCCTCCTCCACTTGGTCTGCCCAGCTGGGCTTGGAGCTGGAATGAAAAGCGGAGACGTGAGACATGTAGAATATCCCATACCAGCCCCACAGCTCCTCTTTATAGACTGGGAACACCCCAAGCTCCTCTATACAGACTGGGAACATCCCAAGCTTCTCTATACAGACTGGGAACACCCCAAGCGTCTCTATACAGACTGGGAACATCCCAAGCTTCTCTATACAGACTGGGAACATGCCAAGCTTCTCTATACAGACTGGGAACATCCCAAGCGTCTCTATACAGACTGGGAACATCACAAGCTTCTCTATACAGACTGGGAACATGCCAAGCTTCTCTATACAGACTGGGAACATGCCAAGCTTCTCTATACAGACTGGGAACATCCCAAGCGTCTCTATACAGACTGGGAACATCCCAAGCTTCTCTATACAGACTGGGAACATCCCAAGCTTCTCTATACAGACTGGGAACATCCCAAGCTTCTCTATACAGACTGGGAACACCCCAAGCGTCTCTATACAGACTGGGAACATCCCAAGCTTCTCTATACAGACTGGGAACATCCCAAGCTTCTCTATACAGACTGGGAACATCCCAAGCTCCTCTATACAGACTGGGAACATCCCAAGCTCCTCTATACAGACTGGGAACATCCCAAGCTCCTCTATACAGACTGGGAACACCCCAAGCTTCTCTATACAGACTGGGAACATCCCAAGCTCCTCTATACAGACTGGGAACATCCCAAGCTTCTCTATACAGACTAGGAACATCCCAAGCATCTCTATACAGACTGGGAACATCCCAAGCTTCTCTATACAGACTGGGAACATCCCAAGCTTCGCTTTATAGACAGGGAACATCCCAAGCTCCTCTATACAGACTGGGAACATCCCAAGCTTCTCTTTATAGACAGGGAACATCCCAAGCTCCTCTATACAGACTGGGAACATCCCAAGCTCCTCTATACAGACTGGGAACATCCCAAGCTTCTCTATACCGACTGGGAACATCCCAAGCATCTCTTAGACTGGGAACATCCCAAGCGTCTCTTAACAGACTGGGAACATCCCAAGCTTCTCTATACAGACTGGGAACATCCCAAGCTTCTCTATACAGACTGGGAACATCCCAAGCTTCTCTATACAGACTGGGAACATCCCAAGCTTCTCTATACAGACTGAGAACATCCCAAGCTTCTCTATACAGACTGAGAACATCCCAAGCTTCTCTATACCGACTGGGAACATCCCAAGCATCTCTTAGACTGGGAACATCCCAAGCTTCTCTATATAGACTGAGAACATCCCAAGCTTCTCTATACAGACTGGGAACATCCCAAGCTCCTCTATACAGACTGGGAACATCCCAAGCTCCTCTATACAGACTGGGAACATCCCAAGCTTCTCTATACAGACTGGGAACATCCCAAGCTTCGCTATACAGACTGGGAACATCCCAAGCTCCTCTATACAGACTGGGAACATCCCAAGCTTCTCTATACAGACTGGGAACATCCCAAGCTTCTCTATACAGACTGGGAACATCCCAAGCTTCTCTATACAGACTGGGAACATCACAAGTCACTCATCACATGTTTCTCCCAATTTCAGGTCAGCAGACAGGTCAATTTCAAGTCAGCAAAATGCCCCCATGGAAAGTCTTCCCTCCCAAAAGTCAGATCTTCGCCTGTAAGACCTCTCAGCACTGACAGCTGGTTGAACACCCGTGTCCTAAACCCTACGCATCCCTCTCTGATCTCTAAAGCCTATTCCTTAAGCTTGGGCTTCCAGACGTCGGTGAGACTACAAGGCCCAGCATGCTCTACGCCTTCATTATACATATCTGTGGAAGAAAGCTGGGACTTGTAGTCCAGCAACAACAGTGAGACCAAAAGTAGGAGACCGATCTGTCTCCCCCCAACTCTCCGGCTGGCCACAGACTAGTTCTTCAACCTTGACTATAAACGGTTTCCCGCCTGGCCTCCCCGCTATCCCTCTGAACGCACTCATAGTCTCCGGTCGGCATGGCTGTGCTGTGCTGGGCCGCTGGTAGCGCCTCCGGAAGTTGAAGAGAGCGAGTGCTCACAATCCGCGCTAGTAAGAAGCCCAAGCCGGCGGATAGTGAAGGACTTCCGGTGCCGCTCTAGCGCGACCCTTCTAATTAGACTCTATGATCAGCGAAGGCGGAAGTTGTTTGTGGAGATTGTATTCTCTCGCTGTACTTGCCCTGACTCTGTACTTCACCACAAAATTAACTTTAAGCATGATGCAAAGATTGATATTCCTAGTCAATTTGCAACTGAAAGTCATTTATTATATCTGGAGTTAGTTACATAGTTAACTTGGGTTGAAATAAAACCAAAGTCCATCATGTTTAACCCCTCCAAATGAAAACCCAGCATCTATTAACACACACTGACCCCTCCCTACACTCACATAAACTATATATACTCATACACTAACTATAGAGTTTAGTATCACAAATGCCCTGGATATTCTGTCTGTCCAAAAAAATCCTCCAAGCCCCTCTTAAAGGGCATGAAAAGGCAAAAAAAATTTCAAATTTTTACTTTCTTTAATGCAAAAGAAACCTATCTCCAATATACTTTACTTAAAAAATGTACACCGTTTTTATAAGAAACCTGACTGTGTGCAGTGAAATTCATTTACTGCTGTGGATAGGAATTGTCAGACGGTCCCTAACTGCTCTGCAGGGAAACAATCATACTTATGAACAGCAGGGGGAGCCCCCGACCTTACTTCCCAGCCATGCAGAACTCAAGCAGCTTTGTTTGTTTCCCTGTAGAGCAGTCGGCAATTGTGTAGAGATTTGTATTGGATTAAATTTTTGCCTTTACATTAGGGATGCACTGAAACCACTATTTTGGATTCAGCCGAACCCCCGAATTCTTTGGCCAAATACTGAACTGAATCTGATTCCTAATTTGCATATGCAAATTAGGGGTGGGAAAGAGAAATTTACTTCCTTGTTTTGTGACAAAGTCACACAATTTTGCCAACAGCCCCTAATTTGCACATGCAAATTAGGATTCTGATTCTGTTCAGCCGTGCAGAAGGATTCAGCCAGATCCAAATCCTGCTAAAAAAAAAGATGAATCCCGACCCAAATCCTGGATTTGGTGCATCCCTACTTTACATGCCCTTTACTGTTTCCAACTCCAGCTGCAGGGACAAAGATCATGGAGCCAGATGTAAACAGATAAAAGTTTGTATTAAACAATACTAAAACTATAAAATCCACATTAGATCACATGACAGGACCCAGTGCAGTCTGTATATTCTGATTATTAATCAGTCTTGCTGTATCGGCTTCTGGCAGATATTATTCGACTTCTGCGGTTTTGATAATTTATGATGATCCCTATGCAGCCCAGACCACACTGAGCATGTGCACAGTCTTGGTCTTGAAAAGATGTTTAACAAAGTTCATATAGTTATAATTCTGCACAATTTAGTATCATCTGCAAAAACAGAAACAGTACTTGCCCAATGCCCACCTCCAGGTCATTAACAACACTGGTTCAATTAGAAAATTGTAAGTTTGTGAAGATTCTCATTCATCCAGGTCATGGTATAGCTATAGAAAGAAGTCAGATCAACTGGACTTGCTGTGTTTTTTCCTAGGAGATGTTTCACCAGTCATCCAACTGGCTTTCTCAATTCAGAATAACTTGTAAATAGGATCTTGCTTGGCTTTATATCCTCCGGAATGTTGCGGCAATCAGCATAATCTGTTTTTCATAATCCGCAAGGACGTCATTAAGTTAGGTATTGATTGTATTAGTATGATTGGAGCTTTGAGGTGTTATTAAACCTTCCAGGCATCTATTGTCTGCCACAAATAATTGAGAAAGTCAGTTAGATGACTGGTGAAACGTCTTGAAAAAAAACAACTAGTCCAGTTGATTTGACATATTTTTAGGGATGTACCGAACCCTTTGTGAAAGATTCAGCCAAATACCGAACCCTAATTTGCATATGGGTGGGAAGGGGGAAAAACATCTTTTACTTTGTTTTGTGACAAAAAGTCACAAAATTTCCCTCCCTGCCAACAATTTGCATATGCAAATTCGGACTTCGGTTCAGCCGGGCAGAAGGATTCAGCCGAATCCCGAACCACATCCTTGATTCGGTGCATCCCTAAATATTTCTACAGATAGAAAATTGTAAGGTTATGCACCTGGGATGTAAAAATATTCCATCATTTATACTTTTAGAGATGCACCGAATCAGTTGCACCGGATTCAGTTCGGGCTTCTTCAGCCGTTTTTAAATTCAGCCGAATCTTTCTACCAGGCTGAACCAAATTCTAATTTGCATATGCAAATTAGGGGCAGGAGGGAAATCACAAAACAAGGAAGCAAAAATGTTTTCCCCTTCCCACGCCTAATTTTCATATGCAAATCAGGATCCGGTTTGGTATTCAGCCGAATCTTTCGCAAAGGAATCAGGGTTTCGGCCTAAACCAAAATAGTGTATTCGGTGCATCCCTACTTTTAATGGGGCTGCATTATGCCAATGACATCATGGAGAAGGGTCTGGGGATATTTTTAAGATAATGAACTTGCCTGTAACAAGTAGTGCCAGTCAGAGGTTACAGGGGCAAATAAGGGAAGGGTAAAAGGGGTAAAGCTTCACAGGAGGTTCTTTATTACCCTTTAGAAAGAACTGGTAACTTCTCATCTAGTGCAAAAAAACAAATAAAATCACTCAGTTGGTTTCCCAGTGTCTTCAACCCTCTCTATTTCAATTTTCCATCTTGTTCCATCAACTATCCTTTCCCCTTGTTGCTTCTCATCTACCCATTTCCACCTCCCCATTCTCTTACTGCCTTAGTTTCCCTTTCCCCTGCTTTCTGTAGCCCAGAACCACCACATTCTCCTCTTAATTGCTACACAGCTGAGCTCCGATGCCCTTCTCTCTTCCCCCACACCAGCTTCTATTTTATCTTCTCCATTCTGCTTTTATTATTCTCTTCCCCAATACTGTGCAACCTCCTTTGCACCATTTTGCTTTTCAACTATTCCTATCTATCTATCTATCTATCATCTATCTATCTATCATCTATCTATCATCTATCTATCTATCATCTATCTATCTATCTATCATCTATCTATCTATCTATCATCTATCTATCTATCTACTATCTATCTATCTATCATCTATCTATCTATCATCTATCTATCTATCTATCATCTATCTATCTATCATCTATCTATCTATCATCTATCTATCTATCATCTATCTATCTATCATCTATCTATCTATCATCTATCTATCATCTATCTATCAATCATCTATCCATCATCTATCTATCCATCATCTATCTATCCATCATCTATCTATCCATCATCTATCTATCCATCATCTATCTATCCATCATCTATCTATCCATCATCTATCTATCCATCATCTATCTATCCATCATCTATCTATCCATCATCTATCCATCATCTATCCATCATCTATCTATCCATCATCTATCCATCATCCCTCTATCCATCATCCCTCTATCCATCCTCTATCTATCCTCTATCTATCCTCTATCTATCATCTATCTATCATCTATCTCCTACTATATTTTAACCCATGCAACTATTAGCCCATGAACTTGTAGGGTGTGATCTGCCGTTCTGAGAATAGTCCTCCCTTTCAGCCAAAATGTTGCAATATAGACAAAAGGTCAGTAGCTAAAATCAGTCTGACTGTGACCATGGCAGAACCCTTAAAGGAGAACTAAATACCCACACAATGTTTTAGTTAAAAAAACCAAACGTTAAAATCTGAGAAGCCGTGATGCACAGAAGCGCAGGTCTTCAGGTCTCTTTGCAGACAAAGCACAATTGCGCCAAGTAAGGAATCTGCTTCGACTGCACAAATAGGCGTTGAAATCTGAAGACCATACGAAGCACTGGAAGATTTTTTTTTTTTTTTAACTAATGCACATCATGGGGTCAATGCCAGGAAGTTTATGGGGGTTTTGGTCTCCTTTAAGGTGAGTGGTCTGCTTCCAGTTGTGCTGGGCAATGTATAAATGTGATCAATGTGCAGCAGCTTGTTCTGTTGGAACACAACTAGTTTAGAGTCAGGTGGTGTCTTCTCTTGTGCATCTGTGTGACAGACCACTCTCAGGAAAAAGGTCAGCCTTCAGCAACAAACCCAGGAGGAAGAATTACAGGCCATAATCAGCCCAACTGAGCTACAACAAAGCCTTTCATTGTCCAACCCATAGCACCTTGTGTCAATACTATTAGGTTTTGCTCAATTGCTGTTATGCTTTGAGGTTGGCCAGTAGTGAACAATATTAAAGGGGAAGGAAACCTAGTCGGGGCAAAAACCCTCCCCCCCTGGCCTACCCGTCCCGCTGGGCAAATGCCCCTGACTTGTTACTTACTCTTCTGCGCAGGTCCAGTCCAGGGAGTTCACAGACGACTTCTTCCACGCAATCTTCTTCCTGCTTTGACCGGCATTTTGGCGAGCATTTAGCCGGTACGGATCTACTGCGCATGCGCCAAAAGTCACAAAGTTTTCTGATTTCACTTTGTGACTTGGCGCACGCGCAGTAGATCTGTACCGGCGAAATGCGCCTACGCCGGTCAAAGAAGGAAGATCGCGTGGAAGACGATGTCGTCGGTGAACTCCCTGGACTGGACCTGCGCAGAAGAGTAAGTAACAAGTTAGGGGCATTTGCCCAGCGGGACGGGTAGGCCAGGGGGGGAGGAGGGAAGGTGGGCAGAGGTTTTTTGCGCCAACTAGGTTTCCTTCCCCTTTAAGCTTGTTTATCAGCTATTTGCAGCTGTGTTATAGCTCAATACTTACAGGTATAGGATCTGTTATGCAGAATGCAGGAGACCTGGGGGCTCATTTATAAACAGTGGGCAAATTTGCTCCTGGGCAGTAACCCATAGCCAGATGATTGCTTTCAGTGTTCAACCTGCAGCTGATTGAAAAAAGCTAATCACTTAATTGGTTGCTATGGGTTACTTCATTTTAATTACAGTTTGCTGGATAAAGTGTTTCTGAATAACAGATCCCATACCTCAAGGCATGTTACAGGATTAAGATATAATAAAATAAGATTTCCTCTATAGATCAGACATTCTGCGATTCTATAGAATGCAAGAGACGCCATATACAAGAGAAGTTTTATTTCAAAATATTACAACATATAAAAACTACATATTACATATACAAAGTGAAGAGGTAAGACGACGACATATTAAAATCCACTGTTCTTTAAAATTTAGAAGTGCTGTCGCACAGCTCATGTGTTTCAGCAGATAAAAATTTAAGAGCTGGAATGTCAACATTTGATAAACCAGAAGCGACAAATGATTCAACATCTTGTTCAGTCCCGTTAAAATTCTGGAGGAACAATTTCAGCGTAAGCAGCCCTCGAAGAGTTAATCCGTTTCCATCTTTTCAGCCTTTACGGTTTCTGGTAAAAGGAGACAAATAATTGGAACAGGAGGCAATGGTAAAAGCACAGACTTTGTGGTAACGAAAAGACGAGAGTTTATACACACCTGTTCCCTTCTCTTTCATGTTCATCAAAACACATGCCTTGATCTCTAAACCAATCGCTTTCGAAAGCGGTGGAGGCACAGCGTTGCCAACCTACAAAAAAAAAAAAAAAAAATTATAATTTGAGACTAGGAATAAATTCACTGGTTGTCAGAGAACTGTCTCAGATACCCACCTGCCTGTGTTTATCCAAGATATTGCCAAACAGTCTGTAGGTGTCGGGAAATCCTTGTGACCGTGCACACTCCCTGACACTCACCACACGATGCTGCTCAGGGTGAAGAACACGACCCTAGAGATTGAAAGATAATTCATTACTAGGTTTTCTTGCCCTTCAGAACAATCATTTAGGTATTCTATTAAGCCATGATATCTCAAACGTTTGCACTGCCAGTTAGTGTTTAGAGCAACGATCCCCAACCAGTAGCTCGTGAGCAACATGTTGCTCACCAACCCCCTGGATGTTGCTCCCAGTGGCCTCAAAGCAGCTGCTTATTTTTGAATTCCAGGCTTGGAGGCAAGTTTTGGCTGCATAAAAACCAGGTGCACTGCTAAACAGAGCCTCAATGTAGGTTGACTGGTTCACAAGGTTGGGGATCCCTGGTTTAGAGGGTGAAGAACTTTGCGCGGATTGGTCCTATTTGGAGGTGACCTGCAGAATTCCTGACTCACCTGTTTGCCCATTGGCTCAGGGTTAGTAACAGTGGTGCTGAAGAAGCCATCCCACTCCAGTCTTCCGTACAACCCAGCCCAGTGATTGTGTCTGTTTCCCGTATGGGGCAAGCACCAGGGAATCAGTGTGCTGAACTGACGGTCTGCAGGGTCACATGGTTTACCTGTAAAAAGAAAATCCTGTTTTCAAGTCACTTCTCACTGGCACATTATATCCATGTACCACAGGCAAGTATATACAATATTTCTCAGAGCTGGACTGACATTTCAAGATGCCGTTAAAGGGGAAGCAAAGTCTAAAATAGCATAAGGCTAGAAATGATGTATTTTGTATACTAAAACTGCCTAATCAAACAAATGATTTATGCTTTCAAAGTTGGCCACAGGGGGTCACCGTCTTGTAACTTTGGTGAACATCATTGCAAGACCAAGACTGTGCACATGCTCAGTGTGGTCTGGGCTGCTTAGGGATAGTCAATTTATCAAAACCGCATGAGTCAGAAGCCGATACAGCAAGACTGATTAATAATCAGAATATACAGACTGCACTGGGTCCTGTGTTATGTGATCTAATGTGGATTTTATAGTTTTTGTATGGTTTAATACAAACTTTCTACCAACTCTGCAGCAAAATTATTCTCTAAATAGAACCGCAGTTTATCAGTTTAAATCTGGCTCCATGATCTTTGTCCCTGCAGCTGGAGTTGGAAATATTAAAGGTGATGTAAAGGCAAAAATAAAATCCAATACAAATCTCTACACAGTCGACGACTGCTCTACAGGGAAACAAACAAAGCTGCTAGAGTTCTGCATGGCTGGGAAGTAAGCGGGGGCTCCCCCTGCTGTTCATAAGTATGATTGTTTCGATGCAGAGCAGTTAGGGACCGTCTGACAATTCCTATCCACAGCAGTAAATGAAGGGAGAATTTCACTGCATACAAACAAGTTACTTATAAAAACTACACATTTTTTTAATTAAAGTATATTGGATAGGTTTCTTTTGCATTAAAGTAAAAATTGGATTTTGCCCTTTGAGAAAAAAAAAAAAAATACCTTCAGCGCAAGAACAGACTCCTCTTAAGGCACCATTGCTACTGCGCCCATTTTTCTTGTCATGATGACTATAACGCAACTTTCTGCTTGTTGTGCCATCTGACAAACGAACTTCCATGTTCGGGAGATCCCGCCAATCTGAGCCTGGAGCAAGAGGTATGTGACGCATTCTGGCGGCAACTAGAGCGCTCAAATCCTGCAGAGGCCAGACGACAATATACAAGTTTATGAAATATTCGGCCACTATGTTAAATGCAACATTGCCTTTAAAGGAGAAGGAAAGTTGTCTTGCACTTAGGGGTGCCAAATGTTAGGCACCCCAAGTGATTGTATTTACTTACCTGAAACCCAGGGACTGTTCTATCAGCAGAAGACTGCACCAGCCCGGGGGTTATACAAGTGAGTACAAAAGGGGGGTTGTGGGAGCACTCATTGCGAAGTAGAAATATATATAAGTATAAGGGAAGTGCTACTGACTTAGACAGGGGCCCAGGGAATGTGCACTGACCCATTTGGCTAAGTAATTCAGTAGATATGCAAATGCATGTGTTAACAAAGACAGGGGTTTTTAGTTACAAAGTTATGATCATAAAGTTGAAAAGCCACCATACCACGTCAAGGTAAACCCCATATGGCAGTCCCTAACTTGTTTACCTCCAGTCATAGTATTGAGGATCCTATGTCTCTCTGCATAATAGCATTAGTTGAAGTAGAAGTCTGCTGAACCTTTGTTTCTGTGTGAGGGCTAGATCCTCCCCCGCTGCTAACTTGCAGCTTTTAAGAGAGAGTGATTGCCCAAACCAACGCCCATTTTTCAAAAAAGTATATTATGAAAATGGTAAAAACAAGTAGACTTAAATATATATACAGTAAGTGTGTGTGTGTGTGTGTGTACACACACACACACAAAAATACAAGATTCAGCACTCAACCCATTATCAATAAATTTAAGACAGACATTTTGTGCTACTGCTACTGAAAAATGCCTTACCCTTTGAACAAAACAGGGATTGTTTGTCCATATATTGCAATATATTTAAGCTGGCCAACTACGTCACAGTCATCCCATATCTGGCCAGTCCTATGCTTAGTTTTCATCTAATTCATTAAGAATTCTATGGTTTCATTATACATTTTATAAAAGGGACGAATATATTTTAGCTGCAACTTACTAGCTGCTTTCAAAGTAAAACTCCCAAACTTGGCTGCCCTTTTATTAGACACCAGTGGGATCACCTGACTATAGTTGGAGAGGGTGGGAGCTACAACATGGAGCTGGTCACTGCTCCTGTAGAATTTTAAAAACTAGTGGTGAGCACAACTATCCCTTGTTTGTTATAGTTCTACAGGAGCAGTGACCATAGAGACATAGGATCCTCAATACTATGACTGGTAAACAAGTTAGGGACCACCATATGGGGTTTACCTTGACGTGGTATGGTGGCTTTTCAACTTAAAGATCATAACTTTGTAACTAAAAACCCCTGTCTTTGTGAATACATGCATTTGCATATCTACTGAATTACTTTTGTATTTGTTATCCAAGTGAGCACCACGGAGCGATCCTTTTCCGGCTTCTTTCTCCAAATTTCCCGGGGCAGACGCATGCGCAGTAGAACAAAATGACAGTCTTTTTAGTTAAAGTTTGGCTTTTCACTAATGCACAGCCGCGAGAAGAAAGTAGAAGACTGAAGAGGGTCGCTCCGTGGTGCTCACTGGTATAACCCCAGGCTGGTGTAGTTTTCTGCTGATAGGAGCACAGGCCCAGGGTAGGTAAGTCAATACAATCACTTGGGGGTGCCCAACATTTGGCAGCCCTAAGTGCAAGACTACTTTCCTTCTCTTTTAAAACAATCCCATTAAGCATGAATAAGCGGAAGAGATCCACTAGACTTTACAGTGCATTACACCTGCAGGAATATTTGCATTTTACAAACGTTTCTTGGCATAATGGTAAATCTTTTGGGAAATGTGTTGATTGTTGCACAACAGTATCCCAATAATGCAGACGTGTCTGGAATTACTAATTGACTTTGGAATGTGTGGAGAGTACAAGGTACTAGAATCAGATGTTGGATATCAGATACCCGGTATGTGTTCATGGAACCTGTACTGCCACTAGTTACAGTTTACCTTACAGATATGATCCCTGAGAATTGGTTGGTACTGTGAGCCACGAATCTGCCTCTGGAACCAGGACTGAGGCTCCCCGTTGTAAGAAATTTCCAGAGCAGAGGCTCCATTGCGGATTTCTGGAAGGTCAGACATCGTATCCCGGACAGTGATTGTTCGGAAAAGGCTGGAGCTCGTTCTGCCACATAAAAAAAAAAAAAAATTGGACTGATGTCAAAAGCACTTTTAAAAGCATTTAGGACAATAACCAAAAACAAGGAGTTGACGGCAATTGCAGATAATGGTCATGTTTTACCTCTAAAGTAAAACTCCGGCTTCCAAACCAAAATTTGATAAAGAGTCCCACATATCACAGAAACCCGTAATATACCCATCAGTGTTACCGGTTTCTTCAAAAAGTATGAATAAATGGCATTTTCTATGCTGAAATCTAGCTGTATAACAGATCTCTTTCTGCATCATTTGAAATCCTGGCAGGGAAGGAGGGACTAAACACTGATGTTACAAATTGTAACAATTTCTCCACAGCTTACAGACAGCATGCAGGAACTACATAACCCACAATGCATTGCACTGGGATGTTCCTTTCCTTATTGACATCACATGTGCAGGGAATTGGTGGATGCAGGCTGAGGACAGATACAAAGTAGTCAGCCAGCTCAGCAGGGGGCTAGGCTTAGGGAACTGTCAGACAATTAAAAATCATGAAGTCTGCATATATTTTAATTGATGTATATTGCAAAGTTGCTTGAAATTAGGTTTACTTATCAAAAAGCTTTATGTTATGTTTTTGTGGAGTTTCCCTTTAAAGTTTGGTAGGGTTACACTGCATAAATTGGATGGCAAATACGAGAGGCACCAGTCGATGGCTCTATGGCAGGGGTCACCAAACTTTTTTTGGACCAGGGCCAAATTTTTTTTTTTTTTGAGGACTGGGGGTGGGGTCGGCAACAAATTTGGACTCCGCCCTCAGCCCTCTTCTCAGGACTGAAGGCGGAGTTCGTATGACTGACGGCTGAGAAGGGAGGGTAGAGGACGGAGGTGTGACTGCAGATTTGGACGATGAGTGATAGTAAAAGCACCCGATGCGCCATTCAGGAGGCATAGGACATTGCAGGAAGGAAAAGTATTTCGCTACAGGATGTCCTAAAATGTGTTCCGTACCTCCCAACTCTGTAAACGTTAGTGCAAAGGAATGCAGAGTGAATTTACTGAAGAGCAAGAGGTTTGATATCTGTCTTTGCAAGGAGGGCTGCTTGTGGATACTGGAGAGCAGGCAGTAAGTGAAGTGAAAGCAGCTTCTCTGCAGACCATGTGACCACTCCTCCTGATGTCATAGATAGGGGAGGGGCAGCAGACAGCCGAGAGGGGAGGGGCAGCAGACAGCCGGCTCCTCATGTCGCAGTAGGACTTTGCTTTTTATCAGTGAGCGGCTGCCTCCAAGCACACAGGTAAAGCTGTGCCTACTGTTAGTGCAGCAGGTGAGGAATATTCGAGCAGATATGGAAGCCCCCATGGCAAAATAATAATTTGTGTTTTGAATTGTAAATTAACATTTTATTTGCCAGACCATGTACTCTTTAGAAAAAGAAAAAAAAAAAAAAGTTGATGACAGATTCCCTTTAAGTCAACTTTTAGTATGTTACCGAATGGCCAATTCTAACCAACTTTTCAATTGATCATTATTTAATTTTTTGTAGTTTAATTATTTGCTGCCATCTTCTAAATCTATCCAAATGGGGGTCACTGACCCCATCTAAAAACAAATGCTCTCTAAGGCTACAAATGTATGGTTATTGCTATTTTTTTTTTAATTACTCTTCTATTCATATTTCAGTCTCTTATTGCATTCAGTGCATGGTTGCTATGGGAATTTGGAGCAACTCGATTGTTGCAATTGCAAACTGGAGAGCTACTGAATAAAAGGCTAAATTTAAAAAAAAAAAAAAAAAAAAAAAAAAAGGATTTATACTCACCGTTAAATCTGTTTCTCTAGTCGATAAGGGGGACACAGGGACAGATGGGGTTAAGCTCCACCCTCTAGGAGGCAGGACACTTAGATAATGAAAAAAGGGTGCGTGCCAGTATAGTGGCTTAACCCGAGTTAAAGGAACAGTAACACCAAAAACTAAAAGTGTTTTAAAGTAATGAAAATATCATGTAGTGTTGCCCTGCACTGGTAAAACTGATGTGTTTGCTTCAGAAACACTACTATAGTTCATATAAACAAGCTGCTGAGTAGCAATGGCGGAAATTGAAAAACGGCTAAATGGCACAGGATAAGTAATGGATAACAGATAACATTATGTTCTACAGAGCTTATCTGCTATCTGCTGTGTAACTTGAGCCTTTTCTCCTTTGAACAGCTGCCCACATGGCTAAGCAGCAGCTTCTTTATATAAACAATAGTAGTGTATCTGAAGCAAACACAGCAGTTTTACTAGTGCAGGGCAACACTGCATTATATTTTTAATACTTTAAAACAATTTCATTTTTTGATGTTACTGGCCCTTTAAGCCACTATACTGGCACGCCCCCTTTTTTCATTATCTAAGTGTCCTGCCTCCTAGAGGGTGGAGTTTAACCCCATCTGTCCCTGTGTCCCCCCTTGAGACGCAAGAGAAAAATGAAAGCCAATTACAAATGGTCTCAGAATATCCCTCTTTACATCATACTTAGTGAATTCAAAGGTGAACACCCCTTTAAGGAATGCTCCCGACAAAGTCCAAGAACCCAGGACAAGAGCATAAACCTTCTAAAATTCTAGGCAAAAGGAAACCACCCACCAACGTCGTTCCTTTAAAGCGATGAAAGTATATTATGTCTACAGTGAAGTTAGGGCTACATGTGCATGTATAGAATTGCCATAAAGGAAAACGTGGATAGTGTCGGCAGATCCAATATGGCCGCAAGCTTTCCAGTACAATGGATTTTCTTCAAGCTCATTTCTTTACAAGTTTTTTTCAATAAAAATCATAGCGAAAGGGAAGGGACTTGGGTGGACTACAATGTGTAGTAGTTTGGCATTTTAGGCTTTCCTTAAAGGGATACTGTCATGGGGAAAAAACATTTTTTCAAAATGAATCAGTTAATAGTGCTCCTCCAGCAGAATTCTGCACTGAAATCCATTTCTCAAAAGAGCAAACTGATTTTTTTATATTTCATTTTGAAATCTGACATGGGGCTAGACAGTCAATTTTCCAGCTGCCCCAAGTCGTGTGACTTGTGCTCTGACCAATCTTTACTGCATCTTTCCACCCCCAGCAGCCAAAACAAAAGAACAATGGGAAGGTAACCAGATAACAGCTCCCTAACACAAGATAACAGCTGCCTGGTAGATCTAAGAACACCACTCAACAGTAAAAACCCATGTTTTCCGATGACAGTATCCCTTTAAAGGCTTTTTAAAAGAGTAGATCCAGTTGAGTTTATCTAAAAGTGCTTAAAGATTGAGATGTGTGCTGAACTATACTACATACAGCACCAATTCTAACACCCTTACCAGAAGCCTTATACAGACTAGTGCACTTTAGGGATGCACCGAATACAGGATTCGGAGTCGGCCGAATACTTGTGCCTGGCTGAAATGAATCCTAATTTGTATATGCAAATTGGGGGTAGAGCAGGAAATCACACAACTGTCACGAAAAGTAAAACATCACTTTTTAATTTCCCGCATTTGCAAATTAGGATTCGGTTCGGGAGCCGCCCGAATCTTTGGTAAAACAAGTAGGAATACACCGGATCCACTACTTTGGATTCGGCCAGCTCCTTTGTGAAAGATTCGGGCCGGCTCCTTTTTTTCAAACCGTAAGTTGCATTAAAAACAAGTGAACCCCCCTCCAGTCTTAGGGGCATGTTTACTAACATTGGAGATAAATATCTGGAGAAATTTCTGGAGATGTTGCCCATAGCAACCAATCAGATCTTTGCTTTTGTTTTCTAACTTGGCTGTGGCTGTTTAAATCTAATTGCTGATTGGTTGCCATGGGCAACATCTCCAAAAATCTCTCCAGATATTTATCTCCAATGTTAGTAAACATGCCCCTTAGAAACAAAGATATTTCCCCAACTAACAAACTTGACTATTATATTGCAGAAAGGTATATACTGTATATTTAAATAAATTGCAGCAATGTTAAGAGATGTGCTACCTTGTGATGTTACTGACGTATTTCTTTTCATCCACTACAACCCCGAGTGAACAAGCGCGTGGGGCAAACACATGCAAAGGCTCGGGGAACATCGGGAGCTTCTCCCATGGAGCAGCAGCGAGTACGATTGCTCTTCTGCGGGTCTGCGCTACTCCATACTGACCAGCCTGCAGACACATGGCACATTATAAATTCCAAAGTCACAGTCCACAGAATAAAGTGAGCCTGAAAACAATCCTTACCTGAAGAACACCAAACGTGCACTGGTAGCCCATGCGTACAAGGCAGCGGAGTGTCAGCTTAAGCACCATAGAGCTTTTGAATGATACAAAGTTCCGGACATTTTCCAAAAGGAAGAATTTTGGTCTGTAATAGTCACAGTAGCTGCCAAAGAGATAACAGAAGAGATATGCTTCATTACAAATAAATTAGCCGGCTTTATTAGCATTCCTAGAATACCGGCACCATAAGATATTCTCTAAGGGGCAGAGTTATCATGGGTCAGTGAAAATTTTTAATTTCAAATTTGAGTTTTATGTCCAAAACTGAAATTCATAGGAAATTAAAATTCGATTTATTTATTTTTTAAAAAAAAAATATGAATTTGATTTTCAAGATCTCATATACTGGCCCTTTAAGAACTCGACTTAAGACTTATTTGCCACCTTAAACCTGCCAAATTGCTGTTTTTAGTCATCCTGGGATCAATTTGGAGTTGTTTGCAGCCTTCCTGACAGTATTTTGATTATTTGAGTTTGCAGGTTGATCCTATTCACCAGAGTTTCAAAAATGTGTTTAATAAATTGCAATTGGTCGAATTTATGGGAGTTTTAAATAACTGCCCCTAAATGTTTTCTTGATTCTAAAAGGGAAAACATTGCGAATTTTTTTTTATATAGGCTTCCTCCTAGTCAAGCAAGAAACTTTCTAAATACAATAAATGAAACTATTTCAGAAACAATGCAGAATTTTTATCTTCACTATCCCTCTCAGCATCAGTTTCTCCTCAGTCTTCATGCAGTAGTTGGGTGTCGAATGATCAAATATATGTTATAAAGGGGGGAGGGCTTCCTTTCCTAGCAGATGTATTAGAGCTCACTCAAATAACTGATTCCAGTTCAAACAAAATAACCAAGTAACTGTCTTTTGCACAAATCCTGCATGTAGAGAGACATGATTTCTGGTGATTTTATTAGAGTGAGCGCTAACACATCTTCTAGGCAAAATGAGCCCCTCTTAGATATATTGGATCTGTCAATGATCCGACATCCAACTGCTGCATGAAGACAGAATGAGGAGAAACAGATGCCGAGAGGATAGTGAAGAAATATTCTGAAGCAAATATTACATTTCATTTTTGTGATGGTTTCCCTTAAAGGAGAACTAAAGCTTAACTAAAGAAGTAGCTAGAAATGTTGTACATGATGTTTTGTGCTTCTGTACCAGCCCAAGGCAACCACAGCCCTTTAGCAGTAAAGATCTGAGTCTCCAAAGATGCCCCAGTAGCTCCCCATCTTCTTTTCTGCTGATTCACTGCACATGCTCTGTGCTGCTGTCACTTACTGAGCTTAGGGAGCCACTCACAATATACAGTACACATAGAATAGAAATGTCACAATATAAGGCTGATTAGTAATTAATACACATAATTACTACATGGCAGCACAGAAACCAGTGCAATTAGTATCAGAATTGAATAATCAGCAAACCTGTAGCATCAGCTTATATTACAGCCAGGGAAGCTCATTTTCTGCTGGATAATTAGTGACGAGCCCTAAGCTTAGCTTCTCAACAGCCAATCACAGCATGTGAGTGTCACAGACACTTTCCAAGATGGTGACCCCCTGTGACAAGTTTGAAGTCCTGGATCATTGCTGCTATGGACAAGCTGAAAATTTAGGCTGGTGCAATAAGTTCAGTATATAGAATATGACATTTTTAACCATATTCATTAGGGTTTAGTTCTCCTTTAAAGGTTCTATTTGATAGGAATAGGTTTCTACCTGAGATATGAGACCACCAGGGAGTTCTTGAACTTTGAATAGGTCCTTGAGTTAAACCGGTTCATGCCACTAAAACCTTGGCAGGGGGGCCCTCCGCATAACATTTCCACATCGCCCTTCTGAGGCAACCGCTGCCCGAGCGAATTTGTTTTTTCTCCAGACATGACTAGTTTCAGGAGAATGTTGCAGTCTTCCGTAAACACAGTGGTACCGGGATTGTTCAGTCTGAAGGCCTGGGCTGCAGGCTCCCACATCTCTATTGCCCAGTTTGTCTCAGATATGCCTGAGACGAAGACAAGTATGCAATTCAGATCAATGTTTTTTGGTTCAATAATAAACATTAGATTATGAAACTAAACATTGTATTAAGATTTTTTTTTTCTAAATTTAAGAATTAGTATACAGGTATAGGACCTGTTATCCAGAATGCTCGGGACCTGGGGTTTACCGATAACTTGTGTAATTTGGATCTTCATACCTAAACTCTACTAGAAAATCATGTAAACATGAAATAAACCCAATAGACTGATTGTGCTTCCACTAAAGAATAGTTATACCGTAGAGTAGTTGGGATCAAGTCCAAAAATTTGGACTATTTGGCTAAAATGGAATCTATAGGAAACTGGTATTCCATATTTCAGAGCTTTCTGGATAAAGGGTTTCCGGATAACTGATACCATACATGTATAAAGAATGGTTCCCAAACAAGGTTTTGCCTTGTGGGGGTGGTAATGGACACACGTTTAAAGAAACTGATACTTTAAATTCCATTCAGAAAAGCATTTTAATCTTTAAAATGCACAAAAATCTCACAACCAGTTTATGTACATGTACATTAGCAGACCTGAACACCTCCAAGAACCTTACAGTCTCAATATAGCCAAGTATGGGGAATCTGTTCTGCACAATTGGTATGAACATTTTATATACCTCTCCCATGATGAAAAAGCTTAAAGGACAAGTAAACCTTTAAAATAATTGGAATAAAAACAAAAATGTAAATTACAAAAGTGCTTAGAATAGCACCCTCATTCATTTTACATTCAAAGGTATTAAGGGATACATGTGCTGTTAATATGAATAAACTGTTATAGCGCCACCTGCTGGTCAGTTTCCCACCAGTCTGACCACCAAGTAGTCAAGGAAGTTGTCAGGAGAGAAAAAGAGGCTGCTCTGATGTTCTTCTGCTTAGGAAAAGAATTAGAAACCTCTCACATCTTCCCTAAGCAGAAGAACATCAGAGCAGCCTCTTTCTTTCTCCTGACAACTTCCTTGACTACTTGGTGGTCAGACTGGTGGGAAACTGACCAGCAGGTGGTGCTGTTGTAACAAAATTCATTCATATTAACAGCACATGTATCCCTTAATATCTTGGAATTAAGAAAATTATGAATTTATAATAGCAAAAATTTCTTAGCATAGCACTTTCGTCAATTTTACATTCAATTAATACAAAGGCTTAATTATCCTTTAAGCATATCAATGAGTCATT
Organism: Xenopus petersii; assembly: GCA_038501925.1. Classification (NCBI taxonomy): domain Eukaryota; kingdom Metazoa; phylum Chordata; class Amphibia; order Anura; family Pipidae; genus Xenopus; species Xenopus petersii. Next base: position 10,174,075 of record CM076677.1, on the reverse strand, counting down.
GCACAGTTTTCATTTGCAGTTGCTTAGAAATGATTCTTAAAATAATATTGATCACTAATACCTTCAAAATGCGTAAGGAACTAGAGGGGTTTAATTAGGCAAATATATTAATGCATATGCTTGAAACTAACATGCTATTGGAAAGTTAAAGGAAGGTTGACTGGCTAGTCAATACTTCTTACAGGCCCAAAGCAACAGGTTGCTTGCAGACACAAGCGTTAACATGGACAAATCACTACTAAACCCACAACAAAAATAAAATGGGCTGGAGTGAGTTAGAACGTATTGAGAAGTTGTTCAGTATCCCACTAGGAGTAGCCTGTCTTAACAACAAGGAACAGAACCTGCATTAAGAACACATCACTAAACTTCTATAAATTCTACACACCTGCTTGGTGAAAGCCTTCAGAGAGCCCTCCACAGCCAGAAAACACATCCAAGGTGCGCAGCTTAGGCAGTTTATCACCAGAGTTTATCTGTTCATTCTCAGACTTTGAAGATAGAGTTTTACCTTTGCCTGTGAAATAATGGTATTCATTTTTTTTTTGATGTTTTTTTTTTATTATTTACATTCATTTGAATTCATTTTAATGTCCTACCTTTTCCCTTGCCCTTTCCTTTGCCTTTGATAACAGCACTGCGAGCATGGTTTGGGGGATCTTCAAAGCTTTTGGTCTTTGCATTATAGGCCTGAAATAAGAGCACATTTATACCACTAAGCAAGCAAAATACTCTGTGCAATTTTTCTTTGATAGGGCATGAACAGTTCAGGTTATTCCTTCATGCAATTTGATACTGTAGGGGCTAGTTTGGGTCTGCATGGTGATGAAGCATTTGTAAGGGGACAGAAACAAAAAGGGCCATGACACAAAGATATGCCAAATACTTAGCTTGGGAAGGAGAATGTACCTTAAAGGGGTTGTTCACCTTTGAGATAACTTAGAATCACTCTACATCATACTGAGAATTTGCAATTGGTTTTAATTTTTTATTATTTGCGGTTCGAGTTATTTAGCAGCTCTTCAATTTGCATCTTAATCAATCTGGTAACTAGGGTCTAAACTACCCTAGCAACCATGCATTGATTTGAATAAGAGATTGGAATGTGAATAGGTTAGGCCTGAATAGAAGGCTCAGTAATAAGTAACAATACATTTGTAGCCTTACAGAGTATTTGTTTTTTTTTAGAAAGGAGTCAGCGACACCCATTTGACAGCTGCAAAGAGTCAAGAAAACAATAAAAAAAATAATGAAAAACCAATTGAAAAGTTGCTTAGAACTGGCCGTTCCATAACATAATAAAAGTTACCTTAAAGGTGAACCACCCCTTTTAAAGGGATTCGGTCATTATTTTTATGACAGTTTTTGTTTCTAAATGACTAAATAATTCACTCTACAATATAAAATGTCATTTCTGAACCAGCAAGTGTATTTTTTATTTGTAATACTGGTGTGTAGGTGCATCTCGGGTCATTTTGCCTGGTCTTGTGCCTTCAGAAAGAGCCAGCACTTTAGGATGGAACTGCTTTCTGGCAGGCCGTTTCTCCTACTCAATGTAACTGAATATGTCGCAGTGGGACCTGGATTTTACCACTGAGTGTTCTTAGATCTAGCAGGCAGCTGTTATCTTGCGTTAGGGAGCGGTTATCTGGTTACCTTCCCATTGTTCTGTTAGGCTGCTGGGGGAAAGGGAGGGGGTGATATCACTCTGACAGCAGTAAAGATTGACTGAAGTTTATCAGAGCACAAGTTACATGACTGGGGCAGCAGGGAAACTGACAATGTCTTGCCCCATGTCAGATTTCAAAATATTACATTTAAAAAAAAAAAAAAAAAAAAAAAAAAAAAAAAATCAGTTTGCTCTTTTGAGAAATGGATTTCAGAGCAAAAGTCTCCTGGAGCAGCACTATTAACTGATGCGTTTTGAAAGTATCCCTTTAATATCAGGGTTTGCCTATAAAAGTTCAGAAAAGGATTGCCCCACTGAGTGCATTGCACAATATTCAGACAAATTGCAGTTTCTCAATGTTACATATGTATTGCCATGTTCCACATTAAAGTAATCTTTTTATGCCACATTTCTTTTGAGCTCTGCAAATATGAGATTAACAGCTACCTCCAGGAAGTAAAAGCGATTTGATCCTCCAGCAGAGTAGTCCTGAATGGACTCTGTTAGGTCTTCACCATATTCTACTGTACAATGCCCTTGCACAACTTTAAATTCCACTACAGCCTCCTCATCACTCCAATAAACCATGTTTACGTCTGAATGGTAGCTTGCTTTCATACCTTTGTGAGTATTTTCAGGTCTGGGGAAGAAACACTTACAATTAAATGTAATTACGTGTGCAATACATGTTTATCAGTTTAGTCATAATTGTTAACCAAGGCAGTTAAGCAGTTATTAAATCCAGAACAATTTTACTACTATTTGATCTACTACACAACAGATCAGACCCACCTGTAGAACTTATAAATCCGCAACTTTATATCTGCCTCATTAGGCTTTCCATTACTCCTCTTGTTGCAGAAGATCTCCTTAATGCGACCCAATCGGTAGGGTTCTGGAGCATCCAGGTTGCTGCCCTTAATGTAGTCAGATGACTTGCGGTAGTATTCCGGGTACAGATCTTCATCCACATCATCTTTCTTATGGGGTCGCTTCATAGGACTGCACACTTTCACACTGAAAAAACAAAAAAACATAGCAGGTTAGCAACAGCTTTTATCACTTTTAAAGTACTTTAATAAAATAGCATTAACTTGCCTAAATGAGAAAGCGTCAGGAAGAAGTAGCACTCCATCTCCAACCTTATAATGTACATCGTTCTTCGTAGCAGCACTGTAGCAAACTTTAGAGTCAAGGTCATCTATGGGATCGCTTACTCTGGGCATCTCCTTCTGTCGGATTTCATCTAGACGGGAACAACTGGTGCAGAACCTGAAAAACAGCAGCAAAGACTACATGTCTCTTAACTGTTGGACTACATATTCAAAGGACAAGCAGAGCAGGCATTTAGCAATTCCCCCTTTTCACATTACCCTCAAGCCTCCTGTGGAAGCTATCCTCCAATATCCAGTTACCGTACCATTAAATCGCTGCATTTCCAAAAAGCAGTGGCCAAGAGAGGGATTCTGGTAGTGGCATGTAAAAGCAAAAAATAAAATCCCATTTTTACTTTCTTTAATGAAAAAGAAAACTCTCCAATATGCTTTAATTAAAAAATGTGTACCTTTTTAAAGGAAACCTGACTGTATGCAGTGAAATTCTCCCTTCATTTACTGCTGTGGATAGGAATTGTCAGACAGTCAGTCCCTAACTGCTGGACAGGGAAACAATCACTTAACTTATGAACAGCAGGGGGAGCCCCAGTCGTTTACTGTAGAGATTTGTATTGTATTACATTTTTGCCTTTACATTAGGGATGCACTAAAAGCACCATTTCGGATTCAGCCGAACGTCCGAATCCTTTGGCCGAATACTGAACGGAATCCTAATTTGCATATGCAAATTAGGGGTGGGAAAGAAATTTACTTCCTTGTTTTGTGACAAAGTCACACAATTTCGCCAACAGCCCCTAATTTGCACATGCAAATTAGGATTCTGATTAGCCGTACAGAAGGATTCAGCCAAATCCAAATCCTGCTAAAAAGGCTGAATCCCGTCTCGAATCCTGTATTCGGTGCATCCCTACTTTACATTCCCTTTACTGTTGCCAACTCCAGCTGCAGGGACAAAGATCATGGAGCCAGATTTAAACAAACTGGGATTCTATTTGGAGGATTATTTTGCTGCAGCCACTGGTTCTGCAGAGTTGGAGAAAGTTTGTATTAAACAATACAAAAACTATAAAATCCACATTAGATTAAATGACAACACAGGACCCAGTGCAGTCTGTATATTCTGATTAATAATCAGTCTTGCTGTATCGGCTTCTGGCAGATATTTGGCCATCTTGCTGAATGAGGCTGTAACTGGTCTCAGTGGAGGCCAGCAGAATTCATGCGGACAAACATGGCAGTAACTAACCCAGTCCAGCTCTGCTTCCAGGTCCAAATTTTTTTAAAACCACTTAATTGGAAATAAAGTGCTTACATGGTTACAGAAGTCGATTGAGGTGATCAGTTACAGTTTAAAGTTTAACTACAGTGATAAGATGTGGCTAGTTAAAACTACAGGTATGGTATCTGTTATCCGTAAACCCATTACTCAGAAAGCTCCAAATTACGGAATGGCGGTCTGCCATAGATTCCATTTTATCCACATTTTTCAATTTTTCTTTTTCTCTGCATCAAGTACTATTACAAACGGATATAATTAATCCTTATTGGAAGCAGAACTAGCCTATTGGGTTTACTGAAGTTTACTAAAAAAAAACATCAAGCAAACATTAAGGCATGATCCAAATTACAGAAAGTTCCATTATCCAGAAATTACCAGGTCCCAAGCATTCTTGATAACAGGTCCCATACCTGTACATTGTAATGGGAGCTTATCCTAGCTTGGACTGACAGGGTTTGAAGTCTGAACAACACTGGCAATACTAGCTTACAGACATGGTCCACTGAGGAGATGCTCAACTTACTTATACTTATTGTCTTCTGTAGGCTGAGGGTTGGGTGGAGTCTCAAACCGTGAATATTCTGGATCATACCACAACTGGTAAAAGTAAGTGCTTCCATCATCTTCCACAACCTTTATATCGGTGTCTGCTCCTCCCTGCGAAAGAAAATGAACCTTAAATTCATAGCGCAACAAGACTTCCTCATCCAACAAGACTTTTACTGGTAAAATGAACTACATTAAATATAGGGTCATAGTCTTGACTGATGCACTGAATATAATATTTTTCGATTCGGCCGAACACCGGAATCCTTTGTGAAAGATTCACTGAACACAGAACTCTAATTTGCATATGCAAATCAAGAGGGGGAGGGAAAAAGACAAAAAGTCACATGATTTTAAGGATTCGGTTTGGCCAGGCACAAGGAATGGCTGAAACCTGCTGAAAATGGGCAAATACCGAACCCTGGATTTAGTGCATCCCTCCCTAGTCTTGACCTTAAGGCATTATTCACTTATAACAAAGAGGAGAGCACTCAAACGCAGATTAACTGCTTGTGATTATTTATTATTCATGCTGCTTTACACAACATGTTTCGGGCAAGTGGTGCCCTTTCACAAGTGTCATTATTGGCAATAGGTCAGCTTGGACTTAAGGATCTACGAGAGTGAATATTTGCAGGAAATGTGTTTCCATACGGATAACTGCTCTGTGTATTTTACACATTTTATATGTTACAAATAAGACTAGTGGACCAGCTTTCTGGCAAAAGTAGTATAAGCACAGTAACGATACAACCTACAATATTATAACAATATTATTCTAAAATATAGTCAGGACTTCAACTCAAAGATCTGCAAAGAGCAGATAAAATACCAGGTTGATCTAGTCTGTCTAAATGGACATTTAGCTTTAAATGTTATAGTTTGTATACACTGGTCAGCTGAAAGACATTCATCAGCAGAAAGCAATTCTGAATCACACTACAAATTTTTCACCTCCATGAACCAGTTGTCAGATGGCGCTTTGTAGATCACAGTCACTTTGCCATGAATATAAGATAACTGCATATCCTCGCATTCATCCACAAGAAAGAGCTCGAGAGGGTCAGATGTAGCACCCAGGACTGTATCTGTGCCAAGACAGAACCAGTGGGCATGGAACATTGGTCCACAGGCATCCTCCCACATTGATGTGATCCTAAGAGTTAAAAAAAAAAAAAAAAAAAAAAAGAAAAAAGAAAAAATTTGCAGTTCCGCATCAACCACCAAATATTTAACAGCATGTTAGGAGAAAGTGGTTACAAACCTTGCCAAGTACAAAGGCTCTGTTGGATTATCAGGACTCACTGACACACAATCTCCAACTTCCAAGACTTCAGAGTCAATAGAGACTTTCAGGTAAAATTCTCTCTTTCCTTCAGTCTTTAAACAAAGCCAACATTGCATGTATTAACTCTCCAGATAAGCCCACATTACAAGCCATAAGATCTACAGCAGTGATCCCAAACCAGTGGCTAACGATCATATTGCTCATCAACCCCTTGGCTGTTGCTCTCAGTGGCCTCAAAGCAGGTTATTTTTCAATTCCTGATTTGGACATTTTTAAGTTTTGTTTATTTATAAAAAAAAAAAAAAAAAAAACCGTCTGGAGAAAATAGAGAGACCAACTACTAGTAAAGCAGTAGCCAAAGTATTTATAAAGTAAGAGACTTTATTAGGACATTATGTCCTAATGATGTCTTTAAAGGGGCTGTTCACCTTAGAATATCAAGAATATCAAGAAAGAAAGAAAGTCAAGAAAGAAAGTCAAGAAAGAAAGAAAGTCAAGAAAGAAAGAAAGTCAAGAAAGAAAAAGTCAAGAAAGAAAGAAAGTCAAGAAAGAAAAAGTCAAGAAAGAAAGAAAGTCAAGAAAGAAAAAGTCAAGAAAGAAAGAAAGTCAAGAAAGAAAAAGTCAAGAAAGAAAGAAAGTCAAGAAAGAAAAAGTCAAGAAAGAAAGAAAGAAAGAAAGTCAAGAAAGAAAAAGTCAAGAAAGAAAGAAAGAAAGAAAGAAAGAAAGAGAAAGAATAACTATAAAAAATAACTATAAAAATAATGAAAACCAGTTAATAGGTTGCTTAGAATTGGGACTTCTAGTACATACTAAAGTTACCTTTAAAAGGTAAACTACCCCTTAAACTTTATAAACACTTTGGCTACTGCTTTACGAATAGTTGGTCTCTTCCTATTTTTGAATTCTCCACATATTGCAAAAAACAATTGGCAACCCTTGGATTGGGAGTTACCCTGGTAAGAGACCACTTTATAACTTTTCTTTAGCTTTGATTTTTGTTTGAAAAAAAAAAAAACAGAGCCACATCTCATTGCCTATATGATTATTTAAAAAAAAAAAAAAAAAACAGGTGTACTGCCAAACGTCTTTCTCTAGGCTTCCAGTCCACACAGGGGTTACTAGAAGTCAAGCAGGTCCCCCAGGAACTTTTCTTCCTGCTTGTGTTGCCCACCAAATATATTACATTTGAAGAAAAAAAAAAAAAATAAAATAAAAATAAATCTATCTATAGCATGCACAAGAGTAATGAACTTGCAAATATTCATATAAAAAAGGGTTGACCATATACATTTAATAATATGCCTTCTTTCATGACCTCCTAAGACTTCAAACAACCACGAGTCTACAATTGTATGTATATTCCCTATATAGGAGATGTAAAATACCTTAACTGGATCTCCCACCCAAGAGATCCTGCTCTTTTTCTCCAGTTTTTTCTTCTTTCCCTGAAGGATCTTTTTGGGTGATGGCATTTCTGGTACAACATCCTCAACTTCCTCATCTTCATCCGCTTCCTTCACTGCCAGGTTTGGACACCTGAAATATTAGTTTGGTACAGGGCCACATTTTTAAAGATGTCAATTTGGCTCATTTGCATTTATGTTTATAAACACGTGTACTGTACCTTCTCTGCATGCAGGCTTGTTTGGTACGGCCTGCCCCGCCAAACTTCAACATATTCTGGCAAGCTTTACACTGGCCACAGTCGGGTTGCTGACACACCTGCAGGAAGGTAGGGCTTTTTATAAACACTTTACAGTACCAAAGAGACAAGTAACAAGTTTGCTATGATGTAAATAACTAAAGTAGATCCCCAATTGAGATTCTGAAATGATTAGTAAATGGTCTTTGCGGTTTAATCTCAGGAGCTTTTTGGTTGCTTAGGTTCAATTTAGCCTAGCTTCTAGAGATACATTTAAATGAATTGTGGGAAAAAATAAAATAAAAATGGAAATTAAAGCAAAAAACAGCCAAAACAAAGAAGATTCTAGCGAAGTGTTGAAGAAATTTGACTTGTGTAAGCGTTCATGCATGATTGCAAAGCAAAGTGCCTAGCATGTGTAAGAGGGAAGAACATTAGCATTAAAAACAGCAAGTTTTTCTTAAAGGGATGGGTCATAGAAAAAAAAAAAAAAATCTTCAAAACGCATCAGTTAATAGTGCTGCTCCAGCAGGATTCTGCACTGAAATCAGTTTCTCAAAATCTGACAATGTAGACATCTTCAGTTGCCCAGATTTCCTAGTCACCCATGGACAGCATTCACCCATTGGAACTACCAAAGCTAGACTCAGGGAGGGACTACCTCACAATTGCAGAGAAATATAGGTTTTATTCAGCACAGTGTACAATTGATTGCAAGACTTTTCTTCCAAATCTGGCTTCTAGCGATGCAAGATATCCAATTTATAAAGTTTTATTAAAGTATTGACTGATGAACCATCTTGCAGATTATCTCTGGAGATGCTCTGGCTTCCATTGCCCAGGAACTCAACAATGCTCTAGTGGAATGGTCTTTAAGTCCCCAGGAACCTTCCTGCTGTATTGTATGCTTTAGCAATAGCCACTACAATCCACAAATTTATAGTCTTCTCATATGGAGCTTGACATTTTCTAAACCAACAAGGAATTGCGCATACATGGTCTGTCTTCTTCCATGTACTGGTTCTTTCCAAATACATCTATTGCTCTGACTAGGTCCAAAGTATGCCATAGGACTTCCTTTTCTGTTTTTCGAGATGGACAAAATGAGGGGAGTATTATCTCGAAGTCCATATGAAATTTGGAAGCCACCTTCTGGAGAAATTTGAAGGCAGGTTGCAGTACTACTTGGTCTTTCAAAACTGTTGTGAATGGCTCCGATGCACATAAAGCTGCCAATTTTCCTACTTTTTTGGACTAATGGTTCCAGAGCACAACTCTTCCCTGTTCATCTGAATACGCTTAAAGCGCAAGTGTCAGCAGTACTAGCATTAAGTCCTTTTGATATCTTGCGAACAACTAGAAGAGAGGCCGTCATACAATTGGGGTTCTGCCCCTCAGCAAATGTGAATTGCACAAACTTGTCCCTGATCTTATAGTATTGATTTGACGTTGAATGTTTTGACTTAAGAAATTAAACTACTTCCTCCTTTCAATTCAACATTTTAAGCCTCTCCCTTTCAATCTGCAGGCCATCAAGGACAGGTGATTCTCCTCCTGACACTGAACATCCCCTGGGATAACCACCCTGCAAACCTGTGAATTCTCTATTAAGGTTAACCTGAGAAGCAACGGCAACCATGGTCTCCTCGGCAAAAGGGGAATCGCTACTATTGCTTCTGCTGCTTCCCATCCATCTTCCTCAAGACCTTCCATAGGAAATTAGGAATTAATGGGGAAAACTAAAATCAGCCCCACAGACCAATCTTGTCTTAGGCATGTCTAGAGCTGCTGCTTCTTTGCATGGGTATCTTGAAAATAACCTTTGACACTGTTTTAACACCATGGCATCTACGTTAGGGAGCCCCCAAACTTACAAATCCTTGTGCAGGCTCCATTCTGCAGGATCTCTCATTACCTGATTGTCAGCCTTTAGATTCTCTACTCCTGGCAGATGAACAGCTGTTAAAATTTGAGTCATAACAGCCCATTGAAAAATGTTTTTCTACCTCTTAACCATACTTCGGGTGCCTCCTTGTTTTTCAACATAAGCCACTGCTGTAACATTGTCTGACATTACTTTTATGCTTCTTCCTTCTAAAGAATCCTTAAATGCGAGCAGTGCTTTTATTGCTTTCAATTCTAAAAAAATTTGACATTTGATTCATGTTCCAGGAACCTTGGGCAACCTGTTCTTCCACATGAACTCACCAACCAGAATCTGACACATCGGTAGTTAGGATCATCTAAACTGGTTCTTCTAAATGCATACCTTTTTCTAAGTTTTCGTGGCTGCACCACAACTTCAACTTGTCTTTTAGCAACATGTGTAAGCTTGTTTAAGTTTAACTGCAGATCCTTCACTTTCCTTAATAGGAACTTTTGTAGATACCTTGAGTGCCACCTTGCCCATTTCCCCACCTGAATTGATGAGGCCATTGGGCCTAAAATCTTTAGACAGTGTTGCACTGTTACAACGGACTGTTAAATTTTTCACAGCCTGAACCATCTTTTGTTGGTTCAAAACGGCAGACTCACCCATGTTTTCATCCGTTTTGAAAATGTGCCGAAAAATGTCAGGGACCTTGGACATTGCTTTGTGTCTTAGATTTGTAAAAATTCTAATACACTTCTTGTGTAGTGACTCTTCCTTTTCTGCTCTTGCTGTCACCAGTATGTCATCTAAGTAATGGAACTCTGCTATACCCTCCTTAACTCTTGCTATGAGAGGTACCAGAACGCTTGGTGATTGGGACAACCCAAAAGGAAGGCACTTTAATTGGACATTATGTCGCCAACTGAGAATATTAGATATTTCTTCTGTTCTTGACAAACCGGTAGATGGAAATAAGCATATTTTAGGTCTATATTTGTGAGCCAATCTCAGACTGAGATGGCCTGAATGACTCCATTTGTTCAAATTTCTCATACCCAACACTGGTCTGTCACCCTGAGGCTTTTTTTTTCTCCTCACTAAGAGTTTTGAGTAGAACCCTCTTGTTCTTTCACCACAAGGCACTGTCTTGACTGCTCCAGAGACTTAATAACCAATATTCTTGCACCAAATTTACTCTTAGCCCTTTGTTGTTACCAAAAGTGCCATGGATCTCTGAAATGCACTAGATCCAACAAAGCTTCTGACATGAAATCAACAGCTATTTTGCCTTCTGCCAACATCTCCATAACTTTGGTATTTTAACATTGGAAGATACAGCCACTATATCTGATAGCCAGACTTTAAGTGCTCCAGAAAATGATGGGATTGTCACTGCCAGTCTACATGCAGCCCCTGCTTCTCCATAGAACATAAGTTTAATTCTATTCGCTTTTCCATTGGCAAAGTGGTTCTTTTTGCCACACACTACTGTCTCATCTTCTTTCGTGGGTGGCATCCCAAAATTTTGCATCACTCTCCTTAAAGGCATATTTCTTTAAGAACTTCCCGGTTTGCAGTCCCTTTTCTGTTCGCTTCCATTCTGCCATAATTGCTTTAAATGAGGCATATACCGAATAAACTTTATTTTTTGTTCAACTGGTTACAGAGTTTGATTAACTCATTAATGCGTCCCTTTGTTTTATTTATGGATCTATTTCTTTTGGAAAGCTGTGTTATGTACAAATATACCAGGCATTATACCAGCCAAGTACTAGAGTATGGATATTAATATGAATAAAAATGTGTTCTTTTAAAATAAATGTGCAAACCCTTTTTGACAGTGCAGTTAAAAAAAGCTGCTGGTTCACACACTGGCCCTTCCTTCCTCCCTGTTATGTCACAGCATGCAAATGATATCTGACTAGTTTGAGAGATAAGGACAGCTCAGTAAGATAATGGGCGGGGCTTCACTCTGCACCAGGAAGAAAGGGAAACAAGCTGCTGAGAACACAGGGACCAGAGCAGACTGGCAGCAGGGACTAAGGTACATTTATCCAGGAGGCTGTTTAGAGCAAATTTATAGAATGGAAATTAAGTTAACATGCCAACAATTGCCATACCTCGCAAACACCACAACGCCTGCGCTTGATTCCATTTTCCTTATCTGCATCCTTCTCGATTTGTTCTGAGAAAAAGGTGTCAAAAATCTGATACACAAGTTTTGTTGTAGTGGCCTTTGTTGGTCCTTTGTCCTTCTCTATCTTTGTAGGATGTCGGATTGCTTGTCTTCTTGCTGCTCGCCTAAAAATAAAAGTCTGACATTAGCAAAGGGCAGGACTTGTATACGGATTAACTCCTGCTCATTTACACACTGTTAAAACAAACCTTTTGCCCAGGGTAACACCAGCTAACTTTATGAGGTCCCTCATACAGGGAGTTACAATAACAGGCTGCTCATCACGGTCACCCGCCTCATCATAGCTCTCCACTTGTTCCACCACAAACTGGGCATGCCTCAACAACGAGTCTTCTGTGAAGCGGTTAAAGTTTAAGCCTGAAGGTGGGACAGCAGTCTGAAAAAAAAAAATTTAACATTTCTGCATTTGCACAACAGAATGCTTAAATGAAATATGGTTTAAAGCCTACATGTGTAATAACTGAGTGAATCAATAACATCCTCCAGGACCTGGCAGATAACCGTAAATGCAATTCCTATTTTGAAACATTAGGGGGCAGATTTAATTAGGGTCCAATTGAAAAGGGAATTATCCAAACTCCATTAGTTTTGGAAAATAAAAAAATTTGAATTTCTAGATTCATCATACTCTGGCCGTTTTGAATTAGACTTAGTCACCTAAAACCTGCCGAGTTCCTGTAAGTCAATGGGAGAGGCTCATTGACCAATTTGGAGATGTTTGTAACCTTCATGACATTCAAGTTTTTGGAAAAAAAAAAAAAAAAAAAAACACATTTTCCATTGAAAACGCTTACCTCAATCTTGTTCAGCAGATCTTCATAGCTCACATCAGGATTATTCTGAAGGAATTCCACAACTATCTTACTCATGTAAATCTTCTCCTGCATCAGAGCAAAGATGCTGCTGTACTCTTCACTGGAATCCATTAGGATGTAGTCCGCAAAAGCTGCAAGTCAAAAAAAGGATCAACAGTTCGATTGTGAGCACAACACAACATTTTCCTGAAAACAAGAGGCAAGCCCCATGCGTTAAGTGTCCATATGTACAGTGGAGTAAGTAGATATTACTGGGACCCACAGCAAATTCTCTCAGGCCTCCAAAATGTCTAGAGGTAGACATGTCCTACAAATGTTTATTGAAATTGTACACAAGTTAGGGGCCACTATACCTCCTGAACCCCCCTGCAGCCATGGGGTGTGCTTCCTCTGTAGTCAAGCCCCTGCATAAGTATAATATTGTGTCCATATGTAGAATATTCTACACAAGTCAGGCTGCACATCTTTGGAATCAAAACTGTAGCATTAAAGCACTGGTTAGACAAATCCCATGCCACAGCTTGTGGCGCAAAACTCTTCCCCCCCCCCCACTTGGCAATAAACAATCCACTGATCTTGGAAAGGGCAAGTAGCCCCTCAAAAAAAAGTGTGTTTGCAAGGGAACCTTTCAAGGTATTTAATTACTGAAACCTATTGCTTTAGTATTTATTGAACTATATACACATTTTAGAGATCTTTGTGGTCTTACCCGTTGTAAACCCAATCAAAGCCTTTTCTCCTCCATCAAAACCAGTTATCCACCAAGAGTTAATGGGACCAAGTTTCTTTGCTCGTACACCACCTAAAAAAAAGGGAAAAAAAAAAGTTGACTGAACAGAAAAATCCAGTGTTGTAGCAACAGCCAATGTACTAGATGAGAGAAATAGGAATTCTTATATAAATGAGCATCCTGAATTATCACTTACCATCCAGAGAAGGGTTGTCATCATAAATGGGTTTTACAACACCACTGAAGTACAGCTCAACGTTCTTCTCAATCAGGCCAGAATCAAAAGGACATAAATGACCCCTTTTGTCATAAACGCTGAAAACAGAGAAAACGCTCAGACCAAGGAACGTTTATAACTTTTACAGTGCATGTGTGGACTAGCTGTATTGAAAATACAGCCTATACAACATTATTTGAGACGGTACATGAACGTCATTTGCTTGGCATGTTATAGTGGATTGTAAGGTTTGACTAATATAAATGAATGCTGTAGACTAGCTGCAGCAAAGCTTTCTATAATTGAATAATTTTACATTAGTCTGGGGTTAGCACCAAAATTGCATGGGTTCTGGTAAAACCTAAAATTAGAGAGGGGGGTGGGAGGGAAGCCACATACCACAAAAACTGCGCCCTATGAAATAACGTTATAGAAACAAAACAATTATCTGCCAATTATTCTGGGTAGGGAAACAGTCTGTTTAGCAGGAAACCAGTGCTGCACAAAGACAGGATAAGCCCAATTTTGATTGCATTCGCCTTAAATTTCAGCTATAACCTGCATAAATATTAGCTATAACCTGCAGTTTTAGAATAACTTAAAGGAATTGTTCAGTGTTCAAATAAAAACAAAGGTAACAGTTAGGATGGAAGCCTTTACAAATTTAAAATTTTTGTCTCACTAGATTAGAATTTATTTTTTATATCTGACCCTCATAGTTCTGCTACAACATGAAAAGGACTTATCAATGCAAAGTCAACAGCGGTTCCTAAATACCTGAAGCATGTAACTTTATGTTGTGGGAGATCATCATAGCTCTCAAAACCATCCTCATTGGCTTCAAAAAGGGATAAGCGCTCATCTGTTAACATCTCTGGCTCCTCTAGCTGGAAAAACACCATATGATTTATCAGTTACTTAACTGGTGGGAACCAAAAGCAATCTTAAAACTTGACCAATTGAAAAGAAAAAGTGGGTAAAGCCTGTAATTGCATAATCTGGGGACACCAGGAGTCTGGGTTATAGCAGTAAAAATAAATAAATAGTTTTGGAGTGAATAAGAGTCCAGCATACACTGGACCGAAATCCAAGTCCTGAAGACAAAGTAGCCAGGAAAACTTTAAAATACCGTATATACTCGAGTATAAGCCGAGGTACCTAATTTTACCTAAGAAAACTGGAGAAAAAAAAAAAAGGAGATTTTGTGTACTCACCGTTAAATCCTTTTCTCTTCTGTCACTTGGGGGACACAGGGACAATGGGTATAGCTAGTACCATTAGGAGGCAGGACACAACTACAAAAAAGACAACTGGCTCCTCCCCCACTGGCTATACCCCCAGCAGGCTAGAGAAGAGCTCAGTTTGTACCAAAGTCAACAGGATATGACATAACTCAATGTAACTTTTCAAAAAAGCCAATAACAGCTAACAAGAGAAAAAACGGTTAACTTGTCTGACGGAAGTGAAAGCCTCAATCCAGGGAGGGAAGCCCTGTGTCCCCCAAGTGACAGAAGAGAAAAGGATTTAACGGTGAGTACACAAAATCTCCTTTTCTCAAAGTCAGCTTGGGGGACACAGGGACAATGGGGACGTTCCAAAGCTGTCCCCGAACAAAACGGGTGGGCAATAAGAGGCTTATGTGGTATCAGCCACAGCGGCCTGAAGCACTTTTCTGCCAAAGTGAGTATCAGATGCCGCAAAGGTGTCAAAATGGTAGAATTTTGCGAATGAATGGACCGAAGTCCAAGTTGCCGCCTTGCAAAGCTGGGCAGTCGAAGCCTGATTTCTGAAGGCCCAGGACGTACTCACACCCCTGGTGGAATGGGCAGTGACCCTGGACTGAGGTGTTCGACCTCGGGCTTTGTATGCTCCTTGAATAGCTTGTTTGACCCAGCGAGAAATGGATTGCTTGGTGGCGGCTGCTCCGCGATCCTGAGGGGAGTACCAACAGGGAATCCGACTTGCGGAAGTCTTGAACTCTGAAAAGGTAAAACTTTAAGGCCCGCACCGGGTCCAGAGTGTGCAGCGCCCGTTCCTTGTGATTTGCTGGAGACGGGCAGAAGGAAGGAACCACGATCTCCTGGTTAATATGAAAGTCCGAGACCACCTTAGGCAGGAAGGACGGGATGGTACGAAGGACCGCTTTGTCGTGATGGAAGACGAGGTAAGGTGACTTGTAGGAAAGAGCGCTAAGCTCAGAAACCCGTCGTGCAGTAGCAATAGCCAGGAGAAGACTGTTTTCAAGGTCAGGAACTGAATGGACACCGACCCCAGAGGTTCAAAGGGAGGAAGTTGAAGGGCCTTGAGCACTAAGGTGAGATCCCAGGTGGGTGCCGGAGCCCTGACAGGTGGAGCCACATGAGCCACCCCTTGCATGAAGGTCTTGACGTCGGGAATCAGGGCCAGTTTTTTCTGGAAAAGCACGGATAAGGCCGAGATCTGAGACTTGAGGGAACCCAAGGACAGTCCTAGAGAGAGGCCATCCTGCAGGAACTCCAGGAGGGTTGGCAGAGAGAACCGCTCGAAGTTAAACTTGTGAGTGAGACACCATTGACGGTAGGTAGACCAGACCCTGTGATAGGCCCTAGCTGAAACTGGCTTCCGAGCCGCACACATAGTGCGTGCCACTGCTCGAGAGAATCCCTTTTTAATCAGAATCTTGGTCTCAAGAGCCACGCCGTCAAGTTGAGGTAAGTCGGGTTCGGGTGCAGGATTGGACCCTGAGTGAGAAAGTCTGGGAGAGGAGGCAGTGGCCACGGGTCTGCGACGGAGAGGTTGAGAAGGTCGGTGAACCATGCTCGTCGAGGCCACCTCGGTGCTATGAGGATGAGGGTGGACCATTCCCTTTGGAGTTTTCTGATCGTCCTGGGGATGAGAGGAGTTGGTGGAAAGGCATACACCAGGTGAAAAGGCCATTGGGCCGTCAGAGCATCCACTCCTAGGGCTAATGGGTCTCTGTAATGAGCTAGGAAGGCTGGAACCTGTTGTGCCTTGTCGCCATGAGATCCACCTCTGGAATGCCCCATCTTGAAGTTAGTTCTTGAAACACGTAGTCGTTCAGGGACCACTCGCCCGGGTCCAGAGACTGCCTGCTTAGGAAGTCGGCTTCCCAGTTCAGGAGACCCGGAATGAAGATGGCGGACAGTTGTACGCTGTGAGCCTCGGCCCAGTGGAAAATGAGCTTGATCTCGCTTAGAGCCGCCCTGCTCCTGGTGTCGCCCTGGTGGTTGATGTAGGCCACCGCCGTGGAGTTGTCCGACTGTATTTTGACCGCCTGCCCCGCGAGGTCCTGCTGCCAATGGAAGAGGCCTAGGCGAATGGCGCGGATCTCGAGTAGATTGATCTGCAACTTCTTTTCGGTGAGATTCCACTGTCCCTGGGCTGACCTGCCTTCGAGCACGGCTCCCCAGCCGAAGAGGCTTGCGTCGGTTGTGAGGATGCGCCAAATGGGGTCCCCGAGGCGCTTCCCCCTGGAGAGGTGAGTTGAGCCACCACAGAAGGGACGTCCGAGTTTGAGGAGAGAGGAGGATCTCTTGTAGTAAGGACTTCCTCCTCCAGGTGCCGAGGATGTTCCACTGGAGTTCCCGGAGGTGAAACTGTGCGAAGGGGACTGCTTCTATGGTGGAAACCATGACGCCCAGTACCTTCATGCAGAACCTCACGGAATGCCGGGGCTTCTGCAGGAGTGATCGAACCAACGCTAGGAGATGGAAGATCTTCTCCTGAGGGAGAGAGATCCTCTGGGTTAGCGTGTTGAAGTTCATGCCCAGAAAGTTCATGGATTGACAGGGAGTTAGGGAGGATTTTTGCAGGTTGAGAACCCAACCCAAGTCCCGGAGCTTGTCCATGGAGATCTGGAGTGAGCGCTGGGCCTCCTGGGGGGAGGATGTCTTGATCAGAAGGTCGTCCAGGTACGGGGTGATGGAGACCCCCTCGTTGCGAATCAGTGCGGTGGCAGCCGCCATAATCTTCGTGAAGACCCGGGGGGCGGACGTGAGACCAAAAGGCAGACTTGTAAATTGGTAGTGGGAGCTTTGGAAGGCAAAGCGTAAGAATCTCTGATGAGGAGGGAAAATGGGAACATGCAGGTAAGCGTCTTTGATGTCGAGAGACATTAGGAATTGCCCCGGGGACATCGCCGCGATGACAGATCGGAGGGATTCCATCTTGAATTTTCTCGGACGAATGAGCTTGTTCAGTTCCTTCAGATCGAGGATCGGACGGACCCGTCCTTTTTGGGAACAATGAACAGGTTTGAGTAGTGTTCGTCCGGGGGGACGGGAGTAATCACTCCCGCAGTGAGAAGATTGGAGATGGCCCTCTGAAAGGCTGCACGCTTGCCTGATTCTTGTGGAAGTCTGGACATGAAGAATCGGTGAGGTGGGATAGATGAAAACTCCAGATGGTAGCCTCGTGTAACCACCTCGTGAATCCAGGTGTCTTGAACAAGAGATACCCACGTGTTGGCAAAGTGGGAAAATCTCCCCCCTATGGAGTCCGGGACGGGAAGGATGGCGTCATGCCGAAGTAGTCTTGTCGGTGGGCTTTGATGAGTGCTTACGGTTCTGCCAGGGAGGTCGAGGTTTGTTTCCGAATCGACCCTTGGTGGAAAAGGATTGCCTTGGGGGAGAGGATCTTGCGCTCTTGGAGTGGGAGCCACGAAAAAACCTGTTCCTCCGAAAGGAGGGACGTGCCTTAGGTTGGGGAAGAAGAGTGCTTTTACCCCCGGTAGCTTGACTGATGATCTTATCCAGATCTGGGCCGAAGAGGAGCTTCCCCTTGAACGGGATGGAAGTCAGGGACTTCTTAGAGGAAAGGTCCGCTGACCATAGCTTCATCCATAGCGATCTGCGGGCTGCCACCGAGAGAGCGGAGGCTCTGCTGATAGCTTGAGCGGCGTCAAGGGAGGCTTCACACATGTAGTCATTGGCCTCCTTGATTTGAGATGCCAGTTGCGAGAGTTCGTTACGTGGCGCTCCGTCCGCAATGGCAGTGATGAGAGTGTCAGACCAGGATTGTATAGCCCGGCTGACCCATGCTGTAGCTAGGACCGGCCTCAGCGAGGATCCAGAAGCTGCAAATAAGGAGCGTAGTAAACTCTCTAACTTCTTGTCCATAGAGTCTTTGAAAGAGGACGCATCAGGGACTGGTAAGGCCGTATTCTTAGAGAGGCGGGATACTGGGGCGTCCACGGATGGAGGAGTAGCCCATTTATCAGTAAGCTCAGGTGGAAAGGGATACAGCCTCAGGAACCGACGGTTAGTTTGAAAACGTCTCTCGGGAGTGTCCCATTCTTGTTGGATAATTTGGTCAAGCTGGTTGTGAGAAGGGAACATAGGTGAAGTCTTATTGCGTTGCTTGAAAAGGGACTTGGAAGACTCTGCGCGGACCTCCGGCTCCTGAAGGTGGAGGGTGTCTAGGACAGAGGAGATAAGTGAGTCCACAGTGTCAGAAGAAATCCTAGAATCATCTTGGTCTGAATCTGAGAAAAGCTCCCCATCTGAATTATCCTGTTCATCCCCTGAATCAGGGGGTGAAAAGAGCCTGGGAGGAGAATCACTGTCGTCTTCGGATGGGGAGGGGGCCCTGCACTTGGAGGGTCTAGGTTTATGACTGTCTAGGCGAGAGAGCAGTTTGTCTAGTGACTGTGCCAGTTTTGGGATGCCCGTGGCCAATTGGGTTGCCCACTGGGGTGCTGCCTGTGGGGAAACCTCTGGACTAGTTTCTAAGGGATCCCCCTGGGTAGCCGGATTCACCAGAGGTGGAGAAGGTGGTGTGGGCTCAGAAACCGGCTGTGGGGAGCACTGGTTGCATAGAGAGGATTTGTGCCCTGTGGGCAAGTGTTTACGGCATTTGGCACAGGACAGGAAAGTGACCAGGGCTGTGGCTGCCCCCCTAGAAAAAAGGCTAGCACTAGGTCCTTCAGACATGTTAAAAGAATCCCTGGGGATAATAACCCCGTAGAAAAAAACAGCCTGACACTTAGCTGAGTAGGAGGGGAGCGAGTTGCCAATCCTGCAGTGGCGTCCTGTGTTGCTGCTCCCAGAAATGACAGGCTGGGTGCGGCGCGTGTGAAGGAGATTCTCCCCCTGTGTGATCCAAGATGGCGTCGCTGAGAAAGAGCGCGCGAGAATCTAACCCCTATGCAGGTAGCGCGCGGGAATGCACTTCCGCTTTGTGAGGGAGGCGCCCGCTCAACTAAAATGGCGGCCGGAAGACGTGCGCATGTGGTGCGCATCCAGAGACGGCTTTCCATCCGCAAGTGAGCGCATAGTGGAGGCAACTGGTGTAAAAACACTCGCCCCCAATAGATTGGCCTCACGCCCAACAGCCTGACACTTCCCATGGATGTAGGGGGAAAAGTGGGGCAAGACACAAAAACTGTCCCCTCCCTCTCTATTGAGGGTATGGGGGACTAAGGGGGATCCGATCTGCCCTCCATGGTTAGGGGAGGGAGAGGAAAGGGGAGGAAGGGAACGCAGTGGGACTTACCTGCCCCAGCGACTGCACTCCCCATTCTGTCTGCCTGTCAGCCTGGTCTCCTCCTGTGAAGGAAGGAGAGGAATTGGCAGTGTGGTCTGTGTAAAACACCTGTGACCCCAGAGACAGATCCCACGTTGTAAGGTGCCAATGAGATACTTTACACAGTGTAAAGGTTCAAGCAACCCCCTGGTGTCAGCAAGGACTGACAGACAATAAGTATAAAATAAAAAATTCTTCTGTCCTAACCTCCTGAGGACACAACTAAAACTGAGCTCTTCTCTAGCCTGCTGGGGGTATAGCCAGTGGGGGAGGAGCCAGTTGTCTTTTTTGTAGTTGTGTCCTGCCTCCTAATGGTACTAGCTATACCCATTGTCCCCGTGTCCCCCAAGCTGACTGAGAAAAAAAAACTTATTGACTCTAGTATAAGACTAGACACAACTACAGCCCTGTCTCCCAGCAGCGCACATTCTGCCACATTTTTCAGCACATTTTGGATGCTGAAAAACTGCTTATACTCGAGTATATACGGTAAGTGAATGTAAAATTGATGAGGGGGGCTATTCTAAGCACTTTTGTCATTTACATTACTTATTTTCTTTTTATTCCAAGATATTAAGGGATACATGTGCTGTTAATATAAACAAATTTTGTTATAATAGCGCCACCTGCTGGTCAGTTTCCCACAAGTCTGACCACCAAGTAGTCAAGGAAATTGTCAGGAGAAAGAAAGAGGCTGCTCTGATGTTCTTCTGCTGAGGAAAAGAATTAGAAACCTATCACAACTGAGCAGCTGTATCACTGTCTGTGTCATGGAGCGCAAGACCCTACAGAGGATAGTGAATACAGCAGAGAAGATAATAGGTGTCTCTCTCCCTTCCATCACGGACATTTACACCAGTCGCTGTATCAGTAAAGCCACCAGCATTGTGACTGACCCAACACACCCCTCACACTCCAGCCATCTGGAAAAAGGTACCGAAGCATTAGGGCCCTCACTACCAGACTGTGCAACAGTTTTTTCCCACCCAAGCCATAAGGCTCCTGAATACTCAGGGACCGGAAAGATCTCACACACACTCCCATCTGACCTTACTATATACCACAAAGTTACACAGCCACTGTATAAATAGCCATTGGATCCAAGTGTTCTCTATGAGCACATCTGCTCTTTATCATGTTCTTTCTACCATCATATCAAAATGATACACCCATCATGTCTGACGTTTAGCATTATTTACGTAACACATTACATCTGCTGAGTGTGCACGGTCTTGTCCTGTACCTGCACTATGCTGTCCTGTCTTGCAGGAGTTGAATATTTTTTGCACTTGCACTTTGTCATTTTATCTATAACATATGTACCGGACAACAGCCAAACTGACTCTTGACAGATGTCCCTCCCTGCTGCCCCGCCTCCAGCCTCGGTGTTACCACTGGTAAATACCCCTACCTCTTTACTTAACCTTCGGTGCAGACTCTATGCAGCGGAGTTCCCGGGCACCATCTTCTTTACTTTGGTAATCTTCAAGAAGAGAGCAGCACATCGGCACATGGGCAGTTGGAGCAATCTTCCGGTTCTCAACAAGTGAGCATGTGCCGAAATTGAGGGAAATTGCCGAAATGCCCGAAGATTACCGAAGAGAAGATAGTGATCTCCACTGCACAGAATCTGTACTGAGGGGTACGTAAAGAGGTAGGGGCATCTTTGTAGGGTAGTAGTTTTTAGAATTAAGGGTTCGGTTCTCATTTAAATGAGAACTAAAGCTTAAAGAAGTAGCTAGAAACGTTATACATTATGTTTTGTGCTTCTGTACCAGCCCAAGGCAACCACAGCCCTTTATCAGTAAAGAACAGTGTCTCCAAAGATGCCCCAGTAGCTCGCCATCTTTTCTGCAGATTCACTGCAAATGCTCTGTGCTGCTGCCACTTACCGAGCTTAAGGACCCACTCAATATACAGTACATAAAATAGAATATATATAAGGCTGATTAGTAATTAATACAGATAATTACTAAATGGCAGCACAAAAACCAGTGCAATTAACATCAGAATTTAATAATCAGCAAACCTGTAGCATCATCTTATATTACAGGGGAAGCTCATTTTCTGCTGGATGATTAGTGACGAGCCCTAAGCTTAGCTTCTCAACAGCCAATCAGAGCCCACTGAGCATGCGAGTGTCACAGACACTTTCCAAGATGGTGACCCCCTGTGACAAGTTTGAAGTCCTGGATCATTGCTGCTATTGACAAGCTGAAACTCTAGGCTGGTGCAATAAGTTCAGTATACAAGATATGGCATTTAGCCACATTAATTTTTAGGCTTTAGTTCTCATAAGACTTTGTTCTAATTTAAATTTGTGTGCACTGAAAACACTCTGTATAATTGAAAAGGTGTGGAAAGGGCTTCCAGATACACAAGCCCCTTGTAATCTACAAAGCCCGAAGTAACATTATGTTTTAGTAGCCCTACTGTTTACCAACTTTTAAAGAACGGTTACTTACAGCATCATCTGGATCACCCTGAAAGTACTTGAGGTCTTGATCATCCAAATATTGTCTGCAGTCCATGCATTTTGGTGGAGGTGCCTGAAATATGTTATAAATCAATACAAAAAAAACCAAAAAAAACTAAATAACTAAACAGAGGAAGACTTACCTTTGGTGGCTGAACAGGTTTTGCCATTTTACTCTCTTCAGCAGCAGGCCTTTAAGACAAACAAGTAATCTCCTTACTACAGCATTGTTCAACACTTTCAAATGGTTTTTAGAAAAGGATAATTTTTAAAGAGGGCCAGGAATAAGGCAAACAATGGATTAAGGACAAGAAAGTTGCCAGCTTTAAAGAGGTAAGTCACTGCCTACTGCAGTGTTTAGGTGAAATCTGAAAAGCCTTAAGAAGAAAAGTTAAAATTCTCACCGTTTGTCCTTCTCGCTTTCATTAACTTCAATTTTTATTCTTTTCTCTTTTTCCTAAATTTCAGAGACAGATGTGCACGACTTAGCATTTCATTTGAAACTTAGTCAATATAACCTGAAAATTAATTCAGTCTATTTTTTTTCCCCAACGGTTTATCCCATTTCATTTTTACGTGGAAATAAAACAGACATGACCTTGTGCCAGAAAATTGAGTTTTTGAAGTTGCAAAAAAGTTTTTGTATTAGATCTGGGAGTTTTAATGCAAGTCAACACAATGGCAGTATAAGATGCGCTATAAAGAAATGAGCATTGTGTTTATTTTGATAAAGGTCACAATAGGTCAAAAAAAAAAAAAAAAAACACGCTTGCTTTCATTGTCCAGGACTGTCCAATTGGCGGCCCACGACCCTCCCTTATGTGGCCCTCCACATCAAAGTCTGCCTGCTGTGTCTGCTTACCATTTGTAAGATTTAAAAAAGTGTCACTACAGAGATTAACTGGCTCCTGCATTTTTTAAACCTCAAATTCTCACCTGTGTTCCCCCTGCATTGTTCATACCTGTGACACTTCTATTGTCCACACCCTAAAGCCCTGTACTGTTTACACCAATTAAGCAATTGAATTCTTAATGAATCAGATGAAAATTAAGCATAGGACTGGCCAGATATGGGATGACTGACGTAGTTGGCCATCTTAAATATATTGCAATATATGGACAAACAATCCCTGTGTTGTTTAAAGGGTAAGGCATTTTTTAGTAGCAGTATGCACAAAATGTCTGTCTTAAATATATTGATAATGGGTTGAGTGCAGAGGACTCTTGTAGTTGACTATATGTATTTTGTGGTCACACCCTCATTGCACCCCCGCCTAATGGTTTTAAGATATAGTGGTGAGCACAACTTTCCCTTGTCTGTTCACACCAGAGACCCAGACTGAAACTGGCCACATTGTTCACACCTTATTTAAAATGCAAATGGGTACCAGCACTGTCATTGTATGTGGTCCTGATTTTCCCGTCTCCTGCTCTGTTCTGCCTTCCCTATGCTCCCTGTGTGTGTCATACTTTGCCTGCTCTTTGCCATACTCTGCCTGTGATCCCTATGGAACATAAGCCTGGTATTTGTTCTGGGGGGGTCTGTTAGCATCTCACAATTAAGGGCACCCAAGGTGTTTAATCATGTGCTGGGGTACCGTATTATACACAGGGGAGGAGGAGGCATATGGATTTAAGGGTATATCTTAATATGACAAACTTTTTTGACATATATTAGTGCCCCCCCATACCTGTACCAGTAGCCATCCATTATACTGCCCTCCATATCTGTACCAGCAAGCTCAGCAGCCATGCATCATACAGGCCTCCAGCAGACATCATATTGCCCCCAATCTTTAACTGTGCCAGCAGCAGCCAAAAATAAATCTGATCACATCATATTGCCCCCCAAGTATTTGTGTACCTGTGCCAGCACAGCATCAACAGCAAATTGCAAAATATGGCCCACGGCCCAAATCTGTACGTGGCTGTGCCAGAAGGAAGCTTCACACTTTCACAGTAATAGAAAGAGCAGCTTCAGTTCAGTGCAACTGTGCAAGGCTGAGAGCAGCAAGTGCGAGCCACACCAAGTAGGCCGCAAGCTCTCTGCCTCTCTCTGCTACCCAACCACATCTGTGATGTTGACGGCATATGCACGTCGTGCTGCACCGCACAGAAGCAGCTATTACTTGCTGGCAAGAGGGATTCCACCCGAGTGACCATGATTACTGAAACAAATTATTAAATAAACGTTTGAAAAAAAAAAAATAAATAAAAAAAAACACATTAATAAGTGCGCCCCTCAATGATGGCGTCCTAGGTAACCGCCTACTCTACCTACCCCTAGTTCCGGCCCTGATCCCTGCAGTGAGCACCAAACATCTGTTTTTTTGGTTTGCTATTAATGTGGACATGGTCCTGCAGTAACATGGATGTGGTCTAAAAACAGGGAGTGGCTAACACTGGCTTCCATTATCCGCCCTCCACCATGTAGATTAGAAAAATTCTGGCCCTCTGTACCATATAAATTGGACAGCACTGGTCTAAACCATTGTCCAGTTTAAGTGAAAAGACTGCTGCATAATCTTAATTCTGTATGTCAAAAACACCAAAGATCAAATTAACCATTTTATATAGAGAAAGAGCAATAATTTCTGGTCCTTCATACACAAGGAAAGCCTAAGAATCAGAAAACCATGAATAGCTTTTCACAAAAAAAAAAAAAAAAGTTAAACCCAAGTATTAAGATTATATACCTTCTCTTCTGGTTGGTCTGCATCAGCTGGAACATCTGTGTCTTTTTCATCATCACTGGATTTCCGCTTGCTTGACCTGAAGAAAAAGATTGGGCAATCAACCCAGAAAATAGAATGGCCTAGCTTTTAGGATGCTCACCTCCATGGCAATAATATTGGATTTCCATCTGTGGCTATAACGTGCCCTAAACAAACATTTAGTTATTTGCTACAATAATAAAATAACATCTCTACAAGTCATAGAAGTCCTAATAAAAGGGGAAAAAAAAATCCAGCCTGATTAATAAGCTTGGATGGAGATCAGTCCTTTATACTGTTCCGAATTTTTGCAGTGTATCCCTATGTAGAATGGTGCCAAATGTACATTAATACACACAATAGTCTAAAGTCAGCTAAACAAACCACCGTATTCATAAGGTGGCTGTACTATAACCCAGTCCAGTTTCATATTAGACAAGGGCTTGCACTACTATGCAGGTTATCATCTCCGGCAGAAATGTTAGTCTTTTTATAACAAGCAATAAAGTGAATATACTGACCCTTTAGTGAACATTGAGAGGATGGTGGGTTGTTTGCCTGCAGTGATTCTTGATGTGCGTGCACGGGCTGGTGATTCTGGAAGAGGAAGATGGGCTTTACTGAAAACTGCATGAATATATAAGATATTGGACACAGGGAATGCAAAGTGGAAACCAAGAGTGCCAAATAATAGCACTCACTTACTCTTGTTTTCTCCATTAGCTTTGCTTTTCCTAGTTTTGCGGTTTTTTACTACAGAAGTATTTGATTCAGACATCTCCACATCTTCCTCATCACTGCCACAGATTCCATTTGTGGAGCACCCATTTGTTTCTACGTTTAAGGCAAGGTCTCCATTTTCAAAGCTCAACTCCTTTTTCAGAAGAGCCTTCACCTTTGTAAGGTATCGTTCCTGCAAAGATAAGAACTTTTTATTTAAAGAACAGTCCTTAAGATTGAATTAATGCTACCATACTGTTAATACATAACAGAAGTAAAACATTCAGGGGAACACAGGCGAGAACAGCCTCTGTACTCCATGATGTTCCTGCATATACAGGCATGGCTTCAGCCCGGGTGCAGACATACAGGGAGGATTTTGGTGCAGAAACTGAAGAGAAAAAAAAAAAACTGTTCATGCATAAACCACATGGCAGTGCCATCTCGTGTCAGTCACTCCCGACGCGTTTCATGACCATTGGGCGCTTCATCGGAAGCAAGTCTGGGGGAGAACGCTGCCATGTGGTTTGTTATGCATGAACACTTTTTATATGGATTGTGTACATTTGAGAATGCCAACTTAATGACCCTTTACAAATTTGCACAAATAAAATGTTTGAAGTAAGATGTTGTGAATGCTTCTAATTTTGAGTGTTCAAGCTATTTTTGGACCCTTGCTCAGTGCTCACCCAAAGATAATAACCAATATTATAACTTAGAACAAAAATCCATTGTGTCTGCACCCAGATGCTGAAGGAAACGGCTTCATCCATACAGAACTGAATCTAAAGTAAGCTTTTATTATAAGGAATGTACCTCAGACAGTTCTTCGCTGCTCAGCTTGCTCTCAAGATCAGTCAGTTTGTTTTTTGCATCTGCTTCAAGGAAGCCAAGCACCAAACTCAGTTTCTGTTGTACACGTTCCTAAAAAAAAAAAAATGTAGTTTAGATTAGTTAGAACTCAAGTGAAACAGAACACAGCCCGCAGCAGTATCTGTTAAAGGGCATGTCAACCCTAAATTAGAAATTTGCCTAAGAAAACAATGCTAAGCAACTTTCCAACACACAAAAAAAGGTAAGTGCTTTTAAAGTTATTTGTAAAAACTATTGCTATTAAAAGCAGCATTTGCTTAAAGTATTAGTAAATCTTTAAAATAAGCAAATGTAGAATTGATGAGCGTGCTCTATTCTAAGAAATTTTGCAATGTAAATTTTTTTTTTTTAATTCCAAGATATTAAGGGATACATGTACTGTTGATATGAATGAATTTTGTTACAACAGCTCCACCTGCTGGTCAGTTTCCCACCAGTCTGACCACCAAGTAGTCAAGGAAGTGGTCAGGAGAAAGAGGCTGTTGGACGTTCCTCTGCTTAGGAAAAGAATTAGAAACTTCTCATATCTTTCCTAAGCAGAAGAACATCAGAGCAATCTCTTTCTTTCTTCTTACAACTTGGTGGTCAGACTTGTCAGAAATGGACCAGTGCTGTTGTAACAAAATTAATTCATATAAACAGCACATGTATCCCTTAATATCTTGGAATAAAAACAAAATAATGAATGTGTGCAAAATGTATTATTAGAATAGCACCCTCATCAATTTTACAATACATTTTACTTATCCGTTAAGACCTGGTTGTTACTTTCAAACAAACTTGCAAAAACCAACTGCAAAACAGGTCTGTCAATCAATTGGCTGATGTTACTTTGTTTCAAAAGGCAGAGCCTCCAGGGGAGAAAAATTTGTGATAAATATACACTGCAAAGTCACGTAGAACTGAGTTTCCTTTTACCAAGCAAAAACTATTTTTTGAATAGACATTTCCTTTAAGGGCTATTCCACACGGGGAGATAGCGACGCGTTTGCGGTCGCGGCGACAAAGCGCCGCGACAGTCGCCGCGACCGGGCTTTTTCAGGCGACTGTTGAAAAGCGCATCGACTCGTGTGGTTAGCACAGACGTTTTTACATAGGCGCCCATACAAAACTGTCGCTGCGCTTTGTCGCCGCGAACGCAAACGCGTCGCTATCTCCCCGTGTGGAATAGCCCTAAGGGGCTTCACTGCCAACCTTACCAGGTGCCTAAGCACAGTAGGGATTACGGTTGCAGATAATCTTACAGACCCATGTTTTTAGGATTCAAGTCTATTTTGTTAAGATCCAGTAAACAAATATTACCTTCTCGGTCATTCCGTCCTGATCCCTCTCCAAATCCTTTAGCCTAAAACAGATTTGAGATTTTACTTTTAACGCACATTATAAAGGAAATGTTGTATACTGCTCATACTTCATATATCAAAACTGTTAGAAGTCATAAAGCAACACTAATACAGGCCAACTGTTGCACATGGGGAGATTGGCCGCCAACCGGTTTTCCGAAGTTTCCTCGTGAGGCAACGTCGGAAAACAAAGTGATACGTATGCCATACCGGCGGCGATGTGTAAATAGTATTTACAATTGATTACAGTAAAACAGTTTGTTGTAGTTTCAATATTATCTGTTAGGGCTTGGTGTTTGAGTCTGGCAGCTCAGTAATTCAGGTGCAGACTATAAACTGTTATAATATTGCTACAATTAGTTGCTACAATTCCACAGATACTTCTGAGAAATGTATCAACTATTGTATCAATTCTAACAGCTGCCTTAATGAAACCCAGAGATTCTGCTCGCCTGTCAACTAATCGCCTCTTCTTTGGGGAACAATCTCCCCAAACTGCCTTCCCCCTGCTAAAATGAAATAAACTGCGCCAATGCACTCACGGCGCCTCCTTTTTCGAAGTCGCCCGAAGTTTCCTCGTGAGGCAAATCGAAGTTGTCCGAAGGCATCCCGGGGAGATTGTCGCCCCGAAGAAGAGGCGATTAGTTGACAGGCGAGCAGAATCTCTGGGTTTCATTAAGGCAGCTGTTAGAATTGATACAATAGTTGATACATTTCTCAGAAGTATCTGTGGAATTGTAGCAACGAATTGTAGCAATATTATAACAGTTTATAGTCTGCACCTGAATTACTGAGCTGCCAGACTCAAACACCCGAGACAGGGACATTAAAGGGGTGGTTCACCTTTAAGTTAACTTTTAGTTATAGAATGGCCAGTTCTAAGCAACTTTTAAATTCGTTTTCATTGTTTATTTTTTTTTTTTATAGTTTTATAGTTATTTGCCTTTTTCTTCTGACACTTTGCAGCTTTCAAATGGGCATCACTGACCCCCTTCTAAAAAGCAAATACTCCAAGGCGACAAATGTATTGTTATTTATTACTCATCTTTCTATTCAGGCCTCGCCTATTCCTTTTATTCATATCAATGCTTTGTTGCCTGGGGAATTTGGACGCAAGCATCCAGATTATGAAAAATTCAAATTAAAGCTGCTGAATAAAAGGCTAAATAACTCAAAAACCATAAATGTTGGAAGGTGAACAACAAAAAGTAGAGCACACAATACTGAGAGATCTAAAACCCATACTCATACATTCGGTATACTAAAAATTGTACACACAGCTCTAAAAAAAAAAAAAAAAAAAAAAAAAAAAAAAAAAAAAAAAAAAAAAAAAAAAAAAAAGCAAAATTAATGCTTAATGCCGTTTATACCCGCTTCCTTTGTACTACGCCTTGGCCTTTACTGGTGGCATTACTTCATGAGCAAAATGCTCATCATGGGTCTATGTAGTTCATCACGTGTACAACCACATACGAAGGATGGGGTCTGCTGCTATTTATTTATTTTCTATACCTTTTCCGTTGTTTCTGCCCAAAATGAAAACAGATGCACAGTGCAGTGCTCTTACATCATCAACAATGGAGTAGATCTTTTCTGAAACAAGACTTATCCCAGGTAAGCTTCTCACCCATACATTACAGATATTGTTTGCAGCAATATCACAGCATTCTTACGACAATGGAGACTGAAGTTGGCAGCAAAAAAGTACTACAAATATGGGACCCGTTATCTGGAAAGCTCCAGGTCCCAAGCATTCTGGATAACAGATCTTTCCATAATTTGGGTCTACTAGAAAATCATGTAAAGATTAAATAAACCCAATAGGCTGGTTTTGCCTCCAATAAGGATTAATTATATCTTAGTTGGGATCAAGTACAAGCTACTGTTTTATTATTACAGAGAAAAAGGAAATAGGTTTAAAAATTTGGATCATTTGGATAAAATAGAGTCTATAGGAGTCCATAATTCGGAACTTTCTGGATAACAGATCCCATACCATTGTATAAAAGCATGCAGTTACAGCTCTGCTGTAAACAAAATGCTGAAGATGCAACATACAAGCTAGGGAACTGGCTGCTCAACTTGCAATGCACCAGATATGGAACAGGCAATGATTCCATTAGGACATATGGTTAGCACATCCTTTGCATTATCACATCTGTAGTATTGAAATCCTTACAAGGATTATCTCTTATTCACATCAATGAGAGTCTCTTTAAAGGAACAGTTATGCCAAAAAATGAAAGTTTTTAAGTAATTAACATATAATGCAGTGTTGCCCTGCACTGGTAAAACTGCTGCGTTTGTTTCAGAAACACTACTATTGTTTATATAAAGAAGCTGCTGTGTAGCCATTGGAGCAGCCATTCAAAGGAGAAAAGGCTCTAGTTACAGCCGCAGGGTCTGCTTCTAGGGAAGGGAGGATTTTTTTTTCCCCTCTGAGGCAAATTGGAGAGGCTTCAGATTGGGTTTTTTTTGGCCTTCCTCTGAACTTGATGGACGTGTATCTTTTTTCAACCTAACTTACTATGTTACTATGTTAGGGTTGCCACCTTTTTATAAAATTACAACCAACCGGTGATGTGGGCAAGAACAAAAGGGGCAGGCTGTGACTAGGCTTGCCACCTGGCCAGTAAAAATAGTGGTTGATCCCAATGTTATTAATAGGAAAAAAAGATAATATAGGAAGGCCGGTATTTTTTTCCAGAGAAGGTGGCAACCCTAGCTGTGACGTAAATGGGACGTATGTTATGTAGAAGGAGCTACAGTGCCTGATGGCCAGAAGGCAAAGTAAAGGTAAGTTTTGAGCAGATTGGGGGTAAGCCAAGGGCTTTTGTTAGGGGTATTACAAATTTACCCACAGTTCATTGCAAGTAAATCTGTAATACCGGCCTAGGCCAGGTGGCAACCCTATCTGCTTCCTCTGTAGTTACACCCCTGATCAGTATCCAGGCTCAGGAGTCCGATTTCTGGCCAGCCCTCTCCTATACCCTTTCCTGAGCACAGACAGCGGATTGCTGCGAGAGAGAATAGATCTATTTGTAGCAGGTTCAGGGAACGTCTGGAACAGCACCACATGATTTTCTTCTTATTAAAAAGCATTTATTAGTGCTTTAAGGCATCACAGGAGATGCTCTAAAGGACTAAAAGGATTTTTAATAGAAGAATATTGTGTGGTGCTGTTCCAGACGTACCGACTTGTGATATCAGTGGAATGTGGCCACTTAAGAACAGAACTACCCCTATAAAGAGGCGACAATCATCGTGCTGACTGCTTGTTTGCTAGTCTAGTTAGTTCTGGCAAACGCCAGAGACGCAGCTGAGATGCCAGACACTCACTAGAATATGCCGTACAGTTTTGGTCTCCATCTCTCAAACTGGTCATTATTGTATTAGAGAGGGAAGAGAGAACTAAGCCGGTAACAGGTATGGAAAATCTTAGCTATGAGGAACGACTGGCCAATTTGGGGTTGTTCACGCTGGAGAAGCAGCGTTTAAAGGAGAAGGAAACAGTGTAGAAAAAAAACACATTTAAACTGCCCCTTTGGTGGAAATGCCCCATACTTTATATTTACCCCTCATCGCAGATTCTGGCAGGGGACTTTACGGCACCCATCTTCCGGGTCCTCGGTAGGCTGAATGGGAGATCTGCAATCTCAGACAATGTCGGGGCATGCGCAATTGACGAATACCGGCATGTGACATACGGATCTCCCATTCAGCTTACCGAGGACCCGGAAGATGGATGTCGTGAAGTCCCCTGCCAGAATCTGCGACGAGGGGCAAGTATAAAGTATTTCTCCAGGGGGGGCAGTTAGCCTGGGGAGAGGAGGGTCTACGTGGGGTGGGAGTTATGGGGGTTTTTTTCTAAAGCGTTTCCTTCTCCTTTATGGGGAGATATGATAACTATGTATAAATATATATAATCTCTCTAATGATTTATTTACCACACAAGGTCACCCATTCCGATTAGAAGAAAAGAGGTTCAGGCTAAATATTGGGAAGGGGTTTGTTACAGTGAGAGCTGTGAAGATGTGGAATTGTCTCCCTGAATCAGTGGTACAGGCTGATACATTAGATAGGTATAAGAAGGGGTTGGATGGTGTTTAGCAAGTGAGGGAATACAGGGATATGGGAGATAGCTCATAGTACAAGTTGATCCAGGGACTGGTCCCATTGCAATTTTGGAGTCAGGAAGGAATTGTTCCCCCTCTGAGGCAAATTGGAGAGACTTTAATTGAGTTATTCGCCTTCCTCTGGATGAACTGGCAGTTAGGCAGGTTCTATATAAACATGAGGTAGAACTTGATGGACGTGTGTCTTTTGTTCAACCTAACTTACTACATTTGTTTGTGTACCATGTTACTAATACAAGACTTCCTTGTAAATATTTAATTTTTTCCTTAATAACAGGGGGTCAGGCAAGATAAAACACTGGCCAGGCGACAACTCTACCCAGAGCCTGTATTTACTGCCAGAGCTGCTCAGGCTAAAGGTTTGATATGTGGCGGCACAGTGAGAAGACATAAGTGGGTAAAATAAAGCAACATGAGAGCAGCGATATGAACTGTACATCCCAGGCCTGTAGCAAACTTTGCGCCTTATACACTTCATACGCGCTGTGGCCAATCACTTTAATCCGCGCAGGGGGTTATGGGAAGTGTATCCAGGCGCATAGGCGAGACGGAACTACTTATGAGTCTTACCGTTTCCTGACATCAGCAGGCAGAGCCAGGGAAGCGGACTGGGCCGGCATGGCTGTAGGGAACAGGCGTGAAACACACTCGGCCAAAGGGCAGCGCTTCTGTACGTTCCCTCACACGCAGCGGAGCCTCTGTTCCTCAAGGCGCGGGAAGCTCTGCTACTTTCCCGCCACCTCAGTGGTAATAGAATAAAGGTTCTTTAGACAGAGATGAGCGAGGGTAAAGCGCGGAACGACTAAACACACGACACGGTGACTCACGGGATGGAGCCGCCTCTCCTTTTCAAACGAGGAAAGAACAAGCCGCCGGGCGCCGTCACGTAACCCCGCCCCCTCCGCAATCTCCCGCGCTTTGCATTTACCCGCGAAACAAAACGGGAGAACCCAAAGCAAGCGCTGATTGGTGCGTAGGGACAGCGCGGGGCGTTTCTATTCACATTATGGAGGGGAAGTCTATGCAGATCATTCATTCGGCTTTACTGTTAACCCCGCCCCCATAGCGTGAATATTTTAGGGCTGTTCCCAGCGCGCCGTGTTCTTCCGCTCATACTGAGGTCTCGATGAGTTCAGAGTGGAAGAAGGGGGTGGAGCAACGTAATGACGCACAGCGTCTGCGTTTGTGTTGACTGAGCGTGCTCTCTGGTGCCTTGACAAGTGCTGGCGCCAAAACGTGTGGGCTGTAAAACAAAGCGGCTCTCTGAGGTGTTTGTCTGTTGTTTAGAATCGGACCCGGTGTTCAGAGGCTGCGTGTGTTTTATGAAACCTGTTTCAATGTCTAACAGGTGTTTCACATACGTCCCAACATTTTGGAAATAGAAAGAGGAGCAAAAAGTTTTGTCCACGCCCATTCATGGCCACACCCCCTAATGACTGTGTTCCTGATGGAAAATGTGGCAGGTTATGAAGGTTTGAACATATTTCTGTGTTTTATTGTGTGTTTCCCCACAAAATTGTTACAATTGTTTCTTTGCTTATCTTAAATTGTTACAAAAGTATCTTAAGTGCAGCTGCATGTGTTCTGGGCTCTCTGCCAAAAGCCAATTAAGTTTTAGAAACGTATCTGTTTCTGGCTGTTCAGGGCAGGAGATCAGAGACAAAAGTCGGGACATTTCAGTACTGCGGGCTGAGCTGTCGAAACCAGGACTGTCAGTTGGGAGTTATCGTGATTGTTTAGTACACGCTTAAAGGGCAAGACCAACCCACAATTTTAAGCACGTTTCCAGGATGCATTCATTAAACCTTTTCAGTGTTTTTAATGTTATTTGTAAAAACAATTGTTATTGAAATCGGCATTTGTTTAACTCTTCGTTGTTGCTTTTTGAACAATGTTGCAAAAGTCATAGTTCTTCAGCAAGCAGCATCTGTGGAATATTCACAACTATTGTATCAATTATACCCTGGATGATAGTGATGTGTGGGTCAGAGTTTTCCTGACCCGCACCCGACCCTAATCCGCCCTGCTCCAGCCCACGCCTGCGCTTCCTTGGCCTTTTATAGACCCGCTGATGACGTCACAATGACGGGGTGGGGCGAGCAGACGCAAGACTATAAAACAGGAAGTCGGAAGCCGAGGTAGCGGGGAGAGCAGGAGAAGAGCTCAATCCGCACCCGCCCGCCACCCGCAAGGAGCAATGCGAGGTCAACCCGAACCCGCCAGACATCACTACCGGACAAATCTCGGGCATTTTGCTCAGCAGGGCCAAAGATATGAAATGTATCAACTAATATACTGATTTAAACCAGTTTACAAAGTCAGTGACCCCCACCCCCCTTTCCCCCAAAGAGCTGATTCAGAAAGACATAAGAAGGTGAAAAATGAAACTTTAGACTGCAATTTTTAGAAGAATAGTCACAAATACAAATTGATTTAAAAAAAAGCTTTCTGGCGAGCAACCTGAAAACAACTGAACGTGTATAAAACTGTTGGAAGGTGAACAACCCCGTTAACAAAACACACTCGGTATACATGCTGAGAATGGCAGCACCAGGAGTAATACAATGTACAAATTCTGCCGCACACCTGTACTCCACTTCCACTGCAATGGTGGTGCTGGTCCTCTGTAGGCCCATCCGGGTCCCCTAGTGACAGCAATTGATTGAAAACAGATTGTTTTGGTACAACAATTTCAGGAGAGGGGGTATAAAAAAGGTGAATTACAGG
Source organism: Xenopus petersii (assembly GCA_038501925.1). NCBI lineage: Eukaryota > Metazoa > Chordata > Amphibia > Anura > Pipidae > Xenopus > Xenopus petersii. The sequence continues at coordinate 10,139,193 of CM076677.1, read as the reverse complement.
GTATAAAAGGTGAAGTGTTGGGCATGGAAAGAAAAGAGCTTCTGGAAACTAAAAAGAGAGATATGAAAAACAGACAGCATAATATAGTCTATGTGACCACCTATGATCCGCACTCTACCTTTATTAAAAAAACGATACTACAACATTAGCCTATCCTACAAAGGGATAAAACCTTTGGTAGTAGACTGATAACAAACCCCTCTTTAGCTTTAAAAAAGGAAAAAGTATAGCAAATGGGATTATTAGAACAGATTGGAAAAACCTGGTACAGAAACCAATATGCAGTAAAAAGGGCACCTATCCCTGTTACCATTGTGGGCATTGCAATGGGGTGATTAAAGGGGAAGTATGCCAACACCCCACCCTGGGTTATGACATCAAACTAAAACAATTCGCGACTTGTAATACAGAAGGCGTTGTGTCATTGCTTAAATGCCTGTGTGGTCTCGGTTATGTTTGCCAGACTTCGAGAGCATTTAAAACCCGAGTGAATGAACATAAGAGTACAATAATACATTTTAAACCCGAAGCTAAAGGGGAGAATGTCATTATTGGCCGAAAAAAGGAGAAAGAGAATTTTTTTTTAAAAAAAAGAGAAGTTATTAGCAAAACATTTTTATGAAGCTAAACATAACATTGCACAAGTCAGATGGCAAATCCTGGAATTAATATCCTATATAATAAAGTTGAAGTGTCTCTGCGTCCATTCCCTGTGTCCGTGGGATTGCGCTACTGCGCATGTGCCCCACGCACCGTCTCTGGCGAATGTTGTAGCGCCCGTTAATTTAACAGGCTTAATGTCTAGTACAGAGATAAAGGTGTTGTAGATAAAAGGTCTTTATTAAGACGGGAGGCTTTATGGATTTGGCAGTTAAAAACACTCACTCCCAGGGGCCTCAATGAGAATTTTACCTTTACATGTTTCTTGTGAAAGTCAGATTTTAACCCTTCTTCCCTCCGTTTTTTTCTTTTTTGAACTTTTTTGCGCAGATAAGAACAACCGAGTGGGTTTTGATTGTTGGGTTTAAATGGGTCTGTGCACATTGAATTGTATCCTGATGAAGGGAGGTTCCACCCGAAACGTTGAATTACTGGTGGCATAATAAAAGGGGTATATTCCCCGACTGCATTCAATTGAGTGTGTGCGGATCTGTTTCCAAACAATTGCAGCACCAGGAGTAAGAAAGCATTAGGTACCATGTCAATTTAAAATTATTTTATAGCCAATTACATTCCCTTTTGAGGCCAGGCTATAGTATCCGTAATATCTAGGTAATTGCGTCAGATTTTTAATTGTTCCAGTTTTATAGCATACTGTATCTACAGCAGAAAAAAATCAACATAAATAGTAACTTACTTGTAACAAATTGTTTTCTGAAAGTAATCTTTTAAGTGCCACAGAATGAAGAATTAACAACCTGTGGATAAACATAAGTAACACATGTAGACACATTTACACATGCATACATACATTTTAGGGGGATTTCACACATTCACACAGCTCATACATAGACAAACACACAATTTTGTGTATTTTTTTTACTGCATCGAGTTTCTTGTCTGAAAAAATATATCTACGGATAGTGTATTCACCAATCACACAGTGTAATAACTTTTTGTTATTTCGGCGGCAGCTTAATTTCCGTTTTTGATGTTTTTGTTGCATTTTAGCCATTTTTGTATCTTTCTGAATAGTTGTTTGGTTTTTTTGTGCCTGTATAACTTTGTTCAAGCAAAAGTATTCAAACTTGGATTCTGACTGCCGATTACACTAGACAAAGAAATTATTTTAGTGGTTTTATAGAATTTAAGTGATATTCTTGCATTCTGCATTTTTCTTGTTTTTCATTTGGTACCTCTAAATGCCACATCATTTTGTATTTTTTTACATATTTGTACTTTCTAAAAACTCAGTGGACCCTGACAACCCGGTCCGACCCTGCTTCTGTGTTAACTGGCCACTTTTTAAATGTCCAGATAGTCCTGCACTACACTGAGCCCCAATGAGGGTGGAACTGGTCTGAAGTCGAGGTCTGATCAGCAACTGCTAGTGGGAGAGCAAAACTGAGTTTCCTTCCCAGGATTCCCTCTAATTTCCTTACAATGAGAGTCTCATCACTAAAAATGTTTTGTATGTCCAGAAATATTCGTTTTAGGAAATGATACAAGTCCACAGTAGATGGCGCTATATACACACAGAAATATTAGTTTTAGGAAATGATACAAGTCCCCAGTAGATGGCAATATATACATATATTGCAATATTGGTGAAATTGTGACACACAAGCTTTGTGTAGCTCCCAGCTTTTCATAATGATAAAGCAGAACAGCTGTGGCCACGTTCATAATTATTTTCAGTTATACAGTGAATAAAGTACCCCCTCTTGTAAAATATAAGGATATTATAAGTTACCGAGGAGTTTCATGACCATATAAAAGCATGAGGCTGTAGGCCGAGTGTTTTTATACAGGCCATGGAACTCCGAGGTAACTTCTAATATCCTCATATTTTGCAACTGGGGGTACTTTATTTATTATAATACACAAATTTCAGCGAGTCATGTGACAGAAATTACATCAGAACTCACCGTTTATAACTGATGAGATCAGAACTCACCATTTATAAGGATATAATTTACAAGATATTCATGGCTTTTGTGTATTATAGTCAGATACACTCCCTTTTCAGGTCAGCTATTTAAAGCTATCGTTTCAGTAATATTAAAGTCATTTAACTGCAGTTGCCCCAGATTACCCAGCGAAATATCTAGAACTTCAAGATAGCGTTGATGCTGTACACAGAATTGTCCTGGCACTTAGCACCATTCCTGGATTAGTGCTACACACGCATGGCTTCAGGAATAAAGGGCTTTTACCATTCGTGACAAACTCAATCAGGATGTTTCTCATTCAGACTCCTATTTATAACCTCGAGCTGTGACATAACTTATTATACAATTTCTTTTTTGGAGCAATTCAGATCACCTCCATTTTCACGGTAGTGTTATGACATTTGTCCATTTACCCATTGCGTGATATCAGCATATTTCCCCAGTCACATTCTGATGGCATGTTCTGATATTCTTTCTCTGCAGAGTCCATGTGATTAAGTCATTTTAACTTGACAGATGGGGTTTTGGTGCCAAAGACCTTTACATTTTTATTTCATCATCATCATCATTTATTTATATAGCGCTGTCAAGATACGCAGCGCGTATCTTGCCCCCTGATTTTAGGTCCCTGCTGCTACTGACTCCCTGTAGCTTACCTGCCCCAACTTGTGCCTGTGATAAGATATTCGTGTTTACCGTATGCAAACTTGACCTTTGACCTGATCATAGTTACCCTCCTCTCTCCAATCCCGACTTTAGCCTTTCCTGATGATTCTACTGTTTCCTTTTCATCCACAACTCTGGTTCCGCGAAATGTTTTGCAGATCTTCATACCCCCTGTAGTTTGGCATGGACTGCGAAAGAACATTCTTGCCTGGAGCCAACTGTGCATGGGTGTAACTACAGAGGAAGCAGACCCTGTGGCTAAAGATATAAGAAGATATATGGGCCCCATGAGGCCCTAATTCATATACAGTTTCAATATATATTGGTAAAACAGTTTAACCTATAGACATTTTGGGAGCCTGAAAAATAATTTGCTGTGGGGCCCAGTAATTTCTAGGTACACCACTGCAACTGAGGAACCAGATTCTTATTCTGCATGCCATGTCTTCCACATTGTTCAGTTAATGGGCTCCCTGAATTGAGCATCGTATTATACCTCCTGCTTATAAGGACTTTCTGGCTGTGTTCTGCAAACCTTTGTCTGAAAACTTCCCACTACAACAATAAATGCTTTAAAAGCACGCTCTGGTCTGTTTTCATTTGTCCCCAGGGACAGAACTAGGGTAAGGCAGAAGAAGCAGCTGCCTAGTGCCATAGATTTGGGGTAGCAGGGTAGATATCTCTTCTGCCTACCCCTAGACCGGACTCACCTGGCACTAGGCTTGCGCAATCCTCGATCCGCGCATGCATGAACGAATGACCGACGCTACTGCGCATTCATGCGCGAATGACGGGGAAGTGGGGGTGAGCTGGCCAGCTGGGCTACCTAGGGTGCCCAGCCGGCCTGGCCCGCCTCTGTTTGTCCGATTGGTTTTTCCCCAGACACCCTGCCCTCTTGTGGCCTAAACTGTCTTCTCCATACAAGACACAGAAGCCATGAAGAGTATGATCAAGATAACCTGGCCATTGGTTTAGTTTGACATTCTACTGCCACTCCTGCTATGAAGCAAAGTGAGAAGAGCATCAGGCAGCTGTGAGCAGCCATTTTCCAAGGATGGCAAAAAGCTACCTCTGGTGTCTCAGACGGCAGCAGCCCCAGAATTCTTCCTGCTGGGACTCGCAGGCCCGGATTAGTGGAAAGGCCACCTAGGCCCGGGCCTAGGGTGGCAGGATTTTAGGGGGCAGTTTTGGTTCTAAAACACTGGGGATGTGCTGGAGATCCAATCATTTTTTAAATTTCCCATGCGCCAATCCCCATTGCTCCATTCTAGTTTATGAAAATTTGCACAAATAAAGGGGAGGGGACAGGGGCGACGGATGGCAGTGGGCCTAGGGGTGCCCACTATGTAAATCTGGCCCTGGGGACTCGTTTCTACTTTGTGAAGAAACTACTGGGTGAATTAGGATCCTGAATTGACTACAGAAGTCCAAACAACATTGCTGTGCTGTAACTAAAAACATTCAGGCCCTGGGACCCCTACTTTAGTACCTCCCCACTATACAACAGCTTGCTGCAGGGCTTGTGGATCCTTGACTGGGTTGATACAGTAGTCCTAACAACACCGGATGGCCACTAGTAGAGTTTAATGCCTTTTTGGCTAATTTTTGCAGTTTTGCAAATTTTTGGTGAAGCAAAACGGGTCAGATTTGTCTATCACTAGTATACTATGCCTTGCGTGTGTATTCACCCCCTTTGGATATTTCCACATTCTGTTGTGTTACAGCTTGCATCATTCATCAGATTTATATTACATTAATTTGGTTTCTGTAACTGAAAGTTGAAGGAATCATAACCTTTTAAGTAATTTGACAGTTTTGTATTTGACATGCAGTGCAAATGCCACTTCCTGGACGTGTGTGTGTCTTCCTTTGTAAACATACAGAGGTCATGAAGGCATGACATCACAGCGGCGTTATAACTTGGAAACATGTTGCAAAAGATTCAAATTAGGAACACTGTATCTTTGTCCCGTGGCATGGAATCTGTTTCAGATATCAATACACGGCTGACCTTGGCCAGCCAAATGTACGTGTATATTCTACATTTCAAGAGGAAGTTGCTTGTAGAACTAATGCTTAATTGTAGATGGATAGCAACACTGAAACTTTATCTAACCCTGTCACGTACTCACTTCCCAGGGCACGTGATTGTGGTTATAGATGATCAGCTACAGGAGAAGGGGGGGGTTTTGCCTTACAATCTCTTTCGGTAACTCCTGACCCTGCAAGGATACCTGTTTAATGGCAAAATATTTTCTTGGGATAAAATCAATGTCACATTTTGCTTGAAAAGTTTCTGTTTTAATAGAATAGCCTTTCAGATCTGTTTTTATTTCTGCTTGGCCCTTGTAATACAGGGTTTGTGATTTACAGATGTGAAGCTGATTTAGCACTGATGGAAAAACACTGTGTGCCAGCCAGAATATATTTGAGGCCCTTTTATAGCAAGGAAAAGAACAGTGAATAGTGTTCCCTATGACTGGTGTTGCACGAGGCCTTTTATCCGCTGATTTGTTTACAAGAAAATGCAGATCTACTGCCTTCCGCCCCTAAACACACAATAAGTATTTGAAATACAGTAACACACTGAAATCTGCCCATGCCTGGCAGTTCATGCTAAAGTTGCACTGATCTTTTTTGTTCAGCGTCGGACTGGGGCCCACTGGGGCCACTACTCCAGGGGCTCCCACACCTCACGGGTCCCCAGGTGCAAACCCCCCTGGGCATACCTTTGGTGGCAGCAATCAGGCCCGCAACGCCCAAGCCATAAAAACCCTCAGGCCCCAACCGTAACCACCATGTGGGCCCCCCCGGCGTGTACCCTACTAATCCTCCAGTGCAATCGGGCCCACACCGCAGTGGCCACACAAATCTTGAGACAGGGAGTGAGTTTGGCCCGGCGGGGGCCCAAAAGAGCCCTTTCCATCCCTGTTTTTGTTTAACTTCTTACTAAGGTAATTGGCTCTTTATAATATTTACCTAAGGCAGGGACCAATGCGATGAACTCATTATATTTCCTCCAAGATCTTCTCCTGTCCCTCAGGTATCACTCACCGTAAACAACACCACCTTTCATTCCACCACACAGGCACGCTGCCTAGGAGTTGTCGTAGACTCTCATCTGTCTTTTTCACCACACATTCAAACACTTGCAAAATCTTGCCGTATTGAACTGCGCAACATTGCTCGAATACGACCCTATCTCAGTTCAGAATCAACTAAAACACTGATTCAGTCTCTCATCATCTCCCGCCTTGATTACTGCAACTTACTCCTCACAGGTATTCCAACAAGTCACCTTTCACAACTCCAATCTGTTCTAAACGCGGCCGCTAGACTTATTCATCTAGCTCGCCGCTGCTCCCAATCTCTTCTAGAATCAAATTCAAATTATTTACACTCACATTCAAGGCCCTTAATAATGAAACCCCTCTCTATATTTCATCTCTAATCTCCAAATACTCTCCTTCACGAAACCTACGCTCTGCTTCTGATCTTCGCCTCACTTCTCCTCTGGTCACTTCTGCCCATTCTCATCTACAAGACTTCTCTCAGGCTTCTGCTTTTCTCTGGAACTCTCTGCCACAAGCTGTCAGACTTTCTCCTTCTTTCCAGACTTTCAAGCGCTCCTTAAAGACCCATCTGTTTAAAGAGGCTTATTCGATGTACCTTAATTAATCATTGCTGTATCAAAAATGACAAAAATGTTTATATAATCCTAATGTCTCAATTTTACCCTAACCTTTTAGTTTGTAAACTCTAATCTCTAGGTCCTTATAACCCTATTGTATTCTGTAATCCTTGTTTGTTATCCAACATTTATTCTCTGTTTGCTATAACTGCAGTAAAGCACTGCGTATCTTGACAGCACTATATAAATAAATGATGATGATAAAATGATGATGATGATGTCATGTATAATCTCTCTGCTGTGTAATATGTAGGAGCTATAAAATAGGGAATAATAATACCAAATTTTGAAACTTGAGCTTCTGGGAAGTAGCGTGGGCATGGACAAATCTGCATGCTTACGCAGAGAACCCTACACATTCCCACATTTACCCTATCACAACCCAGACATTCTTAAAGGGGTTGTTCACCTTTAAATTGACTTTTAGTATGACGGAGAGAGTGCTATTCTGAGACAATTTGTAATTGCTTTTTAATCAGCAGCTCTCCAGTTTGCAGGTTCAGCAATCCAGTTATCCTAGCAGCCATGCATTGATATGACTATTAGACTGAGATATGAATAAGAGAGGCCTGAATAGAAAGATGAGTAATATAAAGCTGCAATAATAATTCATGTGTTGCCTTACAGAGCATGTGTTTATTAGATAGGTTCCGTGACCCCCCATTTGAAAGCTGCAACGAGTCAGAAGAAGGCAAATAATTCAAAAACTATACAAAAGAAAAAACGAAGGTCAGTTGAAAAGTTGCTTAGAATTAGCCTTTCTATAACATAATAGAAGTTAAGTTAAAGGTGAACCACCTCTTTCTTGAGTAAATCTTACACACAGACTGACATCTCAGTAGCCTCAGACTTTAAAAGTCCTCCTTCTGTTTTGTACAGATGGGTCCACCATTCACATTCCAAACCTATAGGACAAGCTTCAAGTACAAACTAAAAACATTGCTAACCTGTATGTTTATTATACAGCCCATCTCACTGTCAATATATGTCGACAGGTTGCAACACCCGTCTTGGACATTCCTCCAGAACACTGCCTCTCATCTCCATCTTCATGAGGCTATGTTGCTGCCATGTCTGCCAGATTTGATATGTGCAGGGGAGCTGTCCTAGAGGGCTACAGTACCATATGCAAACTATTCTAGCCTATATAATTCATGTCACTATAAGCTTGCCCCCTAGAGCTCTGACTTTGGTCAATCTGTTTGCATGGAGGCGTTGCCATGCCATGACTTATGGAGATGTGGTCTACAGTTAGTTCATTTGCATTCCACAAAATCTTAAAGGGTTACTGTCATGGGGAAAAATAATTCTTTTCAAAATGCATCAGTTAATAGTGCTGCTCCAGCAGAATTCTGCACTGAAATCCATTTCTCAAAAGAGCAAAAGATTTTTTTTATATTTAATTTTGAAATCTGACATGGGGCTAGACATATTGTCAGTTTTCCAGCTGCCTCAATTCATGTGACTTGTGCTCTGATAAACTTCAGTCACTCTTTACTGCTGTACTGCAAGTTGGAGTGATTTCACAACTCCCTCCCCCCCCAGCAGCCTAACAACAGAACAATTGGAACAACAGCCTACCAGAAAGCAGTTCCATCCTAATGTGCTGGCTCTTTCTGGAAGCACTTGACCATCAAAATGACCTGAGATGCACCTACACACCAATATTACACCTAAATAAATACATTTGTGGGTTCAGAAATGAAATTTTATATTGTAGAGTAAATTATTTGCAGTGTAAACATTGTAATTTATAAAAAAAAAACTACATCGTAAAAATCATGACAGAATTCCTTTAACTATAAAACGTGATATTCTCTTCAGTTTTACATCTGGTAACGAGTTCATTTTTTGCTTAATTTTCCTGTTGATGTTGAGCTCATTAAACTTTGATCCTAAAAGTGCTCCTCTCCCCTCGTTGTATCTGCCCATGGCAATTTACCATTGCCTAAGCTTCACTAACTGTAATCAGATGTTTTATTCCTAGAGCCAAAAATAACTTATTGTCTAAATTGTAACAATTCTTCGACTATCACATCAGTAAACATCGCATTCTTTCCAGGTAGACCAAACGGCACAAATCTCCTTCTGAATGTTACTCTTTTAGCATTTTAAAAAATCCTGCTTCATCCCATCTTCATTATTCCTATAAACAGGCAGATAAATGCAACATATTCAGACACTGGGATGGGGTGTCGATTTGAATATTCCAAATACCAATACACTTATCACTGGGGTGGTCACGGTAAAATGTCACCAAAAAAATGTGCTGGATTTTTTTTGCATGAACCTTATTGTCTAGATACTTTGTCTGCTCTTGGAAAATGCAGCAAAACTTGCGTGACTTGTGGTGTCATCATTCAGTGCTTACACAAAAACATATCACATTCACTATCTGTTTGTCATCTTGTGGCATATTTTGACAGCATTCCTCATTTGAGATCTCTCTGTCTGTCACCTTGCCCTGGAAAAAAAAAGGCTACATTTATATGTGGTTTCTTTTAGTCTATGTCACTGTCTCTACATAGTGAAATGTACTGCACCTCCTCACCATCTCCTGCCTGGTGGTGATGTCTCTACATGTCACATGAACTGGGGGGAACCTAAATGGAACATTTTTAAACCTTATATATGGTGCACAGATGTTAGTCAAGGTGGTCTGGCCAGCAGAAATCTTATTTTTGCACAATTTTATTGATCCATATACGACCAGTAGTGAAGCGAAACTGGACAGATTCGCTCATCACTAATGGCCAGCCTTGGAGTAGCCGCTACTTTCTATAGGTACTATACTTAGGGGGTTATTTATCAAAGTCCGAATTTATCTCAATATTTTCTGAAAAAAACTCGCACAGGTTTTTTTCGGTTTATTTGTTAATACACTTTCCCGGGAAAAAATCATGAAAAATGACTTTTCAGAATTTTGCCCGAAAACCGGGATAGTGACAGAAACCCAGCGCACAGCAAAAAAATCATTGGGACTTCTCCCATTGATTTATATGCAACCTCAACAGGTCTGAGATGCCGTATTTTCAAATTCGAACTTTTCCATCCTCGGGGTTTAATAGAAGTCTGATTTATTTAAAAAAATAAATAAATTGCATTCAGAGTTTAGTAAATAACCCCCTAAGACTCATGGTATCTTATTCTGATACTAGTATCGCCTATCATATAGCTTGTTTGGGAGACTTGCACTCTGCCAGTTGCTGCTTCCCCATCATACAATGAAGCACCCCAGATCCCAGTTAGTGAAGTGAACACCCCATTTTTAATTTACATTTCCTTGAATTTAGAAAAGAAAGACGAGAGGAAGAACCATGCAAAGCTTTGCCAAAATATAGAGATTCATAAATAGGGTTGCCACCTGGCCTGTATTTTACCAGCCTGGCTGGTAAAAATGATTGTTGATCCCAATGTTATTAATAGGGAAAAAAGATAAATATATAGGAATGCCAGTATTTTTTTCTAGAAAAGGTGGCAACCCTACCCTTACCAGACGATGCAGAATTAGTGAAGAGACAGGGTGAAAGTGGTAATGGGCAGGGTGGAGTGGGAGACAGATCGGTGGCAAGTTGGAGGCAGAACAACAAGGGGTTAGAAACCTACCTGCAAGTACATTGTGGGTAAATGTGTGAGGGTAAGGGCACACACTGCTATTTCGGGAGATTAGTCGCCCAGTGACAAATCGATTTTGATTTGTTTTCAGAAGTCGCTCAAAGTGAGGGAACTTCTGGGGACTTCAGAAAGCCTAATCAATCCGGCCCTGCGGGCGAATTACATTCTAGCCGGGAGGAAGGCAATTCGGGGAGATTAGTCGCTCGATGAAGTGATTTGTCGCTGGGCGAATAATCTCCCGAAACAGCAGCGTGTGCCCTGGCCCTTATACTGACCCTGGCTGTTTTTTGCCTGCTAGACCAGGAAAGTAACAGCCATCATCAACCCAACCCTTAGCCAACCAATGAGTTGCTTGTATCCGAACATCTTACCAGTAAATGCAACTTGTTCATTGGTTGCCATGGGCTACTAGATCAGCATCAAACTGTGCACTTTTTTACCAACGTTTCAACTTTTGAAATTCACATATTTACCATGCTTCAAGTTTGACCAAAAAAATTGCAAATTTAAATTCAAGTTTAGCAAATTTTCTAGATATTTAGTGCAACTGTTTTTTTTTCCCCACCTTTATTTGTACAAAAATGTGTGTTTCAGACATTTGTTTCAAGTATGCCGAGAAGCGATGCTCCAAGTGAAAATACTGATCATGCTAGGCAATATTTTTTCATCAATGTCATCAATAACATTACAACAATGTTCCCTGAAGAAAAAAAGTGAAAAGGGTCAGGAATGTATTCATGAATTTTAATAAATCTACCTGTAAATGTCAGTCTGTCACAATGTGGTTGGTGCCGTGAATTACAGATCGCCTGTGAGACTCGTGAGAAAGAGCAACAACAGCTTTTCTTATCCCAGTGTTTCCTCTATCTGTGCTGCACCGCATGCTCTGCTGAGTTTAAGTAATTGCTAAATTAATTTAGCAATTACAAACATACTATTATGCTGATGGCCGCAGTTCCAGACGTGTAAAGAGAATGAGTCACTGCAAACCAGAAAACCATCTGCTTACATTGACAGGGGCTATTTATTATTATGTGGAGGAACACTGTTACAACATCCCTCTTTAATTAGAATTTAGTCTGATTTTGTTAATCCTGACCCTGACAAGACTCCCAGGAAGTAGAAGTGTGCGTGCCCAGAGACACATAAGAAACTGGAGTTAAAGAAACATCCAAAGGCTGGAAGGATGGAAAAAGTCTGAGTTCAAAAATACTAAATATATACTCTAAGTCAATGGGAGAGGTCCCTATACTATGTGAAAGTTTCTGTGGTCTTCGCTGGCATTAGCCCGAAAATCTGACTTTTTCGGACAAAATTCCAAATAATTAGGACTTTTCAGGGGAAAAGCCTGAAAAATATATTTTATAGAGTTTTTCCCTATCTGATTACATTGTGCTTTTTTAATAATAAATAAATCTAGTTTGCTCAGACTTTTTTTTAATAGAATAATCTGAAAAATTCATATTTTGTGGCTTTTCTTGGTCATTCCTGGATCTCATCAATTGTAAAGGGGATGTATAGTCATCCTGTTAAATTCAGGGATTCTGTTAGAATATATATATATATATATATATATATATATAGATATAGATATATATATATATATATATATAGATAGAATATATATATATATATATATATATATATACACATATATACATATATATATAATTTTTTATATTTAATATATATAAAATATATATATATATTTTTTTTGATTCTTACTTGTTTTAAGTGATTTTTTACTGGCTGAACTTAATACTTAATTATACTTCCCTTACTACTTCCCTTACTACTGACTGGACTTAATAAAACTACTTCCCTTACTACTTACTGCTCATAATAACTATACTTCCCTTACTCCTTACTGATCATAATAAACCAATATACCCCTTCCCTACCCCTAATCTGCCCATGAAGTCATCAGTCCACCCCATGACATCACTGCCCCCCATCAGGCCAGTAATATTAGGGAAGGGCAATTTGTGCATTTTCCCGACATTGTCAGTGTGTATATCAAATTATTTCTTGTAAAAACATATTTAACATATTTTCTGTTCTTCTTTGTAGAAACGAGGAAACTGCCAATAGACAGACAGCATATTTCCAGTACTACAGGTAAGGTTTTTAACAGCTAGAAACTCATTTTGTCCTATGTACCAATAGGCAGATTTGCAAAGCACAGCTCTTTTTTGCTCCCACGTCACACCCCGTGTATCTTTGTATTTTGTTTATAAACTCCCCGCTCATCTTCGGTGATAAATAACGCATATTACTCATTACATTACAAAAAGCAAAAGTTTAATACTTTGTCTATGAAGACATTTATACACAGTACAAATAACACACATATTGCTGCACCATATATGGACGCATAACATTTTCACAAAATACAAATTTGTAGTGTATTTTGAATGAGCTATTTAAAAATACAAAAACACACACAAAAAACACAACTTATTATACACCCCCCCCATATACATGTTTTGCTGGTCATTGCATCCAGGATGACAGTTTAACTTAGACCTAAATGCATGGAAACTATAATAACTTTAATGTAATGTGAATTGAGGTGGTCAGACAAGGGCTAATTCCTAAGTCTAATTGACACATATTGGATATTTTAAAGGAACAGCAACACCAAAAAATTTAAGTTTCTCAAAGTAATGACAATATAATGTAGTGTTGCCCTGTGCTGCTACAACTGGTATGTTTGATCCAGAAACTCTGGAGTACTACTATAGTTTATATAAACAAGCTGCTGTGTAGCCATGGGGGCAGCCATTCAAGCACAGGATACACAGTAGATAACAGATAAGTACTACTATAGTTTATATAAACAAGCTGCTGTGTAGCCATGGGGGCAGCCATTCAAGCACAGGATACACAGTAGATACCAGATAAGTACTACTATAGTTTATATAAACAAGCTGCTGTGTAGATACTTATCTGTTATCTACTGTGTATCCTGTGCTTGAATGGCTGCCCCCATGGCTACACAGCTTGTTTATATAAACTATAGTAGTACTTATCTGTTATCTACTGTATATCCTGTGCTTGAATGGCTGCCCCCATGGCTACACAGCTTGTTTATATAAACTATAGTAGAGTTTCTGAAGCAAACACATCAGTTTTACCAGTGCAGGGCAACACTACATTATATTGTCATACCTTTAAAACACTTTCATTTTTTGGTGTTACTGGTTCTTTAAGCACGTTGATGGGGACATTGCACTATGATCTTTTGGCCAATGGGCTAACAATGGCAGCGGAAGTGTCAGGAGGCAATGGTAACAAAGATTATCTGTCTGGATAGACTGATGGCAGGATCATCTCTTGAAACTGCAAGATATAGCCGCAACTTGAGCCAAACCAAGCCCCTTGTATGTCCACCTTTATTATACAACATATATGTGTTAGCAGAGTACCATAGAGACACTGAAATATTAGTACCATAAGATGCTATTGAAATGTGATACAGCGTACCATTTGTAATACTGGCATGAGCACACACCTGGCTGTTCCAGATATAAACTATAACCAGCACCAGATATTTACCTGTCACATTGTTCGTACAATATCATTTCCTTACGAAAGAAGAAAACAGAGACGTCCAATGACCAGAGAAATAACCTCCTTGTTTAATGGGTGAAAGAGAATCAGACTGGAGTGGTTAGTGTGGGCAACAGGTAAAAACATCTCATTAACTGTGCTTTACAATAAGGCTCCTCTGTCTATAATCAAGCAGAAGTGTTACTTATATACCTATGTATGTTACAATATACTGGTTTTCTCCTCAGCATTATAGCTTAGAGCTTTGTGCATAGGGAAGACTTTCATGTTGTCAGCATGTTCTGTTATAGCCACTGACACAGAAATAAATACTGATTGTCTGAAGAATCCTGAAACTATCTTTGGAATACTATATGTTCCTTACATAGAGAAAAAAGCCATCAGTGCCTCCATTAGTAACAAGACACCCACATTTCTGTAATACTGGTATTAACCAATTCCAAAGCAATCCTATGTTAGAGATTCTCTGCCTATTCCAGTACAAGAGAAAAGCGTGTATGAGCCCAGCTTACAAGTCTATGGGTTTTTTTTTTTGTTTTGTTTTTTTGAGGCCAAGCTACTTATTCGACTACTCTGCACTTTGTACCCACATGGCTAACACAGCACATTCATTTATAATGGGCAAGCTGCATGCATGGATAACTCAAAGCAACTCCAGATTTACAAACTTATACCTTTCACATTTCTAATGATTTCCATGCCCTCTGCAGCCCCTCTCAGTTACAATGTGCCAAGCAGCCTTTGGTGCCTGACCCCAATAAGTCGGCTTCCAAGAGCTTTTCAGTCCCCTAGTCAGTTATTTGCAAAAACATAAGGCTGATACTATCTGAGACATACATGCAAGTGAGATATATTACAAAGTTTTTCTTCCTAGTAATACTGATTTAGAAATAGAATGCAAATGAGACAGATGATTTGGATAAAGTGCATCTGATTAAATCAGTTTCACAATGTTTTCAGGGTCTTCTGTGTCCTTCCTGAGCCTGCCGTGATAAAATACTCATGCTCATCTGTGCCCCACTGCTACCAAGTACACTAAAACTGCATCTGTCGGTTGAAAGCCTTTGGGAGGCAACTGGATACAGAAAAGTTAAAGTACCAATTCAAAAACTTGTGGTGTAGCTATGATTAGCCATGAACCACAGGGCTCCCTTGGGTGCAGTTTCTCTGGCCATAGGGAAAGAGGGTTAATGCTTTTTTCAAATAAACTTATTTAAAAAGTAGATTTAGGAGCATCAGGAGCAGATTTGGTAAGTATTTGTTTATTATAGTGTGTTTTTGTCCCTTGCAGATTCACTTCCTTGAGGCATGGGAATATTCCCACAGGAAGCAAAAGGGTCAGGTCATAATATACTTTAGGTCGATCCATGATAAACAAAACTATTTTTTTTTTAGTTAGTGGAGAATCAAGCTAAGATCTCAAAACTGATCTATAATTGTGCTTCAGCCAAGGGCTTGGGTAAATAGGGGCCCACGGTGCCAGATATTTAGATAGACTTCAATGTCATTCCTAACATTCTCAGTAAATAGCAATGATGCGAGAGCATGCTTATTTTAACATCTTTTCTCAAAAAGGAAAAAAAAATGATGTAAATAATGGGAAACTAATGCTATTCCTAAGATTTTGTACCATTTATTCATGCATTTGTATATACAGGTATGAGACCTGTTGTCCAGAATTCTCGGGACTTTGGGTTTTCAGGATAACAAATCTTTCTGTAATTTGGTTCTTTATACCTTTAAAGAAGAAACAAACCTTTTACCAAAAAATACCCTACCCCCCACCCCACGTAGACCCCCCCCCCCTCCCTCCCTCCCTCCCTCCCTCCCTCCCTCCCTCCCTCCCTCCCTCCCTCCATCCCCACCAGTCTAGCTGCACCCCTGGGGAAATGCCCCTAACTTTTTACTTACCCCTTGGTGCAGAGTCACAGCACCCGATTTCACCGCAGCCATCTTCCGGGTCTTCGTTAAGCTGAGATGGAGAACGGCGAAGCGGCGCATGCGCAGTTGGAGAAATTTACCAGTTTGCGACAAATGTGCATGCGCTGAAATGGACAGAAATTGTCAAAGCGCCGGAAGAAAGACAGGAAGACCCAGAAGATGGCTGCTGTGAACTCCGATGCTGTGACTCTGCACTGAGGGGTAAAAAAAGTTAGGGGCATTTCCCCAGGGGGCAGCTAGGGTGGAGGGAGGGGGGTCTACGTGGGGTGGGGGTAGGGTTTTCTTTTGGTAACGGTTTTGTTTCTCCTTTAAGTCTACTAAGAAATCATATAAACATTAAATAAACACAATAGGCTGGGTTTGCATCAAATAAGAATTAGTTATATTTTAGTTGGGAGCAAGTACAAGGAAATTATTATTTCGATAAAATGGAGTCTATGGGAGATGGCCTTCCCGTGATTCAGAGCTTTCTGGATAATGGGTTTCTGGATAACAGATCCCATAACTGTGCGTGTTTATCGTTCTTTGTTCAATAATGTTTTGGCAATATGGCTGGTTGGCCGTGCAGAATGGAAAGGATCAAACACCTCACTTTAAAGAAATTATACATTACATTTTTGGCTAACTATAGCAAAAACATTTTTTTTTATTTTTACACTGAACTGTTCCTAAAACTTCAACAATTTGTCAGGATTCCCTAAGCTCATAGTTATGAGACCAGTAGCATAAGCAATTTTTCTCTACCTGCATATTTCAGTCTGCAAAAAACATCTATATCCCAGCCCCATGCCTCCTATTATTGACCTAAATGGAAGTCTCCTGTCACCTCTCCTTTATGGGGTGAAATTGGGCAAAAAGAGGACAACAACCATTGTCACAAGCAGTGACATTCATCTAAATGACTGGAGACACTGGGTGAACTGCTCGCCACCTCCAGCTGAAATTCCCTGGTGGAGAAACATTATATGTGGCATGAGCCTAAGAATATCCTGAACAACCTTGGCAACCTCTGAGCTAAGTTCACTGGTAAACACGATGGTTGAGGTGGCATCTAAATTTCACATATCGTATTACTGCAAAGGTATGGAAGCTGTCACATAAATACTAATGAATGTCACAAGATACTCTTCTGAGGAGCAACACAAAATTCACCAAACAGAAGAGAGATTTCATCTGGTAAATAGTGAAAATAGTGAAAAATTGCTGGATTTTGAATCAAATCATAATTCTCTTACAAAATTGTTAAAAAGTGCAACATTCTGTGCAAGCGCCTTTGTTCTATTTACACATTTGAGAGTTTTAAGGTTTCACATTCCTGTCATCTATGTCTCTTGAGCAGTTGGTAAAGGCAAACAGAAAATGATAAACTCGTTTATTACTTTATCCTTAAGGGCATATTGGCTAACGTTTAATTCCCACCGATATCAAATAATCTACAAATGAAGTGCTTTTTAAGTCATTTTCATGAATAAATCCAAGTGAATTTGTGCAAAACCCCTTGAATTGTATAATGCAGCTTTTGCTCACGATCACTTTATCTCATTCTTGCGCAAAAACAATAAAAAGCTTTGAATTATTTCTTTCTACATCCTAAACTGAGAAATGCTGGTGTATAAACCGTACATGTAGATAGAAATAAAGAATATGTGAAAAGATTAGGGATGCAACAAATTCATTATTTTTTTTTTGAATATTGAACCCTCCAAAAAATCAGCCAAATCTGAAACCTATATTCAAACTTCTGATAAATCAAACTTCTGAGTCTCATCTTGTGTGAACAATATATTGTTGCATTTTTTCATCCAGAGCTTTAAAGTCATATGAGGGTTCATATTTGCTTCAGTTCAACACTTGGACAACCCAAATCCTGCAAAAGTGATAGGGCACACCCAAGCTGAACCTTATATTTGGTCCATTCCTAGTAAAAATACAAGGATCATTTTCTTATGGCAATGGGATCCGAAACATATCTCTTTGTTGGCAACAGCAGACCCAGTATCTTCAAGGCATCAAGATCATAAATGGCCCAACTTGGGGTCTTGACTGATGCATATATTCAATATTTGTGTACTAAAGAGTTTAGTTTCCCCAAGATTTGGGGGAAAGGAAGGTCCCTACAAATATTTGGCAGTGGGTGCCAGTAACATAGTTACTGCCACTGTTTCTGTCATTTTGGTTCCCCCCAAACCACATGCAGTACCTTTACACTATGTCACAGTCATCCCTAAACATGAGACAGCTCTTCATCAAACAAATGTTGTACAGTCCTTCATAATTGGGGATGTAGGCAAGTCGTGTTTTTGTGAGCAACGCTCCAGGGAGCTCGAACTGCGTAGTTTGAGCATACACTTGTCAGGGGTCCTGTTTCTCTGGAAATAATTGAAACAACAAAGCACTCTTAAAAACTCCTTCCTCATGTCTTTGCTTCTTAGGGTATAAATGATTGGGTTCAAGGCAGAGTTTAAAGTGGCTACCCCAAAAAAGTAATTGGCTTTATAAAGTATTGCGCATGATTTCACTTTGCAAGAGACATCCAGAAGGAGGATGATAAATGCCGGCAACCAGCATATTATGAAAACTCCAAGGACAATAGTCACTGTTTTCAGAAGGGCCAGTGTCTGTGGGGCAGCCACTTCTCCATGGCTGGACTTGACAATATAATATATCTGAACATATAATATTACTATGGTTAGAAGTATGATAGTAAAAATTGTGACAACAAAGAGAATATACTTTTTGGAGTAGAGAGGAAGAACTGTTGAACACTGCTCCATATTGAAGATGCAATTCCAACCCAAAATAGGCAGTCCTCCAATAACAATTGAGATGATCCAACAAGCAGCAATTAAAAGGACCATCCTACAGTTCCTGTCGCTGCTGTAGACTTCAACCTGCATGATGGCAACCTTCCGTTCAATGGCTATAGCCAGCAGACTTAAAACAGAAGCGCAGAGAGTTGTGAAAGCCGTGCCCTCGCGAATAAACCACTCCACAGGAGTGAGAGTAAAGGTCATATCCCCTGACAACAAAATGTTGGCAATGTAGGCACAGCCGGTGAGGAGGTCCGAAAATGCCAAGTTCCCAATAAAAAAGAACATGGCAGAATGGAACTTCTTGTTCCGCAAGACTGAAGTGAGTACAAGCAAGTTCTCCAGGATAATAATGCAGCAGATAATGATGAAGATGATGGAGATCGCATAACGTGATGAGTCTTCCTGCTTGAGATTTTCCTTGACATACTTATAATGTTCCAAAATCTTCCTGGGGTTCAAGTACTCCTGATAGGTGCTGTTCATCCTTGCTGGCCAGGTGGTACTTGCTAATGCTCTCCCAGTAGCCAGTAGCTGGCAAGTAGGTGGGTATGAGGTCAACAATGACAAAGCCAAAGGACTCCCTCTCTGCAGTCCATTTCCTTTCTGGTGGAAGATAGCCTGCAAAAATATATATATACGATTTAGTCATTATATCATGTTTTCTTAGTATATAATAGGTTGGAAACCAAAATATTGTCCTTGTGCTGTCTATGGTGGATTTCATAAAACTCCTTTAGTAAAGTGAAGTGTTCTCCTACAAAAGTCAATAACAATGAAATAAGGTGAATGTTTAAAGGATTAGGAAAACCCTAAGTTTTTTTTAATTCCCAGGCCAGTATTCCCATGCCACTGTCTCAGGGTTCTATCTAATGCTCTGCTGCACCACCATTGTACCTTGCTTTCTCAGGGATCCAAAGAAGAGCAGGGACCAGTGGGAATAAAGTTAGTACTTTAATACGCTAGAGAAGGGATTCCCAACCTTTTTACCCTTGAGCCACATTCTCTCACTTTAAAAAAAAAAAATTCAACCAAACTCAAACCTTAATTTACCAATAAAACTTCTTGAAAAAAAAAAGTTGCAACAAAAATTAGCATCAATTGGAATCGTATGACTTTACCCAACTGTCGAAAAACTAGAATTTATCTGATTATGGGAGGAAAACCTGCGTAAACAGGCCGAAACTATTGAGAATCCTGAATGTAAAAAACATGTTTCAATTGTTAAATGGGACCAGTATTCCTCCTCTCCTCACTCAACCTTTTTATTCTCCTAGACTTATCTATTTACTTACTATATTCTATTCTTCCATTATTAAGCCTCTCTTTTCCCATAAAGTAATAGGACATGACCATGAAATAGTCTAAATGGTTAGAAGCAAGAGCCCCAGTGACACCTGGGCCCACCGAGAGTTTTCCTGGTATCCCTGTGTGCCAGTCCAATACTGAATAGGACCATCTGCCATTGGCTTCTACAGGTTTTACATGGAGTTTTACAAAGTCTGCGACCCCCCCCCCACCTCCAAAAGCTGCTTCAGAAAGATGAAAAATTTACTTTTTAACTTCAATATTAGAAAAACGGTTGCAAATAGTAAATAGAAAGTAATTGGAAAAAGTCTATTTCTGGTGAACTGTCTGAAACCAACTGAACTGAAAAAAAGTGTTGGAAGGTGAACAGCACCTTTACGAGTCATTTATAATAATATAATTTACAGGATGTTCATGGCTCTAATGCATTTTAACTGTAAGAATGTACCTGACATTTAAGGAGAACTCTATATATATCTATTTATTCCATTATGTACTGCCATGCTAGACAAATGTCTCTGTATTCCAGGGACAGTACTTATTTTTTCACTTGGATTTTAATCACTGGAAAGTTCCCATCTTTGCAAAACTGAGTTACTGCATAGAAAAATGTTTGTCCCTGTAAGGAGACAGCAACAGCCTCTGGCCAGTCAGGGCACATTGTGTACCGACATCTATTGCTGCTGGTCTTTAGACATTGTTTGTACTTTATGGAAGATGAGTTATTGAGCCAGAAGCGGACAACTTTTTCCATGAAGTAAGCTGTTCTGTTTACTCATTTTCCAGACTGAGCCTTAGAAATATGTCATACAAATAAGTTTATGGTGATCTGGGAAGTTTATGGAGCCCAGATACTGTTTTTTTTTTTTTTTTTTTTTGCAAAATGAAAGTTCTGAAGGTGGTCATACACATAGAGATCCACTTGTTTGGTGATTTTGCCAAATGAGTGGATCTCTTCCCTATATGCCCACCTTGAGGTGGGCAACATCAGCTGATTCGATCGTGGTCCTTAGGGCCCAACAATCGGATAATAAAGGGCGGGCGGATCGCGGGACCAGATCAACGAACAGATGTAGTCCATGATCTGGGTCTGCTGGCAGCTTTTACTGGCCATGGGGTATACATGGGAAATGAGTTGGGTGGATCTGCTGAGAGTCAAGACACAGAAATGGACCTAAAAATATTAATTTTGCCAAGGATTCCAGGACCACAAAAATAAGCTGGTGGAAGTCATGGAGCTTGGCCATGTAGTCTGTTCCCATTGACAATCTTCATAAAAACATTTGTATCAGTACTGTAAAGGTGGCCATACACTATTAGATACGCTCTGGATCTTAACCCGAAATGCCCACTAACGGCTGGGCGATATCAGGTTGATCCTAACGTTCAATCGGATTACAATGATGTGAATGGGCACCGACGGGTCACAGGACCGCATCAACTAACTGATGACTTCCTGGATTGAAGAAAAACTCTAACTCGCCCGATCGATATCTGGACGATTTTTGGTATGATATTGATCAGGAAGCCCCCACACATGGGCAGATAATCTTCCCATGTATGGCCACCTTAACTTGGGATCCACCACCCACATCCTTATGGCCACTTCCCCCAGAATGAGGACCAGGGTGCACAGGAGTCCAGAACAAAGGTTGCTGATCCTAAAGGAAGGTCATGGGATGTCACAGACCATTTACACTCTCTGGCTGGGCCTAGGGTGGCAAACTTTAGGGGGCCGCATGCCACCTGCTGGCAGCATCTTTACAGTAGACTGGGTGGGAGATTTTGACAGCCCTCCTAGTCCCCAATGGAATGGATCATGCTTGGCCAGAAGCAGCAGACAGAGGAGGTGAGAGAAATGTGAGCGGTGGGGATGGGTGCAAGCGGTGGGTAAGTTTTCAAGAGACGGTGGTTAAGGTTGGGTTTGAGAGAGGCGGGGGGGGGGGGTTGGGTGTGAGAAGTGGTGGGGGCCTAGCAGTGCAGGCTCTTTAAATCCAGCCCTGTGTGTAAGGCCCTCTTTACTTCCAGTACTGGTCAGCCTTTGTATGTCTGATGTATACATGCTGTACTACAGAGGAATATTTTTGCTCTGTTTACGGGGTTATTTAATGCTGTTTTATCGCAATCGCTATAGTTTTGTTTTACTCAATATGCAGTGTTTTACCCATTATACCTTGAGCTACCACCTGGTTAAGAGGTGGTGGTAACTCCAGGGTTCCTCTACGTCGGCAGATGCAACTGCACGAATTTACAAGAGGCAGCAGTGCCGAGTCCAACTGTTTGGAGCAAATGTTGACTCCAGTAAATGTAATTAATTTTATTTTTTGTGCAAAAATATTACATATTATTATAATCTCTAGCTTTTTTATTTGTATTCCCTGCATTACTCGTTCTGTTTCACAAAAAAGGGCCAGTTAAAGGCATGCACAGTGATATTTTTTGTGACTTCACAGTATGCCCTTATACTAATGTGCTAGACCTGGTTTTCCTGGCCCCATCATTCAAATGATTGAATTTTAATTGAAATTACTTACAGAGGCCTAACTAATCAGGAAGCAGACCCCGCGGCTGCAGGGCGGGGGACCTAGGAGGTATAGCGGCCCCATGAGGACCGAATTCATATACAGCTTCAATAAATATTGGTAATGCAAGTCAACCTCAAAACATTTTTGGAGCCTGAAAAACAATTTGCCGTTGGGTCCAGTAATATCTAGTTACATTACTGATTACTCATACAAATCTATTAAAAACCATTAAAAATGTTTGATTAATTTATATTAAAAATGTCCTCAGGATTTCATGTTATTTAATTATGCACAAAAAATTTTTTTTGGAGCTCTCCTTTTAGAGAAAGCCCCTCTAAATTGGAGCACCTGACCATAATTATCTGACAATTGTATAACCGCTTATAATGTAACTTACCTGTCAGTTCTTTGCTAGCAGGTTGTTTGAAGGTAATTTGTGTGTGCAGTCTCCTCTCTTTGCTCCGTGGGCGTAAGGAGGCGTGCGCCCCCACAGTCTAATGCTGTAAGTGGAAAATAAATAGATTAATTCATAACTCATATGAGGGAGGATGTGGGATTTCTTTGATTCAGTCATTTGTTCCCCTGAACTGAAGTCTGTGTAAGATTTGTAGTTCCCTGTTTTTTTTTTCTTTAAATAAATGAATGTCATTTCCAGTAACCCCCAATAAACTGATTGACTTATTAGCACATGAATAAATTATTCTTTTTATATGAACTACTTCTTGTAGAGTATCTTCATAGATATATATTTATATTGAGATATATTTACTGAGTTATATGAGCATCTCCTGAATGAACATAGAATGTCATAGTTGTAATTATACCAATAGTCTCTGCAAATTGTGTCTATGGGATAGCATGTATAGTAGGGAGAGATGGTGCCTATAGTAACAGTGGGATAATAGTCTCTGGGAAGGGAGTGTGACTGTGGGATAGCAGGTATAGTAGGGAGAGATGGTGCCTATAGTAACAGTGGGATAATAGTCTCTGGGAAGGGAGTGTGACAGTGGGATAGCAGGTATAGTAGGGAGAGATGGTGTCTATAGTAACAGTGGATAATAGTCTCTGGGAAGGGAGTGTGACTGTGGGATAGCAGGTATAGTAGGGAGAGATGATGCCTATAGTAACAGTGGATAATAGTCTCTGGGAAGGGAGTGTGACTGTGGGATAGCAGGTATAGTAGGGAGAGATGGTGCCTATAGTAACAGTGGATAATAGTCTCTGGGAAGGGAGTGTGACTGTAGGATAGCAGGTATAGTAGGGAGAGATGGTGCCTATAGTAACAGTGGATAAGAGTCTCTGGGAAGGGAGTGTGACTGTGGGATAGCAGGTATAGTAGGGAGAGATGGTGCCTATAGTAACAGTGGATAATAGTCTCTGGGAAGGGAGTGTGACTGTGGGATAGCAGGTATAGTAGGGAGAGATGGTGCCTATAGTAACAGTGGGATAATAGTCTCTGGGAAGGGAGTGTGACTGTGGGATAGCAGGTATAGTAGGGAGAGATGGTGCCTATAGTAACAGTGGATAATAGACTCTGGGAAGGGAGTGTGACTGTGGGATAGCAGGTATAGTAGGGAGAGATGGTGTCTATAGTAACAGTGGGATAATAGTCTCTGGGAAGGGAGTGTGACTGTGGGATAGCAGGTATAGTAGGGAGAGATGGTGTCTGTAGTAACAGTGGGATAATAGTCTCTGGGAAGGGAGTGTGACTGTGGGATAGCAGGTATAGTAGAGAGAGATGGTGCCTATAGTAACAGTGGATAATAGTCTCTGGGAAGGGAGTGTGACTGTGGGATAGCAGGTATAGTAGGGAGAGATGGTGCCTATAGTAACAGTGGATAATAGTCTCTGGGAAGGGAGTGTGACTGTGGGATAGCAGGTATAGTAGGGAGAGATGGTGCCTATAGTAACAGTGGGATAATAGTCTCTGGGAAGGGCGTGTGACTGTGAGATAACAGGTATAGTAGGGAGAGATGGTGCCTATAGTAACAGTGGATAATAGTCTCTGGGAAGGGCGTGTGACTGTGAGATAACAGGTATAGTAGGGAGAGATGGTGCCTACAGTGGGGATAATAACAGGGTTAATCGGTCATCTATAATATTAGCTTTTGGTGAATGTCAGTAAATGTTAGCTGAGCAACAGTGTAAAGTGTTTAACACACAGGCTTATTGCTTACAAAGAACAACACCTTACATTACTGTTTAATATTGGCAAGCATTACAATGACATCAATGGATGTTACTCTGCCTAGAACCCAACTCTCAGCAGTTAAAACCAAACATTTTACTGCGGATACAGAGGGCCCAGAGGGAGACTTCCGCCAATGCAGAAACCCAGCCGGATCCCTGATGTGTGTCTGTGAATTGTCCGGATGAAGGAAGAGGGTAAAAGAGCAGACACATCCATAGTGGAAAGGGACCAAGTTAGCCAGTAAGAGGCATTAGGTCACATCTGCTATTATGTTCTGATTTTCCGCTTGTGTCCGGACATTCTATTTTAGTTCCCATTTCTTTTCTCATATCCTCTTCTTCTCAAAATCCTTTTCCTTAGCAAAATCAACATCTCTTTAGGTGTGGTGATATAAGGGGACACTTTAGTGTTCATTTATCATTATGGGGCAATGTGCGACGTGCAAAAACCAGGCGGCAAATCTTTGCACTAATCTTTGTACTATGGGGAGCAATTTTGCACTTTTTGCTTTTCTTGCAGTTGTCTCCGGGGCAATTATAAATCCTTTCTGTTTGTTCAGTGAAAATATAGGATGCATTAGTTTTCTTTACTTTCCTTAGCTTCCAAGAGTGATGTTAATGTGTCACTTTCAGCTTCAGTATTGTCAGCGTTTCCACATTATACTTTCTCAAACTCCAAAGGCCACATGCATTGTTATAATCTTGATCATAAAAAGACCATTTGCATGTTGGAGAACTCTGAGGGAAACGGAGGGGTGGGAATATTATTTCTTATAATAAATCACAATTGACCATGGCACAACTGGCACCAATAGGCACCATATATAGGGAAATATTTTGCAGGGTGTCATATCATTATTATTTTGTGTATTGCATTTTAATTATGAAAACTGATGAAGCATTTTAGCCACCGCCTCTTTGCTTGCATGCTTATTCTAGCATGTTTCCATGCCCTACATCAATCTTTCACAACATTTTATTCCCCATATTGTGCGCATTGCTGTGTTTCGTTTTTTCCATCCAAGTTCATCATGCAACTTCGCAATCGCAGAGTATGTTCTGTGTTCACATAGAATTCCACCCATTTATCCCTTCAACTTTCTTTATTAAATCAGCTACAGGCACTTCCAAGCACATGTGAGAACAAAACTTTAAAAAAGAATTGGGCTAGAACAGAGGTGTCCAGGACGTCGATCACGGTCTACCAGTAGATCGCGTTACTGTTCCTGGTAGTCCACAATCTGGGGCCCGGCATCACTTACTTGAAGAGGAGGAACGAAGGAGATGAGCAGCACAGAACAAAGGGAGGGGCACTAATGGCACAAAGGGAAGAGAGGGGAGACGAGCAGCAGAAAGGGAAGGGAGAAGAGCTGCACAAAGAGAAGGGAAAGGAGAAGAGCCGAATGAAGGGAAGAGAGGGGAGAAGGGCGGCACAAAGAGAAGGAAAGGGTGAAGAGCGGCACGAAGGGAAGAGAGGGGAGACCAGCGGCACAAAGGGAAGGGAGAAGATCGGCACGAAGGGTAGAGAGGGGAGACGAGTGGCACAAACTGAAGGGAAGGGAGAGGAGTGGCACGAAGGGTAGAGAGGGGAGACCAGCGGCACAAAGGGAAGGGCGAAGGGAAGGGAGAAGATTGGCACGAAGGGTAGAGAGGGGAGATGAGTGGCACAAACTGAAGGGAAGGGAGAAGAGCGTCACAAAGGGAAGAGAGGGGAGACGAGCGGCACAAACGGAAGGGAAGGGAGAAGAACCGCACAAAGGGAAGAGAGGGGAGACGAGCAGCACAAATGGAAGGGAGAAGAGCATCACAAAAGGATAAGAGGGGAAATGAACGGCACAAAGGGAAGGGAGAAGAGCATCACAAAAGGATAAGAGGGGAAATGAACGGCACAAAGGGAAGGTAGAAGAGCGGCACAAAGAGAAGGGAAGGGAGAAGAGCAGCACAATGAGAAGGGAAAAGATCATCACAAAGGGAAGAGAGGGGAGACGAGCGAAACAAAGGGAAGGGAGAAGAGCATCACAAAAGGATAAGAGGGGAGACGAACGGCACAAAGGGAAGGGAGAAGAGCGGCACAAAGAGAAGGGAAGGGAGAAGAGCGGCACAATGAGAAGGGAAAAGATCATCGCAAAGGGAAGAGAGGGGAGACGAGCGAAACAAAGGGAAGGGAGAAGAGCGGCACAGAGAGAAGGGAAGGGTGAAGAGCGGCACGAAGGAAAGAGATGGGAGACGAGCAGCACAAAGGGAAGGGAGAAGAGCGGCACAAAGAGAAAATCCCAGCATAACAAAGTCTGGGCACCCCTGGGCTAGAATGATACACATAACTGGGCAGATTTATCAAAGGTCAAGTTTCGAATTTATGTGAATTTTTGTTACTCTAATACATTTGAATATACTCTCAACTTGAATGGGAGGTTATTTAAGAAAAAATGTGAACATCTATAATATTCAATCGCATAGTCCCGACCCGAAAAATGTGAATCGAATCCGAATCGTGTTTTTCCTCCGAAAATAACTTGAATGTCAGGGAGGCAATTTACATATTCAGATGGTTTAACAGATCTCTGCCATTGACTTGTAAATTAACTTGGCAGGTTTTCGATGGCGAAAAGCTGGGAGGGTGCCAGGCACGTACCTCCTCTGCTGCCTACCCCAAGTCCAGTTCCCTTCTCTGCCCGACTCTGCATTTTTTCCTTGCTTCTTTGCTCTTCTGCGCATATGCGCGAACTTCAGTTTGCGGACGCAAGCTCAAATTCACGCATGCAAATTCACACAGGCACCGCGCCTGCCTAGGGGCCTGCCCAGCATGGCCCGGCACTGTGGTGGGGCATACACCCCAACATTATGGAAATAAAAAGAGGATCAAAAAAGTTGGTGCGCATAGCACGGCGACATTTTTCTGAGCACGCATATTTTTGTGTCCACACCCCCTAATTGCCATGTTTATTTTACAAAATTTGTCAGGTTATAAAAGTTTGAACATAATTCTTGGTTTTTTTTCAGTTATTACAGTTTTGCTAATGAAGGTGAATTTCCCTTTAAGCTGTGAGTCTAAGGGTAAGGGCATACCTGTAGATTCGGGGAGATTTAGTCGCCTGACGATTAATCACCTCTTCTTTGCGGCGACTAATCTCCCTGAACAGCTTCCCTGTGTCTTCCATATGCTTCAATGAAAAAACGCCTGTGCCGATACACTCGCGGCGCTTCGATTTCCGAAATAGTCCGAAGTTTACTCGTGAGGAACCTTGGGGCGACTTCAGAAATCGAAGCGCCGCAAGTGTATTGGCGCAGGCATTCTCTCATTGAAGCAGACGGAAGACACGGGGAAGCAGTTCAGGTAGATTAGTCGCCCCAAAGAAAAGGCGAATCTCCAGGTGTGCCCTTACCCTAACATCTCCCAAGGGAACTTTTATCTTATATTGTTACAATTACTTATTTGCTTATCTCGAAATTGTTACAAAAGTATCTTATCAGCTGCTGTGGCTGTTCTGGGCTCTCTGCCAAAAGCCAATTAAGTTAGAATCATTGTTTCTTTTTCTGGCTGTTTGTGTCAGTGCAGAGAAAAACCGGACTTTCCAGTTCAAACGAGGGACTACGGGTTGAGCTGTCAAAAGAGGGACTGTCCCTCTAAAAACGGGACAGTTGAGATATTATGTCCAAGTTTTTTTTTCATAATACATTCTGTAAGTAACTTTGCTCATAAGTGTGTCCATTACATGGAAGTTATACATTTGTGCGACAGAATGGAGTTCATGATATAATGACATCCTTTTGTGCACTAACCAGATTTTGTTCTCATTCTTTCATAGAAATAAGTCTTTTGTATATTTTTTTTATCTGTGTATGGTCACAAATACTTATATATAACGAGAGACATTAATTCTGTGTATTAGGGATAGTTTTGTATACAGAATGTATTTGGGACAAATGGCACCCCATAAATGTGTGGCATAAGAAACAATGTGACAGATAGGAAGGACCATGGTGCATCTGGATAAGGAGAGTCAAACAGAACAAGGCTACGAATAGAGACAAATGGCAAAAACGCCTGAAACTACTGAAAAATTGGGTCGTTTTTTTCACTGTTCAAAAATGAACTAAAATGACAATAGGGTGCATTTAACCTTAAAATCCAGTAGAATTAATAGATATAACTGAACATAGAAAATTAGAGGCTGTTGTGAGTCAGACTGGCAACTGCAGACAATGAGTGAAACACAGAAGAGTAATGAGCCCACGGCACACAAAGGATATGAGAAGCAGCGCTGAGGATGTCGGCAAATACAAAACAAAGCCTGACATTGTCCCGCATCCTTCACCCAGTCACAGGGGGGATTCTGCTCTCACAGCCTGACTCTTACATGGGAAACCACTTCAAAACCAGCTCCGAACAATTACCCATCTATGTCCAATGCAATTTTCTTTATAAAAGCTGAAAAGATACAACAGAGGGATTTACACAGACACATTAATAGAAACTTATATATCTCAACTGATGGAAGAAGTGAAAAATTCCCTCTGTGTTACTGGGATACAAAATGAAACACAAGAAGGTTTTATTGTACTTCTGCTGTTCCCCAAATTAATATTACATTAAGGCGGTTATTTATCAAAATCTGACCAAACCTTATTTATTATCATAAATACAGGAAAAAAGTCGCATCTGGAAAAACGGCGACTTTTTCAGATAGTCGCATGAAAACTGCAACTTTTTCACGATGTCACAGGAAAAATCTGAATTTTTCGGATTTGGGAAAACCCAAAATGTTTGGATTAACGTACAAAACCCAGTGGCAAAATATGGGCAAATTCACTAACCTCCAAAAATTCGCCAGCGATGGCTTTGCTCACATCACCACACTTCGCCAGGCGAAAATTCGCCAGGAAAAAACGACTTCACTAAAATGCAAAGTTGCATCCAGGGCGCCCAATGATGGCGAAGTTTTGCTAGCATTAATTCAGCAAGCAAAGCTAAGTTGCACTAGTGTTTGGCTAATTTGCATACGACGGGAAGTTAAATTTCAATGGACGTATATGTTGCAGCAAATACATTACACTACACAAGCCCGGGGAACCTTAATAAAATAAAATAGAGTTGTTATAATACCCTACATATGAGCCCAGTATATAGTTTATGTGCCATATGTTAGGAAATGTAGAGGGGAAGGAGGGTACCCAAAAAAAATGACGTTCTTTTGCAACCTATCACCCTGAAAAATGAAGTCGCCAGCGTTTTTTGGGACTTAGAAAAATGTTCAACTTTTTTTTTTTTGAGGAACTTCTATCTACTCTATTGCACTTTGCCTGGTCTGAGGTGGCGAATGCAAGTCTGGCGCAAGAGGTAAAAAATCCGCATCCGAATTTGTGTTGTTACGTCCATTCGCCAGAGCGAAAATTCACCTGGCGTTAGAGTGCCGCTAGAGTCTCCTTCGCTAGCGAATTTACGCCAGTGTCTGTTGGTAAATCGACGAAGTACCGAAATGATGTCACGAAGTACCAAAATGACGTCACTTCGCCCTTTAGTAAATTTGCCCCATAATATCTTCAAATTGACTTCTACAGGACCTCGATAGGTTCAAGATGGAGTATTTTAGGATTCCGACTTTTTACGTCCTCGGGGTATAATAAATTTAGAAAAAGTTACATTTTTTGCGTTTTTAGCATTCGATGTAGCTGAGCCAATTCTGAGTATTCTGAGCCATTTGGCACTTGGTCTTTATTTTTTATTTTTGTGTGCTTTTTTTGTTTTTGTGTTCAGCAGCTTTCTAGTTTGGCATTTCACTAGAGTGCTAGAGTCAGATTTACCCTAGCAACCAGGCAGTGGTTTGAATGAAAGATGAATAGGAGAGAGCCTTAAAAAATAAAAATAATAAAAAGTATTAGTAAAATTGTAGTCTCAAAGAGCAATACCTTTTTGGCTGTGGGAGGGACTCTAGTATTGCCTCTGGCGCAAGTACTACTTTGACTGCTCTGGCAGCTAATAATAGAGAATTTTTGTCTGTTTGCTGCTGTCCACAGATCAAATGATGTTAGACCACACACTTTCAATTGCCTGTGTAATTGCTGTTAGGCTGAAGCGGGTAGGCCAAATTTCTAGGGGGTAGAATGCCACCCATGCATGACATCTATAGAAAGAAGTGATCTGTATGGGACAGGGCAGGAGATTTAAATTGCTGTCAAATCTTCTGTACTCAACGCAGGCCGTTCAGCGACTGTGTGAGCAGCCAGATGCCCTAGCAATAGATTTTGACAGCTCAACCCGCAGTCCCGTATTGTTACTGAAATGTCCCGAATTCCTCTTTGATCTGCTGCACGGTCCAGAATACGTGGCAGGTGGATTTAGATACTTTTGTAACAATTTCAGATAAGCAAAGAAACAATTGTAACAATTTAAGGTCTCTTGGGGAAACTGTGACTTACAGCTTAAAGCAAACATTCTTTGTAAAAAATAATAACGTACCAGTGTGTTATACTCATTTAGATATTATAGAAGAATTTTGCTCAAAAAAGTAGTGTTCCAGGCTGACTTATTGAATATTTTTGCAAAAACCCCTAATAATCCCTCCCTTCTCTGCCACTTCCTGCTCCCTGAATTCCCAGGCTGTGCAGTAGGACAGGAACCAATCAGCAGCTAGCAGGACCTGATAGGGAACTGAAGCCTGTGCTTGTGTGACTGCAGGGCTGTGATTGGCTGTGCCCATCCTACTGTGCTTCTGGCAGGGACCGTTAGGACACGCCCACCTCTCATTTGAAACACAGACAGGGACCAGAGAACATCTATAGGGAGCTCCAATAAAGAGGCTAATTTTAAAGATAATATTAATTTTTAGCCCAATGTAAAAGCAACACCATATATTACTTATAATTGTCTACAAAATGAGTTTTTTTTAATTTATCCTACAAGTCTCCTTTAAAGGGCAATTCACCTTCATTAGCAAAACTGTCATAACACATAAAAACCACAGAAATGTGTTCAAACTGTCATAAGCTGCCAAATTTTGTAAAATGAACATGGTAATTAGGGGGTGTGACCATAAAAATGGTCAAGATTTCTCGCTGCCCTAGTGCCCCTTTTTCTATTTCCAGAACGTTGGGAGGTATGCTTGAGGGGACGTGCCAATTAATGCTGTGCTTCAATAATTAATCAGCTGTATTTGACTGTCCCTACTCCCAGTGACATCACAATTAGGGTTGCCACCTTTTCCGGAAAAAAATTCCGGCCTTCCTATATATTTATCTTTTTCCCTATTAAAAACATTGGGATCAACCATCATTTTTACCGGCCAGGTCGGTAAAATTCCGGCCAGTTGGCAACCCTAATCACAATACACCCCCAGTCCATTAGGCAACTCCCCTCTGCTGCATTCTTTTAATTGGATATAACACAATAGGAGGGTAAAAGGAAG
The DNA here is from genome assembly GCA_038501925.1 of Xenopus petersii. Lineage (NCBI taxonomy): Eukaryota > Metazoa > Chordata > Amphibia > Anura > Pipidae > Xenopus > Xenopus petersii. Next base: position 10,106,859 of record CM076677.1, on the reverse strand, counting down.
CTATTCCTTATCTGGATTATAGTGATTGTGAACCAGCCAACCTGAGAATAACAATATTAAATCAGCTTAGAACTGAGAGCAATGGTAGAAACACCTATAAAATTGAGTAAAAAATAAAACAAAATGCATCCCATTAAATTTCCCTTGAACAAATACTACAGGAAAATAAAAATGAAGTTCATATAGATTCCCCAAAAAATCTAGTTTTATATATTGTAACAATGTACAAGTGATTTGTGAAGATGTGTTGGATCACGGCCTAGCGGGGGACCCTCCTTCTGAATCCGGACAGTCTTTCTATGGGGTTTGATGGGATTTAGGTCAGATCTTTGTGCTCTGCTCTCTGCAGCGTGTCAGGGTTTTTGCAAAGAACCTTTCTTTGTGACATGTAGGATTGTCACACTGTTAGTTGGAAGGGCCGTTCCATTAAATGTTCTCATTGCAGGACAAAAAAACCAGCGCTCCATTGTGTCATGTAGGGCAATCGGTGGGCATGACCCATAGCGTGCAGGACAATGAAAAAGGCACCTCTACTATTCACTATGGCATCAATGCATTTTAATAACCTTTTATATTCTTCTTCCAGGCACAACCAAATCGACATATGTTTGGTATTGACTTTTTGGAGACCTCCATGTATCATCAATGGTTTTCTCAACTGTGTGCCCCATGTTACATTGTAGATCCCCCCCATGTCAGATTGGGAAGCCAGGGACCCACCAGAAAACCTTAAACTGAAGGTCCACTTTCCAAAATATTATTCCTCCTCTCCTCACTCAATCTCTTTATTCTTCTAGTCTGCTTACTATATTCTTTCCCATTAAGAATTAGGGAATGACCAGGAAATAGTTTAAATGTTAGAAGCAAGAGGACCCACTGACACCTGGGCCCACTGGGGTTTTTTTTCTGGTATCCAGGTGGGCCAGTCTGACACTGGATCCCCCAAATGTATTCATGTTTCATATATTCAGTGCAGCCTGATTTCCATCACCTTGTCTTAAAGGAGAAGGAAAGACTAAAATCAAGTAAGCTTTATCAGAAAGATCTAGATCCTCTGTCAAAAGAAACACCACATTTCTTTCCATTTATTGTGTACTCATGGGCTTCTGTATCAGACTTCCTGTTTTCAGCCTAAACCTCCAGGGCTAGGGCTTGAACATGCCCAGTTTGCTCCTCTCTCCCTCCCTGCTGTAATCTGAGCCTAGAGCTATGAGTGAGCAGAGAGAGACTCAGGCAGGAAGTGATGTCACACCAAGCTAATATGACAGCTGCTATCCTAAACAAACAGAGTTTCTAGAGCTGTTTACTTAGGTATGGTAAAGCATTCTGCAGAATAAATATAGTGTTATAGCTTGCAATGTTGTGGCTAATCTATTGGCAATAAACTGCTTTGGTAGCTTTCCTTCTCCTGTAAAGCTGCCATATGCTTGTTACAATTAACTGCAATGCCAACAGCTAACTAGTTAGCAACACAGCAGTTACAGACACCTTAAAAACTGCACAACCCTGGTGTCTAGTCACCTGACTCAAGCAGAAGATGTACTGTAGAGCTCATATGCTCCAAAACCCGGCTGGACTTTGTTTCCTCTCCTATCTGTAACTTACCACAGGATTTCCTGAGGCTTTCGAGAAGCACAGTATTTGTTTTCCATTCATATATAGAACTAACCAGTCATTTGATTACAGAAACTGGCACTGAAGCACCTTTAAGGTAAATATAGAAAGAGAGAGAGACAGAGAAAAGTAATTTGCAATCCTTACTCTATATTGATTATGAAGCCAATGGGGGAAATTTTACTAAACGGCGAATTTTCGCCTCATAAGGCTCCGCCACACTTTGTGTAACTTCGTCAGAAATTAATTCAATTAATTAATTAATTAAAATTAATAAAATGCGAAGTCACGTCTCGGCAGAGGAACGCTGGCAAAGCATTACTTTCTGCCTAGCGAAACTTCGTGAACACACTTACGCTTAGGTGAACTTGAATAGGGCGGGTACATATAGGTCATATTTATGTCTTTATTAGTGATATTGGTGCAAATGCTTGAAGTGGCCACTTATTAAAAATGTCCAAGGAAACAAAATAAAGACAAAGTTAGTGCTGAGCTCTTTTTCTAGCGAATTGTCCTGTACGCCTGTTAGTAAATTGGCTGTGTCCCTGCAGATGGTCTTTTTGGCGAACAGCCACTTTGTCCTTTAGTAAATTTGCCCCATTGTGTTGTATATGTCTACAAAGGTGTTCATTCAAACAGGATCTAGTATTGATAAGTCGAAAGTAACTTCACATGCAGACCAAATGGTTCATGAGCAATGAAACTGACCATTATCCAGTTGTCCTAAGCATAGTTTGCACTAAAAGCAAAGGACCTGGAAGTAGGGTGTATTTTTTCCCAGAAAAGATGGCACCCCTAGGCCCTGGCCTTATTGATGTTGTGCTGAACAGTTGCACTCATATCATCAATGGACTGATTTAAGCTTCATGCCTGTCTGTGGTCCATAATGTTTGTCCAGTCTATGTGGAAAGATTGGAGCAGATGTGGTGCAAGGAATATATGTATAGTGTAAGCTTTCGGCATCCACAACAGACACCTTCTTATGGAGGCAGTTTGTTTACACACAGGGGTGACAGTTGCAGGATACAATACACAAATCATAAAATAAATCCTGCCCACTGGGCACTACCTTCCCACATTTGAGGAGTTCCCTCCAGGGGTGCTTCGCCAATGAGGCGAGTTGAGGCTGTCGCCTCAGGCAGCAGCGCCCCACTAGGTACCAGGGGCAGCAAAAATGCTGCTCCTGGTACTTTAAGAGTGAATTTCTGGGGGAGGGGGGGCAGCAGCAACTGCTGCTGCCTCAGGCGGCCGAGGGGCCAGGATCGCCCCTGGTTCCCTCACTAAACTGGGCCCCTTGTGGACTACCAACAAAAACACATAAGTTGGGGTCCCCTAGAACTCACAATACTTCCTTTTGGGGGATTGCTCAGCCTCCTGGCTTTTCCTCAATGTCCAGCGTCGGACTGGGCTGGTGGGATGCCCCTACTGTCCCGGGCCCGGATGATTTGGGGCGTTAAAGGGGGCCCGGCCGTGCTGCACTTACTTGCAGAGCTTGCCCATGCCATCAGTGAGCTGCAGACTTCAGAAGGGAGAGCGGGCTGAAGCTCCAATGACATCTTGTTTCCTGTGCTCTGATTCGCCATGAAGTGTAAGTCCTGGTAAAGCCGCATGGGGATTGGATGGGTGAAGTTTGTACCTCCCCTTTACTTTATTCAATTGCCATGCTACTTTCCTGGGACTTACATTTCACTGGCAAATCAGAGCACAGGAAACTGAAGATACAGGCACCTGAGCTCCCTGGCTAAGGTAAGTGCAGTTTTCTTTTTTTTTCTTTTTTCTTTAACTTGTCGGGGCCCTGGTCAAATATTTTTTTTAATAACTTGTAAGGGCCCTGGCCAAATGTGTTTTTTTTTAATAACTTGTAGGTGCCCTGGCCAACTATTTTTTTTAAACTGAAATGTTTTATTGATTTTCCAATAAAAAAAAAATCAACATGTTGTTGCATGAGTACAGTCACAGAAAATCGTAAGATATCATATGTAAGTACAGTCATGAATATGAGAGCAATAAGATAAAGGAGTAAAATGGATAGTAAAAGAAACAATAAAGAAAAGGGGGGAGAAAGGGGGAAAGAAAGAGGAGAAAATAAATAAATAAATAAACAGGGAAATAAAGTAGAGACGGCGGCTGCCACCAACTATTTTTTTTTAATAACTTGTAGGGGCCCTGCCCTGGTCAAATGTTTTTTAATAACTTATAGGGGCCCTGCCCTGGCCAATTTTTTTAAATAACTTGTAGGGGCCTTGGCCAAATGTGTTTTTTTAATAACTTGTAGGGGCCCTAACCACTTATGCTTTTTTTAATAACTTGTAGGGACCCTGCCCTAGCCAAATGTTTTTTTAATAACTTGTAGGGGCCCTGGCCACTTATGCTTTTTTTTAATAAATTGTAGGGGCCCTGGCCAAATATTTTTTTTTAATAACTTGTAGGGGCCCTACCCTGGCCAAATGTTTTCCAATAACTTGTAGGGGCCCTGGCCACTTATGTTTTTTTTTTAATAACTTGTAGGGGCTCTGGCCACCAATGTTTTTTCTTAAACTTGTAGGGGGTCCTTGGCCAACAATTTTTTCTTTAATTTGCAGGTGGCCCTGACCATCAAAACTTCTTTTTTTTAACTTTTAGGAGGGCACTTAATGTTTTAACACTTGTGTGGCCTTCATACTGATGGGTAAAGGAGGGGTGGCCTTCGGCCTTGAGTTTTTATATGGTCATGAAACTCCTCTGTAACTTATACTGTAATATCCTTACAATTTACAAGAGGGGGTACTTTATTCACTATATATATATGTATTTTGGGAAGCTAGTGTTCCTTGAAGTGGCTGGTATTCCCAACAACGCGCATGTATCACTGAGATCTCTGACAGGTTACTCATCATCCGTAACCAAAAATCATCTCCTTTCCCTAGATGCATGGATGGTTTGAAACGCACCAGTGAAAATCTTCAGCCTGAACGCGTTCTCTCCAAGAAGTATGAACAGGCACTACATAATCTGCCAGTATTATTTCTTTAAAGAATGTTTTAAGTGACTTTGTGGAGAACAGATAAGTATCTTTAAGAGGACTCTGTTGACAAAATAAGAGCCGTTTGCTTATTCCTGAGAACAACGTGTAATATTGTATAAATACTACATTAAAATGGAAATTTGACTCTTTGGGCCAAACAGCAGAAATATCACTGGGCTTTAAAGGGACAGTAAACCCTGCTTTTCAACATGACTGCACTGAATAGAGCTTGTGCTGAAAATTCTATTTACCTACTGTTTTAATGAAGAAATAAATATTTCTAATATCTTGCACTAAATTGAAAGCAATTGACATTCATCTTCTTGTTCTTACAAACACAATCAAACAAATCATCAGTCCTCCGAGAAGCCCTTTGTATACTGCTGGAGTCTTGGCCCTAAAACTGTTCCCCTCTAGACCCGTGGATTCACTTGAAACTACACTGTGGGAGAGTTTGTTCCAATCCCTGTGCTGTCAGTTACAGAATAACAAGACTCAAAGCTATAGAGATAGATAGTTTATTATATAAGAGAAGTACATGGTATTCATTATACGAAGCATTTATCACATAATCACATAACAGAGGAAGTTTAAAGGGGTCCCATAGTTCCCTCCTGTCTGTGTCACTGTATCACCCTGCAGTGGGAGGGACAGACTCATGTCCCATAGTTCCCTCCTGTCTGTGTCACTGTATCACCCTGCAGTGGGAGGGACAGACTCATGTCCCATAGTTCCCTCCTGTCTGTGTCACTGTATCACCCTGCAGTGGGAGGGACAGACTCATGTCCCATAGTTCCCTCCTGTCTGTGTCACTGTATCACCCTGCAGTGGGAGGGACAGACTCATGTCCCATAGTTCCCTCCTGTCTGTGTCACTGTATCACCCTGCAGTGGGAGGGACAGACTCATGTCCCATAGTTCCCTCCTGTCTGTGTCACTGTATCACCCTGCAGTGGGAGGGACAGACTCATGTCCCATAGTTCCCTCCTGTCTGTGTCACTGTATCACCCTGCAGTGGGAGGGACAGTCCCATAGCTCTATCCTTTCATTGTTATGTAGTGGTGTAACAGTTTGTTAGCTAAGTACATCCAGCTCTAACACTTTCAAGTCAGTGACGTGACCTGCTGGAAAAAGGATAAGTCTCTGTGTCACTGTGGGGCCTTGATGTGCAAGGGGCAGTTTCACTGCTCTGTACTTTCTGTCCTCTTTAACCACCAGAATGAAGGTCAGCGGACAAGTTGCTTTCTCAGCATCAAACTTCACATTGAAATAATTTTGCAGAATAATCATCTGGGGTTGGAGTTTGTTGGGGAGAGCCTGTCAATGAAGTAAAAATAGGTTCCCTATTTCACAGGAATGCATAGATCCGCTTTCTGCTACTGCATCTGCTCAGTACCATTGTTATGAGGGTATAGATACTCAGTCCCATTATACAGAGAGGGGAGATCATTATCAGGGTATAGATACTCAGTCCCATTATACAGAGAGGGGAGATCATTATCAGGTATAGATACTCAGTCCCATTATACAGAGAGGGGAGATCATTATCAGGTATAGATACTCAGTCCCATTATACAGAGAGGGGAGATCATTATCAGGTATAGATACTCAGTCCCATTATACAGAGAGGGGAGACCATTATCAGGGTATAGATACTCAGTCCCATTATACAGAGAGGGGAGATCATTATCAGGGTATAGATACTCAGTCCCATTATACAGAGAGGGGAGATCATTATCAGGTATATATACTCAGTCCCATTATACAGAGAGGGGAGATCATTATCAGGTATAGATACTCAGTCCCATTATACAGAGAGGGGAGATCATTATCAGGGTTTAGATACTCAGTCCCATTACACAGAGAGGGGAGATCATTATCAGGGTATAGATACTCAGTCCCATTATACAGAGAGGGGAGATCATTATCAGGGTATAGATACTCAGTCCCATTATACAGAGAGGGGAGATCATTATCAGGGTATAGATACTCAGTCCCATTATACAGAGAGGGGAGATCATTATCAGGGTATAAATACTCAGTCCCATTATACAGAGAGGGGAGATCATTATCAGGTATAGATACTCAGTCCCATTATACAGAGAGGGGAGATCATTATCAGGTATAGATACTCAGTCCCATTATACAGAGAGGGGAGACCATTATCAGGGTATAGATACTCAGTCCCATTATACAGAGAGGGGAGATCATTATCAGGGTATAGATACTCAGTCCCATTATACAGAGAGGGGAGATCATTATCAGGTATATATACTCAGTCCCATTATACAGAGAGGGGAGATCATTATCAGGTATAGATACTCAGTCCCATTATACAGAGAGGGGAGATCATTATCAGGGTTTAGATACTCAGTCCCATTACACAGAGAGGGGAGATCATTATCAGGTATAGATACTCAGTCCCATTATACAGAGAGGGGAGATCATTATCAGGGTATAGATACTCAGTCCCATTACACAGAGAGGGGGGATCATTATCAGGATATAGATACTCAGTCCCATTATACAGAGAGGGGAGATCATTATCAGGATATAGATACTCATCCCATTATACAGAGAGGGGAGATCATTATCAGGGTATAGATACTCAGTCCCATTATACAGAGAGGGGAGATCATTATCAGGGTATAGATACTCAGTCCTATTATACAGAGAGGGGAGATCATTATCAGGTATAGATACTCAGTCCCATTATACAGAGAGGGGAAGTTCATTATCAGGTATAGATACTCAGTCCCATTATACAGAGAGGGGAGATCATTATCAGGTATAGATACTCAGTCCCATTATACAGAGAGGGGAGACCATTATCAGGGTATAGATACTCAGTCCCATTATACAGAGAGGGGAGATCATTATCAGGGTATAGATACTCAGTCCCATTATACAGAGAGGGGAGATCATTATCAGGTATATATACTCGGTCCCATTATACAGAGAGGGGAGATCATTATCAGGTATAGATACTCAGTCCCATTATACAGAGAGGGGAGATCATTATCAGGGTTTAGATACTCAGTCCCATTACACAGAGAGGGGAGATCATTATCAGGTATAGATACTCAGTCCCATTATACAGAGAGGGGAGATCATTATCAGGTATAGATACTCAGTCCCATTATACAGAGAGGGGAGATCATTATCAGGTATAGATACTCAGTCCCATTATACAGAGAGGGGAGACCATTATCAGGGTATAGATACTCAGTCCCATTATACAGAGAGGGGAGATCATTATCAGGGTATAGATACTCAGTCCCATTATACAGAGAGGGGAGATCATTATCAGGTATAGATACTCAGTCCCATTATACAGAGAGGGGAGATCATTATCAGGTATAGATACTCAGTCCCATTATACAGAGAGGGGAGACCATTATCAGGGTATAGATACTCAGTCCCATTATACAGAGAGGGGAGATCATTATCAGGGTATAGATACTCAGTCCCATTATGCAGAGAGGGGAGATCATTATCAGGGTATAAATACTCAGTCCCATTATACAGAGAGGGGAGATCATTATCAGGTATAGATACTCAGTCCCATTATACAGAGAGGGGAGATCATTATCAGGTATAGATACTCAGTCCCATTATACAGAGAGGGGAGATCATTATCAGGTATAGATACTCAGTCCCATTATACAGAGAGGGGAGATCATTATCAGGTATATATACTCAGTCCCATTATACAGAGAGGGGAGATCATTATCAGGTATAGATACTCAGTCCCATTATACAGAGAGGGGAGATCATTATCAGGTATAGATACTCAGTCCCATTATACAGAGAGGGGAGATCATTATCAGGGTATAGATACTCAGTCCCATTACACAGAGAGGGGGGATCATTATCAGGATATAGATACTCAGTCCCATTATACAGAGAGGGGAGATCATTATCAGGTATAGATACTCAGTCCCATTATACAGAGAGGGGAGATCATTATCAGGATATAGATACTCATCCCATTATACAGAGAGGGGAGATCATTATCAGGGTTTAGATACTCAGTCCCATTACACAGAGAGGGGAGATCATTATCAGGTATAGATACTCAGTCCCATTATACAGAGAGGGGAGATCATTATCAGGTATAGATACTCAGTCCCATTACACAGAGAGGGGGGATCATTATCAGGATATAGATACTCAGTCCCATTATACAGAGAGGGGAGATCATTATCAGGTATAGATACTCAGTCCCATTATACAGAGAGGGGAGATCATTATCAGGTATAGATACTCAGTCCCATTATACAGAGAGGGGAGACCATTATCAGGGTATAGATACTCAGTCCCATTATACAGAGAGGGGAGATCATTATCAGGGTATAGATACTCAGTCCCATTATACAGAGAGGGGAGATCATTATCAGGATATAGATACTCATCCCATTATACAGAGAGGGGAGATCATTATCAGGGTATAGATACTCAGTCCTATTATACAGAGAGGGGAGATCATTATCAGGTATAGATACTCAGTCCCATTATACAGAGAGGGGAGATCATTATCAGGTATAGATACTCAGTCCCATTATACAGAGAGGGGAGATCATTATCAGGTATAGATACTCAGTCCCATTATACAGAGAGGGGAGATCATTATCAGGTATAGATACTCAGTCCCATTATACAGAGAGGGGAGATCATTATCAGGTATATATACTCAGTCCCATTATACAGAGAGGGGAGATCATTATCAGGTATAGATACTCAGTCCCATTATACAGAGAGGGGAGATCATTATCAGGTATAGATACTCAGTCCCATTATACAGAGAGGGGAGATCATTATCAGGGTATAGATACTCAGTCCCATTACACAGAGAGGGGGGATCATTATCAGGATATAGATACTCAGTCCCATTATACAGAGAGGGGAGATCATTATCAGGTATAGATACTCAGTCCCATTATACAGAGAGGGGAGATCATTATCAGGATATAGATACTCATCCCATTATACAGAGAGGGGAGATCATTATCAGGGTTTAGATACTCAGTCCCATTACACAGAGAGGGGAGATCATTATCAGGTATAGATACTCAGTCCCATTATACAGAGAGGGGAGATCATTATCAGGTATAGATACTCAGTCCCATTACACAGAGAGGGGGGATCATTATCAGGATATAGATACTCAGTCCCATTATACAGAGAGGGGAGATCATTATCAGGATATAGATACTCATCCCATTATACAGAGAGGGGAGATCATTATCAGGGTATAGATACTCAGTCCTATTATACAGAGAGGGGAGATCATTATCAGGTATAGATACTCAGTCCCATTATACAGAGAGGGGAGATCATTATCAGGGTATAGATACTCAGTCCCATTATACAGAGAGGGGAGATCATTATCAGGGTATAGATACTCAGTCCCATTATACAGAGAGGGGAGATCATTATCAGGTATAGATACTCAGTCCCATTATACAGAGAGGGGAGATCATTATCAGGGTATAGATACTCAGTCCCATTACACAGAGAGGGGAGATCATTATCAGGTATAGATACTCAGTCCCATTATACAGAGAGGGGAGATCATTATCAGGGTATAGATACTCAGTCCCATTATACAGAGAGGGGAGATCATTATCAGGTATAGATACTCAGTCCCATTATACAGAGAGGGGAGATCATTATCAGGTATAGATACTCAGTCCCATTATACAGAGAGGGGAGATCATTATCAGGGTATAGATACTCAGTCCCATTATACAGAGAGGGGAGATCATTATCAGGGTATAGATACTCAGTCCCATTATACAGAGAGGGGAGATCATTATCAGGGTATAGATACTCAGTCCCATTATACAGAGAGGGGAGATCATTATCAGGGTATAGATACTCAGTCCCATTACACAGAGAGGGGAGATCATTATCAGGGTATAGATACTCAGTCCCATTATACAGAGAGGGGAGATCATTATCAGGTATAGATACTCAGTCCCATTATACAGAGAGGGGAGATCATTATCAGGGTATAGATACTCAGTCCCATTACACAGAGAGGGGAGATCATTATCAGGTATAGATACTCAGTCCCATTATACAGAGAGGGGAGATCATTATCAGGGTATAGATACTCTGTCCCATTATACAGAGAGGGGAGATCATTATCAGGTATAGATACTCAGTCCCATTATACAGAGAGGGGAGATCATTATCAGGATATAGATACTCATCCCATTATACAGAGAGGGGAGATCATTATCAGGGTATAGATACTCAGTCCTATTATACAGAGAGGGGAGATCATTATCAGGTATAGATACTCAGTCCCATTATACAGAGAGGGGAGATCATTATCAGGTATAGATACTCAGTCCCATTATACAGAGAGGGGAGATCATTATCAGGTATAGATACTCAGTCCCATTATACAGAGAGGGGAGATCATTATCAGGTATAGATACTCAGTCCCATTATACAGAGAGGGGAGATCATTATCAGGGTATAGATACTCAGTCCCATTATACAGAGAGGGGAGATCATTATCAGGGTATAGATACTCAGTCCCATTATACAGAGAGGGGAGATCATTATCAGGTATAGATACTCAGTCCCATTATACAGAGAGGGGAGATCATTATCAGGGTATAGATACTCAGTCCCATTACACAGAGAGGGGAGATCATTATCAGGTATAGATACTCAGTCCCATTATACAGAGAGGGGAGATCATTATCAGGGTATAGATACTCAGTCCCATTATACAGAGAGGGGAGATCATTATCAGGTATAGATACTCAGTCCCATTATACAGAGAGGGGAGATCATTATCAGGTATAGATACTCAGTCCCATTATACAGAGAGGGGAGATCATTATCAGGGTATAGATACTCAGTCCCATTATACAGAGAGGGGAGATCATTATCAGGGTATAGATACTCAGTCCCATTATACAGAGAGGGGAGATCATTATCAGGGTATAGATACTCAGTCCCATTATACAGAGAGGGGAGATCATTATCAGGGTATAGATACTCAGTCCCATTACACAGAGAGGGGAGATCATTATCAGGGTATAGATACTCAGTCCCATTATACAGAGAGGGGAGATCATTATCAGGTATAGATACTCAGTCCCATTATACAGAGAGGGGAGATCATTATCAGGGTATAAATACTCAGTCCCATTATACAGAGAGGGGAGATCATTATCAGGTATAGATACTCAGTCCCATTATACAGAGAGGGGAGATCATTATCAGGTATAGATACTCAGTCCCATTATACAGAGAGGGGAGATCATTATCAGGGTATAGATACTCAGTCCCATTACACAGAGAGGGGAGATCATTATCAGGTATAGATACTCAGTCCCATTATACAGAGAGGGGAGATCATTATCAGGGTATAGATACTCAGTCCCATTATACAGAGAGGGGAGATCATTATCAGGTATAGATACTCAGTCCCATTATACAGAGAGGGGAGATCATTATCAGGTATAGATACTCAGTCCCACTATACAGAGAGGGGAGATCATTATCAGGGTATAGATACTCAGTCCCATTACACAGAGAGGGGAGATCATTATCAGGTATAGATACTCAGTCCCATTATACAGAGAGGGGAGATCATTATCAGGGTATAGATACTCAGTCCCATTATACAGAGAGGGGAGATCATTATCAGGTATAGATACTCAGTCCCATTATACAGAGAGGGGAGATCATTATCAGGTATAGATACTCAGTCCCATTATACAGAGAGGGGAGATCATTATCAGGATATAGATACTCAGTCCCATTATACAGAGAGGGGAGATCATTATCAGGATATAGATACTCAGTCCCATTATACAGAGAGGGGAGATCATTATCAGGGTATAGATACTCAGTCCCATTATACAGAGAGGGGAGATCATTATCAGGGTATAGATACTCAGTCCCATTATACAGAGAGGGGAGATCATTATCAGGGTATAGATACTCAGTCCCATTATACAGAGAGGGGAGATCATTATCAGGATATAGATACTCAGTCCCATTATACAGAGAGGGGAGATCATTATCAGGGTATAGATACTCAGTCCCATTACACAGAGAGGGGAGATCATTATCAGGTATAGATACTCAGTCCCATTATACAGAGAGGGGAGATCATTATCAGGGTATAGATACTCTGTCCCATTATACAGAGAGGGGAGATCATTATCAGGTATAGATACTCAGTCCCATTATACAGAGAGGGGAGATCATTATCAGGATATAGATACTCATCCCATTATACAGAGAGGGGAGATCATTATCAGGGTATAGATACTCAGTCCTATTATACAGAGAGGGGAGATCATTATCAGGTATAGATACTCAGTCCCATTATACAGAGAGGGGAGATCATTATCAGGTATAGATACTCAGTCCCATTATACAGAGAGGGGAGATCATTATCAGGTATAGATACTCAGTCCCATTATACAGAGAGGGGAGATCATTATCAGGTATAGATACTCAGTCCCATTATACAGAGAGGGGAGATCATTATCAGGGTATAGATACTCAGTCCCATTATACAGAGAGGGGAGATCATTATCAGGGTATAGATACTCAGTCCCATTATACAGAGAGGGGAGATCATTATCAGGTATAGATACTCAGTCCCATTATACAGAGAGGGGAGATCATTATCAGGGTATAGATACTCAGTCCCATTACACAGAGAGGGGAGATCATTATCAGGTATAGATACTCAGTCCCATTATACAGAGAGGGGAGATCATTATCAGGGTATAGATACTCAGTCCCATTATACAGAGAGGGGAGATCATTATCAGGTATAGATACTCAGTCCCATTATACAGAGAGGGGAGATCATTATCAGGTATAGATACTCAGTCCCATTATACAGAGAGGGGAGATCATTATCAGGGTATAGATACTCAGTCCCATTATACAGAGAGGGGAGATCATTATCAGGGTATAGATACTCAGTCCCATTATACAGAGAGGGGAGATCATTATCAGGGTATAGATACTCAGTCCCATTATACAGAGAGGGGAGATCATTATCAGGGTATAGATACTCAGTCCCATTACACAGAGAGGGGAGATCATTATCAGGGTATAGATACTCAGTCCCATTATACAGAGAGGGGAGATCATTATCAGGTATAGATACTCAGTCCCATTATACAGAGAGGGGAGATCATTATCAGGGTATAAATACTCAGTCCCATTATACAGAGAGGGGAGATCATTATCAGGTATAGATACTCAGTCCCATTATACAGAGAGGGGAGATCATTATCAGGGTATAGATACTCAGTCCCATTATACAGAGAGGGGAGATCATTATCAGGTATAGATACTCAGTCCCATTATACAGAGAGGGGAGATCATTATCAGGGTATAGATACTCAGTCCCATTACACAGAGAGGGGAGATCATTATCAGGGTATAGATACTCAGTCCCATTATACAGAGAGGGGAGATCATTATCAGGTATAGATACTCAGTCCCATTATACAGAGAGGGGAGATCATTATCAGGGTATAAATACTCAGTCCCATTATACAGAGAGGGGAGATCATTATCAGGTATAGATACTCAGTCCCATTATACAGAGAGGGGAGATCATTATCAGGTATAGATACTCAGTCCCACTATACAGAGAGGGGAGATCATTATCAGGGTATAGATACTCAGTCCCATTATACAGAGAGGGGAGATCATTATCAGGTATAGATACTCAGTCCCATTATACAGAGAGGGGAGATCATTATCAGGTATAGATACTCAGTCCCATTATACAGAGAGGGGAGATCATTATCAGGATATAGATACTCAGTCCCATTATACAGAGAGGGGAGATCATTATCAGGATATAGATACTCAGTCCCATTATACAGAGAGGGGAGATCATTATCAGGGTATAGATACTCAGTCCCATTATACAGAGAGGGGAGATCATTATCAGGGTATAGATACTCAGTCCCATTATACAGAGAGGGGAGATCATTATCAGGATATAGATACTCAGTCCCATTATACAGAGAGGGGAGATCATTATCAGGGTATAGATACTCAGTCCCATTATACAGAGAGGGGGGATCATTATCAGGTATAGATACTCAGTCCCATTATTCAGAGAGGAGAGATTATCAGGCTATAGATATTCATGCCCATCCTTATCAGTGTGTAGACCCTGTATTAGTCCTATAATTGGCTTGGGTTGAATGAAGGAATGAGAGAACATACAGACTCTGTACACACACACACATAACAACCCCCTTGAATTAAAGCACAGGCTTCCCCTCTGCCCCATCAATATTATCTTTCTCTACACTCTTGTCACGCAACTACTTATCTATTTGGTATCACAAAGCCCCAGCACATACTTGCGCACACATCATTCTTTTGAGTGAGTTACAGCAGTTTGGTTACTAAAAATATCCCTCAAGCACATGAGCTCTGCAATCACATACTTAAACCTCAGCATGTAAAGCAGGGTCAGGTCTTACTTGAGCCACAGGCTGGATTACTGCTTACTATAGAATGGATGTCCGGCAATAACACCAACAATCCTTCACATTAGTTTGTTCTGTGAGCTGATTTTAGTTCCAGGAGGTTGTAACCCTGGGACCCTTGGCTGTAAATGGCCTGGGTAGATGTGCAAATAGCATAAACTGTTAAGAAACAAATGAGTTAAAGAAATATAGAGTAAATAATGTCCCCCCCATTGTAAAGTATAAGGATATTATAAGTCACCCTGTAACCATAGAAAAGCTCAAGGCCAAAGGCTGAATGCTGACATCACTAAGCACCATTTATAAGGATATAATTGATAGGATATTCATGGCTTTTTGTATTATAAGGATATAATACACAAAAGTCATGAATATCTTATAAACGGTGAGTAGTGATGTCATCAGTTATAAACGGTGAATAGTGATGCCCAGCGACAAATCGCTTCTTCTTCAGCGACTAATCTCCCTTAACTGCCTTCCCCCCGCCTAGAATCTAAATCGAAGTCGGGATGGCACTCTGAGCACTTTGTTTTCCGAAGTCGCCTGAAGCTGCCTCACGAGGAAACTTCGGGCAACTTTGGAAAGCCGAAGCGATCTGAGTGCCATCCCTCCGGCGATTTACATTCTAGCCGATGGGAAGGCTGTTTGGGGAGATTAGAAATAGCGATTTGTCGCTGGGTGACTAATCTCTTGAAATAGCAGCGTGTGCCCTGGCCCTTAATCCCAAAGATTTCTGAAACAGTTTACGATGGGAAGGCTAAAATGATTAGTTCTAAGACATTGAACTGATTCCATTGGCTAGGCTTCAATGACCTCATCAGTAGTTGCCTCCTCATACTTCAATACATTGAGCTTGAAACACGTCTTGTTAATAATCACTAATTGCACCCTAGTATTAACAGAATATACCTGGATCCTCATGATCTTTCATATGACTTTGGCTTTGTTATGTTTCCATTATGTTTCCCTGGGGCTACATAGACTCTAGACCAGTGATCCCCAACCAGTGGCTCGTGAGCACCATGTTGCTCTCCGACTTCTTGGATGTTGCTCCCTATGGCCTCAAAGCAGGTGCTTATTTTTGAATTCCAGGCTTGGAGAAAAGCCTTGGTTGCATAAAAACTAGGTGTACTGCCAAACAGAGTCCCCTGTAGACTGCCAGTTCATGTCAATGGTCAATCACAGCCCTTATTTTGCTCACAGGTAAAAAAGATTGGCGACCCCTGCTATAGAGGAACTTGTGTACTAGGAACCATCACCATACGGTCTATGGGCACAGGGAGCAGTTGGCCTGAGAACCACCACTTCATGTAGAAAGTTTGGTTTCAGTTGTGTAACACAAGGGGTGATATAGTAGGGGCAGGGCTGAGTGCAAAGTGTAAAAATAGGGTGAAATCCATTATGGTGTTTGCACTTTGCTCCATGCCTTAAAAAATTGCTGTAGGTCTGTTTGCTGCAATAAGTAATGCTGAGACCTGCTGCACCCCCCCCCTCATGAATTAAATGTTACCTACAATCCAAAAGCATTATATTTATAAACAGTGTGCTGGATCTGGATGCACACTAGGTGCAAAGTGCAGCCAGACCTCGGACACCAGCCCAATTAGAATGAACACAGCGAGGCCCATTTATGAAAGGTCGAATTTCGAATTTATGTCAATTTTTTTTTTTAATTCGAATATACTCACAATTCAGCTGGTAAGTTATCTAAGCAAAATTTTGATTGTCTATTATTCAATCGAATGGTGCCGACCTAAAAATTCTAATCATATTCGATTCGTATTAGATTTGTACGAATCAAGTTTTTCTCCCGAAAAAAACCTTGAATGTCAGGAAGGCTACGAATATCTCCAAATGGCTCAACGGATCTCTGCCGTTGAACATGAACTCGGCTGGATTTAGGTGGTGAATATTTGAATTAGGACTGTTTCTATGGTCGAGGGGTGATAAATGTCACATTTGAATAGGGGGATTAATATTTGAATGTGTGAATTTTGACACTCAAAAATTTGAATTTACTATTCAATCTGCCCCTAGGGGTTCTGCACCCCTTAAAGCTCTTGCGCTTGCATGCAGAGTCTCTGTAAATTACCCCAATAATCTAAAATATTGAGAGACAGCAGTGATTGCATTAAAACCAACCTGGACCCCTTAACTTATTTTCCAGTCTCCTTAAAATATCATAACAATAACAATAACTAGCGATGAGTGAAACTGTCCCGTTTTGCTTCAGCAAATAATCCTCAAAACCCCGAAAAAATTATTGAAAATTACGAGAAACGGATCGAAGTCGATGGGCGTCAAAATAATTTCGACGCAAGCAACAGTTATTATACATGTCACTCTTTTGTCCAAATGCAATAACATCAATGGGCGTCAAAATTATTTTGACATGCGTCGATTCTGGCGTGCAAACAGTTTCGCGAAAAACATTCACAGTTGGCGAATTACAGAAATTCGCACGAATCCATAACTGGCGAATAAATTTGCCCATCACTAACTGTGGCCCAATGGAATCTGGCAGTGTCCCCAGACTGTTAGAATAACACAGAGCTGCAGTTTTAAGGCTGGAAAAGCTGGTTCTCTGTGTTAAGTGCCAAACTGGCTGCTCTGCATGAAGGCTTGTGGCCAACAATTTCTGGCCTGGAGCCATATTCTGCATTTGGGTCTGTGTGCTAATATGCCATGCACTGGGACTGGCCTTTGATGTATTATTATGGCATAAGAAGAAAGCTATAAACAACCTAATTTTTTTTTTACTATAGGTATGGGACCTGTTATCCAGAATGCTAGGGATCTTTCTGTAATTTGGATGTTCATACCTTAAGTCTACTGGAAAATCATATCAACCCAATAGGCTGGTTTTGCTTCCAATAAGGATTAATTATAACTTAGTTGGGATCAAGTACAAGTTACTTTTTTATTATTATAGAGAAAAAGAAAATCATTTTTAGAAATTCTGAATATTTGGATAAAATGGAGTCTATGGAGCAGATTTGCTAGGGCGAAGTGACTAGCGCTGGTGAAAATTCACCAGCGCGACCTCATTCAGGCACGTTGCCGATTTACTAACGGGCGAAAATTCGCTAGCGAAAGAGACAGACGC
Source organism: Xenopus petersii (assembly GCA_038501925.1). Lineage (NCBI taxonomy): Eukaryota > Metazoa > Chordata > Amphibia > Anura > Pipidae > Xenopus > Xenopus petersii. The sequence goes on along the minus strand of CM076677.1, from coordinate 10,088,628 downwards.
TAGCACTCATTCGCATTCTATTGCCAGGCAAATTTTCGCTCTGGCGAATGGACGTAACTCTGCAAAATGTGGATTTTACTGAACGTTACCACTTTCACCAGACTTGCCTTCACCAGCTCAGACCGGGTGCAATGGAGTGCACAGGACTTCCTCAATTTTTAGTGGAAAAAGTCCCAAAAAACGCTGGTGTCTTTTTTTTTTTCAGAGTGATAGGCTGCAAAAGTCCTTACATTTTTTTTTTTGGGTAACCGGGTTCCCCCCTACATTTACTAACATATGACACATAAAATATACACTGGGCTCATGTGTAGGGCAATATAACAACTCTATTTAATTTTATTAAGGTTCCCCGGGCTTGTGTAATGTAATGTATTTGCTGCAACATATACGTCCATTCAACTTTATAATTTTCCGCCGTATGCAAATTAGCCAAAGCTAGCGCATCTTCGCTTTGATTGCCGAAGTAACGCTAGCGAAAATTCACCAGCGTTCAGCGCCCTGGACGCAACTTTGCATTTTAGTGAACTAGCGTTTTCCTAGTGAATTTACACCTGGCGAAGTGTTGCGATATCTGTGAAGCCATCGCTGGTGAATTTTCGCCGGTTAGTGAATTTGCCCCTATGGGAGATGGCCATTCTGTAATTTGGAGCTTTCTGGATAACGGGTTTCCAGATATCGGATCCCATACCTGTACTAACATTGGGCATTGGTGCACAGACTTGATCCTTTCTATGCCAGCTGAACAGTGACTCATGAGTAGCATGTGTTATGGATGTTAAAGGGATACTGTCATGGGGAAAAAACATTTTTTTCAAAATGAATCAGTTAATAGTGCTGCTCCAGCAGAATTCTGCACTGAAATCCATTTCTCAAAAGAGCAAACTGATTTTTTTATATTTAATTTTGAAATCTGACATGGGACTAGACATATTGTCAATTTCCCAGCTGCCCCAAGTCATGTGACTTGTGCTCTGATAAACGTCAATCACTCTTTACTGCTGTACTGCAAGTTGGAGTGATATCACCCCTCCCTTTTTCCTCCCAGCAGCCAAACAAAAGAACAATGGGAAGGTAACCAGATAACAGCTCCCTAACACAGATAACAGCTGCGTGGTAGATCTAAGAACAACACTCAATAGTAAAAACCCATGTCCCACTGAGACACATTCAGTTACATTGAGAAGGAAAAACAGCAGCCTGCCAGAAAGCATTTCTCTCCTAAAGTGCAGGCACAAGTCACATGACCAGGGGCAGCTGGGAAATTGACAAGAAGTCTAGCCCCATGTCAGATTTCAAAATTGAATATAAAAAAATCTGTTTGCTCTTTTGAGAAATGGATTTCAGTGCAGAATTCTGCCGGAGCAGCACTATTAACTGATGTGTTTTGAAAAAAACATGTTTTCCGATGACAGGATCCCTGTAAGAATTTGCTGCCATTGTAACTACTTCTCTACTTCTTACATTTTTCATTAATGCCCCACTTTAGCGGCAGAGGCACAACAGAAACATAACTAAAAACATCTTTCTTTGCGCATAAATATTTCATCTTGTAGTGCCATAGGCCCCCTAATCCCAAAGTGCAATCTAGCCTCCTCCAATCAGCTCATTTTGGCAAGAACAGACTCCATATACAAAACTAAATTGCATTTAGTATTCATCAATTATACACAAAAAATGGTCTGCACCAATCCTGTAAACTTGGAAAGGTTTAAAAAAAAAACAACCACTGTTGGGGCTCAGTCCTGAACTACAGTAAATTGACTCTGGGGCTGAATGATGCTGCGAGTCCCACAAGGTCAGTAAAGATAAATAGATTGTTCCTGGAAAACCAAATATTTACTGGATAACGGAACAAATAAAAGAAAAAAAACTTTGTGCAAGGGGATTATATAGTGAATAAAGTAGCCCCTCTTGTAAAATATAAGGATATTATAAGTCACCGAGGAGTTCCATGACCATATAAAAGCACGAGGCCTCATTTTTTCCAACAAGGGTTACTTTATAGGGATTTATCAAGGGTCGCATTTTCGAATTTGAAAAACTTCGAAATTCTAATTCAAAAATACCAAATTTATTAAACAAAAACAAGTTCGTTTTTTTGCCGAAAAGGTCAGTTTTAAATCAAATAGGTAAGTTTTCGATCGAATTCAAATCGTACAAATTGAAGTACTAACACATTCGATAGGCTAAAACAGCAATTCGGCAGGTTTTAGAGGGCGAATGGTCGTAGTCGAATTTTCAAAGGGACAGTACATGATACATTTTGAAATTCTAATTTTTTTATTTTTTTCAAATTCAAATGGAATTTGGACAATTCCCTAGTCGCAAAAGTACACAAAAAATTAGAGTACAATAAGATTTTTTTTTAAATTAAAATTTTCACTTCAACCTTTGATAAATCTGCTCCTATTTAATATAATACACAAGTGTACAACTCACCGTTTATAAGGATAAAATTTACAAGATATTCATGGCTTTTGTGTATTATATAGTGAATAAAGTACCCCCTCTTGTAAAATTATATTATAAGTTACCGAGGAGTTCTATGACCATATAAAAACACGAGGACAAAGGCCTATTCAAATTAGGGGTGGGAAGGGCAATAATGTTTTTACTTCCTTGTTTTGTGACAAAAAGTCATGTTATTTCCTTCCCTGTCGCTAATTTACATATGCAAATTAGGGTTCAGATTCGGTTCGGCCTAGCAGAAGGATTAAGTGCCCACAAGGCACGAAACGCATAAGGCTACATCATTTGAGTTGTTTCTTTGTTAAATAAAATATACTTTTAATCGTTTCAAACCCTGGATAACTTGGATTTACACCCCGGAGCATTGCTGATGTGAATACTAAGAATATCTTTCATTTATAGAATATATTCATATAGAATCCAACAGTAGCTTCACAAGGCATATGTCAATTCTGAATTTGGCAGCCCAGGGAAAATGCCCTGTCTGAAAATCAGTCTAATATAGAGATGACCGCATTCCTCCCCTAATTCGTGGCTGGAAAATTGCTCCACTTTAGGCCATGATCTGCAGCGGCCAAACCCATTTACTGATAGGTCTTATAGTCTGAGTGTCTGGACTGTCCCTTCTAAATAAGGACAATTAGGAGGTATGATATACAGTATTTGTAACCTCTCTGTGCCCCATGAACATGCACTAAACATGGCTTATTACATCTCTTTTCTCTATAAAGATAGTGCAGACTGCCCATGTAAGCAGCCACTGGCAGATGGATAAAACACTGTGTGGGGTGAGAGCTCTACATTCTTCTGAGATACATATTCCATGGCCAACTTTTGCTGAGCTATATCCAAAAAATTCAGTTCAATCTTGAAAAAAAAAAAATCCACCCCTCTGCATTTGTAATTATACCCCCTCTGCAGCAATCATACCTATGAGCAAAGGTCAGCAGAGGGGAAAGAGTTAATTTAGGAATTGCTGACGTGGGTGAAAGCTTGCGGCAATTTCCCTGCTGCGCCGAGTCCTGATGGGGAACATCTGTTCTCTGTCCTTGTCCAAGCGGAATGACATGAACATGTGGCCTTGACTGTGAAATTTCCAATATTCATTTGTTTATGAAATCAGTGCTTCTAAAGTTATTTTAGAAGCACTAAAGTTCAGAAGAGCAGACTCTGTGACTGCAGAGGGACCTGGGCCTTAGTGAGGGGCAGAGGAAGGACCTGCAAAGTGTCCTGGTTTGTCCTGGTCTGCAGTGCACTAAAAACATCCCATTAAAGACTCCTGACCATTCACAGGTTACTCATCTGTACCAATGTAGGTGGGGCAATACCAATTTAAACACCTGAAAAAGGTTGAGACTTGGCCAAAACTGTGTGCACAGGGCAGATCTAGGTATGGTGGACATAGATAGAATGGATCTCTATAATGTCTCTTTTCACTGCTCTAACTTATCCCTATAACTACATAGAAAGTGATTTATTGTCTATATATATATATATGCCCATCCAACTGCATTAAGTTTTACATAAACTGTCAAATATCTGACTCCAGTGCAACTGGGGCTGCCAGTGCCCAACTCATTTTTGGTCATTCCAGGCAGGACTAAGTAGCCTCTGTCTAATGGGCTGCACTTTATCTATAATGATAACAGGTTGCGGCTGGGGGAAGAGAGGGATTTATTTATACAGAGAGTTTCTCCGTGGACTGCTGATTTGTTTGACTTCGCTCTTTGGGAAGTGTTTCATTTTCAAATGCTGCCCAGTTAAGGGCAGGGGCACAAGGGCAGATTCAGGGAAATTTAGTCGCCTGGCGACTAATCGCCTCTTCTTTGGGGCAACAATCTCCCCGAACTGCCTTCCGTCTGCCTTCCGTCTGCTAAAATGAAAAATCGCTTGCGGCAATGCACTTGCGGCGCTTCGATTTCCGAAGTCGACCGAAGTTTCCTCGTGAAGCAACTTCGCGCGACTTCGGAAATCGACAGGCAACTAAATCTCCCCCAATCTGCCGGTGTGCTAAAGCCCTTAAAGGAAAACTATATCCCCAAAATGAACACTTAAGCAACAGATAGTTTAAATCAAATTGAATGACATATTAAAGAATCTTACCAAACTGGAATATATATTTACATAAATATTGCCCTTTTACATCTCTTGCCTTGAACCACCATTTCGTGACTCTATCTGTGCTGCCTCAGAGATCACCTGACCAGAAATACTACAACACTAACTGTAACAGGAAGAAGTGAGGAAGCAAAAGGCAGAACTCTGTCTGTTAATTGGCTCATGTGACCTTACATGTGGTTTGTGTGCACAGTGAATCTTACAATCTCAGGGGGCGGCCCTTATTTTTTAAAATGGCAATTTTCTATTTATGATTACCCAATGGCACATACTACTAAAAAAGTATATTATTATGATAATGGTTCATTTACATGAAGCAGGGTTTTACATATGAGCTGTTTTACTCAGTATCTTTTAATAAAGACCTACATTGTTTGGGGGGTATAGTTTTCCTTTAAGGGAGAGACACACGGTCAGATTCAGGAAGATTAGTGGCCCTGAAGAAGAGGAGATCTCGCCAAATCTTACCATGTGTCTCTGCCCTTAAGGGTGGTGGCAGACTAGAGATTAGACACCCAGCGACAAATCTTCACTACTTCAGGCGACTAATCTCCGCAAAATGCCTTCCCGCCAGCAAGAATACGAATCACCAGAGGGATGTCATTTTGGGTGACTTTGGAAACCTGAAGTGATTCTTATGCCTTTTCAGGGAGATAAGTCGCCCAAAGTAGTAAAGATTTGACGCTGACGACTAATCTCCCGGTCTGCCACCACCCTAAACCTTAAATCAAAAATCCTGACCACCTTTTTGCCCCCCTTGCTCTTCTAAGACACACACTTAAAGGAAAACTAAACCCCCAATAATAATAACCCCTACCCACTATACACAGGTGATTACCCCTGAAAGTGCCCCTAATTCATTACTCACCTATAGATGCAAAGTAAGCGCAGAGGAGCTCATGCTTAGGTATTCTTCGGGTCTTCTTCCCGTCTGCAATTTCCAGCAGTTGCTGTGAACCAGAAGACTGCTCCAACCACACATGGGTCAACACGGCGTTCACTTCCCGAAGAATACCGAAGAGCCGGAAGATGGCACCCATGAGCTCCACTGCGCTTACTCTGCACCTAAATGTGAGTAATGAATTAGGTGCACTTTCAGGGGTAATCACCTGTGTGTGTGGGGGGGAGGTAGTGGGTAGGGGTTTTTATTATTGGGGGCTTTAGTTCTCCTTTAAATCAGGTTTTTCAGGACACACTTAGTCTAATGTCACATGCAGTGATTTCTCTGAAACACACATTGCAGCTGACCAAAAAAAGCTAATGTGATTGGCTGCTATGGGTTACTTACTGCCCATACTTCTATCTTGACTGACGGAACCTCTACAACTGCAATGGTCTCCCACAACTTTTGTCTCACTTCCTTTCCTTTTTCTGTCGTAAGCTCATGTGAGCAGGGTCCTTCCCCCTATTGTCTATTAACAATATGCAGTTGTACAATGTTCGCTGCTGAGACATTTCTTTCTGTATGTGCAGACTGTTATGTCTTGGCTTTGTATCCCCTCACTGTGTAACACACTCTGGCAAACAATGGTGCTTTAATAGTAATAACAATAATATTATTATTAGTATTAACATGTTTTTTTAGAGCGCCAACATATTGCGCAGCGCTGTATATATAATAATGTTTCTGAAATATGTCAGCAGAACACCCATTGTATAAGTTAGACCCTCTGACCTTTCTGACACTGTATGTACACTTCTGGATTTTAAGGTGACCACTGACCCCTTTATCCAATATTAATTCGTTATAATGTTAAGGTATTACTATTTTACTTCCAGTGTGTGGTATGGGGTCTTGGCAGCAGGCTGTCTGGTGGGTCCCAGTCCAACACCAAACAACTGGAAAGAAAAACACACAAATATACACAACAGTTTTCTGTTTTCATATAAAGTATACACTGGCGCCCACACCTGTATTTCCTTTGGACTGGCAGTCTTGACTCTGTGGTCTAATTTACAGCTCAGTCTGGTTCCTTTTTCCATTTCATTAAAAGCATTAAAAACATAAGTAACCCTTCATATCTTTTACTTTAAATCCAGCTGTTGATACGCAATCCCTCTATTTAACTCCTCCTATTGCACCATATAACCCTCCCTATAACTCCTCCTATTGCTCCATATAACCCCTCCCTATAACTCCTCCTATTGCTCCATATAACCCTCCCTATAACTCCTCCTATTGCTCCATATAACCCCTCCCTATAACTCCTCCTATTGCTCCATATAACCCCTCCCTATAACTCCTCCTATTGCTCCATATAACCCTCCCTATAACTCCTCCTATTGCTCCATATAACCCTCCTTATAATTCCTCCTATTGCTCCATATAACCCTCCCTATAACTCCTCATATTGCTCCATATAACCCTCCCTATAACTCCTCCTATTGCTCCATATAACCCCTCCCTATAACTCCTCCTATTGCTCCATATAATCCTCCCTATAACTCCTCCTATTGCTCCATATAATCCTCCCTATAGTTCCTCCTATTGCTCCATATAACCCTCCCTATAACTCCTCCTATTGCTCCATATAATCCTCCTGTTTTTCTATATTACCCCTCCTATAATTCATACTTGATTGCCTATTTTATATTTCCATATACCCTTTACTACAATCTTTCATTATATATATATATATATTAGAGCAGGTCTATGCCACTGGAGTCCCAATGGATTAATATGGTTTTCCAATGGATTCTTTATGACCCCGAGTTTGCCCATGAGCTCTGTGCCAGTATTTGTATGACATCATGATGGTGATGTAATGTAGCCATATATAACAATATAGTAAATTATATAACAGGCTCCCTGCAGGGACAAGCTGGAGAGTGGAGGGAAGCTGTACATTTAGTAGCACAGACAGACAGACAGACACAGACGGTGACCACACACAAGTTACTAACTGTCTAGCCTTCTTTATAAAGTAAGTGCACACAAGCTGCTCACTCTTTATTTCCATCAGTCTGACTTCCATCTCTCTCATCTCTGTATTAACACACACACACACACATATATATATATATATATATATATATATATACACACACACAGTATTTGTCATTTTGTAGGTGGATCCCAAAAACCTTTGTTAATCAGCTGCTCTAGGCATTCAGCAGTGATTCAGGAATACAACGCCCTGTACCCCACACACTGTCAGGACTTGTTAAAACCCAAACTGCTGGAAAGCCCCATGTGGACGATCCATGAACCTGTCAATCTGGGCAGATATTTTTGTGCCAACATTCTTCCCTTCTTACTTCCCACTCTTGTATTGTCTGTTCCCTGACATCTCAGACACTCTCCTGTTTCCATTCATTCCCCCATCTGCATCACCCCCTCCCTCTCACCCCTATGAAATTGTACATGGCCTTGTGTATATGGGAACCACTGTGGAACTCCTATATTCTCCTCTCCCAGTGCCAATCCCACGCTCTCCTTATCACTCTTAAAGGCACACTAACACCAAAATGTTAAAGCTGCTGCATTCTCGTGTGTATAGCCTGTGCTGGGAATACTGGGCCAGTTCCTAAGCAGCGATAAACTGTCTTAGTCACAAAATATCTTAAAACAGTTCCTGAATCCTGACATTATTGTACAATAAAAAAAATATTCTTTTAAAGTCAAACATGCTTTTTTTTTACTATTGTTTTGTTATAAATAAATACACCAGAGTAGTTGATAAAGTAGTGGGAAGTGAAATATTTCTACTGCAAATATAAATCATGTCTCCGTTCATGTTACTCCCAGTATCCCCTGATAGACAGATGCTGGAATTTGTAATCCCCCCATGATGATAACTGGGGCACGATAAGTTACAGATCTACATTCTAATAGACTTACTGTAAATGTTTTTTGGTGGCTTTACTTGCAGGAGAAGATTGGGAAACAGACGATCAGGTCTTTGGTGGTCTCTCCACTGATCAGATCCACACCCCCAAAGAGTCCCTATAAATCCCACTCTTGCTTGATTATCACAGGGAGGGGTTCATATGTGAAAGGGGATCCAGCAGGTAACGTGATCCCAGCCACAAACTTGGGTGCACCTTGACTCCTTCTCTGCCATTCAGCACCCTAGATCCCATGTAGGTGCCGACTTCCCACTTCCAAGATATGAGAGTGGGGTTTGGTGGGGTGCGCTCCCTACACCCATTTCTCTGGCTTTCTCTTCTTTCCCTCCTCCAGAAATACAATCCAGATGTTTTTTCTTTCCTCCTATAATTTGGCTTGGGAAGTGGAGAGATGGTGAAGGGGGAGAGTGAAGTAGAAAGTGTTTTTTTAAGGCTTCTCTTTGGTCAGCAGCTGTGACAGACACAAGAGTTGTAGGAGAATTGTACTCCGAGCTGCACTAAGTCTATCTCTCCCTCTGTGTCTCCTCCCCCAGCTCTTTCACTGTGTCTGCCTCCCCCTTCCCTTCTCTACACATTCACTATTCTCTGCTATCTGCTCAGGGAACTAACTCATTATAGAATAGCATTTGCCTAGAGATGGGGGGTTGTGAATGGGTGGGACTGCTTTTATTATAAAGGATCTGTCCTGCACATGTGATCCCGAGGGGAACTTCAGGGATCCAAGCAGCCCATGTGCATTTGGGACACGGCACATGTGACTTTGTGGCTCGTTCCACGCCCCGGTCATATAGTCACAGGCACAAAGTGATCTTTCTCACTGGGAAGCCAAGGGACCTAATGACTGTGAAATGTTTCTTCTTCTTCAGGCTAATGTCACACTGGTGGCTTTTCCTTTGGGATTCAATTACCGAGGATAATCAGTTCAAATGTGACAAATGACCTGCTGCTAGATAAGCCACACGGGCTTGACTTCTGACAGTCACTGGAAAGTTCCGTCAGCCCTGAGAACCACCAACCTGCAAAGCAAGTAAAGTCAGGGGTCAGTGCTGTATCACAGCTGCAAATATTCCCAGATGCAACAGTTGAGTCCTATTTAGCCCTACCATTTATTTATCACTGCAATGATCCACAAACCACACCCAAGTCAGCCTATCTCCCACCCACCTGTCAGTAGGGTGGCCACACAGGGCCACCATTAGAAATTGAGAGGCAAAATTCGGGCCTGCCCACCCCAGCCCCCAAGCCCCACCCCAGCCCCCAATCCCCACCCCAGCCCCCAAGCCCCACCCCAGATCCCGCCCACTTCACACCACAGTAAAAAGGCCGCACAGACATCAGTGCTAAAAACAGTAACCCCCCCCCACACAAGTTAGAAAAAATGGTCAGGGCCCGCTTATGAATAAAAAAAACATTTTGAGCCAGGGCCCCCCATAAAAGTTTTTAAAAAATCATTGGCAGCCATGGCTCTACCACCTTACAAGTTAAAAAGAAACATTGGGGCCCCAGAGAATATTTTTTTTAAAAAAAACATGGATGGCAGGGGCTTATAGAGTATTAAAATAATACATTGATGGCCAGGGATTTAATAAAATTAAAAAAAAAAAACACATTGGTGTTCAGCAGAACTGAACTCTTGGCTCCTTTTGTGGCTTTGGGTTTTTTTCGCGGCTTTCGGTCTTTTCGCAGCTTCATGACTTCAACTTTACCCTACCTACTGGGTCTTTTCGCAGCTTCAGAACTTAAAGGAGACATATTGTGTAAAAAAAAAAGAACATACCAGTGAATTATACTCATTTGGATATAGAAGAATTGTGCTTTAAAAAGTAGTGTTTCAGGCTGATTTATTGAATATTTCTGCAAAAACCCTAATAATCCCTCCCTTCTCTTCCACTTCCTGCTCCCTGAATTCCCAGGCTGTGCAGGGGAGCCGGCGGCACTCAGCTCACTGCAATGTAAGACAGGAACCAATCAGCAGCTAGCACGACCTGATAGGGAACTGAAGCCTATATGTGCTTGTGTGACTGTAGGGCTGTGATTGGCTGTCCCCTTCCTACTGTGCTTCTGGCAGGGACCATTAGGACGTGCCCACCCCTCATTTGAAACACAGACACATATTGAATCCGTGTCCTGCATGGCTAATAAGCAATTCATTTGTGGGCGGCAAAACCATTCTAATGCTCCCTGTTCTTAAAGCAAAACTAACATTTAAGGCATGTTTGTGTGCAGTTTTAAATCTTGTTGGCTATACCATCCCTATGCCTTACCAGTCACTAGCTAAGTGCCACCAGGTATATTTGCATAGAGAAGTGCACAAGTGATTGAATACTTGCATTTCCATTCATAGCAGTTGTTGGGCCAGGAAATCGTTTTGGAGGGCCACGTGTGGGTCTTTATTCTTCCTCAGTCCAATAGAAACACATTTTAAGACTCAATGGGCCTTGTAGCACTTTGGGGCCCAAGTGCCGCTTATAAATATATATTCCCGCTTAACAAGCACAAAGTCATTTACTGGGAACTATTACGAAATAAAAAGGTTACGTTTGCAAAGTGTGGGTGGGGCAAAGTGCAAAACAATAATAATCAAACAATCCAAATCTTTAAAAATTATTTCCTTTTTCTCTGTAATAATAAAACAGTAGCTTGTACTTGATCCAAACACGAATATAATTAATCCTTATTGGAAGCAAAACCAGCCTATTGGGTTTATTTCATGTTTACATGATTTTCTAGTAGACTTAAAGGGAACCTGTCATCCATGAAAATTATTCCAAATCCTATTTTATCACATTAGTCAAGCAAAATGGACTTTAATTACACTATATAAATTATCTGAATCTTGTTTCCTTCAGTCTGGGAATTCATAATTATAACAAGCAGGCAGGAGCCATTTTATGGACACTGTTATTAAGACAAGCCTTGTATTATCTCAGAATCTTTTTTTTGCACCAGAATGGGGGACCTGATGTCCATCCCCATGCCCTGGCTACACAATTAAATGGTGAAGAGAACGGAGAATGTGGGGAGAGCAGTGACATCTAGGAAGTGCTAAATGGAAAGTGAAAGTAATTGCCTAAGGCATAGATATTTGATTGACAGCTGAGATTTTTAAATGAGCTTACAACAGCTATTAATGCTTTAATAAAAATAAGAATTTGGATTTCATGTTTAATTTGAAAAGGACTTTTATTATACAGCTTTTTATGTCTAGGTGACAGGTCTGCTTTAAGATCCAAATTACAGGTCCCATACCAGTATCTAATAGCTAAGGCTACTGAACATGTGAGTGTAACTTATAGAGGAGGAGTTGCACATATAGTTCTTAAAGGGGTTGGGGGTTGTTCACCTTTACATTAACTTTAATTATGATGTAGAGAGTGATATTCTGAGACAATTTGCAATTGGTTTTTACTTTGTTTTTTAATTATTTATTTAACTCAGCAGCTCTCTGGGTTGCAGTGTCATCAGTCTGGTTGCTAGGGTCTAAATTAACTCTAGTAATCATGTTCTAATTTGAATAAGAGACTGAATAGAAGCAGGGGGTAATAAAGCGATAACAATAAAATTGTAGGCTTACAAAGCATTTGTCTTTTAGATGGGGTCAGTGACCCCCCATTTGAAATCTGAAAAGAGCCAGAAGAAGAAGGCAAATAGTTCAAAAACTGCAAAAAAATAAAAATAGGCAGGGTTTTGGTCCAGGATCAGGAGGCGTTGGGGCCCTAAGGCAGCAGCCCCAGTGGGCCCCCCAGTCAGACCATGGACCCTGAGCACTTGTGCCTTTAAAATAAATACTAAAGGGCAAGAGCAGTCGTTTGCAGGTCAAAATTTGCTTTTTAATAGAAACACAGTGGGAGGGTAGGAACTGGTGTCTTCCTCTTTTTTATTCCTGGGACTGCACATGGGATAATGACTATTGATGAAGCAGACTGATAAAAACTCCAATGCAGTGCGGCTGCGTTTCCAGACCTGTGACTGTTACTCATGTCCCAATTTCCCGTGAATTCCATGTGACACAGCATTAAAATGTGCCCCGAGATCCATCGTCTTGAAATGAAACCCTTCAAAGACCTTGCCCTCCCCGCACTTCTGATCAGATTTGCTGTTGCTCCATTACACACTGTTACTCATGAATATGATTATACACCTTCCAGCTTAATATTTAACTCCAGATCTGACCTTGAGGGGGTGACATGTGTTGCTTATAGCTGGTTACATCCCTGTTAGGGCAATGGCATAGGTGCTATAAGAAATGATAGGGATCCTTGAATAGGAGTGACCTACAAACACATCCTCTGAATTGCAGGTGCATAATAGAATTAGAGCATATTTATTCACAAAAGCAAATATCCATCCTTAACCTACTGTACCAATAATGCTTTCACTAATATATTATATATATCACTGCTTTCAATAATGTAGTAGTTGAGGTTAAAAAAAACAACCATCATAATCAACCCAAGTAATTCCTTCCTAATTCTAGGCCATACATGGGCTCCTATCAAGCACCTCTACTCTAATATAAAGAACCCCTTAGCTTGGCCAACCAATCCCGATAACTGAGATCATAGTCACACCTTATCAGCTTTTCTTTGAATTCTATTTCAGTAATTCCCATGTTCAGCTCTGGAGACAAAAGCTGCATGGCATATTCTTGATAGGGTCTTAACTTACTCCTGACTTAAACCTACACCCCATTTTAAACAGGACGAAATCTTAAAGGGGGTTGTTCGCCAACTAGTATGATGTAGAGAGTGATTTTCTCACAATTGTTTTTAAATTTTCATTATTTGTTGTTTTTTTTTTTTTTAGTTATTAAGCTTTTTGTTCAGCAGCGATCCAGTTTGCAATTTCAGCAATCTAAATCTAAGAACAGAATAATAAAATCCAGGTCCCACTGAGACACATTCAGTTACATTGAGTAGGAGAAACAACAGCCTGCCAGAAAGCAGTTGCATCCTAATGTGCTGGCTCTTTCTGAAATCACATGACCAGGCAAAATGACCTGAGATACACCTACACACCAATATTACAACTAAAAAAAATACACTTGCTGGTTCAGGAATTAAATTTGATATTGTAGAGTGAATTATATGCAGTGTAAACATTGTACTTTAGAAATAAAAACGACACCATAAACATGACAGAATCCTTTTAAAGTTCCAGTGCAGACAAGAGGTTAGGGCAGGCTGTTTGTCAAAAACAGGGATACAAATCAGAGTGTAAATTCAGTAGTAGCAGTAATACATGCAGGTATGACCTCAACAAACAGGAGAAGTCAATAACAATAACGCCTTTCTAAAACTGACGCCTTTTGTTTTACAAGCTAAGGAAAATAAATTATAACATACTTTGGCTACTTTCAGAATAACCTGTAACCAAAATATTTCAGTTTCTCATGGAGACAAGCTCTCAACCCTTTTGTTTTTACATTGTTTTGGGATTGGTCTTTGCAAGTAGCAATCATTTCCTCATTTTCTATTTTTGTCTTCACAATACAGGATTTCTGCTTTCCGACGTGTGCTGTAGTCTTCATCCTAAAACATTTGTCTTTCAGCCTTGGCTTGCAGTGTTTGAATGTTGTTTTTTTTCTTACATCAAAGCTTAGCTACTGAATATATATATATATATAAAATCTGGTACGGAGGGGGGCAGGGGCCAGACGGCACATCCCGCACCAGGGCCTGTCCCCTCCAGTTACGTTACTGGCTTCTTCCCAGTATTCAAAGGGGTTCAGTGACCCCAGAACTCTCTCTCTCAGGCTACAATTTAATTGTTTTTGCTAATTTTTATGATTGTTATTTGGGCCTTTGTCTACAATAATATGGGCACTATAACACGTGTTCTATTACTTGAACATTTGTGATGTGTTGGGGTTTGTTGGAAATGTCTAGATTCAGAAAGCATTATTTGTGGTTGAGATCTCAACAATCTATGGAATGAAAAGGTCATAGAGTAAATGTTTTCTAGTTGTTGTGAGGTTCAACTGGCTGTAACCTGCCTTACCCCAACCTGGACCCTTCTAGAAACAGCTTACCATCATTACTAATATAACCCTAATTTGGTTACTGTCTCTTTAAATAGCAACTTACCCTTGGCAATCCAGGGGCCATGAGTCCCTTTTGTGTATGAAAAGTACTGGGAACTGGGAATTACAGCGCAGTGCCTCCACCTAGGGAACACTGAGGAACACACCTCAGGGGGATTCCACTAGGAATAATAAAACACACATAGTTTGCAAATGAAACAAATATAAACTTTATATAAACTGCAGTAAAACTTGGGCAAACTAATACACCATGCACTCCTACACTGGGGACACGTGAAACACTGCCTAAATCACTATTAGGTACTTAACTGTTGCTCCAAAACAGTCCTTTTTAAATATCTAATTCCCAATCCTCCGGAAGGGGTTAATAACCACACAATTCAAATGAAATGTCCCTTCCCCAGAGCTCTTATCCCCCAGGTAGCGCGACCATTTCCCAAAAGTACCTCTCCCTTTGGAATATAGCAGCAGCTCCCACGTAGCAGGTAAATACACCAGACCTTTCTTCACTTTGGGGTGCACAAACACAAGCAAGGAGGGTCGTGGGCAGAGTCTGGCCCACCACTAGCCCTCAGCCCAGTAGCAAAAAGAGTTTTGCCAGCCCAAACTTGTCCGATCTCCGTTTGAATAAATATACGTATGTTAGAACTGCTGCATTTTACAACTGTTGTTTCCTTATGCTTTGGTGATCAACGTTCAAAGCTGGGAGTGAGAATTTTGGGCACTGCAGTTCACATGAGTTAGGTTAGGGAGTTTTTGTTTCAGTCTCTCCATAAAACACTGAAGAGAAAACTTTTCAAACCAACCAGAAGAAAAGCACATTGTTCTCATAGTTCTCTAAAGTTGTATCCCCTTCCACTATGACAATAAACAAGAGAACACAGCCAGTGCCTTCAATGAAATATGTGTAAATGCTAGCAATGTTAGCACAGAAAGTAGCCCAGTAGCACCTAACTTTGGGCAAGTTGTCTATTAAATAACTGAGCCCGCCATGCTCAAAGTCACAAACAATATCAACAGTAAAAGGGTCATTTTAAGCCCAACCACAATTGTGGTCGCACACACATGGATTTTGTGTCTATTGGTGCCATGCAATAATAGTTTGTTTATGAGCCCCTATAAACTTTATCCCAACAGTGCCCCATCCTCCCCCTATACAGCATTGTGAAATATGTTGGTGCTATATAAATACATGATAATAATAATAATATCTAGCTCTAGCTAAAGGAGGCCATAAATGCTCAGATTTAATTGGGTAGTTTGACCAATTTTGACCATACTTCCCAACCACCTGGGCATTAATGGCCTATTGTAAGGCTTCTCAGGCTTACAATACAATTATCAGCCCAAGAGGAAATTTTTTTTCAGACATATGAAAGGAAGTCAAGGAGAGCTGCACATCCGGGGCTCCCCTTTAAAGGAGAACTAAACCCCCCCAATAAGAAAAGCCCCTCCCTACTACCCTAGATAGTCTCCCCTGCCCCATAATTCATTACCCCTAAAAGTGCCCCTAAAACTTGACTCACATATCAGTGCAGAGTAAGCACAGTGGAGCTCATGGGCTCCATCTCCCAGATCTCCGGTTTCTTTGGGTCCTCTTCCTTCCCTTTGGCAATTTCCTGCACTTTTGATGCATGTGCAGTTGCTATGAACCAGAACACTGCTACAACTGTGCATGCGCCAATACAGCGCACCCTTACAGAAGAAGACGAAGATCCAGAAGATGGCGTCCATGAGCTCCGCTGTACTTACTCTGCACCAATATGTGAGCAAAGTGTTGGTGGCCCTTATAGGGGTAGCGAACTATGTGGCGGAGAAGCAGGGAAGGAGGACTATCTAGGGCAGTAGGTTCGGGCATTTCTTATTGGGGGGGTTTGGTTCTCCTTTAATTCCTACTGTCCCAATCAGTGGGGTGGTTGAAACAATAGAAAGGTGGCTATGCATGTGTATAGCCCATCATACGGTATCCACCTTTTTGCTCTGCAGGCCAATTGGCTGGATACTATGCGGGTCAGGGCCTGAATGGCCACCATATCAAACAAGATTTGAGTAGAATCCTATGGGTAGAAGCTCAAGTTTTGCACCAAAGCCCCAAAGCTTCCAGTCGGAAGAAATAATAAAAAGCAGTCAGAGACAGTAATGAAGGCTTAGGGGCTTAGCACCCCCTTCCCCAAGTAACAGACCATCTGTCATTATATCATTACAATCGCCCAGATGAAGCACAGGGCATTATTAGCCCTATCTATTTGCTTCCCCAGATAAAAAGAACAACAACCCTCTTCTTAAGACCAGTTGCTGCATCAATGTCTTTTAGCAACACAGTTCATTGTTTGAGGAAGGCCAGTAACTCCAGCGTCCAAAAAAAGAAAACACTCCCAAAATTCCTCAGCCCTAGAGAAAAGTATTGCCTGAGTACAAGGGTTCAGTGTATCCCATGCATGGGTTGCTATGAGCTCAGTGATGTAGGGTTTTTCATTTTATATATTTAGATAAGCAAAAGAACCATGTAAACTTAATGACTGCCTATGGTGGGGGGAGGTAAATCAAGAAGTAAAACAACAGCTAGAGAATGAAAGGCTGAAGACACTGACTTACAATATAAACAATGCAGAGAAATAGCATTTGACTGTTCTAATCACAAATTTGCCTTCAGTTGACATTTATAGAAGATTTCTGTTATATATCAGATGGGCAGAAGGTTGTCGTGATTCTAAGACCTATAACTGGAAAGGAAGTGAAATTGTAATGTGTGTCCCCTGGGAGGAATGTTAACGTATCACAATATGACTCTGTGGTTTACAGATATTCTGACAGATAATATTGGAACTGATATGGTGTGTAACCAACTGTGACGTGTGTGGAGTTAGAAGCAACCTCAGAACAGTGATGTGATGGAATGAAGCTTTATATTCAAAGCACAAGACTTTCCCAATAGTAAAGGAGAAGGAAAGTTGTTTAGCACTTGGGGTGCCAAATGTTACGCACCCTGAAGTTACGGTTGGCACCTTTTCTGGAAAAAAACACCAGCCTTCCTATATATTTATCTTTTTTCCCTTTTAATAACATTGGGATCAGCCATCATTTTTACCGGCCAGGCCAGCAAAATACCTGCCAGGTGGTAACCCTACCCAAAGTGCTCCTATCAGCAGAAAACTGCACCGGCCAGTGAGCACCATGGAGTGATCTTCTTCTGCTTCTTTAAATTTCCCAGGGCAGACGCATGCGCAGTAGAATGAAATAGCGACTTTTTAGTTAAAGTTCGACTTTTCACGCCAAGCAAAGAAAGAAGAAGCCGGAAGAGAAGCGATCCGTGGTGCTCACTGGGCCGGTGGAGTTTTCTGCTGATAGGAGCACCGGCCTGGGGTTTCTGGTAAGTCAATACATTCACTTGGGGGTGCCTAACATTTGGCACCCCGAAGTGCTAAACGACTTTCCTTCTCCTTTAAGCCAAACATAGCACAGAAATATAATTGGGCATCTACAGGAAACATTGTTTAACAAACACAGTCAAATTGTTGGCCTACACTTACCTTTATTATAAGGCAAAATCATTTAGACCCTTAATAGCATTTATAATTAGGGATGCACCGAATTCAAGATTCGGTTCGGGATTCGGCCTTTTTCAGCAGGATTCGGCCGAATCCTTCTGCCTGGCTGAACTGAATTTGAATTCTAATTTGCATATGCAAATTAGGGGTGGGGAGGGAAATCGAAAGACCGTTTGTTACAAAACAAGGAAGTAAAAAATGTTTCCCCTTCCCACCCCTAATTTGCATATGCAAATTAGGATTCCGATTCAGTTCTGTATTCGACCGAACCTTTTGCGAAGGATTCTGGGGTCCGGCCGAATCCAAAATAGTGGATTCGGTGCATCCCTATTTATAATGGTGGAAATTTAAAGCTACTAGTAGCTGGTGAAGGTTATGGAAATTCATTGCTCTTTATTGTCATTCTCTGTTTAGCCCGTATGACGCTCATTAGGAACTGTGTTAAGGATAAAGCAAATCCTGAGATCTAGTCTGGCATAGTTGACAAACAAAAAAGGACTGAAATGAGCACAAGCCCTGTGTTAGTTGGAAATTATTTGAAGAAACTGTCATTCTTGTAAGGTGGTGTAAGGATGTTTATTGCATTTCCCTGGCTTGTTGGAGACCAGTCTGTAAATGAGTTGGGTAGGCTCAAGTCACATGAAAAAAAGAAATTGATGTGGCCTGTGGTTATCCAGAGTGTTAAGCTAACTAATATTTTTCGATCCTTAAAGGGATCCTGTCATCGGAAAACATGTTTTTTTCAAAACGCATCCGTTAATAGTGCTACTCCAGCAGAATTCTGCACTGAAATCCATTTCTCAAAAGAGCAAACAGATTTTTTTATATTCAATTCTGAAATCTGACATGGGGCTAGACATTTTGTCACATGCTGCCCCAAGTCACATGACTTGGGGCAGCTGGGAAATTGACAATATGTCTAGCCCCATGCCAGATTTCAAAACTGAATCTAAAAAAATCTGTTTGCTCTTTTGAGAAATGGATTTCAGTGCAGAATTCTGCTGGAGCAGCACTATTAACTGATTCATTTTGAAAAAACTTTTTTCCCCAAGACAGTATCCCTTTAACGATCCAATTTTAGTGTGATCCACCAAATTATCGTGAGGCTATTGGGCACTGAACATCATGCATATTACGATTTTTCATCTGCCATCGGTCAGAGAATTGATCAGGTAGATTAGGAAACAACTACCCGCAGTTCTCCTGGTTTCAACTAGACAACATCGCTTGAAATGTTGATGGACAAATTATACATTTAAAGGAGAAGGAAAGGCATATTTATTTGGGGGTGCCAAAAGTTAAGCACCCCAAGTGATATTTACTTACGTCACATGCCGAGCCAGTGCTCCTATCAGGAGAAAACTGCACCGGCCCGGGGTTCTTCCAGCGAGCACCACGGAGAAACTATACAAAACAAATAATGAAGACCAATTTAAAAGTTGCTTAGAACTGCTGATTGTAGAACATACTATGAGTTAACCTAAAGTGAACCACCCATTTAACTACAGGGTTGAGTTGTTCGCTGCACCCACTAATGCTCCCAAACTCGTGTGTCTAAATGACGGGCAGTGAATTTAAAAAGTTACTTTATATACGAGGTGTGGGATTTATTGATATTTATATTAAACATGGTCCTGTTCTTTATGTTCCATTTTCCCACAAATAAAGAGAATATATGAATAAATCTTTCCTTCCCTACATGTATAAGTACAGTACATAAGCCTTGGTGTGGGGATTGGCATCCCAGGAGGAATTTTAATCAGAAAATGGGTTTATTATTTGACTGCTCAGTGGAATAGAATATTTACTGAAGGCAGGAACATGTAAACACCTTATTTATACTCACATGTACTGGGCATAAATGGCAAATTCACTTCAACTGGAGGAATGACAACTTCACCCCTTTGCTGGTTTGGCATCAAGAAATACCTGCGTAATATTCCCCCCTAATCCTCCAACTGCCTCTGCAAAGCTCTGTGTCCTGCTTGACTGAACAAAAATAATGTATTAGTGTCTGTTTATACAACTATTAGGGATTTTATTCAGCGTAACTGAAACTCCATTAATGACTGGATCTCCTTCATTGCAGTTCCAAGAGATGTAACGTAACGTTCTGCCACTGAGTCCTGCACTGGTCTCAATGCCCTTCCCTCCTCCACCTTGAGATTTAAGCCTTGGTTTATTGGCACATCAACATATGTAATGAGTGAGAGTTTTATAAAACTATTTGTTACCCTCTATCCTTACTAAACTCTATTTCCAACAGCCACACTCCCTTCCCAGAGACTATTATCCCACTGTTACTATAGACACCATCTCTCCCTACTATACCTGCTATCCCACAGTCACACTCCCTTCCCAGAGACTATTATCCACTGTTACTATAGGCACCATCTCTCCCTACTATACCTGCTATCCCACAGTCACACTCCCTTCCCAGAGACTATTATCCACTGTTACTATAGACACCATCTCTCCCTACTATACCTGCTATCCCACAGTCACTCTCCCTTGTTGGAAAGAGAAAGGGAAGAGCAGGAGAGCAGAGAGTATTGCAGTCAAAGGAACTGACCATCACATTTGTGAGTCCAGAATACAATGAAATAGCCAAAGGGTGCTGCCTAGGAAACATTTAGGGTGGTGGCTCATATTAGAATTTCTCCATTGAGGTTAATTTCTGCACCATGGACACATCTTATTGACTTCACTTGCATCACACACAGACAATAGTGACAATTATCATCTTAAAAAGAAGAACTACAATTAATAGAGGTGTCAGGCAGTTCCCATTGGCTATGGGTGATTTCCAGCTTGATACAAATATACTGGCGGAGAAAGCACCTTGTGTTATTATCACCATGAAGGTTTTCTAGGCTACATGGGACTTCACATGCGCTTCATCTGCTGCAAGAGATCCCTGGAAAGCAACAATCTGTACCACTGCCCTTGAGTTTTTATTAACCCACCGGTCAGGGATAAAAAGCAACATTGTATTGTTACACAACCACAGCCCTTTAGCAGTAAAGCTCGGTGTCTCCAAAGATGCCCCAGTAGCTCCCCATCTTCTTTTCTGCTGATTCACTGCACATGCTCTGTGCTGCTGTCACTTACTGAGCTTAGGGAGCCACTCACAATATACAGTACACATAGAATAGAAATGTCACAATATAAGGCTGATTAGTAATTAATACACATAATTACTACATGGCAGCACAGAAACCAGTGCAATTAGCATCAGAATTTAATAATCAGCAAACCTGTAGCATCAGCTTATATTACAGCCAGGGAAGCTCATTTTCTGCTGGATAATTAGTGACGAGCCCTAAGCTTAGCTTCTCAACAGCCAATCAGAGCCCACTGAGCATGTGAGCCTTGTGCAATAAGTTCATTATATAAAATATGCCGTTTTTAGCCATATTCATTTTCAAGATTTAGTTCTCCTTTGAAATGGCAGTTTTTCTACATGGAATTATCTACTGGAATATTTACAGAGATAGAGAGTAATGGGTATACCTGTAATTTTCAGGCTCACTTCTGCTACTTTGTTTCAAAAGACAGAACCAGTGCACATACTTCAACAGCAAATTATTTGCAAATACAGGTACGGGACCTGTTATCCAGAATGCTCGGGACCTGAGGTTTACCGGATAACGGATCTTTCCATAATTTGGGTCTTTATGTGTTAAGTCTATTAGAAATTCATTTAAACATGAAATAAACCCAATAGGCTGGTTTTGCTTCCAATAAGGATTAATTCTATCTTAGTTGGGATCAAGTACAAGTTACTGTTTTATTATTACACAGAAAAAGGAAATCATTTTTAAACATTTGGATTATTTGGATAAAATGGAGTCTATGGGAGACAGCAATTCCGTAATTCGGAGCTTTCTGGATATCGGGTTTCCGGATAAGGGATCCTATACCTGTACAAATAACTTTAAAATCATTAGAAATGTGTGTTGCTTGGAGTCAAGTTTTATTTCTGTTTTTATGGGTGTTTATGTCGCCTTTAATCAGAGCACATTTGTAAAGAGAAACTTGTAAAAAATCTCATGCAATTAAAAACCACAATAGGACTTTCAGCAGGTCCTGCAGAAACCAGCCAAAAACAAATGGTTTGAGGATCTTGCTAAGGGGAATTTATAATGGGACAGATGCACTGCAGCTGCTGTGGAATTGTGGGTAGAAGCAGTGCTAAGGTATAGATTTTCTGATATAAACTCACTTTTATTTTAATAACACTAAAACATAATGCATCATTCCAGCACCGGATTTAACAATAGCTTGCCCATAGGCCACTCCCGATCCCCCCACTTGTACACTAACACACTTTGTACCCCTTTAGTTGCAGTCATTGGGCAACATGCCGCCCCCCCCCCCAACAATTTGCAGCCCTCGGCCTGGGCCCTTGTGTCCTGCCCAAATACTCGGGCCTGCATAAAACAAAAATATATATAAATATTTTGCATATATATATATATATATATATATATATGTATTGCATTAAGGTCCAACATTAATGTAGATTGAAAACAATGTAACATTATGGGGGTTATTGATTTAAGTCTGAATGCCAGAAAGTCAAAAAAGTTTTTTTTTTACTATAAAATCCTAAATCCTGTGATTTATTATACCCAGAAGATGTAAAAAGTCAGAGACCAAAAATCCGGCATCTCAGACATGCCGAGGTTGTATATAACTCAATTGGAGAAGTCCTGAAGATATCCTGAGATTTATCAAAGGTCGAGGTGAATTTTCGAATGAAAAAAAAAATTGAATTTCGAGTTATTTTTGGTTTACTAGGGAATAATCCAAATTCAATTTGAATTTGGAAAAAATGCAAAAATTAGAATATCGAAATTTATCATGTACCGTTTTTTTTTAAAAACTTGACTTCGACCATTCACCATCTAAAACCTGCCAAATTGCTGTTTTAGCCTATGGGGGACCTCCTAGAACCTGTTTGGAGTCAGTTGGTGGACTCTGAAAAATCAAAGTTGTTTTTGGGAAAAGCCTCTAATTGAATTCAAACTATTCCTTCAATTTGTACGATTAGAATTTGGCCAAATATGGACCTATTTGATCGAAAACGATCCTATTCGACCAAAAAAAAAAAAACTTCGACTTAATTTTGGTCGGTCTTTTTGAATTTGAATTTCAATGTTTTTTCAATTCGAAATTCGACCCTTGATAAATATGCCCCTTAGTGGTTTTCGGGCATTAAATCAGAAAAATTCATACGATTTTTAGAGTTTTTTCCTGCACAGGAAATTTTCGGGAACATTTATTGATAAATAAGGGGGAAAAAACCCATGCGCATTTGGTCGGAGTAGCTTTCAGAAAATAATGAGATATTTTTGGATTTTGATAAATAACCCCCTAAGACTTGTTGGGGCCGATTCGCTAAATTCGAGTGAAGCATTCGAAGTAAAAAAACTTCGAATTTCGAAGTATTTTTTGGGCTACTTCGACCATCGAATCGGCTACTTCGACCTTCGACTACGACTTCGACTTCGAATCGAAGGATTCGAACTAAAAATTGTTCGACTATTCGACCATTCGATAGTCGAAGTACTGTCTCTTTAAAAAAAACTTCGACCCCCTAGTTCGGCAGCTAAAAGCTACCGAAGTCAATGTTAGCCTATGGGGAAGGTCCCCATAGGCTTTCCTAAGTTTTTTTGATTGAAGGATTATTCCTTCGATCTTTGGATTTAAATCCTTCGAATCGTTCGATTCGAAGGATTTAATCCTTCGATCGAAGGAATAATTCTTCGATCGTACGATCGCAGAATTTGCGCTAAATCCTTCGACTTCGATATTCGAAGTCGAAGGATTTCAATTCCTAGTCGAATATCGAGGGTTAATTAACCCTCGATATTCAACCCTTAATGAATCAGCCCCTTAATCATCAGAATCCAGTAATAACTGAAAATCATCAGAATCCTGCCAGGGCTCCGAGTCAGCTCTGCTTAGACTTGTTTGAATGTGGATCCAATGGTCCAATGCCAAAACTTTAACTCAGAAATGTTATTACTGTAAGAATGAAATATTCAACAAGATTTAAATGGGAGAGACAGAAAGGAATTTGGAATTTGTTGGGGGGATTTTGACTACTTCTGGGAAATTTAATTCAAAATCAGGTCTAACATTATTTCTCGCATGCTAATTGCTTGAGCTCTCAATGTACTTATTATTATTTGGCTGAGGCAGATCCAGACCTAATCCCTCCTACTATTGCTGTGTGTATAAAAGCAAAGCATTAAAGGAGTTGTTCACCTTTGTGTTAACTTTTAATATGATGTAGAGAGGGATATTCTAATACAAATTGTAATTGGTTTTCATTATTTATTATTTGTGGTTTTTGAGTTATTTTATTCAGCAGCTCTCCAGTTTGCAATTTCAGCCGCCTGGTTGCCAGGGTCCAAATTCCCCTAGCAACCATGCACTGATTTGAATAAGAGACTGGAATATGAATAGAATAGGCCTAAATAGAAAGAGGCGTCATAAAAAGCAGCAGTAACAATAAATATGTAGCCTTACAGAGTATTTGTTTTTTAGATGGGGTCAGTGACCTCCTCTTTGAAAACGGGAAAGAGTCAGACGATGAAGGCAAATAATTCAAAAACAATACATAATAAATAATGAAGGCCAATTAAAAAGTTGCTTAGAACCGGCAAATTCTATAACTCTAAGATAAACAACACTAACGTTTGCCCTCTGGTTGGCATAAGGCCTTGTGCTCACACACAAACCAAGGGCGCACATACTTGCTAGGTTACATCAGCCAATGGATGGACAGAGCTGTTTCATCAGTTAAAGCCTGCATCATATCCTGTCAGGTGATCTCTGAGGAAGCGCACAGAGCAAAATAAAATGGCGCTAAAGGGAGAAGGGCATTATTAAGCAATATGTATATGACAGTTTATTATTTATTATTCAGACATATATCATGTGTTGGTTAAGTATTCATTTGGAAAGTTTTCCTTTAAATACCAAAGTAAAAATAAAAAAAAAAAGTTCTTATTTTTAGGATGTGCTGCTATTTCTTGAACATATGTTTAACGTATAAATATAATGTTCTTTTTGGAGTCAGAATTTTGAAGGCCAAGCACTATAAAAAGAAAGGAACAATGACTGGTGTGTGCAGAATAGAAGACATATTTCTGCATGGGGCGTGTGCAAGAAAAACAAATCCCTGGCTTTAATTAAAAGAAAGTTTTTGTGCTGAACAATAGGGAACGCCCTCCGATAGACCAGATATTAAAGGGGCAGTATACCCCTTTTTCACCATGAGAGTTAACGTTCTGAACATACTTCTCCTCTGTTGTTTTAATTAATAAAAAAGTATGTTTTTTTTTTTGTTATTTCTGGGACTATAGGGGGCAAAAACTCTCCAGATTCCTGGATCTGCAGATTATAACTTATTAAAACAAATTACCAGTCCACAGGTAAAGGTGGCCATAGACGAATAGATCGTTTGGTGCAATCGCCAATCTTTCCCCGATATGCCAGTAACGGGCATGGCTATATCGGAGTAATCTGAACGTTCAGCCCTATGATCGAACGATCAGATAACGGTGAGAGCGCAATGGGCTCCGGCGGGATCGGTCGGGACAAAGTCAAACCTGTCCGATCGACCAAACGACCAGTCTCCGTCGGACAAAAAATGTCGGGACTCTCCACACATGGTCCGAAAATCGTACGAATCGAGGATTCGATGTGTGGAGAGTCCCGACATTTATGCGTCATCGGATCTTTGTGTCTATGGCCACCTTAAGTCATAATTTCATTGAGCTCAGGGTCAGACTGGGCCGGCGGGACACTGGGAAAAAACCCAGTGGGCCAGCCCAGATCCGCACCCTGCACCTCTGTAGCTTTTCCTGCTATGCGCGTGATTGCGCACATGCGCATATGCGCCGGGGTGGTCCACCAATGCGGCGAGTTTCAACTCACCTCAGACGGCAGCGCCTGGTACCTTAAAGAGCCGAATTTCCGGTTGCGCTCTTCGCACTAGTGTTCCTGCTTTCCCCTCCCGATAGGTAAGCCGGCGAGGGGGGTGGCATAACAATCGTTCTTCTGAATCGGCAGTGGCGGAACTACCGGGGGAGCAGGGCCAAGGCCTGCACCCCCTCAGGGCCCCCCGGCAGCCCGCTCGCCAGTGAAATCCGTCGTGTACGGAGGGGGGGCAGGGCCTGGCTGCGCGTCATGCACCAGGGCCCGCCCCCTCTAGTTACGGCACTGTGAATCGGCATTGCATACGCGTGGGCCGCCATGTCGTGTCGGCTTGAGGTGGGCCCACGGGCTGAAGGGGGGGCACTGAGGCAGCAGCAGCCTCCGGTGGGCCCTGGGCTCCCCAGTCCGACCCTCATTGAGCTGCTTCTTATCTCAAAGCCTGCAGCTTGGGGAAGATAGGGGTTTATTTATACATATCTCAGTATCTTCATTTAAACATATACCCTGTAACCAATCAGATCCTTGCTTTCATAGATGAGCAAGGTAAGCTATTGGATTGGTTGCTATGAGTATATACCGTATGCATTGATATTTACAAATTGGCACCAGTAAATTTGCTTCTTCAAGGTGTGCTGAGTAATCGCTGTTGTCTAAGAGCCACGAGCATGAAAGACAGTGTCCAGCAGCCTCTTTGGACAAGTGAGGACAGTGAGGAAGTAATTGTAATTAAACATTTTATCATCTATTGTTCCTCCACAGGCTCAGGCCATAATAATAATAACAAGGTTTATCTTTATGCCTGACAGGTTGTTATTACAAGATGCCTTTCTGACTTCTGTATTTGCTCTACACTCTCCAGTTCAGCTGTCAGTTTCCTGACAGTCTCTTTAACCTGAGTGAAAACTGGTTCTGCAGGAAGAATGAATATATATATACATAGAAAAATACTGAAGCACACCAGGATTTCTAAATCAAAAAATGTATTTATTGGATCATATATATATATATAAACTAAATTGACACAACTGTGAATTTGTGTTACTGGAACCTTCTATACACATGTATTTTATCCGGGCCAGTATTGACAAAAAGTTCAGAATACAGGTATAGGATCCATTATCCAGAAACCCATTCTGAAAAATTATTTCCTTTTTCTGTGTAATAATAAAACAGTAGCTTCTACTTGAGATATAATTAATCCTTATTGGAAGCAAAAAAAAGACTATTGGGTTTAATTAATGTTTACATGATTTTCTGGTATGAAGACCAAGATTATGAAAAGACCCGTTATCAGGAAAACCCCAGATCCCAAGCATTCTGGATAATAGGTCCCATACCTGTATATACAGTAGATTGATAGATTATAACTTCCCAGTATCTGCAAATGAAGTATACTTGCAAATAGTCCTATTATAAGTTTGGATTTTATAGAGCTGTAGGGAGTGTAGGAACAGTATCCAGTTCTACTTTATTAGCACATTAATATAAATATCCTTGTTTACACTGACTGTGCAAAGTGGCCTCCACTTCCCCAGAAGTGCTCAGGATTATTAGTAATTTAGGTTTAAGCAAATGCTTCCCTGAGCAGCTTCTGGTGGGTGGGTGGTCTTTAACCTTTTGACTTATCCCCTTTCTGTGACACCACTCGCTGGTTATGGTCAATTTTGGGTGAGAAGAATGTCTACTGTACAATAAAGTTAAATTCAGCACTTATTTAGAAAAGCTGCTCTGTCAGCAGTCGCCAGTCAATAGAAACTTTTTAGGGGCAGTTGGGCTTAAGTGATGTATTGTAAATGTGATATAAAATAAAAAGCAGCCAGTCACATAGAGATGCAATGGACAGCAGCCTGTATAAAGCTCAGGGCGATGTGTTGGAACCCAGGTGCTACCATCACCCTGAACATGACAGTAATTGCAGATTTTTATAACCTGCAATTTTGGATCAAAAAGGCATAGCTGACTTGCCCCAAAAGAATCACACGCTAAAGTCATTTTAATGCCAGACCCCAGAAGATTTGAAGGAGAACTAAACCCCCAAATAGTCTAAAGTCCCCACGGGCCCCCCTCCCTATACACACTGTTACACCAGAATTGTGTCCCCGCACATGCAGAAACGGAACAGCAGAGCACAGGGGCAGTGTTGGACTGGCGGGACACTGGGAAAAACCCGGTGGGCCCAGACCCTTATGCCGGGTCAGACGCCTACTCCTGATGACCCCTCTCTACAAAAAAAAATGTTCTTTTCTGCACCGTCAGCGCATTGCACGTGGCGCCGTTCGAGGATGAGCGACTTCATGTGTGCACTCCAAGAGCGCATCGGAGTAGGGTGATGGCCCCAAGTCCGACCCTGCACAGGGGCCCCATGTGCGTCAGCCTCGGCTTCTTCGTTAAGCAAGCGCTGACATGTCCATATATGGTGCATCCGCAGTGGGAGTCAGAAACCTCCATAAATCGGAAGAAGCGAAGGCTAGCGAACATGGCGCCCCTGTTCTCCGCTGCACTATTCTGCATGTGCGGGTCAGTATTTCTAAAGGGACACAATTCTGGTGTAACACTGTGCAGGGGGTGAGGCGGGGGGGTCAGCTAAGGGGGGCCAGTGGGGACTTTTGACTGTGGGAGGTTTAGTTCTCCTTTAATTGGCTTTTGGCAGAGAGCCCAGAATATGTGACAGGTGCACTTAGATATTTGTAACAATTTAAGATAAGCAAAGAAACAATTGTAACAATTTAAGATAAGCAGGTCTCTTGGAAAAACTGTGACTTACAGCTTAAAGGGCAATTCACCTTTAATTAGCAAACTGCAATAATACATAAAAACCATAGAAATGTTTTCAAACTTTCATAACCTGCCATAACCATAATTGTTGGTCTTTGTGGAGTGTGGCCACAAAAATGGGCGTGACCAACAAATCTTCACTGCAATACGCGCGGTAAATCTTTTTGTCCCTCTTTCTATTTCCAAAATATTGGGAGGTATGCTGAATTGCTGCATCAATTTTGATGCATCAGACTGCGGTGGGCGCAACACACCATAAAGCAGAAAAAACCTTGGATAAAACCATGGGAGTTCAAATCCATTAATGACCATGTATATGCACTCCTCAGATACCCAGAGGCATATTTATTAGTGATGCATTTGATCCACTATTTTGGATTCGGACGAACCCCAGAATCGTTCACGAAAGATTCAGTCGAATACCGAACCGTATTGGTACCGGCGGAATCCGAATCCTGCTGAAAAAGGCCAAATCCCGAACCGAATCCTGGATTTGGTGCATCCCTAATATTTATATATATAGTCACTCTGGGGCTTGTGCCTAGGTTGGCAGGTTTAGGGGGTGGCCTTCTGGTGCTGACATGATAAGTTTTTTTTAGAAATAAACAAAATGTCCCCATAGCAGCCTCGCTGGCATTTGCCAGAATCCACGGCTAGTCCGGGCCTGTATGGAGTGGTACGTGGGGTTATGTGGAACAGTATGAGGCTTACAGGCATGGGGCTATATGGCTTTATAGGTAGGCATTATATGAAGCAAGGAATGAGATGTATGGAGAGGTTATAGCTAAAAAGGAATGGTTATAGAGAGCCAAAGGGAGGGATCTCTGTAGAGCAGTGATCCCCAACCAGTAGCTCATGAGCAACATGTTGCTCTCCAACCCCTTGGATGTTGCTCCCAGTGGCCTCAAAGCAGGGGCTTATTTTTGAATTCCAGGCTTGGAGGCAAGTTTTAGCTGCATAAAACCAGCTGTACTGCCAAACCAAGCCTCAATATAGGTTGACAATACACATGGGGCTACCAAATGGCCTATCACAGCACTTACTTGGCACCCCAAGAACATTTTTCATGCTAGTGTTGCTCCCCAACTCCTTTTAATTCTGAATGTTGCTTACGGGTTCAAAAGGTTGGGGATCCCTGCTGTAGAGGTTATAAAGAATAAGTAAGTGGACTTTAAAGTAGTCGTTCAGTATAAAAATAAAAAGTGGTTGGTAGATAGGCTGTGCAAAATAAAAAATGATTCTAATATAATCAGTTGGACAAAAATGTAATGTATAAAGGCTGGAGTGACTGGATGTGTAACATAATAACCAGAACACTACTTCCTGCTTTTCAGCTCTCCCTCTGATTGGTTACCAGGCAGTACCCAATCAGAGACTTGAGGGGAGTACATAGGTCATAACTGTTGCTTTTGTATCTGAGCTGAGAATCAATTGCAAACTCACTAAACATTTATGTCCCATGTGGGCCGCCTTAATGTTGCTGACTAACTCAGAGTTAGAGAGCTGTAAAAGCAGGAAGTAGTATTCTGTTATGTTACACATCCAGTCACTCCAGCCTTTATACATTACATTTTTGACTAACTAACTATATTAGATACATTTTTTCTATTTACCAGTTTTTATTTTTACACTGAACTGTTCCATTAATTCAGCGCTTCTCTAGGGAGTTTGTAGAGATGACAGAATTCTTGAAAAGTAAACGGTTGACATTTTACAGTGTATCCATGAGAGAGAAAAGGCAAATAATTTATAAAGGCACAGAGTCCTATTATCTCACAGCAATTACGCAGCGACCTAGAATAATCCCGTTCTGCATCTGGAGAGCATACATGTCACTTTCCGGAGATCTGGAGACTGTGCATCACGTAAACTTGGCTTCTCTTAAAGAAATAACAGCGGCTTTTATTCCTGGGAGCTGATCCAGGCAATGAATGCTCCTTTTATTTCATATTTCCTTCCAAAAAATGCTCAGGCCTCTGCCAAAGGCTGAATATTTTTAACAGCTTGGATGTAGGTGGTAAATGGAAAATGAAGTCCGGGTGGGCAAAGCGCTACTTTCTACATAGCGCTATATTCAATGCTCATTGGACCTTTCTCCACTTATCACACAGTTTTAAGGATCCAGTATTATCTCCTTTCTATTTATGTGCCAGGAACATTTTTATATGTTATCCAGTTTTATGCACATTGGATGCCTTTGGGCCCTACTGTAGGTTTTATGTTTCCCATGTATATTTCGTCTATAGATCCCATTTACAGGCCAACTGGCTTTCCTAAAAATTCCAGCAAGTGAAAAGCTTCACACTGCTATAAACACAGGGCAACTTTCACCAGTAAACACTGCTGCCATGTTTTTCCCAGGCATCCTTTTCACCACCCTGGGTAGGTGCATGTGCGGTACAGAGCTTGCTTTGGGGCACAGTGAATGCAACCAGTTTAATTTGGCCAAAAGATTCCTGGATGTATGGAAAACATGGTGGCATCATAAAGTTTGCTGATGACACGACCGTGGTGGGTCTCATCAATAATGACAAGTCACCACACAGGGAGGAGGTGCAGCTGTTAACAGACTGGTACAGAGCCAACAACCTGTCTCTCAATGTAGACAAAACAAAGGAGATGGTTGTTGGCTTTAGGAAGACTAGGAGTGACCACCTTCCACTGTACATAGACGGCTCTAATGTGGAGATCGTCAAAAGCACCAAATTCCTTGGTGTCCACCTGGCGGAGAACCTCACCTGATCCCATAACACCAGCTACTTAGCCTAGAAAGCCCAACAGCGCCTCTAATTCCTGCACAAGCTGAGGAAATCCCATCTCCCACCATCCATACTCAAAACCTTCTACAGAGGGACTATCAAGAGCATCCTGAGCAGCTGTATCACTGTCTGGCCTGGGAACTGCACTGTCATGGAGCATGGTGCACGTGTTGTCCGGAACATATATGTTGTGTTGTGTAGCACCATAGTCCTAGAGGAACGTTGTTTTGTTTCACTGTGTACTGTACAAACATTAATGGATGAAATGACAATAAACTCACTCTTGACTCTTGACTTGCATGGTGACTCTAATCAATAACTTTCTAACCGGCCACCAAAATCATTTCTTTATAAAAATCACATTAGACCTGGCACTTTATTGTAGGGAACGTGGCCAAGGACTGGGTAGACAGAAGAGGCACATGTCTTGGATGCAAATGGAATGGGGCACAGTTGTAGGCAGGGGTGGGAGAGAATGATGTGTAGTAGGGAAGAGCTTGGGGATATGCTGGCTGAGCAGCCATGTTTTCCTGCATACTGATGGGGGGCAGTCAGGCTGCTGGGCTAAGTAGTATTGCCGTGGTCGATAATACAGCTAGGCATCATTATCATGCTGCTTTCTTCTTAGTATCCCACGCACTGGATAAGGCTGGGTGAATAGACAAGTCCAGTAATGAAAGACGTTGAGCACTGAGCATGCACTTCACCCAGAGTTGCACAGAGGAAATCAGGGGCATCTGCAGAACAATTTTCAAAGGTTAGATAGTAGACTATGGGCTAACATCCCACTGACAATTAAACTATTCATGACAATGCAGTCTCACTGTGTGAGGAAAAGACAATTAAGGCTTCCTTTGGTGGTGGGAAGTTTAAAATACCTTTTTCTGTTGTTGGGAAGTTTTTAAAGGGATAATTTCATGGACATTTTTTTTTTCAAAACATATCAGTTAATAGCGCTGCTCCAGCAGAATTCTGCACTGAAATCCGTTTCTCAAAAGAGCAAACTGATTTTTTTATATTTAATTGGGTCGTGGGGCTAGACATTTTGTCAGTTTCCCAGCCGCCCCCAGTCATGTGCTGTACTACAAGTTGTACTTGCTGGTTCAGAAATGAAATGTTATATTGTAGAGTGAATTATCTGCAGTGTAAACAGTATCATTTAGAAATTAAAACTACATCATAAAAATCATGACAAAATTCCTTTAAAGGACAACTAAACCCTAAAAATGTATGTGGCTAAAAATGCCATATTTTATATAGTGAACTTATTGCACGAGGCTAAAGTTTCAGCTTGTCAATAGCAGCAATGATCCAGGACTTCAAACTTGTCACAGGGGGTCACCATCTTGGAAAGTGTCTGTGACACTCACATGCTCAGTGGGCTCTGATTGGCTGTTGAGAAGCTAAGCTTAGGGCTCGTCACTAATTATCCAGCAGAAAATGAGCTTCCCCTGTAATATAAGCTGATGCTACAGGTTTGCTGATTATTAAATTCTGATGCTAATTGCACTGGTTTCTGTGCTGCCATGTAGTAATTATGTGTATTATTTACTAATCAGCCTTATATTGTGACATTTCTATTCTATGTGTACTGTATATTGTGAGTGGGTCCCTAAGCTCAGTAAGTGACAGCAGCACAGAGCATGTGCAGTGAATCAGCAGAAAAGAAGATGGGGAGCTACTGGGGCATCTTTGGAGACACAGATCTTTACTGCTAAAGGGCTGTGGTTGCCTTGGGCTGGTACAGAAGCACAAAACATCATGTACAACATTTATACTTACTTCGTTAGGCTTTAGTTCTCCTTTAAAAAAAGAGTACTACCTGCCTGGGCCATATGGTTAGACATTAGAAATACTTGAGGGTGATGATGAAAAGTCATTTTCCTTAAATGGACTTTATTAACAATATACTCTTTACGTAGTTTACATGGTATCAGTAGAGTGGATTTACAATAAGGCAATTGTAATTATGACGTGATAGTGTATAAATAGGACCTTCAATAACACTTTATGAAAATGGGTATTTAAAGTATTGTCAGGTGTCTATATAACCCTCTCAAACAAACCTATTTTTAATTTCTTTATTTCCTGTAAATGAACACAAGTCACACATCATTGCACAAATGTAACACTGAGTTACAGAAATATATTTTTTTTTAAATTAAATGACTCAGCTCGTACAGGCTCTCGTGCCGAATCATATTGTCATTTCTGCACTGTTCTGCAGTCTTATGCCTTTATCCCATAATACCTCATTGGACTCGCTTATGGATTTAATAATAAATGCAATACTGTGTGCAGTTTTACAATATTCACATAGGTCCTTACACAAGCTCCTTAGAATCTTGCCAGTGTCAATATACCCAATCAGCTTATGAATAGCAAGAGACTCCCACAATTAATACCAACACAGTTCCCTTGTCACCGTAACAGTGGGTATGGCTACCCAGGGCTGCCATCAGAAATCACAGGGCCCCGTACAACAAATATTTGGTTGCCAAGGGTTTAATAAAATAAATTAAAAAAAAATACATTGGTGTTCAGTGGAACCTTAGGCTCCTTTCAATGCTTCAGGTCTTTTCGAGGCTTCAGGACTTGAACTTCTGGTCTTTGGCGCTTTAGGTCTTTTTGTGGCTTCGGCTCCGTTTGCCACTTGTCTTCGGTGCTTCAGGTCTTCAGATCTTCGAGACTTCAGGTCTTCAAGACTTCTGATCTTCGGGACTTCAGATCTTTTGAATTTCAGCTCTTCAGTGGTTTTGCCCTGTCAAGGGGACCACCTGGCTAATTTGAAATGTGCAGCTCAGCTGGGCCCTCCTTTAGGCCTGGGCCCGGTACAGATGTACCCCCTGATGGCTGCCCTGTGGAAACCTAAATGACAGTTTGGGGAGGAAAAAGGGCACAATGATTATTAGCTCTCATAAATACTGTTATGGGTCACTGGGCCTTTTTTGGCATTATCATCTGGATGAAGAAATGCACAATGGAGGAGACAAAGGGTAAAGGGTGTCCAAAATGTAGAACAGGAACGTAGTCAGTAAACAGGCAATGGTTGAGGCAGGCAGCAATCGGAATATTCAGGAACAGGCAAGGAATCAAGGACTGAAGGAATCAACAATTTAGATCACACCCAGGAGCTTTCAAAAAAGACCTATAATAGGGCAATGGAGCATCTTTTTATTTTGTATTTGGCACCAAACTGCTGTATGATAATATCACAAGTTAGCACATCAACATACCGGCAT
The DNA here is from genome assembly GCA_038501925.1 of Xenopus petersii. Taxonomy (NCBI): domain Eukaryota; kingdom Metazoa; phylum Chordata; class Amphibia; order Anura; family Pipidae; genus Xenopus; species Xenopus petersii. The sequence continues at coordinate 10,053,872 of CM076677.1, read as the reverse complement.
CAATGTTCCGCCACGAGTTGTCAGTGCCACCATCTTGGAAGACCTTATGACCAGCGCTCATGACAGATACACCTCAAAGTCCAGCCTAAAGGTCAGGGTGAGATTTGGGGTGAACACTTATTTGGAATGATGGCTGAATGATACAGCAATGTTTTTTAATATCTGTACTCAGGGCGGCCTCACTAAAGGTTGGGGCTTAGACTAAAAAAGTCCAACATCCACTGCCTTTGTGGGTTGAGTCTACACATGGACTGACCTGCCATCATTAATGGCGCATGCTGGAAGTGATGCCATTTCCATGCAAATTCTGTTATAAAAAAGAACATCACATGTGCGATGATTCCCCAAAGTAGACAAGTCCTGGTAAATGCTATTTAGCTGTTGCCTGCAATGATCCTCATATCCCATCTTATAATCTTTTTAGAACTAACCAGTATTTGATTTGGCCTTTATATAATTTCTGTTTTTATTTTGTGTGACCATCAAAAAGCAGCCAAACATGGCAAAGATGAAACAAAGCAAATAATAATGTTATAATTCACATTTCAGGGAAAAAAGGTCGATAACTATTTTTTTGTACTACCAACCTTAAATATGTGTATTCCCATGCATCCTCCTTCAGGTATCACTTGTCAATCTGCGTTGGCTGAGACATCCCACGTCACATACAGTAACCGTCGCCCACTTTAATAAACACACGCAGACTCCACCACAATCATAATAGAGAGTGGTTTGCCCAAGAGGAAGTGAAAACATTTTCTGGTATTTAGGTGAGTGTAGTAATGAGAAATGAAGGATGGAAAGATGAAGAATGAGGGGAAAGCTGAGGAATACAGTTATGTAATAAATCTGAAAGGTGACAATATTTAAATATCACAGAGAGGGAAAAGTGCTCACATTTTTATTTATATTGTGGTTCTGTTGCCTAGAGAAGAGCTATATATATATAAATAAGTTAATACAATATTAAAGGGATTCCTGGTATTACTACTTATATCTTTTATTCATATAGGCGCAAATTCACTAAGCGCCGAACGCTAGCGTTAATTCGCTAGTGTTACTTCGCACACTTACGCCAGGCGAATTTTCGCTAGCGATGTAACTACGCAAATTCACTAACTTGCGCAGTGTACTGAACGCTACCTTTTACGCTAGACTTCCTTCGCCACCTCAGACCTGGCGAAGCGCAATAGAGTAGATAGGGATTGTTTTCAAAAAAGTCAAATTTTTTTCTAAGTCCCAAAAACCGCTGGCGTGTTTTCTACATGATGGGTGATAGGCTGAAAAAGATCAAAAATTTTTTGGGGCTCCCCTCCTTCCCCCCTACATTTCCTGACTCATGGCAACTTACCTAGACAGTGGGCACATGTGTAGGGCAAAATAAAATTTATATTTGCTGATTTGAAGGTTTTCTAGGCATTTGTAGTGCAGATACGTGTTCCTCCATTGAAATTTGAATTTCGCGCCATATGCAAACTAACCATCGCTAGCGAAACTTTGCTTCGCTTGGCGAATTAACGCTAGCGCAACTTCGCAAACTAACGCTACCCCTGTGCGCAACTTCGGATTTTAGTGAATTTGCGGAGCGCTGGCGAAAATACGCCTGGCGAAGCTTCGCATCTTAGTGAATTTGCCCCATAGTGCCTTCATATAATTGCAGACAGAAGGAGAGGCTGCCATTATCATCAACGGGGACAATTTTTGTTACCCTAAAGTTGGTCATACACCCACCAATAAGAAATGGATTTCCATATGATATTTGGAACAGGTGTGATCCCGACGGAGATCTTTGTACAAATATTAATAATGTTTCCATGAATGTTCTTTGTCTTGTACTTGTATGGCCAACTGAAAGCTGGACTAATTATATATTTGCTTCTGTCACCTTCACAAGAGCTGGATAGGGATTTGCAGGCTGACTTGGAGTACCGTTTGGGTACAAGTAGGCTGAAAGTTACGCATAAAGGGGTGGTTCACCTTTAAAGTGTTAAAAATAAGAATGTACCAGTGCATTATACTCATTTAGATATAGAAGAATTGTGCTTAAAAAATAAGTGTTTCAGGCTGATTTATTGAATATTTCTGCAAAAACCCTAATAATCCCTCCCTTCTCTTCCACTTCCTGCTCCCTGAATTCCAAGGCAGCAGCAGGACCTGATAGGGAACTGAAGCCTGTCTGTGTTTGTGTGACTGCAGGGCTGTGATTGGCTGTCCCTCACCGACTGTGCTTCTGGCAGGGACCATTAATACACGCCCACCCCTCATTTGAAACACAGACAGGGACCAGAGAACATCTATAGGGAGCTCCAATAAAGGGGCTATTTTTAAAGATAATATTAATTTTTAGCACCATGTAAAAGCAACATCATATATTACTTATAATTGCCTACAAAATAATTGTTTTTTCATTTATCCTATATGTCTCCTTTAAGTTAACTTTTAGTAGTGCTGAATGATGCAAAAACCAAAAACAAATTAAAAATTAAAACCCAATTCCAAATTATCTCAGAATATAATTTTCTATATCATATTAAATATTAATTAAAAGGCGAACAACCCCTTTAAGCGAAAGTATTGTGGCCTTATTCAGACTCTGACCAGGAGTTTTTGAAGCTTTTAATATGAATTCATATTCCTTGGAGTTCCATAACAAGGTTTTGATAGATATTAGTGTATCAGCCATAGTTCCAAATACATCTTTTCACCCTCAGGGTAGAACTACATGGATGTTTTCGACGTGATGCGATGCGCTGCAACAAAACGCCTGCGATGCAGACGCAGCGTCTGCATCAAACAGTCGTGTCACGTCAGAACAACGATGCGACTTCATCTGACATTTCTTACCTTATTTCTGTTGCATGCGTTTTTTTTGCAGCGCGTTGGATCGCCACGCAAACGTCCATATAGTCCTATCCTTAATCTCACCCTAATTTAATGGCAAGCGGGATTTATTCATTTTTTTCATTATTAATATATCATTCCAGAGGAAGACACTGAGAAAATAAAGCCATTTGCCAGTTTGGCGACTAAGGGTAGGACGCTACGGTGCAGCTCGAGCCGACACGTCGCCAATCGATGAAATGCATGTGAGGCGTTGGATGTCCTGAAGATACAGGAAGTGAATGAGAAATCGTAGGTAAGAACTACATTTATCTGATTGTCGGATGTAAACGCTGCATGCATTCCCCAAAAGGGAAAAACACAAATTCCTTCCAGACACCAGAATAGTAATGACTTTTCTCTCTTTGCTTTTGAAAACTCTTGAATGTCTTAAATGTAGCCACAATATACCATTACAATTTCCACAGGCAGGGAGTCCCGTAAATAAACTGGCCTTTTACAACTATATCTTTGGTTCTTTATAGGTTTTGGTTTTCTGAGTGGTTTATGCTGCTCCACTGCAGCTTCTTTCCTTCTGCAAATCACTGACCCATGCGGTATGTCAGGAGTATGTTGCAAATCAGTGACTCAGGATGGAATCAGCCCATCAGACCAGGTGAATTCTGTCAGTGATTCATCACATGAGTGTATTGTGGTTAATTTTCTCTAGGTACAATCTCTGCCTGTCAGGTTATTTGGCAAACGCCCCCATATCTGACTGCAGACACTGGGACCATGATTCAAACTGGGGGAAAATGGTTATATGCCTCCAAGATCTTCCCCTGTCCCTCAGATATCACTCACCATAAAAAAAAACACCACCTTTCATTCCACCACACAGGCTGCCTAGGAGTCATCTTAGACTCTCATCTGTCTTTTTCACCACACATTCAAACACTTGCAAAATCTTGTCGCATTCAACTGCGCAACATTGCTCGAATACCACCCTATCTCAGTTCAGTGATTCAGTCTCTCATCATCTCACCGCTCAACATCACCTGCTCCCATATGTATGTCCCTTCACTGGCTCCCAATCTCTTCTAGAATCAAATCCAAATTACTTACACTCACATTCAAGGCCCTTAATAATGAAACCCCTCCCTATATTTCATCTCTAATCTCCAAATACACTCCTTCACGAAACCTACGCTCTGCTTCTGATCTTCGCCTCACTTCTCTCATTCACTTCTGCCCATTCTCATCTACAAGACTTCTCTCGGGCTTCTGCTTTTCTCTGGAACTCTCTGCCACAAACTGTCAGACTTTCTCCTTCCTTCCAAACTTTCAAGCGCTCCTTAAAGACCCATCTGTTTAAAGAGGCCTATTCGATGTACCTTAATTAATCATTGCTATATCAAAAATGACAAAGTGTTTATACAATCCTAATGTCTCAATTTTACCCTAACCTTTTAGTTTGTAAACTCTAATCTCTAGGTCCTTCTAACCCTATTGTACTATGTAATCCTTGTCTGTTATCCACCATTTATTCCCTGTTTGCTATAACTGCAGTAAAGCACTGCGTATCTTGACAGCGCTATATAAATAAATGATGATGATGATGATATGCTCCCTAATACTTTACAAGATCTTAGCCAGTAATATCTTAGCCAGTAGTATCTGTTGTGCATTTTTTGTTGTTGGAGCAGACAGCAGTGACCCTCTGTCTCTAAGTCATAAGGTGGGCATAGACCAGGTAAGAGCTCACCAAGCGAGTGGTTCTTTACATAGTAAGTTAGCTTAAAAAAGACACACGTCCATCAAGTTCAACCTTTTAACTTTATTTTAACCTGCCTAACTGCCAGTTGATCCAGAGGAAGTCAAAAGACCCCATTTGAAGCCTCTCCAATTTGCCTCAGACGGGAAAAAAATCCTTCCTGACTCCAAAATGGCAATGGGACCAGTCCCTAGATCAACTTGTACTATGAGCTATTTCCCATATCCCTGTATTCCCTCACTTGCTAAACACCATCCAACCCCTTCTTATACCTATCTAATGTATCAGCCTGTACCACTGATTCAGGGAGACAATTCCACATTTTCACAGCTCTCACTGTAACAAACCCCTTCCCAATATTTAGGCGGAACCTCTTTTCTTCTAATCGGAATGGGTGACCTTGTGTCAGCTGGAAAGACCTTCTGGTAAATAAAGCATTAGAGAGATTATTATATGATCCCCTTATATATTTATACATAGTTATCATCAGTGTCGGACTGGGACACCTGGGGCCCACCAGAGAACCTGATCTGAAGGGCCCCTCCATTTACTATTTACAAAATAAAATAAAGGAACTGCATACAGAAGAGAACATTTTAATTTGTACACTATTATATAACATCTGGCACATTATAGGTGCCAGAATTATTAAATAATCCCTCTGATTATAAACTCACTGGAGAAGGGATTGATGGGAATGTCATTGGGCCCTCTGATTTTAAGATCGCTGGGAATATGATGGGAACCTTAGATTGTAAGCTCACTGTGCAGGGATTGATGTGAATGTGATAGGGACCTTCGATTGTAAGCTGACTGGAGCAGGGACAGATGGGAATGTGATAGGGACCTTAGATTGTAAGCTCAATGGGCAGGGACTGATCAAACCATAATTACACCTGTTATACAAAGTCCGAACAACTGAAGCTTGAAAGGCAGCCCATGTGCTAATAAACTGTATGTATATATATATATATATAAATATTTGCACACCAGTACTCCATCAGCTTTCTGAATTTCATTCCATTTAACCAACTTTTAATTCATTAATTAATACAAATTCATATTACACTTCATTAATCAAGTGAACATTTCATTTATTGAATACATTTTTAATTATTTCATTGTAATTACTCCCCCCCCAGTCCCAGTAAAATAATTCATAGCTCAACCAGGGGTAGAGACATGGAGAGCTTTAGCAACTGGAAAGGAATATGGAGATGGGCAGTCAGATAACAAAAAAGATGGGCATGAAACTTAATGGGGTAAATAAGAAACCATAGGGGTTAAATGTAAAATAAATTAAAGAAGTTGGTGGCGGGCAACCAGGGTTATACACAGGGGTGTAACTATAATGAAAGCAGACCCTGCAGCTGCAGGGGGGCCCAGGAGGTGGTATAGGGGCCCCATGAAGACCTAATTCCTATACAATTTCAATAAATATTGGTAAAACAAGTCAACCTCTAAACAGTTTTCAGGGCCTGAAACACAATTGGTTGTGGGGCCCAGTAATATCCAGTTACACCACTGGTTATACAGTAAATATTCCCGGAAACCCCCCAAGACCATTTTCTCAGCAGCACTGTAGTAGGAGCCAGGCAGATTAGATGTATCTTCTTTGGATAGAACTGGCAGAGGAGAAGAAGCAGAGAAGGCAGCAATAGCCAGCAGCCCAACCTGCCCAGCGGATCATTCGATTCAGCACAGGCAGCCAGGATCCACCGCATCAGTACTAGTAGTGTCCATAGCTGCTCACTGTATGACGCTCGCGCTCCTCTCACTGATTCCCCCACGTGACGCCGGGCAGTCAGTGACATCATCAGCAGTCAGTGACATCATCAGGCGCAGCTGAAACATGCGCATTGATCCGGAGCACAGCAGAAAGCCAGGGAGGAAAAAGCAGCGTTGCCAGTTCCATAGCAGGTGCCTGTCCAAGTGAAGTAGCAGCAGCGAGGCCCACTGGGTGGGACCAAAAACCTGGAGTCCACAAACCGAGGGCCCCCCAAAAAATACTGTAGACTCTAGAGTGTGGTCTAATGGTCATGGGGGCCCACAAGGACTGTGGCCCACCGGGATATTTCCCGGTGTCCCGGTGGGCCAGTCCGACACTGGTTATCATATCACCCCTTAAGCGCCTCTTCTCCAGCGTGAACATCCCCAACTTGGCCAGTCTTTCCTCATAGCTAAGATTTTCCATACCTTTTACCAGCTTAGTTGCCCTTCTCTGTACCCTCTCTAATACAATAATGTCCTGTTTGAGTGATGGAGACCAATACTGTACGGCATATTCTAGATGGGGCCTTACCAGTGCTCTATACAGTGGAAGAATGACCCCCTCCTCCCATGAATCAATGCCCCTTTTAATACAGCTCAAGACCTTATTTGCCCTTGATGCTGCTGACTGGCATTGCTTGCTACAGCCAAGTTTATTATCTACAAGGACTCCAAGGTCCTTTTCCATAATGGATTCGCCCAGTGCAATCCCGTTAAGGGTATAAGTGGATATTTTTACATCCAATACACTGTGCCATATCAGGATTTTTCAATCACAGGCCTCAGGCCAATGATCAGATCCTAATGAGGGTGTTAAGAGGACCATCTGCAGTGAGAGGACTATATCAAAATGCCAGTGTGGTCATTAGCGGAAAGCATTTTCTAAACTGACCATTGTAAGACAGATATCAGTTGAACAGGTCATCAGAAATGTCCCACAGGCCAAAAAGCTATGAAAATTATTGCTTTGTAACCTTAATCTTATAGTGGGGGTTACAAGGATGCAAAATATCATACAGCACCCTCTGTTTATTAATCCTAGTGACTATTGATTCATTTATTGCATTCCATTGATCCATAATTCCTCTTGCATGTAAAATTATGAAGGTTGGGTCAGAGCTAGTGGTAGGCAGGTGCCTTGGGGTCAACTGAGGGGGTACGATTTCAGAAAAAATGATTGGCCCGTTTGCCATCTGCTCAAACCTCACTGCACTGGGGATGGGGAACCGTGGCAGTAAGTGGGGTGAATGAGGCATTGGGCACAGTGAACCAAGCGGGCAGGGAGTTGTAGGCAGACAATGATGTTGGAGGTTGGTATCTGGCAGCATTGGGTCTCCACATCTGTTTGAGGCTACTGTTTTGGTTGATTCTGTTGTAAATAGGGTTGTCACCTTTTCTGGAAAAAATACCAGCCTTCCTATTTATTTATCTTTTTTCCCTAGTAATAACATTGGGATCAACCAACAATTTTTACCGGGCAGGTCGGTAAAATACCTGCCAGGTGGCAACCCTAGTTGTAAGTGATCAGCTTGCTTGTCCTATCTGCGCCCCTTTTAGTCCAACTTAAGTCAAATCCCTGTTTATTGCAAAATGAATGCTTTAACCTCTTTAATGAGCTCTGTAACTGAGTCAACTCAAGCCCTTCTGTTATAATCATCTGATTTTGGAGTTGTCGTGATCTCAAAGTTCAAAGCATTTCACTTGAAACTCTAGCTGTGTTCCTCCAAGAAAGCCTTCTCCACAGCCATGACTCAATGATTCTCATTGGGACAGATATACAGTATCCCTGGTTGTTATTATCTTTTTAAAATTTTACCAGGGCACTTTGATATATAAATGCTAAGCTCAAGTTCTAAGATTCACTACCTGTCTAAACCCTCTACAGCAGTTCAACATGTGCGTCCCAGTTTTCAGAGGGCAGGTTAAGGTGAATAATTTTGTTTACTCTGGCTTCAAAACCTGCAGATCAGTTTCCATAATGAGTGCAAATTGTTATACAAAGATAACAACCTGAATGCAAAAGCTGTGGTTTAATATTTTCCTGTTGATTGTGGCCTGTGTTTCCCCCTTTCAGAGGAATAGACTTTAGTTTTGTGGCATTTATGGATCGTAAATGTTGTTTCTTTACCTCTGCAATCTGCAGATTAATTTGCTTTTCAATGCAAATGAGGGCAAAATGGACAGATTATTTCCCTGTAATGATCAGGTGTTTGGGTAATAAATATAGTTCACAGAGTCTGGTATCAGTTTTCTGTTGACTGTAAGTCTAATGATGTATGTGTATGTATTTCCTATGGGTCCCTACTTCTCTCTTTTGTTTATACTTCACAAGTAATATCTAAAAATACACACAGGGCCTACACAGTAAGAAAAGTAATTACATTAAAACAAGAAATACAAAAAATGTTGAAAATATGCTTCCGCTTGGGTTTATTTAACATTCGTCATCCCACCGTGATTAGATTTATATATGAAAACATTACTCAGGCCCAGTTGCTGTATATTTGGTTCGAGGAACATGACTTTGGTGACCGTAGGAGAGAGGTAATACTTGGGTAATAGTTGGGTACCTTTGGCAGGAGGTACAGCAATAACCTTCTCAACTTGCCAATATCTCACGGGGAACAGTGGCTAAAAGAACATAGCTATGCTATTATTTACATCCCCATAACACACTCACTTCATGCAACAAAGTTTCTCCTGTACTTGCCTTAAAACATTTCTCTACTCCATCCTCTGACGACCCAGCTTTATTGACAGTCAGGGGCTCTTCTGTTTGCCACCCAGCTGGTATTTTAAGGCCTAGCCGGTAAAACACCTGCCAAGGCAGTGGTCGGTATTACAAATTTACCGGTAAATTTGTAATACCCTTAACAAAGCAATAGGCCCTCCACTGTAAACATACCTTTTCTCCGTCTTCTGCCCATCACGCTACGTGGCTCCCCCTCTTCTGTGGCACGGCCCACAGCTCCTCGCCCTTTTGTATCACAGCCCGCCCCCTTGCAACAAGACCCGCCTTCTTTGTTCCCATTCCCACCACTGGCCGGTAAAAATATTCTGAAAAGGTGGCAACCCTACCTATACCTCCTGGGTGTAGTAACCTGCTTGTGTGGACATTTTGGTTAAGGGCATTCCTGCTGTTTTGCCATTGCCTCATGATTCTTATTCCTGTTCCTGTTTCCCCTCTTCCTGTCTGAGCTAAGAGGAGCATGGAGCGGACCAGTCTTACCTGCCATGTTCTAAAAAATGTACCAACCTGGGGTTGTCTGACTGCTTCACCTGAACTAACACACCAGAATCATTTAACTCACTGCCAGCCAAGCAGTTTATTACACTGGGCCCCCTGCAATTGGGTCTGCTTCTTCTATGTCCCTGCTGCTAATATTACTATGCTACATTTAAATGCCCTTTACTAAGGTTTTCTACTTTTTTTTCTACTTAGAATGGAGCTATGCCCACCACCACCTGTTCTCCTGGTAGTACTTTAGAACTACCAACCTCAGGGTCGGACTGGGCCTGCAAGACAAGGAGAGAAAACCTGGTGGGCACCAGCTCAGACGAGATCCGCACCCAGATCCACTTCTTAATGCCGCGACCTCCCTTTGTCGGGCGGTCACAGCAAAAATATTGCGTGCGTAGGCCCTGGACCAGTCCAACCCTGACCAACTCTATCTCCTCTAGACTGTAATATGTGACACCCTACAAGCTCTTAAGGTCCCCATACACGGCCTGATAAAAGCTGCAGACAGACCGATTCAGCAGCTTATCGCCTTGTGTGTAGGGCCCCCCAACGGGCTTTCCCAATCGATATCTGGCTTAAAGTTGGCCAGATGCCGATCGGGCCGGTTAATAAATCCGTCGGATCTCGCCGCATCTTTTCATTGATACGGTCAATCGATTTGACTGCCCGTTTGGCCAAACTAATGGATCTCCCTGTGTATGGCCACCTTAACACTGAAGTACTTCCAAACACTTCTAGAATGTAATGTGTGATATACTACAAACTTGTACACTGTAGAACTTTTAAAGAAGAAGTAACACCATTTTACACCCCAAGTGATTACTTTTACTCACCTGACACCTCAGGCCATTGCTCCTATCAGCAGAAAACCGCGCCAGCCCAGGGTTCTTCTAGCGAGCACCACGGAGTGATCCTCTTCCTGCTTCTTTCATTTACTAATTTCCCGAGGCAGATGCATGTATATTTTATATTCTTCTAACATTAATTAATTGAATTCCTACTCTTGTTTTGCAAACTCCTCATCCTCATCAGCTAGTTGCAGCTGTTAACATGAGTTGATACTGTCATGATTTTTATGGTGTAGTTTTTATTTATAAATTGCATTGTTTACACCGCAAATAATTAAGGATGCACAGAATCCAGGATTCGGCCAGCATTCAGCCTTTCTCAGCAGGATTCGGCTGAATCCTTCTTCCCAGCGAAACCGAATCCGAATCCTAATTTGCATATGCAAATTAGGGGCGGGGAGGGAAATCACGTGACTTTTTGTCACAAAACAAGAAAGTAAAAAAAGTTTCCCCCTTCCCACCCCTTATTTGCACAGTCACATGATTGGGGGGACCTGGAAAACTGACAATATGTCTAGCTCATCTCAGATTTCAAAATGAAATATAAAAAAATCTGTTTGCTCTTTTGAGAAACAGATTTCAGTGCAGATTTGTGCGTGTTTTCCTGTGACATTCTGCCTTTAACCGAATTCGATGCCCTAGCATCACTCCAGCATGCAGTGCAAAAGAGACACGCAACTCACTCAGCTGTCTTTGTCTGGAAGTGATTTTCGACTATTAACTGTCCCAATAGAATAAATTAGTCCGTTATTATGAGGCCCCATGCAGAGATGGAAACCCCTCAGAGATACAGATCAGCGCCAGACCATGGGAAACCATAAGTTAAAGGTACATCGATGTAAAGTTTGAAGTGTGAAACTGAATCACTTCCCCAGTACCTAGATCTATCTCGTCTATTTGCTGTGACAACATATTTTAGATTTCAGCTGCAATAAGTGGAAAACGGTTTCTTATGAAAGCTTAATAGGAAGGTAGAAATGTGGTCAGTGTGGTCCTCCAGTTCTGCACCCAGGATGTGCTCTAATAGTGATGCACCGAAACTGTGTGAATATCTCAAAAAGCTAAAACTCGAAAAAATTAAGCATATGACTCACTTATTTTAGGTAAAAATGGGACAAGATTGAGGTTTGGGTTCTCCTCTTAATGACTCAGAAAACACCATAACGGCACGATGAAGCTTCTGTGTCCCAATGCCACTACACTGGGGCCACTGTGATTATAATGTGTTGTGTGTTGTGATGATGATGTGTTGTGATTATGATGTGTTGTGATCAGCATCAATGCAGCCACTGGGGTTGGGTTGCTACAAGAGGGTTAACCTTGCAGCTCCCACATATACTGACCCCGATGGGCTAATGATTCCCTGATGACCAATGACCCATGTATCTGCTTTATCAAACCTGGTAAAGATAATGTTTGTCAGGACCTGTAATCAGCAATCAATAAAACTGAAAGCACAATTGAATTCTGTACCAACATAAAAGGAATGAAGTAGAAGCAACAAGATCAGACGTTACATTCTTATGTCTGTCTTCTACTTTCTTCTGCTGCCCTGCAGGCTTATGCCTAGGAAATGTGAAAACTCCCAGACAACAGTGTGATTGTTACTTGCACAATGTCAAGTAGACGGATGTCAGTCACATCAGTACTTAATATATCTGGCTTCACTGGACCTTACATTGGCAGTTCATAGAACATTCATTGACCTGCTCTGAACATTCCACATTCTTTTCCTGCCCCACCCCAGCACCTTAATCCGATTCTCAGGTTTTCACTAGTCTTCAGGTGACATTGTTCAAATACTTCCCACAGCTGAGATTGAGGTCACACACTGTGTATTACACCTGCAACTGATTGCAGTAATTCTACAGTGCTGCCTGCTGTGTGACTGTGGGATATCAGGTATAGTAGTGAGAGATTGTGCCTATAGTAACAGTGGATAATAGTCTCTGGGAAGGGAGTGTGACTGTGGGATAACAGGTATAGTAGGGAGAGATGGTGTCTATAGTAACAGTGGGATAATAGTCTCTGGGAAGGGAGTGTGACTGTGGGATAGCAGGTATAGTAGGGAGAGATTGTGCCTATAGTAACAGTGGATAATAGTCTCTGGGAAGGGAGTGTGACTGTGGGATAGCAGGTATAGTAGGGAGAGATGGTGCCTATAGTAACAGTGGATAATAGTCTCTGGGAAGGGAGTGTGACTGTGGTATAGCAGGTATAGTAGGGAGAGATGGTGCCTATAGTAACAGTGGATAATAGACTCTGGGAAGGGAGTGTGACTGTGGGATAGCAGGTATAGTAGGAAGAGATGGTGCCTATAGTAACAGTGGATAATAGTCTCTGGGAAGGGAGTGTGACTGTGGTATAGCAGGTATAGTAGGGAGAGATGGTGCCTATAGTAACAGTGGATAATAGACTCTGGGAAGGGAGTGTGACTGTGGGATAGCAGGTATAGTAGGGAGAGATGGTGCCTATAGTAACAGTGGATAATAGTCTCTGGGAAGGGAGTGTGACTGTGGGATAGCAGGTATAGTAGGGAGAGATGGTGTCTATAGTAAAAGTGGATAATAGTCTCTGGGAAGGGAGTGTGACTGTGGGATAGCAGGTATAGTAGGGAGAGATGGTGTCTATAGTAACAGTGGATAATAGTCTCTAGGAAGGGAGTGTGACTGTGGGATAGCAGGTATAGTAGGGAGAGATGGTGCCTATAGTAACAGTGGATAATAGTCTCTGGGAAGGGAGTGTGACTGTGGGATAGCAGGTATAGTAGGGAGAGATGGTGCCTATAGTAACAGTGGATAATAGTCTCTGGGAAGGGAGTGTGACTGTAGTATAGCAGGTATAGTAGGGAGAGATGGTGCCTATAGTAACAGTGGATAATTGACTCTGGGAAGGGAGTGTGACTGTGGGATAGCAGGTATAGTAGGGAGAGATGGTGCCTATAGTAACAGTGGGATAATAGTCTCTGGGAAGGGAGTGTGACTGTGGGATAGCAGGTATAGTATGGAGAGATGGTGCCTATAGTAACAGTGGATAATAGTCTCTGGGAAGGGAGTGTGACTGTGGTATAGCAGGTATAGTAGGGAGAGATGATGCCTATAGTAACAGTGGATAATAGTCTCTGGGAAGGGAGTGTGACTGTGGGATAGCAGGTATAGTAGGGAGAGATGTGTCTATAGTAACAGTGGGATAATAGTCTCTGGGAAGGGAGTGTGACTGTGGGATAGCAGGTATAGTAGGGAGAGATGGTGCCTATAGTAACAGTGGATAATAGTCTCTGGGAAGGGAGTGTGACTGTGGGATAGCAGGTATAGTAGGGAGAGATGGTGCCTATAGTAACAGTGGATAATAGTCTCTGGGAAGGGAGTGTGACTGTGGGATAGCAGGTATAGTAGGGAGAGATGGTACCTATAGTAACAGTGGATAATAGTCTCTGGGAAGGGAGTGTGACTGTGGGATAGCAGGTATAGTAGGGAGAGATGGTGCCTATAGTAACAGTGGATAATAGACTCTGGGAAGGGAGTGTGACCGTGGGATAGCAGGTATAGTAGGGAGAGATGGTGCCTATAGTAACAGTGGATAATAGTCTCTGGGAAGGGAGTGTGACTGTGGGATAGCAGGTATAGTAGGGAGAGATGGTGTCTATAGTAACAGTGGATAATAGTCTCTGGGAAGGGAGTGTGACTGTGGGATAGCAGGTATAGTAGGGAGAGATGGTGCCTATAGTAACAGTGGGATAATAGTCTCTGGGAAGGGAGTGTGACTGTGGGATAGCAGGTATAGTAGGGAGAGATGGTGTCTATAGTAACAATGGATAATAGTCTCTGGGAAGGGAGTGTGACTGTGGGATAGCAGGTATAGTAGGGAGAGATTGTGTCTATAGTAACAGTGGATAATAGTCTCTGGGAAGGGAGTGTGACTGTGGGATAGCAGGTATAGTAGGGAGAGATGGTGTCTATAGTAACAGTGGGATAATAGTCTCTGGGAAGGGATTGTGATTGTGGGATTGAAGATATAGGGCCACATAATGGCCCTATAACTTGTGAAATCGTGAAAATAAAAAATTCACATCACTTCAAGTCATTACACCCTTGTGCATTTATACCAGTCACTGTTTGGTACAGATGTAAATAAAACCAGCTCTGGGTATAGCCTGGCAGTAATTGTCCCACGTATTGTAACTGCCTTGTTGTGGGAAAAGACAGACAGAAGTAGTTGTGAGTAACATGTAGTAGAGTAAACTGGACCTTTGGACGACGTGGTTATTAAATTGTGAAAAATCTATATTTTTGGGAGGGTGAGATAAGTGGGACTATTTTTGTTTACCCGGTTCCTTTTTCAATAATACACATAATACAACCTGGAGTAATTAATTACACAGCGCCTTACCTACATCATCAGTTCTAAAAAGTTCTATGTCACTGGCTGAGATGATAGAACCATATTCACATTCTGAGCATTAACTGCGCAGCAAACGCTCCACTGGGTCTGTTATAACAAACACATGTGACATCAAAGGTCCAGGAAAGGGAGTGTTTGGTCACCGTGACAACAATAGAATATCTTTGATAGACTGTTTAATTAAAATAAAAAAGTAGTTTGTTGGGGAGGGGGGGGGGAATTAGCTTTTAACAAGGTAGAAGTTTTAATATGACGCAGAGAATAGTATTTTAAAACAAATTTTCAGTTGGTCTTATTTTTTTTTAGTTTATTTTGCAGCATTTGAAATATTAAATGTTTTGATCTGCAACTCTCAGGCCTGGAATTTCGGCTGCAAGGACCTAATCACCCTAGCAACCAGACAGCAGGTTGGAAGTTACCATGGAAACCCAAAAATAAAGAATAGAAATTAAAAAAGGGAATCAAATTAAGTCAGCGGCACATGACAAACCACAAAGCATTTTCAGCAAGTCAAATAGAAAGTTTAGCAAAACGAAAAATACATACAAAATAAAAATGGAAAAATTGGTTGAAATAGAGCCACTAACAACATTATCTTTTATTTATATTGTGCTGACGTATTCTGTAGTGCTTTGCAGAGATTATACATCATTCCCGGGAGTTGCTGCTGAACTTACAATCTAATCCTGTTTTTCAGCCGGCAGAGAAGAGTCATGTAGTTTGGACTAAATGTTCCGGTAATAAAAGTTTTTAACTTCTTTACATGGGTTTATGTCATTGCCATATTTTGGAATCCATTCGAATTCAATTAGTCATTAGCTTTCATTGGTCTAGTTCAGTCAAACTATTAGAGTTATAGCTGTTATGGGTTATTTCATTGGTGTAAATATATTCATAACTAAGGGCAATTATTTGCTGTGTCCCTGTGCTTAGTGAGAGTTACAATGACACATAGATTGCAAGCTCTATGGAGCAGGGACCTTCTTACTGTCTCTTAATCTGTACTCCTCTTTATTATTTATTTATTTATTTATTTATTTATTTATTTATTTATTTATTTATTTATTTATTGTGATGTTTGTCCCCCTGTTTATACAGTTACTGTGTCACAATGTCAGAAGCACTATATAGATTATGTACATAGAGACTTTATAGAATGTGCCCCCTCCCCCCCAGAGCCTGCCTTATGTTTCTCAATGGGTCGCGACAGTCCTGTATTATTGCTTCTATATTTCTGGAGTCTGTTTCCCATTAGGGATAGAATGATAAATGGTGTCAGTACTCGGATTGTTTGCCCTCCTCAGGAATAATGTTGCCTGAAATGTTCTGCCCATGATGTGCATGAAATAAAAGAGAGATAATGAGAATGAGAGACAGAGATAATGAAAGAGAGAGAGAGAGAGAGAGAGAGAGAGAGAGAGAGAGAGAGAGAGAGAGAGAGAGAGAGAGAGAGAGAGAGAGAGAGAGAGAGAGAGAGAGATTGAGATTGAGATGGAGGCACTGAGAGGCCTCCACTTCCACTGAAAGAAGAGGCACTGACAATAACAATAGCTGCACAATATGTAAGAAACTGTCATAGACTGAGAGAGACCCGACTTTCCCCTATTCCCATAAATAGCCCCCCTAACCCCATCCTATTCACCCCTTTGCCTGCTTTGCCAATGGTTAATGTATTTGGTCCTGTCATTAAAGTCCATTTAATTTGATTTTATTTAGATGGGGAGAAAGAATGAGAGAGAAAAAGGATAGAGAAAGAGAGAGAAAGAAGGAGAGAGAAAGAGAGAGAGAGAAAGATAAGGAGAGAGAAAAGGGAAAGAGAGAAAAGGAGAGAGAGAAATAAGGAGAGAGAAAAAGTGAAAGAGAGGATGAGAGAGAGAGAGAAAGACAGAGATAGAAAGAAAGCAAGAGAGATAAATACAGAAGGGGGAGAGAGAATGAGAGAGAGAATGAGAGAGAGAAAGAGGCAGAGAAAGAATGATAGAGAGAAAGCATGATATAGAGAAAGAAAGAGAGCGCAAAAAAGGGGGAGAGAGAATGAGAGAGAAATAAGGAGAGAGAAAAAGTGAAAGAGAGGATGAGAGAGAGAAAGACAGAGATAGAAAGAAAGCAAGAGAGATAAATACAGAAGGGGGAGAGAGAATGGGAGAGTGAATGAGAGAGAGAAAGAAGGAGAGAGACCATCACAAAATAGTGGCTCAAGGCAAGAGATGTAAAAGGACAATATTTTCTTAAATATATATTCCAGTTTGGTAAGATTCTTTAATATGCCACTTAATATGATATGAACTATCTGTTGCTTAAGTTTTCATTTTGGAGGTATAGTTTTCCTTTAAACATGTCTGTATAAAAAGGTGTAACCACTTACTTTAAGCCAACAAAAATAACTTTCCTCTGCCACTAATATAAATCTCTCTCTCTCTCTCTCTCTCTCTCTCTCTCTCTCTCTCTCTCTCTCTATCTATCTATCTATGTATCTATCATCTATCTATCTATCTCTCTATTGGTCTGTCTATCTCTCATTATCCTTAAATGATTTTCCCCTCTCTGAGTAACAAATTTCAGGATATATTTCATTGATACTTTACTCTGTATACACTGGTTACAATTAAATTTAAGTACAAATAATGAGAGTCTGTGGCACATTGGTGTGGCAAGTTCACTTTAAGCTATGCCCACCACTGAGTAGGTAAAGAGACTGACCAGATTAATTGACTTTCTATCTACATATCAGCAGATCATAAACTACTTCAAGGACGTCAATTACTTAAAGGAACAGTAACACCAACATTTTTTTTTAAAGAAATTCATTTATTATGTAATGTTGCCCTGCACTAGTAAAGCTAGTGGGTTTCCTTCAATAAGACTACTATAGTTTATATAAACAAGCTGCTGTGTAGCCATGGGGGCAGCCATTCAAGCACAGGATACACAGTAGATAACAGATAAGTACTACTATAGTTTATATAAACAAGCTGCTGTGTAGCCATGGGGCAGCCATTCAAGCACAGGATACACAGTAGATAACAGATAAGTACTACTATAGTTTATATAAACAAGCTGCTGTGTAGCCATGGGGGCAGCCATTCAAGCACAGGATACACAGTAGATAACAGATAAGCACTACTATAGTTTATATAAACAAGCTGTTGTGTAGCCATGGGGGCAGCCATTCAAGCACAGGATACACAGTAGATAACAGATAAGTACTACTATAGTTTATATAAACAAGCTGCTGTGTAGCCATGGGGGCAGCCATTCAAGCACAGGATACACAGTAGATAACAGATAAGTACTACTATAGTTTATATAAACAAGCTGCTGTGTAGCCATGGGGCAGCCATTCAAGCACAGGATACACAGTAGATAACAGATAAGTACTACTATAGTTTATATAAACAAGCTGCTGTGTAGCCATGGGGGCAGCCATTCAAGCACAGGATACACAGTAGATAACAGATAAGTACTACTATAGTTTATATAAACAAGCTGCGGTGTAGCCATGGGGGCAGCCATTCAAGCACAGGATACACAGTAGATAACAGATAAGTACTACTATAGTTTATATAAACAAGCTGCGGTGTAGCCATGGGGGCAGCCATTCAAGCACAGGATACACAGTAGATAACAGATAAGTACTACTATAGTTCATATAAACAAGCTGCTGCATTGCTGGTAATGCATCAGTGTTCATGAGCGGGACCACAGTAAACAGATTGGCCTAAGCCCATTTCTTTTGTGACCATATAAAAACACAAGGTTACATGCTAAGTGCCTTTATGTACATGTAAATTAAATATTAAAGATCATCATTATATTCCCATATGACTACGAGGGACTTAGAATATATAACTTGCAACTTTTCAACTGTTGATAAACTACAGCCCCCAGTGTAGCTTCTACTATAGGCAATGGCAGATCAGAACAGTCCAGGAGGTTTGGTTTGTAGATAAAGCCCAATATAACACAAGACAGCAGTGTGATTTCTGTTCTGGGACAGTATTCAAAATGACACATAGCAGGCGGTTAATTGATCATTCTGGTGTCAGTAACTTTATTCCAGACAGGGATTGATTGGCCAGTGGCTCGAAGCTTGACAAACATCAGGACTAAACAGCTTCCTCTTACTGTAGTGTTGCCAAATAGCATCTCTCAGCTCCCGCGGAACAGAATTTAGAGATTTATTGGGTGCCTCTGTAACAGCACCTACATTCTCAGCCAGGCAGGGGAGTAACTACAGGGACACAAGGCAGATGGTAACTCCTGCAACTAAAGCTCACCATAGACGCAAAGATTTTTCTTTCCGAACGACCGATTTTAACGAACGATTTAACGAATCCCACTAACCGTGCGGTTAGTGGGATTCGAACGATCGTACATCTTACGATTTTCGGCTGACACCTGTCAGAAAATTAATCGCCCCAGTTAAAAAACATCTTTATCGGTCCCAGTGCAATCTATCTATGTCTGCAGGGCCAAGCAGGCAGCTGCCCTTTGTTTTCCTGGCAATATTGCCTGAAATGGACTTTTTAGTAGACAATTCATACGATCGTTTCAAGATAATTGTGGTCTCACAATGACGATCAATTCTTTTAAAAATCATCTATGGCCAGCTTTACCTGTAACATCTTCACCCCCATGTCTAAAATGTGTTATCTATGAAGGATCTAGACATTAGTACAAGTGCTCTTTAGTCTTGAAACCCATTACCAGTTGACTTTGCCACTCTTGGCACATTCTCATGAGGCTTTATTAAAAGCACAAAGAGACAAAACCATTCATGTGACATGAGCTCGAGATACGATATATGGACAAATATATATCCCAAATCACATAATCAGTGCAAAGTTGCAGAAGATGGGATGAAGAGTTGAGTTGAGGTTTCAGAAATTCCAACACAACAGTAAGTTCCAGGTCAAACCTTAAAGGCCCGATATGCAAGAGCTTATTGGCTTGTATGTGGGGCCATCCAACGGGCTTCCCCAATCGATATCGGACTGAAAGTCAGCCAGATCTCAATCGGGCAGGTTAAAAAATCCCAAAGGATCACATCCGCACCGTGCGTTTATGCGGTCCCGCAATCCAACCTCCCACATCAAATGCATTATGATCCGATCGTTGGGCCCTAGGGCAATGTGGGCATATTGGGGAGAGATCTGCTTGTTTGGCGACATCTCCAAAACGAGCAAATCTCTACGTCTATGGCCACCTAAACAGGCCGCTATGCAATTAAATGTGGGTCACTCCCCTGTCTAGAGATGATCACTGATGATAAAGTCTGGGCTGGGCTTGGGGTGGGGGGATGTCACTGTGTCTTTTTGTGAAATGCTTGGGGGCCAATGTGCTTCATCATATACTTACTCGTTTTTGGGATGCTGTAGGTGGCCATGCATGTACAAACAAAATCTTTCTTTCATACTTTGATACAACTGTGTATGTTG
Organism: Xenopus petersii; assembly: GCA_038501925.1. NCBI lineage: Eukaryota > Metazoa > Chordata > Amphibia > Anura > Pipidae > Xenopus > Xenopus petersii. Next base: position 10,033,580 of record CM076677.1, on the reverse strand, counting down.
GGCGGATGATCCTAAACGATATCTTTGTACTATGGGTATTGGTCAGATAATCAACTGGAAATACAACATGACGGTCAATGCACTGTGTATTGGTAGCAGAGGTTGTTACAATGTGACACCTCTTCAGATCATCTGTGTTGTCAGCCCCAATGAATGGACCAATAGAAAGACAGACAGGACAAGTCAAGTCAGCCCTCACCATCCATAGATAGTCTTATTAGGTGCACGTCCCAGGCAGCCACTTGCAGCCGAAATTCAGGAACACTTTTCAAATACACAGCACCAGACCAATGGAAATTTTCTTAAAAAGCCTTGATTTGAAGGGCTTTATTCAGACGCAATACAAAGGTGTTCCAATAGAAAGGCAGCCATACTGTAAACAGCTACTCATACGATAGCCATCTGTTCAATAGAGAAGAACGTCAACCAGTCTACCTTAAGGCTCTTGTAGATATTGTGTCCCATTAATGATACTCATCTAACAAGCAAACCCACTGTAACGACCTAATCACTCATAGAATAGAAAGCACGTTGACTTGTGCAAATAAATGGGGGTGCGAGGCCCATGCTGCTATTGTTGGACTGGGATATTTTAGCCATGAGCTGACTCTCTTTAGGATCAGAACAAACAGATAAACCACTTGTCAAAGAACAGGAATTTCCTCATCACAGAAGAGACAGGACACAGGTTATCAACCTTGTTTGGGTTTCTGCTTAAAGGGGACCTGTCGCCCAGACACAAAAAGCTGTATAATAAAAGTCCTTTTCAAATTAAACATGAAATCCAATTTCCTAGATGTCACTGCTCTCCCCACATTTCCTATTCTCTTTACCATTTAATTGTGTAGCCAGGGCATGGGGATGGACATCAGGTCCCCCATTCTGGTGCACAAACAAGATTCTGAGATGATACAAGACTTGTCTTAAAGGAATAGTTCAGTGTGAAAATAAAAACTGGGTAAATAGATAGGCTGTGCAAAATAAAAAATGTTTCTAATATAGTTAGTTAGCCAAAAATGTAATGTATGAGGGCTGGAGTGAACAAATGTGTAATAAAACAGCCAGAATCCAACTTCCTGCTTTTCAGCTCTATAACTCTGAGTTAGTCAGCGACTTGAAGGGGGGCCACATGGTACATTTCTGTTCAGTGAGTTTGTAATTGATCCTCAGCATTCAGCTCAGATTCAAAGGCAACAGATATGACCCATGTGGCCCCCCCTCAAGTCTCTGATTGGTTACTGCCTGGTAGCCAGGGTAACCAGTCAGTGTAAACAAAGAGAGCTGAAAAGCAGTTCTGACTGATATGTTACACATAAAATCACTCCAGCCTTTATACATTACATTTTTTGCTAACTAACTATATTAGAAACATTTTTTATTTTGCACAGCCTATTTATTTATCCAGTTTTTATTTTCACACTGAACTATTCCTTTAATAACAGTGTCCACAAAATGGCTCCTGCCTGCTTGTTATAATTATGAATTCCCAGACTGAAGGAAACAAGATTCAAATAATTTATACTGTGTAATTAAAGTTCATTTTGTTTGACTCATGTGATAAAATAGAATTTTGATTCTTTTTTTGGGTGGCGGGTCCCCTTTAAGCAGAGATGAACCAGATCACCCCCACTGAATGGGGCAGAGGTCCCGGCTGCATTGCTGGAAAGGTACAGAATTACTAGATAAGTGGTACAGATAAGTGCTGTGTAGTGTGCCCCCCAAACATTGCTGCTATATTATATGAAGCCTATCTCTCATATATTCTGTTTTACACAAGTTGGGCTGATATCAGAGAAATAGGTTGGACCTTCCTAACATGTGGCACAGCTGTTGGTAATCCCTAACCCGCCCTACCTCAGCCCGCGTATGACTTCTGGGTTCCTTTTATAGACCCGCGCCAACCCGTCCGTCCCGCTGATGACGTCACAAAAGGGGCAGGGTGAGCAGGCGCACAGCTATAAAGCCGGAAGCCAGAAGTCGGAAGCCAGCCTTTGAAGGTGGTGGGTGGGGAGAGCAGAAGAAGAGCTCAACCCGCACCCGCCCGCCACCCGTGATGATGAGTGTGAGGTTTGCCTGAACCTGCCTGACCCACGGGTAAACTCGTGGGTCCTGTGGGTATCAGGCCAGCTCCCACATCACTAATGCCTAGGGCTGGGTTAATGGGGTGCTCTGATCAGGTAGGGGAGGAAACATTTTGGGGGCCATACCTAGGGCAGTATTAATGGGGGTACTATTATCCAGTATGGGAGAAAGCAGTGTAGGGGCCTTGCCTATGGCATTGGAAAAGTGCCAATTCACCCCTTATGAATTATGCACAAGTTCACACATTGACACAATTACAGTAGATATGGATCTAGTATTAATTCCAGGGTTCCCTTAGCGAACTGCACCTAGTGGCACCGTTTGAACACAAATGCAGGGGGTAAACACATGCTGCAATTTACTCATTTGTGTCCATTAGTGCATAAATTGCAGTTAACACTACTTTGGAATGCTGAATTGTGGGTAAAAACACCCCATGGAACTTTATGTCACAATTTACCATTTTGCACCGTGTTCCTAAATGAGCTCTACAGGATTCTATGGAAAAGGGAGTGAACATTGCAAAACAGAAAGTACAAGTACGGCTCTCACGGCCTGCCTTCATATTGCAACAGAGCCAGAGAGGGTTAGCCAACAAACCTTGTGATATTGTCAAATAAACATACTGGCTGTGTCTCAGACCATAAACATTCTGGACGCTCAGTCCTACACACGCCACGTCATGTGCGTTACTTTCTGACCTCACAGGTCCACTGCTCGGAAATATTGGCACCATGCATGGAACACTGTATACTTGTTCTGCTACTGCCTGTTTATACTCACTGGGAGATATACAACCTGCAGTCCACTCCCAGAATGCCTTAATAGAAGGGATGCAGGGAATTACAGGAACCTGATCTTTTTATAGGGGACATCAAAGGCCCAGACTTGTTTCCCAATTCCACCTGTGAAAGAAGAAGGATCCCCCTAAGACAATAGATCCAGTTAATGAGGGAAGAATCGTTATCACCGAGGAAACAAGTGACCTCTTGACTCTTTATAAGCTCCTTGATCTTTGTTTATATCTTGTTATTTTTCAGAACTTACTCATCACTTTTTGCTTTAAGATAATGCCACGTGAGAGCTACAGGAAATAATTAAAGGCAATCTTCTATATTGCTCTCACTGATGATATTAAGGTTGGTGCCCGTCATATGACTTGGCTGAGAACCAGCATGAGGACCTAATCACATATTCAAGCACACACTGACTGAAAACGTTCAGATTACCATTGGAAACCAGTACAGGGAAGATCACAGTATCTAACATAAGCAGCTTTGTACCACTATACGTGCACATTAGAAGCTGATGAAGAGCTGCTGGAGACCTGAAGTTCTTCATATTTGAACAGACAGGTCTACGTGGTATAATTCCAAGGCTGTTAAAGGAACACCTACAGGCATCTGTTCAAGGTTCCTTTTGGGTTCGGACAGAGTTACCCTAAATATACATCATGGTATACAATTAGATCTTGAATTGGTGGCCAGTAATCTCTTCACAGCAGCAGAGCTGATTCTGAGTAGTGGATACCCAAAACTCTGAAACTTAATTTCCAATTGTTGAATAACACTTAAGGTGATAGACCCTAAGGTGGCACCTTCAGTAAAAGGAGAGCCTACGTTGGTGAAGTCCGGACACCCCTGAGGTAGGGCATGTGGGAAGCTATAGCAAGGGGCAGAAGACTGGATCTAAGCCGACTATGTGTTACTCAATGGATCTCCTCATTTAGCAAACCAATTGTATGGTGATGGATCATATCGGACTAACTTGGTAGTAAAGGCGCAACTGTACCAATTTTGATGCATCACATGCAATGGCTCCAGACGCAACTCCCTTTGCCAACATATTTTGTGCACTATACTAAATGGCTGCTCATAGGCTTGTGTTGGGACCATAGACATGGCATCTGGTTAGGGCAATGCTTATAGTCACTCTTTCTTCTCCTGGGTAAGTTAAGGCAAAACAAAAGCTGCCAAGGAGGGGTTAAAAAGATTGATTCTTTAAAACAATGATAAATGTGTATCTGCTGTAAGCATACAATCTAAAGTAAAGTTGCACAATATAAGGACACCCAGACGGCTGAGAGAAGTTTTCAGGAATGTGGGAGATAACTGTGCCAAAGCTCTGCAGATAATCAAAACTTACACATAAATGATAAGGCTACAGAGTGCAGCCCCAATTGACTAGCATCCATTAAAGGGGCCACTATAGTTTAACATTTCCCCGCTGAATTGTGCTTAGTACTGGGAATACCTGTGTTGGCATAATTAGCTGGCACTGCTATGTGCAGTTTATAAGGAACCTTGTACTTTATCTCAACTAAGATATAATTAATCCTTATTGGGGAAAAGCAATCCTAGTGGGTTTGTTTAAATGTTTTTAGTAGACTTAAGGTATGGAGATCTAAATTATGGAAAGACCCCTTTATCTGGAAACCCCCAGGTCTCAAGCATTCTGGATGACAGGTCCTGTACCTGTTCTCCATTCACCTGTTCAAGCCCCCAGCACCACAATGGGATCCAAATATGCACTGGAGAATGCTTAACAATGCAATGCCTTCTAGTGCTTCTACGGGCCACTACAATGTGGAAACACAAAGGCTTTTATGCCCTGGGTTCCTTGTCTGTGGCTACTCGGAAATTGTATGGACCCTGTTTTCTTGGACAAATACCCTACTGCTTCTTTAAGGCAGAGCTGAAACCAATGCTACATTTAACACTAGTGTTTGTGTGTATGTGAATGTGACCTTAGACTGTAAGCTCTGCTGGGGTAGGGACTGATGAATGATGTATAATCTCTGGAAGGAGCCATGGAATATATTGGTGCTATAATGTTAATAAGCTTGTGATTATCATCAGTAGGGCCTACAGTATATTCCATGCACACAGCAGGGGAGTATAAACTGACACAAGCAGGGTTCCAGTTAGTCATTTAGTCACAGTAGGGGAGAGTGTAGGGCTGTCGTTCTTGTGCCATGAGAGAAGCTTTTATATGTACATCTTCCTTTCCTGCCATGTGACTGGTCAGGGACACACGGCCCAGTGTTTATCAAGAGGGCAGGTCAAGCATCACTCCACTGAGAACTCATCAGTTGTAGATTCAAATAATATCCTTTATGAATAGGCACAGGAGTAAAAGCGCAGGCAGAAGAGAGTGTTGTAGTTCTACACCCATGCACATACCCTGCAAAGAGTAACAATGAATTAGGAATTGATTATTCTCTTTCTAGATATTATATATATTATATCCACTATTTTAGGATTCAGCAGACCTTGAATCTTTTGTGAAAGATTCAGCCAAATACCAAAATGAATCCTAATCTTAATTTGCATATTCTAATTAGGGAAACGAGGGACACAGAGCACAATAAAACATTTTTGAAATTCATATGATTTTTTGGATTCGGGTACGGTTAAGCCAGACACTTGGATTCGGCCAATTCTGTTGAAAACATCCCAAACCAGATCCTGATTTGGTGCATCCCTAATATATAATAATATATTGTATGATATAAACAATACAAATACGATCTCAGTGAAAGCACATTTATACAAAGGAGTGAGAGCAGCCATACCGGCTGTCAGTGGTCAAGTGATTCGTGTCTGTCACTACAGACAAACCAGAGCCAAGTGGACATTATTACTCAATTTAATGGGTTTAGTCTATTGTCCACCTCCCATTGAGTGAGAAGGCTGTGTCGGACTGGGATGCCAGGGATCCACCAAAAAATCCTAGGCTGAGGGCCCACTTTCAGGGGAGCTCCACCAATGAGGCAAGTTGAGCCACTCGCCTCAGGCAGCAGCGACCCCTGGTTGCCAGGGAAATTTGGCACTCTCTGCACTAGCCCCGACCCCCTCCGGCGCTGAAAAGGTGAACGCCGTGAGGAGGGGTGGGGGCGGCATAAAGGCAAGGGTCGGCGCTGCCCACTTTCCAACCTGTTATACCCCCTCTCCTCACTCAACCTCTTTATTCTCCTAGACTCTTTTCTCTACATACTATTCTCTATTCTTCCATTATTAATCCTCTTTGTTGTCATAAAGAAATAGGGAATAACCATGATATAGGCTAAATGGGTAGAAGCAAGAGGCCCACTGACACCTGGGCCCACCGGTAGTGTTTCTGGTATCCCAGTGGGCCAGTCCGACACTGTGAGAAGGTCCTTGTCAAACACAACACAAGAAATCACCTAGAGAGCCAGAACCCTTAGGCAGTGGTTCCCAAACTGTTGGACTACAACCTTTAGGTTTCTAAAAGCATTGGCTTGGAGGGCCGAGATTAGAGATGGCGCGAACTGTTCGCCGGCGAACTTGTTCGCGCGAACATCGGGTGTTCGCGCTCGCCGGAAGTTCGCGAACGTCGCGCGACGTTCGCCATTTTGGGTTCGCCATTGTTGGCGCTTTTTTTTGCCCTCTCACCCCAGACCAGCAGGTACATGGCAGCCAATCAGGAAGCTCTCCCCTGGACCACTCCCCTTCCCTATAAAAACCGAAGCCCTGCAGCGTTTTTTCACTCTGCCTGTGTGTGCTGAAGAGATAGTGTAGGGAGAGAGCTGCTGCCTGTTAGTGATTTCAGGGACAGTTGAAAGTTTGCTGGCTAGTAATCGTTTTGATACTGCTCTGTTATTGGAGGGACAGAAGTCTGCAGGGGTTTGAGGGACATTTAAGCTTAGGTAGCTTTGCTGGCTAGTAATCTACCTTCTACTGCAGTGCTCTGTATGTAGCTGCAGTGGGCAGCTGTCCTGCTTCTGATCTCATCTGCTGACTGCTGCAATAACAGTAGTCCTTGTAAGGACTGCTTTTATTTATTTTTTTGTTCCAATACAGAGCAGTATCAAGCAGATTACTAGCCAGCAAACTTACTATCATCTGTCCCTGAAATCACTAACAGCTCTCCCCCTACACTATCTCTTCCAAGCACACACAGGCAGATTTTTCAGATACATTTTTGCCCTTGATCCCCCTCTGGCATGCCACTGTCCAGGTCGTTGCACCCTTTAAACAACTTTAAAATCATTTTTCTGGCCAGAAATGTCTTTTTTAGATGTTAAAGTTCGCCTTCCCATTGAAGTCTATGGGGTTCGCGAACCGCTCGCATTTTTGCGCAAGTTCGCGAATATGTTCGCGAACTTTTTTTCCGACGTTCGCTACATCCCTAGCCGAGATAAGTGGCAATTTGCTATCTGAGTATGGAAGAACAACAGGAAATATTGATACCAATTTTAAATTTGCAATTCGACTGGCTAAGCTGATAAAATTCCATCCCGATGGCAACCCTAAGTTCTAGATAGAGCTGGTTGAAGGTCAGTTACTGTAAGGTTTGGAGATGGCCATTTGTTTAACGTAGTAGATTTTCTTAAGACTCTGGCAGAGTAGCAGATCCATCAATATTTTAATATATTCATAACCTTTTTTGTTAGCAATCGAGACCCTGGCAAATGTTGAGCTTCAACCCAAAATATCTGATTACCACTGCCCTAAAAATGCCCTCTTTAACTCTTCCACAAGCTGAAAATGTAAAAAGAGGGAATCAGAAAAGCAAAACTACCCCAGCATGGTGTTAATATAATAATATTGCAAATCTGGCTTCTACCCACCACCAATGTCAAAGTCCATCCCCACTTGACATAAACACATCACTATGACCCTACCCCAATATGTCACTGCTAACAATTCCCGCTGCAGACCACCCAAACCATGTAGAGCAGTGATCCCCAACCAGTGTCTCTCAAGCAACATGTTTCTCACTGACCCCTTGGATGTTGCTCCCAGTGATCTCAAAGCAGGTGCAGGTGCTAACTTCATAGCTTATGATTCTTTCCCGAAACGTGTAAGGCCATGTGGCTCCATCTCCTGTTGGAATAAATTTCTTTATTCATTTTTATCTGAAGTGCAGCCTATCTGTTTTTTGTTACTGACAAACAGAGTCTCTTGTAGGCTGCAGTCCACATAGGGACTACTAAATAGTCAACCACAGCCCTTATTTGGCATTCCTAAGGACTTTTTTCATGCTTGTTTTGCTCCCCAACTCTTTTTACATTTGAATGTGACTCACAGGTGAAAACAAGTTGGGGATCTCCAATGTAGAGTATGAGAGGACATCACTTTCAACTTACATATAGAGTTCATTAGATCAACCTCCACTTGTGTTCATAGGCCCTTGTTCCTGGGGAGATGTAGGTTGAGGAAGGGGATGAGGGTGAAGAGCAGGAGCAGCAATGTAATGCCCTATGGAGAAGAGCCCCTGCTGGTCACCAATGCACATTTTTGCATGACTGGTACATGAGCCAAACTAGGGAGATGCAGGTAGAGGAGGTAAGTGCCTATCCCCCCTCTTTTGCACCATAGACACGTGCCTCTTCTATTTACTCCTACTTCCAGCACTGCCAGGAGGGCACATTCACATAGCCGGACGCAGTATGTCCGGTAACAAGACCAACCGCCATGTTTTTTTCCCGCAATGCACCATTTTTTTCATTTTGGGTGCAATGTAGTTGAATTGGAAACAATCCAGCATAGCAACATCCAATTCATCAAAATGGACACAACCGCATCATCAAAAATTGGAAACTGTAGCGCTAAATATGATCAAAATCTGTCTGCCATCATTTAGAGGCACATTTATTAAAAGGTCAAATTTCGAATTCATGTCAGTTTAAAAAAACTCACATGAATTCGATTTTACTCAAAATTCCATTATTCGATTATTTATTAAAAAAATCGAATCTAATGTAAAACTCATACACACAACCAGTAAAAACACTCCATCAGTGGCACTCATGGTAGTTATATAATACAAATTCAGTAGACATTTGAAAAGAATATACGTATAGTAGTTCCAGGGCGCATTTTGTCAGATTCACAGGTTTTGCATTTTCCTTTGAAATAAGTCACAAGTACAAGATACAGAAATAAGGGCTGATTCATGTACATCATAGTGGTAAAATGTGTAAAAAAATGATAATACATTAAGAACTGTTGCCATGTACAGGAAATTACATTAAACCGACAAAGCCATAAAACTGATGAAATTGTTTAGCGTTATGTAGTTTAAAAAGGCTCAACATTGAACAGTATTCTGGTTCTGGTTCTGCTCACTTTGGCGTTGGCTTTGAAGATGCAACAGTTGTGGGCATCCAATGATGATTATGTGATCCAGTTTGAGGAGATCTGCACAGTCATTTGCAACTTTACCCCCCCGGCCCTATGACTGCTAGGGTATTTTTCAACCTTTCATTGCTGGTAGTTGTGAAACGATTCAGGGCTGAGCAGCTTGCGGCCGCCATCTTGTTTTGTCTACGACATGATAGCTGTCACCAACTTGGTTATACACATCCATGCCAGTGATGTTTGCATCATTCTGTGTATTTGTCATTACAGGACGAAATTTGGGAGAGCCATTGGTTTATTTTCAGTGCACCCTTTCAGGTGAACATCGGTCATTTTTTGGTGACTTTCCTTGTGAAGAGGAGCATATCTACAGGGGGTGCAGAATTGGCAACCACACCCTGACCGTTGCACCTGAAGGGGGATATAAAGAAAGACATAAATGATCCCAGAAATAATAAAACCTATAGAATGGCAGAGACACCCTAAGGGCAGAAACACACGGTCAGATTCGGGGAGATTAGTTGCCCGCCGACTTATCCGAGTATAGAGAATCCCAAATAGGGGCGCACCAAATCTCGAATCCTTAGTGAAAGATTTGGCCAAATACTGGACTGAATCTGAACCCTAAAATACATATGCAAATAAGGGGCAAGTGATGAAAAATCGTGGGAGTTTAAAGGGATTCTGTCATGATTTTTATGATGTTGTTTTTATCCCTAAATTACACTACAAATAATTCACTCTACCATCTAAAATTTTAATCCTAACCCAACAAGTGTATTTTTTTTTAGTTGTAATGTTGGTGTGTAGGTGCGCTCTCAGGTCATTTGTCCTTTCAGAAAGAACCGGCACTTTAGGATGGAACTGCTTTCTGGCAGGCTCAGAATCGGACTGGAGCACGGTGGGCCCATCGTGGTCCAACATTCCGGGCCCCCCGCGCGCATGCATGAACAGTGGCTTGCCCCCCAAATGCCGGCAAGCACCACACATGCGCGAACACCAGTAAACGTCGAGCATACGCTCAGCAGCTTAGTGTCTGGGCCGGTGCCCACCGGGTTTTTTCCCGGTGTCCCGCCAGCCCAGTCCAATGCTGGGCAGGCTGTTGTTTCTCCTACTCAATGTTACTGGAGGAGTCGCAGTGGGATGTGGATTTTTACTATTGAGTGCTGTTCTTATAGTATCTACCAGGGAATAGTTATCTGATTACCTTCCCATTGTTCTGCTAATGGACTGCTGGGGGGGAAGGGAGGGGGTGATATCCAGTGGTGGAACTAGATATCACTAGGCTCAACAGCAAAAATTTTTTGAGGCCTCCAAAATGTCTAGAAATTGACCTGTTTTACCAATATTTATTGAAATTAAATATGAATTAGGGTCTTGTGGGGCCCCTATACTGCCTGGGCCCCCTGTAGTTGCAGAGTTTGCTTCCTTTGTAGTTACAGCCCTTGTTATATCACTCCAACTTGCAGTACAGCAGTAAAGAGTGAATGAAATTTATCAGAGCACAAGTCACATGACTGGGGGCACCTGGGAAACTGACTTTCAGTGCAGAAGTCTGCTGGAGCAGCACTATTAACTGTTTTTAAAAAAAATGACATGGCAGTGGATTAGGCCAAATCTGAATCCTGCTGAAAAAGGCTGAATCCTGGCAGAATACCAAACCGAATCCTGGATTCAGTGCATCCCTAATCCCAATAGCAAACTTTGCCCCTGGGCCTGTGAACATCTATGTCCCTGGAATGATGGCATGTAAGGCAAGTAGACGTTGGATAATTTTAAAAAAGAGAAGCATTTAGCATTTAACTGTAGCGTGGATTTTACAGAGCCTATTCAGAGACAGTATTAATCTTCCCTATAAGTAAAGCCTATAATCAGGCCATGCACGCAACATCAGTGGTGCAGTTCGTACACTTCCGAAAACTCAGGCCAAACTGTACGATTGCCGGGCCCATTGTGGTTCATAGTGCGCTATCGGAATGAACCAACTCGAGAATGATTGAACCACTATTTTGCTACAGACAGACCTCACTATATTGTGTAAGCCTGCCACAGGATAGGATTGAATCAGTGCAAGCAACCCACACGTACAAGTGGTTGCAACTCATACAAAGTAACCAGATGAATGATATAGAGAATTTAATATTCTTCCATTTATTTGCTCATTTAGTTCAAATAGCTCCAAAGGCTTCCAGTCATTCGAAGAGCAAACCCAGGGATGGTTTTCAGCTAGAAATGCGTTTATTTTTTTGCTGACCAAAGAGGAGGCAATCTTTTTTAAATTGGACCCCATTACTTCCCTTTTTTAGAGGGAAAAAAAAAACAAATTTGAAAACAAAGACGCCGTGAATAAAACAAAGACTTCCTTTCTCTCTCCCATGATCAAAAGCAGAAATAGATACTGGAAGTAGTTCTGGGAATATTGTCACAAGCCTAAGATCTGTTTTAGGAGAACAATGCATATCTGTGCCATTAACCAAGTCCAGCTTGATTCCTAATTAGATTTCGGACCCTGGTGGATGATCATATTATGGGTAATTTAGACCATTAGCTTAAAGTGACACTGACATGTTCCAGGTATTTACAGGAATGTATCAGTATCACTTTAAAAACCTTCTTGTCCGTATTCTTATTTAACTCTTTCACTCCTAGCTCCAACTATTGATTACTATTAATTAGCGAGCCAGTGTGAGCCCAACTATAGGTCAATGTGGTTTCTTTCCCAGGACTCTGACTGTTTTGCATACATACAGTATAAATACAAGGTCTCCTCACTCTAAATTTGGGAAGTGAATGACATGACGATCAGCCAATCACTGATCGCCACATCATTCCTGCCCCTAACATCACCCCCCCCCACATCACCCATCCCCGATATCACTGCCCCCTATATCACTGGCCCACCCCTGCCCGTTTTTTCCAAAAAAGGTGCCAACCCTAGAGTAGGTGGCCTACAATAATTGACTCATGAGCAGTGGCCGAACTACCGGGGGTGCGGGGGTGTGATCACAGCAGGGGCCACACCCCCTCAGGCCCGCTGGAATGGAATAGAATCCGCAGCAAGGATCTCTTCCAGAGGGGGTGGAGGGCCTGGCTCCATGACCTGCACCCACGCCCCACGCCCTGTAGTTATGTTACTGGTCATGACCCGCAACTTAAAGCAATATAAGCACTATTTTGTGCACGTTATGGGTTTTCTTCGAATTTGTCTGGGTGTGGAAAATATGCCTCCTGGGCTGGGCACAGCTTCAATAAACTTGACAGCAAGTCTATTGGGTATTGGCATATCCCAGCCCAAATTGCTGCCTTCAATCATTAGCATATAACCAGTAAGGCACAAACAGTAGGTTATTAAGTGCTGCTATTGTTAATGGCTGGGCTGCTGACATTCAGGTGTCAAGATTAGACCAGATACAATGCTTGTGCTCCAGGGGGTAGGATCTAGTTTTAAGGAGGCTGAGGGAGAGTTCTTTACTGATGTTAGGCCTACTGCTGGCCATAGATGCAAAGATCCGATCGTACGATTGGACCTTCCCATCTCCCGACCCGCCACTAACCATTCAGATCAAACTCTTACCAGTCAGATTAGTTAAAGAACAGATCAGCAATGTTCTGCCCCTGACAGCAATCGTACGATATCTATGTCCAACCAAAGCTAGTGACAGTCTCCCACTGAAAATCGTACGATCGGCAATACACGCAGAGATATTATCGGCAGCCGACAGAAATTTTCTAACCTGTCCGATCTCTGACGGACGAAAAATGTCGGGAATCCTCGATTCGTACGATCAGATCTTTGCGTCTATGGCCAGCTTAAGAGATGAATTTTCAGTGGGAAGGAGAAAGGTTTAAAAATATGGCAGTGGATGTTATTGGGTGCAGAGAAGGAATATTTTGCATAAGGGACAGAGAAGGATATGTTGCAAAGGCAGGAACAGAACCAGGATGATTATAAATACTAAGGGGAGAGAGAATTAGAGTTTGAAAAGAATGGTCAGCTGTATCACAGGCAGAGGATAGATCCAGAAGGATGAGGCCTTGCTATTCTGGAGAATATCTGTAATGCTACCCAAGGAGTGTGCAGGTAGAAAGTCACATTGTATAGAGTTGAGCAGATTGTGGGTATGAATAAACCAACTAGAAAAGCCATCAAAGTTAGTGTGAGAAGGATATTGAGAATTTAAAATGGTTGTTCACCTTTAAGTTAACTTTTCATATGACGTCAAGAGTGGTATTCCGAAACAATTTACAAAAGCAGCTCTCCAGTTTGCCATTTCAGTAGTCTGGTTGCTAGGGTTAAAAGTACCCTGGCAACCATGCACTGTTTTGAGCAAGAGACTGGAATATGAATAGGAGAGAACTGAATCGAAAATGAGTAATAAAAGAAAAAAGAAAAAATAGATTTGTAGCCTTACAGAGTATTTGTTTTTTAGATGGGGTCAGTGACCCTCATTTGAAAGCTGGAACGAATCAGAAGTAGAAGAAGGCAAATAATGAAAAAATCTATAAAATAATGATGACCAATTGAAAAGTTGCTTGGCCATTCTATTACATACTATACGTTAACTTAAAGGTTAACCACGTGTATAATGGGACTGGTACTGGTAGAACAATTAAAGGAGGTTGGAGCTTTAAGAAGGCTTTCATTGGTTGGGAAGAAAGTGATGTGAGAGCAGACAATATGTTCCAGGGGTTTAGAAGAGAGAAGCAGAAGGGAATGGGAAGGATTCAGCGTGCGTATCTGAAGAATAGGCTTCACACAGGCCGTGTCATTAAAGAGGGGAAGTTACAGAAGCCAGAGAGTAAATAAAAATATATGTCAGGGCTTGAGAAGGACAGGGGCCAATGCTGAAATAATAATGAGGACACAGGATAAAGGGATAAAAAAAAGTTGTGGAGACGGCAGAAGATTGGAAACCTCAGTCACAGGATCAAAAGAATCAGAGGAGAAGAGAGGCAGCTTAGGGAGATCACTGTCTGTAAGGATTGGGATCTGTTTGTAGATGGAATTAACTCAGCAAAGTCCCGATTTGCACCAAGTCATGGGGATGTGCCGAGGAAGGTGGACCACAGAGAGTGGCATCGATTTCTTCTCTTATATATACAGTATATACAGCAGGAGGTGCCAAAATACTAGATGTTAAATGTGGGCTGAATTTGGATGTTACTAATATTTCTATATTGTTACTAATATTTCTATATCATTAAACATTTTACATTTTCAGAACTTATCCTAATCTTCAGGATTCTGGTTGCTTTAACTCTACTTCATTTTTCTATCCATGATCTCATTTGCTATAAATGTTAGAAATTCATCTTCTCTTTCCTACTAACTTACACTCGTGATGTGGAGTTTGTACAAAGACTTCTCCCCGCTCATGCCCCACCGTCAGGGGGTGAAACCGGTCACTTATACTTGATCAGTAACATGAGTGAGTTGCCCATAGAACATACAATACTGCTAATTCCATACAAGATCCCTGGGAGCAGCAGCTCAGTACAGGAAGAATGTAGGTCGTGATTATAATGGGGCAGGATGGAGATAGCAGGGTAGGAGGGAGTTTCATAGTACAGGTATGGGGCATTGTAAGAGATGTTGGAATGTTGGAGATGTTGGATGTTGGAAAGGATGATGGGTTTTGTGTATTTTCAGCAGTGGTGAACTGGTGAAACAGTTGAACTCCAAGGAAAACTGGGATAAATGTATTATCAACAGGATGTATTATCCTTTTCCAAGGATTTGCCTAGTGCATGTAAGGAGCACTCACGGTGCTCGTTACTCTGCGTCTTCCGCAAGATGGCGGTGTCCAGGGGAGCCATGTGGGACATTGGGCGGCAGTGCATCAAAACAGACACGTGTCATGACGCATCAAAACTTGCGCATTAACGTGCAACATCAATGCGTGATACGTGACATCATCACGCACGTTTTGGCCTTTAAAAGGACGCCAGAGGCCTACAGACATTGCCTGATATTAGGTTCTACTTTGTGTGTTCCTGGGTGCATTATATTGATTATTCTACTGATTATGATCCTGACCTTGGCCTGTGATATCGTCTAGTGAACCCTTGCTGCCTGAACTGACCCTTTTGCCTGGACTTGACTTCATTATTCTCTTTAACCCTTGGATGACACAAACTGTGTTTGGTGCCAACTGCTTCCTCCTTGATCCGTAACTCCAACCTGAGCCTTGCAGTCCCTTTAAGGGTATAAATGGATATTTTTACATCCCAGGTGCATGACTTTACATTTATCAACATTGAATCTCATTTGCCACTTAGCTGCCCAGATTGCCAGTTTTCAAGACCCTGTTGCAAAGATGCCGTTTTGTTGAATATTTTGTCGCAAAAAAACCTATGCGAGGAAATCATTACGTTCTGTAAATGGTCAAAAAAGACACAAAAATGGTTGCTAATGTTTGTAAAGGTGTCTGCGAACGTTTTTGGGGCTAACATCACATATTACATTACCCCATAAGTGTCCTATTAAAGAATCTTACCAAACTGGAATATATATAACAGTATATATCAGTAAATGTGGTGATGATCTGTGTGCTGCCTCAGAGATCACCTGACCAGAAATACTGCAGCTCTAACTGTAACAGGAAGAGATCACCTGACCAGAAATACTGCAGCTCTAACTGTAACAGGAAGAGATCACCTGACCAGGAATACTGCAGCTCTAACTGTAACAGGAAGAAGTGTGGGGGTGTGTCATTCATTGGCTCATGTGACCTAACATGGATGTGCGCCCCTGGTTTGTTTGTGTGCACCGTGTATTGCCAATGATCTCAGGGGGCTGCCCTTAGTACTTAAAATGGCAATTTTATACTTAAGATTACCGAATGGCACATATTACTAAAAAAGTGTATTTTTATGAATATCATTTATTTAGATGAATCAGGGTTTTACGTATGAGCTGTTTTATGCAGTATATATATTTTTTACAAAGCCCTATAGTGTTCTGGGGCTATAGATTTCCTTTAAGACATATATCTAGTAATGATTCTTGTAATAGCTTCCTCTAACCCTACGGAAATGTAATTTCTTTAATAATTCTTATCTCTTACGTTAACCAGAGCAAAGTGTTAGTTCCTGTGTAATGTTCAACTAAGTGCCTATGGTTACAGGTCTACGTCTTAACACCCTAACCTCACTGTACAGTGTCTCACAAACTAAATTCTGCTGCTAACATAATATGGCTCAATGGTATCGGTAAAGATAAAACAAGCAGCCTATATTTTCAGTCTGCATATAAGATAAAAAAAATTCGAAATACGAAACATAGCGGTGGGTCCAACCCGTAATGTTCTTAATGATGTAATAACACTGCTTCCATCAAACTGCAATTGTGATATCACCCAAGTTTGATAAGTACTGTATATACGATAATAAGGCACAAATGGCCATCACATCACTAGCTAAGTCAACATAAATCAGTGGATCCCAAACTGTGGGCTGACAAAAGTGGATGGTAGCACCAGTCTGCAGGGCCAGCTTTAGGCCTATTGGTCCCATGCCTTGGGGACCCTGCACCAGGACAGTAGCAGGGATAAAAACATAATAGTGCCCAGCCCAAATCCAACCCTGATTGTCCCAGCCTGAATCCAACCCTGATTGACCCAGCCTGAATCCAACCCTGATTGGCCCAGCCTGAATCCAACCCTGATTGGCCGAGCCTGAATCCAACCCTGATTGGCCCAACCTGAATCCAACCTTGATTGGCCCAGCCTGAATCCAACTCTGGATTGGCCCAGCCAACCCCAAACCCAATGGTCCACTTATACTTGGATGTCTCCATCAGTTAGAGAACTTTCATGGGCTGGGCAGCTGGAGAGTCCTCCTCACACCAAAGTTTGTTCAAGGGTGCTGTACATTAGGTGAAAAATAATAAATGCTGGCACACAAACCGGGGTACAACCCCTGGTAAATTATTGCAGCACAATAATGTACCTGGGGTTGTACCCCAGTTTGAATCGCTTCGTGTGCCAGCCTTTATCATTTTTCACATAGAGATTGGGAGGGCCATCTCCCTTATGAGCTGTGCACCAAGCGGAACTACTTTGGAAAGGGCCTGAAAGTGCACGTGATCTTGTACAGAGTGATGTACATTAGGCCCATAGGACTAATGGGGGCCCAATAAAATTTTAGAAGACATAGTGGTGACTGACTGTCTAAAGGTCTTCATGATGGACAGAAGATAGAGGGTTGTCGTCTTGGTGGGAACGTCCCGACTGCTGTTGGGGAGTCAATCAGATTTAAGAGCAGGGGAAATGATAAAGGTAAGGTAAATGTTATCTGTAGACTCATATAAAGCCGAAGTCTTCAAGTCACCAGGTTTGACATTCCCTGGTGTTCATAATTTGGGGGCTTCTCATTTTCTGATATTACAGTCTCTCTTTCTCTGGTACCTTTGTTTCTCATTGTACTGTACCACCGAATCTTGTTCTGTAGCACCACTGGGTTTTCACCCCCCACCGGGGGCTCATTCTGGTAAACAAGCATCTTATCTCTTGTGCCACTGGGCACAGAGAGCTCTTTGGACAGTGTAGTACAATTCTCATCTGAAGCAAATTCTCCTGGGTCAGTAAGAAGTGTCGGATTCATGGTCTCCAGAACCACCAACATTTTACTCTTATCACTGGGCCCTAGGCTCTCACTCACTACACAACAGGGTTTTTGGACTGGACAAGACTGTTGATATTATAGTGCTTCATTCTATTTGTTTACTATTACCATATTGAACCCTGAAAACTCTGCCTCTGCACCACTTTTGCATTTTGATCTAGTTACCAACTCACCATATATAAACATTTTCATGCTGGATCAGTATTGAGCTGGTTCTTTACATGCAAGCTTCACGGCAGCCTATAAAGAAGTGTAGCCTTTGGTCTTCAGCAGCAGGTAATCTGAGCTACTGAAAGGATCGGTCTATATATCTTGTCTGGACAGTTTACCAACAATTCATGGAGTATAACCTTTGAGCAAGTGAAAACCACCGTTCCCACAAACCAATCAGTCAACCCCACAGTTTCTCCGAGGTGTTTCACCTCCTCCTTTTCTTTCATTCAATTGAACTGAATACATAACTCAATATTTCCACCAGTATTTCTTCTCCATTTACCAAATGGGTGGTTGCAACCTTCTGGCCTTCTAGAGCTGAGATTACAGTTGCTATAATATGGTCCATTCACCCCACAATCGGTTCTTCTTTCGGTTCTTAACTTTTCCAGATCTTCTTCTGGCCTCCAATGGCTATTTCTAACTATCGTCACTTATATAGTAATTACTATTGCTCCAACTAAATCCCCTATAGTCTATGAACTTTATATTTGTTTTTGAGGTATTTGTATTCAATTGTACTACCATGTTTGAAATTATACAATGCTGATGAGTTCCCCTTCTTGCATATAAACAAAGCTGGTGGTTTGCACTTTGAGGGACAACAGTTGCCTTCTTGGAATGGAGGAGAACAGAAGTCTATCTACATATATGAATTATATTTATGACTTTCAGTCTTATTTTCTAGGCGGCAGATTTACTAAACGGTGAAGTGGCTAACGCTAGTGACTTTTCACCAGAAATCACATCCACAGTGACATCGCCAATTCACTAACAGGCGCAGGCGTCAGTTCGCTAGAGACCGAGACCGTCGCTAGCGTTTGCACTTTACGCTCTAGTGAATGGACGATACTCTGTAAATTCAGATTTGACTTCGCCACCTCAGACCAGGTGAAGTGCTAAAAAGAAGCTAGATCTTCCTCAATCCTCTGTCACCGTCGCCGAAAAATGCATTAAAGTTCAAAAAACGCTGGCGACTTTTTCTTCTTTTCAAGTGGAATTGGCTGCAAAAGTCCTAACAAACTTTTTTTTGGGTAAGCGGTTTTCTCCAGACAACATATGGAACATTGATTTTACAGTGGGCTCATGTGTAGGACATTATATTAACTCTCTTGTCTTTATTAAGGTTCCCTGGACATCTGTTATAAAAAGTGGTAACTTCAACCATTTGCACCAACATTTATAATAAAGACGTCCGTACAACTTTAAATTACCCGCTGTATGCTAATTGACCAAATCGCAAGATCACTAGCAAATTTTCCCTAGGCAAAAAGGAACAATAGTGCATCTTCACTATGAAATGCTCGCACTGCGGAAGTAACTTTAACGAAAAGTCGCCAGCGTTCGGCGCCCAGGGCACAACTTCGTATATTAGTGAATTAGCATAGTGGTAGCAAATTTGTGCCTGGCGAAGTGGTGCGATATATGTGCAAAGCTGACGCTGGCGACATTTACCCTTTAGTTAATCTGCCCCTATATCTTAGTCTTAGTTTCTGTTGGGAGATGTGATATTCTTAGCTGTCTCCTGCAATTTAATGAAAGTGTCCACACAGTAAGGGTGGCCAAGTAACCAGAAATAATTTGACCCAATGAATTTTAGAGATTTATAGGCTCAAACTAGTGGTGAAATCAAGGGTCTCTTCTATTACAGTAGCAACAGTTCCTAGTCAGCTGGGTATAGTGAGAAGCTAAATACCAATAGAGACCTACCTTCAATGGTCCAACTCATCAGGTCACCATGTGGCACAGGACACGTTGCTCGGTGTAGTATCGGTTTCCCCGCATGAAGAGTTAATTAAAGCACCAAATACACTTCTTTGCTTCTAGTGGGATCAGTCTCCGCTGACCTGCTTTCTTGACCTGTTTTGGGGAGAGACATGTGGTGAAAATTGAGTCTGCTTCCGGCTATAAAAATTCACAGCCACAAAGCTCAAAGGAGATTGGAAACTCTTCTGAGAGGACAAGGGTAGGTTTACCAGACATCTGGAAATGGTTGGTTTTTACGCTCACAGGGTCTAATTCTGGACTAAGAAAAGTCTAGAGAAATAAACTTTACTCGTGCATCGATTTCACTGAAAGAACAGCAAGATAAGCTGCAAGGAGAAGTAATACTGCATGAAATAAACTACAAATTAACAGAAAGGTCTTTCTGCAAATGAAATTAGGCATTATTATGAGACAGACACAAAGGGAATATTTATAATTAGCAATATGGGGGCTGTATGCAAAGTTAAAAGGTTCCATGAAGCAACAGGAGGAATTATAGGAAGAGTTTTCTTTTAAATGCATTATATGTGATACATTCAATTGCCCATTGTTAATTAATTAATTTGTCATCATTTTAATGTTGTTATAGGGAGAGGTCAGTGGCATAACTATAGAGGAAGCAGACCCCGCAGTTGTAGGCAGGGTCGGACTGGGGGACCTGGGGCCCACCGCTGCTGCTGTTCAGGGCCCCTCACCGGCCATACCGCCTCCCCGCCGCTTGTGCTCAGGCCCCCTATATCTTTCGGACATTTGGGGCAGGAAGAAGAGGCAAATGGAACGATTGAAAAACCTAAGCCACTCTCTGTTACCGGTGAGAAAGGGGGACACAAATTGGCGGGAGTGGGCGGAGTCATGACGGGACATGGGCAGGTGGAGGTGGGATGTGGGTGGGGCGGAAGCGGGATGGGAAATGGGCACCAGGCCCCTCTGAAGATTTTTTTGCAGGGGGGCCCGGGTAACTCAGAGAGGTTATCAACAAGAGAAGATATAAAGAAGAATATAAGGAATTATAGGGAAGGTTATATGGAGCAATAGGAGGAGTTATAGGGAGGGTTATATGGAGCAATATAGGGAGGGTTATATGGAGCAATAGGAGGAGTTATAGGGAGGATTATATAGAGCAATAGGAGGAGTTATAGGGAGGGTTATATGGAGCAATAGGAGGAGTTATAGGGAGGGTTATATGGAGCAATAGGAGGAGTTATAGGGAGGGTTATATGGAGCAATAGGAGGAGTTATAGGGAGGAGTTATATGGAGCAATAGGAGGAGTTCTAGGGAGGGTTATATGGAGCAATAGGAGGAGTTATAGGGAGGGTTATATGGAGCAATAGGAGGAGTTATAGGGAGGAGTTATATGGAGCAATAGGAGGAGTTATAGGGAGGGTTATATGGAGCAATAGGAGGAGTTATAGGGAGGGTTATATGGAGCAATAGGAGGAGTTATAGGGAGGGTTATATGGAGCAATAGGAGGAGTTATATGGAGGATTATATGGAGCAATAGGAGGAGTTATAGGGAGGGTTATATGGAGCAATAGGAGGAGTTATATGGAGCAATAGGAGGAGTTATATGGAGGATTATATGGAGCAATAGGAGGAGTTATAGGGAGGGTTATATGGAGCAATAGGAGGAGTTATAGGGAGGGTTATATGGAGCAATAGGAGGAGTTATAGGGAGGGTTATATGGAGCAATAGGAGGAGTTATAGGGAGGGTTATATGGAGCAATAGGAGGAGTTATAGGGAGGGTTATATGGAGCAATAGGAGGAGGTTTAGGGAGGGTTATATGGAGCAATACGAGGAGTTATAGGGAGGGTTATATGGAGCAATAGGAGGAGTTATAGGGAAGGTTATATGGAGCAATAGGAGGAGTTATAGGGAGGGTTATATGGAGCAATAGGAGGAGTTATAGGGAGGGTTATATGGAGCAATAGGAGGAGTTATAGGTAGGGTTATATGGAGCAATAGGAGGAGTTATAGGGAGGGTTATATGGAGCAATATAGGGAGGGTTATATGGAGCAATAGGAGGAGTTATAGGGAGGGTTATATGGAGCAATAGGAGGAGTTATAGGGAGGGTTATATGGAACAATAGGAGGAGTTATAGGGAGGGTTATATGGAGCAATAGGAGGAGTTATAGGGAGGGTTATATGGAGCAATAGGAGGAGTTATAGGGAGGGTTATATGGAGCAATAGGAGGAGTTATAGGGAGGAGTTATATGGAGCAATAGGAGGAGTTCTAGGGAGGGTTATATGGAGCAATAGGAGGAGTTATAGGGAGGGTTATATGGAGCAATAGGAGGAGTTATAGGGAGGAGTTATATGGAGCAATAGGAGGAGTTATATGGAGGATTATATGGAGCAATAGGAGGAGTTATAGGGAGGGTTATATGGAGCAATAGGAGGAGTTATATGGAGCAATAGGAGGAGTTATATGGAGGATTATATGGAGCAATAGGAGGAGTTATAGGGAGGGTTATATGGAGCAATAGGAGGAGTTATAGGGAGGGTTATATGGAGCAATAGGAGGAGTTATAGGGAGGGTTATATGGAGCAATAGGAGGAGTTATAGGGAGGGTTATATGGAGCAATAGGAGGAGTTATAGGGAGGGTTATATGGAGCAATAGGAGGAGTTATAGGGAGATTTATATAGAGCAATAGGAGTTATTTTTTTCAGCACAGCAGATTTTTCAATTTTTGCAACAGTTTCATGAATTTATTCGTTGGCAGGGAAATGTTAAAATTCGCACCTGGCGAATTTAGTTGTCCATCACTAGTAGTTATAGGGCAGGTTATATAAAACAATAGGAGAAGTTATTAGGAGGGGTTATATACAGAATATTCCAGCAGCACTCTGAAGTGGAAAATCACTAGTGACCATTAATGATTTATTAGCTGATGTAGATTGTACCATGGGCCTTAGAGCTAAAGATTATCTTGTTCTAATCTGCCTTTATACGGGAAATCATCTAAAAGGGTGGAGCCTTTCTCACCTGGGCATGGAATAGATATAAGACGCCTGTGTGTGTATATATATATATATATATATATATATTATAGTTATGTCTCTCCATGCTGCTTTACTGCCAGAGTGAAACATGACAGCCCGTCTGTATGACTCCAGGAATGCGCTTTCCAGAAGGAAGGAATATATTTTTCTTTTATGCTGATGGATTGATAGGGTGAAATCTGAAATATGGCAACAGGGGACAATGCTTTCATATTGCAATAAGGAAACTATTACACTGCAATAACGTGACTCGTGCATGATGTAGTGGGCTTGATAGCTTTGTTGTGATTTATGGGAAAATGGCCCTGGTCATGGCCTCAGTGAATGAATACGCACAGGGGACGTTAACTGGGGGTTATATAGTCACATGGGCACAGTTTGCTCTGGAGCCGAAACCCATAGCAAACATCTGATTGGTTATTAGGGCTTATTGGAATTTGATCCAAGACAAATCACATCTATTCATGGTTCTGCAGCATTGAGGTGTATTAGTTACACCCCTGGAATCCATGGAAACCCAGGTTTCATTTTTCAAGAGTGGAAGGTTTATGGCAGTGTTTAGACTGGGGGGTGGGGTCTGAGCCCACCGGGGCTGCCATAGCTGGGGCCCAAACACACCCACTCCTGGCCCAGACGCTCCCTCCGCTGACTTCAGGCCCCCCAATGCCAGCCTGCAACCCTCTTCTATCCATACCTCCCAACTGCCCTGTTTTTTTTAGGACAGTCCCGATTTTGACAGCTGTTACTGAAATGTCCCGACTTTCCCTTTGATCCCCTGCACTGAACAGCCAGAAAAAAATACAAAGTTTCTAAAATGTAACTGGCTTTTGGCAGAGAGCCTAGAATATGTGGCAGCTGCACTTTGATACATTTGTTACAATTTGAGATAAGCAAAGAAACAATTGTAACTATTTAAGATAAGTAGGTCTATTGGGGAACCCGTGACTTGCAGCTTAAAGGGCAATTCATTTTGTTAGCAAAACTGTAATAGCATATGAAACCTGACCCTAAGCGAGCTAGCACACGGGCAGTTTCTTCGTGAGGCAACTTCGGGCGACTTCGGAAATCGAAGTGCGGTGAGTGCACTGGAGCTGGCATTTTGTCATGATAGCAGGCGGAAAGCATAAGGAAGGCAGTTCGCAGAAGAAGCGAGTAAACCCCCCCGAATCTGCCCATGTGCTTAAACCCTAAGACCCTGATTCCAGATATGTTTGAACTTTCCATGACCTGGAAAATTTTGTAAAATGTTAATTAAGGGGTGTGGCCATAAAATGGGCATGGTCAAACATTTTCTTTTTGTCCCTCTGTCTATTTTCAAAATTTTGGGAGGTTTGCTCTATCCACCTCCCTCCCCACCCCCGACCAGCTTGTACAGGCTTTTCTTGCATTGGTCGGGGCAGGGAGAAATCACGGAGCACAGAGTGAGAGCGGATCTGGGGCAAGTGAGAATGGATCAGGGCCGCGGGGCCCACAGTCTGACCATGGTTAAAGGGGAGCTGTATCTCCTGCACCTCTGCATTGGCTCCTCTGTGGGAAAAGCTCATAAATCTGTGTCTTTTTGATATACAGACCTACTTAGGGAAACAGCAAAGAAGCCATTGAGTAAATATAACAAGCAGAGGGAGCACATTGTGTCACAAAGAAGTCACGTTTGTCTCACAAAATACATTAGTGCACAACACTCACTTATCGCTGCTCACAGACATATACGTCTATTATCTTCTGATAGAATTGCTTAATGTGAGTGATAAGGACCCTAGACTGTACATTAAGGCCAGAGACACACAGATGTGGGGAGATTAGTCGTCCATCGACAAATCTCTCTCTTCCTCAGGGTGACTAATCTCCCCGAACTGCCTCCTGCCAGCGGTTTAAATTCTTGCAATCTGTGCGATTTGTTTTCCGAAGTCGCCCGAAGTTGCCTCATGAGGAAACTTCAGGCGACTTCAGAAAACGAAGTAACATAGTAACATAGTAAGTTAGGTTGAAAAAAGACAAACGTCCATCAAGTTCAACCTTTTAACTTTTTTTTTAACCTGCCTAACTGCCAGTGCTCCGAGTGCCATCCCACCGGCGATTTACATTCTAGCTGGCGGGAGGCAGTTCAGAGAGATTAGTCACCCCGAGGAAGAGGCGATTTATCGCCGGGTGACTAAATCTCCCCGAATCTGAGTGTGTCTATGGGTGCTACTGTTATGATACAAGGTGAGATTCTTGCCTCAGGCAGCAGCAAGCGGCTAGTTGCAAGGGACGGCAAAAAGCCACCTATTGTAAATTAAGAGCCGAATTCCCAGGTTTTAACCCAGAAATACGGCTCAGGCGGCAACGATGCGTGTGTCTCTGTCCTTAAGCTGGCCACAGATGTGCAGATTTCATCCTATGTCCAATGAACGATTGTGGGTTGAAATCTCCCAAACTACCACCTACATTTAGATTAAATAAAGTAGCAAAAGAACAAATCAGATGATGTTCTGGCCATGAAACGATAAACAGATGAAATAGTAGTGACAGTCACCCAATGATATCGTCATGCGTTAGCCAACAGAAATATTCGAACCTGTCCGATTGGCTGAAAGACTGAACGCCACAGTATGATAAATACCAGGACGATCCAGACAGTCTGAAAATTGTACGAACCTTTGTTTCATCTTTGCGTCTATGGCCAGCTTAAGAATATTTACGATCTTTCGTTGCAGGAAAGATCATTCGTTTCCAGTACAGAGGTTAAGAGCTGTATCGTAAGATATACTCATAGAATCAATAGAATTCGACCTCTGACAATTCAGCAGTAAACCCTGGCCGAAGCGTTTGAAGGCACCTGATAAAAATCTTCCATCTAAGTTGGTGAGAAAAACGATATCCAAGTTGTTTGCTGATATCAGTCGGCCCTTCTGCCTCCATACAGGCACTGAACATTGTACAAATATCTGTACATATATGGCCACCTTTAGATTGTAAGCTCCTCTGGGGCACATAGAAACCCTATGAAGCTTTACAGCAGCCCTGTGGCTTCATTTTAACCTCATACCTTCAGATGCTCTTTAACACTAATGGATACACAAGTAAACAGCCTGTAATACAAAGGTAAACACCAGCTCTACACAGTCACTGACTGATAACAAGGGTGAGCAGTGATTGATGCACAGTAAACATTTATATTGTATTGTGAGGTTGGCTGATGCACAATAAACACTCATACATGGGGACAGGCTGATGGAGGCAGATGGAGGGGTTTTCAAGACAACTGAAACGCCATTGGTTCATGTCCAGAGGCCTATCTACAGAGGAAGCAGACCCTACGGCTGCAGGGGGACCCCCAGGAGATATAGGCGCCCCATGAGACCTTAATTTATATACAATTTCAATAAATACTGGTAAGACAGGTCAACCTCTAGACATTTTAGGGGTCTG
The DNA here is from genome assembly GCA_038501925.1 of Xenopus petersii. Classification (NCBI taxonomy): domain Eukaryota; kingdom Metazoa; phylum Chordata; class Amphibia; order Anura; family Pipidae; genus Xenopus; species Xenopus petersii. The sequence continues at coordinate 10,007,366 of CM076677.1, read as the reverse complement.
AAAAATAATTAGCTAGGAGGCCCAGTAATATCTAGTTATGCCGCTGTTCATGTCCCATTGGTCAGCAGTAAAAGAACATATATCTATCTATCTATCTATCTATCTATCTATCTATCTATCTATCTATCTATCTATCTATCTATCTATCTATCTATCTATCTATCTATCTATCTATCTATCTATCTATCTATCTATCTATCTATCTATCTATATATATACATATAGTTTCCTGCAGGCAGCCGCACTCGGATCCGGATTTCTTGAATGTGGCTTGGTGAATCAAATAATATTTATTTGCATAAGTTTGTGTTCCAACGTTTCGGCCCTCCTTAGGGCCTTTTTCAAGGATACATACATGCAATGGTGACAGTGTATTTATAGCCCCACCTGTGTTTTCAAACAGGTCTTGATAAAGGTCTTAGAAAAAGACCGAAACGTTGGCCGGTTCCTGTTTTAAACGTATTTAATAAATATGGAGTTTTAAACTGATAAATCCTGGTGTGCACACATATATATGTGTGTATATATATATATACTGTATATATATATATATATATATATATATATATATATATATATATATATATATATATATATATATATATATATATATATAGGTATAGGATCCCTTATCCGGAAACCCAATATCCAGAAAGCTCAGAATTATAGAATGGCTGCCTCCCATAGACTCCATTTTATCCAAATAATCCAAATTTTTAAAAATGATTTCCTTTTTCTCCGTAATAATAAAACAGTAGCTTGTACTTGATCCCAACTAATATATAATTAATCCTTATTGGAAGCAAAACCAGCCGATTGGGTTTATTTAATGTTTAAATGAATCTCTAGTAGACTTAAGGCATGAAGACCCAAATTACGGAAAGATCCGTTATCCAGAAAACCCCAGGTCCCGAACATTCTGGATAACAGGTCCCATACCTGTATATATATATATATATATATATATATATATATATAGTATGTACCAGCAGCATAAAGAACGGGCCTATGTTTATGTAATAGCAGACTATGCCCAAATGGCTATGCCAGCAGAACATGGGCAGTGGCTCCTACTGCAGACCATTAAATGGCACTGTGACTTAAAGGTTACTGATACACACAGTATTAAATAGCACAGTGGCCCCAGCATTAGACGGTACAGTTGCACGTAATATAGTAATGGGCAGTATAAAATGACATAACCTAACATAGTACAGGTATGGGATCCATTATCCAGAAACCCGTTATCCAGAAAGTCCATCTCACATAGACTCCATTTTCTCCAAATAATCCATATTTTTAAAAATGATTTCCTTTTTCTGTGTAATAATAAAACAGTAGCTTGTACTTGATCCCAACTAAGATATAATTAATCCTTATTGGAAGCAAAACCAGCCTATTGGCTTTATTTAATGTTTACATGATTCTGTAGTAGACTTAAGGTGTGATCCAAATTGTAGAAAAATCCATCATCCGGAAAACCCCAGGTTCAGAGTTTTCTGGATAACAGATCCCATACCTGTATAGTGACTCCCAACATGTAGTGATACTGAAATGCTACTCACAGCCTTAAGGAGAACAGACACAGTGACTCTAAACCAGAGTCCTGCAGTGGGTCGAGTACTTGCAAAAAAGTAGGTAACCTGTGGGTTGCCAGTAGGACTTTTGGATGCAGGTTGTCAAAAAGATAGCTTGTTTATATAAACTATTATTAGTGCTTATCTGTTATCTACTGTGTATCCTGTGCTTGAATGGCTGCCCCCATGGCTACACAGCAGCTTGTTTATATAAACTATAGTAGTACTTATCTGTTATCTACTGTGTATCCTGTGCTTGAATGGCTGCCCCCATGGCTACACAGCAGCTTGTTTATATAAACTATTATTAGTGCTTATCTGTTATCTACTGTGTATCCTGTGCTTGAATGGCTGCCCCCATGGCTACACAGCAGCTTGTTTATATAAACTATTATTAGTGCTTATCTGTTATCTACTGTGTATCCTGTGCTTGAATGGCTGCCCCATGGCTACACAGCAGCTTGTTTATATAAACTATAGTAGTACTTATCTGTTATCTACTGTGTATCCTGTGCTTGAATGGCTGCCCCATGGCTACACAGCAGCTTGTTTATATAAACTATAGTAGTACTTATCTGTTATCTACTGTGTATCCTGTGCTTGAATGGCTGCCCCATGGCTACACAGCAGCTTGTTTATATAAACTATAGTAGTACTTATCTGTTATCTACTGTGTATCCTGTGCTTGAATGGCTGCCCCCATGGCTACACAGCAGCTTGTTTATATAAACTATAGTAGTACTTATTTGTTATGTACTGTGTATCCTGTGCTTGAATCGCTGCCCCCATGGCTACACAGCAGCTTGTTTATATAAACTATAGTAGTACTTATCTGTTATCTACTGTGTATCCTGTGCTTGAATAGCTGCCCCCATGGCTACACAGCAGCTTGTTTATATAAACTATTATTAGTGCTTATCTGTTATCTACTGTGTATCCTGTGCTTGAATGGCTGCCCCCATGGCTACACAGCAGCTTGTTTATATAAACTATAGTAGTACTTATCTGTTATCTACTGTGTATCCTGTGCTTGAATGGCTGCCCCCATGGCTACACAGCAGCTTGTTTATATAAACTATAGTAAAGTTTCTAAAGCAAATACACCAGTTTTACCAGTTCAGAGCAACAGTACATTATATTGTCATTCCTTGAAAGCACTTTAATTTTTTGGTGATTACTGATCCTTTAAGGGTCAGGGCTAGGGTCACCAACCGGTCTATGTGGTATAATAATAGCCAAGCTCAGGGCCAGTATTACAAATTTACCAGTGATGAAAGCAGTGGTGTAACTAGATATTACAGGGCCCCACGGCAAATTAATTCTAGGGCCCCTGCAATATCCAGAGGTTTTTCTTTTTTACCAATACATTTTGAAATTGCTCATTATTTAGGGCTTTATGGGGCTTCCTATACCTCCTGGGCCCCCCTGCAGTGTCTGCTTCCTCTATAATTACTCCTCGGTTACCCAAAACATAACAGACACCAAACCATAACTTATCCTACATAATAATACACTCAGTATTCTGCCGCCAGGTGACATTCAGTGGCAAAATCCTTGACATTGGCATTGCAGCAGCTTGTTTATATAAACTATAGTAGTACTTATCTGTTACCTACTGTGTATCCTGTGCTTGAATGGCTGCCCCCATGGCTACACAGCAGCTTGTTTATATAAACTATAGTAGTACTTATCTGTTATCTACTGTGTATCTTGTGCTTGAATGGCTGCCCCCATGGCTACACAGCAGCTTGTTTATATAAACTATAGTAGAACTTATCTGTTATCTACTGTGTATCCTGTGCTTGAATGGCTGCCCCCATGGCTACACAGCAGCTTGTTTATATAAACTATAGTAGTACTTATCTGTTATCTACTGTGTATCCTGTGCTTGAATGGCTGCCCCCATGGCTACACAGCAGCTTGTTTATATAAACTATAGTAAAGTTTCTAAAGCAAATACACCAGTTTTACCAGTTCAGAGCAACACTACATTATATTGTCATTCCTTGAAAGCACTTTAATTTTTTGGTGATTACTGATCCTTTAAGGGTCAGGGCTAGGGTCACCAACCGGTCTATGTGGTATAATAATAGCCAAGCTCAGGGCCAGTATTACAAATTTACCAGTGATGAAAGCAGTGGTGTAACTAGATATTACAGGGCCCCACGGCAAATTAATTCTAGGGCCCCTGCAATATCCAGAGGTTTTTCTTTTTTACCAATACATTTTGAAATTGCTCATTATTTAGGGCTTTATGGGGCTTCCTATACCTCCTGGGCCCCCCTGCAGTGTCTGCTTCCTCTATAATTACTCCTCGGTTACCCAAAACATAACAGACACCAAACCATAACTTATCCTACATAATAATACACTCAGTATTCTGCCGCCAGGTGACATTCAGTGGCAAAATCCTTGACATTGGCATTGCAGCAGCTTGTTTATATAAACTATAGTAGTACTTATCTGTTACCTACTGTGTATCCTGTGCTTGAATGGCTGCCCCCATGGCTACACAGCAGCTTGTTTATATAAACTATAGTAGTACTTATCTGTTATCTACTGTGTATCCTGTGCTTGAATGGCTGCCCCCATGGCTACACAGCAGCTTGTTTATATAAACTATAGTAGTACTTATCTGTTATCTACAGTGTATCCTGTGCTTGAATGGCTGCCCCCATGGCTACACAGCAGCTTGTTTATATAAACTATAGTAGTACTTATCTGTTATCTACTGTGTATCCTGTGCTTGAATGGCTGCCCCCATGGCTACACAGCAGCTTGTTTATATAAACTATAGTAAAGTTTCTAAAGCAAATACACCAGTTTTACCAGTTCAGAGCAACACTACATTATATTGTCATTCCTTGAAAGCACTTTAATTTTTTGGTGATTACTGATCCTTTAAGGGTCAGGGCTAGGGTCACCAACCGGTCTATGTGGTATAATAATAGCCAAGCTCAGGGCCAGTATTACAAATTTACCAGTGATGAAAGCAGTGGTGTAACTAGATATTACAGGGCCCCACGGCAAATTAATTCTAGGGCCCCTGCAATATCCAGAGGTTTTTCTTTTTTACCAATACATTTTGAAATTGCTCATTATTTAGGGCTTTATGGGGCTTCCTATACCTCCTGGGCCCCCCTGCAGTGTCTGCTTCCTCTATAATTACTCCTCGGTTACCCAAAACATAACAGACACCAAACCATAACTTATCCTACATAATAATACACTCAGTATTCTGCCGCCAGGTGACATTCAGTGGCAAAATCCTTGACATTGGCATTGCTGTGAGGGCTCCAAACATCCCTAGAACCTGCATTCTTCCATATTCTTCCATATTCCGTCTAGATAAACTGCAGAGCTGAAAAAGTCCACAGAAGAAGGATTTAGCTAATAGAGACCTGGGCAAAATGGCATCAGCCAAATCGTTATGAACAGTTTATTACAAGTTGTAAAATGAAAGCAAAGCGCTGATTGGTTTAGTTTGGCAACTGCATTTGTATTATCTTTGTCAGCTCTATCTAGTGTATGAGTTTATAGACAACTAGGCAAGACCTGCCTACTTCAATCAAGGCAAGTACACCATTTTTTCCAAGTTATCTTGTGTAAAGGTGGCCATAGACACACAGATCCTATCGTACGAATCGAGGATTTGTACGATTTTCAGATTGTGTGTGGCGTGTGCCGACATCTTTCGTCCGGCGGAGATCGGTCGTTCGGTCAGGTTTGATTTTGACCCGACCAATCCTGCAGGAGCCAACGACACATCGTAATCAGATCGTTCGGCCATACGGCCGAACAATCAGATTACACCCGATATAGCCATGTTTGTTAATGGTATATCGGGGAAAGCGGATCTTTGCATCTATGGCCACCTTTAGGGAGCTGCTATCTGCTTACCTTCCCATTGTTCTGTTGTTAGGCTGCTGGGGGTGGGGAGGAGGGTTATATCACTCCAACTTGCAGTACGGCAGTAAAGAGTGACTGAAGTTTATCAGCGCACAAGTCACACGACTGGGGGCACCTGGCAAATGGACAATATGTTCAAAATGAAATGTAAAAAAATCTGTTTGCTCTTTTGAGAAATGGATTTCAGTGCAGAATTCTGCTGGAGTAGCACTATAAACATGTTTTCCCAATACAGTATACCTTTAAGTTTTTTGTTTTTTTTTGGTGTACTATGGGCTGGGGCACAAGTGCTGGAGCCACGCCTTCCCTAATGCCCCTATAGCCCAAAAAGTTACATAATTACATAGTTAAATTGGGTTAAAAAAATACAAAGTCTATCAAGTTCAACCCCTCCAAATGAAAACCCAGCATCCATACACACACCCCTCCCTACTTTTAATTAAATTCTATATACCCATACCTATACTAACTATAGAGTTTAGTATCACAATAGCCTTTGTATTATGTCTGTCCAAAAAATCATCCAAGTCCCTCTTATAGTCATTAACTGAATCAGCATCACAACATCACCCGGCAGTGCATTCCACAACCTCACTGTCCTGACTGTGAAGAACCCCCTACGTTGCTTCAAATGAAAGTTCTTTTCTTCTAGTCTAAAGGGGAGGCCTCTGGTACGTGATCCACTTTATGGGTAAAAAGGTCCCCTGCTATTTGTCTATAATGTCCTCTAATGTACTTGTAAAGTGTAATCATGTCTCCTCACAAGCGCCTTTTTTCCAGAGAAAACAACCCCAACCTTGACAGTCTCCCCTCATAATTTAACTCTTCCCTCCCTCTAACCAGTTTAGTTGCACTTAGTCTCTGCACTCTCTCCAGCTCATTTATATCCCTCTTAAGGACTGGAGTCCAAAACTGCCCCCATACTCCAGATGAGGCCTCACCAGGGACCTATAAAGAGGCAGAATTATGTTTTCATCCCTTGAGTTAATGCCCTTTTTTATACAAGACAGAACTTTATTTGCTTTAGTAGCCACAGAATGACACTGCCCAGAATTAGACAACTTGTTATCTACAAAAACCCCAAGATCCTTCTCATTTAAGGAAACTCCCAACACACTGCCATTTAGTGTAGAACTTGCATTTATATTATTTTTGCCAAAGTGCATAACCTGCATTTATCAACATTGAACCTCATTTTCCAGTTTGCTGCCCAGTTTTCCAGTTTAGACAAATCACTGTGCAAAGTGGCAGCATCCTGCATGGAACCTATAGTTCTGCACAATTTAGTCTCATCTGCACAAATAGAAACAGTACTTTCAATGGCCACCTCCAGGTCATTAATAAACAAGTTGAAAGCAAGGGACCCAGTTAACTCTTGTACCCCTGATGATGGTTAATAATCTCCCCTGGATTGAAAGGGAGCCCTGCACTTAAAGCCTATCCTCATACAGATGCACCAGGCCCAGCGCGTTTTGCACATTGTAGCAGAAAACCTCACTATATTTCCACCAATAAATAATAGCATGATAGCTGGGCCAGCGGAAATCTAGAGTGCGAAGGCGAGACTTCTGGAACATATTAGTGAAAAGGGAAGCTCAGCGCCTGCTTTCTTTACATGTGCTGCAAAGATGTAGCAATGTTTCCCTTCAGCTAATGTTGCTCCAATCACTCCAATTACTGCACCGACATTAACATTAAATACACCGAATCCCTAAAAGACATATATTATTTTTTTCCCATTTCCGGTGCTTTAAATACATACACAACCCCCCCCCCCCCCCAAGCCAAGCATCTCTATTTAACCCTTGAGTCACAACGGCTCTGGGAGCAGGGAGTTGCCGTCCCCTCCATTGAAATCAAGTGCAGAGAGGCATCTACCTTGGACATCTGGGTTGTTGACAGGGAAAATGTTAAAGCGGATAAATCATTATCTTGAAACAGAATTATTGTAACTGGGAGTTATTGTAATTAATATGGATATGAGGACACAGTGCTGTACCTATGTGACATGGGCACTTGTTCATTATATAGTGAATAAAGTAGCCCCTATTATAAAATATAAGGATATTATAAGTCACTGAGGAGTTCCATGACCATATAAAAGCACTCAGACGAAAGCCAAGTACAGGTTGTACAGGTTGTAGAACTCCAATTTTACTTCTAATCAGGGTCGGACTGGAGCCTTGGGGGCCCACCGGGACTGCAAAACGATGGGCTTTACTCGGGGGCTCCCTCCGAATTCCAAACCCCAGCCCATGCCGCACACTTGCACAAACGCATGGTGCCGCTTGAAAGACGCGTCGCGGTGTAACAGCTTTCTTTTATGGGGAGCAGGTCTGGACTGGTGGGGCACATCCGGCCCAGGGCTCCCCGGGTTTTTTCCCGGTGTCCCTCTAGCCCATTCCGACCCTGCTTCTAATATCCTCATATTTTCTAACAAGGGCTTCTTTCTTTATTATAATACACAAGTTTTAGTCAGTCATATGACAAAAAAGACCTCACTAAGCTCCGATTAGTAACTATCACTACTCACTGTTTATATAGTGAATAAAGTACCCCCTCTTGTAAAATATAAGGATATTATAAGTTACCGAGGAGTTTCATGACCATATAAAAATACAAGGCCGAAGGTCATGGAACTCCGAGGTAACTTCTAATATCCTCATATTTTGCAAATGGGGTACTTTATTTATTATAATACACAAGTTTCAGTGAGTCATGTGACAGAAATGACATCAGAACTCACCGTTTATAACTGATGACATCAGAACTCACCGTTTATAAGGATATCATTTACAAGATATTCATGGCTTTTGTGTATTATAAGGATATAATTTACAGGATGTTCATGGCTTTTGTGTATTATATATAATACATATATATAAATTCTAGCACTAGCGTTTCCCATTAATGTGACTAAGGGAGCAAGTCGCAGCAGAAATGGATCCCTGTCATTTACACTTACTGCTAACTAGGCAATTAGTACAGGATTCTCTATTTGCAGTGTGTCCACATTTGACCCAAAACAGAGCATGTCAGCACCCCTTTACCTCCGATCCTTGTGAAACATCAGCACCCTTTATCACTTTAATTCCTGCCAAAGCAGCACTTTACAGGGATTATACATCAGTCTCTACCCTAGTGGAGCTTACAGTCTACGGTTCCTATCACACACAAACTCACACACACACAATGGGCAGTGAGACAATTGTCGCCAGCGACTACTTCGCACACTTCATTACCACTACACTAATAAGCCCGCTGTACAAATGAATGTTCCCTGTCTCTCAAATGTCTGGTGAAAAATGTTAACCCAAAAAGTTTGTTAGGACTTTTGCAGGCAATTCCGCTTCAAGAAAGTAAAAGTCGCCAGCGTTTTTTCAACGTTAATGCATTTTACGCAGACAGGATATGATGTCACAGACATAAGATTGAGGAAGATGAGCTTCATTTTATCAGTTTGGTCTGAGGTGGTGAAGTCAACTCTAGCGAAAGAGTAACGTTCAGTAAAATTCGCACTTTGCAGAGCAACGACCACAAGTTGCCTGGCGATAGAGTGCAAACGAACACTAGCGAACTGTCTTCTGTGCCTGATTTTTTAGTTATTTAGCTTTTTATTCAGCAGATCTCCAGTTTGCAATTTCAGTTCAAATTCCCCTAGCAACCTTGCATTGATTTACATAATAGTCTGGAATATGAATAGGAGAGACCTTGATAGAAAGATGAGTAGTAAAAAGTTGCAATAGAAATATATGTGCAGCCTTAAAGAGCATTTGTTTATAGAGAGGGGTCAGCAAAGCAAATAATTAAAAAAACTATAAAAAAAAATAAAATAATGAAGACTAATTGAAAAGTAGCTTAGAATTAGCCATTCTATAAGATAATAAAGCTTAACTTAAAGGTGAACCACTCCTTTGAGACCAGCCTCTTTGCAGTTGTGCCTGGGGAATGGATGGACACCACCTGAGGTTTGCACCTTGGTTTCTTAACTCTGGATTCAGAATTGTGCTACAGCCAAACAGAAAGTACGTGTCTCTCCTGTGCCCCCTGTATGTCTAACTGATATCCAAACTAGGGGACTTCCAGAGCTTCCATACCATTATTTGCACTTTGCCCATATGAATGCTAATTGACTTCTAATATTTCTAGTTTACAATAGAGTTTCATGATCTGCCAGGCCCAGCATAAGTGTAAATGGGCTTCCCCTTGCCCCAGATGCAGCCGTATCCGACTTCTCCATTACAGTTGTGACACCAGCTGAAACTCCTGCCAATGTACTTCATCAGGGGAATCTATTTTTGTTACTTCTGTATAATGAACAAGAGCAAACGAGGCAAACCACAGACCAGGCAGACTTTCATCTTGCAGGCCCTGGCACCAGCACAATTTCAGAGAGTGCGGTGTATTGGGGAGGAATATACACTCATATAAAAGAACCCGTGTGTTGGTTTTGACTAAGCAGAACTTTTTTTAGCTGGAGGTTAAATGAAACCCTCAGCTGTTCTGTGGGTACCTTGCTCTTGTGTTATAATGCATTGCACTCAGTAGGTGATGTCTCTATCCTGCTCCTACGCTAGCCACGACTTTTTCTTGTCTTCTTGATGGAGTGGGTGCTTCGCTGTTAGCTGCTACTGACTCCTGGGGTGGGAGGGTGATTTGGGTATACAGCTTTGGACTGAAGGTCCACCGGGGCGTCCCCCACAGGGCCCCACACCCCCTCCTCTGGCCCCTACCTCCCTAGATGTCCCCAACCCCAGCCACAACCCCTCCTCTGGCTCTCGCTCGTACATGTGTGGCTGTTGCGTCTAAGATACGGGCTGGGGGTGCAATCAGGGGGCAGCGCTGGCAGTCAGAGAGTGTGGCTCTATGTAGGCGGGGCCACGAAGCACCAGGGCCCAACGGGTTTTTACCCAGTACCCCACTGGCCCAGTCCAACCCTGGGGGTATACAGAGAGAGAGAGAAGAATGGGCCATGAGCATTAAGAGTAAGGAAAGAAAGATTGACATGTAGTGAAAGGGGGAAAGACATGGTGAGAAGGTGGACGGTGCATGAAGATTTGCACATGAATAGAGGGGAAAGAGACAAATGAATGCACAGGGAGAGGGCTATGTGGATAGACTCATGGCAAGAATGGCATATGGGAAGAGCAACAGAAATATACAGATGAGGGAAAGGGGAAATGGAGAGCAGAATGATAAATGAAGAGAGGAATAGGGAACAAAGGAAGAATAAACAGAAAAAGGAGAAGGGCTAAGTGGAAAGCAAGAAAATGGAAAAAAAGGAAACTTTCTTTAAAGGAGAACTAAAGCTCAACTAAAGAAGTAGCTAGAAATGTTGTACATTATGTTTTGTGCTTCTGTACCAGCCCAAGGCAACCACAGCCCTTTAGCAGTAAAGATCTGTGTCTCCAAAGATGCCCCAGTAGCTCCCCATCTTCTTTTCTGCTGATTCACTGCACACGCTCTGTGCTGCTGTCAGTGAGCTTAGGGACCCACTCACAATATACAGTACACAGAATAGAAATGTCACAATATAAGGCTGATTAGTAATTAATACACATAATTACTGCATGGCAGCACAGAAACCAGTGCAATTAGCATCAGAATTGAATAATCAGCAAACCTGTAGCATCAGCTTATATTACAGCCAGGGAAGCTCATTTTCTGCTGGATAATTAGTGACGAGCCCTAAGCTTAGCTTCTCAACAGCCAATCAGAGCCCACTGAGCATGTGAGTGTCACAGACACTTTCCAAGATGGTGACCCCCTGTGACAAGTTTGAAGTCCTGGATCATTGCTGCTATTGACAAGCTGAAACTTTAGCCTCGTGCAATAAGTTCACTATATAAAATATGCCATCTTTAGCCACATTCATTTTAGGGTTTAGTTCTGCATCTGGTCCTGGCACTGAGGAGAATGATGCTAACTAGGGATGCACCGAATCCACTATTTTGGATTCGGCCGAACCCCCGAATCCTTCGTGAAAGATTCGGCCGAATACCGAACCGAATCCGAACCCTAATTTGCATATGCAAATTAGGGGTTGGAAGGGGAAAACATTTTTTACTTCCTTGTTTTGTGACAAAAAGTCACGCGATTGCCCTCCCCACCCCTAATTTGCATATGCAAATTAGGATTCGGATTCAGTTAGGCCGGGCAGAAGGATTCGGTGCATCCCTAATGCTAACAGGAATAAATATGGGGCTTTGCTCTTACATCTCCATGATATTTAAAGCCAGGTGGGCACCTTGGCTGTCAATAATTGGTAATGCTGAACAGGGGGCTGTTGCTGGCAATGTCCACCCATTTACTGCCCATATTTATGAGTAAGTGCAATGTCCTTGTCGTGTCCTTGTCTCTTTTCCCTTTCACACTAACACACTAAGCCCCATCCCCTGCACAAAGCTCGTCACAGATAGATTTCCGGAGAAGGCCGAATCCAGCTCGGTGCATGGGGTGCTCAGGGTCCCAGCTGACTCGAGAGGAAACACCAGCAAAAAAACAAAGGAAGTCTGATGACTAAACCATGAGTCAGAAAATGTCAAATCTATGCTCATTGTAATAATTACACAAAGCCGCATGCTGATACAATCTGCCCTTTTGCACTGCAGATCTGCATTCTTTTATGTGATGCTGAAAAGGGAACTATAATTGTGATATAAAATACACCAAACTGAATTCATTGTTTAGTTGCACAAATGAGGTTTAATACTTTTTTTCTTTTGTTTTGAGAAATATCATGTTTTAGGGAAGAGACACACGGGAAGATTGGGGGAGATTTAGTCGCCCCACAACAAATCGACTCTTCTTAGGGCGACTAATCTTCCAACAGCCTGTGTGTCTATAGTCTTAGATATAAAGGAAGCTTAACCTCTGGACTAAACATCTTAATGAATCATCCCTTAAAGTTACAGCTCCAAGATTTAATTTGTCAAAATCCAAAAACGTATCAGAATTTATTTGTGAAGATTCTCATTCATCCAGGTCATAACATATCTATAGAAACCAGTAAAATGAACTGGACTTGCTGTGTTTTCTCCTTGAAGACGTTTCACCAGTCACCCAACTGGCTTTCTCAATTCAGAATAACTTGTAAATCTTCCTTCGAGAATATATATCCTCAGGAATGTTGCTTTATTCTGGAATCCCATTTAGGGAACAACCAAAAAGACGAGAAATTGACCTGGAGGAGAAAAGAAGGAGCAGGGATACAAAGAAAATTGGGTAAAGAATCTGACAGGGTTCTTACCCAGCCAGAGATGGAGTTCCTAGCCAAAGGGTTCAGTTTTGCAATTGCTCCAAAAACCATCCCGGTGGTAGATATTATCGCAGCCAATGAAGCCTCAATCCATAACAACAAAGTAACCACGAAATGAGACTGAACAACTTTGCCTCAAAGTGTCTGAAGCCCTAGCCAGTGCTAAACCACCTCCATCAAACCTGACGTCACAGCAAAGGGAAGCATTGACATCCCTAAGAAGGAATCAAATATCACTATTCTCCCTGAGGAAAAGGAAGATGTACAGTTGTACTTAAAACATCAGACTACCATGCAAAAGTGACCACACTTCTGAGCGACAACAACACATATGAAGCCCTAAGGAGGGACCCAACCAACAGCTACAAAAAGACCTTTTAAAACAGCTGAACGAAGACAAAGCTATTGATCGGGCCACATGTCATCGCCTCTACCCTGGGGAAACCCCTCCATGTATAAATGGACTCCCCAAGATACACAAGAAAGGGGCCCCTCTCAGACCTAATGTCAGCAGCATTACCTCTGTGACTTACAATGTGGCAATATACCTAGCCAACATCCTAGCCCCGTTGGTTGGAAATTCAGAGCATCACATTCAGAACTCCCAGGATTTTACTGACAAAATCCAAGGGTTAGTACTGGGCACAGAAGAAACCATGGTATCATATGATGTTACTTCTCTCTTTACATGCATTCCCATCACTGAGGCAGTTAAAACAGTGAGAAAACGGTTGCTAAAAGACAACACCCTAGACAACAGAATGAAGCTTAACACAGAGCAAGTATGTTCCTTACTGGACCTATGCCTAAGTACCCATATTTCAAGTACAAGGATAAGTTCTACAGGCAGAAGCATGGTTGTGCCATGGAATCGCCAGTTTCCCCCATTGTGGCAAACCTGTACATGGAGGAATGGAAAGAAAGACCCTGGATAGATTCAAAGGAATCACTCCCAGTCATTGGTTCTGTTATGTGGATGATACATGGGTTAAAATACACACACACAGGAGATACAGACTTTCCCTGAACACATCAACACAATGGACCTCAACATCAAGTTTACAGAAGAAGATGTGCAAGATAACACACTGGCTTTTTTGGACTGTTTGGTAAGAGTCAGAGAGGGGGAAAGCTATAAAAAGAAGTCTACAGGAAACCTACCCACACAGACCAGTACCTGTTGTTCGACAGTCGACACCCACCATCCACTAGATCACAAACTGGGGGGTCATCAAAACTCTACATCACAGAGCAGACAAGATCCCCACCAGCACAAAGGCTAAGTTGAAAGAGATGAAACATCTCAGAGGGGCCCTAAAGACATGTGGGTATCCAGATTGGGCTTTTGTGAAAACCGGGGGAAAAAGAAGCAATAACACCAAGACTACCGGTGATGGTGGAAAACAGGACAGGAGAAAGAAATTGGTCCTCCCATATGTAGCTGGGGTTTCGGAAAACAATTTTTAATAAACACCACATCCCTGGTCAGAACTCAGCTGTTTACCTACATCTGAAAGAAATAGGGCACACGTTTGAAGATTGCCAAGTCCAGATTCTAGTCCGGGAGAGCGACTGGTTTAAAAGAGGTGTTAAAGAAGCCATATATATACAGTATATTTCCCCTTTATCATTACTGGCTAGGGTTGCCCGCTTTTCAAAAAATTGTACCGAGCAGTGGTGGGGACGGGAACAAAAGTGGTGGGTCATTATGTAAAACAGAGTGGAGCCACATCACGCAATGGCCAGTAGGTGGATAAAAGGGATGTTTCGAGCAGAGGGCCATGGGCTTTTGTTAAGGGTATTACAAATCTACTTGCAACTACAATACCGGTCCCGGCCTTGGCAGGTGTTTTACCAGCTAGGCCGGTAAAATACTGGTCGGGTGGCAACCCTATTACTGGCCTCACAGCATCATAATAATGGCTTAGCTACAATACTAAAGGATATTTTTAAAACCTCGGTCCCTGCCACAGAAAACACATTCTCCTGACCTCCATGTACAGCACTCAGCTCATTTGTTTAAATGTAGGTTTCTACAATACGTTCCAGATATCCGGAAAATTGTAATTTCCAGCCCTAGGCCATTGTAGGCATTTGTATTCAGCTCTCAGTTTGACTTTCCAACAGAAATGTATTTCTCCTTATAAAGATTCTCAGCATTGTACAAAGAGAGAGACAGGATCAAATATAAAGGGGTAAAGAAATACAGTTATAGAGATGGGAATGAATGTCACAACTAGAAAGTCCCTGTGTCACTGAGCTCACAATCAGTGCAATTGCATGTAATGTAGCACTTTTGTTGGAGTTATGTTCTGTCTCTTTTAGAAAGACACTGGTCCCCCAACAGTAATGCTCCTGTGCAACATGGACATTTATACTCAAGTTGGCCTGAGAAAAGATCTTGGTCAATTACCTAGGGGCACATTTACTATTGGTCGAATAACGAGGGTTAATTATATCTCGATATTCGAACCTCGAAGTAAAATCCTTCGAATATCGAAGTTGAAGTATTTACCGCATTTCGTTCAATTGAACGATCGAAGGAAAAATCGAACGATTAAATCCTTCGAATCGAACAATTCAAAGGATTTTAATCCATCGGTCGAACGATTTTCCCTCGATCAAAAAAAGCAAGGAAAGTTTATGGGGACCTTCCCCATAGGCTAACATTGGTGCTCGGTAGGTTTTAGGTGGCGAAGTATTTAGTGAAAGTTTTTTTTAAATAGACAGTACTTCAACTATCGAATAGTCGACCGATTTTTAGTTTGAATCGTTCGATTCGAAGTCGTAGTCGAAGGTCGAAGTAGCCAATTCGATGGTCGAAGAAGCCAAAAAAAACTTCGAAATTCAAAGTATTTTGTATTCTAATCCTTCACTCGAGTTTAGTAAATGTGCCACCTAGAGTAGTGCTGCTCAACTGGTAGCCCATTGCTCCCCTAGTGTGGCCCCCTGGCTGCTGTGACTTTTTCCCTTGTGTAAACTTTACGGGTATCTGTACTGAGATGAACTGGCCCATGTATTGTTCACACCTCAGATTAAACTAAATCCCTGCAATGTTCACAACTCTAATCCCCTGTACTTTTAACACCTGTCTGCCCCTGAATTGTTCACACTTTAAGTGCCCTTATTGTTCACCTGTTCACCTGACTATAGGTGCAGTGCTGACATTGTGTCAATGTAGGTTGTACAGTACATACTGTTTATCTTAGGGTGATTTTGACCTGTTTCCCTGTCTCCTGCCTCACCTTACTCTGCCTGTGTATTGCATGTTCTGCCTGCCCTACACTGTGTGTTGCATAGTTTGCCTGCTTTGTTTTGACTGTGTGTACCATACCCTGCCTGTCCTTTGCTCCCTGTGGGTGTCATATTCTGCCTGCCCTATGCTCCATGTTTGTGCCATACTCTGCCTACCCTATTCTAGTTGTTAGTGGGTCCTTAAAGGAAAACTATACCCCCAAAATGAACACTCAAGCAACAGATAGTTCATATCATATTAAGTGGCATATTAAAGAATCTTACCAAACTGGAATATATATTTTAATTAACCCTCGATATTCGACCCTTTGTGAATCGGGCCCTATAAGTTAACTTAAAGGTGAACCGCCCTTATAACGACCCTCTCTTACTGCCACATTGCTCGAAAGAACCAGGAAGTTTCAAAACTCTCACTGTTTGCTCGGCTTAGTGCAATTAATTCAATAGCCAAAATGAATTTTGATCCCAAACCTTGAGAAGGGGGGGGAGGTGGTAAACTGCCACTTTATGACTGATTTCTATGGAAATGATTCGTTCCTTAGAATGACTCTATTTTCTGATGTGGACAATTAAAAAAGAGCAATAAAATTAGATTAGATTAGAACTCGGATAAACCGAAACCTACAAGGAACTTAGAAAATGCCCATAAGTGGAGATGAGTGTCCTTCTCTGCGACGTTCTGCAGGATAACAACTCACTAATCTGGGACGCGCATTGTTTACGACTCTAACGGAGGACACATAAGCCAGAAATCTTCCTATATTGAAGAAAATTTACTTTCGTTGAGCAACAGGGTTTAAATTCAGAAAGTTCCAATTCCATTTATTTAACCTGTGGGGCTAAATAGGATTAACGGGTAATTCTAGCAATGTCTCCGATGGTAAATCCCCAGTCATATTTACATCCAGGGAGGCGTGTGCATAATGCAGCCCTGCAGCACAAAGTAACATTGATAATGGGCTGCAGACATTGGTTCTACAGGTCAAGTTCAAAAGAGGGTTTCAGTATATGTTTCTCATCTTTCACAGCTTAGTTTTTATGGTCACAGAACTTCTCAGTGACTTCTAAGACTAATGCCACACTGGGAAAAGAGCATAGTCGAACTGGGGTGCAATCATGGGAGAAGACAATGGCCCCTTGTGGCATAAGCCAAATATCCTTATCATTTACAGTAGGGGGTACATTATCTATTATAATACATGGGTGATACTCAGAGTTCCCTGTATAACTCAGCCTGCAGCCTTGTGCCTTTATATGGTCACAGAACTCCTCAGTGACTTCTAATATCCTTATCATTTACAGTAGGGGGTACATTATCCCTTATAATACATGAGTGATACTCAGAGCTCCCTGTATAACTCAGCCTGCAGCCTTGTGTCTTTATATGGTCACAGAACAACCCCTCAGTGACTTCTAATATCCTTATCATTTACAGAAGGGGGTACATTATCCCTTATAATACATGAGTGATACTCAGAGTTCCCTGTATAACTCAGCCTGCAGCCTTGTGCCTTTATATGGTCACAGATCCCCTCAGTGACTTCTAATATCCTTATCATTTACAGTAGGGGGTACATTATCCCTTATAATACATGAGTGATACTCAGAGTTCCCTGTATAACTCAGCCTGCAGCCTTGTGCCTTTATATGGTCACAGAACAACCCCTCAGTGACTTCTAATATCCTTATCATTTACAGTAGGGGGTACATTATCCCTTATAATACATGGGTGATACAGGACTTCTTGTAATATACAGTAAAAGGTTAATTATGCCAACAAACACACCTTCATGAATAACATTTTGCATATATAAAGTCAGATTGCCTAGGGCTGCTGTCACTTTGTACTAAAAATCATTTATTGTCCCTCTGTATAAAACAATGACTGTTGAATGAATAATTTATCTCACACTGTTACATGGAGACTCCCAGATCGCTTGTGTCCAACTCTTCCCTTTTAAGAGAATGGGAATTAAATGGATTTTTTGGCTCAGTTGAGGGACGTCTGGTTGCTTTTCCCAGAGAATATTGACATTGGCTTGCTATAAGCCTCTGGCCAAGGACGTCCCTGTGATGTGAAGGTTATTTATAAATGACTTTAAATTGATCTGTCTGGAATAAAATCACTATTAATGAGCAGACACAGAGGTCAGCTAAACATTTGGTCCCTTAGGAAGGGCTCAAGCTGTGAAACACACTCAAATGAGTAATTCCACAATGGTTTATACTGTGTTTTTGTTGTATTGGATTGATGGAACAATGTAGGGCAGATCAGCAAATACAGATCTATAGCAACGCTGCATTAACTAGACCATGAAGGGAATCGCAAAGGTCAAAGTGCTGTTGAAATTGTCACCTCAACTGAACCGGGTGCTCACTGCCCAGCCGACGGCTGATTATTGCCTTGAACTTTCCAACGGTAACTTACATTTTACAGCAGTTGTTAGTATGTGAAATAGAGCTGATGTCACAATGGAGACTAAAACAATATAACATCTTATTAAATAACATTTGGCATAAACTTTTTAGCAGAACAGAGATAGTAGCACTCCCCCCCCCTATATATTACTGTGTAATGCCCTATAGTAAATAATGGAGCTATATTATTAATAATAATAATAATAATAATAATAATAATGAAAATAATAATAATAATAATAATATACATAGGACATTACAGTATGTGGGATGTTTGTTCAATTGTTCAATTGTTAGGCAGTTGGAAATTGATTTCAGTGAGCTACAGAACTTCTGAAAAAATCAAAAAAACATACACATTTTAGGGAATAATCTGCCACCAAAACAAAGACAAAGATCAGAGCAAGGACCATGCGGGTAACAGCGGAGTACGGGTCTGGGTCATCGGGGACCACCAGGTTTTTTACCTGGTGTCTCACCAGCCCAGTCTGACCTTGTCTCAGTGGGGCTCATTTAAAAACACTGGGTAAATGTGCACCTGGGCAGTAACTCATGGCAACCAATCAAATGCTTGCTATCATTGTTCAACCTGTCTGAAAAAAATTGGACACACTGATTGGTTGCTATGGGTTACTGCCCATGTGCAAATTTGCCCAGTCTTTATGAGTATGTTTGACCCCATTACTTCTCATCTTCTTTGTACTCGGTTCTCTCCTTTGGTATCTTCACAGCGTTCTTTAAAAACCATTGGATTTATCTATAGTTCCCTGAGGATGGTCCTGATTTTTGAAACCCAACTAAGAGTGAATCCCTCAGGTAATGCAGAAATACAAGCAAGCCCTGCCATCAGTAACAACCAATACAAATCTAACTGCTGCCTTGATATTATGGTTGAATGGACCATTGTTGTTTGTGCATAACCACATTATTATTATTATTATTATTGTTGTTGCATTCTTCCTTGCATCCTTGGTTCAATCCTTTCCATGGATTAACATTAGGGATGTAGCGAACTGCCGTTTATGTGTTCGCGAACGCCGTTCGCGAACACCGGCAAAAAATGCGAACAGTTCGCGAACAGTTTGCGAACTTCGAACATCCGCAAAATCGTTCGATTCGAACGATCGAAGGATTTTAATCGTTCGATCGAAGGATTTTCGTTCGAATCGAACGATCGAAGCCATTCGATCGAATGATTTCATTCGATCGAATGGCTTCGATCGTTCGATTCGAACGAAAATCCTTCGATTTTAGCGGTCGAAGGAATCGAATGGTCGAATGGTCGAACGATTTTTGTTCGAATCGAACGCGAACTCGTATTGGCGAACGTCGCGCGACGTTCGCGAACATTCGGCGGACGCGAACAGTCGAAGTTCGCGCGAACTAGTTCGCCGGCGAACAGTTCGCTACATCCCTAATTAACATTGACTTCTTAGCCTTAAATTGAGTATGGAGTAAGTAATAGTCTGTAGCAGGAATATATTCAGTTTATGACACTGGATTGAGCAACAGGAGGGGTTAGGCCTGGGCGGTCTGGAATATTTCAGGCTTGAAATCAGTTCTACAAAGTGCTTGTAACATCTGTCTCCTCATGCCAGCAGGGAATGTGCCCAAAATTAGCTCACAGACTGAATAATCAGAAGGTGGAAACTGTTCCGTCGAGGGGAATAGAAACACCACTAAGGTGTCCATTATGTCCCTTACTATTACTTCACCTCCTGCTACTGCTCCACCTGAAGAAAACCTGTAACTGAACTTTCATGACTGTCAGGAAAGTGTAAAAGATTTGACAAATTTATCCAAGCAATTGAGTCAGTGTATTAGAACCTGTGTTCAATGAGGGGGTTATAGCTCCATGTTGAGCTCTAACACCCCTCTGAATTGTTAATCCCTAATGCAATATAAACAATTTGGACAAAAGAGTTGCCACACTGAACATATCTTTCAAATTGTCAAAACAAAGTGTTAAATCTGAAAGCGTTCCCAATACTTCCCCAAAAACCCTTCAAAAAGATTAACCACAAAACAGCCAGATGGAATTAGTTTTTCAACATAATATGTCTTGTCACATACATGTGGAGCACAGGATGGTGCCAGAATAAAATAAACGAATGTCTGCATTTTGGGTCTTGCACCACGTAGGCTAAAAGGAACAGGAACAGGAGGACGGAACTAGAATGGACGTCAGATCCCCCTGGTGTTGTATCAGCATAGATAGTAAGCTCTACAAGGCAGGGAAGTTTTTACTACCTCCAACTTAGTTAGTGGCCCGAAGCTTCACTAAGGAGGATTAGTGATCTTGGTTTCACCAACACAGGGACTGTGGCACCATGCAATGTCAGACATGATGAGATTCCCTTGGAAGTTCACCTTGGAGAGCTGCTTATGTTGTGTGAGTTCCATCACTGGCTATCACAAGGATAGAGGGGGTCCTGCAGTGAGGAGACATTTAGCAGAGGGACCCTAAGAGACCTAAAAGTCTTAGTGGGACAGGAAAGGGTTGGGACTTGTAGACAGTGGACAGGGTTTCAGCATAATGGGGCGTAACTGGGGCTGGTTATGTGAGTGATACACTATTGTCATTAGGGCCTCATTCTACATGTTGGCAGGGCCTGGTGAATCCTGATTGCAGTCCTAATGGCTACTACTAAAAAGTGTGTGTAACTACATGTGATATTGAAGAACTTGATTCCACAATGGCACCTGTACTGTCCATGCATCTCCTACTAAGCCATTCATAGACTGGTTACGATGGGCCACCAGTGCCCAGATATGTGGTCATTAATAAAGATGCCCCAGTCTGATATTAAGGAGCATCTTGTAACCTGGAGAAACAAACATCAAATCAATGTATAGGGACACCGATAAAATACATGTATCCGTTATGCAGAATCCCATTATCCATAAAACTCTGTGAAGTCCGTCTCCCATAGACTCAAGTGATTAAAATTTAAAAAAAAAATGGAAGTAAAACCAGCCTATTGGGTTTATTTAATGTTAGAGAAGAAATTACCCTCGCACACCCTGGCCTTCACGATCTGTACGAATCCCAGGTGCTCAATGAAGGAGGAGTTGGCAACCTCAAATTCAGCGTGAAAAGCAAGGAAGCATGCTTGACAAAGGGGTTACGCCCCGAAACGTTGCATCCGCAATAAATGAGCAAGGGTTTTCCCCGCTAGAAGTAACCCAAGTTGTGCCAGTGATTCCTTGCTTTTCACGTTTATTTAATGTTTAAATGATTTTCTAGTAGACTTAAGGTATGGAGATAACCCCAGAGCCAGAGCATTCTGGATAACAGGTCCCATACCTAAATTACTAAGATAAGATACAAGCTGCTGTGAAATGAAATGGAGCAATAATCAGCTTTTATGCACCTTTAGGTTTCAGAGTGTGATCACATGAGAGACAGAGAAGGAAACCACAAGGCGCAAATATTGGCCCAGAATTGCACCAGTGAAGATTCCTTTCAATAATGTATTTGCACCTACTTGTGCTTGAGCTTTATGTATTATCAGGTCCGGCCTGGCAATCTGTGGCTTCTGGCAAATGCCGGAGGGGCTGCTGTAAGGTGCCATAGACACTCACTGTTAATGGGGCCGGTGAGGGCTGTTTGGGCTTCAGTGTGCTGGAAAAGTCAGGGCCTATTTTGAATCTCAGTCCAGACCTGTTTACTATAGGACTAGGAGAAGATGAGATGGAACTAGCCTTAGCCTTGCTCATGTTAAAGGGGAACTATCGCAAAAATGAAAATTTAATATAAGCTTCTTTATACTGAAATAAGAAACTTTCTGTAGATATATATATATATATATATATATATATATATATATCTATATATCTATATATATATATATATATATATATATATATATATATATAATAATCAATTAAAGATTCTGCATTGTTTCTGAAATAATCAAGTTTATATTCACTATTCCTCTCAGCATCTGTTTCTCTTCATTCTCTCTTCATGCAGCAGTTGGGTGTCAGATATTCATTGACAGTTACATCCAATATATCTTATAGGGAGGCTCCTTTCGTAGCAGATGCATTAGAGCTCACTCAAATAACTGATTCCAGCACAAACCAAATATCTGTCTGTTGCACAAATTCTGCATGTAGAGAGACATGGGGTATATTTATCAAAAAGTGAAGTTAGAGATCGCCACAGTCCGCAGAGTGAAATTCCGCCATTCTCCGTTCATTTATATGGGATTTTTTAAAGGCATATTTATCAAAGGGTGAACTTTCACTTTCACCCATTTATAAATACTCTTTTAAAAATCCCATAGAAATTAATGGAGAGTGGCGGAATTTCACTCTGCGGACTCTGGCGATCTCTAACTTCACTTTCTGATAAATATACCCCAAGATGTCTGGTGATTTTAATAGAGTGAGCTCTAATACATCTTCTAGGCAAAAGGAGCCCCCCTATAAGATATATTGGATCTAACTGTCAATGAATATCTGACACCCAACTGCTGCATGAAGACAGAATGAAGAGAAACACATGCTGAGAGCGGAATAGTGAAGATAAACTTGATTATTTCAGAAACAGCCCAGAATATTTAATTGATTGTATTTAGATTGTATTTATAGTTTTGCGATTGTTCCCCTTTAAAGCCTCATGTCTTCTCCCAATGGGCCAGTTGCTAAGTCATGGCAGTGACAGATGGCCCGGTAACCCTGGTTCTAGAATGTGGCTTTTTACAATAGGAAAATGGCAGTTGGTTCAGCTACTTGTACTTTAACCAGTGTATGAGATGGATTCTCGGGCCCAGATCATCTGTACGTGCCCATGAGGCAGTTATTCGAATGCTGGGTCAAAGGAGAAGGCTGTGTGGGGCCAAATCTTACAATATGGATTATCCTGCTCTGTAGTGACCAAAGTTACTGGGCCACTGTGCACAGATGGCTGAGGGAACGAGTTGT
Source organism: Xenopus petersii (assembly GCA_038501925.1). NCBI lineage: Eukaryota > Metazoa > Chordata > Amphibia > Anura > Pipidae > Xenopus > Xenopus petersii. The sequence continues at coordinate 9,984,017 of CM076677.1, read as the reverse complement.
TTGATTGTGTAGGGTAGGCATTAGGGATCAGGGATGCCACCAAGAATTATCGAATCCCATTAGTTAGCAGGGCCCTCCTCCCTGGGTGCCCCAATACAGAATGATCAACGCTTGTACAACCAAGACCCTATCCCACCGCACCTATTATTAAAACCCCACCTTTGATTCACCCTAACCATCTCACCCTCTTCTTGGGGCCCAATCTACTATGAGGTTCCTGCCTCCAGTGCTCCCTTCCCCACTGATGGTGACCCTTCTAGGGATACACCAAATTCAGCATTCTAATTTTGCAATGTTTGGAATTCAGTCAAATCCTTGAGTCGTAAGTCATAGGTCGGCACAACTGAAAGCAACACTTTTTTGATAACGACGATGCAACTTTTTGTTCTTCCTCAAAATAAATATTTAGATTAGGGTTTGGCACAAGACAAGTCCGGAGTAGAGGCTCCAAGAGGCCACAGATTTCAGCCCAGTATCTCTTTTCTCTATGTGGTAAGAGGTGTGGGCAGAAGTCTCGGCATCACGTTGAAGAGATCTGTCAGTTGCTGTGAGCTGGGTTCCCTGTGTCACGAAAAACTGGGGTCACACTATTTCAGGAACTGCTAGGGCTATTTTTCTTGAATCTTGGAAATGCTGGGGTCACAGTGTTTTCTTAAATGCTGGGGTTATAAAGCACTAAAACTGTAAATAAGTGGTCCGCATATATCTCAACTCAACTATCTTTTAAGGAAAAGCTATGATAGCAAATAAGCATTTACCCAAACTGGCCGTCAGCATGACCCCTCCCCTCACCAAGAAAACAGTATGGCAACTCCCACCCTTAAAGGGGTGGTTCATCTTTAAGGTAATGTTTCGTATATTATAGAATGGGCAATTCGAAGCAACTTTTTAATTGGTTTTTATTATTTATAGTTTTTAAATTATTTGCCCTTTTCTTCTGACTCTTTGCAGCTTTCAAATGGGCGTCGCTGACCCCTTATAAAAAGAAAATTCTCTGTTAGTCAACAAATGTATTGTGATCGCTACTTTTTCTTACTCATCTTTCTATCCAGGCCCTCGCCTATTCATCTTCCAGTCTTGTTCAAATGAATGCATGGTTGCTAGGGTAATTTGGATCCTAGCGACCGGATGGCTGAAATTGCAAATTGAACAGCTGCTGAATAAACAGCTAAATAATTAACAAAAAACACAAATAATAAAAAATGAAAACCAATTGCAAATAGTCTCAGAATATCCCTCTTTACATCATACTAAAAGTTATCTCAAAGGTGAAGGAATATAAATATAAATATACATTGAAGGAACGCTCTGGCAAACAATAGGCTATAACCTCATACTGTAATAAAACAATGTGTCTGCCCCACACACAAGTTTAAATAAATATACAGGGGGCAGGATGTATACGCTCACCATATACCGTGTAAGTTAAACAGAAATCCATAAATGACAAAGGAATGTTGACAATAAATGAAACCCCCATACAGCTCAGCCTATATTGTAAATAAAACATATACACAACTTATAATGAGTATATTTTGCCTTTACTATGGCCTCTTTGCATTTTCTTCCCATCCCTCTCTTATGACCCCCTTCTTGTTCTGTAAATGCTCTTTCCCTGCGTATCCCCCCTCCCTGCATTTATATTTACCCATAAATCTCCCCGGGTTGGAGAAGTCACACAGTTTAGAGGAAATGGTTCTGGAGGAATGCCAAATCTGTGCACCCCTCCTATCCCCACGGGGAACATAAGCCAAACAGCTCACAGGATCTGATCAGACTTGGCCGATATCTACATGTATATATGATTATTTCTCTGGGTCTTCCTCTGCCTTCATATCTTTATTTTCCACTCTGCTATTTGTTTCTCTCTGCCTTCTTTCTCCCTCTCCTCTCCATTCAGGTTCTGCTTTAGGGTAGGCACAAATGAGGGCTTGTAACCCATAGCAACTAATCAGCAGATAGTGTTTAATGGTTGGCTGTTTAAAACAAGCAGCTGACTGGTTGCTATGGGTTATTAGACCTCAGCAAATGTCCCCCTATATATTACATTACCCCATAGTTTCCAGAGTGGTAAAATATGCCCGGAATGAGCCCTGTCCATTACTTTGGGTCACTTAGGGCCAGGCTCACTTTTAGGAGCAGATGGTGAATTTTCAAAGGAAAAAAAATTGAATTGCGAGCTGTTTTTTGTGTACTTCGAGTACGGAATAGTCCAAATTCGATTTGAATTTGAAAAAAATTAAAAATTTAGAATATTGAAATTTATCATGCGCTGTCTCTTTAAAAATCAACTTCGACCATTCGCCATCTTAAACCTGCCGAATGGAGTCAATTGGTGGACTTTGAAAAATCGAAGTTTTCTTTGGCAAAAACTTTGAAACGAATTCGATCGGATGCGATATTCCTTCGTAAGATCCGAATTCGGCCGAATACGGACCTATTCGATCGAAAGCTGGCCTATTCGACCATAAAAAAAATTAGACTTCATTTTGGTTAGTCTTTTTGAATTCAAATTTCAAAGTTTTTTCAATTCGAACTTTGACATTTGATAAATATGCCCCTTAGAGAACCTATGACAAAAACGCATAGATGCCAAAGATGTTTAGAATTTGTAAAGTGCAAGGTGCAGAATTTTAACCACAATGCATAAGATTTCCAGCCTTAATGCAAGTGCCTGCTAAGTCGCGTCTGCTACAATTTGCATGCGATGCCCCAATATGAATTCAAATTAGAGTCCATTTTGGCAAATGGCGAGTAAATTGCAATTCACATGGAAGCTTTCTGCTCCCTTGCACTCAATTCATCAGAAGAGGGCACAAGTCAATGGAGCTTGGAGTTCAAGAATAGCTGGGCCGTCATTGACTGGATACCCCCGATTAATGCAATTTTCACTCCCTCTCCAAGATCAGACCTTCCCCAATATCTAGAGAATCTCATCTCTAAACCCTCGCCCTGCCTCCTCTTCCTCTTTTCTTTCATTCACTTTGCTTGAATTCTCCACAAATCAAAAACCACCAATGTGTCCAATTCAGTAAGTGGAAACTCAGCGAGCAGGGAAGTACATTCATTTTATCCAGGTCACACCCATAAATCCCAAACCACACTCCCCACATCCCATATAAACCTTGCTATGGGAACGCAGCACACAGAACATACATGACGTTCCCAATTGGCCCATGTGTGCAGCAGATGCTTCCTGGGGTGGGAACGATACATCACCATAAACGCTTGCAGACACAGAGCTAAGACTTTGAAACCATGTTGGTTTCTCCTCTGTTCTGCTTAAAGGGAAACAAACACCAGATGTCTGACTTTTCTCAGCAGCTCATCCCAGTAGCCAAGCTGGGATCACTACTGGTTTGAGAAGCAAGGCCAGCGGAGACCAGTGAAACAGCTGGAAACACCCGTAAACTCAAAAAGAAGAAACAAGCAGAACCAAATCTGAGCAGAACAATCTTGTAGGCAACAAAAGGATCTCAAGCCATATTAGGTCCTAGTAAAAGACTGATCCTAAGGCTTATGTCACCAGGAAGTTTAGTTGGCTTGAAATAGCTTTCCATATGGCAAATGGTCAATTATAAACCACCCCCCGATAACTGAATTATGAATATGGCACTTAAGGCTCCTACTGAGCTTCCTTACTACAGCTGATACTATGCAAGCTCCTTGCTTGGAACCTCCTAAAGAAAGGTCATGTGACAAAAAGTCCATAAACCTCCTCCTCTTAAGACTCCATAGAACATGGCTGCCAGTAAAGGTAACAATAACATTTCATGAAAATTGTAAAATGTTCATTAGATTTTCAGTACCGTATGTTGGTTGGGCAGGATTGTCATGGACCATGTACTGGCTGATGTATGTGGGGCATCAGAAGGTCAAGAAGAGAAGTTGCCATGCCTTGTATAGCATCTGTCCCAGGACCTGACTTATTGGTCCTGGGACTGTAAAGCAGGGGTCTCCAATCTTTTTTACCCATGAGCAACATTCAAATGTAAAGAGCGTTGGGGAGCAACACAAGCATGAAAAATTTCCTTGGGTGCCAAATAAGGGCTGTGATTGGCTATTTTGTAGCCCTTATGTGGACTGGCAGCCTACAGGAGGCTCTACTTGGCACTATACTTTTTATGCAATTAAAACTTGCTTCCAAGCCTGAAATAAGCACCTGATTTGAGGACACTGAGAGTAACATACAAGGGGTTGAAGAGCAACATGTTGCTCATGAGCTACTGGTTGGGGAATATGAATAGGAGAGGCCTGAAAAGAAAGATGAGTAATAAAAAGTAGCAATAAGAATACATTTGTAGCCTTACAGGGCATTTGTTTTTAGATGAGGTCAGTGATCCCCATTTGAAAGCTGTAAAGTCAGATAACTAAAACTAAAAAAAAAAATAAAATAATGTAGACCAATTGAAATGTTGCTTATTTTAACATACTAAAAAATAACTTAAAGTGACCCACCCCTTTAAGCAAAGCCTTCTGGAATGAAAGGGGTTAAATGGACACAAATATGGAGACTGCGGCGTTACGGTTTGTATACACGAAGGAGACAGCGTAGCTCCGCCCAGCCATGAGGAAAAGGATACTTGTCTTTGTCTGTAAACACAGTTAAATTTAGGGCCGGAGAAAAAGATTAAATCTTATTTGCAAAAAAAGACATAAATCCCCCCCTGATTCCTGTGAAAGTTGTTATTACAGGGGGGCCGAATGGAACCACGCGAAAAATTCACTGGGCAGTAGAGATGCGCGAATAAATGCAAAACCGCTTTGCTTCAACATTATTTGGACGCCCATTGACTTTAACGCCGGTGTCAAAATTGACATGGGCGCCAAAATTCGAGTTCCGTAAATTTTTCCGCCGTTTTGCAAATTTCGCTGGGAATTTTTTCGGTGAAGTGAAACAGGACAAATTCGGCAATCACTACTGGGCAGCAGTTGCTCACGTTTTATCATAAGGGAAAGTAAGCAGAGCGAATGGTGTGTCCTGTAGAGATATATGTGGATTAATATAGAATATGTTCATTTTACAAAATTTGTAAAAATGCTCGACCCGAAAACTCGAATTAAATTCGATTTGAATTAGAAAAACTCGATTTGAATTTAAAACTCTATTTGAGTTTTTTTTCTCCGATAAAAACTTGAATGTCAGGAAGGCTGCAAACATCACCAAATTGATGCCTGGACATCTCACATTGATTTATACAGTAATTCCGCAGGTTTTAGGTGGCGAATAGTCGATTTTGAATTCTTAAAGGGCCAGAGTATGATGAACTGAATCTAATTTGGATAATTCACAATTTGAATTTGAGAGTTTTGACCAAAAAAAAGAGACCCTTAATAAATCGGTCAGATTCGGGGAGCTCAGTTGCCTGGCGACAAATCTCCTTTTCTTCGGGCGACTAATCTCCCTGAATCTGACTGCGTGTCTCTGCCCTTAAATTGAAAAAAGACTGAGACCCCCTGCTCCCCCACCATGTGCTTTTACTTTAGAGATACTGTAACCCAATAGGCCAATCAGTAGTCAGATAACAGCAGGGGAACGTGTATAGGGAAAGCTGGACTTCAGAGCTCACTATCTTATCTTTACTCTTTGCATGGGTTCTAGGAAAATGTCCTTTCAGTGGGGCATCTGGAGACCCCCTGAGGCCTTTGAAAATGTGTTTATGGGATCATTAAGAAAAGGAACATTAGTTGGCCCCCCCATTGGCCTTTGTTTACCTAGGAGAGTGTTGGGTCACATATTATCACACAGCTCCCAGGCACGGCCCATATGGGAGAGATTAAGGGGGGGCTACACCGCAGTGGGGCTAAAGGATCTTTGACCTGCTTTGAGCAAGAAGCCGCTTGCCAATTCCAGGAGGTCCCATAAGCCAGGAGATTGCCTGCCGAATGGAAATACATTCACGGGCCTAAGAAATAGCCTAAAACTTGTGCTCATCCAGCTAAACTACAACTCCCAGAACCCACAGAGACAGGGCAACTGATCTGATTGTTTGGCCTCGGGGCAATAATAGGACTAAAGTAGAGGTCAATTAATGGACATATTCCCATCATGAATGAAAATTGCTTGAGTGGCAACAATTTTTATTTACACTGTCCCTTGACCTGCACAGGGGTGCAAGCAGATAGAAGGTTCTCATAGAGTTCCTGTGCCTCCAGGATGTTACAATAAGGTTCCGCAGGGGTGCAAGCAGATGGAAGGTTCTCATAGGGTTAGTGTGCCTCCAGGATGTTATAATAAACCCTCTCCCCAATGGACATCATCTTAAGATGGTTAACTTGTCAGTTTTCCTTTAAACAAGCAAAAACATTCTCTATCCAATGTATGAGGGTTTTTTTTGCAGTAGAAGTAGAGAGCAGAGCTGACTTGTGTCGCTGGTTTTGGTATGAGCCACTTCTTGTTGTTGCCTAATGTCATCATTTGACTTCTGTTCAGGCTCAGGCTTCTTGGGGTCTGTGGAAATAAGGCTGATGGTTGGTCCTGATTAGGGCTCAGTTATTAGAGAGATGGAGACAGTGGAATGGGCAACAAACACAAAGCTCTTTTTAAGGTGACTAAAATGGTTTAAATGAACCCTCAGCATTTTGGTTCAGTGCCAAATCCTCAGACTGCACCTCCTTTTACTATTGAATGAGAAGGCAGCACCATCTAGTGGATAACTTGCCACTAAGCAAGTAACAAGTAACCCAGTAAGGCTTCATAGCAGTCAAACCAGGGTGGGTCTCGGCTGGTGGGACACCAAAAACTTGGGGAGCCTTGTCCCTCATGGACTCTGCCAACTCAGGCCCACTGTGGACACCCCTACATAGTAAGGTAAATGGTGCACCCCAACAGTGAGGGACAGAGTGGGGGTGTGTCAGGAGGGGGCCCTTCATGTAACAAGGGGGGTCAGAGTAGCAAGGGGGTCAAAGTCCTGGTACCAAAGAACTCAAACTCTGAGTCAAACCAAAGGCTGCTCATGTCTTAGGCTATGGGCACACAGGCTTTTGGCTCCGGCTGTGTATTTTTGCAGACTGTGAGAAGCAGATCTGCTCAGTGTCCCTGCTCCTTTGGTTTGAATCTGATCAGCCTGTGTTCAGTCATACCAAATACTGACCTCAGCTTCTGCTCCGCTGTGTGTGACCGCGCAAAGGCTGATCAGATTCAGGCTGAAATGGGAAGGGGGGTAGCAGTGACATGGAGAGGCAGTGCAGGGCCAAGTGACTAGGGTGCCCAAGGCAAGCGCCCTCCTTCGATCACCCCCTCTCCTCCTAGTTGCCATAGATTTTTCCTTCTGTTGCCTTTTCCTAGTTCCTTTCTTTTTTTAGCCGCCTTCTCCTAGTTCTTTCTTTCTTTTGCTGTCTTCCCATAGTTCCTTCCTTCTTCTGCCACTTCCTCTAGTTCTTTCCATCTTTTGCTGCTTCTCCTAGTTCCTTCCATCTTCAGACGTTTCCCCTAATTCTTTCCTTCTTCTGCCGCCTTCCTCTATTTCCTTCTTTCTTTTGCCACCTTCCTTTTGTTCGTTCCATCTTCTGCCGCTTCTTTTAGTTCCTTCCATCTTCTGCCGCTTCCCCTGGTTCCTTCCTTCTTCTGCACCTCCCTCTGGTTCCTTTCATCTTCTGCTGCTTCTTCTAGTTCCTTCTTTCTTCTGCCGCTTTCCTCTAGTTCCTTCCTTCTTCTACCACCTTCCTCTAGTTCCTTCCATCTTCTGCGTCTTCCCCCAGTTCCTTCCTTCTTCTGCCGCCTTCCTCTATTCCATCTTCTGCCTCTTCTCCTAGTTCCTTCCTTCTGCCCTCTTCCCCTAGATGAGGCACCTATTTGGTGAAGGAGCTCTTCTGCACATGCGCCTAGGGTGCCCAGCAAACTCTGTCCGGCACTGTAGTTTCTCCTTTAAAGACAATCATTATGCATGTACCATGTAGGAACAATGTTATTTCCATCCTTAAATATCTGGAGAAATAAGTCAAATCAACTGGACTTACTATGTTTTTCCTTGAAGACATGTCACCAGTCATCCAACTGACTTTCTCAATTCAGAATAACTTGTAAATAGGATCTTTTTTCTGGAATATATCCTCTGGAATGTTGCTCCAATCATCATAATCTGTTTATCAGAATCCACAAGGATGTCATGAAGTTAGGTGTTAATTGTATTAGTATGATTGGAGCTTTGAGGTGTTATTAAACCTTCCAGGCAACTATTGTCTGCCACATACAATTCTGTTTTGGCACCTCTCCCTGGAAGGTTTAATATGGCAGCTGCTAAACAAAAAGAGAAAGTTTCTAGAGCTGTTTACTCAGGTATGGTAAAGCATTCTGCAGATTAAATATAGTTTTATATCTTGCACTGTTGTGGCTAATCTATTGGCAATAAACTGCTTCTTTAATTGCTATGTATGGATATAACCAGAGATTCTGTGCATAGAGCAGCTGCACACACTACATCTCCATGGAGGCTATTGCTTCCCAGACTTCAGCCATGAAACCAGCAGCCCAGTGGGTCAGTGTCATTTTATAAAATGCAAATAAAATGCACCAGTAGAAAAGCTGATAAGAATGGGTCAGTATGGATTACAGGTATGGGACCTGTTATCCAGAATGCTTGGAGTTTTCCAGATAACAGATATTTCCGTCATTTGGACCTTCATACCTTAAGTCTACTAGGATATAATTTAGACATTTATTAGCCCAAGGCAGCCACAGCCCTTTAGCAGTAAAGATCTGTGTCTCCAAAGATGCCCCAGTAGCTCCCCATCTTCTTTTCTGCTGATTCACTGCACATGCTCTGTGCTGCTGTCACTTACTGAGCTTAGGGACCCACTCACAATATACAGTACACATAGAATTGAAATATCACAATATATAGTATGAATCACACAGGGCTGATTATTAAGTAATTCTAACTTTACACTGCATCAGAGGAACCAGTGCATTCCAGAGACCACTGAGCATGTGCAGTGACACTTTAAAGATGCCTAACAAGATCAGAAGATGGGGAGCTGCTGGGAACCACGTTGAAGGCCTGGATCATTACTATTATAGGGCTGCTGAACTTCTGGGATGGTACAAAACATTCATTATATACTGTAAAATGCAATATTCTGCCCATATCTCCAATATACTTATTAAAAAATGTTTTTATAATAAACCTGACTGTATGCAGTGAAATTTACTTGCTGTGACTGCTGCAGATAGGAAACTTAAGACTGTTCCTAACTGCTCCGCAGGGAAACAATCATACTATCAAACAGTAGGGGGAGCCGGGGGGCTCTGGTACAAGATGGGCACCCAGGCACCCCTGTCGGCCCTTCCTTCTATGAATTCCGTGTCGGAGTGCTGCTGGTATTCACAGTGGTGCCAAGGTGCCTCTGTACCTACACATTTTGCTCACTACAGTGAAATACATATGCTGCCATGGTAGATTTAAGGTATTTCTCAGTAAAGGCCATGAGGATATTTAAGAGATTTTCCCAGATATGGAGATCACCATTTAAATCCAGTTCAGATGGCCACACCTAAGACCCATATGACATATCAGCTCTCTATTGGAGCTACTAGGTGACAAGTCCTTCTTACTTCTTGTTATTATATGAGAACAGGCTGATTGGAGGTGATAAGGACTGTTACTGCCCCACACTCTGCTTATCCCTCTTCTTTCTGACCTTGGCCTGTCCCAGACTACACTAATTTGCTGCTTCTCATTACTTTGTCCTTTAATTTGCTGATAGTCCTGACCTCTGCTGGTTCCAGACTGTTCCTAGTCCTCTAATAAAGAGCTTGTAAGTTGTCTTCCTGACCCAAGCCTCTTCTATCAATGGGTGAATGCCCAGGATGGAGGAATTATGCATAGAAGTGGCACTTCATCTTGCCAACTGCTTGTAACCTTGCTACACAAGGTATGGAAGACTTTCTCATAAACAGATCAAGTTTATCGTGGTGACTTTTTCATAACAGATAGGTTGCGGCACAATCCTTTCTCCTCACCTTTCCCTGACAAATACGACTGTCCAGTGCCAGGCTGTGCTGGCCGGGTGCCCCAGGCAACCCAGCCGGCTATGTCGCCCCCTCTGTGCCCTCCTCACACGGACGTGTCCCTTGCTCTATCACTGCCAAACTGGCCACATATTTCCTGTTCCTGTTCTCTTTTATTCCCTTTTCATTACATACAATCTCATACTTCACAATTTAACGTATGACTCTCTGCCACCTAGTGTCCAAACTAATCATATATTAACAATCACTCAAGTCACATTTCACCCCCCTACATGCTCATAAAGGTCATGGAGTCACAATGTATCCTGCATTGGTTCTGAGTGGTATTTTCCATACAATTTGATGCTGCATTTATCCTGTCATGTGTCCTGGGGCATTATACAGTATATGGAAATGGCACTGGAAATCTGTTTAGAGAATTACCTGTCCTGAACGAGGCTTCTCCTAGATGCTTCTTGTTTGTTGTCTGTCCTGACTTAGGCCAGATCTAATCACTGCTTCTGTACTAAGCTCAGCGTGTCAGCTGTCTGTCTTGCCCTCAGTCTGTTCTAGAGCTTGTCAGTATGATCTCTTGTGGAGAACGTTTACACCTAAAGCTTGTCAGTATGATCTCTTGTGGAGTCCGTTTACACCTTTCAAATTCCACCTTGTTGCTATTTATTGGTCTGAATACATTTTTTAAAATCCATTCTATGTGGATAAACTAGCAGCTTGGTTGTGTAGCTAACCAAACACAGGAAGGACACTTCCTTGGCAAAGTAACGAAATGAGTGGATTTTTGCAAATCTTGGATGGGAGAAAACACATCAGGTTCAAGCAATAATTTTAGGACCAGGTCATCAATGTTAATAATGAGGAGTGGAGCACTGACCAATGAGCAGAGTGTGCTCCTGGCCAGGGCCGCCATTAGAAATCACGGGGCCCCGTACAACAAAATTTTCGGGGCCCCCTGGACCCCGCCCACCCCAGATCCCGCCCACTTCACCACCCAGACATCAGCACTAAAAAAGGTGACCCCCCCCACACACAAGTTATAAAAAGCTATTGATGGTCAGGGCCCCTTTTTATAAGTTAAAAAAACTGTGGCACTAGGGCCCCCAAAAAAGTTTTTTTTAAAAAAAAAATTGGTGGTCAGCGCCCCCCTACAAGTTAAAATAAATAATTGGTGACCAGGGCCCCCCTATAAGTTAAAAAAAAATTGGTGCCAGGGCCCCCATAAAAGTTTTTTTAAAAAAAAACATTGGGCCCCCTTAAAAGTAAAAAAAAAAATTGGTGCCCCAGAGAATATTTTTAAAAAAACATTGGCGCCAGGGCCTCTCCTTACAAGTTAAAAAAATTGGGGCCCCAGAGAACATTTTTTACAAAAAACATTGGTGGCAGGGGCCTATAGAGTATTACAATAATACATTGGCGGGCAGGGAATGTAAAAAAAAAATTGGTGTTCAGTATTGAACTCGTGGCTTCAGGACTTCAACTACACCTTATTTCGTGACTTCGGGTCTTTTCGCCGCTTCAGGACTTTGGGTCTTTTCGCCAATTTCAGGACTTCAGCTATTCGGCTTTTCAGATGGAAGAGGTGGCGCGGCTTCACCGTGGTCAAGGGGGGGCCCTGCTATTTCAAAAAGGGCAGCACAGCTGGGCTCCAATGGGCATCCACACATAGACAGGGTCAGACTGGCCCGGAGGGACACCATGAAAAAAACCTGGTGGGCCCCAACCCTCATGGGCCCCCGTCGGGCCAGATCCCCTTCTCCCAATCCCAGTTTGAAAATAAAAATTTCCTAACGTGCGGCAACGTGCGCGCATGCACAGTGATGCGTGGTGTGCTGGGCAGCCATGTCAGCGTTTGTGTGCCCGATGGCCCTGCAATAGGTGAGGAGGGGTGGGGGGGCCCTGGACGGCAGTCCTGTTGGGCCCCAGGCCCAGCAGTCCAACCCTGGGCACTGCAATAGGTGAGAAGGGGAGGAAGGGTGGCGAAGGGGGGGCCTGGACGGCTGGCGGGGGGCCCTGGATGGCAGTCCTGGTGGTCCCCCCAGTCCGGCTCTGTACATAAGGGCAAAGGGGGGGGGCACTTTCTCCCCCTGGATGCGCCTTGAGTGTGTGAGGCAGAGGGAGGAAGGAGGAGGGATGAGTGGGGGAGACCCTGGGATCCATTTTGGGACATTGGGAGAACAGACGCCCCGGCTGCTGCACTCTCTCTCCTAAGGAAGAAATACAGAATCGCCTCTACTCACTGATTTAAGAGGCTGCAGTGACAGCTCTGTCCGTGCTTCAAATACTTGTTGAGTTGCAAACTCCCTCCTCGCTCGATCCTCCCTCCTCAGCTCAGCCCCTCCCCTCTTAGCCCTCCTCCGTGCTCAAGGCTGACATGAAAACCTTAACTCACAAGCTGAACACAGAGCACGGAGGAGGGTTAAGAGGGGAGGGGCTGAGCTGAGGAGGGAGGGGCTGAGGGCTAAGGAGGAAGGATCGAGCGAGGGGGGCGTTTACAACTCAACAAGTTTTTGCAGCATGAACGGAGCTGTCACTGCAGCCTCTTAAATCAGTGAGAAGAGGCGAGTCTGCATTTCTTTCTTAGTAGAGAGAGCGCACGCAGCTGGAGCGTCTGTTCTCCCCCCCTGAAAATTTTTCGGTGGACGCCTCTGCGGGCCCCCCTTCAGGTCCGGGCCCGGTACAGTAGTACCCCCTGTGCCCCCCTGATGGCGGCCATGCTCCTGGCCCAGCAGCATTTATCCCTAATCAAATATTGGTCCTGGGCAACCCAGAGTATATGGACCAATAAGCTGCCAACTTGTGTGGCCCTCGCAACTGGCCACTTTTGCACATCAACATATAGACAGCACTGACTAAACATGTACGGCTTAGGCGCAAATTCACTAAGCGCCAAAGTGCCGAACGCTAGCGTCAATTCGCTAGCGTTTGGCATTTTCGGTACTTCGCAAATTCACTAACGAACGCTGGCGTAAATTCGCTAGTGTTACTTCGCACCCTTACGCCAGGTGAATTTTTGCTAGCGACGTAACTACGCAAATTCACTAACTTGCGCAGTGTACTGAACGCTACCTTTTACGCTAGACTTCCTTCGCCACCTCAGACCTGGCGAAGCGCAATAGTGTAGATAGGGATTGTTTCAAAAAACGAGAAAGTCGAGAAAACGAGAAAGTCCCAAAAAACGCTGGCGTGTTTTCTACATGATGGGTGATAGGCTGAAAAAGATCGAAAATATTTTTGGGGCTCCCCTCCTTCCCCCCTACATTTCCTGACTCATGGCAACTTACCTAGACAGTGGGCACATGTGTAGGGCAAAATAACATTTTTATTTGCTGATTTGAAGGTTTTCTAGGCATTTGTAGTGCTAATACGTATTCCTCCATTGAAATTGAAATTTCGCGCCGTATGTAAATGAACCATCGCTAGTGAAACTTCGCTTCGCCTGGCGAATTAACGCTAGCGCAACTTCGAAAACTTACGCTACCCCTGTGCGCAACTTCGGATTTTAGTGAATTTGCGGAGCGCTGGCGAAAATACGCCTGGCGAAGTGTGGCGAAGTGTGGCGAAGTGTGGCGAAGTGCGTTTCCCTTCGCTGAAAATTCAGGAAACGGCAAATGCAACAAACGGGCGACACATTGTTTTGCTTTGCAACAATTTTTTTTTGCCGCACGGCCAATAATTTCACCCATTGGACTCTATGGTCGTTTTTTTCACAGCAAAACCTGGTGAAAAATTTCGCTCATCGATAACGTTAATTTTTATTACGTGTCTATTTGTGATTTAGGGTTCATGGATATTTTGTGAAAACCTTGAGTATATTTAGAACATGCATTATATGATCTAAATAATATAAATAAAATCTGCTGAATCAGATCTTCAGACCTGGCAGAACTGGCAACTGATTTTAGCCCTCCCAATAACTGCCTGGCTTGATACGTGGCTGAGACTTAAGCAGATGTCCTTCAGGCAGGTGTTAAAATCCTCCTGATTGCTCCAAAAATCCTGCAGTTTTCTCCTGACAACTCCCTTAGGCCCCTGTTATGATCTGATCATTGATCTGGGAGTCAAACGTTTCATTCCTATTGGCCCAGCATGTCGGTAGCTGAATCAGGCTAAGAGCCATATGTTTGGTAACATTGGCAAATGAGTGTGCACCATTACCCTTGAAAGTCTGCCACAAAAACAAAGGATGAATGATTGTCAAATGTTTTTTGTAATGCACTTGTAAAGGTGTACGACATAGTAAATTTAATTTCATATTGTCAGTAGATGGCAGCAGGCCTCTAGGTTCGACTTTTAATCTAATCAGATCACAGACCTTTAGGATCTTGTTTCTCATCCTTACACATTACATTACACATCACGGTTGGGATTTTGATTATTCATGGACAGGACTCGTTTTATCTGACTTCCTCATCACAATGGACTTGCGGACTCCACCTCCTGTATGGGGTGATAGTGGTTGTAGGTTTATGATCATAGTTAGATATTTGGGAACCTCCCAACTGTCCCATTTGAGTGGGACAGTCCCGATTTTAACAGCTCAACCACCAGTCCTAGACTGTTACTGAAATGTCCTGACTTTCTCCTTGATCTCCTGCACTGAACAGCCAGAAAAAGGTACAACGTTTCTAACCTAATTGGCTTTTAGCAGGGAGCCCAGAATAGATACTTAGATACTTTTATAACAATTTAAGATAAGCAGGTCTCTTGGGGAAACTGACTTGCAACTTAAAGGGCAAGTCACCGTCATTTGCACATTAAAAACCACAGAAATATGTTCAAACTTTAATAACCTGCCAAATTTTGTAAAACGAACACGCTACTTGCGGCAAATCTTTTTGTCCCTATTTCTGTTTAAAAAATGTTAGGAGTTATGGATTAGGCACAATTTTTCTTTTCCTCCAGTGGGTTTTTACCCCCAAGATGTTGTGCGTTGCGGCCATGAGGCAAGTTGAGAAACTCACCTCAGGTGGCAAGATACCGGGGCGGCAAAAAGCGACTCAGTTAACTGCAAGAGCCAAAATTCTGATTTTTAAATTGAAATTTCGACTCGTCTAGAGCAGAGGGCACAATTGCGCTCTCTGCACTAGTGGTTCGGCTCCCATCGCCCCCATAGGGTTTCCAACTTTTGGCCGGTTGAATCCTGGCTCTGTGCCTTGAACCTTCCCTTTTTTGTGTTGCCCCATGCAACTGGCTTGTGCTTTCATCTCTGGACTCTGCGGGTAGTGGAAGGCTGCTATATTATTGGGTGTACTTATACTTTTTTCTGATGAATGCTGCCAGGTTATGGTTGCCACCTATTGAGTTCAGATTTTCTAAGTCCCAAACTATGATCTGGCCAGTAAATAAAACATTTAAATACTGAGATCCTCGCCTCCTGGTGGTTTAGATATTATCAGGTGCAGTTAATTTCGTATTATTATAGAAACGAAAAAGAAAATCCATCAGAAATAAGAAATGTTATTTTCTCGATTCGCATTGCTGTATTCCAGAGCTTTCTGGATAACTGATTTCTGTATAATGGATCCCGTACCTCTAAAGGACAGGGCTTACTCATCGGGCAGAATATAGATAGAGATAGTGTTGTCACCCGTGTGGAATGGGACATCGCGTTTTTTTAAAGGGTTGTCCATTCAAAACTTTCTGTCTGGTTCAAAACATTAAGAAAATTGGATAGAAATCCAGCCAGTTGTGTCTAAGTGATGCAAAAACCCTGCCCTGTTGTCATAACTCCACCGACATCATTGTGCCCGTCTCTGATGTCATCATACCCACCCCAACATCACTGCTCCACCCCCAATGCTTTCTGCTCCACCCCTCTGTGGCAACCCTAACCTAGGTAAGCCATTCTCTATTAGTAGAAGGCAAGTAGAGGGGAGCCTGACTGTATAGCCCAATAGTGCAGAGGAAGAGACTATATGTAGTATTTAGGGGCAGATTTATTATGCCGTGTAAAAAATGGAGACAAAATTAGCCACATACCTTGATACATTTTTTTCTGCAAAATTAAATTTAGCACAGCTTGATAAACAGGTCCTGTAGGGTTGCCACCTGGCCAATAAAACTGATACTTGAGCCCAATGTTTTTTATTCCAGAAAAGGGAGCAACCCTAGTAAAACTCCACAGGCACAGAGCTTTTAATTCTCCCATATCTTTTAGGGTGTCATCCAGGGACAGACTGGGCTGGCGGCCCTCGTGGGCCCCACTGACCCATACCCGCACCCATCTATGGTCTGCGCTGCCCCCTGATCTTGCAACTACAGGACAGGTATGAGTGGGGGCCCGGAGGGGGGGGGTTGCGACTGAGGCAGGGGGCCAGTGGGGGGTTGGGGCAGAAGCAGGGTGGTGGAATCCCCAGTGGGCCTCAGACTTGCGAGCGTGATGGTGGTGTGAATAGGGTTGCCACCTGGCCGGTATTTTACTGGCCTGGCCAGTAAAAATGATGGTTGATCCCAATGTTATTAATAGGGAAAAAAGATAAATATAAAGGAAGGCCGGTATTTTTTTCCAGAAAAGGTGGCAACCCTAGGTGTGATCCAAAAAAGGTGGCAATCCCTAGGTGGTGGGGAAGAGCAGGGGTGTGTTCTGGATGGAAAGGGGAGTGGTCTAGGTTGAAAGGAGAATGGTCTGGGTAGAATGGGGCGTGGTGTGGGCTTTGTGGTTAGTTGGTGGAAGCTGTGTCAGTTATTCGTGGAAGTGACATATCTTTGTTAAAGTGATACTGTCATGGGAAAAAAAAATTCAAAACGCTTCTGTTAACAGTGCTGCTCCAGCAGAATTCTGCACTGAAATCCATTTCTCAAAAGAGCAAACAGATTTTTTGAGATTTTTTGGCATGGGGCTGTTGTCAGTTTCCCAGCTGCCCCCAGTCATGTGACTTGTGCTCTGATAAACTTCAGTCACTCTTTACTGCAAGTTGGAGTGATATCACCCCCCCCCCCCAGCAGCCTAACAACAGAACAATGGGAAGGTAACCAGATAGCAGCTCCCTAACACAAGATAACAGCTGCCTGGTAGATCTAAGAACAACACTCAATAGTAAAATCCAGGTCCCACTGCGACACATTCAGTTACATAGAGTAGGAGAAACAACAGCCTGCCAGAAAGCAGTTCCATCCTAAAGTGCTGGCTCTTTCTGAAATCACATGACCAGACAAAATGACCTGAGATGCACCTACACACCAATATTACAACTAAATACACTTGCTGGTTCAGGAATGAAATTTTACATTGTAGAGTGAATTATTTGCAGTGCAAACAGTGTAATTTAGAAACAAAAACTACATCATAAAAATCATGACAGAATCGCTTTAAGGATGAAATGCTGCTTGTAGCACTATACAGCTCTAGGGTATTTTTGCTGTATTATAGGGCACATAAAGGGTATTCTGCTATTAATAACACAGCTTAGCTCTACACCTGATGTTTTACTGATTGATGCATCAGAGAACTTACACCATGGCCACTCCTGCATCTCAGTCATGTTTAGTGGAAGGAGCAGCAGATACAGAGTAAAGTATTAGGGGGCAAACTGTGTGGTCCAGCTGTGCTGAGAATGTATAATGGAACGTTTGGCTGACATGAGCCCAATCACATGCACAACAACTGCTGAGGGGGCAGCGCATAACAGAGATTGTTTGTTGTTGGGAGCTTCATTATAAGTGCGGCGTCCAACTCCAAACTCAAATCATGAGCTACAATAAATTCCTTGGCACTCGGATCAGATACCCCCTGCCGAAAACTGCTTTGTGTCAGCAGAACCAACTGAATATACACGAGCAACTCTAGTCTGGAACATCCCATTTATTCCACAAGGATCTACATACACACACTTATTCACTTACACCCCCCAAATCACACCCACATACACACACAGCGGGTTGGTTGCTGTGACCTACCTTTAGATTTATCTTCAAAGACGTGAGGTCAACCATTCCGATTAGAAGAAAGGAGGTTTCCGGCTATATATTGGGAAGGGGTTTGTTACAATGAGAGCTGGAGAGATGTGGAATTGTCTCCCTGAATCAGTGGTACAGGCTGATACATTAGATAGGTATAAGAAGGGGTTGGATGGTGTTTAGCAAGTGAGGGAATACAGGGTTATGGGTAGGGATGCACCGAATCCAGGATTCGGTTCAGGATTCGGCCAGGATTCAGCCTTTTTCAGCAGGATTCGGATTCGGCCGAATCCTTCTGCCTAGCCGAACCCGAATCCTAATTTGCATATGCAAATTGGGGGCGGGAGGGGAATTACATGACTTTTTGTCAGAAAACAAGGAAGTAAAAAATGTTTTCCCCATCCCACCCCTAATTTGCATATGCAAATTAGGGTTCGGATACGGTTCGGTATTCGGCCGAATCTTTCACGAAGGATTCGGGGGTTCGGCCGAATCCAAAAAAGTTGATTCGGTGCATCCCTAGTTATGGGAGATAGCTCATAGTACAAGTTGATCCATTTTTGGCCATTTTGGAGTCAGGAAGGAATTTTTCCCTCTCTGAGGCAAATTGGAGAGACTTCAAACTGGGGTTTTCTCCTTCCTCTGGATCAACTGGCAGTTAGGCAGGTTAAAATAGACTTAAGGTTGAACATGATGGACGTGTGTCTTTTTTCATCCTAATTTACTATGTCACTATGTATGTAAAAAACACTACAAAATAATCTTTGTTTCTTAATGGACCAACACAATACAGCCTTTCTGACTAACAAAGAGTGGCCCTCCTGCCACTAGAGATGGCGCGAACTGTTCGCCGGCGAACTTGTTCGCGCGAACATCGGGTGTTCGCGCTTGCCGGAAGTTCGCGAACGTCGCGCGACGTTCGCCATTTTGGGTTCGCCATTGTTGGCGCTTTTTTTTGCCCTCTCACCCCAGACCAGCAGGTACATGGCAGCCAATCAGGAAGCTCTCCCCTGGACCACTCCCCTTCCCTATAAAAACCGAAGCCCTGCAGCGTTTTTTCACTCTGCCTGTGTGTGCTGAAGAGATAGTGTAGGGAGAGAGCTGCTGCCTGTTAGTGATTTCAGGGACAGTTGAAAGTTTGCTGGCTAGTAATCGTTTTGATACTGCTCTGTTATTGGAGGGACAGAAGTCTGCAGGGGTTTGAGGGACATTTAAGCTTAGGTAGCTTTGCTGGCTAGTAATCTACCTTCTACTGCAGTGCTCTGTATGTAGCTGCAGTGGGCAGCTGTCCTGCTTCTGATCTCATCTGCTGACTGCTGCAATAACAGTAGTCCTTGTAAGGACTGCTTTTATTTATTTTTTTGTTCCAATACAGAGCAGTATCAAGCAGATTACTAGCCAGCAAACTTACTATCATCTGTCCCTGAAATCACTAACAGCTCTCCCCCTACACTATCTCTTCCAAGCACACACAGGCAGATTTTTCAGATACATTTTTGCCCTTGATCCCCCTCTGGCATGCCACTGTCCAGGTCGTTGCACCCTTTAAACAACTTTAAAATCATTTTTCTGGCCAGAAATGTCTTTTTTAGATGTTAAAGTTCGCCTTCCCATTGAAGTCTATGGGGTTCGCGAACCGTTCGCGAACCGCTCGCATTTTTGCGCAAGTTCGCGAATATGTTCGCGAACTTTTTTTACGACGTTCGCTACATCCCTACCTGCCACATCACAAACAACAAAAACTCAACCTTTTTAGCTGGAGGTCAATGGTGACCATGTCTTTGTAAAAGCCCAGGCTCATCTGTGTTTTGAACCTGGGACCACTTGCACTGAAAGCAAGAACTTACCCCTAGACCAACGAGCCTGCACTACGCCCTCGCCCAGACCCCTAAAGTCAAGAGGCGAGATTAAGCCCCCCGAAGAGCTTCATAACTTATGTGTGTGTGTGGGAGTGAAAAAACGATATCATAAACAGACAGAAGTGCATTCTGCTCTCTATTGATCATTTAGGAGTGGACAATATTAGTCATTCCTGTGCACTCGGTCAATTAGGAAAATAGGAGAGTGAAGATGGGAGGAAGATATACAGCATAGAAAGTTTATATTGGCTAGATAGGAATTTATATAATTACATGAACATAGAAACAATAATTAGGACAAATGGGTATGGAAATTCAATGTTTTACTATATATGAAATGGCCTTTTAAAGGAGACATACTGTGTGAAAAACAATATTTTGCCAGTGCATTATACTCTTTTAAATATAAAAGTCCTGAAAAAAGTAGTTTCACTGAAAATTTCTGCAAAAGCCTACTGGCCCCGCCCACTTCTTGCTGCCTCCTTTCCCAGGCTGTGCAGGGGAGCTGTCACTCAGCTCACTGCACTGTAGGATAGGAACCAATCAGCTTGTATAGCTGCAGGGCTGTGATTGGCTATCTCCTTCTTACTGTGCTTATGGCAGGGGCCGTTAAAAGAACAGTTCAGTGTAAAAATAAAAACTGAGCAAATAGATAGGCTGTGCAAAATAGTTAGTTAGCCAAAAATGTAATGTAAAATAGCTGGAGTGACTGGATGTGTAACATAACAGAACAGAATACTACTTCCTGCATTTCAGCTCTCTAACTCTGAGTTAGTCAGCGACTTTAAGGGGGGCCACATGGGACATAACTGTTCAGTGAGTTTGCAATCGATCCTCAGAATTCAGCTCAGATTCAAAAACAACAGTTAATAAGCATGTGACCCCCCTCAAGTCTCTGATTGGTTACTGCCTGGTAACCAGTCAGTGGAAACCAAGAGAGCTGAAAAGCAGGAAGTAGTGTTCTGGCTATTATGTTAGACATCCAGTCACTCCAGCCTTTATACATTACATTTTTGACTAATTAACTATATTAGATACATTTTTTATTTTGCAAGCCTATCTATTTACCTAGTTTTTATGTTGCACTAAACAATTCCTTTAAGACACGCTCACCCCTTATTTGAAACATGGACAACAACAGCAAATCAACAATGGAGTCATTTAGGATGAGAATATTAATTATTAGCGCAATACCAGCACCATATATAATTCATTATCGCCTATAATATTGGGGGGGAGGGGGGTGAGGGTCACTTATCCTAGATGTCTCCTTTAACTATAAGAAGCAGTAACATAAAAAGGAGATGGGTGTTTTTCTTCTACTGCTGTACTTTCCATTGAGGGATTCATTGAACAATGTCAGACACAACGGAACTCATGGTGAGAGGAAAACACTATCTATGGAGAAATATAAAGCTTTATTGCTTATAAAGATCCCCTGGAAAGGCATCATCAGTTCCAAGAGGAAGTGAAAATGAAAGTCAAGGGGAAGAGAGAAAGCAGAAGTAGTGGGGCTGTGAGAAATAACAATGACATTTACAAATTAATCTGAAACCAAAAAAAATGCATACGTAATATATATTCCAAAGTTGTTTAGAATTATATATTTTTTTCTAAAAAAAAAAACATTTTATTTTTAGGTTTACAATTAATTTAAAAAATATTAAAATAGTTGTAAGTAATGTTTCAGTGTTTGCAGATGACACAGAATTATCAGCCCAATTAATTCCATCCAGGATGTGGCACTTGCAACAAGATCTTGACAAACTGGCAATCTGGGCAGCTAAGTGGCAAATGAGATTCAATGTTGATAAATGTAAAGTCCTGCACCTGGGATGTAAAAATATCCACTTATACCCTTAATGGGACTGCACTGGGCAAATTCATTATGGAAAAGGACCTTGGAGTCCTTGTAGATGATAAACTTGTCTGTAGCAAGCAATGCCAGTCAGCAGCATCAAGGGCAAATAAGGTCTTGAGCTGTATTAAATGGGGCATAGAGTCACGGGAGGAGGGGGTCATTGTTCCACTGTATAGAGCCCTGGTAAGGCCCCATCTAGAATATGCCGTACAGTTTTGGTCTCCATCACTCAAACAGGACATTATTGTATTAGAGAGGGTACAGAGAAGGGCAACTAAGCTGGTAAAGGGAAAATCTTAGCTATGAGGAAAGACTGGCCAAATTGGGATGTTCACGCTGGAGAAGAGGTGCTTAAGGGGTGATATAATAACTATGTATAAATATATAAGGGGATCATATAATAATCTCTCTAATGCTTTATTTACCAGTAGGTCTTTCCAGTTGACACAAGGTCACCCATTCCCATT
This sequence comes from Xenopus petersii, assembly GCA_038501925.1. Classification (NCBI taxonomy): domain Eukaryota; kingdom Metazoa; phylum Chordata; class Amphibia; order Anura; family Pipidae; genus Xenopus; species Xenopus petersii. The sequence continues at coordinate 9,961,967 of CM076677.1, read as the reverse complement.
AGAAGAAAAGAGGTTCCAGCTAAATATTGGGAAGGGGTTTGTTACAGTGAGAGCTGTGAAGATGTGGAATTGTCTCCCTGAATCAGTGGTACAGGCTGATACATTAGATAGGTACAAGGAAGGGTCGGATGCTTTATTCACCAGTAGCTCCTCCCAGCAGAGAGGAGGGAGCCAATGAGATTAGAGGAGGGAAAGGGGTGTTACAGGGAGAGCTGGGAAGTGAATCAGTGGTACAGGCTGATACATTAGATAGGTATAAGAAGGGGATGGATGGTGTTTATCAAGTGAGGGAATACAGGGATATGGGAAATAGCTCATAGTACAAGTTGATCCAGGGACTAGTCCGATTGCCATTTTGGAGTCAGGAAGGAATTTTTCCCCCTCTGAGGCAAATTGGAGAGGCTTCAGATGGGTTTTTTGCCTTCCTCTGGATCAAATGGCAGATCATAGGTAGTTAATATATATAAAAAAAAAGGTTAAACTCGATGGACATGTGTCTTTTTTCAACCTTAATTACTATGTTACTATGTTACTATGTTTCCTTTTATTCTGGGTGAAAAGATCACTACAGACTGTTGGGGCGCATGGGTAGGTCCTGCTTAAACAAAAACACAAGTGTGTTGGACAGTTTCTCTTTATACAAATAAAGGGAACCCACAAAATCTCTATAGCCCCAGGGCACAGTTGACCAAAGATGATGCGGTCTAAGGACTGTGCTGTTCACATTGACTTTCCTTCAATGAGGTTTGTTAGATTTTTATTTAGTGGCAGTTGTTAATGCCGAGCCCCTATAGTTGTAAGCAAAGGGCGTCTGATCAAGGCCGCCATTGGGTACAGGGCTCCGTGTTGGTGTGTACGGGGCTCCTGCAACTCATACACAGGTTCAGTAGGTGCAACTGGCTAATTTGTACACAGAGTGCAGGTGCAAGGGCTTTGGGTATGTCAGGTAAATGGGTGCAATCAGTAGCGTCACTAGAGGGGACGGCCCCTGGTGCGCGACGCGCAGCCGGCCTCGCCCGCTACATACGGCCGCATTTGGCCACATTTGGCAGTGGCGCGTGAGCTGCCGGGGGGCCCTGAGGGGGTGCAAGCCCTGGCCCGCTCGCACCCCCTGCTCCCCCGGTAGATCCGCCACTGGGTGCAATTTTGTCAGTATTAGTAAAGGAGTCATTAGAGTGCAGAATGCTGTGTGGTCTGATCCACTGCTGCATTATTTGTGTGCCTCACAACTCAGGCTTAAAGGAGAAGCAAACCCAAAAGTTAAAAAACCCCTATCCCCCTACCCTACATAGACCCTCTCCCTCCTCCCCCCAGCCTAAAGCTGGCCATAGATGCAAAGATCCAATCGTTCGAATCCTCGATCAGACTTATGGGACTTCCCCATCTCCCGACCTGCCACTAACCTTTCAGATCAAATAAAGTAGAAAAAGAACAGATCAGCCGATGTTCTGCCCCTGACAGCAATTGTACGAAAGTTATGTCTGACACAAGCTGGAGACAGTCTCCCCAGAACGGCAATACACGCAGAGATATTATCGGCAGCCGACAGAAAACTTCTAACCTGTTAGATCGACTGAATGACTGATCGGCATGGCACAACAGATATTGGGACACTCTACACGATCCAAAAATCATACGAATCAAGTATTCATTCGATCGGATCTTAACGTCTATGGCCAGCCTAAGGGACAAATTCACTAACCGGGGAAAATTTGCCAGCGCTGTCTTTGCGCACTTCGCCAGGTGTAAATTCGCCTGGACAACGCTAATTCACGAAGATACGGTTGCGCACATGGTTCTGAACGCTTGCAAAGTTGCGCTAGCGAAAATACGATCAGCAGTTCGAAGTTACGCTAGCGTTGCCAAATTTGCATACAGCGTGCAGTGAAAGTACAATAGGCGTATATGTTGCTGAGTAGAGTTCCTGCACAATACATATATGCTGCTGCAAATACATTACACTACACAAGGCCAGAGAACATTAATAAAATTATATAAAGTTGTTATAATGCCCTACACATGTGCCCACAGTATAGTTTAGGTGCCATATGTTATCAAATGTAGGGGGGACAGAGGTTTCCCAAAAAAATGTACAATCTTTTTCAGTCTATCATCCTGTAAATAGGAAAAGATGCCAGCGTTTTTTGGGACTTAGAAAAATTTTCAACTTTTTTTGGACCAAGTCCTATCTACTCCTTTGCACTTCACCTGGTCTGAGGTGGCGAAGGCAAGTCTGGCGATAGAGGTTCAGACGTTCATTATAATCAAAAAATTTTTGAATTAGCGTACTAATGTCCATTCGCCAGTGCGAAAATTTGTCTGGCGTAAGAGTGCAAAGTTGTGCCAGAGTCTATTTAAGACAGCGCCCGTTAGTAAATTGGCAAAGTTGCAAAATGGCAAAGTTGCAAAATGAAGTAAAGCTTGTGAATTTTCAGCAGCTTTAGCCACTTCACCCTTTAGTAAATTTCCCCCTAAGTGTTGCCCCGGGCAAATGCTCCTAACTTTTTAGTTACCCCTCGGTGCAGATTCAGGCATTGGAGTTCACAGGCGTCATCTTCAGCCGCTTCGGTAATCTTCGGAATGTGACTGGAGCTTCGGCAATTTAGTGAGTTTTGGCGCATGCGCAGTTGTCGCGAAAATTGCTCCAAGCCTCCAACTGCGTATGTGCCGATCCGCTGGTCTCATTCTAAAGATTACGGAAGAGAAGAAGATGCCGGCCGTGAACTTCGTTGGACAGAATCTGCACGGAGAGGTAAGTAAAGAGTTAGGGGCATTTGCCCAGGGTAACACTTAGGCTGGAGGGAGGGGGTCTATGTAGGATTGGGGGGGGTAGGGTTTTTTAACTTTTGGGTTTGCTTCTCCTTTAAAGGGGACATTGCTTGTGTTCCTTTGTTTGCCCAGTAACTACAGCTCAGCAAATTCAGTTTCAGTTCTTTACAACTTTAGAGCTTGAATAACAAGGCCAAGCTTCTCTTTTTGAGTCAAAAACATAAGGTTACACTCTGGTGTCACAGTGATGTGATTGTAACACTGCACCTTTATTTATACCACTTTCCTTTTCACCCCCTGACACTCCCAGGATCCATAAGTGGTAAAAACTCTCTATAATTGGTTATGTTAATGAACGAGTCTAGGCTACAGGTCTTTTACCGATAAGGGCAATGGATTTATCACCCACAGAGCGCACTTTCAAGGCCAACAAATCTACAGGAAATAATATATTCTTTACTAACATGTGAATCTCTGTAGGTAGGTGATGGATTTGGATTAATCAAGGGAAAATGCTTTCCTTCACATTTTCCCACGATTAAACCAAATGGTGGAATGGGCAGGGCTGAAGATTGGTGGAGAGTGGGCAAGAAGCCAGGTAGAGGTATGCCAAGGCATCTCCCAAGATTTGTTTTGGGGGGCCCAGCATCAACTAGTTACACCACTGCCATTGGTCTGCTGCACAGAAGTCCCCCATTCCCAGCCACTATTTTTTGTGTGGCAATGACTTAAGTAATGACTACTTTCCTAACTCTCACACCTCAATTATGGTTTTCTCCCCATTGGTGTCTTTGTGTAGTCTTGTATTGCCGCATCTGTATGTTCTAGCAACTTTGTATCACTGCAGTCACTGGTTTGCACTTCTGAATCTTCTAGTCTGTGTTTATGCCTTGGTCCATCTACACACGAGATTGAGGCACCCCAAAAGTAAACCACAGTATTAAAATTAATATAAAAAACTTACTATATATATATATATATATATATATATATATATATATATATATATATATATATATATATATATAACGTTTGGTCCAGGTGCAGCAGCTCCAGACTGTCATCAAGGGTTGCGGAAATTCACATAACTTGTCTTTACCAAGGACTCTGCTGAAGGAATAGTAGTTGAGTCAGGATACATGCACTGCTCAACACATGAGCCTGTATATAGAAGAAAAGCCTAGGGATTTGGGCCAAACATCCTATTTCCAAGGTCCCATTGATCTTCTAATGACATACAGGATATCATGAGCAGGACCTTGGAAAGGGAATTTCAGCTGCGTTATGTCTTTCCTTTATCCTTAGTATGAGCCAGAGAAATACAGGGCCAGATTTGCTGAAGGGCACTCGCACTGCAGAGGTTCACACGAGGGACACACTATGGGTTACTGGATCAGTGCTAACATTGTATCTATTCTGGATAAATCTTCTAATGCCAATTCATGAGTTTAGCACCACGCTGGAAACAGGGCAGTCTTCACTAATCAAAGGTCCCAGGGCAAAACTGGTTCCAACCTGCAACATCTGGAGGTTCCACATGAATAGGTTTGCAGGTTGGACACTACTCATATAATACATTGCTGCTCATCTGTCCGGTTCTGTTGGGATGCAAGCCAAGGGCCTTTGGGTTTCTGGCTCTGCACCTTTACCATTGGGCCCGGTGAGCAGCCTGTAGGGTTGCTCACTGTATGTAACCTGGCCTTTGCAGCCCTAGCCCAGCAGCAGCCTGATTGGTGGTTTGGAGTCAGCCAATCAGGACTGACTCTCCCCTATTTAAGGCCAGACCTCCTCATACTCCTTGCCTGAACATTAGTCCCCATACTAGCAATGTGGCATGGCCCTTAGTTAAGGATTCCTGCTCTAGCCTCCTTCATATTCTGCCTTGTCTTGTCTGAACCCTTTCCTGTCTTGTCCTGCCTTGCTCTGAACCATATCTTGTTTACCTTGCCTTGATCTGCCTTGCCTTCCCCTTCCGGTTCTGCTCAAGTCCTGCTTTGAACCTTGTCTTGTTTACTTCGCCTTCCCCTTTTGGTTCTGCTCCAGTCCTTTAAACCTTGCTCTGCCTTGCCTGTTCCTACTCTGGTTTCAGTCCTGCTTTGACCTTGATCTTGCCTTGCTTTAACCTTGCATTGACCTTGTCCTGCACTGCTTTCCTTGCTATTCTGAATCTTGCTCTGCTCCTTGCTCCAATCCTGACCTTGCCTTGCACCTTGCCCTATCTTTCCTTCTCCTGTCTGTATCTTGTCTGTCTAGCCTGATCCTTATCCAGTCCTTCTCAAGTCTGCTAACGGTCTACACCCGCACCATCCAGTCCTATCCTTCTAGTCTGCTCCTGTCTCCTGATCTGACCTACGTCTGCTCCGACCTTGTTCCTGTCTTGTCTGCTCCTTAGGCACATACAGCTCCTGCTTCAAGGGCTCACCCTTCCCTCATCCGTCTCCATAGTGACCCTACCTAACCCTTGACAGCATCTTGCCCTACTGTCACCATCTGGCCTATTGTCCAACAACTTGCTATCCCTCACTCTTCTTCCCAACCACTACTGCCTTACAGGACAACACTATACTGTGTATGTAGGGGGCCCAGGACATTCACCCTAAAGACACTGTACTAATACATTGTGCAGTATTACCCACTCAAGACAATCACTGGAGCCCTACATTGGATTGGAACTCTGCGTTCCATTTTCTACTCTACTCAACCTGGCCTTGAGACATATGGTGGAGGCAGTGGCTGCTTTATGGAATGGAAATGTTCTATGGAAGGGATAGTTCAAAAGAGGATTTTACCCTAGACCCCCAACATCAGAGAGTACTATTTGTCCCTTGCAGGACAAATATAGCTCACATGTAAAAGAGTATGGTCCTGATACTTTCCTTTTCACAGTCACATGGAAATTTCCAACCACATCCCCTAATCACATGGGATCTATTTTTCTTCTGCTCAGCAACCAACCTTCAGCCTTGCTTGGTTCCTGCTTCTTCAACATTTTCACTTCCACATTCATCCTCCCAGTAACCTTCTCACTTTCATTTGCCTTCTCCTTCTCCATGATCCTCTGGCCTTTTCTGTATAAAAAAAATCACCCACCACCTGCCCCCACCAATTGCTCAGGAGCACCCAGTGTGATGAGAACACAGAGTGGACATAGGGAAAGTGTTAAAGTCATGATACAATCTTATTGTGTAAGGGAGCAATGGTGCACATATGATACACTTTACTGTGTAAAGTAAATGCATCATTATTATTATTATCCTCAATTTATATAGCACCAACATATCACTACCATCAATCCTTGCCGAAGTGAAGTGTACCATGCAGAGCTAGCCAACAACATGTTTACTTGACAAATGGGAGTAAGTCCAGAATAACGCACTGGCAAGGATTCTGAGACTTGGTCTTGGTCTGCTTAATCCTGGCCAAGTGATCCAGATCTTCTTTGGGAACCCTGATCTAGATCCAAGCTCCTACATATTTCTAAATATATATTTTTGCCTACCTGTAAGCTTACATTAGAATTCTGCTCAAGTATCCTCAGAAAATTGTATAGGCAGGTACTGAGTAGTTCAATGTGGGCTCTTACAGGTTCAGTGCTTCTCTCATGATACATCCTTCCTGCTTTTATTCCTGCTTCCTGCCTACTCATGGATGGCATCACTTCCACTTCTATGATATCATGCTTGTGCTTTAGGGCAGGTGGATGATAGTTAGTCCGGTTGTTGGTAAAGCTACTGTGGATTGGATAGCGGGTCAGAGCAGGAAAAATTGGTGGGTCTAGATTTGGCGTATGACCACCTCAGGTCTCTAGCTTATCAAATGATATATTGACAACACCCAAGGGATGCAGAAACAATTCTAGAGGAACAGAAATGAACAGGTGAGAAAGAAGGAAACCTACTGCCCTAGTCCCAGGTACAGTGAGAAACAATGGCACTGGGAAGAAGGTGAAAAGAGAGTGAGATGATGGTTGCATGTTACCAAATGGATGGTACTTTTATGCACTGGGGGTGTTCTTTATCATCTTTTTGCAGCACTGATGCTCATCAGTCCCTAGAGCAGGAGTTTATTTTATATTAAACATTAAACCCACTTTTTTTTAAATCCATCCCCCCTTTAGGTCTCTAAAAATGTACAAATATAAAATCATCAGTATTCAATGCACCCTATGCCAAGTCTGTACCAGGGTCGTTAATGGTGCAGCAGCAAAGAAAATACAGATTCCTTCAAGTTTAAAGAGCTATTTTTCAGCTTTGATATCCCAATATGGAACCTGGTGCCAATCACTTTGTATCCACTAGTAGTATTATTTTGTAGATCTGCCCCCAGTGTGTTCAGATTTCTGACTGTTTCCTGGTAGAGTCCAAGCAGGCAGATAAAAGAGCGCTGGGAGATTAATACAAAGCCGGCACGTGTTCTTGCAAACCCCAGGTCAGCAGTTAACGCTGAAAAGGAAACAGATAAAAAAGGCTTTGGCGCAATATCGACTGTATTTCACATAAGTCCAGTATAAAACCAACAGAGCCAAATGGTCACGGCAGCCCCAACCTTTGTCTTTGCCCAGAAAATAATTATCTGCACACTTGACTTTTTTTTAAATCATTTTAATTAAAGGACAAGGAAAGCCCAAATACTATTACTTTGTGTATTGATAGGGCACAGTTCCTCCAGCTAAACTGCATCATTTTCGCTGCATTATTCTGCTCATGTCACAAGTGCCGCCTTTTTATAAAAACCGATTCTTATGTTTCACTTGGATGCCATTTTCATCCAATCACTTCATCAATGTGCTCAAAGTCCTTCCAGCAGACCACACTCTCACAGGTTTTTTTTAAATGCAACTTTATTTATAAACTGTATTGAAATACTGTGTTGTGATACAGCTTGCTGTATTGTGCTGCTGTCACGGCCGGCACCCAATACCAGAACAAGTGCCAAGGACCCTGGTCTCGGCTTCACCAGTAGTGTGACCACCTTTGGGCTTCGGGAGGAGCCCTCAGCTTAATTGGGTGCCACCTGGACTTAACGAGGGGTACAAGGCGAGGAGTTCTGGCTGGCAAAGGGGCACAACCAGATAGCAAGAGTCTTTGGGCAGAAGGTCAAGGACAAGGCGTCTGGTGGAAACAGGACAGTCCGGATCAGAACAGGCAGATAACAGAATCATCAGGCAGGCAAGGGGTCAAAACCAGGTAATCAGACAGACTGGATCAGGCAGAAGGAGTTGTCGTTAGGCAGGCAAAGGGTCAAAACCGGGTAATCAGACAAACAGGATCAGGCAGGCTCGGTAGTCAATAAACAGGCAGGATCAGGATACAGAGGTCAGAATAGTCAGGAACAGGCTGGGTCAAACACGGGAAGAACAGTCAGGATAGCAAATTCAGGAACAGGTAGCACAAGGCTCAGGAAACAACAGGATATGATCCTATAATGGGCACTGGCTACAGGTATGAATGTGCCTTAAATAGGGTCCCAATTTGCGCCAAAACATGCGCAAATTCGCGCCATTGCAGGCGTGCCGCACGCGCCCTAGGAATCCAAGATGGCGCCGGCAAGGGCGGGCGTCCAAGCCAAGGACGCGGCGTGGACCCCGCTGCCCACTAGACCAACAGGGTAGGTTTCTTACAGCTGCTTTCTGCGAATGCCTCGGTTCCTGATGAGTCCATTGCACAGAATCACCGGTCTTGGTCTGAGTCCCAGACTGAAGTTTTATGGGAAATTATGATGGGACTACGTGACAATATTTTGGAAGGATACTAGTACTGCATGAAAATGGCTGTGACTTCCGATGAATCAGGAGCACTTCAGAGCTTATTGTATGCAGGCTTTTTCGATAAGAGAACATGTTGTGATACTAAGCTCTATAGTTAGTATAGATATGGGTATATAGAATTTATGTGAAAGTAGGGAGGGGTGTGTGTATGGATGTTGGGTTTTCATTTGGAGGGGTTGAACTTGATGGACTTTGTCTTTTTTCATACCAATTTAACTATGTAACTTTATGTAACTTTATGTAACTATGTTACGTGGGCTTTCCTTGTCCTTTAAGGCACAACATCATGCCTTCCCTCGATGAAGTGATAGTACAAGAAGATACGTAGATAGTTTTGAGAAAGGGTTCTCTTTCTCTCAGTAGCAAACAAGAAAATATAGGTTATGTCATTTATATTCTTATGAGCTTATTTATTTGAGATCCATCAACTAAGCTCTTGTGCCTGAGGGATTTTCTGCACCTTGTACCCAATTTGAGTTCATTTAATATTAAGGTGCAGAACTCAATACAAGCCATGTACTTTCTACAGCTGTCATAGGCAAAGGCTAGCTAGATCTTACCAATGAGATGGAATGGTGCACTCGGGGGCGGATTTACAAAGCGGACACCCCTAGGCCCATTGTCGTTTACTGCCCCTGTCCCCTCCCTTTATTCGCTCAAATTTTCATCATTGGGACTGTAGCAAAGGGGATTGGCCCACGGGAAATTTAAAAACCTGAGCATCATGTTTCTGAACCAATGTGGGTGTGGTTGGGCAGCATGCCGCCCTAGGCCCGGGCCTTGGTTTGCCTTTCCACAAATCCGGGCCTGGGTCCACTTTAGAGGCGTTCCAAAGAGGACAACCATGTCTAACCAACCACTAGATAACCTCTCGTGCATACAATGCTACTAAACACAGAACCATGAATTCTGGTATCATGGGAAAGGTCCAGATCTTTTCTCTCTGTTCTAAGGGTGCTCTCATTAGGAACAATATGCAAAGTACAAAATACATGGCACTTATACCCTGTCCCACCATTAGAAAATGTGCCCTTTTGTTCAGTGTTGACCAAGAAAGAAGCCCAAATGCAGTTGGTAGGAATAGATCTCAGCCAACCATAAAGCCCCAAAGCATGGGCAAATGTTGCTTGTTGTACAGAGGAGGATATTCAGCTGCAGATCTGTACAAAGCAAAGAGATCACTTACTGGCATTTCCAGGTTATTTCCTGCATGCAATGAGTTGCTAACGAATTACACTGATTTATTACAATTAGAGGAAAAACAATGTAAAATAGCTGCCCCCACCCTCCACTCCATACCCATTCTGTGCTAATACAGATGCAATTTTATTACAAACCATGAGAGCTCAGACAAGCATTTTAACAGGGAGGTCCATGTGCCAATACTATGTGTGCCACAGGGACAGTGTTTCCCATAGATTAATATGGGAAGCAGAGGGTTGTGACCCCAACTGTATTGCATGTTAAGACAGTACCTACTGTATATATACAGGGTCAGGAATGTTGATATTTGCACCAATGATCACACTGTGCAATTATTATTATTTTTGACTGATATGAGTGATGTATAATGGCATGGCATTTTGGGGGAAAACTTATTCCAACACCCCCAGAAAATTAAATAGCCTTGGAAATTTATAATCTCTACTCATTCTTTTAGCCTTTTATTTTATTTGCCTTTTATTTTATTTGTAGACAAAATGATCAACCTGCAAAAACGACTGTGCTCACCTCTGGTTCCAAGACAGCTGCTTTAAGAGCAAAGGAGGAATGAACTTCTCCAGTTTGACCCACACCGCAATGGTTGAACAAATTTCAACCCAAACCCACCCAACCAGTGGTTCATCACGGGTTTCAGGTTGACCCACACATCGCTACTGACCACCCGTATCTCCCAATCCTTACATCTACTTAAAGATCAAGTTCTATGTGCCCATAGCCCCAAGTCCAGTAACTCTCCACCTTGAATTTTATGATGCCGCCATGGGGATTTTCACCCCTCCCATGACACAATCTCCACCTTTGATCTAGGACAGAGTTGTTTTGTTCTTTGTCTTTTGCCAGCTCATAGAGCAAATATGTATCATACGGTGCATTACAAAACATTTTCTCCAGTAATCTGTGCAATTCTTATTAACTATAATTCACTGTCACTGTCAGTAGCCGATTGAGCTTATCTGCCCCTGCCTGGCCTCATGAGTTAATAACTTATCCTGTGCAAATAAATCTCCACTCCAAAAATATTACACTCACTAAACAGGTTTTTCTTTAAATCCCATAACTGTTGAAACAAACGGAAAGAGCATCAAAGTTTCCCAAGGGATTGCCCACTTAGAAAGGCCAAGTCCTGCTTTTCTGTTGCTGTTCAGCAGAATGTCCAGAGAAAGCTCATTTCTGGGGATTCTAATTGTTTCATTCTTATCTCCTGGGTTTACATCATTTCCACCTTGGTAGTGCTTGTATTGTATGCATGATGCCAAATTCATACCCAGAATAAATCCTTAGGATGTACCTTTAGTATGTTCTAGACAGCACTATACTAAGTCACACTGCTGCTCATAAGGCATCATTTCTCATTCAACCAATAAATTGTCTTGAACTTAGAATGGAAGATGAATAGTAGAGGACCCAAACAAAATAAACTACTAAAAATAACAATTAAATGTATGTCTGACAACCAGACAGGATCTTCAGCTGCAGGCCACAAAGATGCAGAATGGGAAATTTAAACAGTAAAAAGTATAAACAAGACCATTTGAGAAGTTCAGGTTTAGGTCTGCCTACATCATATTAAAGGATTAATAAAAGGTGAACTTCCCTTTACTACAACTAGGGTTGCCACCTTTTCCTAAAATTTTTATTGGCTGGTGGGGAGCGTGAACAAAAGTGGGCGGGCTGTGATAGAAAAGGGGGGCGGTGGCGTCATATGAAAGGGGGCAGGGGCGCGTCACAGAGATCGCCAGAAGGAGGACAAAAGTTACGTTTAGTGATGGGCGAATTTATTTGCCAGTCGCAAATTTGCGGCAAATTTCTGTGTTTCGCCACCGGCTAATAAATTCAAGAATTTGTTGTGGTCTCTGGAAATCCGACAATTAGCTGACGCCCATTGACTTGATGATGGCCACCAGTGTCATCTTCGATGACGTTTCGCAAATTGTGCAGGGATTCAAATCACTGGTTAAGTTTCCAGGGGATTGGGTACACCCCCATCCTTATATCGGGGTGGTCTGCAAATAGATACTGCCCTACCTATAGAAAGTTTTGATAACAGTTTTTGGCACAGGAGACCCTCCTCAGCCCTCTCTTCCCTACTCACTCACTAGTGGAATATATATTTTTTGAGAAGGTTATTTATTATTATATTGTATTTCTGCTTTGAATATTCTCACGTAATATTCCCTTCCTCGTCCTGCCATCTCTTCCCCTCATGCCACATTATATTCATATTTACTGGAATACTTTCTGCACTCTTTCTGTTTCCCCAACAATTTCATGAACATTAATTATGATTAAAAAGAATTCAGCCCAATGTACCTTTATAATGCTGAGAAACTTCTGATCTCTCATAGGATTAGAGGTTGGCAAAAATCCATCTAGCTGAAATATTTGGCAGTTGGCATTTAATTAATAAGACCTTGCTGGGGAAACCGTGAGTTCTTTCCTGCACGTTGGCTTATCTACAGTGGGGATCAGGTGAGGACCAAGCTTGACCTAATTTGGGACAGTTCTTGCAGTGACTCAATGTAATTGCTTATTTGAGTATTACCTATGAGTAGAAAAAAAAGAATGGCTATAATAAAGGAAAAATATCATTCTTCATGAGATCATTATAACTGCTCAATGTTCAGTTCAAGTAATTTTGATGGAATTTTTGGAAGAAGCAGACTTAAAGGAAAACTATACCCCCCCAAACAATGTAGGTCTCTATAAAAAGATATTGCATATAACAGCTCATATGTACAATCCTGCTTCATGGAAATAAACCATTTTCATAATAATATACTTTTCTAGTAGTATGTGCCATTGGGTAATCCTAAATAGAAAATTGCCATTTAAAAAAATAAGGGCCGCCCCCTGGGATCATAGGATTCACTGTACTCACAAACAAACCATACTTGTTAGGTCACATGAGCCAATTAACAGACAGAGTTCTGCCTTTTGCTTCCACACCTCTTCCTGTTACAGTTAGAGCTGTAGTATTTCTGGTCAGGTGATCTCTGAGACAGCACAGAGACCATCACAAAATGGTGGCTCAAGGCAAGAGATGTAAAAGGACAATATTTACTTAAATATATATTCCAGTTTGGTAAGATTCTTTAATATGCCACTTAATATTAGGGATGCACCGAATCCACTTTTTTGGATTCGGCCGAACCCCCGAATCCTTTGTGAAAGATTCGGCCGAATACCGAACCGAATCCGAACCCTAATTTGCATATGCAAATTAGGGGTGGGAAGGGGAAAACATTTTTTACTTCCTTGTTTTCTGAAAAAAAGTCATGCAATTTCCCTCCCGCCCCTAATTTGCATATGCAAATTAGGATTCGGATTCGGTTCGGCTGGGCAGAAGGATTCGGCCGAATCCGACTCCTGCTGAAAAAGGCCGAATCCTGGCCGAATCCCGAACCGAATCCTGGATTTGGTGCATCCCTACTTAATATGATATGAACTATCTGTTGCTTAAGTGTTCATTTTGGGGGTATAGTTTTCCTTTAAGAAAAGGCATGGTAGTAGGGGGGCCCTGTGGGTAAAGGTTGCACCTCAACCTCAAATCAACACTCATGAGCATCTAGTTGTTCTTTTGTGAGCCAGTCGTTTTCAAAAGCTAAATGGGAATTGAATGGACTTGATGGGCAACTGTCGCAGTAACTATGTTTGTTAGTAGGGTGCTTGTGTGACATTATTGCTGCACATTTGGAATGATCACATTATATGGTTTGGAGTAGACATCAGTGGACCCTTCATCTTGCGCTGGAGACCTGATAGGACCCAGAACATTGGAGAAAGACTGTGGCACTGATCTAAGGATAATAAATTTATCGGACATGCCCAACAGTGATGCCCACCTTCACACATTCTGTACTCCAGTGTTCCTTACAGCCTTTAAAGAGACCAAACATAAGCTTGGTTGCAGTTGCCAGTACAATTTTGACCAGATCACTACCACTGTAAAGTTTATATGTTATTACTGTGTTGGTTCTTGCGTGGTCTCCATCTTGTTCCACAGGCAAAAACATAGAATTAGGGAAACTGTAGGGTCCACTAAGGAGGGAAATGTAAATTACATTTTCTGCCATACTTTCATCAAATTGAATGGGAATGGACAGGGCCACCATAGAAAAACTTTGGGGCCAGTACAACTTATTTATCTGGGGCCCCCATGAACACAAGTGTGCAGTACCCACATTTTTGTACACAAAACAGCAGCCAGCAGTTAGGTAGGTTGTGCTAGTAAAAAAAACTTGATGAGGTATTTTTTAACAACTACAGCTACTGATACAAATCCATAAATCCCTTTACTGGAAATCAGTGATGTGACTAGGACAAACCCCTAGCCAGGCCACTTTCTTATTTGCAAAGAGCAACAATGTTGATGGGGGACTACAATGTGGCTGACCCTGCTGTGGCCTGGAGCACTAGAGGTCCCATCAAGCAAAGTCCTGATGGGTTGCTATTGGCAACAGAACTTGTGTACTTCAGCATATAGGTAACCCTCCAAATTACTGCTGACTTTCCATTGACGCAGTGGTACCTGACAAAGCAATTTTGGGGTTCCTGTAAGGATTAGTGAGGGGCCACTGCAGGGCCCCAGTGATGTATGGTTTTTGTTGTCAATTAAAATGTTCACAAAATAAGATTTGAAGTGTGTATCATGGCAACTCACACATATCCCAAAGTATGAGTGAGATTTACATTTTTTATCTCGTGGCTAAACCTAATTCACTGTCTAAAATGCAACCAACCAGCCCAAAGTCCTTTTCCACTTTATGACCCACTCCTGTGCCAACTCCTTCTGATGGGGAGAGCAGCCACTAAAATGAAATTGTCAAAGCGGAAGGGGTCCTGATTGAAATTTGACTTGCCTGAAACCCCGCATAGGGCTCACTTTTTTGGCAGAAAGCAGCCTAGCCCTGGTTACAGTGCCGGACTGGCCCACAGGGATACCAGGAAATCTCCCGGTGGGCCCAGGTGTCAGTGGGCCTCTTGCTTCAAACCATTTAGACTATTTCATGGTCATTCTCTATTTCTTTATGGTAACAAAGAGGCTTAATAATGGAAGAATACTCTGCGATCTACTTACACTTGTAAATGGAAAACGGACTATATTACATATCTGGGTACTAAAATTACTCCTCGGTTTGTGGACCTTTTTAAACAAAATTTTGTCCCACTTGCTCGGGTGATTAAAGGGAACCTGCAGAAATGGGCAAATATGGCTATCTCATGGTTCGGAAAAATAGCCACCATCAAAATGACTGTACTCCCTAAATTTCTTTATCTTTTTTGAAACTTTGCCAATAGACATCCCCATTTCTTTTTTCCGGGATTTGCAAATTGCTTTCCATAAATTTGTATGGGGCGGTAGGTCCCATAGGATTAATAAACATACCTTGGGAACGTCAACGCGCCAGGGAGGGCTAGGTTTACCTATATTGCAGAAATACTATGAGGCGGCCCAATTGCGACAAGTGTTAGCGTGGACATTCTGGTCCTCGGATCTTATTTGGGTGAAAGTAGAGAATGCTCTGTTTCAACCATACCATCCCAATGCTTGGTTCTGGGCGCGTCTGAAAGTTCCTAAATTAGAGATACCAATGCTTAATGCAACACGATTGACATTAGCAATCTGGAATAGAACGAAACTGAAATCTAAACTATGCTCTCCTTATTCACCATTATTGGCACTTTCGGGAAATCCCCTATTTCCCCCAGCCACTTCTGCTCCTTTTAATAACTTTGGGGAGGTCACTTCTCGGTTTAATGTCAGGGATGTTCTGGACACTTCTCTGAAGACTATGCTTAACTATGAGGATCTTAAATTGAAACTTCCGAATGCACAGTTGCATTGGTTTATGTGTTTCCAGATTAGGCATTATGTGACACCGTTCGCTCAATATTTTAAGAATAATCTACCTACTGCTTTTGAACAATTAGCTTCTAAAGGCCTTCCCCAAAAGAAACTAATATCCAAAATTTATGATATGGTTAATGACCCCTTTGGTATCCGTGACTACAAACATTCTTATATGGTCAAGTGGGACAAAGCACTGAATGTGCAAATTACCCAGGAAGATTGGGAATCTATCTGGAATAATGCTAAACGTAGTGTAACTTGTACTAAGCAGAAGGAGAATATCTATAAAATATTGATGTTGGAGATGTGGCGAAGCCCCAGGAGATGTTCATCACATATTCTGGGACTGTGTACTGATCCAACCATTTTGGGATGAAATCTTAGGCCTTGTAAGACGGTTCACGCATGAGAATGTACAGAAAGATGTTCTCACATTCTTATTGGGCAAACCGGTTTTAGGGCTTACTACGGCTCAACAAAAACTGCTCAATCATGTACTTACGATCGCTAGAATATCTATTGCAGCTAAATGGAAAACGCCTAACCCTCCTTCCCTACGAGAAATTTATCGGAAAGTAGATGGTAATAAAGATTTTGAATATAGGGTTGCATATATTAAGAACACTATTCCCAGTTTGCTGAAAGTCTGGTCAGCCTGGGTACAACTTTCCACTGATTCAGTCCAACTATAGTGTAGTTCTAGGGGCCCGCATTGATATTGATAATACTGGTGCCACCGTTTTACGGTTAATAATCTGTATGGTTACGGCTACTATACTATGTTACGACTAATATTTTATGATGATTATTTTATTTTATTTTCTTTTACTTTATTGTACTTCGTTTACTTTTATTTTATTTTGTTACTACTGTTCCTGGTCACTGTGTTGACCTTGTTGTTTGGCTTACTTATTAATAATAGTGTATAATGTTCTCACTTATGCCTTCACTCACTACTTCTGATAAACATCATGGTCATGACAGTGCCTATTACGTTATGAATGTTCTTTACTAATCTTCCTCTGGTTCTTGGGCTGGAAAGCTCTTAAATTTAGTCCTAATAGTCACATGCTGTTTGGAAGGAATTACGTGAGGGGAGTAAAGCACATCACATATTGTTTGGTGCTTCTTTCATTAAGTCTTATTGATACTGCAGAAATGTATGTTTGCACTTTATCCACTTTATGGCATGTGTATCGTTCTCTTTCACTGTGATTGTATTTTTTTTTTACTCCTTCGCGAAAACAAATAAAAATATAAGTTACAAAAAAAATAATGGAAGAATAGAACATAGTATGTAGAGAAAAGAGACTAGGAGAATAAAGAGGTTGAGTGAGGAGAGGAGATATAATAGTTTTGAAAGTGGGCCCTCAGCCTAAGGTTTTCTGGTGGGCCCTTGGCATCCCAGTCGGACACTGCTTGGTTAAACCCACAAGTTTTCGGTTGGCCACCTTATCACTATTGGAAGACTAAGGAGAGTTCAGTTCTGATACAAACTGAGCTACAGATGACTGGAAATCCATGCTGAACTAGCAGATGCTCCTTGTTTTATAAACAGGAAAAAATGAGGCCATTTCCGTTATACCATAAATTTAACCTCCTCTGAAAGACAAAATAGGATTTTGGCTTCTAAAGTGTCATTTCCTTATTCCAGCCTAAACCATATTTTCCAGCTTGTTTGCTTAGTGAAGCAGATTCCTAGTATTGCAGTGTGAATTAATAGGCAACGCTAGGAGGTCTGATAGTGAGAGATCAGTACACAGTGACTAGCTCAGCCTTTATAGGAACATGATTCAGCCTTCAGCATGAAACGTATATGGTAGAGAATGGTGGTCCACCAGCTCATGTTGCTTGGCTAGTGCCTGCAATGGAACTAGAACTCTGGGTGTAAAACATGGTCATTTTTATCACAATAATAGTTAAAAATATCTTCAGTCGAGGACCAGAAACTGCCATGTAATAGTGAAAGTCTGTGAAATGCGTGAGGAAGTAATGACACCAAGTTTTCTGTATCCTTTTGCTGACCATCAATTTGCTTTCTGTTTGTATGTCTTGGTTACCGGCAATAAAAGAATGGGACCCATGAGCTTGCAGTATTTTTATGGCAGCGAGAATGGGAGATGTCTGTAAATTATTAGACAGAGATCTAAAAAGAAACTGAGGCACCAGCACAGAGGCCCTAGTAATGATCTATAAATATCTCAGCTTTACCGGGGAGGTTTACCTTTAAGTTAACTTTTAGTATGTTATAGAATGGCTAATTCTAAGCAACTTTTCAATTGATCTTCATTGTTTTTTTTTTTTTTTTTTTTTTTTAGTTATTTGCCTTCTTCTTTTGACTCTTTCCAGCTTTCAAGTGGGGGTCACTGACCCCCATCTAAGACACAAATGCTCTGTAAGGCTACAAATGTATTGTTATTGCCACTTTGTATTACTCATCTTTCTACTCAGGCCTCTCCTATTCGTATTCCAGTCTCTTATTCAAATCAGTACATTGTTGTTAGGGTCATTTGGACCCTAGCAACCAGAATGATGAAATTGCAAAATGTAAAGCTGCTGAATAAAAACAAAACAAAAACCACAAATAATAAAAAAATAAAACCAAATGAAAATTGTCTTAGAATATCACTCCCTACATCATACTACAAACTTGAAGGCAAACAACCCCTTCAACGGAATTAAAGGGACAGCATCCACCTATACGTGCCGCACATACATGGCGTCAAACAGCTAAATAACTAAAAAAAACCCATACAAAATAAAAATGAAGACCAATTCCAAGTTGGCTTGGAATATCATCATCATCAAGCTAATTTAAAGGTGAACAACCACTTAAATGACCATGGTTCATGACTCTTTTGGGTGGTTGCTATAGTCAGAGGAATACTTGATAAAATATTAACTGTTCTGTCCTACTGGCTGTACCTTGTTTTTGGGAGGTAAAATATAATTTGCATGTGCCTATAAAGTAGTGGTATAAATAGAAATGTTCCAGCTTTTATAATTCCCATTGTGTGTAGTGAATAATTCAGAGCAAGGGACAATAGAATAGGAATAATCCACATGTTGCCTTTACAGACAAGCCTAGGAGTGAATGTATTATACATGGAAAGCAACGCTGAATAGAATTTAAGGGAAACTGTAATAAAAAGCATTATAAGAATAATTATAAGAAAGTGGTTGTGTGTACCCAAAGCAGGTCGGTGGATGACCTTCTTGTTAAAGGAACAGTAACAGCAAAAAGTGTTTTAAGGGATGACAATATAAAGTAATATTGCTCTGCACTGGTATAACTGGTGTGTTTGTTTCAGAAACTCCACTATAGTTTATATAAACAAGCTGATGTGTAGCCATGGGGCAGCCATTCAAGCACAGGATACACAGTAGATAACAGATAAGTACTACTATAGTTTATATAAACAAGCTGCTGTGTAGCCATGGGGGCAACCATTCAAGCACAGGATACACAGTAGATAACAGATAAGTACTACTATAGTTTATATAAACAAGCTGCTGTGTAGCCATGGGGGCAGCTATTCAAAGCTGAAAAAAGGAGAAAAGGCACAGGATACACAGCAGAGAACAGATAAACTCTGTATTATTATTATAAAATGGGCTTCTTCAGAACTTATCTGTTATCCACTGTGTATCCTGTGCTTGAATGGCTGCCCCCATGGCTACACAGCAGCTTGTTTATATAAACTATAGTAGTACTTATCTGTTATCCACTGTGTATCCTGTGCTTGAATGGCTGCCCCCATGGCTACACAGCAGCTTGTTTATATAAACTATAGTAGTACTTATCTGTTATCCACTGTGTATCCTGTGCTTGAATGGCTGCCCCCATGGCTACACAGCAGCTTGTTTATATAAACTATAGTAGTACTTATCTGTTATCCACTGTGTATCCTGTGCTTGAATGGCTGCCCCCATGGCTACACAGCAGCTTGTTTATATAAACTATAGTAGTACTTATCTGTTATCTACTGTGTATCCTGTGCTTGAATGGCTGTTCCCATGGCTACACAGCAGCTTGTTTATATAAACTATAGCAGTACTTATCTGTTATCTACTGTGTATCCTGTGCTTGAATGGCTGCCCCCATGGCTACACAGCAGCTTGTTTATATAAACTATAGTAGTACTTATCTGTTATCTACTGTGTATCCTGTGCTTGAATGGCTGCCCCCATGGCTACACAGCAGCTTGTTTATATAAACTATAGTAGTACTTATCTGTTATCTACTGTGTATCCTGTGCTTGAATGGCTGCCCCCATGGCTACACAGCAGCTTGTTTATATAAACTATAGTAGTACTTATCTGTTATCTACTGTGTATCCTGTGCTTGAATGGCTGCCCCCATGGCTACACAGCAGTTTGTTTATATAAACTATAGTAGTACTTATCTGTTATCTACTGTGTATCCTGTGCTTGAATGGCTGCCCCCATGACTACACAGCAGCTTGTTTATATAAACTATAGTAGTACTTATCTGTTATCTACTGTGTATCCTGTGCTTGAATGGCTGCCCCCATGGCTACACAGCAGCTTGTTTATATAAACTATAGTAGTACTTATCTGTTATCTACTGTGTATCCTGTGCTTGAATGGCTGCCCCCATGGCTACACAGCAGCTTGTTTATATAAACTATAGTAGTACTTATCTGTTATCTACTGTGTATCCTGTGCTTGAATGGCTGCCCCCATGGCTACACAGCAGTTTGTTTATATAAACTATAGTAGTGTTTCTAAAGCAAACACACCAATTGTACCAGTGCAGCACAACAGTAAATTATATTGTTATTCCTTTAAAACACTTTCATTTTTTGTGTGTCATTGCTAATTCAAAAGCTTTAGCTCAGTGTCCAAATGGGTGATTTACACCCCCCAAACAACTTTGCATAATGGGTCATTTTGTGCGAAGTTGCAATTGTCCTTTTTTTTTTTTTTTACTCCCAATACAGTATTCTTTCTCATAAGAGGCGCTTAAGGGGAGATATGATAACTATGTATAAATATATAAGGGGATCATATAATAATCCCTCTAATGCTTTATTTACCAGTAGGTCTTTCCAGCTGACACAAGGTCACCATTCCGATTAGAAGAAAAGAGGTTCCAGCTAAATATTGGGAAGGGGTTTGTTACAGTGAGAGCTGTGAAGATGTGGAATTGTCTCCCTGAATCAGTGGTACAGGCTGATACATTAGATAGGTATAAGAAGGGTTGGATGGTGTTTAGCAAGTGAGGGAATACAGGGATATGGGAGATAGCTCATAGTACAAGTTGATCCAGGGACTAGTCCCATTGCCATTTTGGAGTCAGGAAGGAATTTTTTTCCCCCTCTGAGGCAAATTGGAGAGACTTCAGATGGGGTTTTTTGCCTTCCTCTGGATCAACTGGCAGTTAGGCAGATTATATATAGAGTTAAAAGGTTGAGCTTGATGGACATGTGTCTTTTTTTACCCTAACTTACTATGTTACTAACCCTGGAGCTACCGCCACCATCCCTTGCATCAGTGGACACATTCACTCAAAATTATATGAAGCAGCTGGTAATGCAAAGCACTATATGGATACTAGTGGTGTAAGTAATCATTGTCACCCCCCCTCCCTAAAAAAATTTTTTAAGGGCCCAGTGTGCAACATACAGTATCCCATCCCTCTCCTCCCTCCCCACCTGCACCGTGATGGGAGTGCAGATTTAAAATTAGAATGTGACTAGGGAGGAAGGTTTTCTGTGCAGCCCTTTGGTCCGGCCCCCCCCCCCCCCGCAATAGTTACACAAGATGGTAATGCAAGGATCAGCTTTGGATGCAACTGACTGCAGCAAATGCTGCACCTGCACCTGTGGGTTCTACCTCATGAGTTTCCATTCTATTCCTGGGCTAATGGGTTGTTGGAGAAGTGCAGCATGTCACTAGCAGTTTGTACAGCAGCCCTGTGTCATGATGACAGATATAAAATTATACAATCCATTATTATCCTAGGGCAACAATAAACAACCTATAAACATCCATGCATCGTATAATAACCTACAGCATCATATAATAATCATCCAACAGCTAATTTTCTGGGCGGCTGATCTGTTTTCACTCTGTGCAGAGGCCACGAATGTGAGAAATCCGGAGCAGAGTCTGTTGGAGAATAATAATGAATTCCTAAGGCTCTGGATTTGCTTGACAAAATTCCTGGGATAACAAATATAAAACAGTAACAGACGAGAGGGATGGGGAACATTTTGGGGAGTAGTGGTATAGAATGCAGCTTTGCACGTTCAGTTAACTGAAATGTTTTATACAAATAAAGCAAGAAATATATATACTGTATATAAAAAAATTAAGATTCTTTTCATTTGTTATTATGTTCATAGAATAAATGGGCTGCTATTTGCTAAAGGTCTAGTAACCCATAGTAACAATCAGCAGGAAGAGCTAGGCAGCGTTTTTTTTTTAGGAAAACATCTCCTGCTGATAAAAGAGACACTGTCGTGATTTTTATGATGTTGTTTTATTTCTAAATTACATTATTCACATTTTAAATAATTGACTCCACCATGTAAAATTTTATATCTGAACCAACAAGTGTATCTTTTTTTCCCTTGTAATATTGGTGTGTAGGCGCCATCTCATCTCAGCCATCTCTCTTTGACTGATCCTGTGCTTTCAGAAAGAGCCATCACTTCACTGTGGAACTGCTTTCAGACAGGCTATTGTTCCTCCTATTCAATGTAACTGGAGGAGTCGCAGTGGGACTTGGATTTTTACTATTGAGTGCTATTTTTCTACTAGCTCCCTTGTGTCAGGGAGCAGTTATCTGGCAACCTTCCCATTGTTCTATTGTTAAGCTGCGGGGGAGGGCATACCTCCCAACATTTTGGGGGGAAAAAGAGGGACAAAAAAGTTGCCGCACAGTGAGGCAATTTTTTGACCACTCCCATATTTGTGGCCACACCCCCTAATTACCATGTTCATTTTACAAAATTTGGCAGGCTATGGAAGTTTGAACATATTTATGTTATTACGGTTTTGCTAATAAAGGTGAATTGCCCTTTAAGCTGAGAGTCTAACTTCTCCCAAGAGACCTGTTATCTCTTATTGTTACAATTACTTATATACTTATCTCAAAATTGTTACAAAAGTATCTTATCTGCAGCTGTAGCTGTTCTGGGCTCTCTGCAAAAAGCCAATTAAATTATAAACATTGTTTCTTTTTCTGCCTGTTCAGTGCAGAGAAAATCTGGATTTTCCAGGAAAAAGGAGGAACTGTGGGTTGAGCTGTCAAAATCGACTGTCCCTCTAAAAATGGCACAGTTGGGAGGTATAGGTGACATCACTTAAACTTAATTCTCAAAAACGTTCAAGAGCATGCTCTTTGATTAAAAAATATTTATTTTATTCCATCATATTAAAATATCAAACCAACCCCACATGGAGCCTAACACGTTTCATGCTTACCTAGCACTTAGTCACTGCAGTGCAGCAGTAAAGTGACTGAAGTGACTGAAGTTAATCAGAGCCCAAGTCACATGACTGGGGGAACCTGGGAAACTGACAATAAAAATTTAAAATAAAACAAAAAAATCTGTTTGCTCTTTTGAAAAAAGTGCAGAATTCTGCTGGAGCAGCACTATTAACTGATGCCTTTTGAAAAAAAACTTGTTTTTCCCGTGACAGAATCCCTTTGAACTACAGCTCCCAGAATGCATCTGTAACTATACATCTTGTCTCAGAAATGAAGGCTTAGTGAAGGCTGCAATGTCCTCTGTTTAAAAAAACACTTGCTTTAAAAAAACATTACGTCCCTTTGAAATAATATGACTTGAGCCGCATGGATTGGTTAGGAAGGTTTCTGTCCCACAACCACAAGGAGATTATAGGAACTGAACAACGAGGGGTTCTTGTATTCCTGGAACTCATTAAGCAGTGAAAGTAAAGGCTGGAAATCTTTTCATGAGTCA
Organism: Xenopus petersii; assembly: GCA_038501925.1. Lineage (NCBI taxonomy): Eukaryota > Metazoa > Chordata > Amphibia > Anura > Pipidae > Xenopus > Xenopus petersii. The sequence goes on along the minus strand of CM076677.1, from coordinate 9,938,398 downwards.
CACTGGAGAGGACAGAGGTTGTTCTTCAGCCCAATCTCCTACTATAACAGCATAGAAAACAAATAACAAGGAATGTAATTTAGTAATTCCCCGGATGCTAGTGTAGAGCAATAAGGATACAAAATCACAGCTTTTATTGCCCCTTCATCCAGCACTTGTGCCTGGGGCATTACTGAGCTCTGCATTCTTGCCATAGGCAGGCAGTGAGTACACCATCAGCACCTGCAACTGCCAGCACCATAACTTACATCTCAATGAGGCACAAGTGTGGAGATATGACATTCCAAACATTCCTCTCCACCCTCCTCTACCAAGCTGGCCGACTCCCTCACCCATCTCCTCTCATGTTCATCCAGAGGAGCACACGCATGTACAGTGACATCACTGGGGTGGGAGCGCACAGCAACTACCTGAAGTGGAGGAACAACATAGGAGGTATGTGCCCAGTGCCCCTACAGCGTTGCACCCTAGACACAAGCCTCTTCTACCCACCCCTAGTTCTGTTCCTGATTGCTGCTCAGTCACATGGTTTTCCAGAAAGGAATGATTCACCTCCACTTTTAATCGAGAAATAAAGCCTAAAAATGAATCTGGCTAGAAATGCTGTATTTTATATCCTGAGTTTACTGTACCAGCCCTGAGGTTCAGCAGCCCTATAACATGACCTAGGCATATAAAGCTAACATATTGTGTAAAAAATAAGAATGTACCAGTACCTTATACTTATTTAGATATAGAAGAATTGTGCTTAAAAAAGTAGTGTTTCAGGCTGATTTTCTAAATATTTCTGCAAAAAAACTAAATAATCCCTCCCTGAATTCCCACTTCCTGCTCCCTGAATTCCCAGGCTGTGCAGGGGAGCGGGCAGGACTCAGCTCACTGCACTGTAGGACAGGAACCAATCAGCAGCTAGCAGGACCTGATAGGGAACCGAAGCCTGCCTGTGCTTGTGTGACTGCAGGGATGTGATTGGCTGTCCCCCTCCTACTGTGCTTCCTGCAGGGACCGTTAGGACACGCCCAGGGACGAGAGAACATCTATAGGAGCTCCAATAAAGGGGCTATTGTTAAAGATAATATTAATTTTTAGCACCATGAAAAAGCAACACCATATATTACTTATAATTGCCTACAAAATTAGGGTTTTTTCAGCTCCCCATCTTTGATCTTGTTAGCAGGGGTGTAACTATAAAGGAAGCAGATCCTGGGCTTCGTGAGGCCCTAAATCATATACAATTTCAAAATATCTTGGTCAACCTCTAGACATTTTAGGGGCCTGAAAAATAATTGACTGTGGGGCCCAGTAACATTTAGTCACACCACTGCTTGTTAGGCCATCGTTTGTGTGTCAGTGGCACTGCACATGCTCAGTGAGCTCCGGGCTGCTTTCAAGAAGCAAAGCTTAGGGGCTGTTGTAAATCATCAAAACATCAGCAGAAAGTGAGGCTCGGCTGTCATAGAAGCTAATGCTACATGGAAAATCATCACTTAGTTCTAGTTTCTGTTCTGCCATTTGATACTGGGGCATCTTCACGCATTTCCTTCTAAAGGGTTGTGGGGGCCTTAGGCTGGTGCAGAACCCCCAAAACAAAAGGCTGCTGGATAATAATCCCTAGTGATGAGCGAATCTGTCTTGTTTCACTTCGCTGAAAAATCTGTAAAACTCGGACACAACGGCGAAACACATTGAAGTCAATAGGCGTCAAAATAATTTTGACGCTCAACAATTTTTTTTGTCACAGTGAATTTTTTTACGATTTTTTGCAGCGGTTTGGTGAAAACATTTGCAGTCGGCAAAGTGAGGAAATTCGCCGCCAATCCTTTGCTGGCGAATAAATTCGCCCATCACTAATAATCACTGATGCTGCATTCGAGAAGTGTAGGTGCCAGTATCAATCAATCCAGCAGCAACTCAACCTCCCACCACCCGAGCCCAACTCCCAGGTCTCTTTTATAGACCCGCACTGACCCACCCCCCTGATGACTTTACAAAAGGGGGGGGGTGAGAGGCGCGCATCTATAAAAACTCACCCTGGAAGTCGGAAGCCGGCATTAGAAAGGTCGTGGACGGGGAAAGCAGAAAGAAGAGCATGCGAGGTCGGCCATTGATCATTATGTTTTGTGTCAATCAGGGCCGCCATCAGGGGGGGACAGGGGGGACAAGCGTACCGGGCATGAAGGGGGGCCTGGCACGCTTCATCTTTTGAAGATCCTGGCCCCCCTTACGAGCGCCCGAGCCGTACGTCTTGCCTCTGCGTTGCCGAATGCGGAAGTGCTGAAGCCGATGCGTCGAAAAGACCCTAAGTCACGAAAAAAGGCGAAGTTCCGAAGCGTCTTGCCACCAATTTTTTTTTTACATTTTTTTTTGGGGCCCCAATTTTTTTTAATTTAATTTAATTTTTTTAAAAAAAAAATTTTTTGGGGTCCCAATTTTTTATAAGGGGGCCCTGACCATCAATAGCTTTTTATAACTTGGGTGGAGGTTACTTTTTTAGCGCTGATGTCAGTGTGGTCTTTTAACTACCATGAGGAGTGGGTGGGATATTGGGTGGAGCTTGGTCATCAGTGTGGGCGGGGCCCAGGGGGCCCCAAAAATTTTGTTGTACGGGGCCCCGTGATTTCTAATGGCAGCCCTGGTGTAAATAACCACTTATCCAGGATGAGTTCAGATGTAAGTTGCAGACAGGGGGAGGATGAGCAGTTGCTTTGTCTCTTGGCCCTGATCTCCAGCACAAACAACCATCCCGGGTAAAGCTCAGTCTCATATAAGAACTGGATCACAGAACACTATGATTGTAAAGTAAATGGCAACTATTGCACAGTAGAGACTCAAAGTGACCAAAAAAAAGGTAGGACTATAAATTCAAAAATGTCTCTGTATCAGTGCTTATTTAGATAAAAAAATATGGTTATTGTGTCATATTAAAATCACAAAAAAACCCCACATGGAGCCTAACGCGTTTCATGCTTACCTAGCACTTAGTCATATCATAGGCAATCCCTAACAGCTCAGTCTCACCTAGTAACTGCTTGGCACACAGATCAGCTCATAAACTTTCCCATCTGAATTATCACCCGGATTTTCAGTACAAAATCTCATGATGACATCACTGGAGTCACCAGGTAGGGATTTTTTTCTAAAGACACTAATCAGCAACAACCTCTGCCCCTCCCCCAGACAAACTCAAATAGATACATTGGTGAGACAAAAGATTTTTTTTCTTTTAATTCTTTAGGCAAACAAGTTTGGGGAGGCTTTGCCTCCGAGTTACGTTACTGTTTGAGTCCTTACACTGGAGGGGAGGGATTCAATGTTAGTGCAGAAAGGGCAGCTGGGCCAATCGACATCATTATACTGTCATTATTTTGTTCTACTCTGGGACCTGTAGGCCGATAAAGGGGTTGTTCACCTTTGAGTTAAATGTTAGTATGATGTAGAGAGTGACATACTGAGACAATTTGCAATTGGTTAATATTTTTATAATTTGCGGTTTTTGAGTTATTTAGCTTTTTATTCAGCCACTCTCCGGTTTGCAGTTTGTGCAATCTGGTTGCTAGGGCCCAAATTACCCCAGCAACCATGAGTTGATTTTAATTAGAGACTAGAATATGAATAGAAGAGGCCTGAATAGAAAGACAAGTAATAAAAAGTAGCAATAACAATGAATGTGTAGCCGTACAGAGCTTTTGTTTTAAGATGGGGTCTGTGACCCCCATTTGAAAGCTGGAAAGAAGGCAAAAAATAAATAATGAAGACAATTTCAAAAGTTGCTTAGAATTGGCCTTTCTATAACACACTAAGGGGCAGTGGCAGAACTAGCACGGGCTCAAGGGGTGCGATAAAAATCAGAGCAACTCCTAATTCCCGAATGGACCTTTTTTATGATTTAAAAAAACAGGTTCAGGCAAAAAAACGGAAAACTTCGGACCTTTGCTCTAAAAGTCCGGACTTTTCCACAAGAACCACAAATTTCCCTACCTTTCGGACTTTTTGGCCCAAAAACCCTGAAATCATCGGATATCACTACTGACAGCAGCGCAGACACTGGGACCTTCCCCCAGTAACTTAACTAGAGGGGGACGTGCAGCCGGGCCCCCCGCCCCCCTCCGTACGGCCGGAACCGCCCAGAATTCAGCCAGAGTCAGTGGCGCGCGAGCTGCCAGGGGGCCCTGAGGGGATATGGGCCCTGGCCGAATAGCACCCCCTGCTCCCCTGGTAGTTATGCCACTGCCTTCCCCATTGACTAATATGGAACCCCGAGAGCTTTGAGCTGCCGGGTTTTGGATTCTGAATTTTCATACCATCAGACTTTTATAAATCCCGAAAAATGTTTTTTTAAGGTCTGAAAAATACAGATTTTTCGGATTTCTGGTATTCGGAGCTGAATAAATAACTCCCTTAAAGTCATACCTCCCAACTGTCCGTTTTTAGAGGGACAGTCCCTCTTTTGACAGCTCAACCCGCAGTCCCTCATTTGTACTGGAAAGTCAAGTTTGTTCTCTGCACTGAACAGCCAGAAAAAGAAACAAAGTTTCTCACCCAATTGGTTTTTGGCAGAAAAGAGCCCAGAAAAGCCACAGCAGGGGATAAGATACTTTTGTAACAATTTCGAGATCAGTAAATAAGTAATTGTAATAAGATAACAGGTCCCTTCGGAAAAGTTAGACTCACAGCTTAAATGAGAATTCAACCCTGTATAAAAAAAAAACCCTGTACTTCCCACCCCTGGTAGACCCCCCTCCCTCCTCCCCCCAGGATAACTGCCCCCCGGGGAAATGCCCCAAACTTTATACTTACCCCTCGGCACAGATTCTGCCAACGGAGTTCCACTGGGGTTTTTTTTATACAGGGTTGAATTCTCCTTTAAAGGAGAAGAAAAGTCTGTTTGCCTAACATTTGGCACCCCAAGTGCTCCTAGCCTTTCCTTCTCCTTTAAATGGCAATTCACCTTCATTAGCACAACTGTCATAACTGGAAAAAAAAATCACATAAATATGTTCAGACTTTCACGACCTGCCAAATTTTGTTTATTTGGTAATTAGGGGGTGTGGTCACAAAAATGGGCGTAGTCAAAAAAATTGGCACACTGTTGGGGCAACTATTTGTCCCTCTTTTTCTTTCCAAAATTTTTGGAGGTAACATAAAGGTGAAGCCCCCCTTTAATCTGGATTTGGCCATTGATACACAGCAGCGGCTCCTCAGGGGCAGCACATGATATTATTATATTATATTTATTAGTCTTTTATTTGTACAGTGGCCCAGCACATTTGTTTTCATTTCAAAACCTTTCATTTCCTTTGCTTCAGAATACAAGTTTTTATTAACTGTAAAATTCATGAGAAAAAGCATTTTATATACCAAAGAAAATAGAACTCATCTCTCTCTCAGCCCATGAAATGAAACACATGGGAGCTTGAGGGTCATTTCACTCTGTGTTATTCCCCAGTAGACAAAGTAATAATTCTAGGGAAATTCCGGATACAGAAACAGCACAGGTCTGTGAGTCATAATGATGCTGGGAAACCCCCCCCCCTCCCCCCATATAAAGCAGAAGAGAAGTAACGCGCAGTGTCAGGCACAGAGCAGGGGCTGCATTTAGGGCACTAGTGGGAGCAGGGGTCAGGCACAGGCAGGGGTCAGGCACAGCCAGGGGTCAGGCACAGCCAGGGGGTCAGGCACAGAAAAGAAAGAGGCAGAGACAGGGGAGGCTTGAGCAGTAACAGCATTTCAGGAGCAGCTATAGGGTTAGGAGAAGTCACTTTAGATTGACAGGAGGAGAGGGTGTGGGATTCCCAGAGAAAGTCATTTTTAAGTGAAATCAAGAAGTGGGAGGGGCGCAGGGATTGGAGTCGGACTGATCTTATTGGGTGTAGAGTCCGAGCCTGCCTTCTCATTGGCTCTACTCTTCCCTTTCATTGGCCTCCCGCGCTCAGTTGGCTCGTACAGGCGCATCGTCGGCTCGTATAGTCGCTCGTCTGTGTTGGAGTTGGATAGAGGCTCAGGGCTGGATTGTACAAACTTCTTCTTTCCACTGCAGAACAGAACTTCAACGACCGCAGCCGACACCGCCGGTCCTGACTTCTAGGAGGCAGCATTTAACCCATCACATCCCGGCCTGACTCCCCAGCGCTGATTATTCAGCAGGAGAAAAGCTGCCAATGGCTCTGGGCACTTTCTGTCTCTCCCTCTCCTTAGTCTTGATGTTTGGCATCTCAGGTAAGCAGTGATTTGTAGTTGCACATCGCTGTATTGGGGTTGTTTTCTGCCTGAGCCCCATGGTTTATTTATAGTGAGCCCAGCATTCCAATGGCATGGGGGGGATGGTTGAGATTATAGGAGGGTGTAGAGTTACAGGACCCACTTTATAACTGGACTGGCAAACTCAGCAGCTGAGAACTACAGTGTTTAAAGGGGCAGGTAACCTTTAAGTTAACTTTGAGTATGTTGTACAATGGCCAATTTTAAGCAACTTTTCAATTGGTCTTCATTAATTATTTTCTACAGTTTTTACATCGCTTGCTTCTTCTTTTGACTCTTTCCAGCTTTGAAATGGAGACTCACTGACCCCATCTATAAAAAATACAAAGACTCTGTAAGGCTACACATTTACTGTTATTGCTACTTTGGATTACTCATCTTTCTATTCGGGCCTTCTTCTATTCATATTGGAGTCTCATTTAAATGCATGGTTGCTAGGGTAATTTGGACCCCAGCGACCAGATTGCTGACATTACAAACTGGAGAGCTGCCGCATAAAAAGCAAAATAACCAACCAGCAGACTTCTGCACTGAAATCCAATTTTCAAAAGAGCAAACAGATTTTTTTATATTTAATTTTGAAATCTGATATGGGGCTAGACATTTTGTCAGTTTCCCAGCTGCCCCAGTCATGTGACTTGTGCCTGCACTTTAGGATGGAACTACTTTCTGGCAGGCTGCTGTTATTTCTAGGGATGCACCGAATCCACTTTTTTGGATTCGGCCGAACCCCCGAATCCTTTGTGAAAGATTCGGCCGAATACCGAACCGAATCCGAACCCTAATTTGCATATGCAAATTAGGGGTGGGAAGGGAAAACATTTTTTACTTCCTTGTTTTCTGACAAAAAGTCACGTGATTTCCCTCCCCGTCCCTAATTTTCATATGCAAATTAGGATTTGGATTCGGTTCGGCCAGGCAGAAGGATTCGTCCGAATCCGAATCCTGCTGAAAAAGGCCGAATCCTGGCCAAATCCCGAACCGAATCCTGGATTCGGTGCATCCCTAGTTATTTCTCCTACTCAATGTAACTGAATGTGTCTCAGTGGGACTTGGCTTTTACTATTGAGTGTTGTTCTTAGATCTACCAGGGAGCTGTTATCTTGTGTTAGGGAGCTGTTATCTGGTTACCTTCCCATTGCTCTTCTGTTAGGCTACTGGGGGGGGTTGATATCACTCCTACTTTCAGTACAGCAGTAAAAAGTGACTGAAGTGTATTAGAGCAGCTGGGAAACTGACAATATGTCTCCATGTCAGATTTCAAAATTGAATATAAAAAAATCTGTTTGCTCTTTTTAAAAATGGATTTCAGTGCAGTGGAGCAGCACTGTTAACTGATGTGTTTTGAAGAAAAAAAACATGTTTTCCCATGACAGTGTCCCTTTAATTAGCAAGTCTGGTTAACGCTTATAGAGATATCATGACCTGGATAAAGGGAAAGCTGTATAAACAGTTGTGCAAATGTTGCTCCAGGTTTAGTAACCCATAACAACCTACCAGCGGGTAACCTTTACTGATCATTTGTTAGAAAACAAACTTCTGACTGGTGGATATGGATGATTAGACCTGGGCAGTATTTGCCCTTTTTATTACATTATTCATTATTCTTCATTGCACTATGCCCCTTATAGAAGTAACTTTCCAGGCGCAGTGGAAACTACCGGGGGAGCAGAGGGTGCGATTGGGCCAGGGTCTGCACCCCTTCGGGGCCCCCCGGCAGCTTGCACGCCGCTCGTAAATGGGAAATGCGGGCGTTTCGGGCCGAACGGAGGCCCCGCGCCAGGGCCCACCCCCCTCTAGTTACGTCTCTGTCCAGGCGGATGTTACTTTCTAAGCTCTGCCAGTCACCCTCAGCAGAGAAACCAACCTCATGACGCAGGCTGCTTACGTGTGCCCAAACCACTGACTGACCGGCACATTCCGACTCAGTATATTTCAGCAGGTGCACAGCAGCCATCTCTTGTGAAACCACAGTCATCTCAGTAGCTGCTGTACATATTTTGGTGCTGACACAGTTATTTGTATCTCTCTGTGCCTTTATAACTCCATTTACACAATACAAGCAGAGTATTGGTCAGGATTGCAGGCTGGCACCTCCCTGCTTGGTTCTGTTATCCTGGGAAAAGTCGTTCCTCCCCAGTGCATTGGTCCTGCAAGCTCCTGTTAGATTTTTATTGGCAAGAGATCCCCAAGACTAACACACTGGCAGAAAAGGGGTGCGTTTGTGGTCTTTGTGGGTGCTAAGACCACACAAAAATTTGATGTACATTCCTACAGCACAATAGAAAAGTACAGGGTAGTCCTTCAAGACCAATTAAAGGAGAACTCTGAGAGGTACCAATATGTTGTACACCCACAGGGGTTACCAGGGCTTTTCATAAAACTAGGGGTAGGCAGAAGAGTCATGTGACTAGGGTGCACTGGTGGGGGGGGGGGCGTCAGAGACACAAATCTCTTCCCTATTCCTGTCCTACTTGGTCCCACCACTGCCTTCTCCTTAATTTGGCATACCTGCTCCAGCAATTAGTGTGGATGTGCGGGCACACACAAGTACTAGCGATGGGCGAATTTATTCGACAGGTGCGAATTTGTGCGCTTCAACGCCGGTTCCGACTCTGGCACTGATTTTGATGCCGGCAGTGATTAACGGATGCCCATTGACTTTAATGGGCACCGGGACAAAACTGGTGTTTCGTGCATTTTTTGCTAGTTTCCTGTGAAATCCGCAAAATTCTTGGTGAGGCGAAACAGGACAAATTCGCCCATCACTAACAACTATGCTTGCAGGTTGTGGGGGTGGGGTTGTATGAAGAGGTCAGCTGGGCTATTTAGGGTGCTGCCCCCTGGTGTTTTAACCTTTGGTTCTCCTTGAAATTATAGTAACTGGCAGTTCTATTTATTGGCTATAAACCTTCCATTGCCTGCCAGTTTGCCTGCCCATGGTCTGAGCTTGGCAATGCCACCTTTTGCTCTGTAGAATAAGATTGATTACCCTCCAGTCGGGCTATGAGAGTAGCCGACAGTGTATAAAGCAATGCTGAAAGCACAAGCTAATTCAGTAGCGCCTTCATAAAAGCCAGGGAATACCCAGCAACTGCAATATCATATAATTCTGTCACTTGTAGAGAGTGACGTTTTCCAAGTGACAGTGACATTTCCACTTCTGACACTGGGACAGCGAGTGTCGGTTATGAGTTGGAGAGCAGCATACGCTTTGGTTCTGACTCATTTCGGAGGAATGGTCTTATCACCTCTGGTTACGACTGCTGCTCTGTTTCCCACAGCCAGGGGCCCACTTAAAGGGCCTTATTTTTTATTTTATCTTCATTTTGTATTAATCTCAGGCAGAGGGAGGTGGTGCAATTATTAACCCCATACAAATAATAAATAGGAATCAAAGAAAAATCGTATTGTAGATTTGTAAATGATTTCAACTGATACTGTACTTGTATCTGTCTGTTCCTTTCTGTTCTCTGCACTGCTTGTCCTGACTACACGTGGAACTAAAACAAGGTGCCTGTATTCATCTCTCCTGAGAATCCCAACTGTGGGCAAGATATTATGGCAATTGCTGTATGGATTCTAATGGGCTTGTAGTCAAGAGAGAACTGCAGAAGAGTTCTGTTGAAGAGCACAGAGGACAGGCCCAAAACTGAGAATTCATGAGATGAAGGGAAAGACCAAAGGGAGGATTTACCCCATTCTGCCTTTACGTTCTGTAACCTTTCAACCAACACCTTTCCCTGCAAATGCGATTTAGTGCATGTTGTGTCGCCATCTTAGAAACGGCGTTCTTACTGCGAGATTGTATTAGGGCCTGTTTTTTTTTCCACAAGACAGGGAAGGTTTCCATTCTCATACGACTTAACGAGAATCTGTCCATTTATGGAGACTTCCTCCTTGGAAGGAGCTCCAGCTCATATAAGAAAAACAAATCCTGCAATACTCACACCCTGATTTCCTTCTGCTTTTGTGTAGAGCGAGAACCCAGACATCACCTTTAAAGGGGCTGTTCAATTGTTTTCAGATTGTTCCCCAGAAATAAAGACTTTTTTTTTTCAATTACTTTCCATTATTTATTTATTTTCCAATATCTAAGTTTAAAGTTGTATGTTGGTGCCTCCGGTGTTTGAGTCTGGCAGCTCAGTAATTCAGGTGCAGATTCTGAACGGTTACTATCTAAACACTTAGGGGCACATTTACTTTTAATTAACCCTCGAATTTGACCCTCGAGGGAAAATCCTTCGACTTCAAATATCGAAGTCGTAGGATTTACCGCAAATCTTACAATCGTACGATTGAAGGAAAAATCCTTCGAACAATTTGAAGGATTTTAATCCATTGATCGAAGGATTTTCCTTCTATCAAAAAAACCTTAGCAAAGTAATGGGGAAGGTCCCCATAGGCTAACATTGTACCTCTGTAGGTTTAAACTACCAAAGTATGTAGTCGAAGTTTTTTTTAAAGAGACAGTACTTGACTATCATATAGTCGAACAATTTTTAGTTTGAATAGTTCGAATTGAACTGGAAGGTCGTAGTTGCCTATTCGATGGCCGAAGTACCCCCAAAAAAATTCGAAGTTTCTTTTACTTTGAATCCTTCACTCAAGCTTTGTAAATGGGCCCCCTAGTTGATCCATTTCTCAGCAGCATCTCTGGAGTATTAGCAACTATTGTATCAATTCTAACAGCTGCCTGTAATGAAACCCAGAGATTCTGCTCGGCAGGGACAAATATAAGAAATGTATCAACTAAATGTATCCATTTAGAACAGTTTACAGGGTCGACGACCCCCCCTCCCAGGGCTGCTTCAGAAGGTGAAAAATGACACTTAACACTTCAATATTATAAAAACTGTGACACATAGAAAATAGAAATTCATTGGAAAAAGTCGTTATTTCTGGTGCTCTATCTGAAACCAGAGGCAGAAGGTGGAGATAGGGGAAGACAAGTGTGTTTAAAAAAAATACAATTGCTTAGTCATTTTTTTTTCACTTTTATATCTTTAAATTGTAATAATTGTTCACCTTTAAATTAACTTTTAATATGATGTAGAGAGTGATATTCTGAGACAGTTTGCAGAGGTGGATCATTTACTGGCTAGGCTGGTTAAATTCTGGTGTGGGGGGGTAACTCTAGTGACACTGTGAGCCTAAGGGGGATTGGGAGGTGGTTTTGTTTTAATCCGTGGAATCAGGTTTGCCTGCGTAATAAAATTTATATATTTTTTAACTGCAGTTCAGATACTTTTTATGCACCTATTCTACAAGCCCTATTGAATAAGCTCATGTCAAATAGGGAGGGAGGTATATGTTCCCTTTAATATCACAAATTTGTATCACGAGTGCCTCCTCGATACTAAGCAAAGTAACACCAGGCGATGCCGCCTGTATCATTAGCTTCAAACGTTTTGTACCAGCCCTGTAACAAATTCATGGTATTAGCCATGCAAAACTGCTATTGTCATGCAAGAAAAAAATAATGTAATTTACAAAAGTGCTCATAAGAACTATCTGATCAATTTCACTTTGTTATATTGGGGTTGGATGGCTTTTTAACAAGTGAGAGAAAACAGGGTTATGGAAGATACTGTAGCTCATAGTACAAGACTGGTCCCATTGCCATTTCGGAGTCAGGATTTTTCCCCCTCTGAGGCAAATTGGAGAGGCTTCAGATGAGTTTTTTTTTGCCTTCCTCTGGATCAACTGGCAGTTGGGCAGGTTATATATAGAGTTAAAGGTTGACCTTGATGAACCTGTGCCTTTTTTCAACCTAAATTACTATGTTACTTTATTTAATGGGAGATCATCATCAATATTTAAAGTGCTTGCTTTTCCCTAAAAACACAGGAAACTTTTATTTTCTATAACTGTGATAATCATTTAAATGCATATTTTCTGGTTTGCATGAGTCAGTCTCCTGTTTGCCAGTCATGAGATTCTAACTCAGTCTGGGTCTTGAGGCATTTTGCTCGGTGTTGCACAACGCCCAATCACAATGGTACTTATTGAGAAATAAACAAAATCGCCTGGTTATACTGTCCCTTTAATTCTTATCATCTCTATTATAGTGTCCCTTTAATTCTTAGCATCTCTATTATAGTGTCCCTTTAATTCTTAGCATCTCTATTATAGTGTCCCTTTAATTCTTAGCATCTCTATTATAGTGTCCCTTTAATTCTTATCATCTTTATTATAGTGTCGCTTTAATTCTTATCATCTCTATTATAGTGTCCCTTTAATTCTTAGCATCTCTATTATAGTGTCCCTTTAATTCTTAGCATCTCTATTATAGTGTCCCTTTAATTCTTAGCATCTATATTATAGTGTCCCTTTAATTCTTAGAATCTATATTATAGTGTCCCTTTAATTCTTAGCATCTCTATTATAGTGTCCCTTTAATTCTTATCATCTCTATTATAGTGTCCCTTTAATTCTTAGCATCTCTATTATAGTGTCCCTTTAATTCTTATCATCTTTATTATACTGTCCCTTTAATTCTTAGCATCTCTATTATAGTGTCCCTTTAATTCTTATCATCTTTATTATAGTGTCCCTTTAATTCTTAGCATCTCTATTATAGTGTCCCTTTAATTCTTATCATCTCTATTATAGTGTCCCTTTAATTCTTAGCATCTCTATTATAGTGTCCCTTTAATTCTTATCATCTTTATTATAGTGTCCCTTTAATTCTTAGCATCTCTATTATAGTGTCCCTTTAATTCTTATCATCTCTATTATAGTGTCCCTTTAATTCTTAGCATCTCTATTATAGTGTCCCTTTAATTCTTATCATCTTTATTATAGTGTCCCTTTAATTCTTAGCATCTCTATTATAGTGTCCCTTTAATTCTTAACATCTCTATTATAGTGTCCCTTTAATTCTTAGCATCTCTATTATAGTGTCCCTTTAATTCTTAGCATCTCTATTATAGTGTCCCTTTAATTCTTATCATCTTTATTATAGTGCCCCTTTAATTCTTAGCATCTCTATTATAGTGTCCCTTTGAGTTGTCATTTCTTTCCAGTAATTTGAGATTTAAGATGGCCATAGACGCAAAGATCTGATCGTACGAATCAAGGATTTATGCGATTTTCGGACCATGTGTGGAGAGTCCTGACATTTTTCGTCCGATGGAGATCAGTCGTTTGGTCGATGGGACAGGATAAAAGATTTCTGTCGGCTGCTGATAATATCTCTGCGTGTATTGCCGACTGTATGATTTTCAGAGGGAGACTGTCACCAGCTTTGTCAGACATAACTTTTGTACGATTGTTGTCAGGGGCAGAACATTGGCTGATCTGTTCTTTTCTACTTTATTTGATCTGAATGGTTAGTGACAGGCCGGGAGATGGGGAAGTCCGATCATTCGAGTAATCGAACGATCGGATCTTTGCATCTATGGCCGGATTAAGATTAGGGGCCATTGATCAGGCCTAATATTCTTTGTGCCTAATACTAGAACTGCATAACTGGGGAGGTTAAATCTAAAATATATTGCCATATACAGCCAGCCAAATTGATCTTTCATCTATTTTATTAATTCACATAATAACACGCATTAGAATTTTAGGAGTATACAGTATATCTTTTTAAATCAGGACATTTCCTATTGCGTAAGCAATGTTTTCTGAGTGGCGCCATGTGCCAGAGACAAGCTCATCTGCACTTCTCACTCCCCTGTCTGCATATCTGCTAGAGAAGACTGCTGCTGCTACTGCTGCTACTGCTGCTACTGCTGCTACTGCTGCTAATGCTGCTACTGCTGCTACTGCTGCTACTGCTGCTACTGCTGCTACTGCTGCTACTGCTACTAATGCTGCTACTGCTGCTACTGCTGCTACTGCTGCTACTGCTACTAATGCTGCTACTGCTACTAATGCTGCTACTGCTGCTACTGCTACTGCTGCTACTGCTACTGCTGCTACTGCTGCTCCTGCTCCTGCTGCTCCTGCTACTGCTGCTACTGCTACTAATGCTGCTACTGCTACTAATGCTGCTACTGCTGCTACTGCTACTAATGCTGCTACTGCTGCTACTGCTGCTGCTACTGCTGCTACTGCTGCTCCTGCTCCTGCTGCTCCTGCTACTGCTGCTCCTGCTACTGCTGCTGCTACTGCTGCTACTGCTGCTCCTGCTCCTGCTGCTCCTGCTACTGCTGCTCCTGCTACTGCTGCTGCTGCTGCTGCTACTGCTGCCAGAGACAAGCTCATCTGCACTTCTCACTCCCCTGTCTGCATATCTGCTAGAGAAGACTGCTGATACTGCTGCTACTGCTGCTGCTACTGCTGCTCCTGCTACTGCTGCTACTGCTGCTGCTTATACTGCTGCTACTGCTGCTGCTACTGCTGCTGCTGCTACTGCTGCTGCTACTGCTGCTGCTACTGCTACTGCTGCGTGAAATTTCCTGCGCTGTGCGGTCAGCCTCAAGCTGTACAACTCATTTGCACTTCTCTCTACTTTGTTTGAGCAGTTGCATATGGACAGTTGTATTGATAATAGGTTTCAAACAAGCAGAATATTATAATTCAGTGTATTCTGGTCAGCGGCTCCGGATATACTATATTTTGGTTTTTCATCCAGTGTGTGTTTCTTGGCAACAAATGTTTATATGGGATGGGTTTCATTCTATAGTTCTGTCCAGAGAGCCGTGAATAACATTAGACTCCTGTTTATCTTCCTGTGTAAGTACTGAACTCATTGTATTCTGCAGAGCTTATCTATTTTCTGCAACGTAAACCAGGGATGTGGAATCGAAACATAAATCCCTCGACTCTTTCTCTTTCATTTTATGGTACTTACAACCCAGACTCCAACTCCTCTGTTTTTAAAGAAACAATAACACCAAAAAATCAAAATGTTTTAAAGGAATGACAATATAATGCAATGTACAACTGGTATTTTTGCTTCAGAAACTCTACTATAGTTTATATAAACAAGTTGCTGTGTAGCATTGGGGTTATTCATTCAAGTACAGAATACACAGTAGATAACAGATAAGTACTACTATAGTTTATATAAACAAGCTGCTGTGTAGCCATGGGGGCAGCCATTCAATCACAGAATACACAGTAGATAACAGATAAGTACTACTATAGTTTATATAAACAAGCTGCTGTGTAGCCATGGGGGCAGCCATTCAAGCACAGGATACACAGTAGATAACAGATAAGTACTACTATAGTTTATATAAACAAGCTGCTGTGTAGCCATGGGGCAGCCATTCAAGCACAGGATACACAGTAGATAACAGATAAGTACTACTATAGTTTATATAAACAAGCTGCTGTGTAGCCATGGGGCAGCTATTCAAGCACAGGATACACAGTAGATAACAGATAAGTACTACTATAGTTTATATAAACAAGCTGCTGTGTAGCTATGGGGGCAGCCATTCAAGCACAGGATACACAGTAGATAACAGATAAGTACTACTATAGTTTATATAAACAAGCTGCTGTGTAGCTATGGGGGCAGCCATTCAAGCACAGGATACACAGTAGATAACAGATAAGTACTACTATAGTTTATATAAACAAGCTGCTGTGTAGCCATGGGGGGAGCCATTCAAGCACAGGATACACAGTAGATAACAGATAAGTACTACTATAGTTTATATAAACAAGTTGCTGTGTAGCATTGGGGTCATTCATTCAAGTACAGAATACACAGTATATAACAGATAAGTACTACTATAGTTCATATAAACAAGCTGCTGTGTAGCAATGGTAGAAATAGAAAAAAGGCTATATGGCACAGGATAAATAGTGGATAACAGATAACATTATGTTCTACAGAGCTTACCTGCTATCTGCTGTGTAACCTGAGCCTTTTCTCATTTAAAAGACTGCCCCCATGGCTACACAGTAGCTTATTTATATAGACAATAGTAGTGTTTTTATTACTTTAAAACAATTCAATTTTAGGATGTTACCATGGGGGCAGCTCTTCAAGATGGAGAAAAGGCACAGGTTGCATAGCAGATAACAGTGTATTATATTTTAATTATTTTTGTGGTGTTACTGTTTCTTTAATATACTAATGTATATTCCATATTGATTGAAATAAGTTAAGTACACAACATACAAGGCATTTTACACTGCCAAAGCTCAAAAACACAAACCACATCCTATGGTAATTCTAATTCAAAATCAAAATTAAACTACATAAACCTAAAACAAGCTGTATATTAATTGAACCTGGCATATTGCTGTAGAATAGCTGTTAAATACAATCCAAAATTAACTGAACTATTGCTCTTAGAAACAGAATTGTTTCTAGGGTTGCCATCTGTTATGTTTTGGTAGCCGAGGATGCGTAGACTAAAACTGCTGTGCTTTATTAGCAGGTTCATGCAGCCATTACACTTCAACAGTAGCTTGAACTCTAATACTTTTAAGCAGTATAGAAAGTACTATGTACACAGTATAACTCTTGTGCAGTATAAGCATTTGGGCAAATGGAATAAAAACAGTTATTTGAGCTTTAGACCAGTCAATGTCTCAGCCACCTGCAGGTTAGGCTAAATGTATGAAACAATTACAAATGAAGTAGTACAGAGTCAGATACAATGTTGCATTTGCATCCTCACTGTCTGCCCTTCCAGTTAACCAGTTCAGGTGCTAGACATACTATTTTGTTAAAACTTAACTTTTAATAATAATGCTATAAAACCACGCTGCCAAGTAAAATAGACACACTACTTAAATTAACCCATAAATAGTGCTGGACCGTGTCCATAAAAATACAATTAATAAAACTATCAAAAGGTGGCAAATGTAATAAACAACAACAATGCATCTTAAAGCAATACTATACATTCTTCGCATCACATAGTCCTGGGTCCATGTAGGTAGTTTTCTGATTCTCTCAGTACGCCTTATAGGTTCACTTTCTGTAGTTGGCATCAAGAGTAGGAAAATGTCCATCATCAAATGGAGCTTCTCCAATCTCATTCCTAACAGGAGCAAGCCTTCGGCCTCGTACTTATACAGGTCATAAAACTCCTCGGTAACTTATAATATCCTTATATTTTACAAGAGGGGCTACTTTATTCACTATATTATTATTATTATTATTACATTAAATATAGTAATACTGTATACAAATTAGTTTTACAGCAGTTTTGATTTTACAAAAAGGGGGACAGACATTGCAATAGAAATGAATATGCACAGTAATTAAGAAGAATGTGACAAATAGAAGTGGTGGTCCCTGTTCCATAGATCTTACAGTGATGCTGGGGGTACTTGCTGTAGCAATCTTTTCTCTCATTCATTTATTTCACTGTTTTAAAAGTTTAATGGATTTCCTTCAACTCCGTTACCTTTTTTTGTTTCCAGTTTCCATGCATTTGATCAGGCAGAGGTGCCTTATTGCTAAACTCTTATTTTTCATTCTTAATCTGTTTTCAGGGGCCTGGCAGGAGCCGTGCCAGGGGAACATTGGGAACAGAGAGGTATATGCTCCATTCGGAGACAGGGTTCCGTTAAACTGCACCCACAACTGCACTCTAGTTGAATGGGAGTCAAGATTAAGAAAGATGAACATCATTAAAGGACCTGGTTGGATTTCTGTTGAAGTTGAGGTTGGAACTGGAGATGGAGCTGATGGCTGGAAAGCATCAAACATAAGTTGCACTGTTCTATCACGTGGAGAAGCGGTTGATAACATTGTCACAGTGATCCCTTACGGTAAGTTTCTACCCAATACAGTTTCCTATATACAGGCTCAAAGATTTGTCCCGTTCCAGTAACCCATAGCAACCACTGGGCAGTTAGTGTGATAGCTCTTTCATTGTCAGAATTAAGTGCACCTATCAGGAGAAAACTGCACCGGCCCAGGATTCTTCCAGCGAGCACCGCGGATTGATTGTCTTCCAGCTTCTTCTTTCTTCAAATCTCGACGGGCAGACGCTTGCGCAGTAGAATTAAATAGCAACTTCATCGAAGCTACACTTTTTGCTCTACTGCACATGCGCAGTCGAGAGAAAAAGTCAGAAGCTGATTACTCCATGGTGTAAGTACTACTATAGTTTATATAAACAAGCTGCTATGTAGCCATGGGGGCAGCCATTCAAGCACAGGATACACAGTAGATAACAGATAAGTACTACTATAGTTTATATAAACAAGCTGCTGTGTAGCCATGGGGGCAGTCATTCAAGCACAGGATACACAGTAGATAACAGATAAGTACTACTATAGTTTATATAAACAAGCTGCTGTGTAGCCATGGGGGCAGCTATTCAAGCACAGGATACACAGCAGCTTGTTTATATAAACTATAGTAGTACTTATCTGTTATCTACTGTGTATCCTGTGCTTGAATGGCTGCCCCCATGGCTACACAGTAGCTTGTTTATATAAACTATAGTAGTACTTATCTGTTATCTACTGTGTATCCTGTGCTTGAATGGCTGCCCCCATGGCTACACAGTAGCTTGTTTATATAAACTATAGTAGTACTTATCTGTTATCTACTGTGTATCCTGTGCTTGAATGGCTGCCCCCATGGCTACACAGCAGCTTGTTTATATAAACTATAGTAGAGTATATAAAGCAAACTCACTAGTTGTACCTGACAGGGCAACACTACATTATATTTCCATTCCATGAAAACACTTTCATTTGTTGGTGTTACTGTTCTTTTAAACTTGGTGCTGATTACTACCTATTGTTATTTTGGCTGCTTATCTAGCTGCCATTGTTTCTCAGGGTGGCCGACAAAAACACCCTTGTTTGATCTATTCTTTTTGATGGAATAAAGACTGTATTGTTGCACATATTCATAACTGTGTCTATTGGTGCAGCCGAAAAAAGGAACGAACCACTGGCGTAACTATAGGGGAAGCAGACCCCGTGGTAATGGGGGGGTCAGGGGAAAAGGGGGGCCCGGACCACAGGGTCTGTTTCCTCTATAGCGTATAGCATTCTTTTTCTTTATATAGAAGTGCTTGCACCTTAGCGAGTGCGTGAGCTGCAGGGAGATGGTGCTCGCTGGTGTCCCTATTCGAGCCGGGACCTCCGAATATTTTTCAGGTGGGGGGTGCCTAATGAGCTGGCCACTCACACCAACTCTTGCCGTCATTCCAGAGATTCCCGATTTGGTGACGGTAGACATGGAGGAGACGCTGGAAGAAGGGAAATCATACGATGTCACCTGCACTGTACATGGAGTGGCCCCTATTCAGAACCTCATGGTCACAGTTTTCAGAGGGAAAGAAATGATTCAGCAGAAAACGTTTAAAGATGACTCTCGAGATGGAAACATTACAGAAGCAGTAACATTTGCAATCACAGCTCAGAGAAGTGACAACATGAAGGACTTCTCCTGCCAGGCCACCCTTGCTGTGGGAACAGACCCTGGGAATGTTATAATAGAGTCATCCAGGGTCAGTGTTAGAACATTCGGTGAGTACAGTCACAATGGGCTGCAGTACCTGCTTGACAGCTGGGGGGCAGCACTAAGGAGGCTCCTACACTTTGAGAGCTACTCAACCTGAGGTTCCCTAGAATGTAACATTCAATACTTACTAGGCGTGATTTTTAGGCAAATGATATTAGCTTAAGCTGGCCATCGCCAAATGAGCGATGTATGGCCACCTTTGGCCTGCTGAAGGCATAGAATGTCTTCTTAAAGGACCAGTTACTAATCAATTTTTTTTTTTAAATTTGTTAGTATACAACGAAATAAAACCAAAAAAATAAATTAAACGTAGAAATCGCCAAGTCTTTATTAACAAATAACTTACCGAAACTCCGCTTGAGCTCCTCTTCAGAAAAGACGACAGGGTGACGATCCATCGTGCTGGGCCTCGATTTCTCCTCCCTGGCTATCTCCTATAACGAAGGCAGGAAATAGAGATCGAGTGCTGCACGATGGATCACCTTCACCGAAGAGGAGCGCAAGCGGACTTTCGGTAAGTTATTTCTTAATAAAAGTTTTTAAAAGTTTAATTTGCATTTGTGTTTTTTTTTTCGTTGTATACTAACAAATTTAAAAACAAAAAAAAATTTGATGTTACTGGTCCTTTAAATGACATCTACTGGTACCATTTGTTGAGAAAATGTTGCCCCCTAGTGAATGAAACAGAGTATGGCACCCATCTGGAGCTATTCTAACACACAAGTATGGGATCAGTTACCCGGAAACCCGTTATCCAGACAGCCAGACTCCATTTTAAGCAAATAATTCTAATTGGTAAAAGCAATTTCCCTTTTCTCTGTAGTAATAAAACAGTACCTTGTAACTGTTGGTGACTAAACTGCACAAATCTATATTGGCGGCAATACAATCCTATTGGGTGTATTTAATCCTTCAATGATCTTAAGCAGCGTTGAAGTCTGGTGATTCAAATTACAGAAACTCCCAGGTTTATTAATAGATAATAGATCCTATACCTGTGTTTTTTTAACAAGGTCCTGATGGGTACTGGGAAGTGGGAATAAATCAAATTGCAGAGAATCCTTGTGAACTCTCTAGTAAATCTGCCTGCCTTTAACACCCCTGTGCCTGGGAAAGAGACTAAGAAATTAATTGCTATAGAAGGATAAGTCAAAAAATCTTAAAGATAATTAAAGGGGTAGTGTACCTTTAAGGAAGCTTTTAGTATGTAAAAGAATGCCCCGTTCCTAGCAACTTTTTTTTTACTCATCTTTCTATGCTGACCCTCCTCTATTCATATTTCCATCTCTTGTACAAACCACTGCCTGGTTGTTAGGGTAAAATGTACCCTAGTAACCAGGTAGCTGCTAAAATACAAATCTGGAAAACTGCTAGGGGAAAAGATCTAGTTACCTGAAAAAACATATGAATTAAAAAAAGAAGACAGACCAATTGCAAATTCTCTTTGAATTTCAATGTCTACATTATACTAAAAGTTAATTTAAAGGTGAACTACCACTTTAAAGGAGAAGGAAAGCTACTGCAGTAGTTTATTGCCAATAGATTAGCCACAATAGTGCAAGCTATAACACTATATTTATTCTGCAGAATGCTTTACCGTAAACAGCTCTAGAAGCTCTTTCTATTTGTTTAGGATATAATCTGCCATATTAGCTTGGTGTGACATCAGAGTCGGATTGGCCTGGCGGACACTGAGAAAAAATCAGGTGGGACACTGGGAAAAAAACCCAGTGGGCCCGACCCTTAATGGGCCCCCGATGGGCCAGACCCCTTTCCTGATCGCATTCTAACAAAAAAAATTATTTTAGGCACCGCACTTTGCGCGTCACAGTAAGGGGGGCGGGGTGGAAGGGGGCCCTGCACAGTAGTCCCGGTGGGCCCCAGGCCCCCCAGTCCAACCCTGTGTGACATAAATTCCTGCCTGAGTCTCTCCCTGCTCACTCATAGCTCTGGGCTCAGATTACAGTAGGGAGAGGGGAGCAAACTGAGCATGCTCAAGCTCTAGCCCTGGAGGTTTAAGCTAAAAACAGGAAGTCTGATACAGAAGCCCATGAGTACACAATAGAAGGAAAGAAATGCTTGGTTTCTTTTGACAGAGGACTCAGAGCAACATTACTTTGAAGATTTACTGGTGTATTTATATTGACCTTTCTGATTAAGCTTACTGAATTTTAGGCTTTCCTTCTCCTTTAATATAAACTGCATCCCTTTCATAGGGTATACTGATTATTTTAGGCAACAGACAGTGTCTAACAAGGGTCATGTGATCATTTACCTGCCTGTAACACACTCATCTGACTTCTTTCAGCTCTGCCAGAGAAACCAAAGCTTGAGTCTGATCAGTGGATTGAGGTTGGCACCAAGCATAATGCCACGTGTACAGTCTCCAATGCCTTTCCTCTTGAGCACCTCAACCTGACAATGTTCTTCAAAAAAATAGCCCTCAACGTGACTACAACCAAAATGGCTGATGGCAGCTTGTTAGGATTTGCTGAAATTTCTCCCGACACCAGTTCTTCATTAGAAACTCACCAGCTTGATTGCAAGGCTCAGGTCCTCAGTCTGTCCACCGAAGCTTTCATGGATATTTACATTTATGGTAAGACAGCAGCCAGATGTACACATTTATTCTAGTAGGGTGGTTTTCAAACGTTTTTGGTTTAAAGGGGAACTAAATCCTAACAAGGAACACAGATAGCTGTAGTTCCAGGATCTGTCTAGATGCTTGAGTCTACTGGTTGACCTCTCCTCAGCTGTTGGCACCTTCCTCCTGGGCACAACATCACCAACCCCTGCATTGCCGCCCTGCTAACTTGAATTTTGGTGTGAATTAGGCCTTGCAATGTGCATCAGGGCTATATTATATCATAAAACCAAATTTGCCATCAATGTGAGAGCCCCCAGCTGTCATTCTAAATGGTGAGGCCCATGGTAGAGGCTACTTTTTTTTGCCACCCCATAAAGGATAAGTAAACCTTTAAAATAAGTGAATGTAAAATGAATGAGGGTGCTATTCTACGAAATTTTGCAATATACATTCATTACTTATTTTGTTTTTGTTCCAAAATAATAAGGGATACATGTGCTGTTAAAATGAATGAATTTTGTTACAACAGCACCACCTGCTGGTCAGTTTCCCACCAGTCTGACCACCAAGTAGTCAAGGAAGTTGTCAGGAGAAAGAAAGAGGCTGCTCTGATGTTCTTCTGCTTAGGAAAGATGTGAGAAATGTTTCTAATTCTTTTCCTGAGCAGAAGAACATCAGAGCAGCCTCTTTCTTTCTCCTGACAACTTCCTTGACTACTTGGTGGTCAGACTGGTGGGAAACTGACCAGCAGGTGGCGCTGTTGTAACAATATTCATTCATATTAACAGTACATGTATCCCTTAATATCTTGGAATAAAAACAAAGTAAATAATGAATGTAAATTTCAATATTTCTTAGAATAGCACTTTCATCAATTTTACATTCACTTAACGTAAAGGTTTACTAATCCTATAAAGACATCAGGGGCCTAGAGGAAGAAACTTCACAGCCAGAGAAGCACTAAATTCCCTGGGTGTAAAACTACTTCTCTACATAATTCTGTGCTACTAAGTGTTGAAGTGTGACGTCACAATTGCAGCCTTTGATTCTTTTTCCTTTTTTCCCCCAGAGTCTCCAAATATCAGCTTCACTGTCTCTCCTGATTCAGTCCGTTTGAATGAGACCGTAGCAGTCTCCTGCAAGTTAAATAATAATAACCCAGAACAGTACGACATGATGATCAGGATGAACGAGAAACAAATCTGTGAAGACCAAACCTCGTACTGTAATGTCTCTGTGAATGGGAGAACCCCCCAGTCAATTGTCTCCTGTGAAGCTTCTCTTACTATTAACCCAGCCATAAGTAAAGCAATAACGAAAAACATCACAGTGCACTGTGAGTACTTACTGGAGTTATAACATCTTGCTTTAAAGGGGTTGTTCACCTTTTAATTATAATTTTTTGTTTCTGAATTATTTGTCACCTTCTTCTGACTCTTTCCAGCTTTCTAATGGGGGTCACTGACCCCATCTAAATACAAATGATCTGCAAGGCTACACATTTATTAGTATTGCTTCTTTTTATCACTCATCTTTCTATTCAGGCCTCTCCTAATCATATTCCAGTCTCTTATTCCAATCAATATCTGGTTGCTAGGGTAATTTTGTACCCTAGTAACACAATGGCTGGAATTGCAAACTGGAGAGCTGCTGGATAAAAGGCTAAATAACTCAAACACCACAAATAATAAAAAATGAAAACCAATTGCAAATTGTCTCAGAATATCACTCTCTACGTCACACTAAAAGTTAATAAAAAGATGAGCAAGCCGTTTAATGTCACCTGCCAGATGCAATGTCATTCCATTCATGTGGAAATTGTGTGATTTACAATCAGTCTCTCACTTTGCGGCCATATTGGTGTTCTGTCTGCTATTGCCATTGCCCCAGCCTAGCTGCTACCCTGAGTAAATGCCCCTAACTCTTTACTTACCCCTCCATGCAAATCCTGTCCAGCCGAGTTCACGGGCGGCATCTTCAACCGCTTCGGTAATCTTCAAAATGAGACCGGCACTTCTGTGATTTTCGTGAGTTTCTGTGCATGTGCAGTTGTCACGAAACAGAAAATTGTTCCAACACATGCACTTTCTCATTCCGAAGATTAGCGAAGCGGCTGAAGGTGGCGCCTGTGAACTCCGCTGGACAGGATCTGCACGGAGGGGTAAGTAAAGACTTAAAGGAGAAGGAAACCCCCAGGGCGCAAAACCCCTCCCCCCTCCCCTGTGTTGCCCCCCCTCCCTCCTCCCCCCTGGCCTACCTGTCCCCCTGGGCAAATGCCCCTAACTTGTTACTCACCCCTCTGCGCAGGTCCTGTCCACGGAGTTCACAGTCGCCATCTTCTCCCACGCGCGTCTTCTTCCTGCTCTGACCGGCGTTTTCTGGCGCATGCGCAGTAGGAACAGTTACCGGTACGGCTCTACTGCCCATGCGCCGAATGTCACGAAGTGAAATCGGAAAACTTTGTGACATTCGGCGCATGCGCAGTAGAGCCGTACCGGTAACTGTTCCTACTGCGCATGCGCCAGAAAACGCCGGTCAGAGCAGGAAGAAGACGCGCGTGGGAGAAGATGGCGACTGTGAACTCCGTGGACAGGACCTGCGCAGAGGGGTGAGTAACAAGTTAGGGGCATTTGCCCAGGGGGACAGGTAGGCCAGGGGGGAGGAGGGAGGGGGGGCAACACAGGGGAGGGGGGGAGGGGTTTTGCGCCCTGGGGCTTTCCTTCTCCTTTAAGGGCATTTGCCCTGGGTAGCAGCTAGGTTGGGGGGAGGAGAGAGGGGTGTCTATGTAGGGTAGGGATTTTTAACTTTAGAGTTTAGTTCTCCTTTAAGGGAGCTGCCACTGGAACTTTGTGAAAAATACTACATTGTCAGTAAAAAGTCAATCTGAAAGTGAGACTTTGCACAATACAATGCATTCTTAAATGTGCCCAAGGGTGACAAATTGCCATGATTTTGCCTGTCTACTATTACTCTTATAGGAGAACTAAACCCCTGGAAAATGTCACTGTCACCTCTCCATGCTGAGTAGCACAGCAGCGCTCCAGGGGGCCATCTTGTGCATCTTCGTCATTCCCTTCGGAAATTTACGGCTCATGCACAGTTAATACCAGACTGGCTCCAAGTGTGGCAAATAGCTCAGTGTCCCTTTGCGAAGAAAACCAAAGCTGTGGAAGATGGGTCCTGGAGCTCCGCTGCACATGTAGGAGTGGGAGTGACAAATGGGGACACTTTTTGCACTGATGCATTATGCAGGGAGGAAGCACTATGGGGGTAGTGGATGGGGCTTTTCTCATTGGACGGTTTAGTTTTCCATTAAGGATAGTCATTTGCCATTGGTCTTTATTTTTATTCTTTTTTGCGGTTGTTCATTTACATTTTCTTCATTCTGCATTTCTCGGGCTTTGGAATTTAAACTGTTATCTGGTCCATTCACTAAAAATTTCTACTACTAAACTGTCAGTTTTATTTTGTCCTCCTGTTCAGTCTGAAATGGAAATTGCTGTATAGTTGCTATGGTCACTGACCCTAGTGATATTTAATCTGTCTTAAAGGAGAAGTAAATCCCCTAAAGTTAAAAGCTCCTATTAGCCACCCTCTATTAGCCCCCTCTCTGCTTTCTCCCATCATCGTGCTCTACTAGATTGTTTTGGCCAGCAAAACTGACTGATCTATGCAGAGTAGGGTGCGATATTCGGTAGCTTTGGATTTTTTCATGAAGTGAGCTCCGACGCTTGAGCTTTTGGCATCTTGAGCATGCGTGGGAAAGCTTCATAAATTGCCAAAGAGAAAGAAGAGGATCTGGAAGATACCAAAGCTACTGAAGGTAGTGCCCCTGAGCTCTGCTCTGCATAGATTGGTCAGTGTTTTAAGTAATGCTAAGATCTTCATAATTTGCCATTGCCTGTAGCAATATGGCGGCTCAGCGGCCATTACTAAGACTTCTATATGTGCCAGTCTTACCAGTTCTCTGTTCATTCCAGATTCCCCACTGTTCCAGGATAATCAGTGCCCAGACCAACTTGTCCTGAGAGAAGGACGCAACGGCCCCTTTAAATGCCGGGCTGACGGGAACCCTCCACCCATTGTCACATGCAGCAGGAATAGCGGGATTCTTCCAATGGATAAACCATTTTTTATAGACAGAGCACAGGCCGGACATTATAGGTGCCTGGCTACTAACGACTACGGAACTGTAAACAAGTCTATAGAGGTAGAAGTTCAATGTAAGTGGTCATTATACGTCCCCTGTGTAAGGGAAGGGAATATCTGTCTGTCTCTGTTTT
This sequence comes from Xenopus petersii, assembly GCA_038501925.1. Lineage (NCBI taxonomy): Eukaryota > Metazoa > Chordata > Amphibia > Anura > Pipidae > Xenopus > Xenopus petersii. The sequence goes on along the minus strand of CM076677.1, from coordinate 9,911,862 downwards.
ATCTCATTGGGAGGTTGTAGGTGAAACCATGAAAAGACTTTTGGACAGCACCATAAAAAAACTATTCTATTAAAGGGTAAATCTGCTTTTGAACATCTTTCCCTGTTGTCCATTTTCCATAGTAACCATTAGGACTGTATGTCTTGTTAGGTACTGGTTTATCAGACTCTGGGGTTCATCGTTGTTGCAGTGGCTCCTCCGCTACCTTAATACAGAGTTTAGGAAGATTCAGGGCATTCTGGTTTTACTGTCCTTTCCACTTCTTTTTCCCTCGCTCAGGTCCACCAATAGAAATAATGCAGGTCCCTTCATTCGGGCACAGGCTATTAACCCACTACCTGTATAGCCACCCTTGAGGGCAAGCCCTCCCAATAAAATAAAATGGGGCACCAATTTAAAGGAACAGTAACATCGAAAAATTAAATTGTTTTAAAGTAATAAAAGCACTACTATTGTCTATATAAATAAGCTACTGTGTAGTCATGGGGGCAGTCTTTTAAAGGAGAAAAGGCTGAGGTTACACAGCAGATAGCAGATAAGCTCTGTAGAACATAATGTTATCTGTTATCCACTATTTATCCTGTGCCATGTAGCCTTTTTTCTAGTTCCACAATTGCTACACAGCAGCTTGTTTATAAGAACTATAGTAGTACTTATCTGTTATCTACTGTGTATCCTGTGCTTGAATGGCTACCCCCGTGACTACACAGCAGCTTGTTTATATGAACTATAGTAGTACTTATCTGTTATCTACTGTGTATCCTGTGCTTGAATGGCTGCCCCCATGGCTACACAGCAGCTTGTTTATATAAACTATAGTAGTACGTATCTGTTATCTACTGTGTATCCTGTGCTTGAATGGCCGACCCCATGGCTACACAGCAGCTTGTTTATATAAACTATAGTAGTACTTATCTGTTATCTACTGTGTATCCTGTGCTTGAATGGCCGACCCCATGGCTACACAGCAGCTTGTTTATATAAACTATAGTAGTACTTATCTGTTATCTACTGTGTATCCTGTGCTTGAATGGCCGACCCCATGGCTACACAGCAGCTTGTTTATATAAACTATAGTAGTACTTATCTGTTATCTACTGTGTATCCTGTGCTTGAATGGCTGCCCCCATGGCTACACAGCAGCTTGTTTATATAAACTATAGTAGTACGTATCTGTTATCTACTGTGTATCCTGTGCTTGAATGGCCGACCCCATGGCTACACAGCAGCTTGTTTATATAAACTATAGTAGTACTTATCTGTTATCTACTGTGTATCCTGTGCTTGAATGGCCGACCCCATGGCTACACAGCAGCTTGTTTATATAAACTATAGTAGTACTTATCTGTTATCTACTGTGTATCCTGTGCTTGAATGGCCGACCCCATGGCTACACAGCAGCTTGTTTATATAAACTATAGTAGTACTTATCTGTTATCTACTGTGTATCCTGTGCTTGAATGGCTGCCCCATGGCTACACAGCAGCTTGTATATATAAACTATAGTAGTACTTATCTGTTATCTACTGTGTATCCTGTGCTTGAATGGCCGACCCCATGGCTACACAGCAGCTTGTTTATATAAACTATAGTAGTACTTATCTGTTATCTACTGTGTATCCTGTGCTTGAATGGCTGCCCCCATGGCTACACAGCAGCTTGTGTATATATAAACTATAGTAGTACTTATCTGTTATCCACTGTGTATCCTGTGCTTGAATGGCTGCCCCCATGGCTACACAGCATCTTGTATATATAAACTATAGTAGTACTTATCTGTTATCTACTGTGTATCCTGTGCTTGAATGGCTGCCCCCATGGCTACACAGCAGCTTGTTTATATAAACTATAGTAGTGTTTCTGAAGCAAAAACACCAGTTTTACAAGTGCAGGGCAACACTACATTATATTTTCATTACTTTAAAACACTTTCATATTTTGGTGTTATTGTTCCTTAAAAAAAAAAAAAAAAAAGGCTCACCTTTTGTACAACCGTAGCACTCTAATCTACCCCATCCCACGTACTGCGCATGTGCTGATTGCAAATGAAAGTGGCACCCGCTCAGCTCCGTCATTAGATCTTTTTTTTTTTCTCTTCCAGATCCTCCGGTGACTCCAAACATTACAGCTGTACCAGCAACCAGTATCTGTGAGGGTGGGGCCCTAAATATCACCTGTTTGTCTGATGGTCTCCCCCAACCTGAGTATCGTTGGGTGATCCCTGTTGGCGCCCCTGTAGTTTACTTGAATAATAACAGTGTGATCTTTATCCCAGAAGCCTCATCTTCTCATAGTGGCACCTACACATGTCTGGCCCTAAACCGACATGGAGAAAGATCAGTAGAGCTGATGATTGACGTTACGAGTAAGTACTAGTAGAGAACCTATGATATGTCTGCTGCAACTAGAGAAATCTCCCAGTTTATTAAAAATACACAAAATACAGACGAAGACCTCAGAAAAAAAATGTAAAAAAAATATCGATCTGCCAAAAAATTATACATAAAATACTGACATTCATAGGAGTAAAGCTCCAATCCAAGGGGGTGCTAAATTTTGGGGCACCCCCCCCCCCAGGGATTGAAATAATGTAGCTCAGGGCTGTCTAACTGGTGACCCCCATTGTGTGGCCCTCCACCTACCTGCTGTGTCTGCTTACCATATGTAATCTTTAAATGGTATCACTACAGAGATTAACTGGCCCCTGCATTGTTTACATATCAAATTCAGACCAATCCCCTGTATTGTTCACACCTGTGATCCTCCACTTGTGATCCCCCTGTATTGTTCACACCCCTAAAGCCCCTGTACTGTTCACACCTGAGTCCCAGACTGAAACTGCCCACATTGTTCACCCGTTCACACCTTATTCAAAATGCTAATGGGGCACCAGCACTGTGTCACTGTATGTAGTACATATTAGACTGGTCCTGATGGGTTTCCCTGTCTCTTGCTCTGTTCTGCCTTCCATATGCTCTGCCTGTGTGTGTCTTAATCTGCCTGAGTGTGCCCTGCTCTACCTGTGTGTGACATACTATGCCTGTATGTGTCCTGCACTGCCTGTGGAACATAAGTCTGGTATTTGTTTTGGGAGTTTGTTTGCATTTCAAAATTATTGTTAGGAGCCCCTAAGGTGTTTAATCATGTGGTGGGTGCTGTGTTATCCACAGGAGAGGAGAAGGCATATTGATTTAAGGGCATGTCTTAGGGGCATGTTTACTAACATTGGAGATAAATATCTGGAGAGATTTCTGGAGATGTTGCCCATGGCAACCAATCAGCAATTAGATTTAAACAGCCACAGCCAAGTTAGAAAACAAAAGCAAAGATCTGATTGGTTGCTATGGGCAACATCTCCAGAAATCTCTCCAGATATTTATCTCCAATGTTAGTAAACATGCCCCTTAGTATGACTTATTTCACAGGCACCATCTCTCCCTACTATACCTGCTTTTCACAGGCACCATCTCTCCCTACTATACCTGCTATCCCACAGTCACACTCCCTTCCCAGAGACTATTATCCACTGTTACTATAGGCACCATCTCTCCCTACTATACCTGCTATCCAACAGTCACATTCCCTTCCCAGAGACTATTATGCACTATTACTATAGACACCATCTCTCCCTACTATACCTGCTATCCCACAGTCCACACTCCCTTCCCAGAGACTATTATCCACTGTTACTATAGGCACCATCTCTCCCTACTATACCTGCTATCCCACAGTCACACTCCCTTCCCAGAGACTATTATCCACTGTTACTATAGACACCATCTCTCCCTACTATACCTGCTATCCCACAGTCACGCTCCCTTCCCAGAGACTATTATCCACTGTTACTATAGGCACCATCTCTCCCTACTATACCTGCTATCCCACAGTCACACTCCCTTCCCAGAGACTATTATCCCACTGTTACTATAGACACCATCTCTCCCTACTATACCTGCTATCCCACAGTCACACTCCCTTCCCAGAGACTATTATCCACTGTTACTATAGACACCATCTCTCCCTACTATACCTGCTATCCCACAGTCACACTCCCTTCCCAGAGACTATTATCCCACTGTTACTATAGACACCACCTCTCCCTACTATACCTGTTATCCCACAGTCACACTCCCTTCCCAGAGACTATTATGCACTATTACTATAGACACCATCTCTCCCTACTATACCTGCTATCCCACAGTCCACACTCCCTTCCCAGAGACTATTATCCACTGTTACTATAGGCACCATCTCTCCCTACTATACCTGCTATCCCACAGTCACACTCCCTTCCCAGAGACTATTATCCACTGTTACTATAGACACCATCTCTCCCTACTATACCTGCTATCCCACAGTCACGCTCCCTTCCCAGAGACTATTATCCACTGTTACTATAGGCACCATCTCTCCCTACTATACCTGCTATCCCACAGTCACGCTCCCTTCCCAGAGACTATTATCCACTGTTACTATAGGCACCATCTCTCCCTACTATACCTGCTATCCCACAGTCACGCTCCCTTCCCAGAGACTATTATCCACTGTTACTATAGGCACCATCTCTCCCTACTATACCTGCTATCCCACAGTCACACTCCCTTCCCAGAGACTACTATCCCACTGTTACTATAGACACCATCTCTCCCTACTATACCTGCTATCCCACAGTCACACTCCCTTCCCAGAGACTATTATCCCACTGTTACTATAGACACCATCTCTCCCTACTATACCTGCTATCCCACAGTCACACTCCCTTCCCAGAGACTATTATCCACTGTTACTATAGGCACCATCTCTCCCTACTATACCTGCTATCCCACAGTCACACTCCCTTCCCAGAGACTATTATCCCACTGTTACTATAGGCACCATCTCTCCCTACTATACCTGCTATCCCACAGCCACACTCCCTTCCCAGAGATTATTATCAGCAGTGTAAAACCTTAGAAGATTTTTTATTTATCTTTTTTCTCCCTGTGCAGATAATCGGCTTGTAATCATCCTATCTGTCGCAGGTTTTGTGTTGGCTCTTGCAGTAATAATAGGCATACTGTGTTATAGAAAATGGATAAATGGCAAAAAGGGCTTTTACAATTTATGGAAGCCAAAACCAGAGAAGCCTCAAGAAGAGGAGATGGCTCCAATAAAGGCACCTTGTAACAACCATTGAAGATTACGAGGAAGATACTTGGTCTGTAGAATTCTCATTGACGCTATTCCAAGACTGGAGACCAGTGAATATGAATGGATACAGTAGCACTACCTATAGGATTATTGTCAGTGCCATTGTCTGTTTGACTACAGAAGTTCATTTATCCTCAGACTCCTCATTAATAGGTCTTCCATTTCTAAAGTAAAAAGTCTCATGATGGTAAGAGCCAGAGATGACGTATCGTTCTTAAAGGGACATCATTGCCTGTGCTGAGAGGAGACATTTCCCATCTGCACTGTGCCCTTCCTGGCAATCCACTACAACAGGAAACAGGAGGAAGTCAAGCGCACTTGAAAATCTCTTCCCCCATATTAGTATCATCATGTGTCCGGGTATAAGGGTTTTCTTTTAATCAGTGGCTGTTAAAAACAGTGTATATATTATTTCCATTCTATAAATAATGTTACGTGGTTTCATAGCTGGTACTTACACTTTGTATCTTCTGAGGATCTTTTTATTGTTGAACCTGGACTGACAGGTTAATGGACACATTGCATTTAGCAGCATTCACATTAGCTTTAGAGTAAAAGCTGCCTCCTCCATTCAAAATTACTGTGCACCAATCCCCAGTACTTCAGACCCGATTCTGACATTTTTTGCATGTGCACAAAGGAAGGGAAGGAGTCGGCAAGCAACGGGACGTCTGCTATATATTATTATAATTAACATGTATTTATATAGCTCCACCATATATTCGTAGCACTGTATATAAATCCAGCCGTGAGTAGAAAAGCATCCGGCAACAGCTAAAAAAGGGTTTTTTTCCCCTTGCACAAATGTTTTACCATATGGGCATCTGAGGGCTACCCCTTAAAGCTGCAGCGCTAGGCACAGGCCCTCGAGTGCCTTATGATAAATATTCCCCTGTCTATGCCCATTACGGCCTGCAGTTGACAATGTTGTTTAAAAATAGCTAATATTTTGAAAACTAAAAAAAAAATTCCAAGTGCTACATTTTCTTTGAGATCCAGACTTAGCAAGACAGAATCAGAATATCCACATACAGTATCATACTTTCTATATTCAGACACTTTAAATCCACTGCAGACCTACAAATATACTGGGATTATCATGGCAGCTGCCCTCCATATTACACTAATTTTGTATTTATTCAACAGTATTATCAGTCCTCTCTGTTCCCCCCCCCCTGCAGTGTGAGGCTTGGCCTCGTGTTAACAAAGACTTGTTTATTTTACTAATGGAAAAATGTTTTTTGTTTTTTTAATTTACGCAATATGCAGGTTTTCCTTGAATATGAATCTTAATAGTAAATGGCAATTCTGCCTGTTGAAAAGGTAAAATATCCTGTATACACAGTGTACACAGATAGTTATTTATTTATTGTATGTTTTGCAAGTATATGTGCTTTTAAAAGTTTGTTTATAACGGATGCCTGCTTTGTATTTTTAAAGGAACAGTAACACCAAAAAATGAAAGTGGTTTAAAGAAATTACAATGTTATGTACTGTTGCTCTGCATTGGTAAAACTGCTGTGTTTGCTTCAGAAACTCCACTATAGTTTATATAGAGAAGCTGCTGTGTAGCCATGGGGGCAGCCATTCAAGCACAGGATACACAGTAGATAACAGATAAGTGCTACTATAGTTTATATAAACAAGCTGCTGTGTAGACATGGGGGCAGCCATTCAAGCACAGGATACACAGTAGATAACAGATAAGTACTACTATAGTTTATATAAAGAAGCCGCTGTGTAGCCATGGGGGCAGCCATTCAAGCACAGGATACACAGTAGATAACAGATAAGTACTACTATAGTTTATATAAAGAAGCTGCTGTGTAGCCATGGGGGCAGTCATTCAAGCACAGGATACACAGTAGATAACAGATAAGTACTACTATAGATTTTATAAAGAAGCCGCTGTGTAGCCATGGGGGCAGCCATTGACGCACAGGATACACAGTAGATAACAGATAAGTACTACTATAGTTTATATAAAGAAGCTGCTGTGTAGCCATGGGGGCAGCCATTCAAGCACAGGATACACAGTAGATAACAGATAAGTACTACTATAGTTTATATAAACAAGCTGCTGTGTAGCCATGGGGGCAGCCATTCAAGCACAGGATACACAGTAGATAACAGATAAGTACTACTTTAGTTTATATAAACAAGCTGCTGTGTAACCATGGGGGCAGCCATTCAAGCACAAGATACACAGTAGATAATGGATAAGTACTACTATAGTTTATATAAACAAGCTGCTGTGTATAATAAGGTAATTAAGATGCAGGACAGTGGGGTGGGCAGTAGATGTGTTATTTACTGTGTATCCTGTGCTTGAATGGCTGCCCCCATGGCTACACAGCAGCTTGTTTATATAAACTATAGTAGTACTTATCTGTTATCTACTGTGTATCCTGTGCTTGAATGGCTGCCCCCATGGCTACACAGCAGCTTGTTTATATAAACTATAGTAGAGTTTCTGAAGCAAACACACCAGTTGTACCAGTGCAGGGCAACACTACATTATATTCATTCTTTTAAAACACTTTAAATTATTTTAACTTTCCTCCTACTTTAAGGAGCAGTTGGATGATGCTTGTGTGTTCATGAGAGGACCCCCCCCCATACGCTGTCTCTTTAACTACCCAACTGTATTTTCTCAGGTTTTATTGGTTACTGGTTGATGCTGTCCATGCTGTTATTAGTCCATGGTTTATGCAGAGGGCATTGGTTGCTTTGTGGTACATAGGATTTGTTATGTGAAGGACAAACTGCATCATCTCAGTGATTTTTCAGTTGAATAATATCGCCCAGTAGAAGACATATCATTGCCAGCTGTCCTTCTATATACCCTGATTTCCCCAAGATTTCCCATCAAGTGGTACTCAGCCCACAAGCAGGAAGCAGAGAAGATAAAAATATCAGTAAGTTCTATATGTGCAGCTCACTGGGGTTTTATTGTACAGTAATTTATAGAGCAATTCTATAGAAATGTGAATAAATAAGGGAGACTGGGGAAATGTTACTGATTGTCTCATTTCTGTATGTGTGCCTTGTACATAAGGTTTGTATGTGCTGCATTCTGTATTTTTTTTATTATAAATAAATATTTCTGTCACAAAGCCTCTCCTATTCATATTCCAGTCTCTTATTCAAATCAATGCATGGTTGCTAGGGGAATTTGTACCCTAGGAACCAGACTGCTGAAATTGAAAACTAGAGAGCCGCTGAATAAAAAAGCAAAATAACTTAAAAACGACAAATAAAACATGAAAACCGATTGCAAATTGTCTTTTAACATCACTCTCTATATCAGTGGTCCCCAACCAGTAGCTTTCGAGAAACATGTTGCTCACCAGCCCCTCAGATGCTGCTCACAGTGGCATCAAAGCAGGTGATATTTTTGAATTCCTGGATTAGAGGCAAGTTTTGGTTGTATATAAACCAGATGTACTGTCAAACAGAGCCTCCTGTAGGCTGCAAGTCCATATAGGGGCTACCAAACAGCCTGTCACAGCTATTATTTGACATCCCCATGGACTTTTTATGCTTGTGTTGCTCTCCAACTGTTTTTTACATTTAAATGTGGCTCGGCAGTAACAAAGGTTGTAAGTACTACTATAGTTTATATAAACAACCTGCTGTGTAGCCATGGGGGCAGCCATTCAAGCACAGGATACACAGTAGGCAACAGATTAATACTACTATAGTTTATATAAACAAGCTGCTGTGTAGCCATGGGGGCAGCCATTCAAGCACAGGATACACAGTAGATAACAGATTAATACTACTATAGTTTATATAAACACGCTGCCATGTAGCCATGGGGGCAGTCATTCAAGCACAGGATACACAGTAGATAACAGATAAGTACTACTATAGTTTATATAAACAAGCTGCTGTGTAGCCAGGGGGCAGCCATTCAAGCACAGGATACACAGTTGATAACAGAGAAGTACTACTATAGTTTATATAAACAAGCTGCTGTGTAGCCATGGGGGCAGCCATTCAAGCACAGAATATACAGAAGATAACAGATAAGTACTACTATAGTTTATATAAGCAAGCTGCTGTGTGGCCATTGGGGCAGCCATTCAAGCACAGGATACACAGTAGATAACAGATAAGTACTACTATAGTTTATATAAACAAGCTGCTGTGTAGCCATGGGGGCAGCCATTCAAGCACAGGATACACAGTAGATAACAGAGAAGTACTACTATAGTTTATATAAGCAAGCTGCTGTGTGGCCATTGGGGCAGCCATTCAAGCACAGGATACACAGTAGATAACAGATAAGTACTACTATAGTTTATATAAACAAGCTGCTGTGTAGCCATGGGGGCAGCCATTCAAGCACAGGATACACAGTAGATAACAGATAAGTACTACTATAGTTTATATAAACAAGCTGCTGTGTAGCCATTGGGGCAGCCATTCAAGCACAGGATACACAGTAGATAACAGATAAGTACTACTATAGTTTATATAAACAAGCTGCTGTGTAGCCATAGGGGCAGCCATTCAAGCACAGGATACACAGTAGATAACAGATAAGTACTACTATAGTTTATATAAACAAGCTACTGTGTAGCCATGGGGGCAGCCATTCAAGCACAGGATACACAGTAGATAACAGATAAGTACTACTATAGTTTATATAAACAAGCTGCTGTGTAGCCATGGGGGCAGCCATTCAAGCACAAGATACACAGTAGATAATGGATAAGTACTACTATAGTTTATATAAACAAGCTGCTGTGTATAATACGGTAATTAAGATGCAGGACAGTGGGGTGGGCAGTAGATGTGTTATTTACTGTGTATCCTGTGCTTGAAGGGCTGCCCCCATGGCTACACAGCAGCTTGTTTATATAAACTATAGTAGTACTTATCTGTTATCTACGATGTATCCTGTGCTTGAATGGCTGCCCCCATGGCTACACAGCAGCTTGTTTATATAAACTATAGTAGTACTTATCTGTTATCTACTGTGTATCCTGTGCTTGAATGGCTGCCCCCATGGCTACACAGCAGCTTGTTTATATAAACTATAGTAGTACTTATCTGTTATCTACTGTGTATCCTGTGCTTGAATGGCTACCGCCATGGCTACACAGCAGCTTGTTTATATAAACTATAGTAGTACTTATCTGTTATCTACTGTGTATCCTGTGCTTGAATGGCTGCCCCCATGGCTACACAGCAGCTTCTTTATATAAACTATAGTAGAGTTTCTGAAGCAAACACACCAGTTGTACCAGTGCAGGGCAACACTACATTATATTCATTCTTTTAAAACACTTTAAATTATTTTAACTTTCCTCCTACTTTAAGGAGCAGTTGGATGATGCTTGTGTGTTCATGAGAGGACCCCCCCCCATACGCTGTCTCTTTAACTACCCAACTGTATTTTCTCAGGTTTTATTGGTTACTGGTTGATGCTGTCCATGCTGTTATTAGTCCATGGTTTATGCAGAGGGCATTGGTTGCTTTGTGGTACATAGGTATTTGTTATGTGAAGGACAAACTGCATCATCTCAGTGATTTTTCAGTTGAATAATATCGCCCAGTAGAAGACATATCATTGCCAGCTGTCCTTCTATATACCCTGATTTCCCCCGATTTCCCATCAAGTGGTACTCAGCCCACAAGCAGGAAGCAGAGAAGATAAAAATATCAGTAAGTTCTATATGTGCAGCTCACTGGGGTTTTATTGTACAGTAATTTATAGAGCAATTCTATAGAAATGTGAATAAATAAGGGAGACTGGGGAAATGTTACTGATTGTCTCATTTCTGTATGTGTGCCTTGTACATAAGGTTTGTATGTGCTGCATTCTGTATTTTTTTTATTATAAATAAATATTTCTGTCACAAAGCCTCTCCTATTCATATTCCAGTCTCTTATTCAAATCAATGCATGGTTGCTAGGGGAATTTGTACCCTAGGAACCAGACTGCTGAAATTGAAAACTAGAGAGCCGCTGAATAAAAAAGCAAAATAACTTAAAAACGACAAATAAAACATGAAAACCGATTGCAAATTGTCTTTTAACATCACTCTCTATATCAGTGGTCCCCAACCAGTAGCTTTCGAGAAACATGTTGCTCACCAGCCCCTCAGATGCTGCTCACAGTGGCATCAAAGCAGGTGATATTTTTGAATTCCTGGATTAGAGGCAAGTTTTGGTTGTATATAAACCAGATGTACTGTCAAACAGAGCCTCCTGTAGGCTGCAAGTCCATATAGGGGCTACCAAACAGCCTGTCACAGCTATTATTTGACATCCCCATGGACTTTTTATGCTTGTGTTGCTCTCCAACTGTTTTTTACATTTAAATGTGGCTCGGCAGTAACAAAGGTTGTAAGTACTACTATAGTTTATATAAACAACCTGCTGTGTAGCCATGGGGGCAGCCATTCAAGCACAGGATACACAGTTGATAACAGAGAAGTACTACTATAGTTTATATAAATAACCTGCTGTGTAGCCATGGGGGCAGCCATCCAAACACAGGATAAACAGTAGATAACAGATAAGTACTACTATAGTTTATATAAGCAAGCTGCTGTGTAGCCATGGGGGCAGCCATTCAAGCACAGGATACACAGTTGATAACAGAGAAGTACTACTATAGTTTATATAAACAAGCTGCTGTGTAGCCATGGGGGCAGCCATTCAAGCACAGGATACACAGTAGATAACAGATAAGTACTACTATAGTTTATATAAACAAGCTGCTGTGTAGCCATGGGGGCAGCCATTCAAGCACAGGATACACAGTAGATAACAGATAAGTACTACTATAGTTTATATAAACAAGCTGCTGTGTAGCCATGGGGGCAGCCATTCAAGCACAGGATACACAGTAGATAACAGATAAGTACTACTATAGTTTATATAAACAAGCTGCTGTGTAGCCATGGGGGCAGCCATTCAAGCACAGGATACACAGTAGATAACAGATAAGTACTACTATAGTTTATATAAACAAGCTGCTGTGATGTCACTGGGTGGGGCACCTGACATCACAGGAAGGGGAGTGTGTTGTTGCAGAGAGAGAGGCACATGCAGTTGTGTGCGGGTCAATGACGTGGCAATTGTCAATTGGCCTGATCACCGCATCTATCAAGGAGAATCCTGCCCGATTTTCATGATTTGTAAAACCGGGCAGGCAGTTTTGACTAAGGCAGCAAGTTTATCAAGTTTTATTTCTTAACAGTTTTTCTGCCCCCGCCAACTTCTAATGATGTCACTTCTGGTTTGCAGCAACAGCACTTCCTGTTTAATGGTGGTCAGTGGTTGATGGATTGGGTTGAGTATAAGGCAGTTGTTGGTCGGGTTGGGTCAAGTAGCAGGTCCAAGCAAGTAAAAATATTGGCCTGGGCACAGGTTGTGGGTCAGGTCTGGGTTTCAAAAATTGGTTCTGTGCAGAACTCTTAACAGACATACCTCCCAACACAAAAAAGAGAAAGAGAAATATAATGAAATGCTGAGGATAGTTTGGCAGTTTTTTGGCCATGCCCACTTTTAGGCTATGCCCCAAAACAACATGCCCATTTAACAAAAAACCACACCCATTTTGTATGTTTGGAATGGCAGCATCAGATACACAAAGCGCATCAGAAAGTCGACAAGGCCTCACTATATTATGACCATACGCATTCCACAACATACTATGGCACCTGCATTTCATGAGAGTGAGACCACTGCAGAAATGGCCAATAAACACTCCATTGACCCTAGATATGCCATTAAAATCACTGGAGAATTGGCCAATGAGAACTCCATTAATCCCAGACTTGCCAGTAAGATCACTGCAGAAATGAACAATATATTAACCCTAGATAGGCCAGTAAGATCACTGCAGAAATTTCCAATGACCAGTGAATTAACCCTAGGTATGCCAATAAGATCACTGCAGAATATTAACTGGATTTAGATCCTAATAGTTCACATCTCACAGTCTGTATCCACTGCGATTAGGTGCTGCGCTGTTCAATGGTTAGTATCCACCTTTTGGAAATGATTTGAGATTAAATTATTTAGATCCACATATGTGACAAGTATCTGGTGCACATAATGGTAATGTATCAAATTAATTTGTTTGCCCCAAAATAGAGTAAAACCCAAAGTGGACCAAATGACAGGCAGTTTTAATGTATAGGGCTTCCTCTATTAAATGAGTGTCAGCTTATGCACCATCAGACAATCAATATACTTTAATATAAGGTTCTTTGAACTGTGTGTAAAACAATATTCAATCCAAGTGTAATTGCCACATTCTACCTAAAGGTGTCACTCACGTTCATATTTCTAAAAATTTGATGGGTCAAAATCACAATACTTTGTTTCAATATAATTAAAACATTCTCACAAAAAGTATCAATAGTATGAATACAAACATTCATTGTGAGAGTGATATCCAGTTAATATATATGCATTATATCATTCTATACGTTATATTATAATGATACAGGATAAACTGGCTGATCAAGTGTAAATATGATATTATAATGATATTATAACAATACAGGATAAACTTGCACCATTGGACAAGGTTTTTCTGGGAGGCAGAAAGAGCTAATCCGCTTGGGCATGTGCAAGTGGAGGTAATGCTTTCAATTAGGGATGCACCGAATCCAGGATTCGGCCAAGATTCGGCCTTTTTCAGGCAGATTCGGATTCGGCCGAATCCTTCTGCCCGGCCGAATCCTAATTTGCATATGCAAATTAGGGATGGGGAGGGAAATCACGTGACGTTTCGTCACAAAACAAGGAAGTAAATTTTTTCCCCCTTCCCAACCCTAATTTGCATATGCAAATTAGGGTTCAGATTCGGTTCGGTATTCGGCCAAATCTTTCACAAAGGATTCGGGGGTTCGGCCGAATCCAAAATAGTGGATTCGGTGCATCCCTACTTTCAATACATTCATTTCTGCAGTGATCTTACTCGCATGTCTGGGGTTCTCGTTTATGTTTATTTTTATGGTCACAGTATTGGGGAGGTATGCTGAATCCACTCATATAATATACATTGCTACTACCCTGCTAATTCTGTGTCCTTTTTATGGAACCACCGGCTTTTATATGCTGTGGATGGGAATTTTCGGCTCAAATCATGGTATCTGCAATTTGTTTCTCTGCAACACGTCACTCACAACCCCTTGGATGTTGCTCCCAGTGACCTCAAAGAAAGTGCTAATTTTTCAATTTCACCTTTGGGGCACATTTTGGTTGTATAAAAACCAGGTGTACTGCCAGAGTCTCCTGTAGGCTGCCAGTCCACATAGGGGCTACTAATAGCCAATCACAACCCTTATTTTGCACCATTTTGCTCTCCAACTCTTTTTACATCTGCCTGTGGCTCACTGGTAAAAATGTTGTGGACTGATGTTATACACAGTAACAGCTCACTGTGTGTTCACGGCCTGCCCACACCAAAAAAAAAACGATTTTCTATGTAGCACCTATAAAAAGCACCAATGTCAATCAACAAACAGACATGATTTTAAATGTACTACAGACTTAGAATGCTAATGGATAGTGTAGGACTCATGTTTAATGAAGGGCCTGGAGGTGGCACGGGAGCTTATATACTTTGTGCAAACTCCTTATTTTTTTGTAACAATTTTTTTAAAAGGCAAACTGTGCCTCCTGCTTCTTTTTGTGTACAGATAATGGCTTTTCATAATTTCTAGCAGCTGGTAAACTCCAGAATGTGGGTTAGACCAAGAGTCAGTACAATGGTACGTCTAGTCAATGTCACAGAGCACTGGGGACTTCCTCGTGTTTCATCAACAGCGGTCTCTATTCAGCTTGTGTTAGATGAGCAGTGTTGCACTACAGGCCCAGTCCCAGCAGGCCCCTATGTGAAGCCCAGAGCCTGCTGTGAGATGCCACAGACAATCACTATATAGTGTGCCTATAGGGGGATGCATGGACCCCTTTGTACTTGAAATGCAAGGCACTATTTTAAATCCCAGTCCAGACCTAGAGTCTGGCAGTTTTAACTGGAGGAACCTGATACTCTTTTCAAAAGGTTCAAAAGTGACCAGGATTGCAATAGGGGTGGCTTATTTTCTTGGGGTTTGTTCAGTTGTTTACAGGGGCGATTCTGGGGCTGCCTCTGTCTGAAACAGGAGCCCAGATGCTACCTCCCCCCTCCCATTCCAACCTTAAAATTAGTATCAGAGCTGGTCAAAAGGGGCAGCATCTCTAGTGCAATTGCGTTCTCTGCACTAGCAGAACCAAATTTCTGGCTTAAAACCCAAATATTCAGCTCTAAAAGTTACAAAGGCAGCTTTTTGCCGCCCCTTTTAAAGGAGACATCATTCATAGATGTTATTAGGGATGCACCGAATCCACTTTTTTGGATTCGGCCGAACCCCCGAACCTTCACGAAGGATTCGGCTGAATACCGAACCGAATCCGAACCCTAATTTGCATAAGCAAACTAGGGGTGGGAAGGGGAAAACATTTTTTACTTCCTTGTTTTCTGACAAAAAGTCAAGCAATTTCCCTCCCCCGCCCCTAATTTGCATATGCAGATTAGGATTCGGATTTGGTTCGGCTGGGCAGAAGGATTCAGCCGAATCCGAATCTTGCTGAAAAAGGCCGAATCCTGGCCGAATCCTGAACCGAATCCTGGATTCGGTGCATCCCTAGATGTTATGAACGCAATGAAAAATCTCAGCTGTCAATCAAATATCACTTTAAGTTTAACTTTACTTTCACTTTTGATATCGCATAAAAATGATCTTTCGTCTTAATGGACAATTGATCCGGAAACCTTGATGTATCGTGTGGTGATGTTGCGCAATCCCCCGGAAATAACGTCACAGCAGTCGTTCTCAGCTGGGGTCCAGTATTCTGCCTCCCTCTACAATGGCCAGTGGTTTATTATACACCAAGGCAAAAGGTGGTCTTACAATATATCCAATCAATGAGCATGTTATGCTATGAATCAATTGCTGGAACCAGCACACAGACACATGTCCATAGAAGAGGGGGGGAAGGTAGACTGCCCTAGGCAAACAAAAGACACCAGGACAAAAGGCACTTCCCCCAGTAATATACATATACACAGACACAGTGATCTTAGCAAGGCTTGTACTGATCTTGTAAAAATTCACCTTTGTTCAGTGGTCCGTATTCCTCAATCCCAACCAGCACCACACCCGGAATGCTGCAGTCATGCTTGATGAACACAAATCGGATGGGAATCGGAATGATCGGGCGACTGTGCAAAGGTCGGTCGTAAAGACGCTTATCCCGCATCGGTGGCGGCCATATGGCGAAATATGAAAAATTTCCATGTCACTTTCCATTCAGCACTTACTAGATGTCACTGCTCTCCCCACATTCCCCCGTTCTCTTTACTGTATAATTGTGTAGCCAGGGCATGGGGATGGACATCAGGTCCCCCATTCTGGTGCACAAACAAGATTCTGAAATGATACAAGGCTTGTCTTAATAACAGTGTCCACAAAATGGCTCCTGCCTGCTTGTTATAATTATGAATTCCCAGACTGAAGGAAACAAGATTCAAATAATTTATACAGTGTAATTAAAGTTCATTTTGCTTGACTAATGTGGTAAAATAGGATTTCGAATAATTTTTTCGGGTGACAGGTAACTGGCCGCTCACTGCCACCTGAGGCAAAGTTCTTGCCTCCCCCGACTTCAGTAGAGATGGCGCAAACTGTTCGCCGGCGAACTTGTTCGCGCGAACATCGGGTGTTCGCGCTCGCCGGAAGTTCCATTTTGGGTTCGCCATTGTTGGCGCTTTTTTTTGCCCTCTCACCCCAGACCAGCAGGTACATGGCAGCCAATCAGGAAGCTCTCCCCTGGACCACTCCCCTTCCCTATAAAAACCGAAGCCCTGCAGCGTTTTTTCACTCTGCCTGTGTGTGCTGAAGAGATTGTGTAGGGAGAGAGCTGCTGCCTGTTAGTGATTTCAGGGACAGTTGAAAGTTTGCTGGCTAGTAATCGTGTTGATACTGCTCTGTTATTGGAGGGACAGAAGTCTGCAGGGGTTTGAGGGACATTTAAGCTTAGGTAGCTTTGCTGGCTAGTAATCTACCTTCTACTGCAGTGCTCTGTATGTAGCTGCAGTGGGCAGCTGTCCTGCTTCTGATCTCATCTGCTGACTGCTGCAATAACAGTAGTCCTTGTAAGGACTGCTTTTATTTATTTTTTTGTTCCAATACAGAGCAGTATCAAGCAGATTACTAGCCAGCAAACTTACTATCATCTGTCCCTGAAATCACTAACAGCTCTCCCCCTACACTATCTCTTCCAAGCACACACAGGCAGATTTTTCAGATACATTTTTGCCCTTGATCCCCCTCTGGCATGCCACTGTCCAGGTCGTTGCACCCTTTAAACAACTTTAAAATCATTTTTCTGGCCAGAAATGTCTTTTTTAGATGTTAAAGTTCGCCTTCCCATTGAAGTCTATGGGGTTCGCGAACCGTTCGCGAACCGCTCGCATTTTTGCGCAAGTTCGCGAATATGTTCGCGAACTTTTTTTCCGACGTTCGCTACATCCCTAGACTTCAGTAGAACAGTCATTTATAGAGAAATTATTATATGGAATTAACAAGGGAGGCAAGGGGATGTCTCTGTCTCATTTCTATTTCTGTGCCTTGTATAAATGGTTTGTGTCCGCTGTGACGTTCTGTCTATATATTTATTTTTAAGAAATATACATTTCTGTCACAGAGCTATAATCGCTCTCTTAGAATATCTTCAGTTATTATTTCCTTATGCTTCACTTTCCTCAAACCACTCCCTGCCTCTCATTCTGCACCCAAACAGGCCAATGTATCACACACAGGTCAGCCAGTGTCCAGTAGAATTGAGTATGGGCCACCTTCTGCTGTCAATCTAACTGATGGAAATGTGGGCAGTTATGCAACAACTGATGACCAGAAGCAGAAAGTGAGAAAAGCGAAGCTGCAAAAAGTGAATCATTGTAGTGCTGAGACAATGGATTAATTCTTTTCCTATTGTGTTACAATCCAACTGCAAGAAATGCGTGTGGAGCATGAAGCTCTGCCCCTTTTCCTTTCTGAGCTCTCCTTCTCTCTCTCCGACTGTGAAGACCTTAAAGAGGTGCCTATTGCATGTCTGAGCATGCCCAGTAGAGAGAAGTTGGCGCGGGAAGGGGAGCTCAAAGAGGAAAAGGGGTGGAGCTAGACAAGGAAGTAACGAGAAGAGCTGCAGTTGAAATGTTTTTGATACAGAAAGAGTTTAAATTGAATGCAGATGAAGAAGCAGAAGAGAAGGGGAGCTCGGGAAGGGAAAGGGGTGGAGCTAGACAAGGAAGTAACTAAAAGAGCTGCAGTTGAGATGTTTTTGATTTAAATTGAATGCAGATGAAGGTATATTATTCCTGCTGTTTAGTGTAATTTTATGGGATTTAAAAATAAATCCTTTAACAGGGCAAACAGGGTAATTAAAGCTCCTCCATGTTTGGTCCTTGTGAGGTACATAATCAGATTAGTAGTGCCCAGATAATCCCCCTGTGTACTGCAGGGCCGGAACTAGGGGTAGGCAGCGTAGGCATGTGCCTAGGGCGCAAAGCTGGGAGGCGCCAGGCACGTACCTGCTCTGTCGTCTACCCCATGTCCGGTCGCATGTCTCCCCTTGTATTTGCACTTGTGCGCATGCGCGCATGGCAATTCGCACTTCCACGCATGCGCACACGGTGGTGCACACGAGCGTCAATTTGTGCATGCACACAAAAGTACCGGTTCGCGCATGCTCGCACTCGGTCAGCGCTAGCCCAGAAAAGCTGCCTAGGGTGCCTGTTGGGGCTAGACAGACCTGGTGTACTGGACTCCTGCTTATCTATAAGGCCACAGAAAATGGCTGAAGGAAGGCAAATTGTTATACAGAGCTCATTGTCTTTGTTAATTAATTACAGGGGTTGTGGTATGTGTAAAAACAAAACAATACTCTATTACTGTAAAAACAACTATGGATATTGATGCAGAATGTATTTTCAGCATAAATTGATTTATTTTGCTCATACTGCAAATGCCCATTTTTTTTTGTTTTCTCTATTTCAGTGGTTATAACAAAGCTGCCCCCATCGCTACACAGCAGCTTGTTTATAGAAACTATAGTAGTACTTATCTGTTATCTACTTTGTATCCTGTGCTTGAATAACTGCCCCCATGGCTACACAGCAGCTTGTTTATATAAACTATAGTAGTACTTATCTGTTATCTACTATGTATCCTGTGCTTGAAGGGCTGCCCATGGCTATACAGCAGCTTGTTTATATAATCTATAGTAGTACTTATCTGTTATCTACTGTGTATCCTGTGCTTGAATGGCTGCCCCCATGGCTACACAGCAGCTTGTTTATATAAACTATAGTAGTACTTATCTGTTATCTACTTTGTATCCTGTGCTTGAATAACTGCCCCCATGGCTACACAGCAGCTTGTTTATATAAACTATAGTAGTACTTATCTGTTATCTACTGTGTATCCTGTGCTTGAAGGGCTGCCCATGGCTATACAGCAGCTTGTTTATATAAACTATAGTCTTTTTGAAGCAAACACATAACTTTTACCAATGCAGGGCAGCAATATATATATATATATATATATTATATATATATTTAATAAACTTTAATTTTGTTGGTGTTACTGTTCCTTTAAGACAACACATATATGTCAGGTAGAACTCAACTTCCACCAGCTATGCAAAATCAGTCCTTGTCCCTTTATGGCAAAGGTCTTCAGAATTATAGGGCTACGGTCCCCCTTTGCACCTGTTGAACACAATTGAATATTAACAGGGTTAAACAAAACAAAAAAATTAAAAAAGTAATTAAAGGAAAAACTATACCCCCAAAACAATGTATGTCTCTATAAAAAGATATTGCATAAAACAGCTCATATGACAAAAACCCTGCTTCATGTAAATAAACCATTCTCATAATAAAATACTTTTTTTTGTAGTCATGTATGTGCCATTGGATAATGCTAAATAGGAAATTGCCATTTTAAAAAATAAGGGCAGCCCCCTGGGATCATACCATTCACGGTGCACACAAACATACCAACAAACCATACTTGTTAGGTCACATGAGCCAATGAACAGACAGAGTTCTGTCTTTTGCTTCCACACTTCTTCCTGTTACAGTTAGAGCTGCAGTATTTCTGGTCAGGTGATCTCTGAGGCAGCACACAGACCATCACAAAATGGTGGTTCAAGGCAATAGATGTAAAAGGACAATATTTACTTAAGTATGGATTCTTTAAAGGGGTGGTTCACCTTTAAAGTAACTCTTAGTATGTTATAGAACGACCAATTCTAAACAAATTTTCAATTGTTTTTTATTATTTATTTTTTATAGTTTTATAGTAGTTATTTGTCTTTTTCTTCTAATTCTTTGCAGCTTTAAAATGGCTTCTAAAAAAAACAAATGCTCTGTAAGGCTGCAAATGTATTGTTATTGCTACTTTTTATTACTGATTGGAATTCATATTCCAGTCTCTTATTCAAATCAATGAATGGTTGCTAGGGTAATTTGGGCCATAGTTACCAGATTGCTCAAAATGCAAATTGAAGAGTTGCTGAATAAAAAGCTAAATAACTCAAAAACCTTCAATAATAAAATATTAAAACAAATTGCAAATTATCTCAGAATATCACTCTCTACATCATATTAAAAGTTATCTCAGAGGTGAACAACCCCTTTAATTTGCCACTTAATATGCTATATTATATATGTGTAGGGATTTGTAAAATAGCCACCCTTAGTATTATTGTCAGGTAGTCCCTCCATGTTATGGACACCTAACTGGGTCCTAAAATACAGTTGGGAGGGGTACTGTTTGCTCTTTCTGCTCTAAGCTAGGCCCGTTGCTGCTTCTCACAGTGACCAGCAGATGGCACTGTGCTGGGATATAAAAGGCTATGAAGCCATGCTTTCAGGTCCATTTTGTGTTAGCTCTGACCTGAACAGGCAGACAGAGCTCTGTGGAACCTAGACAGGTCAGGTCTAGTAAGAATAGGCTACTCACCGTTATAGGTCACTCTAGGAGTGACAGATAGACAGGTTATTTAGCTGAGCAGCTCAAGGCTCTGACGAGGAGAGTCAGAGGGATTAAGATCCCGGGTACTAATAGCCCAGAAGTAGGGACTAAGTGTATAGGAACAGGGTAGATAGATTCCCCTCAGGTTCCACTTAGGGAAAAGGCTGAAAGCTGGGTGTACCTTTATTGCTGCTGAGCTTGTCCTCTTGCCTGTGGGGACTAATACTGACCATATGGTGCTGTGAGTATTGCCTATTCAATGTGATTCTAAATCCTGTCATGCTCTATTGTATACTCCACTGAGGATTGTGTATGTTCAATAAACCAGTTCATGTTTAAGTTATAAGAACCACTGGCACCCAATTATTATACCCTGAATCCAGTTACAGTTGCACTACACCCTGCCTCCACACCATTGCGAGGGCTCACTCCCTAAGATTCGGAGCACATTTATTGGGAGTGGAGCTCAATAGTGGTGTTCAACACACATAATTTACAATAGCGCTACATATGCTTAAGTATTCAATTTGGGGTATAGTTTTCCTTTAACCATTGCTTAATTCAAGTAACTCCTCGATTACATTCCCCAAAGCGGAAGCTTCCCCCAGGAACAATAGGGTTAAAGCGCGGAATTCCTTCTCCATAGTACAAAGATACATTAGTGCACATCTTTCAAATGAATCCCCTTTCTAGTTTTCAACTGGTTGTTTCTGTTCTCCATTAGAGGGTCCTGCTGGTGCGTTTTCCAGTGTGATGTTCTGAGAATCCATTTTTGTTTTCTTTCTGCACAATATTATTACAACTATTATTGCAACCGCTGCTGCAATGAATACAATACATAGTATCACAATACATATGTGGGCACGTGTATCCCTGCCTGAAAAAAAAAGTATATTAATTATTTTAGATTCGCACAGAACACATGGAAAAGCGAGACAGATATAAGTCGGTAGTTGGCAGTTGGGGGTGACAGTTTTGCTGAACAGGATCAGTGCAGTGGGACAGTAAGGAAAAACATTAAAAATATTAGAAAGACTGTGTAGTACCCTCAATACAGTTTCTCTTTCCCTAATCCTTCACATTAGGACAACTCCCTGTTTGTGAGTCTGAACCTACCTGCTGATTACCCCACCCCACAGCAGAGTTTTCCTGGCCTTTTTGGTTGAGGCCACATATTTGGTCAAGCCAAACTTTTCTCATGACAATGTTAGCGATGTCAACATGAGTCTGAAATAATCTGGGCACATGGCTCTCCCTACCCCCAAAAACTGTACCCCTTCTGCCCTGTTCTGCACCACCCATGCTTTCTGTTTCACTGCTTCAGAGCTTTGTGGGTGACAATTCCATGAATTTAGATAACCAGATGATAAGGCAAGGGGAGGTTAAATTATACTGACAGCCCTGAAAAATACAGAGAAGGAACAGTAACATCAAAAATTAGTGTTTTAAAGTCATAAAAATATAATGTAGAGTTGCCCTGCACTGGTAAAATTGCTGTGTTTGCTCCAGAAATACTACTATAGTCAGGGCCACTTCAAGGGTGAAACCCTTGCCTCAGGCGCAGGGCCGGATTTACATAGAGGGCGCCCCTAGGCCCACTGCCGTTCGTCGCCCCTGTCCCCTCCCCTTTATTCACGCAAATTTTCATCATCAATGGGGAAATTTAAAAAATCATTGTATCTCCAATGCATCCCCAGTGTTTTTGAACCAATGTGGGTGTGGTTGGGCAGCATGCCGCCCCCCTAAAATCCTGCCGCCCTAGGCCCGGGCCTTGGTGGCCTTTCCACAAATCCAGGCCTGCTCAGGCGGCAGCGAGCGGCTAGTTACAAGGGGCGGCAAAAAGCCGCCTCTTGTAACCTTAAGAGCCGAACTTCCGGGTTTTAGCCCGGAAATTCGGCTCTGCTAGTGCAAAGAGCGCTATTGCACTCAATGCACTAGCGATACTGCCCCCTGAAACCCGCTCTGACGCTAATTTTTAAGTGCGGAGTGGGAGAGGAGGGGGCGGCAGCAGCCCCAGAATCGGCGCTGACTATAGTTTATATAAACAAGCTGCTGTGTAGCCATGGGGGCAGCCATTCAAGCACAGGATACACAGTAGATAACAGATAAGCACTACTATAGTTTATATAAACAAGCTGTGTAGCCATGGGGGCAGCCATTCAAGCACAGGATACACAGTAGATAACAGATAAGTACTACTATAGTTTATATAAACAAGCTGCTGTGTAGCCATGGGGGCAGCCATTTAAGCACAGGATACACAGTAGATAACAGATAAGTGCTACTATAGTTTATATAAACAAGCTGTGTAGCCATGGGGGCAGCCATTCAAGCACAGGATACACAGTAGATAACAGATAAGTACTACTATAGTTTATATAAACAAGCTGCTGTGTAGCCATGGGGACAGCCATTCAAGCACAGGATACACAGTAGATAACAGATAAGTACTACTATAGCTTATATAAACAAGCTGCTGTGTAGCCATGGGGGCAGCCATTCAAGCACAGGATACACAGTAGATAACAGATAAGCACTACTATAGTTTATATAAACAAGCTGTGTAGCCATGGGGGCAGCCATTCAAGCACAGGATACACAGTAGATAACAGATAAGTACTACTATAGTTTATATAAACAAGCTGCTGTGTAGCCATGGGGGCAGCCATTTAAGCACAGGATACACAGTAGATAACAGATAAGTGCTACTATAGTTTATATAAACAAGCTGTGTAGCCATGGGGGCAGCCATTCAAGCACAGGATACACAGTAGATAACAGATAAGTACTACTATAGTTTATATAAACAAGCTGCTGTGTAGCCATGGGGACAGCCATTCAAGCACAGGATACACAGTAGATAACAGATAAGTACTACTATAGCTTATATAAACAAGCTGCTGTGTAGCCATGGGGGCAGCCATTCAAGCACAGGATACACAGTAGATAACAGATAAGTACTACTATAGGTTATATAAACAAGCTGCTGTGTAGACATGGGGGCAGCCATTCAAGCACAGGATACACAGTAGATAACAGATAAGTACTACTATAGTTTATATAAATAAGCTGCTGTGTAGCCATGGGGGCAGCCATTCAAGCACATGATACACAGTAGAGAACAGATAAGTACTACTATAGTTTATATAAACAAGCTGCTGTGTAGCCATGGGGGCAGCCATTCAAGCACATGATACACAGTAGAGAACAGATAAGTACTACTATAGTTTATATAAACAAGCTGCTGTGTAGCAATGGGGGCAGCCATTCAAAGGAGAAAAGGCTCAGGTTACACAGCAGATAGCAAATAAACTCTGTCTGTCTAATGGTGTTATCTGTTATCCATTAGTTAACCTGTGCCATATAGCCGTTTTCCAATATCCGCCATTGCTTCACTGCAGCTTGTTTATATAAACTATAGTAATGTTTCTGAAGCAAACAGATCAGTTTTACCAGTGCAGGGCAACAATACACAATATTTTCATTACTTTAAAACACTTTCAGTTTTTGGTGTTACTGTTCCTTTAAGCCAATTTAATACATTTTAGAAATTAAATTATTATAATAAAATCATTCAACTTTTTAAACTAGGTGCATTTCATGTTTACATTTTTTTAGTACACTTAAGGTATGGTGATCCAATTTATGGAAAGACCTTGGCAAACCAAGGTCCTGAGCATTCTGGATAACAGATCCCATATATGTGTATTTGTCAAAATTTTTTAATAAGTACTTACCAGTTACAGTGATAGATTGCTGAGTTGTAGACATTATCATCCCATTAAGTTTATGGAAAGCTTTACAGGTAACATTCGCCACAGATAATGATGATTCCTTCACCGTCACATTACAGTCCCACTTTGGATTTTCGCAGACTTGTTCCCCATTTAAACCAATCACTACATTGTATTGATCTGGATGATCATTGGTTAGCACACAGAAAACTCTTATGGTTCCACCCAAAAGCACTTTGGAATCAGAGAGAGTGAGGTTGATTTTTGCAGACTCTGGAGGGAAAAGAAAAGCTTTTTATAGCCGACCCTATAAAGCCTGTACAATTGTAACTGTGGAAAATGAAGAGCAACTCCTCTTCCACATACACTGGACAACATGGTTCACGATAGCTTACATTTTCCAGTATGTCCAATATGTACTGATATCCATGGTACAATATATGGATTGGGGTTGTCTCCAACACAGCATTAGATTGGGGGGTCTGGGGCCCACTGTGGCTGCCATTTCAGGGGGGAATGCAAATGCAACGTTTCAGGGAATAAAATCCCCTTTGTCAAGCATGCTTGACAAAGGGGATATTATTCCCTGAAACGTTGCACTTGCATTCCGCTTTGAAATAAAATTTGGAAGAATTCCTTTAGTCCTGTGTGCCATCAGATTTTGTTGAGTTGTACCCTGTCGTGAGGTGGCCGAGCCTCTACCCTTGTGCACCAGGCGTCTTTGTCTTTCTACATGGTGTGTGAGGTCCTGCACTGCTTTGAACCTGCCATTTCAGGGACCCCTCACCTCCATGGGCTCCAGTTTCTAACTCCTTCCACCCAGCCGTAACTCCTCTCTGCCACAACCACAACCTCTCTTCACCCCCACCAGCACCTTCCTTATTTTCTCTTCTCAGGGCCTGTTGGGAGGTCTGGGGACTTACCACCCGAGACCTGGGCCCTTGATGCCTACCAACCTATCTGGTGGTCACTCTTAGTTCATAAAAAGGATACAGACAACTGATTAGACCAGGGGTCAGCAACCTTTACTATCAAAAGAGCCAATTTGCCCCCTCTTCCACTAAAGAAAAATAGTCTTGAGCCGCAAAACATAAAACAGATTATAAACTTTTAAAAGTTTTAACCTTTTTTTAATTTTAATTGTTACAACAACAGAATACAACAAATAGAAGTGTGTATGTGTAGGCCTACTTTGAAATAAATTAAACACTGAATAGCCCTATTAAATGGCAGTGTTCTCATCTGTCTAATGTAAATTCTGTTTCTGAAGCTCCATGCTGATCTTCCCTCTATTGTCTTGAGTTTGTGACCACGGTAAGGACCACGATGAATCATCTTGCTGCGACTTTGTCTTGCCTGTCACTCCTGGGACATCTTTACAGCCCTGCGAGGGGGTATAGCCAACCTGAGCTGCAAGACTGAGCCGCAGCAAGCAGGATGAAGAGCCGCATGAGGCTCCGGAGCCTCAGGTTGCCTACCTCTGGATTAGACCATCCAGGGGCTACAAACACACTACCATCCAAAATCATAGAATAACTTTCTGTTAGGTTAGACCAGTGATCCCCAACCAGTAGCTTGTGAGCAACATGTTGCTCTCCAACCTCTTGAATGTTGCTCCCAGTGGCCTCAAAACAGGTGCTTATTTTTGCATTCCAGACTTGGAAACAAGTTTTAATTGTGTTATATGTGTTAGTTGTGTATAGTGCCAAGAAGAGCCTCCTGTAGGCTGCCAGTCTACATAGAGCTACCAAATATCCAATCACAGCAATTATTTTGCACCCCTAGGGACTTTTTGATCCTTGTGTTGCTCCCCAACTCTTTTTACATCTGAATGTGGCTCACGGGTAAAAAAGGTTGGGGACGCCTGGGTTAGACCATAGATGGTTAGATCATAGATATGATCAAACTGGGGATAGCCTCAGTTTGGGAACATGTGCCCTACGAACGGCTCTATCTGAAATTTTCCATACGTTAGCCCAGTTTTCTATATTATCACAATCTCCAACAGTCTTGCTCTAGAAGGCATAGAAACCTCATCTAGTCTGACCAGGCTAAATCAAATGACTGGTATCTTACCATAGATGTGAATATCTTTAGTGTCTTCTACAGAGAGACCCAGAAGTTCAGCTTTGCAATGAAGTTGATAAGTGTTAATGGAAGGGAAATACCCGGGAGGTATTGAGGCAAGTCCTACCACTGAGCCATCAGCCTTCTTGTATTGACTCACATCAAGAGTTGTATTGTTGAAGAGCATTGCCAAGGTCACATTGTCAGGGGGAAAAGCATCTGAGACTGCACAAATGAGTTTATGCTTGGTTCCAATCTCGATCCAGTGGTTAGCATTAAAGTATGGCTTTCCTGGTAGACCTAAAAGATATAGAATGTAACGTATTTTAAACAATTGATGGAGTTGGCTTTGGAGAAATCATGTTCCACTGTATATTGTCACAGCAAATCATGTTCACAGGAACAAGTGCAGTAGGCTGTTTTTTCCTACTCATCAATTAATGTATGGAATGATGGTCTGTGTCTTAAAGTAATGAACATGGTACAATTGGTGTGTTTGCTTCAGAAAAACTACTGTAGTGTATATAAAAAGCGACTGTATAGCAATTGGGGTAGCCATTTAAAGCTGAAAAAGGAGAAACGGCACAGAATACACAGCCGATTATACATAAACTATGTAGAATACAATGGTAAATCTGTTATATGCATATCCTGTGCTTGTATGGCTCCCCCCATGGCTACACAACAGCTTGTTTATATAAACTATAGTAGTACTTATCTGTTATCTACTGTGTATCCTGTGCTTGAATGGCTGCCCCCATGGCTACACAGCAGCTTGTTTATATAAACTATAGTAGTACTTATCTGTTATCTACTGTGTATCCTGTGCTTGAATGGCTGCCCCCATGGCTACACAGCAGCTTGTTTATATAAACTATAGTAGTACTTATCTGTTATCTACTGTGTATCCTGTGCTTGTATGGCTCCCCCCATGGCTACACAACAGCTTGTTTATATAAACTATAGTAGTAAATCTCGGTTATCTACTGTGTATCCTGTGCTTGAATGGCTGCCCCCATGGCTACACAGCAGCTTGTTTATATAAACTATAGTAGTACTTATCTGTTATCTACTGTGTATCCTGTGCTTGAATGGCTGCACCCATGGCTACACAGCAGCTTGTTTATATAAACTATAGTAGTACTTATCTGTTATCTACTGTGTATCCTGTGCTTGAATGGCTGCCCCCATGGCTACACGGCAGCTTCTTTACATAAACTATAGTAGTACTTATCTGTTATCTACTGTGTATCCTGTGCTTGAATGGCTGCACCCATGGCTACACAGCAGTTTGTTTATATAAACTATAGTAGTACTTATCTGTTATCTACTGTGTATCCTGTGCTTGAATGGCTGCACCCATGGCTACACGGCAGCTTCTTTACATAAACTATAGTTGTATTTGTGACGCAAACACATTAGTTTTGCCAGTGCAGGGTAACAGCATTTTATATAGTCATTCCTTTAAAACTTCAAAAAAACAATTTTTAGTGTTACCATTATTTTAAAGGAGAATTCAATCCCCCAAATAAAGAAAAGTCCCTACCTACTAAGCAAGATAGTCCCCCTCCCTGCGTCTCCTCACATAGTTCAATAGCCCTGAAAATGTCCCTAAACTAATATATCCTGGATATTTCTTATTCTTTGGGTCCTTTTTGGCAATTCGGGTCCTTCTCGACAATTTCCGGCACTTTTGGCGCATGCACAATCGGTACAAACCAGAAGACTGCTCCAACTGTGTATGCTCCAATATGGCGCTCTATTACAGATGAAGACTGGCAATCTGGAAGATGGCAACCGAAAGCTCTGCTGCGCTTACTCTGCACTGTTAGGTGAGAATTATTTTAGGGACATTATTGACGTATGCAAGGGGGAAGCAGCAGCGCCGGATTTCACAGAGGCGCGCCCCTAGGCCGCGCGGTCCGAACAGGCGGCCGCGCGGTCCTAGCGCCCACCCCACCTCACTTTACCAGCGCGCCGGCGAAAAAACGCTGGCGCAGCTGCTGTAAATGAATAATGCGGCTGGGCGGCATGCCGCCCCTATTTTTCTGCCGCCCTAGGCCCGGGCCTATGCGGCCTTGCCGCAAATCCGGGCCTGGGAAGCAGGGAGGGGGACTATCTAGCTTAGTAGGTAGGGCTTCTCTTATTTGGGGGGAGTTCTCCTTTAAGTTTACCTACCCAGAATGCTTTGTGCTTTCATTAGCATCAATAAGGGTAAGGATAACTTAGAGTTGAACATAGCAGATATGTGTCCTTTGCAGGTATTTAAATGTTCGCTTTTCTTTCTAGGGATGACTTTGTTTTTCTTGAACTGTTATATGAAATCCCAATAAATGTGGAAGCAGAAGGTTAAGTAAGTTAAACTGGAATGATCTCTGGAGTGCGGATGTCATAAGGGAAATAATCATTTCAAACGGCAAATATCCCCCTTAAGTCTACCGGCCCATAAGTCCTTATAGCAGTTCTAGTAAATTTCTTGACCAGAACCCAGTCTGACAATATGCAGTGAATCAAAAAGTACAAATACTCAGTGTGTGGTTTCAGAAAATTAATTAAGACACAAATACAATGTTGATTCAGGAACTGTTCTGATTGGCCAATTGGAGTGAGAAAGGAATATGATAAAGGCTGAGCACTGTCCCCCAGCAGCCCATTGTGACTGTACTCACCGAATGTTCTAACACTGACCCTGGATGACTCTACTATAACATTCCCAGGGTCTGTTCCCAGTGCAAGGGTGGCCTGGCAGGAGAAGTCCTTCATGTTGTCACTTCTCTGAGCTGTGATTGCAAATGTTACTGCTTCTGTAATGTTTCCATCTCGAGAGTCATCTTTAAACGTTTTCTGCTGAATCATTTCTTTCCCTCTGAAAACTGTGACCATGAGGTTCTGAATAGGGGCCACTCCATGTACAGTGCAGGTGACATCGTATGATTTCCCTTCTTCCAGCGTCTCCTCCATGTCTACCGTCACCAAACCTGGAATCTCTTAAATGATATTAAGAAAAAGTTGAGGAGAAGCGACTGGGCTGTTCCCATCTAATTATATATTATTCCAATTGATTGTATGACCCTGTGTTGGGCCATTCAGCTATCTGCCAAAGTATGGAATCTAATGTCCAAGATGTCTACTAATCTGCTGATGAAGCTATTGAGTTGAGTAGGTGGATCTATATTTTTTCTACCAGTTTAAATGCCATGGGATGTTATCTGGTGCTCTAAGGTCACAGTTCTTAATACAAGGGTATATCTATTCTCCTCTAAAGAAGCATTGTAGATCTGACTTCACCTCGAGCTCAATAAATGATGACTATCATTTAAATCCTTTAAAATTCTGTTCTTTTTTTAAAATTCTATTAACCAATCCAGTTAATAACCCCTTCCAGTTAAACTGACTGTAAAACAAATTCTTCCTTATCTATAACACCAATAAACAAAAAATAAAATATTTCCAGTTCGTCAAACTTTGTGAGGAAGACATTGAGGTCTGGTCAAAAAGGACGAAAAAATTATGAAAATCTCTGTCGCTAATGAGCGCAATGGTCTTTTGTGCTAACGAAGTATATTACATTCCCACTATATATTACATTCCCACTGTATTTGAATCAAATACACATAAAGGGAAATAACAAATTGCTTGTACAGAGGCACATCAATAGTCACATTGCCAAAGAAGCCAATAATGGTAGGGCCTGCTACTGCAACTGTCCTGCAGTAGGTGATATGTTAAATATGTATAAATATATAAGGGGATCATATAATAATCTCTCTAATGCTTTATTTACCAGTAGGTCTTTCCAGCTGACACAAGGTCACCCATTCCGATTAGAAGAAAAGAGGTTCTGCCTAAATATTGGGAAGGGGTTTGTTACAGTGAGAGCTGTGAAGATGTGGAATTGTCTCCCTGAATCAGTGGTACAGGCTGATACATTAGATAGGTATAAGAAGGGGTTGAATGGTGTTTAGCAAGTGAGGGAATACAGGGATATGGGAGATAGCTCATAGTACAAGTTGATCCAGGGACTGGTCCCATTGCCATTTTGGAGTCAGGAAGGAATTTCCCCCCTCTGAGACTAATTGGAGAGGGTGGGACACCGGGAAAAAACCCAGTGGGCCTTGGCCCTCTTGGGCTACCACCGGCCCAGACCTGCTCTCCAATAACCTGGCCCATCCATGTTTTTCTTGCATGATGCATCTTTTGCCTGCTCACGCACGGGTGGGTTTGCGCATGAGCACATGTGCCCAAGAGGAGTGAAATGGGGCCCGATGACTGCAAGTAAGCCCTCAGTGTGCCAGTCTGACCCTGTGTATATGGACCTCAGTGGGCCTGAATAACATGGGTATAAATGAACACCTAATTACTTATACAATAAAGGGGCTGTAGATGGAGAATATAGACCAGATCTACCAACCCATAGTAATTAATCAGTTGTTTTCCTTTATTACACTAAATGCATTTGGCTAATAAATGGTACTTGTTGGCTGTTGCTAAAGTTGCTAGAACTGAGTCTTTTGCTACATAACCCCCATTGTTACAGAAACAGCAAGAATACCATGGGGTCATATAGCAACCTGTGCAACCAATCAAATATCTATTTGTGTTATAAGTACCAACTAGACCAGAAAAACAGCTAAATTCTGATGGGTTGCTGTGGGTTACTTGAACATCGCTAATGTTTGTGGGTGTCATTCTGCAACACACAAAACTTACCATAAGGGGTTACAGCAACAAAGTTATCAACTGCGCCTCCTCCACCTGATAGAACCGTGCAGCTTATGTTTGAAGCTTTCCAGCCATCAGCTCCAACTTCAACTTCAACAGAAACCCAACCAGGTCCTTTAGTGGTGTTCCTCTTTCTTAATCTTGACTCCCATTCAGCTAGAGTGCAGTTGTGGGTGCAGTTTAACAGAGCCCAGCCTCCGAATGGAGCATATACCTCTCTATTCCCAATGTTCCCCTGGCATGGCTCCTGCGAGGCCCCTGAAAATATAAAAGACAGAAAGGACATGTCACACACGGGTTTCTTGGGTTATAGACTCTCTATCTGCTGATACCTGGGGCTAAGTGTCCTAATGACAGATTGTGCCAACTATTTAACTCTCTCTCACTCTCTAAAATAAATATATGGATAGGCAAATAGAAGAACCCAGTTGGCTTCCAATTTGTCCTCTGAATTTCTCAGTCGTCTGTACATATGTGTGTGTGTAAGTGTGTGTGCACGCGCATTGTGTAGTAGTACGAAGTCCAACACTTTTCACGTTAATGAAATATTATAAAGGATTCATTGTTTAATGTTTCGGCCCACATTAGAGCCTTCTTCAGGAACTCTCACACCATATAACAAAGTGAAAATAAATATATATACAACAACATGAAATTTGAAAAAGAAAATGGTGCCAAACTTGAGAAGAATAGAAAGTAACTCCTTTCAATCTGCTAAATTAAGCATCTTTAACCCCCAAAGGTGTATTACTTAGTAGTGGTGAAGTGGATCAAAAAATCTCTGGTTATGCCATCTGAATAGTATAAATAAATATTTCCTGAACTGGCAACACCGTTATCCTAAAAAATCTACTGGTATACCCAGCAACCTGTATTAAGATATTTAAAGGGGTTGTTCATCTTTGAATTAACTTTTAGTATGATATAGAGAGTGGTATTTTTTTTATTGATTTTCAATGTAAGAAATAAAAAATGCAATAAAGTACAACATGTAATCAGCTGCAAGTTTGTCCGTGTCTAAATTTGTTATTTCGTTCTTTGCGGAACATTCTCAGTATCTGGCCACAGGGCCGGAACTAGGGGTAGGCAGAGTAGTCACGTGCCTAGGGCGCAAAACTGGGGGGGCGCCAGGCACGTACCTCCTCTGTCGCCTACCCCCAGTCCGGTGCCCGACTCTTTGTAGTCTTTACTTCTTCTTGCGCTCCTGCGCATGCGCCCGAATGTATTTCCCAGCAATTTGCCCATGCGCACATTCGCGCATGCGCAGAAGCGCAAAAGAAGTAAAAACTACCACTTTTCTTGCGCACGCGAGTGCCACCTTGCGCATGCGCACTTGGGCTAAGCTGGCAGCGTGGCCCGGCCCTGTCTGGCCATTTCCCACGACCTCTCGGGCTATTCCAATTCAGCACTATTCATGCAGCTGGCTTGTAGATGGGGAAGAAGGAACAGTTATAGGGAGAAAAGAAAAGGGGAGAGACAGTGATCATAACTACAATATATCTTTACCAAATAACATCTTATCTATTGCATTGTTCAAGTAGTTAAGTAGTAGAGTTAAGTTGGCCATAGATGTAGAGATTTTCAAGAGATCTCATGTGAGACCACGATTATCTCGGAATGATCGTACCAATTGTCCATCAACTAAAAAGACCAATTTGCCAGGAAAACAAAGGGGAGCTGCCTGCTTGGCCCTGCAAACATAGATAGATTGCACTGGGACCGACAAAGAATTTTTTAACCTGGCCAATCAATTTCCTGACAATTTCTGAAAAATCGTAAGATGTTTGAATCCCACTAACCACATGATAAATTCAAAGGATTGGTCGGACTTCGCTAAAATCGGTCGTTCAGCAAGAGAAATCTTTGTGCATATGGGGACCTTTAGACTTAGATTGGGTTTCCTCCACGTATCGGGCCCACGGATACCACTCCAGCTCCCCCTCGTAGCTCTTTTTCAGAAGTATGTTTCTGATGGATTCCATCGCTCGGATCCAGTTTACTTTGGTTATCAGTGATTGTCGACCAGGCAATTGTGGTCGTTTCCAATTAGCTGTTAGAAGAGATCTTGCTGTTGTCAGGATGGGTGTGGCTAATTTATGGGATAGTTTAGAATAAATGGTCTCGATTTTCATGCCTAGTAGAAATGTGTGTGGAGTTGCCGGAATCTTGGAGAGCAGAGAGGCTATCATCTTCCAGAATTCCTGGGCCACTATGCATGTCCACCATGTGTGTAAATAGATCTGAGACAATTTACAATTGGCTTTTGTTTTTTATTACTTGTGGTTTTTGAGTTATTTAGCTTTTTATTCAGCAGCTCTCCAGTTTGCAATTTCAGTTCAAATTACCCTAGCAACCATGCATTGATTTGCACAATAGACTGGAATATGAATAGGAGAGGCCTGAACAGGGCCGCCATCAGGTGGGCACAGGGGGTACAAGTGTACCGGGCCTGGGCCTGAAGGGGGGCCCAGCAGTGCTGAATTTTTTGAAAGAGCCAGGCCCCCCTTGACAGCACCAAAGCCGTGCCGCCCTTCCAAAGTCCCGAACAGCTGGAATGCAGAAATGCCAAAAAGCCAAATAGCCGAAGTCCCGAACCGTCGAAAAGACCCAAAGTCACGAAAACAGACGGAATTAAAGTCCTGAAGCGGCGACCCGAAGTCACGAAAACAGCCGAAACTGAAGTCCTGAAGCGATGAAAAGACCCGAAGTCATGAAAACAGACGTAAGTGAAGTCCTGAAGCGGCAAAAAGACCCAAAGTCACAAAAACAGACAAAATTGAAGCCCGGAAGCTGTGAAAAGACCAGAAGTCACGAAAACAGCTGAAAATGAAGTCTTGAAGCAGCGAAAAGACCCCAAATCAGGAAAACAGCCAAAATTGAAGTCCTGAAGCGGCGAAAAGATCCAAAGTCACAAAAAGAGCTGAAATTTAAGTCCTGAATCGCCGAAAAGACCCAAAGTGATGAAAAAAGAAAAAATTGAAGTCCGGAAGCTGTGAAAAGACCCAAAGTCACGAAAACAGACGAAAATGAAATCTTGAAGCGGCGAAAAGACCCAAAGTCATGAAAACAACCGATATTGAAGTCCTGAAGCAGCGAAAATACCTAAAGTCACGATAGGAGGCAAAGTTGAAGCCACAAGTTCAATTCCTCTGAACGCCAAGATGTGTTTTTTTATTTTTTTAATCCCCTGGCCACCAATGTATTATTTTAATACTCTATAGGCTGCCCCTGCCACCAATTTATTTTTTTTAAAAATATTCTCTGGATTACAATTTTTTTTAACTTGTAAGGGGGCCATGGTGCCAATGTTTTTTTAAAAAAATATTCTTTGCGGCCACAATTTTTTTTTTACTTGTAAGGGGGGCCCTGGCACCAATGTTTTTTTTTTAATTTAGAAGGGGGCCCTGACCATCAATAGCTTTTTATAACTTGTGTTTGTGGGGGTTACCTTTTTTTAGTGCTGATGTCTGTGTGGTCTTTTAACTGTGGGGTGTGCAGGATCTGGGGTGGAGTTTGGGGACCCTGAAAATGTTGTTGTACGGGGCCCCGTGATTTCTAATGGCAGCCCTGGGCCTGAATAAAAAAAGTAGAAATGACAGCTGCCCTGTGAGTTATTTATGAACCAGGCTCAACTCTCTTTGTACCTTGTGGGGAGAAGTGTGCTCTTGGGTAACGTGTTGCTAAATTGCATCAAAATGCAACTGCATGGCGAAATTCCATATCCTGTAGAGTCACAGGCAAGAGAACTATGTGTGACAAACGGAAACAGCTCCACCTCAGTATTGCAATGTTTCAATTTATGATAAGTGCAGGGCGTGTACATCTATGTTGTGTGTAGCACCATGGTCCTAGAGGAACGTTGTTTTGTTTCACTGTGTACTGTACAAACATATATGGATGAAATGACAATAAACTCACTCTTGACTCTTGACTTGACTTGTATTAACAGACAATGGCCCAGCACAGATATATTTAAAGAAAGCCAACTTGCAAATGCAACAGCAACAAAATATACATGATGCACAGTTCTATAGGGCTCTTTTAACGAGTGTACAAACTGTCATTTATTTCCTACTGTCATTTGTTGGCAGTCTGTGCTTCAGCAATCTACTGGTAACTACACCCTCCACCCACCCATGACTGCACCCTGGTTAGGTGCCTACATTCGGCCTTGCTTATATGGGCAGTCAGGTTGGGTGCAGATCCTCCTTCCAGAACAGTAATGTAACTAGAGGGGGGCGGGCCCTGGTGTGGGACATGCAGCTGTGTCCCCCCGCCCCCTCAATATGTGGTTTTGCACCCGTAATCGGCGGCACGTGAGCTGCTGGAGGGCCCTGAGGGGGTGCGGCCCCTGGCACAATCACACCCCTGCTCCCCCGGTAGTTCCACCACTGATCAAGAATAATGTCAGATGATGTCATGTGTGCAGGTGATTGGGTCAGATGCACGGAAACCCCCTTTTGGGTTAGTTCTGGCAGCAGGCTTTTTACAGAAAAGTGTGGGTTAGAAGGTCATGGCTGGGTTGTGGGTCAGCAGAACCAGGACAGGCCTGAACAAGTCACTTCTACCTGAAGCAAAAGTTCCATGGTTCACCTTGTCATAATCCTTCCTATTTTAGATCACTTAATGGACAAGGACATGGAGTGCCCAATTGACATACTAAAGGTCTGTTTGTATTCTTTGATTCATAAACACTAAATCAAATCAAATATTTGCCTGAATTTAATGGTTGATTTCATCTTGGCTGTGGCACAAGGGAGTGAAAGTCCTGTACAAAGATGCTGCAAGCTATAGAAGCTTCTTACAAAACAAATTATGGACAAAAATTAAGCAATTAAGAGACTGATGTGGGGAGAATGTGTAGAAACAAACTCTAATTTCCTTGTTCTTTTAAAGTAGACCTGTCATCCAGACATAAAAATCTGTATAATAAAAGTCCTTTTCAAATTAAGCAAGAAATCCAAATTCTTTTTTTTTATTTAAGCGTTCATAGCTGTTGTAAACTCATTTAAAATTCTCAGCTGTCAATCATATACTGCCTGCCCCTCCTCTATGCCTTAGGCAGACAATTACTTTCACTTTCCATTCAGCACTTACTAGATGTCACTGCTCTCCCCACATTCCCCAGTTCTCTTCACTGTATAATTGTGTAGCCAGGACATGGGGATGGACATCAGGTCCCCCATTCTGGTGCACAAACAAGATTCTGAGATGATACAAGGCTTGTCTTAATAACACTGCCCACAAAATGGCTCCCTCTGCTTGTTATAATTATGAATTCCCAGACTGAAGGAAACAAGATTCAAATAATTTTTACAGTTTAATTAAAGTTCATTTTGCTTAACTAACATAATAAAATAGGATTTGGAATAATTTTTTTGGGTGATGGGTCCCCTTTAAGCTTAGGCAGCTGGATATACATCTAAATGCCTGGCAGCAGGAAAACAATGCATTAAACTACTGTTTGCTGAATGCTTTTAAGTATCTTAGCAAAGAAAAAAATGCAGATCGTTGAAAAAAGTGCATTTACACAATCCAGGGCAGCTATAAATGAACCCAGGCACAGGCAAATAGATGGGGGGCACAGAGCTAACTAGAATTGTACTGTGATGGCCCCAGGCCGTAGGAGGTTGTAGGCATACAGCAGAACTCAAACAAATAATTAAACAAATAATTATTTTAGTGAAATCTTATGGTGGCCAATCTGGACTTCAATCAGTAGAGAATGCCAGAATTGGGTGCACGGGTGCTGCACCAATGAGACGAGTTCTGAAATAATTGCAAGGTAAGGGTAATGTTCCCTTGTAGTAGAGTAGTGGTAGTACTAATACTACAGGTTAAAATCAACATGTGGATTCGCTAGAATGAGACTCCCCAACCTTTTTTTTACCCGTGAGCCACATTCAAGAGTTGGGGAGCAACACACAAGCATGCAAAAAGTTCCTGGGGTGCCAAATAAGGGCTGTGATTGGCTATCTGGTAACCCCTATATGTACTGGCAGCCTACAGGAGGTTCTGTTTGGCAGTACATCTGGCTATATGCAACCAAAACTTGCCTCCAAGCCTGAAATTTAAAAATAAGCTTTGAGGCCACTGGGAGCAACATTCAAGGGGGTACTGGTTTAGGATCACTGCTGTAGAAGCATAGTGAGGGCTATTTTACAAGTAATGTTGGTTCCACATAGTAGTGTTTGTTGGGTAATACCCTGCTTGAGATATATATGTAGAGTTTCCCTTTAAGTGGTAATACAACAAGGAGCCTCAATGAGAGTTACTGCTATTTAATCATGAAAATGAATTCTACTCTGGCACCCATATTTGCACCACATTTCTGCCAAATATGAACCAGAAACAAAAAGCTCCCAAATTTCCAATGCTACCAATGTAATGTAGTGAAAATTGAAAGTGTTTCAGTTGAGCACTTTCTCATGGCAAGTTCAAGAGAGTAAACCCAGAGAATGAAATAAATTAAACAGCTACTAACCTACGAAATAGATCCCAAGAATGCAGAATGTGACAAGGGAGAACCAGTGCACCCCCAGGGCCATTCTGAGATGTCCGTTATTGAATAGTCACTGAAGAAATGCTGGATCTGGAGTATTAGTAACACAGGCTGCTTGCTCAATGTAAGTCATCATTCTCTCCTTTGTTCTCTTTTTCATTTTCATCACAGAAGTCACCCCGCCCCTTTCCGTTATGTTTTTTCTATTTTTACCCCTATGCTAACTGTTATTTCCTTTTCAATACACTTTCTTTTTTCTAGCCTTCTCATCTTTTCCTGAGGTACTAACTGTCAGAAAATAGAATGACCCTTTAAAGTGGTTTCACTTTCATTTTTTTTTTAAATAAATTCAGCTCCGCTTTCCACAGGACTTATTAATAATTTAATTATGGTTCTATCAGGGCAATTTTTTCTAATTCTGTCTGGTCTAGGACCTTATCTAACTTAGACTTAACATAGTAACTGAGGTTGAAAAAAGACATATGTCCATTTAGTTCAACCTTTTGTATAAAATGTATAAATGAAACCTGCCTAATAGCATTGGTCTCCAACCAAAGGTCCGTGATGCTCACCAAACCCTTGGATGTTGCTCCCAGTGGCCTCAAAGCAGGTGCTTATTTTTGAATCACTGGCTTGTAGGCAAGTTTTGGTTGCATAAATAACAGATTTACAGCCAAATAAAGTCTTCTGTCGGCTGGCAGGCCACATAGGGGATATTAAATATCAAATTACAGCCCTTATTTGGCATTTCCAGGAACTTTTTTATGCTTGTGTTGCTCCTCATCTCATTTTACATTTCAATGTGGCTCATGGGTAAAAAAAAAAAAAAAAAGGGTATGGACCCCTGAACTAGAAAAAGGCAAACATAGGATGAAATGTGATATTTTTTGATTGTGGGAGGCTAATGATGTAGTGGTAGAGAAACTCCTGGGGAGAAATAGTTGAGTTGGCACCTACAACCCGATTAAGTGGCATTGACAAAATTCTAAATCAACTGTCATTTTGTACATGGGAGCATGATCTTATATACCAGTAGGATTGGTACCTTTTTTTACCAACAGTAGTGGCCTTTGGGTTGGGGGCAAGTAGTGACACCATTTGGGTGATGACAAAACAGGGCGTGGAAATGGGCAGATGGAGCAAGTGAGTGGGCAGGGTGGAGGCAGGCCTCTACTGAAAAGGGAGTGAATGGCCATTGGGAAGGTCAAAGAAGGGAGGGAATTGTAGACTATGTTGCCACCCTTACAAATTTAAGTTAAGTGTTACTTACCCTATCCCTAAATGCATAACCCTGTGACTTTAAACCTGGGACAAAAATATGACTGCTGTTTGTACTGCAGTGGACAGTTATCAGCCACAGCCTGGCCAATCAGGATTTGCTCCTCACCTTGTTATCTCTCTGAAAGAAGTTTTGTAGCCAAAATTAAAGTGAGGCAGATTTTTTCCAGGAATAGGAGAAGAAAAGCATGGATTCTGCACAGAAATGCTAAGAGCCAGCCTGAGACTCTTTCTTCTCCCCTGCAAGTGTTTCTTTGAATCTGTTTGAGTAGGGAGCTAGGGTTTCCCCTGTACAACATTTACCCATATAGGGAACCCCATAGTCAAGAGTTGGTTAACCCTTATCATTCAGCCATCATAGCAAATGGAACTTGTGCAGCAGGCCTGAGATATTGCTAGGAAAGTAATCCCTGTAGGATAGATAAGACTTCAGCCCTATAGGAGAGTCCTGCACTGGGTTAGGGATGGTGACCTGTGGAATACCCACAAAGTAGTCGGTTCTGGATAAAAAATTCCTGATTACCTGACCATGTGGGTAGTCCATGAATAACCTGCCTGGGTATCTAGCGAATGTGCGGGACTGGTCCCACCTGCCCTCTGTAGTACTGTAGGTGATTTTTTTGGTACCTTTCTGGCAGAATTGGCACCAGGGTGACTACTTCCAGAAAGCAATGACATCACATCTGGTTTCATCCCTGGGTCGGAAGGTAAGTTTAACTTACGGGGTCCAGGTCGGGTAGCGAATTTGGGTAGGGGGATGTGGTGGGTAGTGATGGGCGAATTTATTTTGCCAGGTGCAAATTCGTGTCGGATTCCCACGAATCGTGAAACCGCCGCAAAAATTGGCCAGCGAAAATTGGCCGGCGTCAAAAAAAACATGGACGCCGGCATCCGTTTTTTGGACGCTGGCGCATTTTCACCAGCAAATTTGCTCCGTGTCAAGAAAATGGACGCCGGCATCAAAAAACGGATGCCAGCATCAAAAATGAGACGCTGGCACCGTTCTGCAAATTTGGTGGTAAATTAGCAAATTTTTCAGCAAAGCAAAACGCCCCAAATTCACCCATCACTAGTGGTGGGTTCGGCAGAAATAATAAGAGTTGGTACCAGTTACATGATATCTTGCCTGTGCCACTGCTTCTGTCCCACTTAGAAGCTACTGCAAATGCAAATTCTGTAGAGGTTGTGGACAAAACAGGCTCAAAAATTGCAGATACTTTGCTCCAAGGTTTATTCAACACAAAATGTTTTGAGCATTGTGGCTCTTTATCAAGTGTTCAAAGGTGCACATCAGACAGACAACTTTAAATACATTTAACTCCTCCTCTCCACTGTAATAGGAAGATAAGTTAATTAGAAACTTGGATGTCAGAGGTCACAATGCAATGGGGATTTGTTCGACTGACCTCCATTTTAATCCAGTCCACAAAATGGGGCAGATTTATCAAGGGTCGAATTAAAGACACATTCCCTTGTCTAAACTGTGTCTGTTGTCCATCTATTATAAAAGGAGGTAAAGTGCAGCACCCAACAAAGGGAAGTAACATTCAGCGACACAGTTATGCAACCTGTGAATCTGAATATGCGGTGTACATGTTAAAATGCCAGTGTGGTATAGTATACGTGGGCCAGACGATACGTAAAGTTAAAGAAAGGATTCAAGAGCATAAAGGGGACATTCGATATTTAACAGCAACCGACACCCCTGTTTCACGTCATTTTAATCTGAACACCTGCGCAAAGAAAAGGTTGAGCCTGATCACCATCAAAAGCCTAGCATAATGTGCCCACACCCCCAGGCCAACCCACGAGGCCGCACGTCTACGTATAAGCGGGTGACAATTGTTGGCTGGAGGAGCTGCTGAGATTTCAGGCTGTGTTTTTTGGGGGGCAGACTGTGTGGAAAACTCTTCATTTGTGAATCTGATTTGAACCGGAAGTCTGTATTTGATGTCGGGGGGCTCAGCCGGCTCTCTTACAGGGAAACCATTGACGTGATACGGCTTACCGTACCTATGATGAAAGTAACAAGGATGTAAAAGTTCCAGCCGTGCTACAGGTGAGGCTCAAACTCACAACCTCGGCATTGACTAACAGATACTGCCATATAAGTACCGCGCGCTAACACATTGCGCCACTGGAGCCCTCGACGGCGCCCCTGCCTTCAGGCGGCAGGATATTGTTTGGTGGACAGCATTGCGCCTCTTGAACTTAGTTACAAGCAGGTGGGCCCAGGCGCTGCACGCCAGCATAGGCGCAGGCTTGTTGGTCTAGGGGTATGATTCTCGCTTTGGGTGCGAGAGGTTCCGGGTTCAAATCTCGGACGAGCCCAGGCTTTTGTAAAGGCATGGCCACCATAAGCTCGGCATCGGCCTTCAACCTGTTGCCGAGGCAGAAGAGCACCGAAACCCAAGGGATTTCTAATGTGTCCGCAAAGGCTAGGGCAGCTTGTACGGTGCCGTGCGTTTTCTTTGATTTTACCCTCCAAATGTTGTGCTAATGTTCCCAAAATGGGCTGTTTGTGATTGTCTTCTCTGACTTTAGGTTGTGCGTGTGACAGGCAGAGAGAGAGAGAGGTCTGGCACATGGCCCCGCCCCCTTCCAAGGGGTTACATTAATACTGCAATGCTCCACCCTTGCCATTAACACAGTAAACATTGTATTTCAACGTTCAACTGACTCCTGCACTTCCATTCTTTGAGTACTCGAAGAATAAGTTGCTTTCACACATTTCCCTGATTCTACATTTTCCTGGTTTTTACATACTTCTTTCCCAGTGCCCTGCAAAACATACAATGGGGACTCTGGTGTACTCTGAAAACTTGACCTAAGGAAAATCGGCTCCAGAAGACGCCTGGTATCGGTAAAGGGGCAAAAGTCCATCTTTTGGATGCAGCTAAACGGGCCCTTGCAGACCTTTTGAGTAGGGATGTAGCGAACGTCGGAAAAAAAGTTTGCGAACATATTCGCGAACTTGCGCAAAAATGCGAGCGGTTCGCGAACGGTTCGCGAACCCCATAGACTTCAATGGGAAGGCGAACTTTAACATCTAAAAAAGACATTTCTGGCCAGAAAAATGATTTTAAAGTTGTTTAAAGGGTGCAACGACCTGGACAGTGGCATGCCAGAGGGGGATCAAGGGCAAAAATGTATCTGAAAAATCTGCCTGTGTGTGCTTGGAAGAGATAGTGTAGGGGGAGAGCTGTTAGTGATTTCAGGGACAGATGATAGTAAGTTTGCTGGCTAGTAATCTGCTTGATACTGCTCTGTATTGGAGGGACAGAAGTCTGCAGGGATTTGAGGGACATTTTAGCTTAGGTAGCTTTGCTGGCTAGTAATCTACTGTTCTCTTTAAACAACTGCCATACGTTGACCTTGTAGGCATTGTTTGCCCAGTTTTTTTGGACGCAGCCACTGAAGCACAGTTGCCAGAAAAAATATGCCATATAAATGCTGAAAATAGTCATTTTTCGCCATACGTTGACCTTGTAGACATTGTTTGCCCAGTTTTTTTTGGACGCAGCCACTGAAGCACAGTTGCCAGAAAAAATATGCCATATAAATGCTGAAAATAGTAATTTTTCGCCATACGTTGACCTTGTAGACATTGTTTGCCCATTTTTTTGGACGCAGCCACTGAAGCACAGTTGCCAGAAAAAATATGCCATATAAATGCTGAAAATAGTCATTTTTTGCCATATACGTTGAGTCAACGTATGGCAAAAAATGACTATTTTCAGCATTTATGTGGCATATTTTTTCTGGCCTCTGTGCTTCAGTGGCTGCGGCCAAAAAAACTGGGCAAACAATGCCTACAAGGTCAACGTCGTTGACCTTGTAGGCATTGTTTGCCCAGTTTTTTTGGCCGCAGCCACTGAAGCACAGAGGCCAGAAAAAATATGCCATATAAATGCTGAAAATAGTCATTTTTTTGGTCGCAGCCACTGAAGCACAGTTGCCAGAAAAATTATGCCATATAAATGCTGAAAATATAAATTTTTTTGGTTGCAGCCACTGAAGCACAGAGGCTAGAAAAATTATGCCATATAAATGCAGAAAATATGCATTTTTTTGGTCGCAGCCACTGAAGCACAGTTGACAGAAAAATTATGCCATATAAATGCTGAAAATATAAATTTTTTTGGTTGCAGCCACTGAAGCACAGAGGCCAGAAAAATTATGCCATATAAATGGAGAAAATATGCATTTTTTTGGTTGCAGCCACTGAAGCACAGAGGCTAGAAAAATTATGCCATATAAATGGAGAAAATATGCATTTTTTTGGTTGCAGCCACTGAAGCACA
Organism: Xenopus petersii; assembly: GCA_038501925.1. Classification (NCBI taxonomy): domain Eukaryota; kingdom Metazoa; phylum Chordata; class Amphibia; order Anura; family Pipidae; genus Xenopus; species Xenopus petersii. Next base: position 9,868,007 of record CM076677.1, on the reverse strand, counting down.
GAGGCTAGAAAAATTATGCCATATAAATGGACAAAATATGCATTTTTTTGGTTGCAGCCACTGAAGCACAGAGGCCAGAAAAATTATGCCATATAAATGCAGAAAATATGCATTTTTTTGGTTGCAGCCACTGAAGCACAGAGGCTAGAAAAATTATGCCATATAAATGCAGAAAATATGCATTTTTTTGGTTGCAGCCACTGAAGCACAGAGGCCAGAAAAATTATGCCATATAAATGCAGAAAATATGCATTTTTTTGGTTGCAGCCACTGAAGCACAGAGGCCAGAAAAATTATGCCATATAAATGCAGAAAATATGCATTTTTTTGGACGCAGCCACTGAAGCACAGTTGCCAGAAAAAATATGCCATATAAATGCTGAAAATAGTAATTTTTCGCCATACGTTGACCTTGTAGACATTGTTTGCCCCGTTTTTTTGGACGCAGCCACTGAAGCACAGAGGCCAGAAAAAATTAAACCAGTAGGGTTTGCACCCTAGTTTGTAACGGTGGCGGAGGGAGGAGGACGCTAAAGGACAGCTGTGTGTGGAGTCATGAGGCTTGAAGAGAAGGACAGCTGCATAGAAGTCAGAACAAGTCTTCCGGCGTGCAGTAACCCTCCGAGATCCACCCCTCATTCATTTTAATAAAGGTCAGGTAATCGACACTTTTGTGACCTAGGCGAGTTCTCTTCTCAGTTACAATCCCTCCTGCTGCACTGAAGGTCCTTTCTGAGAGCACACTTGAGGCTGGGCAAGACAAGAGGTTCATGGCAAATTGTGACAGCTCTGGCCACAGATCAAGCCTGCGCACCCAGTAGTCCAGGGGTTCATCGCTCCTCAGAGTGTCGATATCTGCAGTTAATGCCAGGTAGTCCGCTACCTGCCGGTCGAGGCGTTCTTTGAGGGTGGATCCAGAAGGGTTGTGGCGCTGCCTTGGACAGAAAAACATTTGCATGTCTGATGTTACAGACCGGCCAAAGGGCTTTGTCCTTGCAGGTGTGCTCGTGGCAGGATTACTGGCACCTCTGCCCCTGGAATGTTGATGAGTTCCTGAAGTGACATCACCCTTAAAAGCATTGTACAACATGTTTTGCAGGCTGGTTTGTAAATGCCGCATCTTTTCGGACTTGTGGTATGTTGGTAACATTTCTGCCACTTTATGCTTGTACCGAGGGTCTAGTAGCGTTGCGACCCAGTACAGGTCCTTCTCCTTAAGCCTCTTGATACGGGGGTCCTTCAACAGGCATGACAGCATGAAAGACCCCATTCTCACAAGGTTGGATGCAGAGCTATCCATCTCCGCTTCCTCATTATCAAGGACTGCATCATCCACGGTCTCCTCCCCCCAGCCACGTACAAGACCAGGGGTCCCCAAAAGGTCACCACTAGCCCCCTGGGAAGCCTGCTCCTGTTGGTCCTCCTCCTCCTCCTCCACAAAGCCACCTTCCTCCTCTGACTCCACTTCTGGCACCTCTCCCTGCATTGCAGCAGGTGCCTGGGTTCGTTCTGGTGATTCCGACCATAAATCGTGCGCTTCCAGCTCCTCGTCACGCTGGTCTACAGCCTCATCTGTCACTCGTCGCACGGCACGCTCCAGGAAGAAAGCGAAGGGTATTAGGTCGCTGATGGTGCCTTCGGTGCGACTGACCATATTTGTCACCTCTTCAAAAGGTCACATGAGCCTGCAGGCATCGCGCATAAGCACCCAGTAACGGGGGAAAAAAATCCCCAGCTCTGCAGATCCAGTCCTACCACCCAGTTCAAAAAGGTACTCGTTGACGGCCCTTTGTTGTTGCAGCAGACGTTCCAACATAAGGAGCGTTGAATTCCAGCGAGTCTGGCTGTCAGAAATCAAACGCCTGACTGGCATGTTGTAGCGCTGCTGAATGTCAGCAAGGCGTGCCATGGCTGTGTAGGAACGTCTGAAATGGGCCGACACCTTTCTGGACTGGGTGAGAACGTCCTGGAATCCTGGGTACTTGGAGACAAAACGTTGGACTATTAAATTTAACACATGTGCCATGCAGGGCACATGTGTTAAATTTCCCAGTCTCAACGCTGCCAACAGATTGCTTCCATTGTCACACACCACTTTTCCGATCTGCAGTTGGTGTGGGGTCAGCCACCGATCGGCCTGTGACTGCAGAGATGACAGGAGTACAGATCCGGTATGGTTTTTGCTTTCCAGGCACGTCATCCCCAAGACAGCGTGACAACGGCGTACCTGGCACGTCGAATAGCCTAGGGGGAGCTGGGGGTGCACAGGTGTGGAGGAGGAGAAGGAGGACCCAGCAGCAGAGTAAGAAGAAGAAGAGGAAGAAGACGAGGTAGAGAGCGATGGAGGAGTAGAGGTGGTGGCAGAACCGCGTGCAATCCGTGGCGGTGACACCAACTCCACTGTTGTTGTTGTTGTTGAGCTACCCATTCCCTGCTTCCCATTCCCAGCCATTACCAAGTTCACCCAGTGGGCAGTGTAGGTGACATACCTGCCCTGACCATGCTTGGAGGACCATGCGTCAGTAGTCATATGGACCTTTGGCCCAACACTAAGTGACAGAGATGCGGTAACTTGGCTCTGCACATGTTGGTACAGGTGTGGTATTCCCTTTTTAGAAAAAAAATTGCGGCTGGGTACCTTCCACTGCGGTGTCCCAATTGCTACAAATTTGCGGAAGGCCTCAGAGTCCACCAGCTGGTATGGTAAAAGCTGGCGGGCTAAGAGTGCAGACAAGCCAGCTGTCAGACGCCGGGCAAGGGGGTGACAGTCAGACATTGGCTTCTTACGCTCAAACATGGCCTTCACAGAAACTTGGCTGGTGGCAGATGACTGGGAATGGGAACAGGTGGTCAAGGTGGAAGGCGGAGTGGAGGGTGGTTCAGATGGGTCAAGGAGAGCAGAGGTAGAGCAGTAAGATGCTGGACCAGAAGGAGTGTGGCTTTTAGTTTGCCTGTTGCCTTTGAGGTGTTGCTCCCAAAGTGCTTTGTGCTTGCCGCTCATGTGCCTTCGCATAGAAGTTGTACCTATGTGGCTGTTGGGCTTACCAAGGCTCAGTTTCTGACTGCACTCATTGCAAATTACAATGCTTTTGTCAGAGGCACACACATTAAAAAAATCCCACACTGCTGACTTTTTGGAAGTGTGCGATCTGGCGGTAACAGTAGAAGTTGGCGGCATTGGCGGCAATGGCGGGTGCGTTGGCTGGCTGAACACAGGTGCCGATACATGTTGTTGCCCTACTGATCCCTGCGGGCTGTCCTCCCTGCTTCTTCTAAGTCTTATTCTCCTACTGCCTCTCTGACTCTCCGTCTCTCCATCTGAACTACCCTCCTCTTGCTCTCTTCTACTAGGCACCCACAAAACATCAATCTCCTCATCATCATTCTCCTCAGATGCATCAATTTCTTCTGACACATCACAGAAGGAAGCAGCAGCGGGGACCTCCTCCTCATCACTCATCATTATGTCCATCTCTGTCGTGTTCTCTGCCAGAATTAAATCTGGTGTAACGTCCTCATCTCCTTCATCTTCTTCTGCCAATAATGGTTGCGCATTACTCAGTTCAAGAAACTCATGGGAAAATAACTCCTCTGACTCCAGTGAAGAAGGGGCACCGGTGGTGGAGGAAGTGTTACGTGGGGTGGCCATAGCAGTGGAGGATGAGGAGGATGTTGTGGTAAAGTTAGAAACGGTAGAGGATGGGGTGTGCTGTGTAAGCCAGTCAACTACCTCTTCAGCATTTTGGGAGTTCAGGGTCATTGGCTTTTTAAAACTGGGCAATTTGCTAGGGCCACAGGATTGCATAGCAGCACGGCCCCTAGCACGGCCTCTGCGTGGCGGCCTGCCTTTGCCTGGCATTATTTTTAAAAAAACAACAACAACAAAAACTCAGTTGGTTTTTCTGGAAACGATAATACACACAGCTAGATGGCGGTTTGAAGAAAACACTGTGCAAATAATGCCTACAAGGTCAACGTATACACAGCGGTGGATACGGATTACGTAAAATATCAGAATGCTGCTTGAAAAAAAGTAACTCAAGTGGTTTTTCTAGAGACGATAATATTATCAATATTTAGACAAAATGTGAACAAGCTCACACAGCTAGATGGCGGTTTGAAGAAAACACTGTGCAAATAATGCCTACAAGGTCAACGTATACACAGCGGTGGATACGGATTACGTAAAATATCAGAATGCTGCTTGAAAAAAAGTAACTCAAGTGGTTTTTCTAGAGACGATAATATTATCAATATTTAGACAAAATGTGAACAAGCTCACACAGCTAGATGGCGGTTTGAAGAAAACACTGTGCAAATAATGCCCACAAGGTCAACGTATACACAGCGGTGGATACGGATTACGTAAAATATCAGAATGCTGCTTGAAAAAAAGTAACTCAAGTGGTTTTTCTAGAGACGATAATATTATCAATATTTAGACAAAATGTGAACAAGCTCACACAGCTAGATGGCGGTTTGAAGAAAACACTGTGCAAATAATGCCCACAAGGTCAACGTATACACAGCGGTGGATACGGATTACGTAAAATATAAGAATGCTGCTTGAAAAAAAGTAACTCAAGTGGTTTTTCTAGAGACGATAATATTATCAATATTTAGACAAAATGTGAACAAGCTCACACAGCTAGATGGCGGTTTGAAGAAAACACTGTGCAAATAATGCCCACAAGATCAACGTATACACTACTACAGCGGTGGATACGGATTACGTAAAATATATTATGGCTGCTTGAAAAAAGTCACTCCGGTGTTTTTTCTGGAGACGGTAATATTATGGATATTTAGACAGAATGTGAACAAGGTCACACAGCTAGATGGCTGTTGGTTGAATAACACATTGGGCAAAAAATGCCTACAGGGCAAATAATGCCTAAAAGGTCAACTTATACACTACTACAGCGATGGATACGGATTACGTAAAATTTATTATGGCTGCTTGAAAAAAGTCACTCCGGTGTTTTTTCTGGAGACGGTAATATTATGGATATTTAGACAGAATGTGAACAAGGTCACACAGCTAGATGGCTGTTGGTTGAATAACACACTGGGCAAAAAATGCCTACAGGGCAAATAATGCCTAAAAGGTCAACTTATACACTACTACAGCGATGGATACGGATTACGTAAAATTTATTATGGCTGCTTGAAAAAAGTCACTCCGGTGTTTTTTCTGGAGACGGTAATATTATGGATATTTAGACAGAATGTGAACAAGGTCACACAGCTAGATGGCTGTTGGTTGAATAACACACTGGGCAAAAAATGCCTACAGGGCAAATAATGCCTAAAAGGTCAACTTATACACTACTACAGCGATGGATACGGATTACGTAAAATTTATTATGGCTGCTTGAAAAAAGTCACTCCGGTGTTTTTTCTGGAGACGGTAATATTATGGATATTTAGACAGAATGTGAACAAGGTCACACAGCTAGATGGCTGTTGGTTGAATAACACACTGGGCAAAAAATGCCTACAGGGCAAATAATGCCTAAAAGGTCAACTTATACACTACTACAGCGATAGTAAAATAAAAAAAAGTAAAATAAAAAAAAAATGAATATTAAAAAAAAAAAATTACAGTTGGTGCTGCTGAACTACTAGGAGCAGCAGATTAGCACACCAGTCCCACTCCCCAACACTGCTAGACTAATAGCACTGGGCTCTTATAGTAGTAGTAGTAGTAGTAGTAGTAGTAGTAGTAGTAGTAGTAAAACAACAAAAAAATAAATAAAAGCAGTCCTTACAAGGACTACTGTTATTGCAGCAGTCAGCAGATGAGATCAGAAGCAGGACAGCTGCCCACTGCAGCTACATACAGAGCACTGCAGTAGAAGGTAGATTACTAGCCAGCAAAGCTACCTAAGCTTAAATGTCCCTCAAACCCCTGCAGACTTCTGTCCCTCCAATAACAGAGCAGTATCAACACGATTACTAGCCAGCAAACTTTCAACTGTCCCTGAAATCACTAACAGGCAGCAGCTCTCTCCCTACACTATCTCTTCAGCACACACAGGCAGAGTGAAAAAAACGCTGCAGGGCTTCGGTTTTTATAGGGAAGGGGAGTGGTCCAGGGGAGAGCTTCCTGATTGGCTGCCATGTACCTGCTGGTCTGGGGTGAGAGGGCAAAAAAAAGCGCCAACAATGGCGAACCCAAAATGGCGAACGTCGCGCGACGTTCGCGAACTTCCGGCGAGCGCGAACACCCGATGTTCGCAGCGAACAAGTTCGCCGGCGAACAGTTCGCGCCATCTCTACTTTTGAGAGCAAGGCCCGAAGGCAATGTCAGCAATGTTACGGTTAGGCATAAAAGCCACAGAGAAGCACTTGAGGCGCAGCCGAGAGAGCAGGATCTTCGCCGCCGGCTCGTTGGTCTAGGGGTATGATTCTCGCTTAGGGTGTGAGAGGTCCCGCCTTCAAATCCCGGACGAGCCCTTGGGTTTTTGCGTCAATGGTGCCACGTGCTTCGTCCCCTCGTAGGTACAGGGCCATCTGCTGGCAGGTGAAGGGCTATAAACCGTGGCATCCCTGCCTCCTCTGTGACGGTCGCATTGAAGTAAGGCCGAGCTATCGGCTACCCTGAGGCCGCTGGGCAGCGTTTTGTAAATTTGCCCTGCCAAGAGTTGTTTGTGATCCAGGATGCGGTGGAACTCTTGTGAATGGCCAGAGCTGACACTTTGCCCCATTCAATTCTTTTCCTACGCAAAGGAAAGGTTGAGCCTGATCACCATCGAAAGCCTAGCATAATGTGCCCACACCCCCAGGCCAACCCACGAGGCCGCACGTCTACGTATAAGCGGGTGACAATTGTTGGCTGGAGGAGCTGCTGAGATTTCAGGCTGTGTTTTTTTGGGGGGCAGACTGTGTAGAAAACTCTTCATTAGTGAATCTGATGTGAACCGGAAGTCTGTATTTGATGTCGGGGGGCTCAGCCGGCTCTCTTACAGGGAAGCCATTGACGTGATACGGCTTACCGTACCGATGATGAAAGTAACAAGGATGTAAAAGTTCCAGCCGTGCTCCAGGTGAGGCTCGAACTCACAACCTCGGCATTGCCCAACAGATACTGCCATATAAGTACCGCGCGCTAACCGATTGCGCCACTGGAGCCCTCGACGGCACCCCTGCCTTCAGGCGGCAGGATATTGTTTGGTGGACAGCATTGCGCCTCTTGAACTCAGTTACAAGCAGGTGGGCCCAGGCGCTGCATGCCGGCACAGGCGCAGGCATGTTGGTCTAGGGGTATGATTCTCGCTTTGGGTGCGAGAGGTCCTGGGTTCAAATCCCGGACAAGCCCAGGCTTTTGTAAAGGCATGGCCACCATAAGCTCGGCATCGGCCTTCACCCTGTTGCCGAGGCAGAAGAGCACCGAAACCCAAGGGATTTCTAATGTGTCCGCAAAGGCTAGGCCAGCTTGTACGGTGCCGTGGGTTTTCTTTGATTTTACCCTCCAAATGTTGTGCTAATGTTCCCAAAATGGGCTGTTTGTGATTGTCTTCTCTGACTTTAGGTTGTGCGTGTGACAGGCAGAGAGAGAGAGAGAGAGAGGTCTGGCACGTGGCCCCGTCCCCTTCCAAGGGGTTAAATTAATACTGCAATGCTCCACCCTTGCCATTAACACAGTAAACATTGTATTTCAACGTTCAACTGACTCCTGCACTTCCATTCTTTGAGTACTCGAAGAATAAGTTGCTTTCACACATTTCCCTGATTCTACATTTTCCTGGTTTTTACATACTTCTTTCCCAGTGCCCTGCAAAACATACAATGGGGACTCTGGTGTACTCTGAAAACTTGACCTAAGGAAAATCGGCTCCAGAAGACGCCTGGTATCGGTAAAGGGGCAAAAGTCCATCTTTTGGATGCAGCTAAACGGGCCCTTGCAGACCTTTTGAGAGCAAGGCCCGAAGGCAATGTCAGCAATGTTACGGTTAGGCATAAAAGCCACAGAGAAGCACTTGAGGCGCAGCCGAGAAAGCAGGATCTTCGCCGCCGGCTCGTTGGTCTAGGGGTATGATTCTCGCTTAGGGTGCGAGAAGACCCAGGTTCAAATTGCGGACGAGCCCTTGGGTTTTTGCGTCAATGGTGCCACGTGCTTCCTCCCCTTGCAGGTACAGGGCCATCTGCTGGCAGGTGAAGGGCTATAACCGTGGCATCCCTGCCTCCTCTGCGACGGTCGCATTGAAGTAAGGCCGAGCTATCGGCTACACTGAGGCCGCTGGGCAGCGTTTTGTAAATTTGCCCTGCCAAGAGTTGTTTGTGATCCAGGATGCGGTGGAACTCTTGTGAATGGCCAGAGCTGACACTTTGCCCCATTCAATTCTTTTCCTACGCAAAGGAAAGGTTGAGCCTGATCACCATCAAAAGCCTAGCATAATGTGCCCACACCCCCAGGCCAACCCACGAGGCCGCAGGTCTACGTATAAGCGGGTGACAATTGTTGGCTGGAGGAGCTGCTGAGATTTCAGGCTGTGTTTTTTGGGGGGCAGACTGTGTGGAAAACTCTTCATTAGTGAATCTGATGTGAACCGGAAGTCTGTATTTGATGTCGGGGGGCTCAGCCGGCTCTCTTACAGGGAAACCATTGACGTGATACGGCTTACCGTACCTATGATGAATGTAACAAGGATGTAAAAGTTCCATCCGTACTCCAGGTGAGGCTCGAACTCACAACCTCGGCATTGCCCAACAGATACTGCCATATAAGTACCGCGCGCTAACACATTGCGCCACTGGAGCCCTCGACGGCGTCCCTGCCTTCAGGCGGCAGGATATTGTTTGGTGGACAGCATTGCGCCTCTTGAACTCAGTTACAAGCAGGTGGGCCCAGGCGCTGCATGCCCGCACAGGCGCAGGCTCGTTGGTCTAGGGGTATGATTCTCGCTTTGGGTGCGTGAGGTCCCGGGTTCAAATCCCGGACAAGCACAGGCTTTTGTAAAGGCATGGCCACCATAAGCTCGGCATCGGCCTTCAACCTGTTGCCGAGGCAGAAGAGCACCGAAACCCAAGGGATTTCTAATGTGTCCACAAAGGCTAGGCCAGCTTGTACGGTGCCGTGGGTTTTCTTTGATTTTGCCCTCCAAATGTTGTGCTAATGTTCCCAAAATGGGCTGTTTGTGATTGTCTTCTCTGACTTTAGGTTGTGCGTGTGACAGGCAGAGAGAGAGAGAGAGAGAGAGAGAGAGAGAGGTCTGGCACGTGGCCCCGTCCCCTTCCAAGGGGTTACATTAATACTGCAAAGCTCCACCCTTGCCATTAACACAGTAAACATTGTATTTCAACGTTCAACTGACTCCTGCACTTCCATTCTTTGAGTACTCGAAGAATAAGTTGCTTTCACACATTTCCCTGATTCTACATTTTCCTGGTTTTTACATACTTCTTTCCCAGTGCCCTGCAAAACATACAATGGGGACTCTGGTGTACTCTGAAAACTTGACCTAAGGAAAATCGGCTCCAGAAGACGCCTGGTATCGGTAAAGGGGCAAAAGTCCATCTTTTGGATGCAGCTAAACGGGCCCTTGCAGACCTTTTGAGAGCAAGGCCCGAAGGCAATGTCAGCAATGTTACGGTTAGGCATAAAAGCCACAGAGAAGCACTTGAGGCGCAGCCGAGAGAGCAGGATCTTCGCCGCCGGCTCGTTGGTCTAGGGGAATGATTCTCGCTTAGGGTGCGAGAGGTCCCGGGTTCAAATCCCGGACGAGCCCTTGGGTTTTTGCGTCAATGGTGCCATGTGCTTCCTCCCCTCGTAGGTACAGGGCCATCTGCTGGCAGGTGAAGGGCTATAACCGTGGCATCCCTGCCTCCTCTGCGACGGTCGCATTGAAGTAAGGCCGAGCTATCGGCTACCCTGAGGCCGCTGGGCAGCGTTTTGTAAATTTGCCCTGCCAAGAGTTGTTTGTGATCCAGGATGCGGTGGAACTCTTGTGAGGTGAATGGCCAGAGCTGACACTTTGCCCCATTCAATTCTTTTCCTACGCAAAGGAAAGGTTGAGCCTGATCACCATCAAAAGCCTAGCATAATGTGCCCACACCCCCAGGCCAACCCACGAGGCCGCACGTCTACGTATAAGCGGGTGACAATTGTTGGCTGGAGGAGCTGCTGAGATTTCAGGCTGTGTTTTTTGGGGGGCAGACTGTGTAGAAAACTCTTCATTAGTGAATCTGATGTGAACCGGAAGTCTGTATTTGATGTCGGGGGGCTCAGCCGGCTCTCTTACAGGGAAACCATTGACGTGATACGGCTTACCGTACCTATGATGAAAGTAACAAGGATGTAAAAGTTCCAGCCGTGCTCCAGGTGAGGCTCGAACTCACAACCTCGGCATTGCCCAACAGATACTGCCATATAAGTAGCACAGGTGCAGGCTCGTTGGTCTAGGGGTATGATTCTCGCTTTGGGTGCGAGAGGTCCCGGGTTCAAATCCCGGAAGAACCCAGGCTTTTGTAAAGGCATGGCCACCATAAGCTCGGCATCGGCCTTCAACCTGTTGCCGAGGCAGAAGAGCACCGAAACCCAAGGGATTTCTAATGTGTCCGCAAAGGCTAGGCCAGCTTGTACGGTGCAGTGGGTTTTCTTTGATTTTACCCTCCAAATGTTGTGCTAATGTTCCCAAAATGGGCTGTTTGTGATTGTCTTCTCTGACTTTAGGTTGTGTGTGTGACAGGCAGAGAGAGAGAGAGGTCTGGCACGTGGCCCCGTCCCCTTCCTAGGGGTTACATTAATACTGCAATGCTCCACCCTTGCCATTAACACAGTAAACATTGTATTTCAACGTTCAACTGACTCCTGCACTTCCATTCTTTGAGTACTCGAAGAATAAGTTGCTTTCACACATTTCCCTGATTCTACATTTTCCTGGTTTTTACATACTTCTTTCCCAGTGCCCTGCAAAACATACAATGGGGACTCTGGTGTACTCTGAAAACTTGACCTAAGGAAAATCGGCTCCAGAAGACGCCTGGTATCGGTAAAGGGGCAAAAGTCCATCTTTTGGATGCAGCTAAACGGGCCCTTGCAGACCTTTTGAGAGCAAGGCCCGAAGGCAATGTCAGCAATGTTACGGTTAGGCATAAAAGCCACAGAGAAGCACTTGAGGCGCAGCCGAGAGAGCAGGATCTTCTCCGCCGGCTCGTTGGTCTAGGGGTATGATTCTCGCTTAGGGTGCGAGAGGTCCTGGGTTCAAATCCCGGACGAGCCCTTGGGTTTCTGCGTCAATGGTGCCACGTGCTTCCTCCCCTCGCAGGTACAGGGCCATCTGCTGGCAGGTGAAGGGCTATAACCGTGGCATCCCTGCCTCCTCTGTGACGGTCGCATTGAAGTAAGGCTGAGCTATCGGCTACCCTGAGGCCGCTGGGCTGCGTTTTGTAAATTTGCCCTGCCAAGAGTTGTTTGTGATCCAGGATGCGGTGGAACTCTTGTGAATGGCCAGAGCTGACACTTTGCCCCATTCAATTCTTTTCCTGCGCAAAGGAAAGGTTGAGCCTGATCACCATCAAAAGCCTAGCATAATGTGCCCACACCCCCAGGCCAACCCACGAGGCCGCACGTCTACGTATAAGCGGGTGACAAATGTTGGCTGGAGGAGCTGCTGAGATTTCAGGCTGTGTTTTTTGGGGGGCAGACTGTGTGGAAAACTCTTCATTAGTGAATCTGATGTGAACCGGAAGTCTGTATTTGATGTCGGGGGGCTCAGCCGGCTCTCTTACAGGGAAACCATTGACGTGATACGGCTTACCGTACCGATGATGAAAGTAACAAGGATGTAAAAGTTCCAGCCGTGCTCCAGGTGAAGCTCGAACTCACAACCTCGGCATTGCCCAACAGATACTGCCATATAAGTACCGCACGCTAACCGATTGCGCCACTGGAGCCCTCGACGGAGGCCCTGCCTTCAGGCGGCAGGATATTGTTTGGTGGACAGCATTGCGCCTCTTGAACTTAGTTACAAGCAGGTGGGCCCAGGCGCTGCACGCCAGCACAGGCGCTGCACGCCAGCACAGGCGCAGGCTCGTTGGTCTAGGGGTATGATTCTCGCTTTGGGTGCGTGAGGTCCTGGGTTCAAATCCCGGACGAGCCCAGGCTTTTGTAAAGGCATGGCCACCATAAGCTCGGCATCGGCCTTCAACCTGTTGCCGAGGCAGAAGAGCACGGAAACCCAAGGGATTTCTAATGTGTCCGCAAAGGCTAGGCCAGCTTGTACGGTGCAGTGGGCTTTCTTTGATTTTACCCTCCAAATGTTGTGCTAATGTTCCCAAAATGGGCTGTTTGTGATTGTCTTCTCTGACTTTAGGTTGTGCGTGTGACAGGCAGAGAGAGAGAGAGAGAGAGGTCTGGCACGTGGCCCCGTCCCCTTCCAAGGGGTTACATTAATACTGCAATGCTCCACCCTTGCCATTAACACAGTAAACATTGTATTTCAACGTTCAACTGACTCCTGCACTTCCATTCTTTGAGTACTCGAAGAATAAGTTGCTTTCACACATTTCCCTGATTCTATATTTTCCTGGTTTTTACATACTTCTTTCCCAGTGCCCTGCAAAAAATACAATGGGGACTCTGGTGTACTCTGAAAACTTGACCTAAGGAAAATCGGCTCCAGATGACGCCTGGTATCGGTAAAGGGGCAAAAGTCCATCTTTTGGATGCAGCTAAACGGGCCCTTGCAGACCTTTTGAGAGCAAGGCCCGAAAGCAATGTCAGCAATGTTACGGTTAGGCATAAAAGCCACAGAGAAGCACTTGAGGCGCAGCCGAGAGAGCAGGATCTTCGCCGCCGGCTCATTGGTCTAGGGGTATGTTTCTCGCTTAGGGTGCGAGAGGACCCGGGTTCAAATCGCGGGCGAGCCCTTGGGTTTTTGCGTCAATGGTGCCACGTGCTTCCTCCCCTCGCAGGTACAGGGCCATCTGCTGGCAGGTGAAGGGCTATAACCGTGGCATGTCTGCCTCCTCTGCGACGGTCGCATTGAAGGAAGGCCGAGCTATCGGCTACCCTGAGGCCGCTGGGCAGCGTTTTGTAAATTTGCCCTGCCAAGAGTTGTTTGTGATCCAGGATGCGGTGGAACTCTTGTGAATGGCCAGAGCTGACACTTTGCCCCATTCAATTCTTTTCCTACGCAAAGGAAAGGTTGAGCCTGATCATCATCAAAAGCCTGGCATAATGTGCCCACACCCCCAGGCCAACCCACGAGGCCGCACGTCTACGTATAAGTGGGTGACAATTGTTGGCTGGAGGAGCTGCTGAGATTTCAGGCTGTGTTTTTTGGGGGGCAGACTGTGTGGAAAACTCTTCATTAGTGAATCTGATGTGAACCGGAAGTCTGTATTTGATGTCGGGGGGCTCAGCCGGCTCTCTTACAGGGAAACCATTGACGTGATACGGCTTACCGTACCTATGATGAAAGTAACAAGGATGTAAAAGTTCCAGCCGTGCTCCAGGTGAGGCTCGAACTCACAACCTCGGCATTGCCCAACAGATACTGCCATATAAGTACCGCGCGCTAAACCGATTGCGCCACTGGAAGCCCTCGACGGCGCCCCTGCCTTCAGGCGGCAGGATATTGTTTGGTGGACAGCATTGCGCCTCTTGAACTTAGTTACAAGCAGGTGGGGCCCTGCAAAACATACAATGGGGACTCTGGTGTACTCTGAAAACTTGACCTAAGGAAAATTGGCTCCAGAAGACGCCTGGTATTGGTAATTGGGCAAAAGTCCATCTTTTGGATGCAGCTAAACGGGCACTTGCTGACGTTTTGAGAGCAAGGCCGGAAGGCAATGTCAGCAATGTTATGGTTAGGCATAAAAGCCACAGAGAACACTTGAGGTGCAGCCAAGAGAGCAGGGGTCTTCGCTGCCGGATTGTTGGTCTAGGGGTATGATTCTCGCTTAGGGTGTGAGAGGTCCCGAGTTCAAATCCCGGAGGAGCCCTTGGGTTTTTGCGTCAACTGAGCTTTTGGCAGCTTTGGGTTTGACAATCTTTTTTTGCGGGGCTCTTGGCCACCTTCCTGGGCTTGACAGCTTTGGGATTATTTGGACTCTTTGCTGCTACCACTGCCTTCACCTTCTTCGGGCTCCTGTCGGCTGTGGAGACTTTCTTGGGCTTTTTCTGAGACTTGGCCGCCAATTTAATGGCTTCTTGGCGGCCTTCTCCTTGCTCTGCTTTTTGTTGAGCTTGAAGAAGCCAGAGGCATTGCTTCCTTTCACTTGGACAAGGGCTTCCTTGCTGACCAAAACCCTTGAGAGCCAGCCAGGCCCAGATTTGTGGAGAGGCCACCAAGGACCGGGTAGGAAGACTTCTGGCAGAACCAGAGGAGAGGAGGCTATATATATATATATATATATATATATATATATATATATATATACTCTTTCAGAGTGGGTATGGTGACTCTTAAAAGAGTCTTTGGTTCAATTGACCATTGGTGACTAAGCTCCTTTCTTCTTGGGATGGCTTTCTTGGGTTTTGCTGCTTTGGGCTTGACGGCGGCCTTTTTTTTGCGGGGCTCATGGACACCTTCTTGAGGTTGGCAGCTTTGGGATTTTTTTCAGGCTCTTTGCTGTTACTACTGCATTTTCCGGGTTTCTTCACCTTCTTCGGGCTCTTGCCGGCTGCGGAGACTTTCTTTGGCTTTTTCAGATACTTGCCCCGCTTTTTGTGGGTGCTGGTTTCTTGGCTTTGTCTACTGCCGGCTTCTTCTTCTTGGCAGCCTTCACCTTGCCCTGCAGCTGCTTCTTGTTGAGCTCAAAGGAGCTGGAGGCACCGCTCCCTTTCACTTGGACAAGGGTTTAATTGCTGACCAACCCCTGAGATCCAGCCAGGCCCAGATTTGTTGAGAGGCCACCAAGGACCGGGCCTAGGGTTGCAGGATTTTAAGGGACTGCATGCTCACATTGGTTCAGAAACACTGGGGAGGCCCTCAGTTATTAATGATGAAAATTCGACTGAATAAAATGGAGGGGGAGGGGCAACAAATGACAGTGGTCTTAGGGGCGTCTGCTATGTAAATCCTGCCTTGGAGCCAGTTTGAGGCTGATGTTATTCTTCTCCACATGATAAACCTTTCTTTGATGTTGCTTCCAGGTCCAACTGGCCTTAAGAAGGTATTTATTTTGAATGCCTGGCTTGGAGGAAAGTTTTAGTTGCATTAAAAAAAAAAAAAAAAAACAGATGGACTGCCAAAGTGGGCCTATTCTGGATTACTGAGCTACCAATTTGCTACATCAGTTGCTACATTTAGTTGATACATTTATCAGCAGTATATTTAGAATATGAGCAACTGTTGTATCAATTATAACAGCTGCCTTTAATGATGGCGGAACCCCCCCCCCCCCGAAAAAAATAAATCAAACTGCTTTAGAAAAACGTAAGGTGAAAAACAAAACATTACTTGTCATTAATATAAACACTATAATAAATGTTGTAAAGCAGCAATCCGGAAGGAAAGCATAGGTAATGAAGAGTGCATTGCGGCTGAGGCTAAGACTAACCCTTAAAAGTTTTTATTCTAAGTATATTAATAGTACAAAGATGCGGGTTGAGAAGTGTTGCCTCCTTTGGACACCAGTATGGTTGCAACAGAATAAGAAAAGGCAAAAGCACTAAATCGGTTCTTTTCTTCTCTGTATACAGAAGAGGAATCCGAGTTCTCAGGCTCACTTCATAGCTGCACTTTTGGCTCAGCTCAATCTAGTCACTAGCTGACTCAGGACATGATTCATAAAGCTTTAATAAAAAATGAATGTAATCAAGGCGCCAGGGTGACTCGGTTACATACTCCATACTCTCAACCCACTGGTTTGAAATGGTGGAAAGCCATACCTTGGAGATACGTGCCAACCTGAGCCCCACCCCTCCCTACTGGGGATGGATAGTCAGGATGATTTCTTGCTAGGCTGGGATGGCTTCACCGTTTTCCTTTCTTGGGAAGGCAGCTTGACCCTTTTCTCCATGAAAAGGGCCTGTAGCCTTCCCCCTATGGCCTAGAGGACTGTTGGGAAGACCTTGCATTTCCCAAAGCCAAGAAAAAATGCATGAATGGTTGCTTCTTCTTTTCCTGAGGTAAAAATTGGCTCCATGGCCTCCAGATGCTTTGATGTTGTCTTATAGCTCGTAACAAAGACAAAGTGGAATTGGGAGGTGGCTTTCAAAACTTTGGTAAGGGTCCTTCTGATGGGGCATGGGGGCGGGGATATCCCGGTGAGTTCCCATATTTAGTATATCCAGGAAAGGAAAAGCAAGGTAAGTATGATGCAATTCTCCCTTTGCCCTGGAGGTTGACAAGATCAGCACCCGCCTGGACATAGCGCCTAGTTTTCCTCCCAACTGTCATACAGCTTGCTAACTGTCTCCTGGATAATATGGCAGCAATTTACTGTTGCAAAGTTCAGCAACTTTTCATTGTCTTTTTCACCCCTTTGAGTGCCAACATGGAGTATGTCCAGGAAAGGAAACTCAAGGTAAGTATGATACATTTTGTTTCCCCTTCAAAAGCTATTATGGCAGAGTGTAGTGCCAAATTCATGACTACTAGGCCTGATTTGGTCTCCAGCAAAAACATGGCAAAATAAAGAGCCCTGTTCATGCATTTGCCCACTAAGGATTCTTTGCATCCAAAGTGACTCAATGTCAACTGAAAACTCTTATGTCTCCATGTGTGCGGGGCTCAAACAGAATGCACAATTGTTTCTCCGTATCAGCATCCCCTACATAGCAGAGCAACCGGCCACCCTCACCCCCATTGATCCTATTATTCTTTCAGTTCAAATGTGTTCTGAAATTCACTTATCAGTCATTTTACTTGGAAGATGAGGCACCAAGAGCCGTAACTAGAGTTTATGCCCCCCTCTGAGGGCAGAAAGGCAATTACACATAAGATCAGCAGCAGCAGCAGCAGCAGCAGCAGCAGCAGCATTTATTTATATAGCGCTGTCAAGATACGCAGTGCTTT
Organism: Xenopus petersii; assembly: GCA_038501925.1. Lineage (NCBI taxonomy): Eukaryota > Metazoa > Chordata > Amphibia > Anura > Pipidae > Xenopus > Xenopus petersii. The sequence goes on along the minus strand of CM076677.1, from coordinate 9,851,037 downwards.
GCCCCTCAGAATTTATAGTAGGATGGAGCAGTTCCATGTATAATAACCCCCCCCCCCCAGAATGCATAGCAGGATGGCACAGAGGAAATTCCAAGGATAATACCCCCCCCCCAGAATTCAGAGTTGGATGAATTCCTTCTAATAAAATATTGTCAGTCACTTTGTATCCAGACACAATTCCCATGATCTAGTGCTGCGTTTCTGTGGGCATTATGGAAGTTTCAGAAGACTTCCCACTTCTGCCCACTCTTAACTTTGTCTCATTGATGTTCTGCGGGTCCCGAGTCCCCCATTAGCAGGCCCGGACTGGCAATCTGTGGGTTCTGGCAAATGCCAGAGGGGCTGCTATATGGTGCCATAGAAAGTCAGTATTTAGTGGGCTGGTGGGGCCTGTTTGGGCCTCTGTGCGGGCTGATTGGGCCTCTGTGTACCTGAAATGCCAGGGCCTATTTTAATTCTCAGTCCAGACCTGCCCATTAGGGGTTTACCAGCCCATTTTTATCGCTGCGGCCCTGCATTAGAACATTCACTGTGCATCAAATATTTCGCTGTAGTTAATCCTCATCGTCGACTCTACAAATGCACAAAGACGATACATTACACAAATGATGGGGGGGGGGGGGGCGCAGACAAATGTGGCAATTCAGTCTTTTTAATGTATAGTTACGTTTTGAAACGGTGCCTAAATGACACATTAGCGTTGCCCAAAGGAAAGATCGAAATCGATGTGTTGTTTCATAGCTGAAGCATATATGACCGAGCACTGTCTGGTCTCCTGCCCCACATGTTCAAGCACAAGGATTACTCTTGCTGTGGGTAGGACTAGGACTCCTGGATTAACTGGGCGAGCTCAGTGCTGCCACCGTGTGGAATCAATCACATCCCCAGAGCTCCATGCGGTGTCCGTTTCTATGCCGGAAAGAAATCCATGGGCGAAACCCGGTAGATCTTCCGTGGCTGAACTATTCCGGAAATGAGTATGCAAAGAAAAAAGGAGGGGAGGCAGAAGAAGTCGAATACGAGGTGGGGAAGATTTTGTAAGAGAAAGAATGTACCTGAGTTAAATTTTGGCGGGCATTTTGAAACTGGTAAGAACCAACCAGAAAGGAAGAAGGAGAGGTGTGTCTAAAGATAGAGCCAATCGCATTGAGGCGCTTGTAATAAATACGAGGAATCGGCTGTTGAATCGCATTCGCGTTAGTGAAAAGCATTTTGTTGACATGGCTCGTACCAAGCAGACCGCCCGCAAATCCACCGGCGGGAAGGCTCCCCGCAAGCAGTTGGCCACCAAGGCAGCCCGCAAGAGCGCCCCGGCCACCGGCGGAGTCAAGAAACCCCATCGTTATCGCCCAGGCACCGTGGCTCTCCGCGAAATACGCCGCTACCAGAAATCCACCGAGCTGCTCATCCGCAAACTGCCTTTCCAGCGGCTGGTCCGGGAGATCGCCCAGGACTTCAAGACCGATCTCCGCTTCCAGAGCTCAGCCGTCATGGCTCTGCAGGAGGCCAGCGAGGCTTATCTCGTGGGGCTCTTCGAGGACACCAACCTGTGCGCCATCCACGCCAAGAGAGTCACCATCATGCCCAAGGATATCCAGCTGGCCCGCAGGATCCGAGGAGAGAGGGCTTAGATCACTCCTCCCCGTCTCCATCACTCACTTGCACACAAAGGCTCTTTTCAGAGCCACCAACACTGTCTGACAATCAGCTGTGCTGCTTTTTCATTTCCCACCTCCCCAAATGACTCCACTCTTATTAGGGCTTCACCCATCTTCCCCATGTACAAATAGCAACACGCCATTACCAGGCGGCAGTGAGTGAAATCCTTGTGCCCTTAATCTTGGACGGGGGGGCTTCCTCCTATCACTTTATTCTACCTAATCCTCTAAAAGAAGCGAAGCTCTAGCAGCGCCGGGTGACCCGACAGCCTGTCTCTTGTGCTGCTTCCATCGGCCACAAGCCACTTCGCGCGCGCAGCTCAGCCAAGACGTTGTAATTGAATGGACTTGTAGGACAGTGATGATCGGGCTTCACTTCGCAGCGAGAGTAATCGCACCCTTTCAGACCGTTGTAATTTACTTCCCTGCGCATCATACACACGCGTTCATTGCTCACACGGAGAAGATTGGAGTTTCGGAGTCCCTGGACCCACTCTTGTCTCATCACAAAAATCTCGTGTTATAGGGGGGGCGGCAGTAATGCTCCGCAAAATAGCTGCCCTTCTCCCACCGCATCATTTCCCTGGCAATCAAGTGAGGAGAAAGTGTACAAGGGAAACCCGCTAAGTTTCACAATTTATTCTCGCCATTTAGTCTCACACACACACGGGGCTATACAGCGCTGTTTAGATGATGAAGTGGGTGGCTCTGAAAAGAGCCTTTGGGTTATAGTGGTCAGGGCAGTATTTTTGGAGGGGAGAGCTCACTTGCTCTTGGCAGATTTGGCGCTCTCGGTTTTCTTGGGGAGCAGCACAGACTGGATGTTGGGCAGGACACCGCCCTGGGCGATGGTGACCCCTCCGAGCAGTTTGTTGAGCTCCTCGTCGTTGCGCACGGCGAGCTGCAGGTGCCTGGGGATGATACGAGTCTTCTTGTTATCCCGGGCAGCGTTGCCGGCCAACTCCAGGATCTCGGCGGTCAGATACTCAAGCACCGCGGCAAGGTAGACTGGAGCTCCGGCTCCCACCCGCTCGGCATAATTGCCTTTTCTCAACAGCCGGTGAACACGGCCGACTGGGAACTGAAGGCCGGCCCGAGATGAGCGAGTCTTGGCCTTAGCCCGGGTCTTTCCGCCTTGTTTGCCTCTTCCTGACATGCTTCAAATGACTCCGTTTGCCAAAATGACTCAACGATACATTGTAGCGCGCACTTTGCATTTTATAGTCGGCAGCGAGAGCCCTCCTCTCTGCCGATTGGTTAGGCTTCCTCGCAGCCAACGAAACGCAAGCTTTACTTACCGCCAATCGTCTGGAGAAAAGCTGCGCTTAGACGTCATGCCACAGAGCCAGCCAATGGGAATCAGTGTCACGGCGCAGCCTGCTTTGCATGGGCGGGCTATAAAAGCAGCTGCAGCCGGAGCAGCGCTTCATCGTTTGCTTATAGACTCATCCTGTCTACTTGCTGAGCATGCCTGAACCCGCCAAATCCGCTCCAGCCCCAAAGAAGGGCTCCAAGAAAGCCGTGACTAAAACCCAGAAGAAGGATGGCAAGAAGCGTAGGAAGAGCAGGAAGGAGAGCTACGCCATCTACGTGTACAAAGTGCTGAAGCAGGTGCACCCCGATACCGGCATCTCTTCCAAGGCCATGAGCATCATGAACTCCTTTGTTAACGATGTCTTCGAGCGCATCGCAGGGGAAGCCTCCCGCCTGGCTCACTACAACAAGCGCTCCACCATCACCTCCCGGGAGATCCAGACCGCGGTCCGCCTGCTGTTGCCCGGGGAGCTGGCCAAGCACGCCGTGTCCGAGGGCACCAAGGCTGTCACCAAGTACACCAGCGCCAAGTAATCTCGCTCTCCATTCCCTGCCCCACAAACCCAAAGGCTCTTTTCAGAGCCACCCACTTCCTCTGTACAAGGGCTGCACCTACTACCAGTTTCATCCAGAGTCGCTTAGTACCGGTATTTACATTCAACTTCTATCTAGAACATTTACAAACACCCTTCTGTGAAGAGGCTTTAGCGGCACGGCGTTCTAGTTGAAGGTCTGAAGCCTTCCTTACTCCGTGCAGTATTTGCCTAAAACGAGTATTTGGCTCTTTTCAAAGTCTTTTCATAGATAACAAAAGACCACAATGCTTCTGAAGGTTTTCACTTGATGAAATAAAGACTCTTCAATTACCTTCTATTTTTTATTGTTTTTCTAAAGTTGAAGTTTTTTAAAAACTTGAATGTCCCTGGTGTTTCAGTCTGGCAGCTCAGTTATTCAGGCGCAGATTCTGAACTGTTACAACTTTGCAACATTTGGGTATAACAATGAGTTGATACAATTTTCAGCAACATCTCCGGTGAATTAGCAACTATTGTATCAATTCTGACTGCTGCCTGTACTCATGGATTCTGCTCAGCAGGGACAAACATAAGAAATGGATCAATTTAGAAAGGAGTCTAAATTAAATTCAGCGACCCCCCTCCTTTCATAGCTACTCTAGAATGTAAAAAATGTAAACTTTACACTTCAATATTAGAAAAACATCACAAACAGAACTGGCTTGCAAAAAAAGTCTTCATTTCTAGTGAAGCATCTGAAAACAACTAAACTGGAAATAGTTTGGAAGGTGACCAACCCTTTTTAATGCTTTAGAGACGAGACTTAGGTTTATAGAATATGTACGGAATACAAGAGATCATATAGGGGTACAGCCTTTTCAAGAAATAGAAAAGGGCCGTTTTGATCAGAATACAGAAACGAGGGTTTAACCACTTCCTCGCTCTCATCCCCGTTGCTCTACAGATTTACTTGACCTGATAGGGAACTGCAAGGACTGACTCCACCCCTTATTCCCTAGGGTTTCAAAGGAATCACTTGGCGGCTTGCCATTGGCTGGCATGTGATTTTTGAACTGAACACGATTGCCCGCCAAAAGGATTGCGTTAACTGGTGACAGTACAGTAAAATATCGCTTTGTGCCCAGCATTCCGCCATGAAATTCGATCCTACTCAATCGCCTCCGCTGGGATAGACTTTGTGCAGGTTTCATGCATTTATCTATTTATCTGGTACATCTTTTACAGCAAAATCGCTACACTTCTCATTTACTCCTTTTCCCCAACGATCCTCTCAGCTGAGCTCGGTGTTCCTCTGGCCGTTTGTTACTTTTCTAAAGATTTCCAGTAATGAGCGGATAAAAGTAGCGCTTTGCCACATTCTTACACTGGGACATTTTCGCCGCGCGGATACAACTGGCAACAACGTTTCCCGCGCCCGCAATTCAGCGCTCCCCCCCCCTCAAAGCCTCCCGGCAACGTCCATTAACTCTCTCCGCCCCTCCTCCCTCTGAATAGAATGTTTAACCCGAGTTAGTACTCGCGGCACCCGGCACCACTAAACGACTACATGTGGGCACTTGTACTCGGGTTAGTGAGAAAATATTATGTAGGGAGACTTGTGGTAGAAGCAGGAGACGCGGGAAGTTCTAAGCTCTTTTCAGGGGATGTGGTGGCTCTTAAAAGAGCCTTTGGTTGAATTGGCCACTAGTGAGCGAGCGAGCTGCTCATTTCTTCTTGGGGGCGGCTTTCTTGGCTTTGGCCACTTTGGGTTTGGCTGCTTTGGCCTTTGCGGGGCTTTTGGCAGCGGCAGCAGCAGCTTTGGGCTTGACGGCGGTCTTTTTAGCTGGACTCTTGGTGGCCTTCTTGGGCTTGGCGGCTTTGGGCTTTTTCGGGCTCTTGGCGGCCTTTGCGGGTTTCTTGAGCTTCTTTGGGCTCTTTGCGGCTGCCGAGACCTTCTTGGGCTTCTTCGGGGACTTGGCTGGCTTCTTGGCTGCCGCTGGTTTCTTGGCTTTGGCGGCTGCTACCGGCGCCTTCTTTTTGGCGGCCTTTTCCTTGCTCTGCAGCTGCTTCTTGTTGAGCTTGAAGGAACCGGAGGCTCCGCTGCCTTTGACTTGGAGCAGGGTCTCCTTGGTGACCAGAGCCTTGAGAGCCAGCTTGAGGCGGCTGTTGTTCTTGTCCACATCGTAGCCTCCCGCAGCCAGAGCCTTCTTGAGCGCTGCCAGAGACACCCCGCTGCGCTCCTTGGAAGCGGACACGGCTTTGACGATTTGCTCGGACACACTGGGTCCAGACGAGGTCTTCTTGGATTTAGCGGCCCCCGCTGCTTTCTTGGGCTGCTGCTTTTTTTTCTTGGCCGCGGGTTCAGCCGGGGGAGGAGCGGGCGCGGATTCGGCGGCTTCAGCCATAGCAGATTCTCTCTGTCGTTCTTTTACAAAAGATAAACACGGAGCTTGGACTTTCCAGTTCTCCTTATATACACGGTGTTCTGTCTGTTGATTGGCTGAGTTTTATTGTAAAATTGAGTTCTAATTGGACAAAGCGTAGCCACGCCCATTATTTTCTTGTCCGTGTTGGGCTTTAGGGAGCTTTCATTCTGTGCTTCCAGCGTCTCCATAAGCAAAGTTATTAATAAAATCGACTTCCATGCGTTTCCCAGTGATGGTACAGTCGCCTGCCTGGGAAACGTCTCTGTCTCTGACAGCCATTTTCTGCAGACTGGTTGCAGCGATTGTCCCAAAACAGCCCCTGATATCTCAGGCACACTCCTGTCTATCTGGGGGATATTCTCTTAAGGCT